>CM069547.1:12887500-15287500 GCA_035773235.1 Eospalax fontanierii
TCTCACCATTTCTTTTGCGTCTAAACCACCACCGTTTTCCCCCAGCTTAGTACACCAGCCTCTCGCTTGTCCTTGCTGAAGAATAGCTACTCTGAATACAGAGCCACAGTGACCCTTTTAAAGCCGAAGTCCTGCCACGGGGTGTTTTGCCCAGATCTTCCCAGCAGTTTTCTTTTCCCTGAGTAAAATTCAAGTTCCTTACAAGTTCTCTGCTCCCATTTTGCCTGAGTCTCCATGTTAATTGTGTTTTCACCACACTGGCCTCCTCACTATTCCTTTCAAGGGTGAAAGCTGTACTAGTAGGTGTGAGGAACACAAGAGAAATGTTAAAGGGAAAGTATTCCATTGGCATGGAATACGAAGGATGAAAAAGAAACATTAACCAGCAAGTCACCTGGACCCCTGATTCGGGTTTCTGTGGTAGTGAAATATGTCAGACTTAGGAACGTATTAAGACGCATTCTAAGAGCAGATAATAAATGTGAGGTTTTAAATGAGCATTCCTGCAAAGTTCTAGCACTTGCGACTGAGGACTTAAGGAAAGTTTAGTTGAAAGACGAATTATAAAGCTGTGTGCGGAGTTTGGAGAAACTAGCCTGGGATGGTGGTTACCTAAAGCAACAGCAAAGGACCACTATTGCTAATAGGCCTAAAGGACACCAGAGGGGGCAGTCCCTGGAAGTCAGAGGGTTTCCTAGGGGGCACCGGGTCTTTAGGTTCTGCAATGTCACACGTGGTAAATAAACCCAACTTAGTGTAGCATATTATCCTTCTTTAAATGATGGGGTCTCACTCACAATTCATAAAGCAGATATGTTCATGGGACTGATCTTATGCTCCAGCTGAGCCTCCATATTTTCTTATGATTGTGTATTTAAAATTGAGCTCTTCTAACAAATATTGCATTTTTGTTTTATTTTATTAACATTATTCATCTGCTGGATGTATTTACTCCATTTATATTGTACAAAAATTACAGGTAATTTAAATTTATATGTAATTACCTTCTATGCAGTTTCTCTTTGGCCTGTTTATGCCCTTCCTGTTTTCTACTTTCTGTTGAAGTAGTCTTCATTGCCCATGTTTTTTCTGTTAGCTTGCTAATTATTAACTTACCTTAATTTCCTTCGGTGATCACAGTGGACACCTGTTACTTCCTAGGGCATCTTACCATTACTTTTTTCCCACCTGGCCCATCACTTTCATATTCACTTTCTGTCACTGTTGCATTATTCTATTCATGCATTCCTGGCACTGCATCTAATTTAAACCCCAGCAGACGTTACCATTATTGTTTTGTGCAGTCAGCATTTATTTACATTTCCATACATTCTCCTATTATATTATTCCTCATTTTCTCCAGCATTTCTACGTTCCCATCTGGAATCACTTCCCACAGTCCTGAGGAGTTGGCTCTGGCTTCCCTGGAGTGGCCGGTTTCTCACTAATTCTCTCACTTGTCTTTGTCTGAAAAAATATATACTTTACTTTCATTCTTTTAAAACTGTATGTATTTGTTTTGTGTATGTGTGTATATCAGCTGTTTTCCTTTGGCTCTGATAAATCACCATGACAGAGGCAGCTTAGGGAAGGAAGGGTTTTATTTGGCTACGGTGCCAGAGGGGTAAGAGTCCGTCCTGACAGGAAGCATGGTGACATAGGGAGCCAGGGGAGAAAGCTGAGTCCTCACATCTTCAAACAGGCAGAAGAGGCAGAGAGAGAAACTGGAAACTGGGCAAGGCTCAAAGTTTCTCAAAGCCTGACTCTGTGATGTGCTTCCTCGCACCAGGTCACGCCGCCTAACCCTCCCCAACAGCACCACCAACTGGGGCCAAGCACTCAAATAAATTGGAGCCTATTGGGGGATATTCTCACTCAAGCCACCCCAGTCTAGTGTATGTGTGAGTGTGCATGCCACAGGGCATGTGTGAAGGTTAGAGGACAACTTGGGGGAGTCCATTCTCTCCTTCTGCCATGTGGGTTCAGGGAATGGAGCTCAGAGGGCCAGCTCAGGTGCAAGCACTTTCACTCACTCACTCACTAGCGGGCTCCATCACCCTGGCTTTTGTTTTTTTTTCATTCAGTTTTCTGCTATAGGTTGTATCTCTGTAGCCCCAGCTGGTCTGGAACTCACTACAGAAACCAACTGGCCTCGATTTCATAGAGATCCTTCTGCCTCCTGAACGCTGGGATCAAGAGCATTGTGCCACCATGCCCACCCCTCATTTCATCTTTCAAGGATTTTTAAATTTACTATGGTATTATAGATTGCCCATTGAAAAGTGATATTTAATAGCCTCTGGCTTTCATCACTTCTGATAAGATAAGGTTCCCAGTGTTACTTTTTGTTTCTTTAAAGGCAAGAAAGAGACCTAGCATGCATAAGGCTCAAGGTTCAATTCCAAGTACTTCAAATAAATAAATATTAAAAGAATAAAAGGAGTGGACTTTCTTTCTCCCCAGTTTCTGTGAAGATTTTAAGACTTTGCAGATAACTTGGCTCTAGTTTTCCTCTCTCTGTTATCTTGTTTGGGATTTGCTAAGTCTTTTTGTTTTAAAATATCCACCTATTAACTTCTTGTGGACTTGGCTAACCTATTAAAAGTGTGTACACCTGCCACCATTGTGTTCCTCCCATTCTATTTTTTGAGCATGCTGATAATCACAGCCTTGCTATTGTCCTTGCCTGATAGCATCAGATGATCAATAAATTATCTGTGGGTCTTTATCTACTGCATGATTTTCCTGTTGGTTCTCAGCTCTTAGTGCTTCTTAGCATGATGACTACTTTTTAACCTTCTCCAGATACAGTGAAGCTACAGTTTCTCTGGCTGATGTTAGCCTTGACTGGAGAGTATGTTTCCTTTCCTGTGAGGCAAAGTGAGGTTCTGACCAGCTCAGTTCATTCAGATGTTGAACTGGATCGTGGGAGTTGGTTGTAGTGCAATAAAAGCTCAATCCTCTCTGATTTGCTTCTAGTAGTGGGGCATTAACTCTCTGGCTTTGCAACTGAAATCCCGAAGCCTCTCCAGTCTCAGTTTTGGAAGACTGAAGAGATCCGCTCTGCTGCACACAGGTTCCACCTCTGCTCTCCAGCTGCTAGTATGTGCATTTTCTAAATCTGCCAGGGATACCAAGGGGAGTTTGGCTCTGTGATGAGGTTCGTGCCTGATATCTTTCCCTAGAACTGGATTCGGAAGATTTTATTCTGCCTCCAGATAGTCTACCTTGGTCATCAGTGCTCCATACAATGCCCAAACCCAGATAACCTCCTACAGAGGAGCCCAGACAGAGGTGCATACAAGTCCCTCTGATTTTCCACTTCATCATACTAGCTCTGTGTAACTGCTGCAGCTGGTTTTCCTTTCTCCTGGTAGATGTTCTTGCTTGTGTAAGTCTGATCCTGTGAATTTGTCCAGAACTGACTAATGTCCCAAAAGAAAAATAACTGGCTGGACATCATTAGTGGCCCCAGAAACATGTCTGCCTTCCTGGAAATTAGTACATTGAGTCTTGTTTCCAAGTTCCTCAGTACCAGTGATCGTTAATCTTGTTAACTTGATATGATGTAGAATCACCTAGGAGACACACCTTTGTGTATGTCTGTGTGTTTGCAAAGTGATCTAATGGAGGAGGAAGGGCCTGCCCTGAATGTGCATGGCACCATCCCACGGGCTGGGGTCCCAGACTGAAGAAAAAGGAGAAAGCAAGTGGTCAACAAGCATTCCTCTCTCCTCTGCGTGACCGTAGACAGAACGTGACCAGCCACGTTTTCTCCTCCACCACAACTCCAGCCAGGCTTACTGCCACTCCTGTGCCACCAAGCAGACTGTACTCTCACACTGCTGCCAGAATAAACCCTCTGTTCCTTAAGTTTCTTTTGTCAGGTATTTTATCAGTACTGTGAAAAGTAACTAATGCTGTACTGTGAGAAATAAGAAGCTTTTATGGTTTATCCAGAGTTGCATTTCAATGAAAACAAGCCTACAGAAACTCGCCGTATTCAAATTGGACACAGCAACACTGCTAATTTAATTTTATAGACATTTCATGGTTTACTTTGGACTCATTAACATAAAACATTCTCACTGCTGTTATTTCTGATTCACTATTTGTCATACATTTTAAATAGGTATTAAACCAAAACATCTGAATGCTGCAATCAGAATTCATCATGACAAGCATTAAATCATCAAGAACTGTGACATCAATAGAAAAATGAGGAGACCATAATAGAATGTCCAGAAATAAACCTACAGAGATATCCACATTTATGATCAAATGAACATTTCAAATTTGTGGGAAAATGAACTATTAATAATATTTAGTTGTGCTGGTACAACTAAAAAAACATTTGAAAAAAGTAAATTGACTTTTATTTATATCAAAATAAATTCTAGATTCATACCTATTTATACAAAATTAAAGAAAAATTGCACCGTAAAATATAAGAAGAAATCAAGATATGTGTGCATTTGTGTGTGTGTATATATATATGTGTGTGTGTCTGTGTGTGTGTGTGAGTATAAGTATGTATTTCCATATATTTCCTTGGGATGAGAAATACTCCTCTTAAATCAAAGTCCATATCAAATCATAAACTATAAGAGAAAACATTCACAAATCTGAAAGAAAAATTTGCCTGAGAAACCATGATAAGCAAAGTCTGAACAACAAAATTTTAAAAATAAGATATAACTCATACTAAGCAAAGAGCTTCTTCTCCTTCATATATAAAGAAATCCCATGAATAAACATAACCAGTATCACTGACTGATTTGTTACTTCTATCATTGCTGTGACAAAATATCCTGACAAAAGTAACTTAAGGAAGGAAGCATTAGTTTAGCTTTTAGTTTATGGCACAGTCCCTCATGGTGGAAAAGCCAAGGCAGGAGAGCTTCAGGCATCTATTCACACTGCATCTGCAGTTACGTAGAAGAAAATGATGACACTTATTCCCAGCTAGCTCGCTCCTTTTTATACAGTCCATGACCAAAACCAGGGAATGGTGCTGCCAACTCTAGGGTGGGTCCTCCCACTTCAGGTCACCTAATCAAGAAAATCCCTCACAGGCATACCCAGAGGGCAACCTTGTCTATGCCATCCTTCACAGGTGTGCCTGAGAGCCCGCCTTCTAGGTAATCCTATGATGATCAATAGAAGCCTTCACACCAACCAAATGGAAAACAGACAAGGATGCAGTCAGTTACTATAGACTCTTAACCACATGGAAATATGTCCATCCTCATTCACAGTAAGAGAAATGTCAATGAAAACTTCTCAGAAATACCATGTATGAGGAGCCAGCAGCCTCCTTTATGTCCTCTGGTGGAACTAGTTGATGACCTGAGCAACTATAAATTGGTATAATTTCTCCAGAGGCAATTATCAAGATCAATTTCCCATCTTACAGATGCTAAGTTTCCATGTGATGCAGACCATGGATGTTCTGAGGGAAGCCTGGAAGTTAGCTGAGGAAAAAATAATTAAATGAACATCTGTAAGATAAGTCAATAAATGTCGCTGCGGGAGACCACACCAACGCTAGGGAAAGGTTTCTGGAAGAAGTAACCTTGAAGCCGAATCCTGCCCGGAAGGAGTTAGTGGAGCCTGCACGGCATTTCTTTGCTCTCTGGTGTCTTGTTGTGTGTCCTAGGGAACACTTTTCCCAGGCTCTGTGTTCTCCACTTGCAAAGTGAATTCATCCAGTGGGCATCCCTGTGAGTGACTGAACAGTAAGAGAAGAAAACGTGGGACATTGCATTCCTCCTTCTCATCCTTTATTAGGCCCCAGTGGCTCAGTCTACACTACTCCAGGCCTAACCAAACACCCCCTCTCGCCATAGCCCCATTTCTTCCAATTATAGCTTGCCACCGGTTCCTGCGATTGAATGGTACTATCTCCTTACCTTATGCATCCAGGGATAAGGATGGTGATTCCTTCTTGTTTATGGCAATCTCTGAGATGCCTCACATCTCCTCCCTCAGCTCTTCTATCATCGTGATCAGTTCTCTGTATTTGATTCCTTTCTCTCCAAGGTCATGGTAGTTTCCAGTCTCCTTGTAGATCCTGACTGATTTAGCAGATCAGGAGGACCAGGCTCAAGAGAGGGACACGTGCTGGAAGGAAGCTCAGCTAGAGAAAAAGAAAGCATGGACAGACGTAAGAAGAGAGCTGACTGATGGAACGACAGAAGCAAGGGCTTCCGGGCGAGGAGATCAATGGTGATCCCTATCCTGTAATCCCAGCTTCCAAGTGCTGAGATCGCTGTCTTGTGCCATCACACCTGGCACAGACATTTTTCCAATATGACTATTTGGAGAGTCTCCATTACATCGATAGAAACCTGCAGTGTTTTTAAAGTGACACCAGTAGGGTATTTCCATACCTCTTCTCAAGAGTCTGATAACTGAGTTTATGGGAGATATTACTACACTCCTGTCATGCTCCCAAAGAAGGCTGGTGCTCCTCTGCCAGAGACAAACAAAACCTCTGTTTGGATCATCAGTTTATTGAGGCTTGTTACACAAAGGAATCTTTGTACTGTCCAGACGTAATAAAGAAAAGACCAACATCGCTTCTACAAAGCACAGTTTTAAAAATTTATTGCTGTGTCTGCAAACCAGTTTTCAATTATTTATTGAAATTATTCTTGGAAATTGGAAGTCAAATACAAAAAAAAAATCAGAAAAAATAAATAAATAAAAGAGAGAAAGCAAATAGGAGCCATTCCCAGTCCAGTTAAGAAAGGAAGGGAAAGGAGCCCTCCAAAGACGAGCTAGAAATCTTACCCAGGGACTAAAGTTAGAGTGCTGAAGTTCTGTTCTTCACTATTTGTCTGCATTTCATAATGCAATGTTCAAAAACAATAATTAGGAAAAGTAAAGAAAGGACTGGGAGAAGTGAGCAGAAACCACAGTGACTCTGAATTTTCCATTGTGAAGGAGCCAAAATTCACTTTGGGTCCTGGTCCCTTGCATAGTGACAAGAGCACGCAAGTGAAGGCCCCATCACTTCCTCTATGTGTGTCTTCACAGTCAGGTAGACTCACTGCTATTAGCAGTGACATAAGTTACTTAACATCCCTGTGCCTCGGTATCCTCATCAATGTAATAACAAGATTAGAGGATAAACACATTTGCAATAGCACTATAAAGAATACAAGATTATGCTTAACCAAAGGGGCAAAAGACCAGTACAGAGAAATCTGCAGAGTTTTACTGTAAAAGATTAGACAGAAAGTGGAGTTAGAGAGTCATCTCAGTGGTTAAGAGCACTGTAGGTCTTGTTCCTCCTGTGGTTTGGAGTTCAGTTACCAGCAGCTTACAAGTGTCTATAACTCCAGTTCCACAGGATCTGACACCCTCTTTTAGCCTTCATGGGTACCCCAACTTATGTGGCACACACACACACACACACACACACACACACACAATAAAAATGAATACTTTTTTTTCAATAAAGTTACAAATAGATGTAAAGACATCTTGCATTCTAGGACTGGAAGGCTTCACACTGTCAAAGTACCAATACATACTCTAGGGCCATCTACAGCTTCCATACAATCTCTATCAAAATCTCAAAAGCATTTTTGCAGAAATAGAGAATAAATCCATCCTGAAATTTCATACAGAATTTTAAAGTACTCTGAGCAGTCAAAACAATCCTTTAAGAACAATGAAGTTGAAGATCACACATCTCCTCATTTCAAAATTTACTCTAAAGCTACAGTTATAAAATATCATTATACTGGCATGATACTGGCTTGAAGGTAAATGTATAGATATATGAAATCAGTGGTACTGAATAAAACCTAGAAGTAAACTTGATCGCATAGAGTACTTTTGACAATGGTGCCAAGACCACCCCAAAGAGAAAACAGTTTCTTCAACCACTAATATCAAGAAAACTGGATATCCACATGCAGAAGACAGACTAAGACCTTTCCTTATTTATATTATATATGAAAGTTAACTGAAAATGGATGGAAACACTGTATCCTATACAAACACTATAAAACTCTTAGAATTATTTTGTTTATTTATTTTTATTTTATGTGTATGAGTGTATTGCTAGCACATATGTAAGTGCACCCATGTCATGCAGTGACAGAAGAGGGCATCAGATCCTCCAGAACTGGCATTACACACAGTTGTTAGCTGCTATGTGGGTGCTGGGATTTGAACCTTGGTCCTCTGCAAGAACAGCCAGTGCTTTTAACTACTGGGCCATCTCTCCAGCCCCAACACTACAAAACAAGATTCTATGTATATGGAGCTCTTGGACCCAGGCCTGGATGAAGGTAAATGACAGAGTATCTACAGAGAAACAGAGATAGATCCTCAGAGCAATGAATAGGCTATGTACTGTTTAGAAATGCTCAGAGAGAAAGGCCTATTCTCCATGGTCAATACAAAGCAAAATCATTAGCAAGGTGCAGAAATAAAGTCTAAAGACAGACTGCTAAAAATCTAGAACTAACCAAAGGCTGAGAATATAGCTCAGTCTGCAGAGTGCCTGCCTATGGTACACATAGCCCTGGGTTAAACCCCAGTGCATAGACCAGATGTGATGGCACATGTCTATAATCCCAGCAATAAGTAGGTAAACACAGAAAGATCAGAAGTTCAGGGCCATCCTTGGCTGCTTAGTAAGTTCAAAATCAGTCTGGGATAGATGAGACCCTGTCTCAAAAACACAAGCAAACCAAAGAACGCAATCACATCTTGAAATTCAACTGGTTAGTAGTGCTGGAAAACCCCTCCGCAGTATCTGAAAAAATTCTAGTAATGAGAAACGAGTTAAACCACAAGATGGACCTTGACCTCCATTCAACTCTAGGTTCTTATCTAGTTCCCTAAACTGAATCTGCTTCCTCAGAGCCTTGCTGTTGGGGCCTCCTCCCACCAGACTGAGACAGGAGGATTGTGTAGAAGCAGCTGGGATTATCTGCTGTTATCAACCGATCTGGTCAAGTTGTAAAGGTTATAACATCTCACGGAGGCCCTGAGTGGGGAGACTGTATATTACTATATCCACTATTCTTGAAAAAAATCAAAGACGAGAAAGGCTGACTGATGACTTACAGGCGTGGGGCAAGTCCAGGCTGGAAAGCTGGGGCGCAGCAGCTGGACCAGAGCACCATCATTTATCTCTAAGCCTTTGGTCTATTCAACCATACAGCTCCCCCTCCTTCTTCTCTCTCAGTGTAAAGGGCTTATATTATATTCTTTTACATTTTTTCTAAATGGGGTATATCAGAATTGTGAGCCTATTTCAGACTCATGCATTCTAAAGATGATTGATTTTGGGGTTCACCCTAAGTATTTATTTAGTCCTTACTTTGAAAAATTGGCCGTTGCCATTGACCTCTCAGTGTCGCTTGGAATGCCTGCAGGCTGTGTATGCTGGGGTGGGTACCAGTGACCACTTCTTTTCCGTATTATAGAACAATAAGCAAGGAAATGGCCAGAAGCCCCCGGGGTGGTGTCTGGGGACAGGACACATGTCATCTATGAATCTGGAGACACTGTTTGAATGAGCGCCATGGCTTTGTTTAATTTGATCCATATGTGGAAAAGGAAACTTTGAAGGAGATGGCTGATCTTCCAGTCACATTTCGGAGGCCTGGAACTGAGACAGACTGTCAAGTAAAGACTATAAATCTCCAAACAAAAGCATAGGGTAGGTGAGTGCCAGGGAAAGTTTCACAATGTGTTCTCTGGCCAATCAGTTCAAATCCTTAAAGAGGAATGGAATTGGTTCTGTGGTAGGATCCCAGTAAATCCTTGACGCTCAGGAGTTTGAACATGGTACATTAGTTTACAATGTTGGTAAAGCCATAGAAGTTGGTTTAAGAAACTGTGGAGTCACAGACTCTAATACTAGTTACCACCTGAGAAACTTTATCAGGTCCCCTTGAAGAGGGTCATTACCTGCCCAGTACCGGGTGCAGAGTTCAGATCTTTTAGCAAATTCAGTGTACAAGTGTTTCTATATGTATGTGTGTGTGTGTGTGTGTGTGTGTGTGTGTGTGTGTGTAGTGCATTTGTATATGTATGTTCAGGCATGTGGAAGCCAGAGGTTGACATCAGATATTTTCCAGCTTAATTTTTAAAAAGGGTCTCTTGCTGAACCTGGAGCTCAACAATGGGCTATGGGATGGGGGCGGGGCCGACAACACACCCAGGAATCCCTCTGTCTCTGCCTCTACAGTGCTGGGATTACAGATGCATGTCATTATGCCCTGCTCTTTCAGTGAGTACTAGTGATCCAAACTCAATGCAGCAAGCATTTTACTGACTGAACCATCTCTCAGCCCATGATAGATTTCATTCTTTGCTGGTTCAGACTCTAACAGCTTTTCCTCAATTTGAGCCTATATCTATATCATTCTAATTCTTCACATTTGTCTTAATTCTCATCTTTATGGTAATATATACATATATATCAATCATATATATGTGTGTATATGATCCATTTTTTCTGTCCATCCCATATCTGTTTAGAAGATTTCAATTTATAGGTTTAAAAACAAAAGACTCCTTCTTCTCCACAAAAGTCCCCTGGATATTTGAACATAGGTCGGCATCAGCCCTGTTTGGCCTCTGCTTGGAATCCAAACTCTTATTCTAGACCTCCTCATGTTAAATGCCCTTCTTTTAACCATTTATTAGCTAGACATTCACTTTTTCAAAGCCTTGTACATCTTCAGAAAGACGCAAAAAATGAGATGATGGTCATCTCTCTAGCCCTCTGAAGCTAGGTCTATCCCTCTTGCTTCTTAACTCATGTAATTTTAAAAAACTGATCAAAGTGGCCAGGATCCCTTACTGTCATTCATTCATCAGGAGTCTATCAAATTCCAGCACTGTATTAGACACCAGACTAAGTAAGCTACATGGAAGGTGACTGATGTGGTTCCTAGTGGCAGTAGTGACTCCTCCTCCTCCACTTCCTCCTTCTCCTCCCCTTCTTCTCCTTCTCCTCCTTCTTCTTCCTTATTAATTTGGTTTCTTTATCTTTCTATTTTTGTTTTTAGATAAGTTCTCATATATTCCAAGCTGACTTCAGACTCACTATGTAGCCAAGGAGGACCTGAAACTTCTGATCCTCCTGCCGCCACCTCTCAAGTTCTGGGATTGCAGGGCTGTGCCACCATACCTGGTTTATTCAAACCCCGTGTATGCTAGGCAAGCACTCTACCATTTGAGCTGTATCTCTAATCCAGTTCTTGACTTCTTGACTCTTGTGCTCATCAGAAAAATCATGGGGAAAGTAAAGAAAGAAACAAATAATTGTTAGTTATAATAACTGAGTTCAGAGTGGATAATGAATAATAGAGAAAGGGTAGAGATTACTATATGGGATAGTTAGGAAAACCCTGAAGAACAGAGGTGGCTCTCTGATAAGGACTTCCGGGAGGTGGGTTTGGGGAGGATCAGCCTATGTGAAGGCCCAGGGGGTAGATTGCTTGCCATTCAGAGCCCAATCAGCAGGAGAGCAACATCAGTATTTCTGAAGAAGTTTTAGTGAATGCAGAGTTCCAGGTCCCACCTCCTGCCTACTGAATCAAAAGCTACATGCTAGCAAGATCCCCAGATGTGACTTCTTGGAGGTTGAAAAACACTGTCAAAAAGCGCAGGGTGAACTCTGGACTGTACCCTGAAATCCCCTGGGGAGATTTCAAAAGTCCTGGTGGCCAGGCCCCATTCTCTAAGATGCTTGTGGTATTGATTGTAACATGGGCTTTGGGGGTTCTGTTATCTCCCAATAATTTCTAAACTGCAGCAAAATTTGAGAACCACTTGTTTGAAGTACAGCATCTGGCCAAGTGTAGGCACTTAAGTATGCTGTGATTCAGGTCCTTGACTCTAACTCTTCCCCGAGATTTCTGCAGTTGGCCCGAATGTTTCCCTACTCCAACTCAGAGCACTAGTGAGGTTATTGTCTCCAGCAGGGCAAAGACAAATGTGAACCATCTGAAGAAATGAATTCAAAGATTACAGAAAGCGATCGAATTCTCCTGGCTGCCAGAGGGCTAATAATTTGGGCATTTATGTGAGTTCTCTGGAGTCCTAAAGGTTCACCCACCCAATACCTAGCCCCAGGAAAAGAAATGCAGTCCTTACTTGGCTCTATGGAAAGACAGCCTGATTTTCAGAGAAAACCCTCTTCAGGGGCAGTCTGGTAACATTCTTAACTAATGAGCTCGAAACACAGTGTTCCTGCTCTGCTCGGTATTAACAGGGAAGACTTGAGGGAGGAGAGGTGTGAAAAAGTACAGGGTGTGATGGAGTGGAAGCCACGCACAGCACAGATCTGTGGGGAAGCCCCGGGGTATTTCCTCCACCTGTGCCTGGTAAGAAATATGCAGCCAGTGACGCGTACACAGCACTGCCACCTTCCCCCAGGCCAAGGACCATTAGTGACCAGAAGTGCAGTCAGTTTCCCATTGCCTAAGAGTGGCCCAGGGAGAGCCGAGACTCACCCAGCATTCCCTGCGCCCACCACCGGAGGTTGCAAAAGGGTTTTAAGACAACATGGCTTGTTCATTTCCTCTTTGCTCAGCCCTCAATTTTAAGGCCTCTTTCAAATACTGATATTCCTGTGCAGAAATGTTCTGAGGTTGGGTAAGAATGTGAATTGACGTGTGGACAAGGGACAAGAAAGGGAATTTGGTTCACACAATTCTGTATTTGGCGACTTCCTCAGTCTTATGTGGAAAACAAAAGATTTGAGCCCTTAATAATAAAATAGGCAATATCCTGACACAAATGATACACCATAAGCCCCAGAAATAGCTGCAACAGCCATTTTAGGGGTTTCCTTTAAACTACTGATTCATCAGAATAAACAGTGATCCAGTTGGGGACTGTACATTCAAGCGGAAAACCTCTAAAATAAGATCACCCTGTATTAGGGGTCATAAAAATGCTTGTACTCTACATCTAAACATAATCAAAGAATTACATAAGCTAAGCATCAAAGTCTGGAGAGACTGAGAACAAAAAGGTCCTATTCAGTGATGATGAGAAATGTAAACTAATTCAGCCACTATGGAAGTCAGTATGAAGGTAACTCAACAAACTAAAAGTAGATCTGCCATGTGACCCAGGTATGCCACTCCTGGGCATCTACCCACAGGATTTTAAGGACTACAACTCAGCATATCACAGAGGTGCCTGTACATTCATGTTTACTGAACCACTATTCATGATACCTGAGCTATGGAGTCAACCTGAGTGTTCCACAACAGAAGAATGGGAAAGCGAATGTGGTACAGATACATGATGGATGATTTTACAGCCACAAAGAAGATCAAAGTTATGTGGTTAGCATGAAACTGATATAGCTGGAGATAAACATATCAAGTGTATTAAGCCTGTCTCAAAAAAGCAAATAGCAGTCACTTGTAGTTCCAAGATTCTATATAGATACATAAAATTGCATATGAATACATGATACGAAAATAAAAGCAAGACTAGAGGAACAGTGGGAACTAATGAGAGAGAGGAGAGTGCAGAAAAAGAGAACGGGCGTGTTCAGCAGGCCATGTTCAGGCCCACAAACATGTCCGGTTGTAATGAAGAACCATGTACAATAAATAAGCACAATGAAAAGAGCTTTAAAGCAATATATACACAATGAAATGAATGTCAGGGAAATAACATTCCTTAGGAGTAAATAATTGTCCTGTACGGACATCTTTTGTGTCTGGTACACTTGTTCTGTGAGTGTCCTGAGCTGCTGGCCAGCCATTGTCTCCCGTGGCTAGGCACATACACATGGTACCTGGCTAATTTCGTACCTGTTTTTCAGCACCTAAATAGACTGAAAGGAAAATCGTAGTAATAATGCTGCCTGGTTCCACATTAAACTCACGGCCACAAACCAAATGTAGTCCTTGCCAAGCAAGGATTTTGTGTGATCAGAAACTGTTCCCTGATCCATCACCCCTGGAGCTATTTCCTGCCTTCTTCCTCCTGAAATGCTCAATCTCTCCTCCTCTTCATTTTCCTAATATGACATCTTGCCAGCTATTTTATACTTTTTAATAGCATATAAGAAATAAGGTCTCCGTTCTCTGATCATCACATCGTCCTACATACTGGCACTTTGCCCATCTGTTCACGCCCTTCTCCTTTGGCTATAATAAGCTGTCGTCATTGTTACTGACAACCAATCATAGCACATAAACAGTTGGTCTGTCTCCTCCTGTCTTCACCAGGTTTGAGCCCTCTCTCTCGAACTATCGTGTCCCCACCCTCTGTCATATGATGTTAAGCATACACAAGCATTTCCATAATGCCCCCATTTGTCCTCCTTTTCTGCCCAGCTTCAGCCTTAACCACCTAATTCCTTTTCTTCTTTTGAAACAAAACGTCTCAAAGGACTTTCTCCTTTCCTACTTCCTCTTCATCAGCTCTATCTTTCAGTTTAGAATATCTCCAGCTCTTCCTTCTCCACCTAATTTCATTCAGTACATTTTCATTTCATTTCATTCAGTCCAGTTTCATCACACTGAACCTCCCTTGAACTTGGATCTGCTGTATCTGTCTCCTGCTTGATGTGTCTACTTGGACTTTAGCTGAGCAAATGGAGCTTAATGCATCCGGATTCATGTGTCCGATTCTGCTCTCCCCCCAATGTCATTAAGCAGCACCTTGATTTTCATAGTTGTTACGTTCGAGGTTAGAATTGTGACTGTCACTTATGTCCCAATGCCACAGCATCTAATTACATAGTAAGTCTCATCGACACACATCTTAACTATAAATCCTGACTGTACACGAGATGTCCTTACTGCTCTAACTCTATAATCCTTGCTTAATACATCATCATCTGTATTCTTAGCCACCATGCTTCAATCTGCATTCTTATTTCTTCATCAAATGAATATAAATAAAATACATATCTAGTCTCTGCTTAAAAACCCTCTAATGACTAAAGTCTTTCAAAAGCAAGTCCTCAGACAACCTTGCCTGCCATACTCCAACCCCACACTAGTGTGGCCCTATCTGTTCCAGTCACAGTGCTCTCCTGGATGCTTCCGACATGCTAGACAAGCTCCAGTCCCAGGGCATTTGCACCTGCTGTCTTACCTGCCTCAAAAACTCTTCTCTGTTCCACACACACCCTATATGGTTAAATAGTTTGTGGCTTTAAAGTCTTCTCAACTGTTCCCCGATCAGCAAAGCTTTCCCCAACCTCCCTTTGCATCAGTTTCAATGCACCCACTTCATGCTTTGCTTCTCCTTTTAACACATAGTCATACGATAGATTCGGAATCTTTATGTTCCTGCTGTGTATATAGCAAATGAGTTTTAAATGTTCTAGCAGTTGCATGCATGAATCATAGATCAGACCACCATACTAAGAATCAGTTGTAAGCATGATATTGTGTGATGTTATGAAAGAAGGCAGAAGCTGTTTTTCATAAGAAACTTAAGGAGCATTAAGAAAGAAAGTATGGGGACTGGAGAGATGTCTCAGCAGTTAAGAACACTTGCTTCTCTTCCAGAGAATCTGGGTTTAAGTCCCAGCATCTACATGGTGGCTAAAAACCATCCATCCGTAACTCCAGTTCAAGGGATATGACACCCTCTTCTGGCCTCGGCTGGGCATTGCACACAAGTGGTGCACTTACATACATGCAGGTAAAACACTCAGACACATAAAAATAAAAATAATAAATAAAATACTTAAAAAAAAAAAGAATGTATACAAATGATACGGGAAGATCAGGCAATATATTCAAAGAAACTTCCTGAGTAGCATTTACCTGGAAAGACCTTAGCAACATGTTTGTGGAGGTCTGCTGGGTATTTTCTTAACATTTATTAGGCTCATATTATATACCATGCACAACACTAAGCACTTCACAAGGGTTGACTCATTCAAAGCTCACAGAGATGGATATATTTTTGGGTTTTTGCTTTGTTTTGATTTGGGTTTTTAAGTAGTATCTATTATTTTTATTTTATGTGTATAAGTGCATTGCCTGCATATATGTAAGGGTACCTGTGTTGTGCAATGCCCACCAAGATCAGAATAAGGCATCAGATCCCCTGAAATCAGAGCTACAATTGTTAGCTGCCATATGGGTCCTAGGAACCAAACCTGGGTCCTCTGCAAGAGCAACCACTGCTCTTAACCACTGAGCCATCTCTCCAGGCCCTTGTTCTGTTTTTTGAGACAAGGTGTCCAGTAGCCTCAGCTGGCCTAGAATTCACTATGTAGCTGAGGATGATCTTGAACTCCTAATCCTCCTACTTCTCCCTGCCAGGTCCTGTGACTGCAGGTATGTAGCACCACACCTAGCTACCATTTTAAATGCCATTTTACAGAAGACAAAATTGAGTCACAGAAAGTCAAGTAACTGACTCAAGATGGCACCAGATATAAAGGTATAAATAGGTAAATAATAATAAATAATAACTGAAAAGCAGAAAGAAGTTAGACCTATTGATTGTCAAAGCACTGCCATTTCCTTTTAATTTGACAAACATTGGTTCTGCTAGAAGATTTTAGGGATTTGGAGAAATGGCTTCATAAACTTTAGTATGTATACAGTTCAAGAAAATCTTGTCCAAATGCAGATTGTGAGGGATGGGGATATAGCAGACTTGGTAGACTGCCTACCATGCAAGAAGTCCTACCTTGCATCCCCAGTACCACCTAAACCACGTGTGTTGGCACCTATTTGTAATCCTAACACTTAGAAGTAGAGGCAGGAAGACCAACAATTCAGCATTATCCTCCTGGGATACATGAGACCCTGTTTCCAAAAAAGTTAACAGTAAATAAATAAAATGTAATAAAGGCAGGAGGTGACTCAGTAAGTCAGAGTGAGACTTGAGATGCTACATTTGTCCAATGCTCCCAGGAGATATATCTGGCTCTTCCCCATTTACCACTTTGTTTAGCAAGAACTTGAATAAACTAGTTCCTACACAGGACTTCTACAGAATGATCAATCTATAACTGACAAATGGAGAAGTCAACCCAAGCACTGAAGTGTGGTTAAATAAGCTCTCTCTACCTACCCATGTTGATGATAGACTGAGGGAGAAGTCAAGTTTGCCTTGAACACTGTTTTCAAGTCCACAGCGGTTGCCAATTTTTATGTCATTTATAGTTTCCTAACAAAATTAGTCAGAAATGAATTTGGCTTAATCCCCAGGCCTTTAACTTATCTATTGTCCCCAGTGGACTAACAGCTAGCTCTTAAAATGCCTTTCCAGTTTATCTTTAACCCAGAAGCATGGGCTTTTCCTGGTCTTTGGCTGGATCCCTGCTTCCTCAGCTTAAACAGAAGTCTACCTCGTGAGAGACTCCTGCTGTGGTCCCTTTTCCTGCTTGCTGCTAAAGGAATTTGAGGGAAACAAAAACATAAAGCCCTTACTCTCCACAGCCCCCACCCAGAAGGCCTTTCTGCATGGACATTTCCCGGATAGGTTACAGGCTTTCAGTTTCCCTGGGAACAGAGTCCCTCCATTGCACTCCTGTTGAACAGAGGTGGCAAGGTCGGATGATTAGGAGAGCCTGACCACAAAGTTGTGATGGGCCAGAAAAAGTGAATGCTTCAGTCAGTGTGTGTACAAAGGGAGGACAGTGATCAGAGCTGACACAGACGGAGCCACAGCTGTTCTAGTAGTAAGGGATGAAGTATTTCTACAGACGGGAAAAAGTTTCAAGCACAGATTGGACAGTATCTCAAAATCTTGTATGCCCTGTGTGGGGAGAACCATATAAGAAGCATGTATGAAACATGTAGTATAGGTTCTATTTTATTTATATATTACATGTTGTGTGAGTTATTTTTCTCTTGCTGTGACAAAGAACCTGATAAAAACAACTTAAGGAAGGAAGGGTTTACTTTGGCTCCTAAGGTAAGAAGAGATGGGATACAGTCCAGTGTGATAGGACAGGATGGCATGGGAGCGGGAACATGGGGAGGCTGGTCACTGTGTGTCCGCTGTCAGGAAGCAGAGAAATGAATGCTAGGGGTCCATTCGCTTTCTCCTTTTATACAGTCTAGGATCCCTGCACACTGGATGGTACCTCCCACCTCCAAGGTGGGTCTTCAGGGGTCAGTTAAACCTCTGTAAACTCCCTAACAGATACACCCAGAGGTGTGTTTCCATGCCAAGGTGACAGTAACAATTAACCATCATATATAATACATTTTCTTTTTATTGACAGTACATATACTATATATGACAATATAAACATATGCAAATAATATCTGTATGCGCACACACTCGTGCATTGATTGTGTCCTTCCAAAATTCTTATGTTGAAGTCCTAACCTCCAGTAATAAAGTTTTTAAATAAGTAATTAAAGTATAATATGGTCATCTGGACGAACACTAATTCTCTATGACTGGAGTCCTTAGAAGAGATTAGGACACAGCCCAGAAAGAAGGCTGTCCTTGTGAGAGCACATCAAGAAGTGGGCCTTCCCCTCGCCAAGGAGTGGAGATGGAGGGGATAATGATTGCCACCATTTTCCTCTTGCATTTTTTTTCTTTTTCTTACAGAACTTTGAGAAAAGAAATTTATGGATTCTGGGGATCTTGTTAACATGCAGACTGTGACTCAATCCACCCTTTGTTATTTTGTTATGGCAGTCCAAATTAAGCAAATACACACGAGCACACACACACATACCCACACTATACACATAACGTATACACACATACATACAAAACACATGTATGACACATGCATAAACACGTACACATATGTGTATCCATATCACACATGCACATACACATACAACACACACATAGGCATAAACCAAATACACACAGACACAATTATATTAATATCACACATACATACATGTATACACATATGCAAACTAACCACACATACACACACCACACATATACACATATAACACAAACACATACACACTACACATACAAATGTATACAATATACCACACATGTATACATATTATAAACATGCCACACAAATGTAAATACATATAAGATACACCCATATCTCACATAAGCATACCACACACATATATACACAGCACACATCTACATATATACACACATCTACATATATATATATATACACACATATACATATACACACACATACATGCACACACACACACACACACACACACACACACAGAGCAGCCAGGTCTGGAAACACCAACAAAATATCTTAAAAGATCTATTATCATCACATTAAAAATGATAAAGCAACATTATCTCAGAGTCCAGACTCGAGGCCCGCTTCTGTAGGTACACATATGTACAAACGTCTTGGCCTCATATAGCACTGAGTGGAAAAGGAGTGGAAAGTAAATACTGGTCAGCTGGGAAAGTGCTTAAGAATGCTCCCAGAGATTTCTGCCAGATTTCTTTCAGAAGGCAGTTCTCAACTTCTTTGCAGGCACTTTTCCTCTGATGGACAGTCGGTTCTGTAACATGGCCACACACATGCCTCCCCTTGGGCTGTTAAGACACCACCTTTTGGCTATGGACTTGTTTGTCCTCTGTGAACAGTGAGGTCCCTGGTAGAAGACTGGGAGGGTTATGCCAGTCTTGAGGAGGTTAATGATTACCAAGAACTTGGAAGCCTTTCCAAGACTGTTAAGCAAAGAAACGTAAAAACCTAAATGCAAAGGATTTTGAAAACGAAATCCTTTTAAGGTAAGAGGGAAATGTGACTGAGAAAAAATAAGAAAGAAAAAGAAAGAAAGAAAGAAAGAAAGAAAGAAAGAAAGAAAGAAAGAAAGAAAGAGAAAGAGACAGAGAGAGAAAGCAGGCCCCAGCTTCTAGCTTAACCAGTTCAGTTCTAGAAAAGCTGAAGTTTTCAAGGAAAAGAAAAGGTTCTGGCTTTCTTCTACAGCAAAGAGTTTAAAAATAGCAGCATCGCCATTTTGTTAAATGAGGAAGTCCAAAAATAAGATTTTCAGGCTGAGTTAACAGACTTACTATGACGTCTTAACTCACAGAAAGGGAAGAACAGGCAACTCATAGATTTAAATAGCCTTTTGTCTGTCATGAGCTTTCCACAGTCTTCGGGGTAATTTCATCATAGTCACAGATGGCTGATGTTTCCTTATTCGAGACATAAAAGCCTGAGAAGTTAGGTGCAGGTACGGGTGGGTGAACGGCACAGCCCTGTACTCTCCTGCAGTGCTCCTCTGTGGAAGCCAGTGGACATTTGTTTCCTCTGCTTTGTTTGTAAAAAGAAGGGAACAGACTGCATGATCAAATAGAAGCTCCTGATATGCAAACAGCCCCCGGTCCTAGAGGCTAGACCTTCTGTTCTAACCAGACTTGAGTATCTAACAGTATAACATCCTCACTTGGACAACATTTAAGAATCTCACCTATGGGACAGGACATCCAGGACAAGTTAGGGGAAAAGGAGAGGGTGAATATGACCAAAATGCATTGTAAGCGTATATGAGATTCTCAATTAACCAAAAATATTATATTTTTTATAAAGAACCTCATCCTAATACATGCCCTTGCTCACTATATGCCTCTCTGTGTGTCTTCATCAGCATTGTGTGCCTTAGGAAATAGCTCATGAGAATGTGTCCTTGGCATGTTCATGCCATGATGGATTAACACCTCCTAAACTATGAACCCCAATAAATATTTGACCCTTTAAGTGGCTTAGGGAACCAACAGAATGCATATGCGATTACAAAGGAGATTGACTAGACTGGCTAACACAGTCAGAAGCTGGATTCTCCTACAATGACCATCTGGAGGCTGGAGAACTGGGAAATCTCAAAGCTCAGTCTAAGAGGCTGGAAGGTTCTTGATGTAACCTCAAGTGAGGAATTTGGGATCTGATGTCCCAGGATGATGGCAGCAGGAAAAAACCACATCTGCTCAAGAGCTGTGTGTGTGTGTGTGTGTGTGTGTGTGTGCGCGCGTGCGCGTGTGCATGTGGGTGTGCTTGCAAGTTTCCTTCTTTTCCTGTCTTTTTGTTCTTCTTGGTCCCCCAGCTCATTAGACCATGCAGCCGACATGCACAGCACATGTTCCTCCTACAGTTAGCTGACCCAAATGCTAATCATCTCTAGAAACACTCCCATAGGACATTCAGAAATGGGCTTTACCATTTTCTAGCTGGCCAAAGTGAGAAGGAAGATTAACCAACATATCATGAAGTAAATGATAAGTCATGTGTGCTGTGCACCCAGACTCATCTCCTGGCCCGGTTTCCTTGTGTTCTTTATGTAATTAGTGCTGGGACTGAGATGGCTCCATTGCCATTGGCCTTATCTACATCAGCAGCATCTTGAGCATTGAAATTGCCATGGTTAATGTTGACTATGAACTTGACTAGGAGGAGAAACCTCTGGGAGAGTAGTAATGCACATCTCTGTGGGTCTTCTAGGGCTTCTCCAGAGAGAATTAGACCTTGAATGTGCTGGCCTAATGAGTGTATTATTATTCTCTTCGTGAACTCATAGTATGGCGGCATTATTAGGAGGTGATAAAAGGTAGGAGGAGGTCCAGCTAAAGGAAATAGCTCATGAGGATGTGTCCTTGGCATGTTCATGCCATAATGGATTAACACCTCCTAAACTATGAACCCCAATAAATATTTGGCCCTTTAAATGGCTTAGTTTATGTCAGGTATTTCCTTGCAGCAAAGTAAAAGTCACTGAAGTAGAAGAGTCTTCATGGATCTCCACACCTTTGTTCCTGTCACCTACATCATTATGATCTTAGCACAGGACCTAGGAAAAGCCTGTTAAGTGTTTCACCTCTGCTCACAACTATCCTCTGGTGTGCTGGTTACTGCTTTGTTAACTTGACACAGCTAGAGACATCTGAAAAGAGGGAACATCAAATTAGGAATTTCCTTCATCAGAACAGACTGTAGGCATGTCTGTGAAGCAGTTTCTTGATTTCTAACTGATGGGAGAAGGCCCAGGACACTGTGGGTGGTGTCATGCCTAGGCAGCTGAGTCTGTGCTGTAGAGTAAAAGTAGCTGAGCCAGCCAGAGGAAATAAGCCAGTAAGTAGCATTCTTCTGTGGTTTTTGCTTTCAGCTCCTGCCTTGAATATTTGACTTGGTTTCCCTCCATGGTAGACTATAATCTCTAAGATGAAATAACCCTTTTCCTCTCCCAAGGGTTTTGGTTAATGTTTTATCACAACAACAGAAGGCAAAGTAGAACATATGGGTGCTGATATCATTCACAATAGCAGTCACAGATATTCAGCAGCCCAAAGACTCTAGGGGACCTGAGCCTTTACCTCTTTGGCTCTTGTCTTACATTCTCCACTTTCTCACTCTGCTCCAGTCACACAAATGTCTGTGAACTTTTACATACAAGAGATACCTCTCTCTTTAAAACTATTTGCTCCATTTATTCTGTGGTTTACCTTGTTTTAGGCAGGGAACTGGGTAATCCAACAATAGACAAGACAGAGAACCAGTTCCCACACCAAGAAGCTGGATGCCTCAATAGTCCCAATCTGCGGCTGAAAGCCTGGAAGATTCCTAGAGAATCAGCGCTATGGAGTCCAAGATGAAGGATCAAGGGAGCTGGAGACAGGCCAGCGGCAGTGATGGATGCTCAGACTCAGAAGGAAAGGGCTTGCCACCTCCTCCATCCTCCCTCTTCATCCTTGCAGTCTACCCAATAAAAGAGTCACCCTAATTCAGATATGTCTCCCTCCACCCCAGTCACTGTCTCACAGTCACACAGATGTATCACGCTAATCCTAGGCATCTCTTTAATTCAGTCAAGTTGACAACCAAGACCAACCACCACACTGTCTTCACACCATCCTCCTTTTCTTCAGATACCACCTTCTTGGTGACAGCTTTTCTGACCCACCCCATTTAAAATGCAATTTTTCCCCATTATTGCCACCCAGAACAGCCCACACTCCCCTTGGATTTATTTCATCTACAGTATCATCATCTAATTCACGTATTTTCATTTTTATTCCAGTGAGTGTGTGCCTCTCTTACTAGAATGTCAGTTCCATTTGGACAAATACTTTGAACTTTGCTCCACTTCATTAATTAAAGGAGCACCTAGGACAATATTTGGCCTGTAGTAGGCATTTGATAAATATTTATTTGTTTATTTATTGAATGCTAGGGGTCTTAGAAAAGATGATTTGCTCCCTTTGATAAGGGACAGCTCTCAAGGAAGTCATTAAAAATGCCAAGAATAGGTAAGCCAAAGAATAGAAGACATATTGAGTCACTGAAGTATCTTCTGCCCCTTAGCATCTAGATAAGGTGTAAAGGAAAATATCACCAAACTTCATTCAAATTAGATATGTACATTATAAGGCCTATGGGCAGATGCTTCCTGACCACTTTTGTAGATGTTTCATTGGAATGCAGTTTCTTGGTGTCTATGGGACTCTTCTAATGCATCAGTATGTGTGGCTCACAAATCCTACTTGGTAGGACCGTCGACTCTTTAAAATTTTGTATTTATTATTTTTATTTTATGTTTGTGTTGCCTGCATGTATGTGTGTCTGTGTGTGCACATCCGTGTCATGCAAAGCTCACAGAGGCCAGAAGAGGGTGTTAGAATCCAGCAGCTGCTCAGGCCACAATACTTTGCAGTGTTCCTTCCCCTTTCAGAGATGCTGGCAGGTATCCTACTGAGACATTGTCTGCGAGACCCTAGCTAACAGGCTTCCTTGGGCCAGGATCTATCATGTGGTTAGTAAGTTGAATTTAAAGTGGGTACTAGTGGCCACACAGCCTCAACCCCTTCCCTGCCTCCTGTTTGGGAATCAGAGAGCCTGACTGAAGGTTTGTGCTGTGAAATCTCCCTCATCCTCAGAAAGGTATAAGAAGAGATTTCACTTCCACCACGTGGGCCCTTACTTTCTCTCTTCAGAGTCCCTACTTTGTTGTCTGTCTCTGGTGTTGGGACCTGAACTTTCTACAGAGTTCACACCATGCTCTTGTCTATGTGTGGCTGTAAATGGCATTGATAACTTTGCTAATAAACTTCTTATCCCTTGGTGTCTTTCTTGAACTCCCCCACCAGAAACCTGTCAACATCCTATTGTTTTACAGTAATCTTTATTTAACAGGTTCTCTAAAATAAGGATACAGGGCTGGAGAGATGGCCTAGCGGTTAAGAGTGCTGTCTGCTCTTGCAGAAGACCCGGGTTTGATTCCCAGCACCCACATGGTGGCTGATACCCATCCATAACTCCAGTTCCAGGGAATGCAACACCCTCTTCTTGACCTCTGTGGGCATTGCACGACACAAGTGCACTTACACTGGTGCAGGCAATACACTTAATACATATGCAATAACAAATAAGGGGTTGGGATTTCACTCAGTGGTGCCTAGCAAGTGCAAGGTCCTGGGTTTGGTCCTCAGCTCCAGAAAAGAAAAAAGACAAACAAAACATACAATATTTTAAAAATGAAATGATAGAAATATAGTACAGTAAATACACGAAGCAGGAAATAGTCACCTATGGTCATTACCAAGTATTGGGTCTTGTACAAAACACAGCTATACTTTTTTACAGGGCTGGTCACACAAGTTTGTTTATACCAACACCACACAAAAGTGTGCTGAGCTACAACTTGCTGGTGGCCACAGCGGCATTAGGTTAACAGCAACTTTTCAGCTCCACTGTAATCATATGGGGTCACCCTCAAATATGTGAGCTGTCATTGCATAAAGTCTCTTAATGCGGAGTGTGCTTGTATTCATGGGGTGAGGGGAAAAATGGTTTTGAATATCTAAAAGTGAGCGTTTTGTCTAAAGCTTTGCTGTGTTTACTCTCTGTGATGGTTAATATTGGTGTATCTATGTGTATGGTGGCTTCCTGTATTTAAGTGTTTGTATGTGCAGATGTGCATGCATGTGTGTGCATGCATGTAGAGGTCAGAGGTCAATATATTTTCTTTCATTACTTTGCTCCTTAAATGTTGAGACAGTGTCTTCACAGAACCTGGAGCTCACCAATTTAGCTAGGCCTAGGAATCCCCCTATCTCCTATTCCCCAAAGCCAGGACTCCAGGCACATGCTGCTGTGAGGCACCATGCCCAGCTTTTTATGTGGCTTCTGGGAATCCGAACTCAAGAGATCATGCTTGCATGGCAAGTACTTTACCGACTGAGCCATCTCCCTAGCCCCTGCGATGGTTGATCATGATGCTCAATTTGACAGGATTGAAGAATCACCTAGGAGACAGGGAGATATGGTCACATTCGTGAATATATTTCTAGAGAGGTGTAACTGAGATACTCCTAAATAGGAGTAGTGCTATTTCATTGGCTAGACTCCCAGAGCAAATAAAAAAACAAAAAAGGAGAACATACAAGCACCATCATTCATCTCTCTGCTTTCCGACTGTGGATGTAATGTGACCGGTTGCCTCAAGCTCCTGTCCTCAAGCCCTCCCGGCTATGATGCGCTCTACCCTCAAACCATGAGCCAAAACAAACCTTTCCTTGTTAAATTTCCCTTGTCAGGGCTTTCATCACAGCCACAAGAAAAGTAACTAGCGGACCATCCAGTTGAAGAAATGTTACATAAATGGTAATTTCAAGAACAGCATGGGAGTGTGGTCTAAGTGCTCATAGGTAAGACCCAGATATTAAATGTGCTCGTAGATTTAGACCAGATATTAAGTGTACTCATAGGTAAGATCTGGAGAACAAGGGAACAGCAAGGAGATAACTAGAATGGTCCTAACAACCTGCAGTAAGTATAAATCTGCTCCACATAAAAGTTGAAGTAAAAGAAGATGAGAGCAAGAACTTAGAAAGGTGAGTGCTGAGTTCGTTCATCAGTGGCCACAGAAGAGAGGAGAATGATAGCTCTCAGGTTTTAAGCTTGGAAAAAAAAAAAAAAAAAAAAAAAACAGCACCATTGACCAAAGTGGAGATGTTAAAGAAAAGGAACTAATCTATTACATAAGAGTCCGTGAGTTCTGTTAGGAAGCAAAAAGTCACTCAAATGTTTTTAAAAGATAATCTAAGAAATGAAATTAGCTCCTAGAAAAGAAATGCCAGCTGCACTACAGACAGACGCAGGACGATCACATGCTCAAGGTATGTCTGGGTAACATGAGTTCAAGGCTAGTCCTGAGAACATAAAGAAAAAGTAAAACAGGACTGGGGCATGTAGTTCAGTGATAGAGTGCTTGCCTAGTAACAAAGAGAGAGAGAGAGAAAGAGAGAGAGAGAGAGAGAGAGAAAGAGAGAGAGAGAAAACGCTGCTGGGCCCATTCCACCAATAAGGACAGTTGAAATGATGAGAATGCATCAGCTTCTCGGTGGGCCAAACAAATATGTGGTGCACACAAACTCACACAAACACACACGCATATAAGTAAAATAAATAAACCCATCAAAAAGCATATATTGTATTCAGTGTCTTTAGTCTTTTCATGTTACTATCACAGAGTCTGGGCATCATTCATTAGGTAGATCATATGTAGCTGGAGGTCTCAAGCTATATACCAATATCCTTCTCAAACAGATTTCACAATATAGCAGTCGTTGGGGCTGGAGAGATGGTTCAGCACTTAAGAGCACTGACCACTCTTGCAGGGGAACTGCGTTCAGTCCTCAGCACCCACATGGGGGCTAACAATCATCCATAACTCCAATTCCAGGGAATCCAACACCCTTTTTTGTTTTTTGTGGGCATTGCACATACATGGTGCACTTATATGCAGGCAAAAAAAACCTCATACACATAAATTTTTAAAATTAATTTTTTAAACCTGCAGCATCCTTGCTAGTTCTTTTCAGATTAATTTTTTTCTCATCTTACTAGTTTCTTGAATGATTACTTTTTAATGTCAACGTGCCACAGTGAAACATAAACTCTGTTCAGGCAAAGTATCGACCTGACTGGCAGACTTTATCCATAACGATGGAGTATGGGCAGTGAGGACGGTCACGAAGAAGAAGATCCTGAAGTGCTGTTGACATGGTTTAATCACGACAAAAAAATCTAAAAAGGAGGGCTGGACATGGTCATGTATATCTTTAATCCCAGTTCTTGGGAAGCAGAGGCCAGCCTGGTCTACATTAGCAAGTTGCAGGCTACCAGCTGGGGCTGTAGGGAGACCTTTTCTTAACACCTACCCACCCCCGAAAAAGCATCAAAGAAGAAAAAAAACTAAAAAGTAAATTCCACATTCCTGGATTCTTCCCAGTGCTTCTAGTTAATGGGCTTGCTCTAAATGAGCTGGACTTAGTTAAGACATTTGCTGCATTTTTTTTTTTTCCAGAAGCTCTTGTCAATAGTGATGTCTTGATTTAGAAGAGATGGAAGGGACCAAACTGTAAGTTAGAATTGATGCATGGGTTTGATTCCAAGCACTGACCACTTATTTCTTCCTGAGCCCAGCCAGCAGCCCCTCCTAAGCCTGGGTAGATGCACTTGCCGGACGATTGCAATGAGCATCCAAGAACACTGCCTTAACCTAGTCACTTCAGCACTGTGAAATTTCATGCCTTAATTCTAACTAGTGGGGCAGGAACTGACTAGAGATTCTTTTATTGGGCCTTAAAAATTAGCCAGGGTACTTTTTAAGAAATACTGACATGTGCTCCCATCCGTGACCTCCTGAGTCAGGATCTTCCAGAGCAGGTGTTTCTGTGTGTGTGTGTGTGTGTGTGTGTGAATGCTCCTGCTGGCTCAAGGGTACAGCCAGAATTTATTGATCTTCAGCCATTCTACCAACCCTTTGGCATTCTAAATATCGCTTACTCACCCCAATATTCACATAGATGACAAGAATCTATCCACTCACTTCACAACCACAATATAATAAGTAAATGAGTAATTACATAAACAGTGAAAGGTACCCAGTTTGGATCTGTAGAGTTCTTTGCTCATTTTAGAGAATTTCATATGAATAATAGGGAAGAACCCAAACTAAGTTTGTATTTTATTTTCTTTATTTGTTATGTGTATATGTATAATGTATATACATGTACGTGTTCATGTGTAGTGTGCACATGTGTATGTGCGAGGGTACACATATGCATGTCTGCCTGTGCGTGTAGACAAGAGGTCAGGTATCCTCCTCAGTTACTCTCTACCTACTTCCTGTGATACAGTCTTTCACTGGACCTGGGGGTCACCAATTCAGCTAGACTAGCTAACTAGCGAGCTCCCAGACTCCTGTCTCTGCCTCGCCAACAATGGGCCTCTGTACCAACCTTTTCATATGGGTACTGGGGATCTGAACTCATGTTTTCAGGATTGTATGGCAAGCACTCTATTGACCACACCATCTCTACAGCCCCCTATATTTTTCTATTCTAATCACTTTTCTTTTTCAATTAAAAGTAAGAAATCTTATTTGTTCCAATATAGTGTAGATGTAGCTGGATGAATTTTTGCATAGGTACACAGCTATAGGGTCACAATCCAGACCTTGATACCTGGATGTTTCTAACCCCAGAAGGCCATCCCTCCTGTCTTGAGGGGACATTGGAGATCAACAGCATCTGGCCAATGGCTTACTTCGAGTGTCTGCTGTGCTGTTTTGTAGCTGCATTATAGAACCACAGTATTGACTGTGATTCTCCCAGTTTTACTGCCATTAGGTATCACGAAGCATCTCTTTTGGCTCTTGTCTTTGAGCCGGCCACTGGTGCCTTGTTTGGAAAACATGTGCCTAATCTTCCTGTTCTATCACAGGGATGGTAATTCTACATGTCAACTCTACACTGGCTCCAGAGGACAAGCACTAAATCTGTCTTCCTCATTCATGGCCCTATGGAGTTTCTGTGCTTATGAACACTAGTTGAATGAATGCTGAATGAAAGAAAAATATTTAGGGGTTAAAAAAACACACAAAATACATAGACACTGACTTCGAGAAGTGTTCTATCCTACAGAGGGAGGAAGGGAACATTTATGGAAAGATTCGACCAAACGTAGGGCAAACATTTAGTGACACTGAACTGGAAACTAGGAGGCCATGTTGAGAAGAAACAAGAGGCCACAGGAGAAACGCAAACAAAAGCCAATCAATGGTGCTCTGAGGAATACATTGGTCTTTTTGTTTTATTCCCAAAAGCATTTGCAAGAGCTTCCTCTGGTAGCTGTGGGGAAGGCAGAAGAAAAGATTAAATATAGATGTACTGATTTGAAGCGTCTCCCTCAAACCAGATTGTGAACCTGATTGGGGTATCTGGAGTCATTGCTATGAGCTCAAGAAGATAAGGGGTATCAAGGGTTCAAATCCCCCTAAAGATTCTGACTTTAGTCACAGAAGTACAAAACTGGAAGACAGGTGACACCTTTGGGAGAAACTGAAGGTTTACATATTTTTTATATTTATTTATTTGTGTGTGTGTGTGTGGTGGGGTATATGAGTAGGCACAAGTGTGCCAAATCATCCATGTGAGGGTCAGAAAACAATTTTCAGGACTTAGTTCTCTCCTTCTACCATGTAGATCCTAGAAATTGATCTCAAGTCATTAGGTTTGGCAGCAAGGGCCTTTATCCACTGAGCTGAGCCATCCTGCCTGCCTAAAATGAGGGTTTTAACTTGCACACACAGGTTAATATATAATATGTATGTCTAGTGCTTGTTTATGCAAAATGGCTGGACCAAGGCAGAGGAAAGGCTGAATAAAGTCATTCTATGAACTTCCTGACATATTTTGAATAGATAAGGCTAAAATCTGAGACTATTCTATGCTTCCCGCCCACACACACATTTTCTTCTAGACATTTTTAATATATTTGTTCATGTGCCCTCTAGGATATATATGAAGAAGATAGTTAAGATGCAGCTGGGAAAACCGGTGGGGCCACTACTTTCTGGCCGTATAAAAAGAACCTTTCAGCTTTAAAGTTTGGCTGAGACCTCATCTGCAAACATGTGACCATGCCTGGCGTGGAGCCAATAAAAGAAAGTCCGAGAGCCTCCCACAATGGCACATCAGACTGTAATAGCACCAGAAGTTAGACAGTGGATGGTAGTTAAAAGGTGTCCGCATCTTATCTGCAGATAGGTCAGCACAGTTACGCACTCCCCAGAGTGATATTCTTCAGGACAGAGTGTCCAGCTCAGCCACCGGTGGTCTTATTTCCCTGAACTGTCAAATACTGAGGATTATTGGAGGCAGAAGGGCAGGTCAGGAGGAGCAATCACAAGGTCTGATACACCCTCAGGTAGAGAGCGTGGGAGGGTAAACCCTACTTCTCAGATAGCTGAGCAGTGGACCGTGCATGTGAAAACACTACCGCCTAATGAGGCCTTGCCAGGCTCCCGAAGGAACACGGTGTTCTCCCAGCAAGGAAGAGGAGAACACAGAACCAGCAGGACCTCTCCACCAAGAATGTCTCAGGTAATTGTTCAGGTAATTTATGTCAGTGCAGTAAATGATCTGTCATCTTCCAGACAGCGGGAAGTAAGACGTGAGCACATGAGCACAGCAGAGAGGGAAAAGAGATCCAAGTGCAAGAAGTAATCCTCTCTGCAGCAAGAGCCTGCGGACTCTTAAGAACCCCGTGGCTTCTTAAACTGAAGTGGAATGCAGTCCTACGGTTGTGCCAGTGGATGTCTTGTCTACGGATTCAGCCCACCTCGGGGTGAAAACGATCATCGGTCTTGCTGTGGTTTATGAAACGTCCAGCACCGGCTCGAGTTTCAACTCTCAGGTCCCAGGTGGTGGCGCTGATTTGGGAGTTGGTGGAATCTTCAGGGATTGAGCCTAGCTAGAGGGACTGGGACACTGGAGCCTTTGAGGTTGACAGCCTGTCTCCGCCTCCTGCCCTCTTCTTTGCTTCCTGATCCACCCAGACTCCAGCAAGCAGCCTGCGCCCCTGATGCCACTGGCAAGGGCTGCCCTCGAGGCTGTGTCTTCCCGGCCATGGTGGACTGTGACATCACAGCGTGGGCCTAAATAAACACTTGCTCTTTGTCAGGTGTTGGGTCACAATGAGAAAAGTAACACAGGATGCATTAGTTGCATCTGTACCGAACATGGGGATCTTGATTTCCCGTCTAATTACTCCCTAAACTGTTTTGTGTTTGGTATTTTAAGGTAGAGATGATTTAAAGCATCTGGGAGAATGTGTGTAGGTTCCATGCAAAGATAGTCTACTCTAGAAAATGGACTGGCCCAGCTACAGACTGTGGTACTTGTGCAGGACCCTATGGATACCGGGAGTAACTGGACTCCCTGTATACTGCGTTTGTTCCTGCTGCAAGTGGTAAGAAGAATCTGTCACTGTCACTAACAGTGCATTTTAAATCTGGACACAACTTACTCATTTTTGGATAATGCATCATAAGTGTATTACAACACGTAGCTGTGATCCAATTAAGTTAAGAAGTTGCTTTGCTCTGATTACATAATTGCCAGGCACAAGCTTCTGTGGCAAAGTTAAACAACTACATTGATTAAATTGTAGTGTCAATCCAAGTCCACAATAGGCAGTGAATTTTACATTAACATTCAAAATACACAACCTAGAAGCTTGAAACAGTATTAATTTTAGACATATTTTGCCTTGTGTAAATCAATCTTGGATACTAGTTGGTCAAACAAATCTTTTTTACAGTGACAAATGGGGGAAAAAATACAGCAGCTATCACAGGAAATTGAATGAAGACCCTTATGTCAAAGGTCATAGAACTGAAGTGGAAATTGACCTGAAGAAACACTGAAAGAAGCAAAGTGAGGCTTTGTACCTCATGTCAGTAAGCTTCCTGTTACCATGACAATATACCTGACATAATTTATAGAGAACAAAGGCTTATTTGGGGTTCATAGTTTTTAAGGTTTCAGCCTCATTGATGACCAGGGCATGAAAGTAAGGCATCCCTACTGATAATCAGAGCATGAAATTAGGATGTGTGCATTGACGGTTAGGGCAGGAGATTAGAGCATTCTCATGGATGATCAGGGTAGGAGATTAGAACAATCCAAAGCAGCCAGCTCCTGCCCTTCCCCTTCGGGTGCTGTTGGGAGTGGTTGTAGGCACTTTAGAAGCGAACCTAGCTGAAGAAAGTCTGTTAGTAGAAGAGGGGTGAATCTTGATAATTCTATCTGGACCCTGTTCTAGCCATCTCTCTGCTTCCTGGTCCACTCAGATGTGAGCAAGCAGCTTCATATGCATCTTCTGCCACAGCCAAGAACCATCCCACCCCCATGCCTTCCCCTGCTGTGACGGACTGTATCCTCGAACTGTGAGACAGAAAAAAAAAAAACCCTAAAAAAAAAAAAAACCTTCAACTCTCTTCAGATATTAAATGCTTTTAACAAGAAGAGAAGGAACCAATGCAATCGTTCAATAGTAACAACGTCTGTATGGAAAATGCACACCTTTATTTCATTTCATCATTCCTTAGTCAACTAAGTGTAGCAGGAAACAGCACCCATACAGGTGGCTTGCTTGTGATTTCTGATAACCCAAGCAGTGTTTTTATGGTATGAACAGAAAGGAGTGGAAAGAAATTTTTGGCTCATTTTTAAAATAGGTGTTTTCAACATTCTTATATAGTAAATATGTGGTAATAACCAGAAAAGACAAATATACAATTGCCAGCCCTCCCTAGAGAAAATACAGAAATGACATTTGAGGTGGTGAAGTGGGAAATTAGAGGAATGAAATAAGAAGAAGGACAGATGGCTGGGGCACAGAGGCCTGCGGGATGAAGATGCTTGCAGTCGGGATCATGCAGAATCTCTGTTTGCAACAACAAAGGGTCGTTGAGGAACAGCAGAAAGCTTGCATGTGGTCCTCATGCCAGTGCAAACACAAATGCTATTAACTCTTTGTTCCCGAGTATCTGTCTTTGTTTTCTCTTTGTGTAGCTACATTATTTAAGTTAAGACAGAGAGGAATGTGCCTCCTAAGCTTGAAGGTACAACTGAAGTATGTTCTTGCTTTGGTATTCTTGACATTCCATGCATTTTCGTGAAATTTGTCAGCCAGGAATCCCTTAGCAAACAGAGGTGGTGGAATCCTCTCAGGCCCAGGGAGAGCCTATTGTTCCTTAGGCTCTCAGGGTGCATCAGGGAGAAGCTTGCTAGAACTACTTCTGCAACGGAAAATAAAATACCCATAAAAGTAAAAAATAAATGACCAAACCCACTTTACAGTCAGTGTTGTGCAAGCATGTTAGAGAGAATAGCGCTGGGAAAGTCTGTCTATAAAGCAAGGTGGGGAAGAATGTTCTGTCTGTACCAAAGAGCTCATTAGGTATTACTTGTCAATCAGAGGTACTCACAACCCAATGTGGGAATTCTCAGAAGCTCCCTGACCTTGATATGACCATACAGACCATGCGTTCCAATCCCACTTCTTATTGCTGAATGCACTACAGTCCCAGTTCCCAAACCCATCCTGTACCCAAAGCCAGCCTTTCACACAGCCACACATTCTTCATTGACTCATGTAGCAAATATTTATGATGCCTCCGGTATGAGCTAGACACTCTGTTATGCTTTGAGGGTGTAAAGATGAAAAGACACAGAACCAAGAGTGGGAGGGACATGTAAATCAACAATTAGTGCAACGTGATGGCACACTGTGATGGAGGGGTGCCCAAGGAGACCACACAGGTGGGGGCAGCTATCTCAGCGTGAGGGTGGCAAGGGAGCCAGGAAATCGCATTCCAGGCAGGGAGAGCTTGGGGTGCAAACATACTGGAACAAAGAACAGTCTTTTCGGATGGAAAAACACAGGGGCACCAACTCTATGTAAAGGAGCTAGAGAAATAATGACACCTAGTTAGAGAGTCCCAAAGGCCATTATACATAGTCTCCCGTTGCCTAGAGGTGGCTTGAAATAGTCCCATCTCTAATGACTGAATCCAGAGGCAACCTCTGCTCGTACTAAAGTGGTTCTTCTTTTTTTATTTTTGAAACAAGGTCTCATGTAGCTCAGGCTGGCCACTGTGTAGTCAAAGATGACCTTAAACTCCTGATCCTCCTGCCTCTAGCTCCCAAGTGCTGGGATTATGATCATTTAAGACTATGCTTATACTAAGGAATTTCTTTGAAATAAAATATCTAAGCATGATTAACCAGCAGCATTTTAGTGTGTCTTAACAAGCTTGGAGAGCATGAAGCATTAGGTGCGAAAGTACTGGGAAAAAGAAAAAGAAAATTAGGAAGAAGCTAAGTATAAAAGATTTATTTACAATAGACCAGTTCTGTAGGACATTCAGAATCAAGAAGAGTGTCATTGATGCTTGAGAAAACCTGTAGCAAAAAAGAAAGAAGAAAGAAAGAAAGATAGATCAGAGAGTATAATGAAAAAAACAAAAAGAACCTTACCAAGCCGGGGTGATGACTCAATTAGGAAAGTTTTATATGGACCTGAGTTTGATCCCCAGAACCCATGTAAAAATAAAAGACATGACGTCATGTGCTTGTAATCCCAGCACTAAGGATGTGAAAACAGGCAGCTCCTGGGATCTGCTGGCCATTCCACACAGCCTACTTGGTGATTTCCAAGTTTGTGAGAGAGCTAGTTCCTCCTCTTGCAAAAAAGACAGTAGAAAGAAAGATATCCTTTTCTCTGGTCACCTGAATACACACATGCACACACACACACACACACACACACACACACACACACACACAACCTTAACAACAGGCAATACTAGCTGACTGATGACCATTTAGGTCAATGCTATGACTCCAGAAAGCTCTCACCATAACTACAAAGCTGTTGCAGGGAATGAACCCTTCTGAAAAGATGTTCTCACCCATGCTGATCTAAAAGGTCTGACTTGTCTTATGGTGCATGAGCACAGGGCCAGAGCCACTGCACCTTTATGTTTAACTCACCCTTACTAGGCAAACTGTCCAAAAATAGTGCTACAGAACTTTAAGAGATACATGTGTCACACGGGCACAGTCTTATTCAGTAGACCTGGGGTAAGGCTTACAATTTGCACTTTTCAAACACCCCAAACAATGTTGAGAGACTGGCTCACAGACCAAGCTTGAAGTCACTAACACCTAGATAGCTGGCCTCCCTGGCATGCCTCATGACTGTCCCCTTGCCTTTCATCCCTCTGCTGGTACCTTGGTCCAGGTCCTCTGGCCAACCCTGTGAAGAGTGCTTCTAGGCACTCTTCTCATGGCACATTCTCCTCATGGCACCACCACAATCTTTTTTTAAAAGTCAGCACAACCATGTCACATTCTGTTTGCTTCTTTCAAAAGAACTTCCTTGCCAAAGAAGCTATTTTAAAATTTAATCTTATTTCTTGCTTTTTTTTGAGTTTCTTACTATGTAGCCCAGGCTGGCCTGGAACTCCAGATCTTCTTACCACTGCCTCCCAAGTGCTGGGATTATGGGTATGCACCACCATGTCCAGCTGAAATTTTATTTTTATTGAGACTCTAATATCATAAACTCTTGATATCCAAAATAGATAAATTATTCCTTATCCAAAATGCAAGTGACCAGAAGTGTATCAGATTTTAGAATATTTCCATATATATAAGACATCTTAGTGATACGTCCTAAATCTAAACAAAAAAAATACATATGGTTTATGTATACCTTATACACATAGCCTTGAGTTCATTTCAAATACTTGTTTTTAGTAATTTTGTAAATGGAATGAGATTCCACGGTGTGGGATTTTTCACTATAGCATCATATCAGCTTTCAAAAACTTTTGGAGTTTAGAGTTGTTTGGACTGAAATTTCAGGATTAGCAAAGTTCAACTTGGGTTGAAAACTATACAAACAGCACACTCTGATCAAACCTGGGGCCACTGGGGGTAATTCGGCCCCTCGCCTGCTCAGCTTCCTGTTCCTGGGAGCAGAGCTACCACCAGTAATCCTGGGTCCCAGTGAGCCAGGAGACTTACAGTGAAGTCCCGGAAGCCACTTCAGGTTGATAACAACAGAGAGGTCGCACTGCTTTTCCTTTTCGGTACAATAAATAGAAGCCTGCACCCCTGCATAGTTGTTCTGAAGACGAAGAAGATCGTGTGCAAAGCATTATCGTGGGAGCTCAAGAAATGCTTGTCTATTGCTTAGTATTCTGACTTATGTCTTTCCCTTAATAAAGATAATAACCGTGCCTATATTTATTGAGAGAAGCCATTTGTTGGCCTTCTTAGTATGAGTGGACTGGCTCTAGGCGCTCTACCTATGAACAGGCTTTGCTTTCAACCTGGGATTGGGGATTGTTCAAGAGATCAAAAAGTAGCCATGAGACACCAAGAGTTGGGACAGAGAGATATCCAAGAGAGCAGAGAAGGGAATCAAGCATGGGTCTTAGGCCATGGAAAGGTGGCTCAGCTTCAGTCTTTCTTACCACTAGTTGGAAGGCTTTCATACTGATGAACGCAGGATGCTTAGAAACTCTGAACAAGGTGAAAATTGCTGGGTAATAACCTTTGTTGCAAGCCCACAAGCCCATGATATGCACACCAAAGAACATCAAATTTTCAAGCAAAGAGCCCAGTTCTGTTTGCTCCATGAAGATTATTTCTGGCAGCAACTGTTCCTGTTATAGAACCGATCCTTAGGCCACTCATAGTGTATGCTTAAAACAGGGGAACATGTCTGTGTTAGGTGGCTCCTCATCACTCTATCTGTCTCCATCTTTTAATTTTCTAAAGAAGGCTTATTTTTATTAAGTCATCAAAGGTCTTATCCTACTGGGAACCTGTGAGCTACAGTAATGACCATGTGGCAAACGTAACCCATAGCTGCAATCATGGCACTAATACAGTGGAGTGATCAGCTACGAATAGGATGTCCGTTTCATACTCCTTTTCCCTAGGTCCAGGAGTCATTGAGGGAGTTGGAGCAGGACAATTGTAAGAACCAGAGGCTGGGAAGGACCAGAGCAGTGTCTTCTGCACATGACAGGAGTACCGCTCTCATGAACTCACAGCAGCTGTGGTTTTCTGCACAGGACGAGCAGGAGTTCAAGCCAGTCAACATTCCAGCATGGTGTGGGGAGGGGCTCATCATTCCCCATCCCTAACTGAGGAGCTATTGACAGTTGATGGTTTTGTGGGGAGGGAGGAATCAGTTTTCTTAAAGGGTGTGTCCCCTGGTAGGTCAACCACGCTCCAGTATATGGCCCCACACCCATGAGTATAGGATTGGATGGGTTATTAAAAATAAAAGACGGGGAGCTGGGCATGGTGGTGCATGCCTTTAATTCCAGCACTCAGGAGGCAGAGGCAGGTGGATATCTGTGATGAATCCAGCCTGGTCTACATAGCGAGTCCCAGGACAGCTGGCAAGTAGGAAGTGTGGAGGGGACCCTGTCTCAAAAAGACCAAAAAATGCAAAAATAAAATAAATAAAAAAAAAAAAGGACAGGAAGTTGGGAGTGGGTGGCCGGGAGGAGGTGGATCTGGGAGGAGTGAGGGAGAAGAGGGAGGACTGAATGGGATCAAATTGCATTGTATGCATATACGAAATTCTGAAAGAATGAATAAAATACTGTATTAAAAGATCTATTTTTTTACTTATATCTATTTACATGTGTGTGTTAGTATAAAGTGTCTGTGTGAGTGCCTGCACACGTGTGTCAGGCAAGCATGTTATGCACGTGTATAGGGTATTGGCTCTCTTCCTTCATCCCTCTCTGCCTATTCTGTTGAGGCAGGGTCTCTTCCTGAACCAGAGGTTCATGACTGAGGTAGATAGCTAGCCAGTGAACTCTGGCAATCCTCCTGTCTCTGCCCACATGAGAGCGGAGGTCACAGGCATCTGTGAAGACTTCGGGTTTGTTTCATAGGCACTGCAGTGGGAACTCCTGTCCTCACAATCAGAGGGGAGGGGACAAGCACTCCCAAGCCTCTCTCCAGCCCCTCTCTCTACCTGTATTCCGTGGCCCCTCTGCCCTCCCAGAATCTGTGTAGAGGCTCAGTACAGTCTCAGCGGATGTTGGACACCTTTCTAGAATGTTCTTCTTAACTCCCCACAACAAATAGGTTGCACAACAGGTTGCAAGGTACCCTCAGGCAGCCCAGTGGAGTGGTCCAAAACTTGAACAGGCTGCTTATTTTGACTAAACAGGACAGCTCTGTGTGAAACCTGAGCCACATCGCCTAAAGGATTTTGGCTGCTTGAGGTTCCCGGTGTTAGATCAGGAAGCCAGACAGGACTAGGCGCCCTCACTGCCCTCCACTGCAACGTGTTTCCTCTTCAGGAAATCGGTCAGTCTCAGTGGGGGGCCACCTACAAGTCTTGGGTTCCTGGGAGCTCCTGGGAGAACAGTGTCAGAAGGGCCTATCGAACTGGGGCATCTCAAAGCCCCCCACAGTGCTGTTAGTACGAAACAATCATCCACTCTGCAGAGTTAATAATTAAGTTATAAGCAAGTAGAAGTCAAATGCCTAGCTCCAGTAGGCAGCACAGAGACCATAAAAATGCAGGCCAGCTGACAGAAAGGCAAACAAGAAGGCAAGAAAGCATCCACCCAAATCCACAGGCTCCTGAGCTGTGCCTGTGGGGAAAGAGAATGCATACCCCAGGCGTCCCTCCAGTCTGCCTTGCTTCCTCTGGACATTCACTGGCACTACAAAGTTTCAAAGCTTAGCCACCTAATTCCATGTATTGGAACTGGTGGCAACAATTCCCAGGATGGCCACAGAATTAGCCTTCTGTTGATGCTAAAGTGTGGGCAACTCCTATGTAACAGTCTCTTGATTTAAGGGGGAAAGGCATGTCTTCTTCCTAGTGTCCAGAGGGAGTCTTCAGTCTCAAGTTCATTGGACCCACTCAGTCCTGGTGTAAAAGGAGACAAAGAAATCTCCCTCCAAGTACTCTAATGGAAAGAAAAGATGGTGTTTGTGGAATAGAAAGATCCAGAATCACATTGGAGTGATTAACTATAAAGCCATTTCAGTATATCACCAAACCCAGTGGAATTTGCCACACAGAAATACTTTGCTCATTGCTACTCTTAGAGGCTGGCATAGCATTCATAAAAGAAATTTCCAGAAAACGTCAATGTGCTACTCTGAACCACCACCTTTTTTATATTATGATCATTTTGAATGATTCATTTTTTTTTTCCTCAGAACTAAAATTAGGTGTAGCTGTACTCACCTGTAATCCCAGCAGTTGGTGGGTTGACAGGAAGGATCGGAAGGATCAGGAGTTCAAGGTCACTCAGCTACATGAGACAGTGTCTCAAAGAAAGAAAGTAAAACGTTTGAAGTACCTCACACACATATTGTAGTCCTGTTAGTTAACAGAAGATCCAGGGCCCAGGGGAGTGGACGCACCCTTTTGTTTTTCTTTGTGGTGGTTGACAGAGGTTCCTTTTGGATGTCTGTGTTATGGGGTGGGTCTTTCCCTCAGTTTCAGTTGTCATTTCTAATCTGCTGAATGGGCTGAAAATGGAAAATATCAGGTTTGGTCAATATGATGTGGAATGTCATCGTGAGAATAAAGGGTTTAAACAGACTAATTACACACAGCTTCTTCTAGTATGTAAGTGTGTGTCTGTGTGTATCTGTGTGTGTGCATGCACACATGCTTCAGAAGTCCAGAGATCAACCTCAGGTGTCTTCTTCAGGAGCCATCAATCCTGGTTGTTGAGAGAGGGTCTCTCATGGGGACTCACCAAGTAGGGTTGGCTAGATGGCCAGTGGGCCTCAGAAACCCACTTGTCTCACACACCCTCAGCACTGGGATTACAACTGGCTCCCCATCACTGGGATTCTAACTGGTCCACCACTCCTGGCTCTTTGTGTGGATGTTGGGGATCAAACTCAGATCCTTGTGTTTGCACAGCAAGCACAGTAGAGACTGAGCCATGCCTCTAGTGAATGGATTTGATGGCATGGACTTCACGCATTTACAGATGTTCTTAGTCTTTCTCTATTGTGTAACTGAGTTTGCCGGACAAGCCACGTGGGATGAATGAGGTGCGGTTGTACATTCCATCTGGTTCCATAGTTAGAATCCATGATCCAACATGGGGCCAGCATGGAGATCAGAAGAGGCAGAAAGTTTAAGAGTCTATTCTAGTTCCTTTCTGTTGTGATAAGACACTCTGACCAGAAACTATCTGAAGAAGAAGGTTTATTTGACTTACACTTCCAGATCACAATCCATCATTGAGAAAACTCAGGGCAGGAGCTTAAAGCAGAAATCAGAGGCAAGAGCCATGGAGGAGCATTGCTTGCTGGCTTGTTCTCTGGTTTGCTTGTAGGCCCGTGCTCAGGTAGCTTTCTTCTCGAGTTCAGGACCACCTGACTCTGGGTGGTGCTGCCCAAAGCAGGCTGGGTCCTCCTACATTAGTCCTCAAGACAATCCCTCAACACAGAGCCACAGGCCAACCATCTGGACAGTCCCTCAACTGAGACTCCTTCAGGTGACTCTAGGCTGTGTCAAGTTGACAATTGAAATGAACTAGGACAGAGTCCCTGTATAATCTCAGAAAATAAGGATGCAGATGCTCACATGACATCTGAAGAAACTGAGGTGTACTTGGAGCTTCTGGGCTTCCTCCTTGCCAGGAAAGTACGGCAGAGAAAGCTGCACTCTGAGGTGTGTAGCTTCATACCTGGGACCAACTGAACTGTGGGGTGGGGCCTCCTGCTCTGTGGGGTGGGGCCGCCTGCTCTGTGGGGTGGGGCCTCCTGCTCTGTGGGGTGGGGCCACCTGCTCTGTGGGGTGGGGCCTCCTGCTCTGTGGGGTGGGGCCACCTGCTCTGTGGGGTGGGGTCACCTGCTCTGTGGGGTGGGGCCAGAGGTGATAAAAATCACTGTGTGCTTCTTTGGGTTAAAAAAGAGGGAAATGAAATGCAAAGCTTGTCATTCTTGTATAAAATTCATAATAAAAAGCCAGGATGCATTGTTTCAGAATAAAATGTTAGCACTTCCACCCAGCACAATGTTCCTGCTCTGTTCCTGCTCTATGTACCTTTCCTAAGTTTCTTTTCACTGCTTCAACTACGAATGTCACTCTTTCTTCCTGGAATGTCTCCAGTGAGTAATACCCACTTCAGCCCATGCCAAGCCTAGGGTCACCTCCAGAGACATTTAATATGGAATGGATGGATGGATGAGCAAATGCACATTTTAATTTATTGAATCAGCCTTAGGGAAATATCTGGAATAAAAACAGGGCAGTCTTCACAGCTGATCTCAGTGGGAGTGCAGGGAGGGACAGAGGGACAAAGCCTTGTGGGTTGCTTACCTATTATATATGCCCTGGGTCTTTCTGGGATCATCAGCAAAGTCTAGATGGATGGACAGCTGCACCAAGGTGACACACTATGCCACTCCAGTGTCTGACTGTCCCTGGTGCCTTTGTTGAATCTCAGATTGGCTTTATTTCCTCCGCTTGGAAGAAGAGAGTCTTGGAATAACTTCTCATGCTCCATAGCTGGATGAGGTTATTTGTAGTTGACAACTTGTGTAATATTTCAAAATAGCAAGTATAGAGAATTTGATGAATATTTGAGGTGATGTCATTTGTCCTGATCTGATCATTACATGTACTAAAATAGTACATTATACTCCATCAATATGGATAATTATTATGGGTCAATGAAAAGAAGAGAAAAGAGCTTATAAATAAAAGTTGTTAGTACTAGAGGATTTTCATTATGTCTCTGTGTGTGAATGCATGTGTGTGGGGGTGTGTGCACATGTGCATGTGGACACACCTGCGTGTTGAGGCCACGGATTGGTATTGGATGTCTTCCTCAATTGCTCTGCACTTTATCTTTTGAGGCAATGTGGCTCACTGAACCCAGTACTCAATAGCTGCCTGGACTGATCGGCCAGTGAGCTCCAGGAATTCTCCTGTCTGCCTCCCCTGCTAGAATTATAGCTGCACAGAAACACACCTGACTTTTGAACTTGGGTACTGGGGATCTGAACTCAGGTCTTCATGCTGGCTCAGCAGACAGCTACTGACAGCCGCCTCTCTAGCCCCAGTAGACTGTTTCCTAAGGCTTCTGATAATGTCCCTCCAAAGAAGCATTTTTTATTTATCCCTTTGTTCTGTCTATAGGGGAATTCTGAGTTGATGATTTTCCTCTTTTCTATTTAAGTATGCTGAACAGATGGCTCAGCAGTTAAGATCTTTTTCAGAAGATCTGGGTTCAATTCCCAGCACCTACATGGCAATTAACATAATTCCATATATCATAATTCCAGTTCCAGGGGATCCAGGACCCTCTTCTGGCTTCTGTGAGCACTGGACACATTCAGTGCACTTAAATACGCATACACATAAAATAACAATAAATATGTTTGGATCACATGAAACACACAGTTCTTGGTGTTATAATTCAGCAAATCTTGACAAATGTTTCTGTCAGCATAAACCTGCACGCATCATATTTGTCTCTCTCCAAAAAGTTCCCATGTGAATCCCTCCTAATCCATCTCCACTGTTCCTTGATTTTGAAAAAATTAAAAATTAATAAAAATATAATGCTGGTTACTTCTTCTAGAATTGACACTATGGTCAAGAAACACACAGGACACACAAATGTCATGATCTGGTACTGAACTCAACCTAGGTCACCACCATAGCTCTGACCAAGGAGAAATACATTAATGACAACTGTAGATACCTGGGCCTGTTCTAGAATCACTAAGCCCGACTTTCTTGGCGTGGGATACATTTAAGTGTCTCTGTGAATTCTGAATGGAAGTAGCCAGAGGGAACACAAACCAAACTATGGAATTCATAGTGATATGTCATGGCTGCCCAGAGACAGCTATTGATGAATGGGGAAACAGAGCGCTGAGAAGTCTGGTGTTTTATTTGAAGTTGCATGTTAACCTGTGGTGTGGCTTATGTTCCATGAGAAGAATAGAAAAGATTAGGGTCATGGCCATCCACACTAATCCACAGAGCCATTTGCCCAAGTAGTAAGTAGTAAATGAAGATATCTAAGGTCCCGCTGCCTTCCAGACATCACAGGCTTAACAGTGCTGGAGGCCACGGAGGGTGGGATGCTATGCTTCTGAGAGAAAGTAAGAAACGAAAACATGTGCTTTTCCACCCCAACTGCCTGGACCAAGCCATTAGGATTCACTGGTTACAACATAGTCCGCCCCACTCTGACTCTTCGTTGTGACAGCACATCCAAGGCTTGAGCTGCTCTATGGGAGGGAGGCAGACCTTCAAACAGAAAAAGGCCAGTCCAGACAGTTCACAACCGCCCAGGGGAATTCTTCCTTCCCAACTGCTGATGAACTGGAGCAGCTGATGCCAATGACCAGAAGTCCACGGGAGCATATCCAGTGGAGAACCCATCCTGTGGGGAGCAGCTCCTACTGCCCCTCTTCTCCAGCTCCAGGGAGCATTTCAAACAGAACTATCCTTCCTTTTCCTACCCAGAGCCAAATGCTAGATAAATCACTAGAATGAATTGCCATGTCTCCTGATACATATGTGATCTCTACCCAACTGTCACTTTATAACAGATGAGTGTGGTTCCCATGTATGAGGTTAAGAGATGGGAGAAAGTCAGTACTCTAGAAAAGCATGCTGTCCCTCTAACCCTCTGTCCCTTTCCTCTCAACAATAGAGAACTTCTGAATGGCTAGGGCTTTCTACCACCAACACCAGAATCCAAAGAAAGACGGGATTCCAGATCAGCCGAAGGCCCTGTGCCCTGTCTATGACTTGCAGCAAAGTCACTGTCATGGCAACATGCACAGATCCATGAGCCTCCAGCTCCCACCAGTCATTCTCCAAGCCTCTGACATGGGCCCAGACAACTACTGCCACTCTTAACAAGGATAAATACCATAAGATTCCATGCAGAGGTCCCCAGGATCACCCCAGTAACACCAAAGAAATCCCCTGAGAGATCCTGAGAGCAAACAAGTCCATTTCTGGATCTAGTGGGGCCGGGCCCTGCTGCCCCCAGAAGCCTGGGCAAAGTCACTTCCATCCTGGGACTTTATTTTCCATATTTGTAGAACACAGCATTAAATTTGTCCTCTCTCAGCTCACTTCTTTCATTGTGAGTTGTAGTCTAACCCTTCCCAAATCAAGGACCATGAGTTTATTTTGCTCTGTTTTGTCTCCTATTTATCTCGTGTCAACAAGTCAGTGTGGGCAAAGGTCTGCCAATCATTCCAAGAAGGAAGAGAGACACCTGTTTGGTCAGATTCTTTTTTTCTTTCTACCACCCAACTATAAAGTTCTTAATAGTAGAGTTCTTTCCTTGTTTATCTTTATAGCCTGAAGACAAAATAGGTGTTCAATAAATGCTTGCAAAATGAAAGCGCAGCTATATAAAACCAGGGCTACATGTGACCTGTTTCTCACTCACACCTCTATTCACAGGAACCTACCAATAAAAAGTTTAAAAACACCATAATCATTACTGTCTCAAGAGATGTTTTTTTTTTAAAAACAAAACAAAACAAAAAAAAAACAGGGCTCTGATTCACAATCCTGCAAACCTCTTCAAATTCCAGTCTTCTTGTCTCCACCTGTCACGAGCGTGCATGGTGCTATTCATTTTAAACCCTTCTCCTTAACTCACTTCTCAGAAGCCAGCTCCCAAAGCAGTTATCAGGCAAGGGGAGGTTGGTGCAAAGACTTGTTTTAGCAGACCAGGGCTGAGGGCAGTTAGAGGAAAGAAAACTCCAAGCCTTGTTTATTAGCTGTAATCTCTAGCTCAAGGAAGTATCTGTCTGAGTGAAAGGATTATAAGATTCTGTCTGCATCATCAGCTTTGAAAATCAGTCCCCTGAACAGTTTTGAGGATGCTATGATGATTTTGGAAGATGCTGGTATCTCCAGACTCTTAATATTAATCTCAGATGTGTCGTTCTGCATACATATGTTGGTTGCTTAAATTGTGGCACTTTGCTTTGTGGAGTCACTAGCGATGTGGCTAGTGACCCTCTCTGTCATGCAGCCATCCAGTTTCTGGGATACTTCTGTTAAATTGAGAGAGTGGAAAATATTGAGCAAGGCTTCTGCCAGAATGAGCTGGAAGAATAGGTTTGGAAATATCTTTAACCCTTTAGCCTGAATCTACTCCTCCACCTGCTGAAGGTCCTGTGGAATCTGTTAGCATACTGCAATAGTAAAATATGAAAGCTAGCCAAAGTCTTGACCTGCAGCAAGCCTCCAATAATTGCTCTCTGTCACAACTTATGTTGTGAATCTCTGACATTCCTCTGAGTTGGCTAGCCCACAAATCTCTGACTCAAACCAGGAGCTACCTGAAAGAAGAAAAAGAATTTCCATGAACAGGCAGCCAGAGCTGATGATGGACAGTATCCTCAGTAGCCCCATTAAGGTTTCTTTAAGATAATGGTGTAATTTAGTTCTTTTGGGGGAAGAGGGACACATGAAATGGTCCTGCACAAGCCCCAAGGATTTCCCATCTGCCTGTCAGACCTCCTTCAGGAAAGCAGTTAGGGCACATACTAGCCTTCTCCCACGGTTGTGTTTAGGGTCACCATTCTGGCCTTGTGCTGAGCAGGTGGCACTCAGTTAGCTGCCATACAGTCTAGGATTGTTTCTAGATCCTTCCAGGATCAAGGTCGGCAGGGTTGTGACAGCAGAAACAGTTTTCAGTGATTTGGAGACTTCCTGCTGCTTATCCTTTTGCTCTTTTGTTTGGCTACTGGTCAACACTCATCCTTTGCTTATTTGTTTGTGAGCAGGCTTGTACGATTATGTCAGTCAACAGACAGGCTCCATCCCTAAGGACTGCAAACTGCAAGGCAAGGGGTCACTTCAGTAGCTTGGACTGACCCAGAGATAAATCTAACCTGGGGCACAAAAAAGTACAAAGGAATAGAATATACAAATAAGGAATATTTTTAGAGTGTTGAGACTGGTTTGGCTTTGCACATGAAACAATTAAAAGATCTTGATCTGATGAACAACAGCAACAAAAACGAACAAAAAGCAAAAGCTGTGTCACCTGCAGAAGACAACTGTGTCACCTGCAGAAGGAGACAGCATAGCTTTGTCACCTGCAGAGGGAGAGCTGTATTACCTGCAGACAGAACAGCTTTCTTCCCCTCTATGCTGATCCTCCCAACCATTAATTTAAGAACCAAAACAGTCTTTGAGTGAATGACCCTTAAGAATCTCAGCTCCTTCATGGTTTCAAAGGAAAGCCCTAGAGACTTGTTTTTTTTTTCATTTTGAGAACAGTATTTTAAAGAGCCTTGAAGGGCTCTGATAAAAGCCCGCTATCACCCTTGTTGGTTTGTTGAATTTTTTCTGTTATGAGATAAGAGATCTCTCTTAGAGCTATGAAAAGTGCAGAGCTTTGGCTGCATGGATTTACTAACTGGGTGAGCCATGCAAATGGCTTTGTGTGTCTCAGGCTTTCTCACATGGCCTGCAAATTGTAACGATAAGGTTAAAATAATAAGAGGCAGGTCACAGGACTGTTGTGAAAGGGTGCAATGAGATCATGGATGACAAATATTCAACAGTGTCAGGCACAGGGCAACCCCGATTAGAATTATCCAGGGATCACAGCCAATCAGCTGGGCCTTTCAGATAGACTCTCAGCCTTTGATGCCCTGCACCTTGCACAAATTTCTTGGTTGGGTCTTCCAGAAAACTAGCATACAGAGGTCAGTAGCTAAGTAAGCAAGTGACTCACTGAAAATGCAAACCTAAGGTAGCTTTCTGGTTGCAGTTTGGAATTACAAATATAATATAATAATTGCTGTAAGAGGCTGTCATTTCATACAAATATAAGGGAAACTGCTAAAGTTTTATAATTATCTACTTCCAGGGAATTCTGAGTAGATGAATCAAGAAGCCCATCAGCAGAAACCAGAACCTGGAAATTTCCTTCTCCTTCCCTACAGATTCATTTTGGAAAATTCTGTGCCTCTTGCTTAGTCATGAAAGATTCCAGTCCCCGAAGATTAAGAGACATAAAGTAAATGGGATCTGTAGGAGGGATTTATTTCTGAAATACAATTGCTATGGGATTGTTTGATATTCTGTCTTTCTAAATTCAAGGGGCTTTCAGAAAAGACTTAACCAGCTTTGATGTCACCATTCATGATGTCATTCATTCATTAATAAAACAGGCACATTTCTATATTCTGTTTCAGGTACTGCACAGGATGCTGGGGATAGAAAGATAAATTGGCAGGCATTACATTAGATGTGGTCTCTGATTACAAGGAGGTCTTGTCTTGAGTCAGGAGCCACACAGAGCTAGCAGGCAAATGTGATAAAGGAAAGTTGCTGTCCCGTGGGTTCTACAGGCAGAGAAGCATCCTAAATGGGAAGACTGTTAGGAAAGACTTCTGAGTTCATTCCAAATGAACAGTATAGTTTATTAGCAGGAAACGAAAACATGAAAATCTAGGCAAAGGGAACAGAACGGAAGTATCAAAATGCAGTAGGTTTTCTATGTATAACAGTAGATGACACAGTGTGTGTGTGTGTGTGTGTGTGTGTGTGTAAGAGAGAGAGAGAGAGAGAGAGAGAGAGAGACAGACAGACATGGGAAGGGTGCTGAGGATTGAGCCCAGGGCTTCACACAGGCTACTCAACACTAAGTTACACCCCCCAGCCCAAAGCTATACACTTATTCTTTCACTTTATCATTAATTGGATCCATTTTCTGTTTCTGTGTATACCAATAATTAGGCATGTATTTCTTAGGCAGTTCACTTGCAGTCAAAATAAAATGTTATTACTCAAGGTACACCTATGATTCCTTGTTATTTCTGTGCCTAGATTAGTCAGGCCTTGTGCCTGGTCTTATTGGCCACTTCCTTAGTCACTGAGCTCTTGTCAGCCATTCAGTCATGGGCTATTGAAAGTGCCTGGTTGGTTCTGATGCTTTCGGCAACAGCTGTCTCGCATATCCCTATGCAGATCTCCTGAGCCCCTGCCGAGCTAAGGATGATATGGAACTCTCCCAGCCCAGCCCTCTAGTGATAACAGATCTTCATTCAATCCTTAAGCAAACATAGGGCTTGGTATAGGATATGGGTTGAATGAGACATCGTCCCTACCCCAGGGAGTACTCTCTCGCCCTTCTAGAATGTTCCAGAGAAGCTGCCTAGGAGTGCAATTTCATGGGATGACCTCATGGGAATCTGCCTAATCACATTCAATTTACTCACCAAATATTTGTTGAGCTCCTAATATTTGTCAAGACCAGTGCTGGGTGCTGGGATACAAGATCTCAAGACGCTTACTGCTGAGTGGAAGACAAATAAATAGGTGTTTCCACCAGACGAGATAAGAGCTCTAATAGGTGAAAGCGTTGGACCTCAGATGGCACGAATTTCTGTGTTATTCATCTCTTCCTGCCCAGCTATATTATCAGCTATATTAACAAAAGCACTTCTTTGACATTAGAAGTAATGCAATAGCAAAGGTGGTTGTAAGCTTCTTCAAGACTTGAGATCGGTCCTAAACTCCCTGGGGACTAAACTTCTCCAGTTACAGAGGAAATCAGCTGGACTAGATGAATGAACGGGGAGGAACAAGTGGGTTAAAGAATTCGAAGAAGCAGGGGATGAGCGAATGATTTATGGCTCTTACCCAGGAACTCCACTGGCCTCTGGGCCTCCTGGCAGTCAACGCCAAGAGCACAGCCCGGCAAGAGATAACACAAGCCAGGCACTGAAGAGATTTCTTTTCCTTTTATCCCAGTGACCCAAATCCCTGGGCCCCACTGATGTTTGTTTTGACTTCTTAACTCTGCAGCCCAGGGCAGCTCTTGTGCTCTGGGCTGTTTAGATGACAAATCTTTTAATGGAAGAATTAGCAAGCTTATGTGGTCACCTGTTAGGCCAGGGCACCTAGAGCCACCCACAGAAAACCGAACAGGCTCTCCTCATCCCAGGTGGCAGCCAAACCTTTATCACGCTGTTACAGAACCTCAGTAACACCTGAGCTCCCCTCTGCCCATCACTCTACCATTTTGAGAGAAGGGAGAGGAATTTAAGTTGTGAATAAAACTGTTTTGTGCTGTTTGCCTTCCAAGTAAATTTGCTGGAGAAAACTAAAAAATGTTAATGAGATTTTAAGAGTTCCTTTACATATTTTATGTCCTTTATCTGGTCTTTCTTGATTTACTCAGGAGTTGGATTTAGGGCAGATGGTTACTTTCTCTCAGTACCCTAAAGCTAACATATTCTTGTCCATCTTCCTTTTCTCAACTATCAACGTACTTAAAAATGGAGGCAGCCTCTTACATAGCTTTAATACTTGGACCTTATTCCACAAAGGAGCAGTCTCCTGTATCTATTAACACTTTCAAAAACATGATGCTGTCATTCTAAGGTGGGGGTCAGGGTGCACTTGTGAGTCCTTCCGGTTCCTGTCCTGACTGCCCTATCTCTCCACTATACCATATGTCACACATTATTACATTGTCAAAGATCATTAGACTCCAGTCCTGATATCTTTTCTATTCTCCCTCAATTTGTCACTGTCTAGAGCAATTATCAGCTCTGCTCAAGGCTCTATATGGGTTTCTGTGAATGTGAAGACAGCAAAGAGGAAGGTTTCCAAGCTACAGAAAGTTCTGGATTCATTTAATATTTCTTCTTATGTAAAATGATATAAAAACCACTGAATTTTTTTTCCTTTTGAGATTTTTTTTATCTATTATTTTTATTTTATGTGTATGAGTTTATTGCCTGCATATATAAATGGACCCATATCATGAAATGCCAGTGGAGGTCAGAAGAGGGCTTTGGATCCCCTAGAACTGGAGTGACAGATGGTTGTTAACTGCTATGTGGGTGCTAGGGACCAAACCGTGGTCCTCTGCAAGAGCAGCCAGTGCTCTTAACCACTGAGCCATCCCTCTAGCCCTCCCCTGAGTTTCTTAAACAGAGATATCCAACAGACCCTTACTATCACTGTCATACATGTCATTTGCAGCTTCTTATTTTCTGTTTTAAGTTGCTCCCTTCCCTGAACTGTCATAATGTACTTTGTTCTAGAATTTCCCAGCCTAAAGAGATCTTAAATACACGGATAGTTGCCTGAGCATTGTGGCCTGGGAACACACATAGACCTCCCATGAATGAACACATGCACATGTGCACACACATACATCTAAATTGCTTTCAATATGATCCAGTGACTTGGAATTCCACCCTACAGAATCCAGTTATGCATCCCCAGGGGAGGGACTAGACCTACAAATGGCTCCTTTAAGAGAATGCACTGCCTGCCGACAAGGTTATTTATACTTCCTAATCCAAAGAGAAAAGAAAATGTCCAGTATTGTTTGCAAACAACTCCCTGTGGCTACCGATGTGACTCCACTAAAGGAATCTTGGTTGCTGGCAGGTTTTTACTGTATTTCTAAATTCTACTTCTTAGTCTATGACCCCTCCCTATACAACCTTATTTATTTCACTTGATATGCATTTATCAATTTCTTGCCTCCTGTCAGGGAATCTTCTAGGCTCTGAGGCTCTGGCATGGTAGAGCTGATGTTCTCTAGGCACCTCAGGATTTACACTTTAGTGGAAGCAAGCACGCAGAAAGGAAACGAATGAACGTGTAAACTCTGAATTGAAGGGAGCCAGGTAGAGTGGGGAACGAGAAGAGTGGAGGAACTTATCTTCAGAAGAGGACATTGTCATCACTGGAAGCGGGACATTCAAGATAAGACTTGGAAGAAGGAACGGGGAGTCAAGCGGACATCCAAAGGAAGTCACCAGAGCAAAGCAAGCAGCAAGATCCTGGTGCTCAGGTCACAAAGAGGAGACAAATGAATGTTGGTTATTGAGAAAGGGGAACAGAAGAGCTCAGAGGAGCCAGGGACTGTCATGTAAGGACTGGTCCATGGGGAACATGAAATTGGTTTTAAATCAATTGAGTGCCATGGAGGAGTCTGCATCAGATGACTAATGCAGTTTAGCTTTTTTGTTAAACCTAGGACCCCATGCATGTCCTCAAGTACCCCATCAGTGAGCTCAATCCCTAGTTCTCTTTTCATTTTGAAACAGGGTCTCCCTAAGTTGCCTTGGTTGATTTTAAACTCGTGCTGTAGCCTAGGCTGGCCTTGAACTTGTGCTCCTCCTACCTCTGCCTTGGTAGTAGTTGGGATTACAGGTCCACGAGCCAGGCCCAGCTTAATTTAGGCTTTCATAGCATCCTCTAGACTACTCATTGGAGAAGATCTGGTTGGAGTCAGGGTAAGAGATTAGAGAGAAAATAGAAGCCCAGTTCTCCAGCCCAGCAGCTGATAGAGTGGCTGTTATCAGTGGTGGCAGGGATCATGTAGGCAGCTTTGCTCGCCTCTTCTCCCCCTCCCTCCCCCTCACTTCTCCCTCCACCTTCCCAGATGGAATTTCACATTCCTACAAAGGACACACAAAGTTTCCGCCATCACTGTGCACCTCACTGCAGACTTCTATGTGAGGATCGAGTAGAAGTTCTATCACAAACACTGTAGCAGACCATACTGAGAGCATCATTTGATTTTATTCTTTAGCACCTGCTTGGTACCTGGCTCCCTTCTTAGATTCCTGTTCCCCGCACCTTTCTCATTGTGTTCCTCTTCATTAGGCTGAGATCTTCATCTTTGTCACCACTCCTACAGCCCCAAACATAATCAGATCCTCTATAGTATTTGGAAAATAAAATACTGTTTGGATAAAAGTTCTCTCCCTTTCAGGACAATATAGAAACCATCCATTGTTACCTGAGTGAGCGTTTGCCTTGTCTCGCATATTAAAACAGTTCGTCCAAAGGAAGGATTTTGCCAAAAAGAATTCTGCTATTGGAAACAAGCATACATAATAAAATAAATAAAGATGACCTGAAAATGGAAGAGAGATTACTAAGGACTGGGAAGGGAATGCAAGCAAGAAAGGGCAGGATGCGGGATGAAGCATAGGGAGACTGGACAAATGTGAATAGACATAATCTCTGCTTTGAATATCACAGTGAATCCTACTAATCCATACAATTAGTATGTGTTCAAAATTATAATCATGTATAGAAATCAGCATCTGTCATATAACAAATGGCCACCAGTTGCTACAAAATAAGAACAAAAAGAAAGAACTCTGCTCTAAGTTATTGCTTATTTTGTCAAAAACTAGGTGAGGAATATGAAGAATCTAAAACACAAAGAAATTAGAAAGTTAATCTCTCTTTAATCGTGATGCATGATACATTGTTGTATGGGTTGACATCCACAGCAAACCAGGTCTGATGGCATACACCTATAATCTCAGCACTGTGGAAAATGGTGATAATAAAAGTAAGTAAAGTGCTTTCTGGGCAAGCATGAGGTTCTAAGTTCAGATCCTTAGCACCCATGTAAAAGATCCAGGCATGCTCAGCACTAGGGAAGCAGAGACCAGCAGGTCCTGAGGGTTTGTTATCCAACTGGGCTAGCTGAATCTATAGGCTCTGGGTTCAGTGAGACACCCTGTCTCAAAAAATTAGTGAAGAGGAATAGAAGCAGACCCCTAAAATCAATCTCTGGTTTCCACACACATTTCCAGTGATTCAAATCTTCGACATCTTATTACACAAATATGTAGCATGTATTAATTCCATTTAATCTTGTAGGAATTCTGTTCTCTGCTGTTGCTGCCCCTAGGAAGGCAATCTCATTTATCCTCATACCTTCCCCTTTAGGATATAATCTGTCAGCTAACAATTACTGATGGTGCAAAACGAAATGGACGGAAATCTTTATCTCTGTATCTTTTAATAAAATGCATTGCATAGATGTGGGACTGGTGAGTTTTTGCTTGTTTGGTTGGCTTATGTTTTTAATTTGTTTTAGCTTTGTACCACAGGCAGACTAGGAGTTCTGGATCTCACTGCCTCGTACCCAAGTTTAAATATCAATAGGCCTTCACTGAGGCTCCAGGTCTTCCTCTGCCCTTCATCTGTTGACAGTTTATGCAGCTTGCTGAGCATTGATGCTGTGTTCTCAGTGTTCCCTAGAGAATGGAAACATCTCAGAGATGAGGAGCTGTCTCTTCATACTCTGTTCAGTACCTGGGACATGGTACTCTTGGTATCACTACAGGAGGATTGAGATCCCCAGCAATTTGTCTAACCACACAGAACAGAAAATATATTAATGACCTCACTCAGTAGTTTCACAGATGGACAGCATTTGATTATAGGGTGTTGTCGGGATGGTACTCAGTAACCATTGCTGATCCATGGTCACGTGTTCTACACCAACCATCTCCTCATCTGTGTCTCTTTCCGATGCAGGCTTGGGGATGGAGGGTCATCACAAAGCAGCAGCATAGAAAGCTATCCCATCTTGTTCGTGAGACAAGGTTCTGAGACAGTGCCTGGCAAAGCCTACCAGGTCTCTAGCATCTAGCCTGACCTATCTGAAATGTCAAGCACTAAACTCTTGCTTGACATAGCTAGGTAGGTACATGAAAACATAAAACTAAAACCAACACAGATTCTCAAGAGTGTGTCTCTGGTTCTGTGGTAGGCAGAATATGAGCTGTGTGACAGTTAAAGCTGGGTCCAATATGTCTTTCTATTCTCCAAAGCAGACTTCTTTCCCTACAGCCTACCTTGTGATAGGAAACATCATAGACTTCCAGTGACTGAGTAAATCAGCCCTAGTGTGTTTCCTCAAGGCTGGTATCACCTTATTGCTTCTTCATATTCTTTAGGATAGACAGGGAATGAAATCTCATCATATTCTTTTGATTTAACATCTAGTGCCTAGTGACACTTCCTTCTGCAATCTTTATCATTCTCTTCAAAGTCTCAACAGCTACAATATATTTCAAAGTCGTCACATTGTCACCCCATTCCCATACATTTTCTAACACCACTTCAAAGAGAAATACTTCTAATTCTACTAGGAAAATTCTAATGAGATGCTTGGATCCAGAAACAAAGGCTTAATGAGAAAGCTCTTGCTTGAGCACCCTCAGGATGTTGACAAGGTCCCTCCTGTGAGTCTCCCACCAAGAGCTGGCAGGACTCCTACCACCCAGAAAGCGATAGACAAACTCACTTATGAGATGCCTTGCCCCCGGGGGGAATATGAACTGAGAAGGCAGAAGGCAGAGCCACCTCCAGAGTGGTGAGATGGTGAGGTTGCTTTCTAGCCCATGGGGAGAGCTCCCACTCCCTGTATTTCCTCACCATGTCCTTGGTGGACAAGCAGAAGAGAAAGGCAAAGTCACAAGTAGTCACACGAAGCTGTCAGCTTATATCTGCTAACCTATCTTCATGTTAATTGCAGACTAATAGCTCAATGAATAAACACCTTCAGTTTGTCTAGCTGAAGAAAGAAGAGATCACTGTGGATGAAATAGAATTTTTAAATTTTATTATCTTTATTTTATATGTATGAGCGTATTGCCTGCATGTATGTAAGTGTTGCCCATGTCATGCAGTGCTCATGGAGGTCAAAAGAGGGTGTCAGATCCCCTAGAACTGGACTTACAGACATCATGTGGGTGCTAGGAATTGAACCTAGGTCCTCAGCAAAAGCTTAATGACAGAGCCATCTCTCTAGCCCTGGAAATAGAATTTTTAATAGAAATCAAATCAGTGTGAGTTTCATTCTCTATTAAAGAACTCAACATTCCTAAATGTAGGTCATATGAGTAAAGAAGAATAAACTGGATATTATTCCTTATGGTCTATGGCCAGTAGGTAAACCATGATGAATAAAGATCTGATATTTTGACACAGAGAATGGATCTTCCATATTTAAAATCATGCAGCCTTACTGGACTCTCTGCTGAATAAAGGTGTCGTAGCATAGTGCATACAGTCTGGGACCTCCTTGGCTAACTTACAAATGCCATGTTTATGAGTCACACCTGGAACACATCTAACCCTGTGCTCCACGGAAAGGAGTCATTCTACACTATATTCCTTCCCTCTGCCACACTTCTGTCACAATCTGACTTTGTTAGAAATTGGGTTTCCCTTCTTTGACTTGTATGGTTCCAAGGAAACCTCACACACAACAGCCTAGTGAGGAGGCCAATACTTAAAGAATGACTGTAGATGGATGAAAGTGGGTGGGGTCTAAGTCCAGGTTGTGTTTGACTAGAACACTTTTCTCTTAGCTCTCCTTGAAAACTCTTAAAACAATGGAAATTTTGGGTAATTAGATTATATCTCCCCAGACTAGGGGGGAAATGAGGTAAAAGAATATAGAAAATTAGTGTCAATGGAGTACTCGTTCCAAAATGGGATACCTATATCTCATCCCTCCCCAAGCTCAGGGACCATCTAGAAAGAGTTGGCAGAAAGTTTGAGAGAGCCAGAGGTCAAAGAGAACAGGAGTGAAGCAGTGTCTTCTAGAAAGGATAGGATGGCTAGAGTCATGAACTCACAGTTACCACAGTTCCCTATAGAAGGACCTCCTAGGACCAGGGAAAGTTCCTTCAAATTCAGTTTTTGACAAAGATAAAGACAAAGTATGTTTTCTCCGTGCCCAAATCCAAGTGACTTTATAACCATGGTAGAAATGACTGGATGGTCTTGAAAGGCCCCTAAGAGATGTGAGAATACACTTAAACTCATTAAGTTCAAAAATGCAAAAGACATTCATATTGATTTCTTTTTGAATACAAATTTCCCATACTCTAACCTTTTGATAAGTCTCATAATCTGTCAGGTCAATCTTATGAGGCAGCATTCACTATATGAGGAAGAAAGTTTTAACGGAGTAGCAGGAATTAACTTCATTTGGAGGGGCAGACATTGTTCAATCCAGTTTCTTATACATTTGAAATGAGCTCTGGAAGACCAGCCCCTAGATGCAAGCTCTCTTTGATCTGACCAAAGAACACTTCCCAGAAACTTTGTTGACCTTTGTGTTACATATCATTTCTTTCAAATCAGAGATCAGGATACATACTAATTCAGTAAATATTTATTAGTGACCTTACCATGAGAAATCACTCTGACAGCGACATAGCAATGTGTAAGATTCACTCACTGGCTACACAAGATCAATAAAATTATATACATGATTTTCTTTTCTTATATTTGTTTAGTGGCACCAGAATTTGTTGATGAACAATGACTAAATCTACATATGGACATCTTTTCCTATTCTTTCAGTTTCTCAACCTTCCCATCATTGATATTTTGTACCAGATGATTCCTGTTGAGTCTTGTGCTACACACAGTAGGGTGTTTATCATTGCCTCTGAACTCTACCTTCTAAATGTCAGTAACATCTAGCTGTGAAAATAAAAGGCATCTTCAGACATTGTCAATTGTGCCCTGAGAAGAAAAACATCATCCCTAACAGAAAACTACCATCTTCTGGACTTCACAGGACCAAGAGACGTGACCTTGAGATGCTCCAAGCCTTACTGCAATGGCATGCTAACACCTGGATCCAGGCACACCAGGCTTTTACCAGCAAGCTGAAACTACCCAACTATGAAGATAGGACAAAGTAGAGAGAAAGACCTCACAAGGTACAGAAAACGGAACCTGTGGCCAGAGAGCAAGACTGAGAATAAAGAGGCTGCTACACACTCCAAAGTTCAGAAGCCAAGCTTGAAAGCATAGAGAGATCTATGGAGTCTCCTTGATGTTCCTGTTCACAAGCCCTGCTGAATGGAAATGTCTGCTCTTGACTTGAAGACTGAACATTGATGGTGAAGAGAAACCAAGTACGAAAGTGGCTAAGCCAGAGGAACAGAAGGGAATCTGAGAAAAGGCTCCCACCTTCCAGTCCTGAAAAATATCCTTTGGAACCTTGTTACAATCTGACCAAAGGATGGTTCTTCATCTACTTTCTGTGTCTGTCAGAACAAGTCTTTGGTGTGTTGATCTCGTGTAAGTTAGTAAGGATGCTATAATCACTCATTTGGCCCTGGGTTAGAGAGTCCCAGAACTGACCAAGTAGTGGGACCAGTACAATTGACCAAAGGAAAGCAAGTGTTGCTTGTTTGTGATGCCGGGTGCCAATCAACAAACATGCACTGCCAGTTGATGCTCAGGGTCGGTCATCATTCCTGTGAGGTTTCGTGTAGGGAGAAGAATTCTCTTGCAGAATCTCCTTCTGACCATGAGTTCCAAAGGTGATATTCCATGAGCTGATTCAGGCAGTCAACAACCACCAAGAATTGTTTACACACAGGCCAGTCTTCTCTAAGACTCTTTCTTTTCCTGGATATTTCTGTTCATGGGCATGAGCAGGCAAAGAGAGTTTACAGTAAAACCCAAGCATTAGTAAGCAATGAGAGCTGACACGCCAGAGCGGCGTGGGAGGGGCAAGAAGGACTGGGGACTGCATCTCCCTCCCCTCGTCAGGCATAGTTCCCACTCCTTACAATGCTCTATATTCTTTGATGTGTCCTTTCCCATAGAGGAAGTTCTTGACGAGAGAGGGGGAGGTAAGTTAGCTCGTGGGAAAAAATGTCTCTTAGGCCGTGAGCTGTGAATTGGCTCGTGCCCAAGAAGCGTCTTCAAGGTGCGCCACGAAAGATGAAGTCACTTGGCTCATTTTACCAGCTTCGGTATGGCGTCAAGACCTGACCGAGCCAGCAACACACAGGTACAAGGAAACAAATCTAAGGCAAGGCATGGGTGTTGAAGAAGGCTTCCAGGATGCAACCAAGTGGGGAAAATGCTGGCAAGGCCCTCACCTGAGGAGAAAAGCAAAGCCATGGGCAGTGAAGTGAACTAGGAGTAAACATGAACTTCCAATGCCCCGGCCAGACCAAGACACACATCAGCTCCCCGAGGCATGTTCCAACCCTGGCAGCTCTTCAGATGATTAGCCTTCAGCGTTTATGCAGTGAGGAAACATAATAACAGCTGATTTTCTGTGAGGATAGAGATGACCTTCCTTGAAATATAACACATACACAGAAAAGATCATATAACATAATGTAAAGCTGAAGAAATTCCACAAAACGAACACACCCATGTTCTCTGCACCCACCGGGAGCAGTAGAACACAATCCTTTGGCTGTTTTCTATTCAAAATCACTTCCCAAGGGAACCATACTCTTAATATTTCACACTGTATCTGTTCTTTGTTTTTGTTTGGTTTTTGATTCATGAAGTTCTAAAGCTCTGCATATTCACACACTACTAAATTATTTTTTAGTATGTTGAGAGCTGTCTTTCATTTCATGGATTAATTTGCTTCTCTGTACTCAGAGAGTGGTCTTATGTGCTTAGGTTGGGGACAGTGGCATGTACGTCCTGTAAAGTATTGTTCCCTGAGTATAACAGTTTATCACGTTTTATTTGTTTTCAGCATGCTGGCTACTTGCTCCTGCTGACCTTGGGTGACTGTCAAGTGGCAGGGCCCAGGGGATAGTAGCATGTCACCGTCCCTAATGGCATTTGCTGTCTTCCCTCCTTCTCCATGGGGGAGAGGCTCAAAGACTCCTGGTGGGATGCCTGAGACAGCAGATAAGGCAGAAACCTATATTTCAATGATTTCCATATTAACTAAGCACAGACCATTCACTGTGACAATAGCTTTTGGTTCTTCATCTACTTCCTGCATCTGTCAGAACAAGCCTTTGGTGTGGTGATCTCATGTAAGTTAGTAAGGATGCTGTAATCACTCATCTGATCCTGGGTTAGAGAGTCCCAAGTAGTGGGACCAGTGCAGTTAACCAAAGGAAAGCAAGTGTTGAAGTTCAAAAGCAAAATTAGCATGGATTTCTTTTTTTCCTTTTCACAACTTTACAGACAGAAGATTCCTTCACCCCATGGGTCTTTAGCCATCCTAGTATCTGATCTTCTACCTTTTCAGCTTCTTTTTGGCATACACAAATGACTGGTGATATTCTTCTTGTACTGCAAGACCATTTTGAAGTAAAATAAGCATATCATAAACCCAAGCACTGCATACTGTACAATCAAAATACCTACTAAGTAATGGGAGAGGAACATAGGCTGTGAGGATACTTTGCATAAGGCGGAATGGAAGGAGATTTTATTACATTATTTAGAATGGCATGCAACATAAACTTATAAATTATTTATTTCTCAAGTTTTCTAGTTAATATTTTCAGACTGTAATTGACCTTGGTTAAATGAATCTGAAGAAAGTGAAAGAGAGAGAGAGGTAGGGGATAACTCTATGTCATAAATATAAGGATACGTTGATGCTAGGAAGGAATGCTTTTGTCATTCATGAGCACCATGTACTTTAGCAGAGGAGCACAAATTTCTGTTTTGCTGGTTGTAAAATTAACTGTGTAGAAATCTAAGTTAGCAGACAATTTTCTCAGTTTATACAGTAAAAGTATTAGTACCGTTTATTACCAACTGGAAACTCCAAGAGATGGCCAGTGTTTTATCAGATATATGTATCAGTAAAACCCACTTTAGCCTGTAACTTGGTAAACTTTGCTCTCTCCTGCCTGAATCTTTGTGAGACTCTCAGTTCAGACCTGTGGATGAGCTGAATGCCAAGGACAGGAGATACCACGAATTCTCCCTGGAATATAGTGTCGGCATTGTCACTTTCCATTAACAGACATTCAAAGCATGCTGTCTACGGACACTGAGGACACATAAATACAACTCAGTCCATCTTGTATAAGAGCTCACTGTCAAGCAAGGAAAAAAATATGCAAAAAATTACCAAAGCTCAGGGCTGGAGAGATGGTTCAGCAGTCAAGAGCACTGACTGTTCTTGTAGAGGACCCAATATTTGATTCCCAGCACCCACATGGTGGCTAGCAATTGTTTGCAACTCCATGTCCTGGGGATCCAATGCCCTCTTCTGACCTCTGTGACCACTGTACTACACGGATACACTTACACACATTCAAGAATAAAAATAATAAATAAAATATTAAAAAAAACAAATTCCAAAGCTCTGGACCTTGAGGAGTGGGGGAGGAAAAATCTGAAAAGAATTTTGAAGGAGAAACAAAATTTCACCAGTAAAACCATTCAAAAAATGAAAAGCCATTCTTTATCAAGAAAGTAGCTTGAATTAAACAAACAAAAAATCACAACAGTAAATTCACAACCCAGTCTGACAAGCAGCCAGCCTTTGTATTTTTGCAATTATAATAGACAAAGGTGTCTGGGTCACATGGATACTTGCTGGGTTCCGTCCCTGATGGGTTTTCATTTCTGGAGTTTGTGGCATGGGACTCTTCATTTTGGCAATCTTTCTGTGCAATTCTGTTGTGTTGCACACAAAATTTGAGAAGTGGTTCCATATAGTAATATTGCAGATAGAAGGCAAAGGTGGAAAACAAAAACAAAACAGAAAAAAAAAAGTTGGAGGTACTTGGTGAAGGGCTTCTGTGCGCACAAAGGGCCTGTCTCTGGACTTCTATATGGAATATTTATCTTTAAAATCACACCATGGAGAGATGACTCAGTGGTTAAGAGCACTGGCTGCTCTTGCAGAGGACCTGGGTTCGATTCCCAGCACCCACATATGGCTAACAACCATCTGTAATTCCAGTTCCAGGAGGAATCAGATGCTCTCTTCTGACCTCCGTGCACATTGCTCAATATGGGCGCACTTATATACATGCAGGTAATATACTCGTACACATAAAATAAAAATAATAAATAAAATATTTTAAAAACACACCATTTGTGAGTGTCATTATCTCTGTATTGTGGATGAATAAACTAAGACTCAGGAGGCAAACGAGCTTACACATGTCAGGAAGTTTGAGCATAGTCCATTGGCATTGGCTACACACTTAGCCACGTTAGCCACTGTTCAGCTTTCCTTGATACAGTTGGACTGGCCCAACTGAGCTTATTCTCCTTATAAACAAAAATTATCTCCATTGGGTACAATGATCTGGATATACTGAATCTCATTTTCCACAGGGATATGGAGCCCTGACTACAGATTTGGGAGCTCAATGGTGAGTCCAACTCTTGTTTCTCTGTATTTCAGTCTCACACAGTAGAGATTTGACTTTGCCCCACCCCCCAACTTGAGTTCTCAGTTCCTGATGATGTCTTCTTTTGATCTCACGGTCTGGCCACTTGATGAATTTTGTAAACAGATGATGATCTCTGCTGAGTAGACTGACAGAGAATTTGGTTTGTCTTTTCTGCTTGTCTGTTTTGAGCTGGAATTGATTTTATGGGGCTGGATAGATGGCTTAACGGTTGAGAGCACTGGCTGCTCTTCCAGAGGACCCAGGTTCAATTTCCAGCACCCACATGGCAGCTAACAACTGTTCATAACTTCAGTTCAAGGAGAACTGACAACCTCGTCTGACTTCTGCAGGCATTGCACGATGTGGGTACACTTACATATATGCAGGCAATACATTCATACACATAAAATAATAATAATAATACAAAAGAATTGACTTTATTTGTTCAGACACATCTTATTTGGATAAAACCATTGCGATCTTCAGAAGCTATTTTGTCTCCCTGAGTCTGTGACTTTATCCTCAGCATAGAGATAAAAACACTTACCATGTGCTAGGATTGCACCCTGGAGGGTAATGTATGGATAGGTGAGTTTATATTTCTGGGTTTATACTAGACATATAGCTGAAATTTTATTGTTAAAACTATGAGTTCTCTATGTAAATGTGTCCATATAGTTTATATACAGATAATTTACACCAGTTGCTTCTCATTGAGTGATATTTTTTTACATCCTAATGGAATTAACAAACTAAACTATGAAATGAAAAATAAACATTTACACAAATTGAATATTCTATAAATTCCCAGAAATTCAGACATCTTGACCTCTAATACTTTAAGCTGGTGAGAGGAGAAATTTTGGCTTGTTGTTTGGTTTTCTGTGACAAGTAGTTCAAAATAGCCTAGGACAAACTTGCAATTGACCTGCTTCAGCCTTCCAAGTTTTGGGACTACAGACATGCAATCATTGTGCCCCACTAAGAGGTATTAATATAGGGATTATTTCAGGAATAATTTCAGCATTCAAGGTACATTTTTAGCAAATAGGACTAGTTTGGTAATTTTGGTTTAATAAATGCCCTTAGGTATTCTTTGACTTATTAGCATTAGAGATTGTGTAAGTACAGATTTTTATTCTACTTATGAATATTTTCCTGAAAATATACAGGTTTACTTATTGAATAAGCATCACTTTTACAAAATATTCAAAAAGGTGAAAAATAAAATTGTGCTTAACCCATTTGAGTCCTTATTCTGACAATTTTTCTTCAGCAGTCATTATACTTTGCCGTATAACAGAGAATAATTTATAGGATCCCTAGGAAAGTTTAAGCCTTAGGCTGATAATAAATTGAATTAATACATGGTTATTCACTAGATGTTTCTTAAACACATTATTTATGTTGTTTTGTAAAAGAATACAGGAGCATTTATGGCTGAACACAATTTTCAGATTTATATAATATTGTTACTTGTTTTTACATAGTCAGACAGTCAGACTCTGGATAATTATTGATAAGTGTCTGCAATGCCAAGAAATCACACTATGGCTGAAGTACATGGTCACAGAATATTGCTGAAACTTCTCAGAAAGGAAATTGTCATAGTCAGCCTTGCTAAAAGATCTTAGATTTAGTCGTAAGATTTTCAAAGAGAGTTGTAGAATATTAGATTTTGGCTTTTCTTTTTATTAAATAAGTGGCCTCCACCTTACCCCTACCACATGCCCACCCCCTCTTGGATTATTGGTTTTCTGCAAATTTTTGAAAGGCTGTTCCTTATCTTTGTGCAGTCTTCTGGGGTAACAAAAGCTCTTGTTCCTTACTGGAATAACACTCTATGGTTTGTGCTGAGTTTGTTACTTCTTTGTCCACTGGGGCTGATGTGGCAAAAATACTATGAATTGGGGGTCTTATAAATAGCAGAAAAAAAAAACATCTCACAGCTCTGTAAATCCAAGGTCCAGGTGAAGGTTCTAGAAAGGAGCCTGCTTTCTGCTTCTAGAAGCCTTCTCTGCGCCCTCGAAGGTCCCGGTAGAAGAGACAAGTCTTCTGGGGCTTTTGTAAAGGTGCTAATCCCTTTCATGGGGTTCTCTGCCATGACCTTGTCGCCTCTCAATGACCTCTTCCCCCAACACATTCATAGTGGTCATTACGTTTCAACATAGAGATCTTTATGAAGACTCTAGTAGCATCCTTGGTTATTTAAGGGAGATTTCTTACCTAGGAAAGAGTTAAACTCTCTTTAATCATGTTGGCTACTCTCCTTTCTTTTTAGCTCTTTCATTGACATTTTCATTAAGTAGGTGGCCAAGGAATGTTTCTTAGGTAGCCTATCTTCTTATCTGAATCATGTGTTCAAATCTCCTGACAACTTTTGACTTTGCCTTTTCAAGATCAAATCTTTTTTAAAATGTTATTTATTATTATTACTATTGTGTGTGTTTGCATGCTGCAGTGTATGTATGAAGATAGGCATACATGTGTGGGAGTCAATTCTATGCTTCCTTTGTAGGATCTGGCTATAGAACTTAGGTCATCAGGCTTAAGTGACCAATTCACTGGCTCTTAATATCACTTCTTAATGACACCTTTGTACCTAAATGTGTTTCTGATCTTTTCTAGGGGCCTTAGCAAATAAAAATTATGGAACTAGTTTAAGTAAAATGTGTATAGATAAAATGTCATAAATATTTCAGAAAATATGTTGAGGAAGAAGTTCCTAGAGAATTGTCGTCCCCAAACCATCAATGATCAAAACGGACAATTATTTCTGTTTTTTTCTTCATGGTTTTACAGATATGAGGTTCATTCATATTACAGGCCTTATGACCCTCAGCATGCCTTTCTTTTCTTTCTCTGTTTCCTTTTTTAAAAATTGAGTTGAGAACTACTTTTTCACCAAGAGGAAAGAATGCATGTCCTTTTTCTGGCTTATCCAAATTGCTGACTTCTCTACTTTATGTATTGTATCAAAACAAAGGGATGGAAAGATGGCTCAGCAGTTAAGAGCACAAGCCACTCTTGCAGAGGACCTGGGTTCGATTCCCAGGACTACGTAGTAGCTAACACTCATCTTTAACTCCAGTTCCAGGGGAATTCGATGCCCTCTTTTGACCTCCAAGGGCATTGCATGACACAGGTACACTTATATACATGCAGGCAATACTCTCATACAAAAATAAATAAAATGTTACTAAAATAAAATAAAGATACTTGAGCACAAGTACTACAATACCATGACAATTAATCTAATAATCAGTGTAACTGCCAAATGGAGAGTGGGTAAAGAGCATAAGCAACATGGATTCGCTGGACAAAAGGAGACTCACACAGAACAGTGACCATTTAAAACACACAAATCGTTTATTTCTGGAACTTTCCACTTACACTTTGAACAACAGTTAATGAAGACTAACTGAGTTCGTAGAAAACAAAGCTGCAGATAAGAAAAGTCTACTCAAATATCATCAGTCATGATTTCAGTTATACTAAAAACATGTTACCAAGAATGTGACATACATAATCCCAGTACTGGGGAGACTGAGGCAGGAGGACTGCCTTCAGTTTGAGACCAATCTAAACTATATGGTAAGACTGTCTAAACAAATATTTACAATTTTATTTATTTAATGTGAATCTAGCAACTCATAGGTCAGTGAGTTTCAACCAGGATTCATATTTAGATATTTAGGATATATTTCAGACTTACAAAATCTCTTTACTTCTTGATAGATAACTGATATATTCTAACTATATGTTTGATATCTTCATGATATAAAATGTTAAGATTAATGAAAACTGAAGAACTGTTTTAAAGACATTTTGAAGTGTGCATGTGTGTACCTGCATGAACTTATGTGTGTGCCTCACATATGTGCAGGTGCCTTGAGGCTAGAAGATGGTGTGGGATTCCCTGGAACTAGAGTTACAAAGAGTTGTGAGCCACCATGTAGGTACAAGAGCATCAAGTATTCTTAACCACTGAGCCATCTCTCCAGCCCTCTGAAGGATTTTTTAATCAATAAAAGTAATATTTGTCTATTTTTCTAAATTGAGTATCTCAACTCTTATTTGAAAACAGGAGAAAATACTTTGAGGCTGCCTTGTAGAAAACTTCATGAATCAACTTTATTGCCTTGTTTTTATACCCATGAACAACCAGACTTTCTTGTTGGTTGCATTATTCTTATAATGAGCTGTCAACTTAATCTCATAAATAATAAATTAGCCATGTCCAGGTTACACATTTTGTCATGCAAACAATTTTCATTTTTCTCTGATGCATTCTTTGGAGCTGTTGGGAATCAGCTACAGGCCAGACTGCTTCGTCTTCAAGGTGGATGAATCCCTTGGAGCCCTGCAGAAAAGACCATGCCAGCTACTCTGGGCACACGATTCTGATGGTGTCACGTAAAAGCTAAGAACATACCAGTGGGCTGAGTCAACACTTTCAGACCTCTAGCTGAGAAGCAGATGGACTCTTGAGGATGCTAACTCAAGACTGTGTAGAACAAGAATTAAATGGGAAAGAGTGAGCTGAAGAGGAATGATTGTGTTTTCGTTTGTCTGTCTTTTGTTTGTAATATGGTCATCCTAATACCCTATGTTCTAGAACTTTAAGGAAGCCATTTATGTATCTTCCCAAGTTACCTATCAGTTGTGGGGAGTTACAATCTGCTTTTTCTTCACTGAAACGAGGTGTTTGTTAAGATATTAGTTTCTCTGCCTGACTCCTCTGGCTTTGGGAAAATGTTAAGTATTTTTTATTTTCATAGCAATATAATTCTTTGCATAAATTCAATAAGGATCTCTGTCTGTCTTGTTACCATGTCATAATTGAAAAATTTGGTTATGTAACTAAAGAATTTGCCTGAAATGTCATATTTGAGTGTTTTTATTTTCTCATATATAACCAGACACTTTTAAAGAAGTAAGATTACCTTCAGGGAGAAGATGCTTACATGCCCCCGACTGGCAAACAGGTCTGACTCTTGGCTTAGCCTCTCAGCCTTACACCTAATTCTGGAAAGCCACTCCTGACAGGTTCAGTAATCAGAAGATATTTGGGGACTTAGAGTGCTTCAACAGAAGCCAATCATGAGATGCTCACTCTTTCAGGTTATCCAATCCAATACGCTAACCCTGCCTTATCCAGTGAAATTTTAGTAGACTTGCTTCCTAGCTGTGGAAAAACCAGTTTTGATCCCCGACTGTCAATCCGACTGGATCTTGTCACGTTCCCAAACTGTTAATCCTTATCTGATTTTTTGATCTTTCAGTTTCCTTCAAGATATGGCCCTAATCCTTCAAACTGACATTTCTAATTTTTCTCTCTGCTGCTTGACCTAGTTCCCAGATTCCTATGGGAACTCTAGGTTGTATCTAGCATTGAATCAGATCATTTTTTTTCCAGAAAAGGCATTATAAGTTTCAGGCCAATGGCTTGACATACATCCCTCCAAGGACTCACCACTGTAGCATGTGTTGGGTCTTCTTGCAAAGGTTCACCAAGGAGTGTGAAGGAGAAATTGGACCAGCATGCCTTGTACACAGCATCCACAAAGGCGTTGATAGCACATCCCCAAAACTCCAAGAAACTCAGCTGCAAGTGCTACGTAACCTAACTGTCCTCAACATGTAACCATTTTGACAAGAGAGAAGATAGGCTAAAGAGAGAGCTGTGACCCTTCTCTTTGGCTATCAGACTACTGAAGGTATAGACCCCAGAGAATTAAAATTTCTAGGCCTGAAGGATGTGTGAGAGCAGTTAAGGACATTTGCTCTTCTTCCAGAGGACCCAGGTTCAATTACTAGCACCCACATGGTGGCTAACAACTGTTCGTAACTCCAGTTCCAGGCGATTCAATATCCTCTTCTGGCATTTATATACATGAGGTCAAAATAATCATATACATAAAATAAAAATAATAAATAAAATATTAAAAAGAATTAAAATTTCCCCAGGAATCCCATGCTGGGGAAACTAAGAAGCCTTGGCACTAGCAGGCAGGAGGGTACCTTGAGAAATAAATTTCATACAGTTCTATCAAATTATCCAGACACCTTGCAGAACAAACCTGAGTGGAGACGATGATGGGTTCATGACAGCAGGGTCACACCTTCACCAGGACTGCACATCTCTTTTGCTTTCTAGTTAAACCTAACCCTAATATCAGCACTCCGATGATGGACTTGAAGGGGATGGTCACTGAATGTCTTTATATGTTCTGCTTGCCAGTGTGCTCACAATGACTAAACTGCTTTTCTCTGCTCTTTACTACCCCTGCCTCTTTCCTTGTCATATTAGGGATAGTGGGCAGAGTCCTGCCTTTTGGGTCTGCCAGAATCTAGGCTTTGACCCTAAAAAGCCCAGTAACACACAGACAATTTGTATCCATGGGACTTGCTACCATTGGCATTTAACTCCCTGGTCTGTCACTGAATTCACCTTTTGTACTAATGGTTTTCTTTTTCACTAAAGCACCTTTCTTTTAAGATGCCCAATATCCCAAACCTTAAAATAACCAACTTTTACTATTCTCATCTCATGCAGATGGTACAACTGGTTTAGCAGGAACAACACCACACTCCTTGAGAAACTATTCCGAGCCTTACTTCACCCCACTCAGGAGATTTATGACCACCTCCGAGTGTTTCAGGGTTGAATGATATTCATCTGAACAAAAAGGAGCTTTGACATTTATCTGAGCTCCATATTCCTCCTGAGAGCTTCCACCCTTTTGTGTTCTGAAAAAATGGCAATCTATAGAGGACCAGCCTGTGCTTGCCACTTCCATCCGTGCTTTCTCAGGTATGGAGGACCATCTCCACCCTTTGTTGGGGCTCCTGAAGACCCATGGGTGGCTCCCTTGAGCATCTGCCTGTATAAAAGTCCTGGGTTCCTTTTTCTTCTTGAAACATTCTTCATTAATGAACAATTTTCTTATTATAATGGCATGAATAAAAGTATCTTCTTAATTGTCTATTGTACTTTACCTTTCGCCCAACTGGTGCTCTGTGGCATTAATTAGAGCAAAATGAACAAGTCAGTGAGGACCAAAAGAGAGACCGACATCCACAGCCATGCCTGTTGTTCACAGTAGCTCCACAAGTTGGCAAGCCCCAAAAGACATCCAAGTTGGCAATTCATTCTCTTATATCATATGGAGATTCTTGATCTGACAATGGGGCATTTGACCACGGTAAAACCTTTGAGCTATTAAATAATTTTACTTTTTTTGGGAGGTGGGGTTCTTTTTGAGACAGACTCTCCCTTAGCCCCAGCTGGTCTGGAACTTGCTATGTAGAGCAGGCTGGCCTGAGACTCACAAAGATCCTTCTGCTTCTGCCTCCTGAGTGCCCGGACTAAAGGCATGTACCGCCACACCCAGCAAAATAATTTCACTTTTGACTAAGGACTGACTTTCATTGTATTTTACTGTTTTATTTTATTAGATGCAAATCTAGTTAAAATTGCTTCATTATATTTAGTACAAATCTAAAATTCCAAAATTTAGTTAAAAATCTACTAGAACTCCCTTTTAACTTTTAAAGACATTTCTAAAATTTTCAGTCTGATCAGTACTGATTTCAATTTCTCTGTCACTGATTTAAGGTTTTTGGCTGCCATTCAGTAGGCTGTCCTTTCTGTGCTTAAGCAAGACAACCTAAGTGAAAAGCCAACACCATTTGCAAGGACAAAATGTTTCTATTACTTATTCTGGTTGAGTTTCTTTATGATTTTCAGTATCTTTGAATTAATTACCCTTTCTGAATTCTAACAGGGTAAATCACCTCTTAATGATCTGGAGCCTTGTTTACCTTTCATATGAGTCAATCGTGTGAGCATGTCAGGCTGTGTTCTTCTTATCGAATCATCTGTAGGCAAAACACTTTGAGACTCCTCCATTCCTTTGATTGAGTTTTGGATCTCTTGAGCAGGATCTTGTTTAGTGAACTCAAGCTTCATTTCCCACTCTTTCTTCCCGTGAAACCATCACTTCTCCATTTTTAACCTAGTCCCAGCACTCAGGAGCCATAAGCAGGCAGATGAACCTCTATGACATCAAGACCAGTCTGGTCTACATAACCAATTCCAGACCAGCTGGGGCTATAAGGAGACCCGGTCCCAAAAAGTCCAAAAAAACTGCCACTCAATTTCTAAAAAGTTTAATTTCAAAGAAATTCTAATCTACAAAATAGGTCAAACAAAAGTACCTACTTCATTAAGTGTCACTAGAGATTGTTGATACTTGCAAAACTCTCAAAGGAACATCTGGGATGCAGTAAGTACTATGTAAGTGTTAGCCGTTATATGCATTTGCCTTGTACCTTATTACAAATTTTGTGGGCCTGGAAACATTTATTGTTTTTTCCTTTAAACCCTAGATGCACAACAAATTGACTATTTCAACATTTTAGTGGGTTGAATAAAGCATATCAGATTCATTATGTCTACACTGAAATATTTACAGATGAGCTGATAGTTACAATTGGGATTAGCTTCAAAGTAACCTAGGAAGGGAAGGTAGGTCGTAGGTAGAGATGAAATGACATCAATCATAGCTTGACACCTATTAAAACTATAAGATGGCACATTAGGTTTACTCTACTCTTCTCCCAAATGTGGTTAAAGCTGCCCATGATTAAAAACTGTAAACTCAGTATGTCAAATGTTGGAATTCTAACATCTTTCCAGTCCTTCTTTTTGGTCAGGTGTCTCTCTGACTGTCTCTGTCTCAGTTGGTGGCATTTTTACCCTATAAGAAGAAGACAACAATGGAAGGTTTCTGAAAAGGAAAGATGTAAGATATTTTAAAACTCATTTTATCATTGTCTTTACTGAAATTATGACTGAAGCTTTTGGGGAATGCTATTATTGTGACAGTAATATACAGGACAGACTGGAACAGAAAGAAGTAGAAAGAATCCCCCATTGTGTCAAGTAATCTATCATTGGGAATAAACTTAAATTGGAAAATTTTGGCTATACAAACTTTCTGAAGAGAGTCCTATACAAAGGTCTTCTAAATCTGTAGTCTGGCCACATGTAGTTAGGCCCAAATCATCTTTACCTCGCTTTTATCAAAACCTGAAACATATCTGTTTATGAAATCATTGAATAGGCATCTGTTGAATAGCATGTTGTGTTTTAAATTCTTTGCTAAAGACTTGAGTCACTAGGGAAGTAAAAGGTGTCATGCTTTAGCCTGGTCAAGCTATCTAGTCATTGAGGTTTCTTAAGTTGGGCCAAAGTTCAGGGCATCTTCAGGAGACCAAAGTGATTCTAAAAGTCTGACCTGCTTCAGGAGTTGAACTGCTCTAGGGTCACTACCTGCCTCAGTTGCCCACCAAAGTCCAAGGTTCATGAGAATTATTAATAGTATTAACAAATATTCATTGAATGCCTCCAATTAAGTAATGAATATCTGGCCACTCTTTCATGGTCCAAAGTTGATCTGAGAAGGAAGACTTCTCTGTGGCTCTTCCTAAAGCAAATCTGGGTCTTTAGCAAGCATCAGCCTAAAGTGTGCCTTGAATTTGGACAATCATCAACTTGCTCTGCTACAGATTTCCAAGGAGAAAAAGAAAACCTTACAATATTTCTACTTCTACCAAAGGAGCCCAGAGCATGAGCAAAGAGAACATACTCAGTGAGAGGGGGGCAACTCTGAGGCTGACAGGCCCATCACTCATGTAATCATTGAGGCAATGCTTATATCCTCAGTAATGCTGGAGAGGAACCTTTACCAAACAAAGAATAACTTGATTCTTCCAAGTGCGACATACATAGGAACATGCCAGTGAAACTATTATACAGTTTGTGAAATGCTGAAATTATTTCACCCTGGTTGATAAATAGCCATAGTAGTAAGCAGCCTGGAAATTCTACCTTAGTCACCAATCTCTTCCCTAGACCACCTGACTGCCACAGAAGCCAACAGATGAATAATACCCTTGACCACTTTCAATTTGGGCAAAGGGGATCTGGGCTTACAAAGAAGAGGAAAGAGATATATATGATACAGAAGCAGAAGAGTCTGAGCCAGCAAAACTCCTTGTCACATTCCTGACGTGCTGCCCTGCAGGCTGTGAGCTTTCTGTCATGGTTGTGATGTATCCTTTCCATTATCCAGAGTCCCGGAGACCTGTCCCTTCTCTCTCCATTATCCAGTGATAACAGAGCTACATCTCCACCATCATTCCTAGCATTTGAAGTAACATAATGCTCATGGCCATGGCATTTGTTACTGCAGTTTCTTCCGTGGGTTGACTCCATGGGCAGCAGGAGTTGATGAAGCCCTCTGTGACACCAGGTAGGAGGCGGGCATTGCACATCACAACATTGGAATCATAAGCAGGTCATGGCAAACGGACTATCTCCCAGGGAAATGCTCACAGCTAAAGCTCAGAGTGCGCAAGAAGCATTGATCTTCCAAAAAGAATGATAAAAAGCTTATTCCACTCAACAGCTCACAAACTCACAATCACAAACAGGACTGGGGCAACCCATTCTGCTCTGGAAAAATCTACAGATGGGCCAGAGGACTTGCAATTCAGTATTGCCTTTTGTCTGATACAAGACTCTAGACAGCTCAATTTCCTTTTCAATATGTCAGTTTCCTTGGCTTCCAAAAGGCCCTGTAATACCAGCCTAGCTTCCTGAAAGGACTGTCCCAGGGAGGAGGGAGGAGGGTCGCAGGTGAAAGAACTTAAGCATGCTACAGGAAAACAGGTTCTCCACACAGACGAAGAAGGTTGTTAAATCTGGAAGGTCACGGAATAGTCACTTGCAATGGCTTCTGAATTTCAGACTGGGGATGCCAAGAACTACACCAGTAGAGAGGTTAAAAAAAAGAGCGAATTCTGTGGAGAACATGGATGAAAACAAGATGTTAGTCACAGTGAGAATTTGGGCTTAAAAACCACATTTTCAAGACTTTGGACACAAAAACTTAAAGATAAATAGTGCCTTGCATTAGAGAGTGAACGAATGCTAACCAAAAGAATTTCCTTTCACTCATATTATGTGTTTTGTTTTATAAATAAATCTAAAAATAATAGGTTTCTAGTTAAACTCTAGCTATTGATTTAACAGTGTAATAAAATTTAATACCTCTTTAAGCTCGCTTCTCTTCTCCTAGGTTTCTTTTCCTATAGTCCCAGGAAGTCAGCCCACTAAGGGCCTTGGATGTGCTAGGCAGATGCTCTACCACTGAACCCCAGCTCCACGTTGGTCTGCCGACATTATCAGTGAGGCTCCATGACCCCTTCCTCTCCCGTCCCCAGAGCCCTCTGCTAAGATTTGCTTGGATTCTCTTCCAGATGACCTCTAGAGGCCTGCGGGTGAAACAGCCAGCTCTGTGGTGTTCAGGGGTTCAGGTTCCAAATATGTCCTGGTTGGAGATGTGGTTTTAGATCAGTCATTTCCCTCTCTAGGTCTTTGCTTTTCTTCCTGCTAAGACAACATTTGCTTCTTCTCAATGTGAGAGAGATTTTCCGTGGGATTTCTAGTTGAGTATTCTGCTCTGAGTGAGTGTGTTCTGGAGAAGCACGGTGGTATTACAGTCAATGGTTTCCATCACCAAAGAAGCTAATCCCTGAGGAAAAGGAAGAACTCATTAGTGGGGTCTCTCCCTGGGACCCTGCCAAAGGTCACCACTTCCTGCCCAGGGCCTGCTCTCCTTGGGAGTCCTGACATGAAAACTCTGAGAGGCCTTTAATGTATAGAGAGAAATCTGTCCAGAGTGCACTTCCGGAAAGCATGCTTTAACAGGAAAACCGGGAACAAGTGTGGCGGACAGTCCCAGCAGCTCAACCCTCAGGCTTCCAGGCGTTGAATACTGCTATCTTCCCTCTATGTGTCTGAAAAATATTCCTTGCCTGTGAGCCTCCCAGCTTATTTCCCTGCTGATGCTCGTCCCTCAGAGAGACTGTTTCATAACTTTAATTTTCCTTACTAGGTACTAAAGCAGGAATCATGAAGAAAGAAGACAGAGAGTTTAACTGAACGGAAACAGCTCATCACACTTTCCAGCTGTGTCGTTTCTGCACCTTTTACTCAGTGGCTTCTCCCATCCTATCCTCCCTTATGTGCAGCAGACCCATGTTCTCTAAGCGCAGATCCTCCTTTTCTTCATATCACCTTCATGCCATCTTGGACTTTTTCATGAAACTGTTAGAAAAAGAAAAATATCCTTTCACTAATGCAACAGATTAGGAAGTTCCTGGTGCAGAGGGTTGAATATTTTACTGATGACTTCACCGTAGCCACATTCAGGCCAAGTACCTGGTTTAGTGGGCAGATCATTAGGAGTCCCTTGAGCACCGTGTCATGACAAGGAATTTGCTCCCTGTATAAGCAATTTCTCCAAAGCCTTAAATTTTTAATAACTTAATTTTAAAAAGGTGAAAAATAATTTCAGTCAAGACAGACACTGCCCAGAATATGTACACCAGGAGACTGTTATTTGACATCTTTCTAACCCATCACATTAGGTCAGCAGTGATCACCAAGAGCTAGAATTCATTGTTAAAGGTGGTGAAGGTTCTCGAAGGTGCATCAAGCTCCTGTGAGTGTTTGTGGATAATGAGCTTGCTCTGGGGAAGCGGAATACCATACCCCTACAGTTAGCACCTGCCGGCTCTTCCGTGGGCATGTGACCAGTGCTGGCCTTGGAAGAAGCAATGGTATGGTACTCTGTGTTCCTTCATAAACAAAATACTTAATCTTAGCAAATCAAAAGACACAGGAGCCTCCGCTTCCCCAGAGCAAGCAGGCCTTTTTCAAACAGCAACCCCAGCGTGGAACTGTGCATAATTGTATACACCAGAGGATCATCTTTCCTCTCCTTCCTTCAGCACAGTGATATGGAGAAAGCACCTCTCACCACACCATCAGCTTAAACTTCTGCATCCTGCCTAATAGCCGGAAAGATGAAGTTAATGGATGGAGCCCCAGAAACATTTTCAGGTAAAGTAGGACAGAAGGCTCTATCTATGGGAAGACAGAAGTTAAAGCTTTTTCCCCTTAATGCAATCTAAAGACAATTTCATATACAAATGTATATTTTAAGCATTATATTTCTTCTTTGTAATTAGTTATTTCCTTCACATTATAAGACCTGGTAAGGATAAGCATACAAAGTCTCCATGTAGATCCAGTTGACCTGGAACTCCCTACATAGACCAGGCTGGCCTCAGTCTCCCAGAAATCTGTCTGCCTCTGCCTCCTGAGTGCTTGGATTAAGAATGTGCACCACCACACCCAGCCATAAATGGAATTTTTAAGAAACACATCAAATTCTTCTTTTTTATTAAGCCTACACAGTATTTCCTTTCTAATTTCTGCCTTTCAAGAAAGCAATCTTTAACCATTTCTCTTCATAATTCTTACTGCATTGAATCACTCCTTCAGGGATTTAAAAAATAATTCACAAATCAGTACAGTAGGGAGAAATATTTATTTTCTACAATCATTACCTTGACAGGCAAAACAAAGCATGTTCTCAATTTCATTCAGAAATACAATTTTTTAAAAAATACATAGACCAATATGGCCTGCCCAGACATATATTTAACATGGTAAATATAATGAATAAATTGTTTGAATATAAATATCTATAAAAAATAAGTACATCAAAATTCAATCTAACCTCTTCCATTAGCCAGTTACGTAAGGGAGCACCGTTTTACTGCTTTCAAACATAACCAACTTTCCAGTATCGTTCATAAACACCCCTATACCACTGTGTTTCCAAAGGTCAGGGACAGAGTCCTGATTCGATCATTTTTCTTATAGATTAGAGCTAGCAGATTTGCATGGCAATGTCTCCTCTACTACTGGCCGACACGTTGGATTTGGTTTGAGGGACTAGGAGCCTGGTGGTAGGGGAAGAAAGAGTTTGGGGAGATAATAATTAAAGGTGGAAAATATTTATAACAGTGCAATATAGGTGAGGTAGGCTCGGATTCATGAACACATCCTAATGTACAGTAGTAACAGTTTGAGTTTTGCATTTTATGACTTTTTAAAAAAAATCTTTTTTTTTTTTTTTTAACTCGAGTGTTTGTCCTTCGAGTATGTTTTCAATTTGTGCATTCCTCAGAAAATCTTTGCATGGACTTTGGAGTTTCTCCCTGAAATGTGCCAGGCGCCTGAGTCAGACACAAACACTCCCTTAGGACTTTCTGCAGAAACTCCACCCTGGTGTGGAATCTCCTTCCTTTCTCTGGAAGATGCCACCCTAATTCAAATGTCATCATGTCTCTGCTCTCTGAGAGGTCCACTGTCATTCCCAAACAGCAAGAAGAGACAAAAGCAGTCACTACCAGTGGAAGCAAATGAAGACAGGTTGGGAAACATCTTAACCTTTCTTGGAATGTTTGGAACAAAGATGCTGGTCCTCTGCCAGTCTGAAACAAGAAATGGTTGGAGCAGGGCAGATACTCTTGCTCTGATTTCAACCAGTGGGGAGAGTGCAGAGTTGGTCATGGGGCTCTGTCTAGGGAGGTGATGACTTCAGAAAGGCCCAGAAGGTCTGTAGTCAATGTGTTCGGTTGTGGGTCACTTTCTGGTCTCTATAGAGTTCAGCTTTCAACTTTGCAAGACGAAAAGATGTCTTGATGCTATTGCTGATGGCCTCCAACCTATTAACACAAGACAAGAGAAAAAAAGGTTGTTTAAACACACACAAATACACACGGAAAGAAAGAAAAGAAATCACTCCTTGACTAAAGAAACCTCTAAAATTAGAATTTGGCACAAACAAATCTAAATCTGGTGCCTGAACTTTAACCACCAACTGCAACAATATCCTACTTCTTGATAAAACCTCAAGTGATATCTATTACTATTGTGTAAATAAACCCTGCACCTTACCCTTAGAATTGGGGAAAGGAGTCATGTACACATGTCTAAGGGGAATTAGGTATTGCATACAATGTTTAAATAAACGGAGATATTCTAGTATCTTCCACAGTCCCCTCCTAACCTCTGCCTCTGTGGAGAAGCTCCAGTACAGGAGATGGAGGGTATGAAGGAATGCCAACTGAGGCAGCCCTCCACAGGAGGCAACTCAGAAGTCCTTCCACACTGCCAAGCAGGGCTCAGAACACTTTGATCATACAGCAACTTGCCCCTGAATTTCTTGGAGAACGTTCCATAGCTAGGAACATGTGACAGACTTGAACTGAACATGGGTTTCTTCCCCATCCTCTCAGTTTCCTTAAGTTTAGGATTTGGAGGAATCCTCAGCATAAAGCTGGCCCACAGGCATGCTGTGGAGTTGCTTGATCCAGCAACCACCCATGTCACAAAGAGCAGAAGAGCTTTGGTAACAACAAGGACTCTCCACAAATTTTCATATTTAAATAAGAAGAGGAATAAACCTGAAAAACAGCATGTTCTAAACCTCACCAACCTAATGGCTGTACTTTCCCTTTGGCTATTTGAATAATGGCTACTTTTTGAAGAATTCAATTAAATATTGTATTTTGATTTTCAAATATATTTTCTCTGAAATGGTTTTTAGTTTCTCAAGGAAAGCAGAAAATACATAAGCTCAGAGAAGGAGAGACTGCATATGACCAAATGACCAAGGTGTCTTAGTTTGGAAAAATCCACCTGCAGCCTAAGTAATGTGTCCTAAAAAATATAATAGGCAAAAGTCTTCCCTTAAGGCCTGTCTGATCTTTGAGGAGTCCTTTGTTCTCTAAACTCTATAGAGCCTCTGATCCTTTTTGTCACTGACTCCTGGCTTTCTCCCACTGGGAAGGACTGTCAGGATGACATTAGCCACAGTGGCAGAAGTTAGCTGCTCCCCTGAGCCTCTTACCTTCTTGCTTTCCTTCCTTCTACCAGCTGCTGATAGATACACTTCTTTCCAAGCTTGGAACAGTCTTTTCCTTTTTTATAGTTTCCCCAGTCTTTCTCCATAGAGTCTTGGACCCTGTGAAGACACACGAGGTAAAGCATTTCAGCAATGGTATGTTCAGACTCACCTTGACCCTCCATGTCTCCACCACATTCTCTAAACCAAGAAGACGGTCTCCTAACAGGAAGATCAAAGGGGCTTTTCTCACCTGAGTTCTTTTCCTGCTTGGCAAAAATTCCAGCACTTCTTGTCTTTTTGGCTAGCACACTGACATCTAGGCCCGTGGTCTGCAGCTTTTGTGGGATACAAGTTCAAGGAACGCTTAGACCTTGAAGGGCTTCCAAGTCCATACGGAACAACATGCCTATTAATAAAAGAGAAGAACAGAGGATATTAGCATAAGTAATAGTCTTCCAAGTGACACATTCTTTGGAGACACCTCATCTCTCTGGGCACACAAGTCAGACATCACTTGGACAGCTCATGAGAGCACAGTGTGGAAGCCGTTTGGCCCACGTGCCCATCAGTGGCCTTGGTGTCTGCGCCCACATTTAAGAAAACCAGTTTTTCTGAGTCAACGAAATTCCATTTCAACAACTCAACAAGGTTCAACTTCTTGGCACAGTTTTATCCCAAATCATGACATCTTTGCTTTGGTTTCTGTTTTGTGTTGTCTCCCTTTCCTAGTGTGCTGTGTAGCTAACAGCTACACAGAGGAGAAGCAGAAAGACTAACACAAAACCATAGCACAAGATTTCAATTTTATTCGTGTGGGATAACTCTAAAAGTGTGGCCTGGTGGATAGGGCATGTTGGCACACTGCTTCCGCACTTTGGTAAAATCATATGACTATGAAGGACTTAGAGCCAAAATGCTCTCTAGCAACTTGTGATGTGCCCGGTTCAATCCCACTTTAAAGAATGCAGTCCTCTCTTTGGAAGTGCCGCTACTAGAGATTAGGCTGGTGGTGGCGTGACTTTGGTTTGATTTGATTTTGTTTGGATTTTGGCCAGCCATTGTAGACAGAATAAATGTGTTTGTTCTTTCTTATGATTGCTTCTAATGGGTGAACTAGAGTTGGGGACTAAGAGTCAAAACAGCCTTTGTTCACTCTGGAGGTAGAAAGGACACCTATAGGCAGTACTATTTCTGTCTTGAAAGAGAGAGAGAGAGAGAGAGAGAGAGAGAGAGAGAGAGAGGAAGTAGAGGAGGAGGAGGAAGAGGAGGAGGAGGAGGGGGGGGAGGGGGAAAGAGAAGAAAAAGAACAACTCCAGGACCCCTTCTAGGGTCACAACTAGATCACTCCTAGAGGACTTCAACATTTTAGTTCTCTCAAACCTCACCCTTCTATGCGGAGCACAGGGTAGGTTAGCCTGCATAGGGACTTGTGCCGTTCACTCCCTAAACCCAAGGTGAGAGCATTCTTCCAAGTCCTGCTTGTTTCTCATATTGAAATGCACGGTGCTTTTCTGCTTGTCCTCAGCCCCCTCCATCTATCTCATAGATAGCCCGAGTCACTGAACCTCCACGGAGCCTCCCCTGGATGGCTCAGTACTAAACTGACCTGTCCAGTCATTGTTCCCCAGGGAGGCACTTCCTTGTCCTTAGAAGAGCTTAAGTTTGGTTTTTCCCCAGAACAGCCCCTGGGCTCCAGGCTCAAGAAAACAGCTTGAAGCCATGACTAGAGTTACAATGCCCTCTAGAGACTCACTCGGGAGTGTTGACCCAGATGATGTCCAGGTGGCAGAAGTACACACACTCCTTGTCCATCAGCGAAGAGCAGGAACAGCGCTTGGACCGGCGCGGCCTCCAGGATGCGCTGGGAGGGGGCATATCCCCCCCACTCTCAGCCTGCAGGCTGAGCTCTGCTCCCAAGACAGCTGTAAAAGAGAAGCAGAGGGTCAATGGGGGAGGAAGCATTCTCCTCAGAGCCCAGAGCACCTGCATCTTAGAATTTATGCCAAATCTAGCAGTGCAAACAAAAACAGAGGAGGCATACAACCGCCCTTAGCAGGAAACACGAACAGAAGGAAAGCACTCTTTTAATTTCCTATGTTTAACAGGACTTCACCCTCACCCTGACTGGCTTATCCACCTGCAGGGAGATTATATGCATGCCAAGAAGATAAAGAGCAAGGGAGGGACTCACCAGCTCCCAGCCCTGAGAAGCAGCTTTCAAGGGAATGCTGTCTGGTAGAAATTAGAGGTAGCCCATGCTTAGAACCTAGAATGGCATGGCCCCTGAATGTTAAGCCAGCTGATAGCCACAAGTAAGACAGGCTGCCTGTTCCTAGGTTTGGATATCCACTGGGGATATCCTTCCCTTTAGGGGTACCCACCGATCCCAGCTTGTGAAGGGCAGAGTGGTCTAGAGGATATACAAGTGCCTTTTGATCTTACGCACTCTCTCATCACTGAGAAGTGATTAGAAGAAAAATCAACTTTATTATATTCATGTCAGGTGAGAGACAAGTCACCCCCAAAAGGCAGTGACCCCATCAGAAACCAAGTCACAACTTGGGGGACCTAGGAGAGGCTATGTGGGTCTGGAATTCAGAATGCTTGGAGCAGCATTGCTTGTGAGGGATATACCACTTCTCTCTGCCCCAACACATCGCCTCTTTTTATTAACCATTTAGCTATGCAGCTTATCTGCTCGATTTCGTACATTTCCAATGATCAGACACATTCCAGACTTTTCACCCCTTTAACATCCTTTCTCTTTGGTTAGGGTCATGAAAAGACAAAAAATGTGCACTGACCCTAAAAAAACGGGGTGGGGGAAGAAACAGGCAGATTCACACACTGTCTAATTCCTTAAGCAGGCAAGAATGATCCGAGGTCCCCTCCCAGGACAGGTGAATACCAACTGAAAATACAGCTCACACTGTTTGGGGATGCCAAAAACCTGCCAAATGAAACCTAAAGTCAATAATGACAAATTTAAAGAAAACATCTGCTTCACCCTGAAACTGCCTGCGGGTTACTCAACACTTGGTTGATCCGCAGGTGATTTTACTGCTCACTGAGTGAGCTTTACTGAGTGACCCGAATAAAATTCCTTAGCTTTAAGCTGGAGTGTTTAAATATTTTACACATTAACATACTATTAAGACCGCGTTTGAATAAGGTCCTAAGTGCACCGTGTACCTCTATGAACACACGCATTTCTACTGTACCTCGGGCTCAATCATAAGTGCTCTGCGCTGTTCTTGAGGGTTTTTTTAAAGATAGGTAAAGACATTCTGCAATAACACTACTAAGTTGTTTTTAAAGTTACGAGGTATTTAATTATAGCCAATTCAATAGAGGAATCTACTGGGACACATAAGTAGCTGGGACACATAAGTAGCTTCAAGTAACTTGCAAGGCACTTGCTGTTTGCGCTGCAGTCATAACAAAAAAGGGCGGAAAACAAGCAAGAAAAGCTTTGCGAGTCAGGAGAGATGAGTGTCGAGATTTACAAGTCGCGCCTACCTGTTTCTGGAGCTCCGTGGAAAGCGACGAACAGCAGAGAAAAGATCACTGGAATATATTCCATTCTGAAACAGGATCCAAACTCAGAAAGGGAAAAGAAAGAAACCTCGCTCGCTGGCCAGCGGAGCTCAGCGCACGGTGAAGAAAAGCGCTTCGGGTTCCGCAAAGCGCCTCTGGCTGCTGGGATCGCGGGATCCTCCGCCCAGCGGCCCTTCCACCGGGCGGCTGCGTCTCCGGGCGGGGAGGCGTCGCGGCCGCGGCTGCAGCGCAGGGCAGAGCGCGCGAGGGCTCGGTGCACACCCGGTCCGCAGGCTCGGCGGCTCGCCCGGCGCGGATGCAGGAGCGCGTCTGGCGTGGAGCGCTCTCCGCCGGCTTTTTATATTGCACCCCTCTAGAGTGGGGGTAAACAGCTCCGACTTTATTCCAGCCCCAGACAATGTTATTGTGTGATTAGTCACCCACAGGCAACGTGCAGCTGGAGATAAGGCCAGGCTCTAGAGGAAATCGCTGCTAACTTCAGAGGCAGACGCCCGCCGTCTGACAATCCAGGGGCAGGGCTAAGAAAAAGAAAACACCCATTAGACAGAGACCTTTGCTAAACCTGCCGGCACCGAGCTGCGGCCGGCTTCCCCTTTGCAGGCTGCCAACCCCAGAGTTCAAGAATCAAGAGGTTCTCCAGGAAAAAAAAAAGTCATGCCATTGGAATGAAAAGTATGAAGTACAGTTTAAATAGATTGTATTGTGTGCGGGGGGGCGCTGGGGGGAGGGCTCATTGTTCACTTTGTTTCCCTTTTATGTCTGTCGGATTTCTTAGTCAGGATCAAACAAGGGGACGTTCTCCCTGTTCACTTCCCCGTACTGGGGGACCACATTATTTTGGAAGATCACCTTACTTTTCTCCTATGTTTCTCTCTCAACTTCCTTATTTCAAGCCCCCTCCCCCTTTTTATTAGTTTAAAGTTCTTTGCATCTGAAGTGAGGAGAGGAAGGGAAATTAAATAACGGCAATACTGTAATAGTAATAATAATAATAATATGACTTTATCATGCACGTACCTGGTTTTCCAATATCATTCATTAGAACCACCCCAACCATCCGCCCACCCCCCATTCTTTTTCGGTGCCCAGCCTGTCTCTGGCTAATGCCCCGCTGATACAACGGATCTTGAGAAATGGCAGGAGGCGAACACCAGGGGGTGATGAAGAGCTACAGGGGCTTATGTTTTATTAGGACAAAACAGTTAAAACCTTGACTTAATAATAGGAAATAAGTTGTGGCCAGGCGAGAGGAAAGAAAGGAATAGCGCCTCGCATCGGAAACCCGGGTGACTCCAGGATAGGCAACTACTGCTTACCCAGCTTTCGAGTCTCCCCTGTCTGTCTTTGGCTTTTTCTTTTAGGGTGAACACGTGTTGTTGCACATGGTTACTAATCCTCAACAAGGGGGGTGTTGGGAAGGAGAAACTGACCGACCGTGCTGAATAAGAGGACCGATAATACCTCAACACTTAATAATGTGTTTACATTTTCCAAGCAGTTTCCTGTCTATTTAACCTTGAAATCACCCCCTAGGTGCCCAAAGGGCTGTTAGGGTACAGCTGACGGCCTTAACAAACCACACAGGTAACACACACACTGGCTTCTTCACCCTCACTCTGTTTTCAGGTCGTACCTAGAATGCCCATGATGCCTGGGACAACACACAGGATCCACTCAGAGTGGCTTCCACACACACGGCAAAGGATAGATATCAAGACACAGGACGCCCCCAGCCAGGCCCCTCCTCCATCTCCTCATCTTGTGTGACACCAGTTTTCCCTGAGGACAGATGCCAGTATGGACTCATGTCTAATACTAGAACAACATATTGCATCCATTTCTTCACTTCTAGAACCAAAAAGACAGATTTTATCCCAACACCCAACTGTGGACAGGGGCCTCCTTAGACCCCTGGACCTCCTGGGAAGTCCCAGCTGGGGTTCCCTGATGCCAGGTCCCTAACTGGGTATGGTATTCAAATTGGAGACCAGGCTAGGCAGGAAGCAAGAATCATCCTTCCCACACCCACACCTGAGGCCCATGGCCTCTGCCTCTGTGTTGCTTACCTCAGCCCAGCCCCAGGGGGGGTCCAAGGAGGTGACAGCTGCCCCTAAAACTGGGCCCCAGCAGGAAGTCAGTTCTGCCCACCCAAGCTCCACGGGGGACCCTGAGGAGAGGAAAGCTGATGTCACCTTCACAAAGTCCAAGCTTCCCACAGGCAGGAAAAAGGTGGCTGGGAAAAGTGTCTCACTGGTGACTCCTCCCCACCCCCCCAACCTTTTTTAACCTCCTGGCTAATTTGACCAAACACCATCAACTGTCAGGACCAACCTGTCCTCAGCCCCACCCCGGAAACGCCTGTCCCAGCCCTCAAAGTTATCCTCCTATGTCCAGCCTGGGTCACCCTCCAACTGGTGAACCCAGCTCATCACCTCACTCCTTCATGTGCCAAGTTCCAACCATCAAGGGAAGAATGAAAGCAAATGCCCAGGTGACCTCCTATTGCCTACCCCTCCTGTCTACCCATTCCTCCCCAGGAATACAATTAAAATAGAAATATAAACTTGGCAGGCATTCACCCCCACCTTAGCCTTCTAGGACTCTGTGAAAGCCAACTGTAAATAAAAATAGATATTTAGACCTTGGAGGATCACAGTTTTCTAAAATATAATCCTGTCTTTAGGTTTTGAATCCTGAATTTCCAAGGCCTGGTATCTGTGTGTGTGTGTGTGTGTGTGTGTGTGTGTGTGTGTGTGTGTGTGCTTGTGTGTGTGTGTGCCCATGTCTCCTTTTTGTGTTTCTTAGGGGGAAGGGTAGAATCTGCCTCTCTGCCCACCTCTCCATCTCTGCCTCTTGCAACAGCATCCCTTTTGCCCCCATAGGAGGAAGAGGGAATCCTCAGTCAAATCCAAAGAAATTCCAGTCTGCTCTAGGCAGCTTCCCAGAAGAAATTTTGCCAAGAATCAAGGGGAAGGGAGGACTGCCCTAACAAACCAGTTTTACAAGCTAGATGTTCCCACCCCATCTCCACTTAAGACATTATTAGAGGTTAAAGAGCTGGAGAAAGGAATAAATTAGGAGCCTTTATAAATATGGAGGTGCCTTCACTGTCCCCACCCCACCCTCTGAAGAACTCCCAAGGAACGTTCTATGCAGCCCATCCGCCTCAAAGAGGGAGGAGTCAGAGGGAGAGGAGAGGCAAGGAGGATGGTTTTTCCCTGGGATACAACAGCTAGCTGTTCCCCTGGTTGCCCTGCTTGGGATGTTACTGTTGAATGCTGGAAACTACTTGATAAAACTATTTTTTATGTATTTCTTTCTGAATCTTTGGCTGCTTATTAATAGATATCTATAAATAAAACACCTTGAGCCCCAAACACAGATACTGAACAGTAGCAAAGCAGGCTGTTTTTAGCACTCTTTGACTTTGGTCTTTCTCAACTTCTGCGTAATAAAACTTGCAACTTTGCCAAGTCAATAAATTTAATGTGAGATGTTGCATTTTGTTCAAGGAAGAGACGATCTGGCAGTGGCTTGACAAAGAATGGGAACTAGCTTGTTGTAGGCGAGGTGAAGCCAGCCACACTGCTGAACCTGGTTTTGTTGACTCTTTATATGTCTCTATGGTTCAGTGCTTTTGTGAAAAACTGTATATTACAATCATCTTGCTCGTGACACACTGCATGCATGCAGGAGCCGTGAATGAATGAAGCTTCTCTCTTTCATCCAAGAAAGAATGGCTGATTTCTCACAGGAACTACGACAGCCAGAATCAATTCACCTCATGCATTTTTAAGAAACATATAATGTATGCTTTCTGTTTGATTTAGGAGATTGTATACAAATCTCCAATCTAGCATTTCTAACCCTCAGTCACCAGTAAACCTCTTCCACCTTTCACAATTTGTGCCATATATCTTGCCTTTTGTATACTTTTCTTGATATTTTATTTTGAATAAGTGTTTCTTTTCCTTGAATAATTTTAGGAAAATAATTTATTTCATTTGGTATGTGCTAACAGAGAGGCCAGGGGTGGGTACCCAGTGTCTTCCTCTAGCATGCTCCATCTTTGTCTTTTCTTCTTCTTGAATTTTCATTTTTGGTCTTTTTGAGACAGGGCCTCCCTGTAGCCACAGCTGGCCTGAAACTCACTATGTAGACCAGGCTGGCCTTGATCTTACAGAAATCTGCCTGTTTCTACCTCTGCCTCTGGAGTGCTACAATTAAAACCTGTGCCACCTTGCTGGTGACTTCTCCTCCTCCTCCTCCTCCTCCTCCTCCTCCTCCTCCTCCTCCTCCTCCTCCTCCTCCTCCTCCTCCTCCTTCTCCTCCTCCTCCTAGATGACCAGCAAGCCCCTGGGATTTGCCTGTTTCTGGCCCTCAGTTTTAGGGTTACAAGCACAATGCTACCAGATCTGGCTTCTCTGGAAATGCAAAGAATCAGAACTCAGGTCCTCCTGCTTGAACTACAAGCATTTTATCCACTGAGCCACCTCAGCAACCCTGGAAATTAAATAGAACTATCATACTCAGTAATAATATGCATGAATTCATGGTTTACCACATATGGAACATTTCATTATTTCAAGTTCTTTAAGCTTTTAGAAATAAAGATGCTCATCAGGAAACCATCACCTTGCACACCAACACTGCAGGCTCACTACTCTTGCTGGATAAATACTGTTTAATGCACTGTGCTATCATATGCCTCATTATGCTAAGGATTAAATTTTTTGTTCCCCTCTCGGATTCTATTTTTGAGACAAATTCTAAGAATCTCATATTAAAACCCTCCTAAGAATGCATCATGGCAAACATGCTCTGGAATTCAGAAATAAGAAAAGCAAAAGACTCACAGCCAAAGAGCTCCCTGCTGATGACACGGCCCCTCGGTGTGGTTCACCAGTATTTCAGCCGCTGTCCTCGAACTCGCTTTTTGCCCTCATTCTAAACTTCAACGTCCACTACAAGCCTTTGTACCGACATGTACCGAGGCACATGCGAGACTACGGATTTGAAGAGGGGAATAATAATAATTCATGCATGACAGAAAAGTGAAACATCTTTTACTTTTATGTCATTCATGACATTTGGGAGTAACAGGACTCTGATGACGGGGACCAAAAGAAGATCATTCAGACAGAATAGAGAGATGTCACTTCCTTAAATGTAATTATGGAGTTATTTTAAACATGTTTTCCTTCCAGTATCTGAAGGCGATGTGATGTGATGGAGATGGAATTTGTCATTTCTGAAACCATATGAACATTGAATCCTTTTTGTGGTGGCGGGAAACGGGGTCTTTGCAGGTGATTGGACCATTGAGAGGGAGCGATGCCCTTCTCAGGGCATCAGATGGAGCTGTTATTCAGGAGGCTCCCTCCCGCTGTGCGGCCTCTTACTCCACTGCCCCCTTGTGTCCTTCGACTTTCTGCTGAGGTGAAGCACACTGTTGTCCCTCCACCCCAGAAGCCTAGCAGATGTTGGTGTCATATTCTTGGACTTGGAAACCCTCATGAATGCCCCGCCTCAACAAAAGCTCTATTTCTTATAAATCAGCACACTCTCAGGCATTGTGTCACAACAACAGAAAATGAACTTGGGAAGGCAAAAAGAACTGATTTGGGGTTATGTTTTGTTTTGTTTTGAGACAGAGTCTCATGGAACCCAGACTGACCTCAAACTGGCTTTGAACTCTTGACCTTCCTGACTCCACTCCTAGGTGTTGGGATCACTGATGTGTACCCGAACACCCAGTAAAGAACTAGTTCTGAGGGAAAGTTTTCATAGAAATATGACAACTGTCTTCATGTTTTCTTAAGCCAAATGCATATGAATGACTTCCATAGAGTAGCTCTGACTAATCTGACTCTAGTCAAAATTCTTTGCTTCCTTTTTTTATTTTTACTGAGATGGAGTCTCACTCTGTAACTTTTCTAGCTATTCTAGCCTGGCCTCTAGTTTGTGATCTTCCCTCCTTCCCTCAGCTTCCTGCCTTCTGGGGTTACACTGCCATACCCAGCTTAAAGCCTATTTTTCATTTTATGTTTTTTAATATTTTTTAAATTTTATTTTATGTGTATGCGTATATTGCCTGCATGTATGTAAGTGCACCTGTGTTGTGCAATGACCACTGAGGTCAGAAGAGGCATCGGATTCTACTGGAATCAGAGTTAGGGATGGTTGTTAGCTGCCATTTGGGTGTTGGGAATCGAACCCAGGTCCTCTGCAAGAGCAGCCAGTGCTCTTAACCACTAAACCATCTTTCTAGCCCCCTTAAAACCTGTTTTCATTAGTGATTGTTTATTAAAAATTTATTTGACCTCTCATACATAGTGGTAAACAAAAAAAGTAATTTTTTTTTACATTAAAAAGCCACTGGCCTGATGCCAGAATGTCCAAAACTACCCCAAGAGAATCGCAAGAAACTGATGCACTTGAAATTCACTTTTCATGTTAGAATTTGGAAATCATAAAGTTTCTTTTGTCTTTTTCTCTAATTTCATGAGCATAGAGGTTTATTAAGTGAATACTGGGTGGGCGAGATAGTTCTAAGTTCTTTGTATGTTCCAGTGTGAAGGTAAGAAAGACATGCTAATGTTCACAACTCAATAGACTGATAAAAGTTATTAAAAGTCACCAGAGATAAGCAGTACCAGGCTGGGGAGATGTCCAAAGGAAAGAGAATGTGGAGCTTATAGGGAAGGACAGTAAATGAGCAAGCTGTGTTGGTACACACCTACAATACCGACATTTGGGAGACGGGGAAGAGCATCAGAAGTTCAAGGTTACTCTCAAATAGTAGGGACTTTGGGTTGGATGAGAAAGAAAGAAAGAAAGAAAGAAAGAAAGAAAGAAACAAAGAAAGAAACAAAGAAAGAAAGAAAGAAACTAAAGCACCCAAACAAAAGGAAGTAGGGGAAGGAGGAGAAGGAAAATTTTAACAGCGTGGTTAGTTGTTAGATTTACAGTTTCAGTAAGTGCGCATATAGCTGCAGACTGGTTAAAGATTACAGGAGGGGCCTGTGTAGTGAATGTGTCCGATCCCTCTGTAAAGAGCCAGTAGAATGCAGAATGTCTCTAGTGTGTAATTTTCTCACTGTGATTCTCAAGGTCAAAGATGATTATGGATCACTAAAAGGAAAGAAGATGGTTAAAAAAAAAAATAGAAGCCAGGGAGAGAGCGAGGAAAGCTAAGTAATGCTTAGCTGGTGTGAAAAACCAGAGGGAAATGTATTAGTTCTAAAACTTACTGAGAAAGCACATACAATGCACACCCTAAGTGGCACATCTACCATAAAACCTCTACACCTAAGGCTCATGGAACATAGTGGCGCAAGGGGTAGAGAGAAGACTAATGCATCTCTCAACTCTCATCAATGACACTCCCTCATGCAGTAGATGATCATGAACACAAAAGGCCACAAATAGCCAAACATAGAGAACAAAAGTCTGCAGAGTGTGGGTCCCTAGGCAGGACTCATCCAACAGGACTCAGGAATCATTGCAGAAGAGGGGACAGAAAGATTGTAAGAGCCAGGGGAGGAGCTGCGTGACCATATGGAAACAGAGTCCTATAGACTTCTGGGACCTTCTATATGAACCTGTAGCAACGGTGTCAGCTTGCACAAGGCCCGTGCAAACTCAAGAGACAGAAACCCAGCATGGCACTGGCAGCTGGTTACTACTGGGTGTGGGGAGAGCTGATATTCTTTAAGGGAGTGATTCTAGATAGACTGACTAGACCCTAGTAGATGAACTTGCACTGAGGGACATCTGTGTACACTAACTTAACTCAATAGGCCTTAACATAAATGACAGAATGCATGAAATACAATGTGTGGGGGGGGGACTGTAGGAGGTTGTGGAGGGGGACAAGTTATAAGGATGATTAAGATGTTATATATGACATACACAAAAATTCAATAAAAGTATGCAAAAGAAACCATATCACCGGCCCACTACATAAACAAATGATTTTGACAGTTTATTGTGTGGACTATGTCACCATTAAAAAGTCTGGATTTTATTTGTATTCCAACTATTAATGACTTAAAATGAGTCCCACATTTTGCAAATCTCATTTTTGGAGTCAGCTATTTGTATGGGGATGTGGGGGTGTGGAGCGATCCCTACAGAGTCTCAGAAAATTTCTCTAAAGTTCAGCATTCCCCAGTCCTTCATGAGAAGAGATTCAGTGAAAAAATTTGTTTTGTAATTCTCCCTCTCCCAACTCCATCTCCCTACAAGTGATTCGAATGTCACTCTCAGTCTAAACTGTAACTTTGTAAAAAGTAAATTTTTCTTCAAATAATTACTTTTTACACAAACGCAAATAAAGTTGGGGGGAAGAATATTTTGTACTGGTTGTCATCATAAGGAAAAATTGAGCAAAGAGTGAGTGACTTCTTAAAGGGGCATTTGGATTCATTTAAAAATGCAGATTTAATTCCACAAACTCCAAAATGAATTTAACACTGAGGGTTGTGTGTGATTTGGCATTTTCTCGGTTTTTCCATTTGTTCTTTTGATGGAAGGAAAATATAAACCTTGGCGGGGTGGTTACAAGAGTTTTCCTGGAAATTGATGTCTTTATGATTTTGGCCTGGGGTTGGGGGTTAAAGTTTGCTCTGCCTGCTTTTTGTTAATATTATTTAACATTATAAGTATTTCCCTAAGTGCAATTTTTACTAAAGTGGTCAAAAAGGAGGCATCGGATCCATGCGTTTCCCACATATGATTCGAAGGGACAAAGAATGAAGAGGAACGGACTTGTGCCTGTGATGCCTCAGTGTGTGGATTTGCCTTAGAGAAACGTGGGGAAGGAGAACTGGAAGTCAGTGCAGCAGAGAATCTGCTTGTAGCCGAAGGCCAGGCCAGTGCAAGATTTCAGGGAAAGCAGTTCTGGAGAGTCACCTTAAAAGAAGGAAGGAGCAGAAGAGAAGAGAAGCAGGAAGAGGGACCTTCCCGGGACCACGTCCCAGCTCGCCCCTGTCCTGGGCTGTGAGAGAGGCAGGGAAGAATGTCTTTAGAAAATGCTGGAAGTTATTCTGTGTGTGCAGTCACAGACTCTTGCTACAAACTGGAAAAAAAATTCATAACAGTAAAGTCGCTTATTTAGACTTTTTTCCCAAACTTGTTTCAAGATTATTTAGGGAGAGATAACATTTTCTAGATAAAATGTTTTACAGCTTCGTTTCTGTTTCTTTCTTTTTCTTTTCTTTTCTTTTCTTTTCTTTTCTTTCTTTCTTTCTTTCTTCTTTCTTTCTTTCTTCTTCCTGTCTTCCTTCTTTCTCCTGCCTGTCCCCTCTCCCCCAATATCCACTCTATTTTTGTACATTATCTAGAAGAAATTATCTTTTTGGATTCATGACCAGGTCCCTGCATCATTTTCCCCAGCTTTCTCTCTCACCCCTCCCCCTTTTCAGAGCCTTTCACCACGTTTTGATGCCCTGCACCCATCAAAATGCAACAAAGAGGCGAAGTCCCCTGACCCACAGACAGGTTTCACAGCTGTGCTCAAGTGTGTGTGTGTGTGTGTGTGTGTGTGTGTGTGTGTGTGTGTTGCACATACATGGGGGTAGGAGTCTTCCATCCCACTCTGCTTTACCACCTCTAGACAGGGTCTCTCACTGAACCGGAAACTGTCCCTTTGGACTAGGCTGACTGGCCAGCAAGTTTTCAGGATCTGTCTGGCCCCAGTGTTTTGATCACAGGCCTTAAGGACCATACTCAGCTTTCCCGTGAGTGCTGGGATTTGATTGGACTAAAGTCCTCAGCTTTTAGACAAAGGACTCTTACTCACTGAGGTTTCTCCCCAGACCCCCAACTCTCATCTTTGATTGGTCAGCCTCTTCTGAATATATATAAAATAGACACGGATTTCTTTTATTTTTTTAATTTCAAATGTTGACCAGAAAACAAATACCTAGGACATCCTAACTGCAGTTAACCCTTTTTAGCTTCCTTCCATCGAATCTACACTCACTTCATTTGTTTAAATTAAAGATGATATGCTATTGATTTAAAACACTATATACAAAGTTTAAAACTCAATAAGTAATAAATTCTCAATGCTTTGAAAGTGATTTTTCCCTTCTAGAGAAGTAATCTATAAAGGAAGCATGGTTGTCTTTGTGCAATCAAGGATAATTTCCAGTTACTTAGAGCCTGAGGAAAAATTCTGTCAGAAAAAAAAAAAATAGAGCTTGGCTAGAGAACGTGACCAGTCTATAATTTAGATAGAACGTCAAATTATGATAACACTCAGTTCTGAAGAAAATGAAACTCTTAATAAGGACATTGTCCAATACAAAGGAACTTATACTTCGACTTTTTAGCCCCTCAGAGATCTAACTTGATGAGATAATGTTTCTCTGTCTCTCTGCCTCTGAGCCTCTCTCTTCCCCCTTGCTTCCATTATAAAACAAAAGAAGATAATAAGCTGTTTTTCTTTAAAAATCTTCTTATGTGTGTGTGAGGTCAGAGCACAATCTTGAGTCTACCCTTCCACTTTATTTGATAGAAGTCTCTGTCCACCACAGCATATACTAAGCTAGCTGATTCAGAGTTCTGGGAAGTTCTCCTGCCTCTACCTCCCCTCTGACAGTAAGAGCACTTGAACTACAGACTCCTGTTTACAGTCCTCATGCTTACAGGGCTCTCTCCTTAGTTTCCTGATACTTGCCTTAAAATGTCCAAATGAAACTCTTCAGTTGAGCCTGTGTGAAAAAAACTAGAGACCACCAAATGAACTTCAAAAGTTTATAATAGTGAGGAACATAGGTCTTTTAAAGTCAAGAATACAGAAAATAAGGAAAGGAAGATACTGTAAATGCAGTGCATCAAAGAAGAGATAGAAGGGACTAGAGAGATGGCTGAGCAGTTAGGAGCACTGCTTGTTCTTGCAGAGGACCGGGTTTGGTTCCTAGCACCCACATGTCAGCTAACAACCTTCCTGATTTCCAGTTCCAGGAGTCCAATTCCGTCTTCTGACTTCCAAGGGTATCACAGGCACTGCACAACAAAGGTGCACTTACACACATGCAGGCAATAAATTCAATACACATAAAATAATAAAACTTAAAAATGAAAAGACATGAGAGGCAGAGGCTGAGCAGCTTTGACTAGGCTTTGTTACTACAAGTTGACTGGAGGAAACACTTGGCATCAAAGTCATAGCAGCAGAGGGCCACAATTTGAAGTCACAAACTGAAACACAGATGTTTAGAAAAAGGAAGGGCTGGGCTGTCAGGAAGAAGGTGAAGTTCTGAGGATGACCTTGTAAAATCTTCCTAGACTTAAACTGGGAAAGAGGCCCCTGGAGAAAATTCAAGGCCATTTCATCTCCTATTCTGAGAAATGTGTTTTGTGATTTCATCACTGTGTAAACGTTACAGAGTATGCTTTGACACTCCTAGAGGGCATAGCCCACCACACATCTAGCTCTATGCTGTACACGATTAATACATGAGGATAACATTGAAGGGATGTCAAGATACTTGCCTAGCATGAATGATGGCCTGAATTCAATCTCTAGTAGTTAAAATACGTAAGAATGTAAAATGTGTCTGGAGTTTATAAATTACGTTAGAAAGATTCCCTGCCACTTCTCTTGCCTACAATTCCCTCTTTATTAGTTTTTAAATTTGCTACAGACTCTTCTGTTGGTATAGAAACTCCAGTCCAATCATCTGTACATCAAAATATTAAAATGCTTTAATGAGGGGGCTGGAGAGATGACTCGGCAGTTAAAAGTACATTCTGTTCTTCTAGAAAACCTGAGTTCTGCTCTTAGCACCCACATGAGGTCACTCACAATTGCCCATAACTCCAGCTCTGGGAGATCTGGCCCCTCTTCTGGCCTCCTCAGACACCCACATGCATGTGGCCTATATCACACATACACATAAATAAATATATATCCATAAAAATGCTTTAATAAAGGAGGTGGAAAATCATTATTTAGTTTTTCAAGCTATGAAAATGTTCACGAATTGTTTTTTGCATTTATTTATGGGGGGTGCACATGTCACTATCAGTGGACAACTTGTGGGAGTCTTTCCTTCTACCACGTGGGTCCTGGAAATTGAATTCAGATCCTCAGCCTTGGCAGCAAGTCCCTTTACCCACTCAGCTGTCTCACCCGGTCCCTGAAAATGTTTTAGAATAATCAAGTACCATTACAAAATAGTCTATGAGGAGCTGGAGAAATGGCTCAGTGGTTAAGAATGCTGGTTGCTCTTGCAGAGGACTCAGGTTCAGGTCCCAGCAGCCACATGGCAGCTAACAACCTTCTGCAACTCCAATTCCAGAGGAATCTGACACCCTCTTCTGGCCTCTGCAGGCATTGCACTACATGGGTGCACATAACCTACATGTAGGCAATACACTCAAACACTTAAATAAGACATTTAAAAATAAAAACAGTCTATGAAAAGTTTATAGTGGAGCATAACATTACTATTAAGAAAAGAATATGCTATTAATTAAAAGAAGTTAGTAGACAATAAGAAGGAAGAAATTTCCTAGCATTCAATTTTTATACTATTAAAAGTTACAGAAAAAAAGCACAATTGGAGTGGATTTCTCCGTGGAGAAGGGAGGTTTGAAAAATGGTTTTCATTGTCCTACAAATTCTTGGAAGCTCACTCTAGAAACTAGCTTTTCTTTTTTCCTTTATTTTATTTCAGAAGTATTTGTTCACAGATTAAAACCATCTTTACACATGCGCTTGATTGAACCACGCTCCTTACATTACGTCTATAGCGTCTTCTTATTTACAAGCAATACGAATAAGGCCTCTCCTGTACAGCTACACAAATCTCTATGTTTTTAGGGTTTTTTTTTTTCATTAAAATTATTTACTGAGGCTTTTTTTTCCCCAGCAAGTTCTCCTGTATCCCAGGCTGGACTCAACTCACTCCGTAGCTGAGGCTAGTCTTGAATTTCTGATCCACCTACCTCCACCTCCCAGTTGCTGGGATTATAGGTGAATACCACCCTGCCCAGTTCCTACAGAGCTAGAATCGATCCAGGGTTTTGTATATCCCCCAGCCAAGTCATATTTTTTTGTGTCATATATTTAGCTTCCCATTCTTCTTGAATACGTTCTTTTGAATCATTTCTAGAGGACTCTGCAGTCTTCTTTCTAAGAATTTATGGCACCTGTTGGTCTGCCCTATATTTTCTTCCCATGGTTGATAAAAAGAATAAGGCAGTATCATTGAAATTCCTGATTATTCTGGTTTCATGAGCTAGGTCTTTCCCATGCAGGTCAAATGTTCCTGATGCCGTCTTCCTACAAATAGAGGTGTGCAAAGAAGCAGCAAGAAGGCAGAGAAAGAATGAAAAATGGGTGGAATGGGAGATCTGTTCCCGGCACCCCAACTTGGCAAAATCTGTCTACCCGACTCTCTCTCTGATGTGTTTCTGGTCCCTCTTCATCCTCTGTTCCAAGCTTATCCCCTGTTCACAGGCCTGGGTCCCTTCCCTCACACTGTCCACGTGACCTTCCCTTCTCTGGTGAGCCTCAGAAGCAGATCCAACTTCTCTCATCTTTTTTCCCAATTCGCACATACTGGTCAGGCCTCCCTTCTCTGATTCTGGTTCTAGCATGTTGGGAGTGAAAAGAACAATGAACTTGAAGTACAGTAGAATTTGCAATGTTGAATTTAAAAAGCATGCTTCCTATCTCCTTAAATCTTGAAGTTAGTGGGAGAGATTGCCGAACACAAAAACAGCCAAATAAAAACTGACAAGTTACGCTAAGGACTATATAAGCTGGTTTTATAACCATGATGTTTTTATGATGACTATATTGAGAGTCCAGCAGCAAGCAGGGCCAGAGAGGAAGAAAATAAAAACATAAAAATTCAGGAGGAAAGGTAGTAGCCTTTTAAAACACAAGCTAAGTGATAAATCTTATAAAGGACTCTGGCTTCTGTGAGATAATTTTAAATGCAGACACTATATGTTTCTTTCTTTCTTAAAGGGAAAGAAAGTGGATGGTGTATGTGGAATCAGAGTGGTACATATAGGTGAGACCTAGTTAAGAAGGGATAGTTGCCTGAAAAGATGGCTCAGTGGTTAAGAGCACTGGCTGTTCTTTTGGAAGACTTGGGTTTGGTTCCCAGCACCCACATGGTACGGCTAACAACTGTCTGTAACTGCAGTTCCAGGGAATCTGACGCCCTCTTCTGACTTCCATGGGTCTTGCATGATGTGAATACACTTATATACATGTAGGCAATACACTCATATACATAAAATTAAAATAATAAAGAAAATATTTTTAGAAAAAGAGAGGACAGTGACCAGTCATCCTAGTTTAGAGACCCTGAGGGACCCCTGGAGCCACACTTGTGGTGCTGGAAGGACAAAGGCCAATGGAAACAAAGAAGTCAACCACACTAAGAAAAGCAGAGATATCTGAGCATTGATATGATTTGCTGAATTTTAGGCCTAGAAAAAAATTCAAGGGGTTTCTAGCAATTACTGTAAAAACTAAGGTTTGCTCACAAATTTCAAGTATTTTAAGCCCCTTGGGCTTGTGAGAAGAGTAATAATTTCAGGGCTAACCCAGATCTTCTACTTTTCCTAGATAGTTTCTAGGCAGTTCTTGCTGGAGAGAAGAGAGGACCTATCTTATAAACCAAGAAATTTCTCAACTCTGTTAGTGTTACAGTTAAAGATTTCTTGGGGCTGGGGGGGCAGGGATTAGACTTATAATGAGCATTAAAATAAGGAGATAACCTAAGTTTGAACTCAATAGAGTCTAGGTCCCTTATTCCTCATGATTATCAAGAGTCCAAAAGTTAAAATAATAATCATAGGTCCATCCTCCTAGTGTTATGACAGTACAGCCTCCAGGGCCCCAGAGCATCCCAGCTCTGCCATCCCAGGCTCTGCTTCCTCATTTGCAAAGGGCAGATGCAATCCCTACCTCGAGGCCTTGGCACCTGTCACACTATTGTCTTCTGAAGACACCAACCTGCCGGGCAGAGCCAAATCAGACTCCCTCCCAGACAGGCCCACTCCTGAATACTGGGATTCCCCCAGCTCTGCCCTGGGCACTGTCCTTTTTTTTTTTTTTTTAAATCAAGATGTCCCTTGGGAAATTCCATCCATCTCCTCCCCTTTCTTTGGACTTCAAGACCCTTTAAACTGAGAGTATATCCAACCCTGTTTCTTACTCATTATATACATTTGAAGAGAGATACTTCTACTTTTTTGTTTCTTTTTCTTAGGCTGGAGAATGTGGAAGGGGCAATCATCACATCATGACATGGCTGTATAACTGAATGATCATCTCACGGCTCCACAGCTTGAAGGATAGTGTTGTCCACAGCTGATGCTTCGTTTATACTAGTTACTGTTTAACTGCTCTTCTCTTTCCCAAACCAGACCTCTCCAAGCTACCTCTGACACCTGCACAGCCTCGGCACTTCCCTCTCAGTCCTGTCAACCGCGTACATTTCCAGTCAATAAATTGTTTGATTAAACTTGTGTCTGATTTCTTGCAAGAATGGCCATATACTATTTTGAAAACGCTGACATGTTTAGATTTATAAAATGCAAAACGAGTTCTATTTTCCCCACTTTCAAATCTTTTGCCTATGTTCCACAGTCATCCAAAGGAATGTTCTACAACAACCTTTCCTCCCAGCCCTGTGCATATACACAGACTCTTTAACCTTGTTCCTGTTTCGCTTGCCTCTAGGAGCCCCTGTATATCTTCCTATCTACAATGATGCTGTTCTTATACTTGCTTTCTACTTCTCCATCTGTTTAAAGGCTATGTAAAAGACCTCCTTGAGGAAGTCTCCTTAAACCCCTCCATCTATGTCTTGACCAACCCTGCTTTGGCTGCCTATACTAAACCTTGTTATCTTTTGTCTAAGACAGAGTGTAGGCGCCCCTCCTACATTCTCCTGCGTAATAACACTTCACGGACTTCTTGCATAACACTTATTATACCTGGTTATGATCACCTGTTGTTCAATGCCTCACCTACTAGACTGTAAATTCTTAGGTGCAAAGGAATGCACATTGTTTATCTTTGTTTTTCCAGCTTCTGCACAGTAATTTGCTTTTAGGAGGTACTCAAAAAAACATTTTTAAATTCAAATGGGAATCACAGCATACATAAACTTCTCAGCACTCTGCCTTTCCTAACAGTCCCTTAGACCCCTTCCTCTTTCCTGTTAGAACCTGCCAACTGGATGAAAATTTTTCTTTCCTTGAAATTGTCTAGACTACCAGCATCTTTGAATAACCAATCTTCTTGTATGTTGGGGTTCTGCATTTCCACTTGTGTGTTTGTATTCTCAAGCACACACAACGCATATATACACACAGAGTCTAGCCAAGTTCTTCTCTCAAAATCCTCCCTTTGCAATCCAATCAGCTAATTAAGAAGGCAAATTTAGATTCAAACCCTTTGCCTATGAAATATAATATCCCTAATAACTTTTCCAAAAATAGCATTCACTTAATTAAGCTGAAAATGTTTCTCTGTTGCCAATGAAGAAAGTAAGACATTGAACATTTATAATATGTATAAAAATAGTCAAGTTCTCAGTGATGCTCAAGTGTCAAGTCCAAAGATTAGGGCAAGAAAAAATTTGGGTCACAGTAGAGAGAAAAAAAGGCATACCGCAAATCTCCTGCATTAAGTAAAACATGTCTTCTTTAATCTTGAGTTTGTAACAATAAAAATACAAGTAGACAGACCCAAACTTCCCCCTTCAAGAGGTCATGCCAAGACTATATCCCATCCCCCTTTTGCTTCCAGCGGGAGAAGAGCCTTCAGAGCCAAAAATGACTCAGCAGTACAGTGCCTTCTGTCTGCCAGTGGGACAGGAGGAAGCATGTACACAAAGTTACAGGGACAGCCAGGGACAAAATACCATTTGAGTTGGCCATCTTGAGCAAGACTCTTTGGGAAACCCCATGGGTACCAAAGGCGATGCTCTAGGCCAGGAGCATTGGAGATATGTGATGTTTTGGTAGACCCCCTAAACAGTGAGATCTGCATAGTTCATGTTGTGTGGGTTTAGTGGGGCACAGGCACAATGGAAGTAAGATTTGAATTTATTAAAGCTTTCCACTAAAGAACCGGAACTACTCCTTAAATCCAAGACAGATTTAAAAATAATGTTCTGAAGAGTTAAGAAACGAGGCTGGGGCTGAATGTCAGGAAAGACACTTGCTGCTTCCTTTTTGGAAAGTTATCCTCTCTGAGCCTCAGTTTCCACAGGAGCGAGAAGGATAACTAAGGTAGCTGTGATGAAAATCAGGAGAGTAGCTCAGAGCAGGCATGTATATGTTGCCAATACATTCTGGAAATATTCATGGACAGCCTTTAAGGACCAGGGAATGTTCTAAAGTTGTGGCACAGTTAAGAATAATACAGGACCCATCCTCATAGTCTTAGGTATAAATTGGAGAAGATCATAAAGAACTTGGGTTGTGAAGAAACACTTTCAGAATAAATTGTCTCTTTTTCCATCAGGGAACAAACCTTTCTCCTTTCAAAGAAGACTTCATATGATGTATTAAATATGCCTGATATGTCTTCATTATATCCCAGGACTCTGTACTAGTATTTAAAGACTAGTATTTAGTCTTATAGCCAGAATCTATTGCAATTTCTGCTGGAAAGTCAGATCATTTTATTTAAAAACTCTAAAGTTGCTAACCATCCCACATGGCTTCAAATATTAGTGATTATCCATTTCTGAGGGTAACCCATTGGGATCTGTAAACAAAGTCCAATTTTAGCTCACCCTGTAAGATGTAGGGGTTGGTGGTTCTGTGCCCGGCATGATGATCTCTCTGTCGTCCTAGGACTGAGCCACACTATCCATGTGACACAGTCCCCAGAGTGTGAAGTGCACTTCTATTCAGCATCTAATCTGCCTAACCCTACTCTCTTCTTGGCTTGGAAATCACTTCAGTTATGCCTTTTCTGACTGCCTTTCCTCCAAGAACCAGGCAAGGTAACCACCACCGTCAGGCTCGTCACTAGAACGGGACTTGTCTTAGTGCCTAGAACATTCTAGAGTCTTCACTTGTGACTTGTCAGCATCCATTACTGGACTAGCAGAACCTTAGGAGGCTGGGTTGCATCTTCTCTGTGTGGCTGTCCATTCACTCATGGGGACAGTTCAAGGGCATTTTACAGCAGGATGAGCACCACTCCCACCGCCCTCTTCCTTTTCCTCCGCTACACTCACCCGCCACCTTCCATTGGCCATACTCTGTATTCAATTCAGACATTTGGGGCATCTTCTCTACTTCTCTTTCACCACTGCCTTTGACACGTTCCCCAAAAGACTATGACTCAATAGCTATCAGCTCTCTTTTCACATTTGTTCTGAACTTATTTTTGCATATTGGAAATAAAAGCAGCAGGCACAGGATTAATTATCCCTTTCCTAAGCTCTTTCCAGGGTCCTCTTTTTTCCCTAACCAACACCCAGATTCCACTTCTCTATCTCATCCCATGTGCCTCACACCACTTCCCAATATCTGAAACAATGAATGAAGACTGCAAGCTAGGTTGGTTTCACCTCCTCTTCAAACACTAGTGAATTCTCTAGGGAAAGATTCTGTCAAGTAGTGACCAGTCTCTGAGTCACTGGAAACAGAGGGGAGGGTTCCTTCAGCCTTGTTTCACAGTAGCCTTGCACCATCTCAACTGGAGTTTTCATGGAGACTTTGGTTTCTGTTCCTTTCTACTTACACCATTTACCTGGTTTTATTTCTCCTCTCTCACAAGCTTAGTCATTTAGAGTTAAAAAATAAAAATCCGGGTTGTTACTATGGGAGCAGACAACAAATATAACTAAGAACTAGAACATCGTTATCATCTGAAGGATAGTATAATGACTAAAAAGAGTAGTGTATTAGTCTGTTAGGACTGTGATAACAAAATACTCCAGATTGGATGACTTATACAATAGAAATGTATTTAGGGATTAGAAGTCCAAGGTTAGGTTAGAAGTCCAACAAGTAGGGTTCTTTGTCTTCTGGAAGTTTCTTTCCTTGGCTTACAGATGGCCATCACCGCCTTCTGTCACCTGATGAACATCTTTCTGTTCATACTCGTGCCGGTTATCTCTAATACACAGCCCTCTCTTCCTCTCCTCCTGCCTCTCTTGTTCTTCTTCTCTTCCTCCTTCTCCTCTTCCTCCTCCTCCTCTTCATCCTTCTCTTCTTCTTCTTCTTTGTGCATGTTTGTATATATGGTGTGTGTACTAGTTCATGTGTGTGTACATGTGCTTTCAGGTACACGCGTGTGGAGGCTAGAGGTAGGCTTCTGGTATCTACTGTATTTACACTCACTTTCATTTTTGAACCCGAAGCTCTTCTATTTGGTTTGGCTGACTGGTCAGTGAGTTTCAGGGTTTGGTCTGTATCCCCTACTCCCAGAGTTGGGTTGCAGATGCATGTCAACAAGCCCAGCTTTTACGTGGATGTTAGGGATATCTACTTTCTTGACTGAGACATCTCCCCAGATCTCTGTCTTCTCTTCTAATAAGGATAGTAGTCACTAGCTTAGGCCCCAACCTAGTGACCCTTTGGAGCCCCCTCCAAAGCCGCTCACACTCACCTCTGACTTTGTAAGTCTTTTGTCCTTATAATCAAGCTAAGTGCTGCAGTTCTTTATTTGTTCTTTGCTGATTTGGCATTGGACTTGTCTTCTTAAATAACTAGAGAGCTGGCAGCAAAGTTGAGAATGTTGCTCATAAAGGAAATCCCCTGTAAAAAAATCAGCACCTCAGGATACCAAATTCTAGTAAAAAGATGCTGTCACTAATCATTCTGAACACATAGGCAGAAAAGATTGCCTTAGTCACCTCTTCTTATTCGCCCCAACTCTGCAGATCATCCTCCTTGGTTTTCTCCTCATCTTCTGACTTTGAGGACTTCTCCCAAGGCCTTTGTGTTCAGAATGATGTAGAAATGAAGATTTTCCTCAAGGGCATATCAACAACTACCTGACTTTTTCCCATTAGGCTCCACCTCCTGAAGTTTCTATCACCTCCTCATAGTACTAAAAACTGAACCCATGCCCTTGATGCATGAGACTTTAGAGAACACCATTGATTCAGTTCTCTGCCTTCCTACCTGCTCCTTGGAGTGGACAAGAAATTCAAACAGTATCTCCTATTATGTATATGTTTTAGCTTATATGGAATGCTTCCTAAAGTCTCATGATATACTTCCTTAAACCAGTCCAAAAGCAATGGAATCACCAACTATCGGCTAAAACCATGAGCCAAAGGAGCCTTCCTTCTTTAAAATGTTATTATAGTCCTTATTTTGCTACAGCAACAGAAGACTGAGTAATATCATTTCCCTGTCATTTTTGAAAAGTGCTTATCCATTCCCTTTTGGACCATATTCTGAAACCCGTTTACCCACACCATCAGTAGCGTGTGCACAAACACACCCCACACACGGAGTAGCTCAGAGAAGGGGAGACTTCTCCACTGCTACGAAATGGTTAGAGCTATGAATTCAATTGTAAAGTGTTCTCTTTGTACCTCCACCCCAACCCGTTCCTAACTGCATTGCTCCAGGTGTCTGGGTTTTTTTTGTCTCCAAAGTCATGAGAATTTGATGAGCAAAGACCCAGTCATAGAACACAAGAGAATATCTGCACTATTATCAGAGCTGGCATGCATTTTAAATTCAGTAATTATGTTCCGTGCTCGTTACAACCCCTTGGATGTAACAGGTGAAAATAGCCATTTAAGTTCTGTGAGTAGAAACATATTTTGTTTCTTTGCAGAAATGGCATTAACAACATTTTCTTTATTTATTTTTAAATATTTTATTTATTATTTTTATTTTATGTGAGTGAGTGAGTGAGTGTACTGCCCATGTATATGTAAGTGCAGATATATAATGGCCATGGAGGTCTGAAGAGAGCATCAGATCCCCTAGAACTAGAGGTATGGACCGTTGTTAGTCACCATGTGGGTGCTGGAAACTGAACCATGGTCCTCTGCAGGAGCAGTCAGTGCTCTTACATGCTGAGCCATCTCTCCAGCCCCATTAGCACCATTTTAATGAAATACAAAAGAAAGAAATTCAGGAGCTTAAATCAAAAGTGAAAGAAAGTTAAAATCATCTCAGCCTTTCCTTTTCCATTCTGTTTGGAAATCCAGAGCTACCATTTAAGATGAAAAAGTCAATTCAGGAAAACAACTTTTGAAAAATAAATTCCTTCCTTTTTAGCTAGAAACCAGAAAGAATAGAGAACTGATTATGCTAAAAATTAAGAAGCTGTTCAGAAAAGGAAAGCATAACAGGCAAATATGTGGAATCTGTAAGTGTAGCAATCATGGAAGAGGGCCAGGATAACGCATTCTCTCTGCTAAAAGACGGAAGTGCTTGTGTAACTTCAGGCCGAGTGTCAATAACATTCAAGTTGATTTATGGTGGTGACAGGATTTTCTGTCAGAACAAATTATGGAAGTCCAGAAAAGAGTATCAAGAAGATTGAGGTCTCTCTGTAGAGGGAGGGTGGCAGGCTGAGCAATGTCAAGAGGTGAAATCGGAGGCTCTTCTGTGAATGATCAGCATCCTGGATGGAGGCAGAGGCAAAACCCAGGTCTCAGGTGTGATTTTTGTTCTTCATCAATAATTTGAATCTGTATATTCTTCGGGATAGATTTTGGGGCGGACTCATCAAGATCCTATGTCTCCAGGTTTGGGTAAGTGTGTGACTATTGGAATATGTTATAAACAACATGAGTTTTTAAGACTGACCAAATTATGTCCCCAAGATTTACCAAAAATGGTACACTTAGCAGGTAAAATTCAGAAACCTCAGTGTCAAAATGGCTTAGAAATCTGGAATGAGGTCAGGAGCTGTTTTAAAAGTGAATCTCTCTGAATTGCCTTGGTCAGATTATTCCAGGCATTCTCTATTATCTACACTGACTAAATTTGTACCAAGGAAATATTAAAAGTACAAATGAATGCAAGATATAGGATTATTATTTCAGTAGTTCCACAGCAAGAGGACTGTGCACATTGATTCCTCCTAATTATCCAGAAATAAGAGAGCACATGTAAGCATCTTTCCCTCTTGAAATCTGGCCCACACTGAATTATGCCAAAGATTAAAAATAAGTGCATAGAGAATTAGGAGAACAGCTAGGAGAAGGAAATATCCTGGGGAAGTGAATTGAACATTTTTGTCTATCTCCTCTGAACCATGCACCGTTTTCCTTTCCTCTTTTCATCCTTCACTAGTCTACTCCTAACTCTTCTTTTCAATCAAACTCACAACCATTTCTGCAGATTTTTGTCCCAATAAAAGAGTGAACACCATTCTTCTAGAAAGCCAGATCTTTGGTCCACCACGAGTCAGAACTAAGCCAGGATTTCACACAGTCCCAAAATACTCCCACACAAGCCAGCTTTCTTTCTGTTCACATAGCCTGACCTAGATGGCTTGAGCTAATACCAGATGTTCAGTCTTCCAATAGAGTACTTCACCTTCTCTCATCCCTTGTTTTACCATAATCAGTAATAACCCTAAACCCATTTGTCCTCCGCTTCATTCTCTTGCAAACCATTCATTCAAATTAGTTAGCAATAGGGTTTTCCCTAACATTACATGTGCATGACATCAACCACAAAAGTCTTGATTGTCCTGGGGCCATTAGGTGGACCCAAGAGTGTTGAAACAATAGTTTCTGGAGGCATTATCCCAAGTTCATTCCAAAGTTACAGGTGAAATGTGGTGGCATCTGCGTCATACCATTGGCTCAGTCCTTTCCCTTCCTCTCTACCCCCAAACTCCAGAACTTCTCATTCCTTGGATGTCTGTGGGCTACGTTCTGGCCCACTCTTGACCATAGCATCTAAGAGCAGCCTGACCACAGGTATGGCACACCATCCCATCTTGACCCTTCCTTAACCCCAAGCCATGCCTTACATCCTCCGAAGCTCTGTTCCGCTGCAAGAAGCATTCAGATGTTTGGAATCTTGTCTTTGAACTACACCCTTCTCTGTCTCATCCCAAATGAAACCTGGGTTTCCCCTGATGACATAACATTTCCAGCAATTCCCAAGGTGAATTACTTCTCCACACACCCTCTGATTGTTGCCCTAACATTAGGGCAATATCCCCTGGCCCTTTTATAAACTTCCAGCTTTTCTCCCCTAACATCTCTTCCCCTCCTTGTCAGTTTCAGGTACCTTGCCTAACTCCTGATACATACTTTCTTGTTGCTTGTGAGTATCTTGCCATCATTATATTTTTTAACAGAGTCCCTGAGACACACCTGGAGGAGCCATGGTAAGCACTGTGGTAATTCAGCGGGTGAGATGTTTGACCTTGTGTGTTTTGATTTGCACATCCTTTGAAAGCAGACCTTTTCTGCTCTGTCCAGATTTTCTCCATGTGTGTAACAGGGTTCTGATGTCTAACAACCTTGAGCTTCTTTCGTTCACCTCAGTTTAAGCTGCTTAAAGATAACGGCTTCTGTTTCCAAGTTGTTTCGCAGAAGTAGATTTCCAAAAATCCTCTCTCTATCAATGACTTTTTAATGAATCAAGGGTGAATCCCTCAATTCACAATAGAGATGCATCCTGAAATCCATCCTAAGTTGAAGAAACTGTGTCAAAAGTACATTTCCTTTACCTAACCTATCAGCTAGTTCACTAACCCTAATGTTCTCAGAACATTTATATTGGCCTATACTTGGGCCAAACTATCAAGCACACCCAGTCTATTTTATAATGCAGTGTTACAGTCTCATGTAATTAACTGAATGCAGTATACTGTGAACCATGCTGCTGATTACTTCTCCTTGGAATCCCATGGGTGCTGTGACTTGTTGATATTGTCCAGTATCTCAAGAGAAGAGTAGGTCACAAATCAACCCAATAGAAGATCCAAATTCAAAAATCCATTGTGGTTTCTTTTGAATGTATATGGCTTTCATACCATGGTGAAGTTGAAAATTATTCAGTTGAGCTATCACAAGTTGGGGACGCATATATTCCAGGAACTATTAACAATTCACAACCAACTGCGCACTCTGTTTCTGCTCGTCATACCATCTTAACAGTGACTATTTTTGCACATCAATATGAAAAAAATCTGATTATTCTTAGAAAAGATTTCTACAAGGGAAACATAGGGTCAAAGTCTTTTTGAGTTTACAGCTTTGGCCACATGATGTCAGTTCACTTTGCAGAGCAGCTGTAACAATTCACATTCCACCCAAAGCTTTTGAAAATTGAGTGACTCACCACACCTATAGAATCATTTCAACAAATCGTGTGACCAGCCCAAATTGAAGCAGAAAGATCTACGAGTATGTATGGGACAGCTGTTTAAGTCCAAAACTTTCTAGCATGCCTATTGTGATAAAAAGATTTTCTTTTAAAAGTCATAAAAGCAATGACTGCTGTAAAGAAATTAAAGCAACTGGAGACTTTAAAAAGACAGAAGACAAAAGCCATAAAAGGCGTAATCATAAAACATTACTGGGTTATTCAGGGAAAATATTTACAATCATAATGATGTAATGATTTAAAAGTGATACACCTACCTAAGGAGGATGCGAAAGAGGGTGTGTAATAAAAGCTCACACCTCCTTTGTCGGGCAGAGATCAGTACCTAAGGTACAAAACTCATTAAATGGCAAAAGCAATTGAAGCTTATTACTCAGAGATCTGAAGATAAATGTGGTCAGCAGCTGAGCTAATGGCTTGTTGATTTTCATTATGAACGCTCTCTGAGCACTTGAACTCTCAGTTTAAAAATTACCAGCATTTTAAAATAGAGAAATTGAAGTCCTTTTAAAAATATGGTCTGGAGACATAACTCAACAGTTAAGAGTCCTGTCTGCTCTTGCAGAGAGGACTGGGTTCATATCCCAGCATCCATATGGTGGCTAACAACCGTCTGTGACTCCAGCTCCAGGAGATTTGATGCCCTCTTTTCGCTTGTGAGGGCACTGTAGGACACGGGTGCAGTTATATCCATGCAGGCAACACACTCAAAATACACTTAAAATGAAAACAAAAAATAAAATATTTTTAATTTAAAAAAAATTGATTGTTTTATGTGTATGAGTGTTATGTCTGCACGTATGTAAGTGAACCCTTGTGGCACAGTTCCTGCACAGGACAGAAGAGAGCACTGGATCCCCTGGAACTGGAGTTACTGATGGTTGTTAGCCGCCAAGTGGGAGCTAGGATTTGAACTTGGGTCCTCCACAAGAGTACTCAGTGCTCTTAACAACCGAGCAATCTCTTCAGCTCCTTGAAGACTTTATAAACTTTAAATTTTTTTGATTGCCTTGAATAAGTGTTGCTTTCATAAATCTATCAGAATATTTTGACATTATGTTGTCCATGTACTTCATTTATCTGGAGAAATTACTGGCTTTCTTATTGATTTGTAAGAGCTTCAGTATATATTTGCATACCATGTTTGATATGAAGTATCTCACCCAGATGGCTGTTTTCATTGTATTTGTTCTAGTGTTGGACAAAATGAAGCCAAATATATCAAACGTTTTATACAGAATTCCCAAATGTATTAAACATTCATTCGTAGTCTCTTTATTTCCAAGGACTGCATTTAAATGTTATCTTAGTATCTTAACTGTTTTATTTAGAGAATAAACACATGCAGAAAGGTGCTATGTGGTAAGCAGTATTATAAGCTTGTCTAAGACATGAATTCAATTCTTTATGAGTTCCTTACATCATTTATAACAGATTCCATACTGTCTCCATAACACTGGGATCTATGTTGGGCTCTCCATCTTATTTCAGATCCAGTACAATCACATCACTTCACTGAATATTACTTTATGATATATGTAATACCCAATAGAATAATTCTCTTCCCACCACTCTAATAAAAAGTTCTTTTCTTAATTTTTTAATTTTTGAAGATTTCATATGTGAATATTATATTTACATAAGTTCCACCCCTCCCTCTCCGACCAGCTCCTCGCATGTCCTCCTCCCTTCCTCCCATTCAAATTGACCTCTTCTTTATTATTGCTAGTCATATACAACCTGAGTCTATCCAGTGTCGCTTATATATTCATGGGCTGAAAGCTGAGCACTTGGGATGGGACATCATCTCTGAAGAAAGCTGATTCCCCCTCTCTCAGCATCTATTGATTGAAGGCAGCTCTCATGCTCATGAATGTTTTGTAGCAGACAGAGGCTTCTATAAAGATCCAGAACTATTAGAAATGCAGAAAATAAGTAACTGAGGATGAACAGACACAATTGATACATCTATAAACCAACAACCCAAACCCTCCATCTAACGCTCAGGGAAAATCATGAAGAGAGGACAGAAAAGACTGTAAGAGCCAGAGGCCAGGGACACCTACAGCTCCATGGTGTCTTTTGACATGAGACGGAAGCTGCTCTCAGGAAATCTCGACAACCTGGTCGCCTAAACAAGGCCTGCATAATGACACCGCCAGCTGACATGCCAGTGTGGATGGGGAAAGTTCAAAATGAAAACAAAACATTCTTAGACACATTTGCCCATTTGCTCCTCCAGATTATCTTTGTTCATAGGTTTTTGTTTGTTTGTTGATGACCTAATGAGTTTCATTAGAGTTTCCTATGGGAGCATGGGTGAGGGGCTATTTATAGGAGCAAGGGCACGTTATCAGTGGCTACACTACTGACCCTCCCCTAGCAGTGATTATGTGAATGTGTGTGTGTGTGTGTGTGTGTGTGTGTGTGTGTGTGTTGTGAGTGAGTGGTATATCCCCTTAGGGAATGGTGAAGCCTGGGGATCTCTCCACTTCTTGCATTCTTTCTCTCTCCTTTTCCACTAGGTTCCCTAAGCTTTGACAGAGGTGATACAGATGTTTCTCTTATGACTGAGCATCCAACAGTCATTTGTTCTCATCACTTTGATCAGTTATGAATCACTGCAGTTACTGGTGATCCCTGCAAACTGTAAGCACAAACCTAATTATTTAGAAGGCAATTTGATGGGCCCATCATAGCTATCTGGCAAAACAACCTATGCCCTCCCCAGTCACGGACTTTTGACCGGGTTTACAGTTCCAGACACACGCTCCCTCTTGTGAAACAGGCCTCAGTTACGATAAGAGAGTGGTTTGCTACTCCAAAATCAGACTTGCTACAGTTTCACCAATGGGCACATCTTCCTGACCAGTGGTAGTATTGTATCAAGGTTCACAGCTGAGTAAGACTGCTGATGACAATTCTCTCCTAGCAGCCTGCATAGCACCTTCTGACGGTATGATGGGGAGCCAGCAGGCAGGAAGCTTCTACCTCACTTTCAGCTTGTCTCTACATCCTGGGAAGGCATGTAATGTTTTCAGCAACAGTCATACTGCCTACTTCTGGTGGGAAACCAATAGCAGCAATGGTAGCCTGTGTTGTTTTGAGGACCTCAGAGGCTTCCATAACCAACAATTCATGGGAAATAGCCAATCACTAGCACTGGGGTTTTCATTAACAACCTACAGCTCCTGGGAGCACCTTTATTCACCATGCAGAGTACCTCCATTCAAACTCCTTAATTTTTAAATTAGCTTACCAATCATGAAGTTTCTTTATGGATTTTTCTTTTACTCCTAGGTTTTCTAACATTATATTCATGTCATCTGTAATCATATTTTTGTTTCTTATCCTTCAGAAATTATACTTAGTTTGCATTTCATTGTTCAATGCATTAGTTGGCATTTTAGAGCCCAATTAAATACAGAAAGACTAATTACCCATTTTGGAGAAATACTGAAAAGCCAAATGTTTTAAAAAATGAAACAAAAAACAATCCAAAGCTATAAATTATCAACCCAGAATAAACAGTAGGAATACAAATAACCTAAATTATTAATTATAATTATTGTTTGTCGACGGTTCTCAATCACAGTGGTTGAACTCGCTATCATTTTGACTTTATAAAAGTAGTACACATGAAGTAAAAGCCATGTTTGGAATTTGGAAGTTGGACCTTTCTCCAGGCTTGCATATGTGGTCCGATCCTACCTTGCGTTACTACACAGCGACAGTTCCACGTCAAGCCCAAGATCAAGAGGAACGACAGCCACAGCGCAGAGAGCTGTGTGACTGAGCTAAGACGGTGCACAGCTCAGATGTGTTAGCTGCACGTTCAGGTAGGATGTTTTCAGTCAATGACATGCAATCAAGATGGAAACCAACTGCAAGGTGAGGAGCTCCTATATGATTTTATCATTAAAACTTTCAGTAATCGAGTTTCTTAAAATTTATATTATAATTAAGGTCTGGTAATCATTCCTTGAAGCTGCTTGGCACTGTTGTTACACATTTCATGGTTAAATGAGAGTTCAGATTAATCAAGTTTGGTGGAGGAGACATTTTTGGCTAGGAGAATTGAGAGGGTGCAGATGGAGAGGCTGGCAGACAGTTTCCCCTCCCCTCTGCAGGTGCCAAATAAAAGAAAGGGACTTTCACCCGCTTGAAGATGTATGTGGTGAACAGAGACACGCTGCCATATGAGATAGCCTCGCCCACAGAAGCTGGAACAAGGTATCACTAAACACAGTACGTCACAATTCTACCGGCCTTTGTATTTTGATTTCTAACATATTTCACATTCACATAAGTGACTCAATAAAAAAATACATCCTCTAACTTTGGACCTGGAACTGATGCAATGAAAGCCAGCAGCTTTGAGGATAGCAGAATATGCTGCGATTTTTCTCTCTGGATCTCAGTCTTCAATTTCTATGTACTAACTGAAATGTTTTCTTTTCTCTAAATCAGAATGATAGATATGTTTTCCTACCAGAAATACTTGCATTCTTAAGAGTAGTCCGTTTGATTGCTTTTGAACAGGTTCTAAACTAGTTTCTCTGAAAACAATGTTGGTAGTAGTATAGCCTGTTAGGCCTGAACCAGGAATCATGTGCTACTGAGGATTTCATTGTTTCAGCTGTCCTTTTTATATACAACAGCTGTTTCCCCATCTTTGTTAAATGCAACAATCCAGCCCCATAATCACCAGAAGCTTCTCTTTGATCAAAGAGCAAGAATCTTGTATCTTCCTTCTTAAGGTACATAATTTTGTTAGCTCACACTTGTAAATCGCTCACTAAACAGATAAAAGAGAGCTTTATCTCATTCAGCCTAAACCCGCCAGGCTGTCAAACTTATAAGGATTTCTAATGGAGTAGGCTTGCCCCACTGAATAATACAAGAGATACAGAATCGATATAAGAACGGTGCCCTACTATTCTATTGTGTAATAAATACCTTTAAAAGAAAGAAGGGCTCACAGTCTGGAGAGGTTTCGGGCCGTAGTCCGTGGTACTGCTGCTTTGGGGCCTGTAGCAAACAGTAAGTACATCACGGTGGGAGCATAAGGTCGAGGAAAATCTCATTTCACAGTGTCCATGAGGTGAAAGAAAGCAAGGGAGAGACAGGCTTCAACCTCTTTAAGGGTACAACCCCAGCGAACTAAGACTTCATAGTCAGGCCCACCTCTTAAGCACCTCTGCCACCTCTCAATCATGTACCAGGCTGGGGCCAACACTCTAACATGTGGAGCTTTAAAAGACATTCCCAACTCGAACTACAGCATCAAGACATTTTGATAATGTCAGTAATGCTTTCCATTTTGCTGGATACTCTGTACACCCGCTGCCACTGGGCTACACCTCTAGGCATCAAAAACCTTATCAAAATTGAATTCAGAAAAACATTCTGAGTAATGCGTACACAGTGTAATTTTATTCCTAGGATTCATAGATTGTGCAAATCTGAATAATCCTTCATCTTCGAATGTTGAACATCTTGGCCAGTCTGTAGCAATCATTCCAAACGACCTGTATCTCACCTCTGAGATTCAAAGATGTATGAGAATGTCTCTGAACACTCTTGATAAATCTGCTATTTTGAAACTAAAACACCATCTTAGTGACAGTAAATGTGATGTGCATTTTCCATTTGTCTCTTAATTTTTTTATGTTGCCTTCATTTCATCATTAAAGTTATTGAGATTCTCATCATACATGATTTTAGATGTATACGGTTCACAGAATTCCTAATGGTAGTATCTTTCTGCTTTTTACCCATCTTCAGCAGAGATGAGGGATTCCCATACAGAAACTGGAAAGCCCATAGTAGTGCTGCTCCTATTTTATTCTCATTTGATAGTGTTGTCATAGAGTGTAGTTAGTTCAAAATTTTATTGCCACATCACAGACTCAGGCAAAATTCAGCCAGTATCTGTGACAGCATGCTGGAACTCACAGAAAGAAAGATGTAAGTTTTATGTCCATTTCCCAGACCTCTTGGAGACACACACACTTTTCTTTGTCAGAGCTGGAGGCTCCTGACATTGTGCCCCAGCAGAGGACGCAGTGCTTGTGGCTATCTCTCTTTAACAAGGCCGAAGACTCATGGTGAGGATGATGAGGAAGAAGACTGTGAATTCAGATGTCAAGCAGCTTTGTATTCCACTGCCTCCTTTTTAAAAGAACTGGACAATGTTGGTCCCTAAATCTGGGGAACATGAGTACAGCTCTCTTTTCCATCCACCTGTGAATCTGGTTTCCAATGGCCCATTCCTGCTGACTTCTTCAGATATATTATGCATCATATAGTTAGTTATCAAGCTTTTGATTTTTGTGTAAGACTAAACCATAAGAAATTGATATTTGGTAATTTTTAACCTACAAAAATTAAATTTATGCTGGGGAGGTAGCTCCATCAACAAACTACTTGCCATGAAAGCATGAGAATCTGAGTTGGATCCCCAGAACCCATGTAAAAATCTGAACTGGTGAGCCCCAGGCTAGTGAGAGACTGTCTCAAAAGAGAAGGTGGGTCACCTTCTGAAGTTGACTCTGGCTTCCACATACACAGAATATGAAATTTCCATAGGGCTTATATATCAGCAACTGTTAATCAACACTGATTAGATATGATGGTAATTTATATAATCACATGATTCTTGACCAGACACAACTTGCAGTTGCCAGAAATTTATGGAATCAGGCATTTGTCTATTCCGTCTCCACAACCAAAATCAAAGCAAATTCTACTGATATTTTTTGGTCTTTTCTAAGGGAAATTTGATGTAAAATTCTTGTACACACAGTGATCATACTAGATTCCGATCCTCTTTCTGGACTTAGAAGAAGCCTTTGCTTTCAGCCAGCAGATGTTCATTAACAGCCTGACTGAATGTCCTTTGCATCTTAGTTTTGTAAGAATTATTACCCATCATGGTACTGAAATAGTTTTATGAGCTGTGTGATTTTTTTCTCATTAGGTCATTGATTTAGTACCTAACTTATTTCCCTCATTAAGCTTTTCTTGAATTCCAGAACAACTCCTCCTGAATGTAGACAATGATTTATTAGGACACTTTGAATTTGGATTAGAATTTTAAGGGATTTCTGCGAGTTATATTCAAGGATAAGATTCGGTTCAGTTCAGAAGTTTCATGTTATTTATTGAGCTATTTGAAGCAGAATCACTTCATTTTGATAACATGAATTCAATGTGTTTTTTTAAATTTGTGATGTTTTGCTCTGTGGAAAAATTTATCCAAAAGAACATATGTGCTCCTTGGAACTATGAAAGTTGTATATGATTTGCTGTCATGTCTCCCCTTTGAGGGAATCATTTGAGAACTATTTCAAATTCTTCCAGTTATTGGAATTTTCAGCCTTCTTCATTATTGAAACACTTTTGATCATATATCCAGGAAATTTGTCATTTTAAAAGTTGCTCTAACTCATAAGCATAGTTTTACGTGTCTTTGATATCTTTTGTCCTTCTACAAAACATCTAACCCATGTGTATTTGTCTTTTGGCTTATATTAGCCATGAATTCATACACTGCATTTATGCGTTTATGCATGCTTCCTTTCAGAGAAATACCTTTTTATATTTATTGAGTTGTTTTATTTATTTAAGTCTTTTGGCTTATTTCTTTTGGCTTTTTTTTATTATTCTATCTTCTAAATTCCTTTATTTTTATTTTATGTGTGTCAGTGTGTGGCCTGCATGTATGTAAGGATACCACCAGCCTGTGAAGGTCATGCAATGCTTGTTGAATCCACTGAAACTGTATGGACAGTGATTAGCAGCCGTATGGGTGCTGGGAACCAAATCTGGGTCTTTGGCCAGGGCACTCAGTGTTCTTAACTGCTGAGCCAACTCTTCCGCCCCCAAACTTCTAAATTCCTATGTTAAAGCTTTCCTTCTTTAAACACATTTAAAAATGAAAACTCTTCTGGGCAGATCTTGGAGCTGGACTGTGGGCCACAGCTTCTGGGAATTTGCTTTCTCCTGCAGACCACAGGCGCATCAACAGGCTATTGCACTGAAGTGGAAATGGTGCTGGGATGGGGAAGCTCGAGGTCTGCTGGGATGCTGATAGGAGCAACTCAGCTAGTTTTTGCAGATCAGAGTCAGGAGGGATTTGCCAGTAGAAGAGATGACTAAGCTCAGAGAAGGAACTGGTCAGCGAAGGGAGCTATAGAAGGAGAGGAGCGAGGTGGAGAGGGACAGTTCTTTTAAAGTTACTTCTAGTTCCATATTAGTGAAAGGTGTTTGGCATGCTTCAGTCTGTTACTGGTTTTATTGTTTAGTTTTTGATTAACAGAAAATGGTTAAGAGACAGGTACACAGTTCCTTTTGTCTCTGTCCCCACAGATTATTAGTTAACTTTGTGCTTTAAACCAATAAAGGGAGAATCTGGTTTTGAAAGTGAAATTAGAACCAGGAAGATGGCTCAGCAGATAAAGCGTTCACTGCTCCACACATGCACTGTGGCATACATGCCCGAATTCTAGCATTCTGACACAACACACATACACAAACAATAATAATAAATAAAAATTAAAGTATAAAAAGTGAAATTATCAGTTGATTTCACTGCAATTTGCTGCATTCCTGAGAATTCTGAATTTTAAAAGAAGCTTAATTATCACTTGAAGACACTTTCTTCTTGTGAGATCCTGAACTGCTAATACTTATGCCCTGAGCTGTCTCCTGAGTCATTTACACACCTCAATTTAAAACCTGTATTAAACTGCATTGTGCCACATATAAAAGCTGAAGTTAATCAGCGTTTCAGTTCACGTTCTGGTGAAAGATCAGTCATCAATGATCAAGCAAAAGATTCTTTACAATCTTAAAAGATACTCAAAAGTATCTGGAAATCAAGACTTTTGGAAAGCAAAGAAGTTAATTATAATTTTCCTCAGCTGTACTTTCAGAAACCTAGTAGCAATGAAGAAATATATATATATTTTTCTTCTATGTTGCTATTTTGCCTGAAGGAGCTTTCTGTTTTACAACTTTGAAATGAAACTGTTGTAGTCATTATAAACTAACCATAGAAACTGGTATTTGTTGCAATTAAAGAAAAACATGAGAAAAGAGAGATGAGGATACCAAGCAGAGGAAAATGGCCTGGGCTAGGCCTGGGAGTGAGAAAGAGCCTGATCCATATTTGGGAAATGTAATGTTCACATGGCTAGATATAAACAGCAAAGAGGTCCATACCAACTTGGAGAGGTCACTGACAAGCAACGTGGACGAAGGCGCCTGGACGCTGGATGCCGAAGCCCTGAGAGCAGTAGAAAAGCAAATAGTGACATCATCAGATTGGCATCTCAAAGACTACTTTGATCTTCTGGTGGAAAATAGATTTGATAGGAATAAGGCAGAAGGCTGGGGATGCATTAACACGTTGTGATCGGAGCTAGGTAAGAGACCATGGTACCCTGTATGAGCCGTTCATCAGCATGGAGGGAAGGAAACGGATTGAGAGGTACTTGGGAGATGTAAACACAATGCATGCCGGCTGATGGGCCGTTTGTGGGGATGAGAGAGAACAGAAACTAGAGAGGTCTGTGTGTGAGAGGACGGAGAAGGGAAAGAGAGGTTTCAGTTTCAGATGTGACTTCTGAGTTGTAAAACAATTCTGTTAGGAAGGCAGAAGCAGCGACTGGAACAGTAAGATGGGCTTCAGACATAAGGCCTTACAAATGACTGACATTATGAATTATTCTTTGGGACTTATTTCATACCACTGACTTTGACATCTGTGTCTAAGAAATTATTTTTCTGTCCTGTTTGTGTGTGTGTGTGTGTGTGTGTGTGTGTAAATGCCTGAAAATTATCAACCCTTTTTATTTCTCTTTTCTCCATAAGATAGAAAAACGTTTCACTTTTATTCATTTCTCCGACTTCTTTCTATCTATATTCCAGTTTTTTGTCATTAAGATCTATGTTATTATGTCCAAATTGTTGCTATTATGTGATTTGTAGAAGAGATTTCATTTATCTGGCTTATCATCTGATTCCTCTGCAGAATCTAGACTCCATAAATACAGCTTATACTTTCTTATCTGCTTATTTACTGTTGTAATTTTACTGTCTGTAACAGTATCTAATTTATAGGAAAGATCTGATAAATACCTTGGAAAAATCAGTATTTTCCTATCATGTAGCTCTCTCCCATTTATGACAGCTGTGTACAGTTTATCAGTCACCAATTCAGTGTTCATTAATAGTCTGTTTTTAGTGCAATATAATCACTTAACTGCACTCAAGTCTTAGCATGCAGTTTTATGTTTAAGTATTTTTTTCACTGGATGTGTATGCAAGAGTATATTCTGATTTCCACTGAAGAGATTAGACAGAGTACAATTTGATTTCAAACACTTCCTCCACATTTCTGTGACAAGCCCTGTCTTTGACATTTAGAGTTTTTATTTATTTATTTTTACTTATTTTTGTATGCATTAGTGTTTTGCCTGCGCGTATGTAGGGGCACCCGTGCCTGCAATGCCCCCAGAGGCCAGAAGAGGTTATGGGACCCCCTGGATCTGGAGTTACAGACAGTTATGAGCTGCCATGTGAATGCTAGGAACTGAACTCTGGTCCTCTGAAAGAACAGCAATGCATCATAAGAGCTGAGCCATCTCTCCAGCCCCGACATTTATAGTTTTGAAGAAACAGTCTGAGGTAGGTGAACTTCAGTTCCTTTAGAGGTGACCTTTTCTTCTTGGATGCAAATTGGACATTTTATTTTTAGAATTTAAAATTGCTTGCTCCTTGAAGAGACCTTTATTTGTCTTTGTACTCCTACACCTTGCAGAACATATGGCTCACCGGAAGCCCAAAGACCAAGTGAGGAATAGACCTGAATAAAGACAACGAAGGCCAGGCAATGCTAACGCTGACTCATCCCTTCTCCACGTTGCTGCTAGCCTTAAGTGTAGCTGACACTGCTGCAGTTGAAGGAAGTCAGGTTGGCCACTGTGCATTCTTGAAGAATTCCTAAGATTGGAAAGTTCTGGAAAGCCACCCTGACCCTGCAGAAAGCTTTGTACCATCAGAATCCAACTCAATTAGCCTCCTCCAGTGCATTGATTAGATAACCTTAGAGCCCTACTTCAAAATTCTCTTTTTTTCTTATATGAGTATGCTTAAATATAGTAGGGATAAAAATGAAAGTTAATTTTTCATTTCCTTTCATGCTTTGCATGAAACAAAGTGTTACAAATATAAACTAAAAAAACAGTTGTGTATGAAGTTATAACTCAACTTTACGTCCTTGTCATTCTCCCCACGCAGCCACGGATTATAGTTATATAATAAGAACACAATGAAGCCTTGTATGAAAACCAAGTTTTAGGTGCAAATCAAAAAGAGAACAAAGCAAATGGAATCCAATCAAACAATCCCTGGGGGGGGTGTATCCATGCGGTATTCCATAAATGGCTGAACACTAAAAGGACAGCACTAACTGTATGAGCACATGAACTTGAAGTATTCTTCTGTAAGAGTCGCCAGAGTTTGCTCATTTTGAACACAGAATAATGTTTTCCTGGCTCCCTCAATGGCATTTGTTTTGTACTTTATTCTTAATGTTTTATAATTACATGAGTATTATGATCTGCGCCTTATGAGTTCTGTCTAACAGTTCAGTCTCACGGGTACTAGTTAAAGCGGTATCTCTCTCACAGCATTTCTCTAGTCTGTGCCTTCCATTGCTCTATTATTTTATAGTTGTGGTAATTTTCCCTAGCTAGATTGCTATGGTTTTAACATGCTCCCAAAAGGCATGTGTTAGAAATTCAATGACCAGTGTAATAGTATTAAGAGGTAAGAACTTTAAGAGCTGATTAGGTTTTGCCTTTGTGGCACAGGTGGATTCTCAGCAAAGGCAGCGTTCAGCCCTTCCCCTTCCCATCCTTTCTCAGCTCATGAGATGACGTGGCAAGAAAAGCTTGCCTAGAAATCAGTACCTTGACCTTGAACTTCCCAGGCCTCAGAACTGTGAGCAAATAAGTCTCTTATATAAATTACCCTATTTCAGTCACAAAACAAACAGAGACACAAATTTAGGCAAACATTCCAGCCTCTCAGTAAGCGTGGGTTAATCTGTGCTTTATCAGTTAAAGAGAAGCGACTTGTCGGGTTGTATTATTCATTTGTGTAATATTTGGAGAATGGATACGTGGCTCACCTCCAGTTGGTATATGGAAACATGCCAGAAGCACAAACACCTGTGCTCAGGGAACTCTTGATTTCCTTACATTTTCTAATTTTTCTCCTCCAGAGGTATCACTTTTTAAAGGTATACATTTTTTTTCTTAACCTCCATTGTTAAAAAAGAAAAGTTGGATAGAGGGCAGTAGACATGCTTCTTGTTGCCAAATTTGGAACCTGAGGAATCTTTTTCCTCTATAAGCAACAACAAAACTTGTATGAACAAGCATTTTCCTACATTGTGCAACATGAAACATTTTTAGTACTCAGCCTCGCCCAACATTTCTCCAGTGGAACACAACAAGTTTGATTAATTTTGAAATTTTTCTATTCTTTGAAAATGATAAGAAAGCCAGGATTTTTGGATTATTTTGTCAGAGAATTTAATTCAACGGATCCTAAATAGATTTCTTTAGAATCCATCATTCTACAGAATAGTTGCTATTTTTACCTAGCAATCTCAAGAGGAAGATTGACAGTGTCAACCCTGAGGTCAAGTCGAACCTTAAAAAAAGGGAAAGCTGGGGACTAGAGAGATGGTTCAGCAGGTAAGAGCACTGACTGCTCTTGCAGAGGACTCAGGTTTGATTCCCAGCACCCACATGGTGGCTAACAACCATCTGTAAGTAGAGTTCCAAGAAATCTGAAGTGCACATGGGTGCACTTACACTCATACACATAACATAAAAATAATAAATAAAAAATTTACTTAAAGGGAAAGCTGGGTATGATGGTGAATTTCTAACATTTAGAAGGCTGGGACAGGAGACCTTAGTTCAAGGCCAGCCTAAGCTACATGTCAAGACTAAATCTCAGGAGAAGAGACAGGAAAAGCACAAAAAGAAAAGAAAATGAAATAACAAAAAAGGATATGTCTGTTATTCAACTTACGCCTTGACAAGAATGGACCACTATATTATTTCGATAGTCAATGAATAATTGATCCATAACCATGTATTTGATTTCTCTTGCATGCTTTGGAGAGACTTGGCTCAGGGAGAGTTCCTGGGTAGAGTTCTTTTTTAAAAGTCAAAATTCTCATGGATTTTACTTAGATCTCTTACCTAATACAATACATTTAAGTATGATGGTACATTAACATAAATTCAGAAAATACAAAAGAGAAGTCTCAGCCTCCCCTTGATCTTGGGAATTTCCTTGTTTCTCCCATAGGTGAAGGAGAGTCTGGCAGTCTCTGGTATCTGGGAGAGAGAGGTAGGATCTAAGCAACCCTAAAATCAACCCCAGGTGGGCCATCAAGGTCTAATCAGCAGTAGGAATTTGCTTGTCATAAATCTCAATGAAATAAACAATGACACACCCACATGCTCACCAAGGCTTGCAAGTAAGTATTCCAGCTTCCGTAGCTCTTGCCAAATTTTTCAATGTTTTTCCTTCATTCTAGGCGGTACACAGTCATAAAAGGATAAAGGAAACCTTCCTTACATATCCTCTAGCCATTGTTCAGATAACAAGAGTAGATGTTTACCAGGGAGCTCTGTGTCTCTGTGCATGTGAGCCAGGCCTCTCCTTCCTGCTGATCTGACACTATCAATTCTGCCTTGTCTCTAACACACAGAATTCTCCATCCACTAAGTAGGGTTCTAGCATTTGATATTACTGAGAGACATTTGCCATGTACCTTTGAAGTTCTACTTTCGAGAAATCAACCACCAATCAATATTTACTAAGCACATATTCATGTCAACTGTTCGTTGATCGAGTCATTTTGCAATATTCATAGTGGAGTTCTTCAAAGTACAACATTTAAAATCATGTTTTAGAAAGGAATTCATATATGTTATCAGACGAAGCAGCAGCTGAATTGTACATAATAATTTGCTCATGGAAAAAATCAAAATTCATCTTTCAGGCTAACACATATTAAAATAGACCTTCATGAGTCCAAAAGTTGTCCATGGACCAGGAATATCAATGTAAAGAATCTGGAGTGCTTCCCAAACCCACACAGCCAGAATATGTATTTTAGGAGGCTTTACATGTGATTTTAGAAACATTATTAAGAAAAACTGTGTTAGGTTAATTTTGTTCTACTATGTCTAAGCATTTCAACCTTTGTGCTAAATAATGACAGTATAGTACCAAAATAGTAGAAGCTGAGAATTAACCTAAAATTCCCCATTTGCTCTTCATGCTTGACCTCTACCATATTGTAGATGCATTTTTCATTCTAAACAATTGCCTTCCATGTATGCTGCAGTTGCACCTGACCCATTTAAGTGGTGATGGCAGCAATATGTGTAAAATCAGTTTGTCAAAACAAAATTTATATTGTTCAACTATAACCCATCATACTCATATGGTCTGCAAAAGCCATGGACAGCTGCCATGTGTATTATAGCACATCTTTAATCCCAGTGCTTGGGAGGCAGAAGCAGACAGATCTCTGTGAGTTCAAGGCCATCCTGGTCTATATAGCAAGTTCCAGGCCAGTTGGACAACCAACACAGAGTGAGATCAGTGACTCTAAGCTGATAAATGATAGTGTAAGGTAAGGTCTAGGTCTTCTGCAGCATGATCCAGTACTCACTCCTTCTCCAGAGTTCACGGTATTTTTCATCCCAGAGTGTTTACATTTCTAAACTAGTAACATTAAAGGTAGAAGCAATGGGAGACAGGGAGAAAAGTCAAAAGGAGGGACGTTTAATTCTCATATTCACCCTTGACATTTACACTGACCCCAAATATAGGGCTACAGTTTAATCTTTTAGTGTGGGTGTGACCATACCCTCACCATGGCACTTGATGGAGGGACTTTTGACCTGACTGATATTCTTGGCACCCAAGGATGAATTGTCAAAATTCCTAGGCAAACTGCTGTTTGTGAAAATGGTTTTCCACTGGGGCCAGTTTTTCCAAATGTTAAGGAGAGATTGCCTCTGAGGCCAGTTTGTTACTGTCAACTCTCCCCAATCCTGAGGGGTCGGGTGCAGAAGGAGTCCAGGGATACCTCGTTCCACCTGCCAGGTGGCTTGGATTGGGTAGCTCCATTCGGAGACTCTTCACCTGTACCTTCTACTTTAAATCCTGGGTCAAGATTTAAAGAACAGAGGGAATGGTGGAAATAATAATATCAGAAATATATAGATGATAGATAGATAGATGATAGATGATAGATAGATGACAGATAAATAGATGATAGATATATAGATAGATGATAGATAGATGATAGATATATAGATAGATGACAGATAAATGATAGATAGATAGATAGATAGATAGATAGATAGATAATAAAGGAACATTTTACATTTTAAGGCCAAGGACACTAGAGACATTTCTCTACACAGTGGAGGAATATGTGTTTCCTTGAGGATCTTCCTCCACCTTTAGGAGGCAAAATATGGGTAACATAAATCATAAATACTATATCATTTTGACAACCACTCAGTGGTGATATGTAAAGATTCTAGAAGATTCTGTTATCCATAAATGGCTACCAAATACCATGATATTTTTAAATGGCACCTTTTTCAACAGGACAAGGGACTCATCTTATTGATCCTCACCCACATCCTACTTCTCTTCAACACATTCTGCCTAAATCTCCAAAGAACAGCTCCCCTTTCTTATAACAGGCCAGTGGACTCAGATCCCTTGACTGGTTTCCCTGGCTCTAAAGGGGAAGGAAAAACATTGTGTACTTTCAGAATGAGAGCCTCCAGAGCATCAGGGGTGGAAGGTTCTGTCATACAAGAGTGTTTCTATAATCTGGAATTCTAAATTTAGCAAGTGATGAGGCCCAGGCTGAAAGAATTTCTTTCCATGGACTTGCACCTATCAGCAGAAACAGAAACTGGAAAAACTTAGAGTTCTCACCCTTTCCCTGTGGGTTTTCAGTCACTTGGAAATTTCCAAAGTTACAGAGTTGCCTGGAATCTCTCTTTTCAATAAAATGGGACGTGTTGGTTGAGGCCGACTGGCAAGTGACCCAATAATGAGCCTGGAGAAAAAGAAATGGCCCTACAGGAAGACTACAGAGGTCCTCCACTGAAAGCACTGAAGGAGAACTGCTGAGGTCCACCGATCTCTCAGGCGACTGTGGATACATCCAGACAATTTCTTCTCCATTTTCTCACCTCTGAAGTGGAGTCATGTCCTGTGTGTTTGTATCACATAGTTTACAATGTTAGTATAATACATGCTAAAAATGTTAGGGAAAAAACCTGCTGAAATCACCTTCAAAGTTCAGTCTATACTCTTTTATCACAATCTTAGCCAAGTCTTAAATTCTGGAATGTTTCTAAAGATACAATTTTTAAAGATCATATTTTAATTATAATAATAGATTTCTTTATGACATTTCAGTACATACATAATGATTGCATCTTGATCATACTCACACCCCACTGCCTTTTCTTGTCCTCTTCCACTCCTGCTAATACCCTCTCCTTCCCAGTGAGTAAAGTGTATATGAGACCTCTTTTGGCCATTGATAAGGATTGGTTAGGATATTTCTTGTGTCCTGTTCTAGAGCTCAGTAAGCTGATTCCACTAATTTTTGTAGCACTGTGCTTTTGGTTTCTTTCTTGCCCTTAGGACAGAGGAAGTGAAAAGTACCTAAGCAAAGGGACTGTCATTCCTGTCATGTCAAAGGGTGTTTTAATTAATAAGGGCATCTCTGTAAGAGCAAGTCTCACGGTATGAGCTGTGGACCCCTGGGCTCGCCAAGATCCTGTTGCAATTCATAAAATCAAAACTATTTAAAATGTCTCATTGTATGTAGTTGTTTGTTTGGTGGGGGGGTGGGTGTCTGCATTCAACAGCATGAGAATAGTGATCAGAGAACAATTTACAGGAAGCAGCTCTCTCCTTCTACTATGTGAGTTCTGGGAGTTAAACTCAGGTTTTAGGCTCAGTGGAAGCATGTTCACCTGCTAAGCCATCCCACCAGCCCCTAAAGGTATTTTTAAAAATGTCATCTGCTTTCTGCTCTATGTAAAGTAGAGGTAACACAGTTATGGCCTTAGGATCGATCAAGCCTAGGGCTCCTTCTGTATTGTGTTCTTCACCACACACCACAGAGACAGAGACAGGTGAGGAATAGAAGAGTGAGCATTTAGGACATTGCATTCTTTCACACATATCCTTTCAGTGTTCAATATGATGAAAATGGGAGGCACATATGCGTTGCATTCTGTATTCTCTATCATATCAAGTATACACTAGTTTTGCATTACCAGTTAAATCACCTATTTGGGGCCTGGAGAGATGGCTCAGTGGTTAAGAGCACTTGCTGCTGGTTTCAGTTTTCAGCACTTGCATGGTGGCTCACAACCACCTCCAGTTTCAGGGGATCTGATGCCCTCTTCTGGCCTCTGAGCGCACTGCAGTATGAGCTGCACATATGTACATGCAAGAAAACACACTTAAAACAAAAATAAATAAAAAAAATTTTAAATTTAAAGATAAAATTGTCTCTTTTTTTTTCTAAGACTAGAATTTTTCCTTGAAAGAGAACTGACAACAAATTATTGTTGTTCAAACTTGGCTATTTGACAAAATTTTCCTTAAAACTTAATAAAGAGAGCTTTTCACTTCAAGGAAAATAATGAGCATTGTTGCTAAAATTAAACTTTGAAATTCCAAGGAAAAGTTGGAATTTTGGGAGATGTGTATGCTAATATAAATCTGGCCAGTTGTCTTCCATATACCTTAGATACTTTTTCTATTGAGATCAATAACATTTAGAAATGGCATTAAAAACTATTTAGTAGCCACTAAATGTTCACTATTCACTCAATGATCCAATATTTTCCAGATAATCAAGCATTACACAGCAACAACATGCTTGGGTAAAAGATCCATTAGGAGCAAGTAATTTCACAAGAACAATTATTTTATTTAGAGTTTATTGGGTTTTTATTGTCATTTTAAACAGTGATTTTAATTTTTCAGCTTTATTTTATAATGCAGTAAATAGAACCCACATAAGCAACAACTCCTCAATAGTTTTGAAGAGAAGAATTCTGACATTGAATTAATCACTGACCTTCAAGTTTTAGATTATATTTTGGAGAAAAGTATCATTCCTAAATGAAAAGACAGTATTTCAATCCCAAGTGAACTTTTGTCGATGTAAACTAATCCATATGAAGGTTATATAGTCAACTTGTGTTAGGGTCAGAATAGTCCACATATGTTCACTAGAATCCAATCTACGTGAAGATCTTTCTCAATTTAGAGAGTAAGTTACACTCAATAAAAGCTTTTACACAGATGATGAGGTCTATCTTCAAATTGGAATGCACATTTTAATCAACTGAATATAATCACTGTGATATAATTTATACATCCGTGTAACAAATTCATCAAGTGCTATTAGTAGCCAAACCCTGCCTTGGACTCTTAGCGATGCAGAAAGGCAGAAAGATAAATGAACCAAGTTTGTGAAAGCAGCAAGTAAGGAGATTCTTCTCTCTCTCTCTCTCTCTCTCTCTCTCTCTCTCTCTCTCTCTCTCTGTCTCTCTCTCTCTCTGTCTCTCTGCATTCATTCGTTAGACACACATTGAGTACCTTCCTGAGCCAGGCACTAGTACAGACATAAAGCTAGCAGACCCAGGGCCTGCTAAACCTGCTTGGAGCTCACAGTCCCTCCATGAGGACATGAATAGTGACAAAAATAAACAGGTCATTATGATGGCAGGTGCTTTGTGAAGTAGGCATCAAAAAGTCTCCGAGATGCAGCATGTGATACAAAGTGTTCTGCTAGGAGAGAACCTTCATAGTTTAAGTGTGGGCACAAGGACAGGTCTGTCTAGAGAAGATACAAAACACAGATCATAAAGAGGGCCAGGAAACAGAAAGGTCATGGTAGCCAACAAAGACAGAGCAAGAGCTAATGGCAAGGTGAGCACATCCAACTAAGGAGTGGTTTATAAGACTAGTTATCCATTAAGGATCAGCTTCAACCTGCAGTGCCTCTCTAGCACCTCATTAACCCCCTAAAAGACATTGAGTTAGTGCTCAGGGGGTTAAAGCACTTGCTGTACACGCCCTGTGAACTTTTTGACATTTGGAACCAAAGTAAAGGTCAAAAGAGAGAAGCAACTCTGCAAAGTTATTTGCACACACTCTTTGAACTGTGTGTGTGCCTGTACACACAAACATACACACACACACATTCTCTCACACTAATATTAAATAGATAAAATTGTTAAAGAGATGCATTAGGGTCTAGCACCTACAAGCATAGTGTGCACACCATGGGATCCCTTCACCGTACATTCACATGTGTGATAACAACCGCTGACAGGTTCTACATGCAAATTCCTGTATAATAGGTGAGTGACTGAGGCCTGGGGAAGGAAAATCATTTGCCCAATGCTGGTCAGAAATGAAAAAAGGCCTGGGTGGTGGTTTGAATGAGAATGTCCCCTAGAGACTCCAAGAATTTGACATTTTGTCCCCAGTCAGTGGAGCTGTTTTGGGAGGTCCCAGAAAGTGTGGCCTTGATGGAGGAAGCATGTCACTGGGTTTGGCTTAGAGAGTTTTTACACCTTGCTAGATCTCCAGTCACTTTCTGCTTCCTGTGCCTGCTTGAAAATGTGAGCGCTTAGCTTCTGCTCCTACTCCGGCCACCTGTGCTGCCATGCCACCCCGCCATGATGGACTCTTGCCCCTTTGGAACCTCAGCAAAATAAACTCTTCCTTTTATAAGTTCCCTTGGCCAGTGTTTCTATCACAGCCACAGAAAAGTGACTAATAACATCTTAGAACCAAAGTACTTTGACCCCAAACCTCACATTCTTTCCTACTCTCCACACTTCTCCTAGTCCAAGCCATTCAACAGCCGCAGGCCCAGGCCCCACAGACAGACTTGGGTTAAGTCAAAGCTTTCAGTGTTTTTCTGCATGACTGTTTCCATTCTCTGAGTGAGAAATCAGCCTGGTCAGCACTGTCATTGAACTGCACCATCTATTCAATATCCCTTCAATATCCCTAGAAACCTGGCACCTCCTGAAAGCCCCTGGTACTTAGAGGGACTCACACTGGCTGCCTGGGTTCTAGTTGTTATTTCAGAGGCAACTTTACAGCAGAGACAAATACGCTATTGAGGAAATTCTCTCAATGCTAAATCTTTCCCTTCCTCATTCCAGATAAATTGCATTAATACATAGTCAGTTACCTAATGGGGTTGTGGTTTAGCTTCCTTCTCTCAAGCCTTTTATGGGAAAGCAGTAAAGATAGGCGCAGTCCTCTTTAAACAACATGAAGTGGCCGTTTGAGGAAAAATTCCCACCACTGCACCTTTGCTCTCTAAGTGTATTGAGTTTTAATATGCATTAGGCATGTGTGCTAAAGCAATCTGCAAAACTTGCTAAAGGAAAAACACGTATTAGAGAATGAAACCATGATGGAGTCTTCAAAGAGTGTCACTCAAGAGATTATCTCTGAAGACACATTTCCATTCTGAAGAAAACAACTAAGTAATTGAATCTACATCCACTTCTAGAGCAATGAGTAAGTTTATCAAATGAAATCATAGAGCCACACCTTTGGAAAATAACACAAATTTTGCATATTCTGGCCAGATAGAAAGCACATTATGCTTTTATCTCTCTCACCATGATCCCTAAAAGGTGCCGGCTTAGGAATGTATACCCTATTTTGTGCACAGTGAAAATATCTTCCTAAATGGTACTGGGTTCCACTGACAATTATTGAACATTCAGAATAAAAGTGGCATTGAACTTAGTGGAAGTTTGCACAACTTTTCATGTGAATCTGAGTGATCTAGGACATGCCTGATGGCTCTGGGCACATAATGTTTTCTGTCATGATATTTCAGCATCCTCAGTACATAGCAGGACCCCAAACCAGCCATCACATCTATATTCCAGAGATCAGAATTTTTTAAAAAAGAATCAGTATAAAGCTCCATTATTTCCTGTTTCTAAAATCACAGAGAGAGTTACACACATCAGAACTACTGATGGTCCTCAGTTCTTTCTCTAAAGAAGAAAGGAAGAATAAATATTGAAGAATAGCTATATCTTCTCTTTGGCCCCTGGTGTATGTACTTGTATATTACCATGTTTGAAATAATTCAGTACCTCTTCCTCCAGAGAAAAAACCCAGAGTTTAATCAAAGTCATGCATCTGACTATAAGCTCAAAATTTGTGGGTAATATTCAGGAATCTTCCTCAGACATAAGTGTGGCATTCTTGGGAGGCCTGTGACACATACAAGTCATTTGATATAGCACATTTAACAATACCATAGGAGGGGACTGGAGAGATGGCTCAGCAGTCAAGAGCACTGGCTGTTCTTACAGAAGACCCAAGTTTGAATCCCAGTACCCACATGGTGTCTAACATCCATCCATATCGCCAGTTCCAGGGGATCCAACGCCCTCTTCTGTCCTCCACAGGTATTGCATGACACAGGTGCACTTAAACACATGCAGGCAGTACACGCATACCCATAAAATAAAAAAGAACACCATAGGAACAGACCAGATCAAACCACAGATAAACATTGATCCCACTGGAAAAAAAAAAAAAGAAAAACCGTATCTTAACCACTTATCTCTGAGAGTGACCAGATCTCAATGGGAAGAATGAGAAAAGAAATGCCTGTCTTTTGAAGAGACCTTCATCCCATATCCTGGGAAGGCTGCCTTTGTTCACTGTCATTGTGGGCCCCAGATCTCTCATTCACTCTACTACCATTCGGTATACATTCCCTCCCAAAGCCTTCCCAACTCTCACGGCCTTCCTGCTGGTGTTGTCTAGGGGAGGGCCAATGATCATGTTTTTGCTGCCCAGGCTTGTGGTCTCTTCAGTACAAACCGTTGGCAGTGTTCACCTTTTTGAACTTCAATTCTGCTTATAGGCAACACTGTGATCTTATCTGCACATGTTTTGTTCCTGATGTGTGTTGTAGCTTGTTTTGTAACCTCAGTGCTTCATCGGCTTCCCCTTCTCTCTCACCTCTCTCTTCCTGGTTTTATACCATCTTACTGCAACTATTCTTAGCAGAGTTTCTTCTCTACAGTGCAGAATGGTTCTTCTAGTGTAAGCCGTTGTGGTGTAAGCCACCATGTTAGGGTTCCTGCAGCAGGAAGTAAGATGGAGCCAAGAGAAGGGCTAACTTTCCTCCTTAAAGACACACCCTGGCAGCCTTACACACTCCTCTTTGTTTATAGCCACCCACCAAAGCTTAGTCACTCTGCCATGTACAGCTGCCAAGGGGGCTAGGACAACCATATTTTCTCCTGGGTGGTCATGGCCAAGCCAGTATTTCAGAGGCTTTATTATGGAGGACCAGGTACATCTGGGAACATCTGGCATCTTACTATAGTCACATACCTCTAGTTACATAACCTACAGTTATAGACGGAGCCAGAAAGGAGCAGGCAGTACCAAGGCAGCATTCTGAGCAAGGTGCTACGTACCTCATTTGCCTACTTGGGGCACACCATTGTAACAGAACCTGGAATCATGGTTCATGAGACAGCACACAGTGAATGAAGCTTGATGTACAATAGAAACTGGATAATCACAGACCCTCCCAAGCATCTGTCCAGTTTATACATGCTGAAGTAATTTCTAAAAGATGGACTATTACACCAACTACCAAAATCCAATTAAGAATGGCTAAGCCCTTCTAATTTATCATCATGGGTAGTTTTTTAAACAACTGGCTCCAACTTAGAATCAATCTAGAAATAACCTACAATATGGGTCTCATGTACTTCTAATTCATTCTTTTTCAAAGTTTAAAAAAATTATTGATTCAAGAATTGTATACAATGCATTTTAATTATATTCAGACCCCTCCCTTATTTCCACCTCCCCTTACACCTCCCCTCATGACGTCATATCCTCTATAAAAACACACATTAGACGCCATAGGCCTTTCAAATAGTCTAACTTTTTGATGGTAGACACTGTTCAAGCTTCGAATTTGACACTAGATTCTCCTTCTACCTTTTTTTTAACCCAGTACTTACTCTTTTTGTGATAGAATGAATAAGGTCTAAATTTCATTATTTGCTGGGATTACTGGAGAACTGGTTTTGGGAGACCTTGTTCCTTCAATTCAAAACTGGAACAATCTCTACCTGAATTGTGTATACTGATGTTAGTCTTATACTCACAAAGTATGAACTTTCTTTCTCTGTCTTATAGAATCCTGGGGTGTGAATGAATTTACGATCAGGGCATAAGAAATTCATTATGTCCTTGGTCTACACCTGGCAATGTGCTCTCCTCTTTGTATTCCTGTGTAACATGAGACTAAGGAGCACTGGTAGATAAAGCTGAGGAGACAAAAATCAACTTCAGTTTAAGATAAGCAGAAAGCTTTTAAAATAAAATTACACATAAGTGACATAAAAGATTTAAGCATACATGAGAGATATGCTGGCACTGAAGACACTCTCTGTATGAAAATTCTGTTTAACTGTGAGTTCTGTATTTTATTTACTAACCGAATACAATTCATACTACATCATTGCACTCAAGTTACAGATAAGAACTTATTTTAATGTACATATAATCAAAATAATGGATGTGATATACTTAAAGTTAAAAATCATGTCCTGTTTGACATCTAAATTTTAGTATGCACAGATTAATGTTTCATTTTTATAATGCACAGGTTAATTTTAAGTTATATTATGCACAAGCTAATTTTATTTAGGGAAAACAATCCTAAAGCAGAGAGTAGTGAGGCCTCATCTGAATGTTCTAATTCTCTGCTTCTCCTTGCTACTAATTAATTAGTATGCTGCTAGCAGAATATTTCTTCAATGTATAGTTTGCTGGGGAACCAGGACATCTTCCATCAGGTACAGCTAAAGGAAATGCCTCGATGTAGATTCAACCTGGATTCTTCCTATCCTTTCTCTTCTTTATGATGATTTGGATGTGGTTGGAGATAATCTTCCAAAGAGTCATGAATGGGAAGCTTGGTTCTCGATATGATTGTGTTGGGAAAAGGCAGGGCCTTTAACAGATAAGGAGTGATGGGAAGTGTGTAGGTCATTGAGGGCACCAGCCTTAGAAGGAATTAAGCTAGTTCTTGGTGTTCTGGATAGTTCCCACAGGAAGGACTTGTTATAAAGAAGCAAGACTTGTCCATTCCCCTCTCTGGCTTCTTGTACCACACTGACCCCCATGTGTGGCCTCCTACCATGATGCCATCTGTTATTAGGCCTCTGCCAGAGAACAACAAATGGAACTACCTGATTTTGGAATTTCAGCTCCTGTTCTGTTGTTTATAAATTACTCAGGCTCAAGCATTTCACTATAGCAATGCAAACAGATTAATGTACTTTGATTTTGCATTGGGGGTTATAAAGGTAAAGTCCTGGTATTGTGGCTGTCCAACTGGTAGCAACAACTAACTCTCAGTTTCTCTTCCTGTAAAAGGTAAATGTCTCTCCTTTGACAACAGCTTCATCAGCTGTGGTTCTAGGCAGGACTAGTTGCTTCCTTTCCACAGGACATTGGGTATCTGAGGGTTATGCTTGTCATCTTGGAAAGTGCTTGGCTTCTCTACATGTTCTCTGACAAATGCTGTCTTGACCAGTCTCCTTGTGGTCCACAGATCATTGAGTCTATGGCAATTTCTGTCTCATGGGACTGAATATCGCCTCTGCTTTAGCCACTTGAGTGGGAGCTGAGCGGGTAGAGGGAACCTCCACTTCTCTACATGATGCAGGATTTGGGTGTGGACTGATTTTGTCATGGGACAGATAGACCATCACACTCTAGCAGACATCAACATTTCCTCCAACCCCAATTCTCACTAAAAATTCAATCATGAAGAAACAAGAAGCACATCTGATTTGGTTTTTGTTCCGGTTTCATTTCTGTTACAGTCACAAAATATTCTGACAAAAAGAAACTTAGAGGAGAAAGGATTTATTTCATCTTACATGTCCAGGTTGCAGTCCATCACTTGTGGGGATGTCCAGGCAGGAGCTTCCAACAGCCAGTCATATCATATCTACAGTCCAGAGCAGAGAGACGAATGCATGCATGCTCATGTGTTTGCTTGTGGGCCACTCAGTTTCTCTCCTCTAGTGTAGTTCAGGATCTCCTGCCTAGGGAATGGTGCCCCCCACAGTGGGCTGGGCCTTCCCTCATCAATTAACTTATAAGACAATCCCTCACAGACACACCCACCAGCTAGCCCAATGTTGACAATCCCTGCTTGAGACTCTCTTCCCAGGAGACACTAGGTTGAGTCAAATTGACAAAGCTTCTATCACAGGTTCTTATACTTTGGTGTTTTTCAAGGACTTGTTCCCATTGTATTAGCCTTTGAGCAGTTGAGACATGTTCGGTTGTAAGTCACTTTGCAGAACAGAGATAACTGAATGCCAAAACAAGAGGAAACTATAAATGAAGTAGTAGTGAATAAAAAGTAAAGGAAGACATCTTCAAGCAGAACTGTGGTCCATAGGATAGCAGTGTCCATAGACAACACAACAGCCTCACATAGCCAGCAGACCATGAACTGCCCCACTTTGAAGGCATCAGTCACTGAACAGTGGTCATGAGGTCGAATTCACTGGCTCCACGCCATTCCACAATCTCTTGTTTATTACATGTCTCACCAACAGATTCTAAGAATCATCTATGTGCTTTCTGTGTGAGCATGTGTTTCTCAAATTTGTTTACAATTTTGTGAGATTTTTAGGAATTTTTAGTTTCTATAGTCTACGTTGGTATTACTTTCTCTGAACTATGACCTACCTGAAAACCTCTTTGTAATCTTGAAGGATGAAGGCTTCATTTCGAGATAAGAAAGAAAAGAATAACTGCTTTGTCTGTGTTTCAGGTAAAAACACTGACCCAATGAATAAGAAACAGAGCCGGAATCGCTATTTGAGCTCACTCAGGGCAGGAATCACATTACAGAATAGCTGGGGTTTTGACTCCTCCCCCAATTTCAAGCTTTTTATCAATTTTTTTGAGAAAATTGAATGTATTTTTCTAAAGATTTTGTTTTTTTATATATGTGTATGTGTGTGAGTGTCTGTGTGAGTGTAAGTGTACCACATTCATGTGTGAGCTCATGCAGCCAGAAAAGGGTGTCAGAGCCCTGGAGCTGGAATTCCAGGCAGTTGTGAGCTGCCGTGTGCATGCTGGGAACCAAGCTTGGGTCTCCTGCAAGAGCAGTGAGCACTCTTAACCACTGAACAATGTCTCCACTTCCTAGAATGAGCTACTTTTAAGAACACATCTATTTTTACTAAATTAAGTACCATACGTAGAAATACTCATTAAGGGAAGCATTGTGAGATGCGTAATAAAATTTATTCTATTGTTAATTCAAAAAATTCACAGAATGAGAAAATACTTTTCCACTCGCAACCAAGGAATAAATTTTACTGCCATGGAATAAAATAGGAGTGCTTTCCTACCATTCACTGAGAAATGAGCTGAGAAGAACCCAATCATCAGAAAGACTTGCTAAACAAACATTATTTTTATAAAATCCCTGTTTTCCAGAATGACATAAGCAAAGAATTTTTTGAAAATTCTGCTTGTGTCTGGGGAGATGATTCCATGCACAAAGCACTTGCTGTGCAAGTAAAAAGACCAGACTGGAGTTCAGGACCCCAGAACACATATAAATGCTGAGCACTGGGACATATATTTGTAACCCCATTGCTGGGTAGGAGGGACAGAGTGTGTGGCAAAGACAGACAGACCCCAGAGGCTTCTTCCCCAGCCAGTCTAGGGGAATCAGCGAGTTCTAGGTTCAGTGAGAGACCCTGTCTCAAAAATTTTTTTTTAATTAAAGTGGAAAGCAATTGAGGAAGATACCCAATATTGACCTCTAGCCCCACACAGGCAAGCACAAGTACACACACACACACACACACACACACACACACACACACACAAATAATAAAGAAGAATGGCTTGAGAAATAGAAATTCAATGTAAGAATCTGAGGAGAAAGCGTAGGGAGGAAACAGAACAGGAACCGCTCTGAAATGGGCCGTCAAGGGCTCGCTGTTCCATCCCAGCCCTCCAAGGGCAGGCCCTCTGCACAGGGCTGCCTCCATTTACGGTGCTTTAAAATTCTTTTCACATTTCTTTTCAGTGTCTGGAAAGGGACTCCCTACCCTCTAGCCCCGTATAATCATGAACTACATGAATTAATCTCCTTGGGAGAAAAGCAAGTTCAAGTTCCCCAAATTATTGCTCCTAGAAGTATTTCCAAATGTGATTGTGTATGAGTGATTATGTTACTTAAATTAGCCACAATCTCTGCTGCCAAGGGGAAGGAAGCTTGGGCAGAACAGACTTTCTCAGGAAACAGAGACAGTTCGGGTTCCCAGCCCACTCTCTCCAACAGCTACATTGTATGCTCTTTCAGAAACACCTTCCTTGTAGGGAACCCTCTGGTCTACGAATGAGACAGCTGCTCTACAGAGACAAAGCAGCAACTCACCCAACACCAGGGCTCCTTGCATTTATTTTATTATTACTGCTTACCTTCGGTACTAGTCAAATAGACGCCAACCTTATGAGGGCTGTATGACAAAATAATCACTTTTTAAAGACTATGTTGTGGTTCAAGAAAGTACTCTAATTGCCCAAGTGAATATTTGTTAAATACCACTTCCCAGTTATGTTTCTTCAGGATGTGTCCCTTGACTTCCTGTGCATCTTCACAGGCCAAAGTGATTCCCTTCCCTCCGCCTGACTCAGAAGGTAGAGGTGATCAATGAAATGCCCCCCCCCCGCCCCGCCCCTCAAATAAGAAGCTTTCCAGCATGGAATGTAGGAAAAATAGGTAACTTCAAATGCCCTCCGTAAGTTCCAAGTAGGATTCTAGCAGCCCTGGTTTGATGTGGGGGCCAGAGTCAAAATCTTCCAGGCTGAAATGGCCCCCGATCTTGATCTTGACCATAGTGGTCAGCAAAGCAGTGGTTAAGAGCAGGAGCCATCTTTCAGAAAGACTTGACTTCTGACTCTTCCTGTTTATATGTGATTAGACCACTTAGTGACCTCAGCCTCAGTTTCCTCACATATAAAATGAAAGGTACTAGGCCAATCCCCTGTAGTTTAAAAAGGAATAAATTGGTTACAATGTATGATTGGCATAATATATTGACATCCTAAACACTCTACTCAGTCCATGAAAAGGCATGGATTATCAGCTAATCTGAGAGTCCTGAGAGGCAACAGAGACACCTTGAGGTGTCCTGCTGCTATCAGCCACCTGGAAGCCTGTTTTCAGATCCTGGCTTCTTCACCACCAGCGGGGGGAGCATTTCCAGTTTCAGCTTTCAAATTCCGTCACCTTAATAAATGCATCAGACCACAAGGTGGTGCTTTATTCTAAAGTTTGATATCAGAAGGCTTTTCTAACTGCAAATTGTGAACAGCACATACCAAGTTCATTCAATGTCATTATTGAGCCTGAGATCCTAAGCATAATACAAACATCTGGGTGGACTCCTGAACCCCGTGACTAATCACGAAGAGGCAGGAGACATAAAGAGGAGCTGCCAGGATAGGAAGAGAGCCATGAGAGCCGCTGCAATATGGAAGCCTGGCGTTAGTTCCATTCTCGATGGCATTACACAGACCCCATCAAAGCTACACTGGTATTGTGTGGCTTCCCAGTTTCCAGGTTACTCAGTCCCCTAGGATGAACGCAGAAATGAGTGCCAGAAGGAGGGCAGCCACGTGACGCTGGTCCTGAAACAACCTACTTCCCCTTTGTAGCTCCATGACCGGCACCTCCAGCCACGAGCATGCGCTGGCATCATGGGACCCGGCCTGTGTGACAGATTTCCAACCTCCTTCATCTTCAGTGTGCCGATCTGCATGCCGCCGGGTCTCTTGGAATTGACAGCATACCCACGTCAGCAGCTTGCTCACGGGTTTTCTCTGCAGCACCAGCTTTCCATGTATATGGATTCCATATCTACAGACTTAACCATGTGCACCTCAAAAATACGTTCTAAAAATTTGCAAGGCTGGGGATATGGCTCAGTTTTAAGTGCAGTTGCTACAGAGGTTTGATGTCCTAAATCTGGATCCCCAGCACTGACATCCTTGGAGCTCACTGGTCAGCCAGGATAGCTAAAACCGTGAGCTCCAAGTTCAGTGGGAGAATGTGCTTCAAAGGAATAAAGTAGCTAGCGAGAGATGGAGCAGACGCACCACTGACCACTGAGTATGCACAAGCTTGCATACAGAGAGAGAGAGAGAGAGAGAGAGAGCGCCTCTGCATTAAATCGTTAAAGATATTTTTCTTGTAAGCATTCCCTAAACAACTAAGTATAACAGCTTTCTATGGAGCATCACCACTGTATTTGGTACTAGAAATAATCTAGAGGTTGAAAGTATGGGGAGGATATGTGTAGACTCTGCAAATCACACCATTTTATCAGAGATCGTCAGGAGACCTGGGGGTGTGCAGTGGTCCTGGAACCAATCCCTCAACAATAAAGGGACAGATGTAGTAATGGCACCATTGGCTTAGATTAGAGAGATTAGACTGTCCTAAGGACTTTGAGGCAAATTTGCATTCATTATTAAGAGGAATTATAGAATTAGTCCTGAACAATTATGGCTCAGTTACCATCTGGCCATGTGACCTTGGGAAATTCCACAAATCACATTCTTTATAAATGGAGAAAAATGGCAGGTAGACCAGAAGGCTGTAAAGGTCCCCTTTAGTATTAGCATTCTGCTGCCAGAAGTGGTCGCTCATACCTGTAATTCCAAAACTCAGGATGCTGAAGCAGGAGGATTGCTACAAGTTTAAGGCTAGTCTGGACTTTACACAGAGAGTGTCAAGCCTGCCAGGGGGACATAGCAAGGCTGCCTCAGAAAGAAAAATGCAAACCAACAAAACCCTACAATTCTGTAAATCAGTCACATCTTACCACCAAAAAGTTTCACTTTAGTGAAAGTTTGGGTGATTATAGAAGATGGGAAGGGTGTAGGAGGACCCCCAGATAAAGCCACTCAAAGATAGTTCAGGTCAGAGGAAGATTGGATGGGAACAGTGTAGAAAGGACAAGGCTAGGGGCATAACACTGAGACACGACAGGGAGAGGGCTGCAGAGAGAGCGAGCAGGACTTTCAGCTTGGGATAGGCATGAAGGCAAACTGAGCTCTGTTTTTTATGGGAAACAGTCCCTCTAAAGACCAAAAAGAGAAGAAAAGAAAAAACTGCCTTCCCAAATCTGTCAGGTTTTACTCAAAGGATTAGCTCCCAGATTGTATTATAACTGATCTTCTATTAACAGCTTGCTAAAGGCTGTGGGGACTTCCCTTCACTAAATTCCCTGACCTCTTAATCCTTCTGAAAGTGACCTGTCCGTTCCTTCCACTAATGAGAACAGAAAAAAAAGGCAAGTCTGTAGGCAGCCTTTCTAAGAACATTTTGTTGATCCTCTCCTTGCTCTTAAGACTGCAAGCAACAACCTTTCATCAAAAAAAGAAGAAAAGAAATCACCCCAAATCCTTGGCAAGACTTACAATAGCTGCAGTTCATAAACAATGTCTTGAATTCTTATAATACAGAATGTTCCTTAGTCTATTAATCTAGTAGAATTTACTTCACTTTAATAGGCATAATTTTATATTTTATTTGAATTTAAAAAGTCATGTTTTTCCTTAATAATGAAACCATTAGTTCTGGAGGGAAGGCAGAGGGGATGAAAGATAAATTTCACAGCACCATGCAGCAACCAAGGAGACTGCCACATCGTACCAGTTACTGAATTTGTGGGGGCACCTCACCTGCTCTTTGAAAAGCTCTGACTCAGCATCTGTGAATAGTATGCATGCCCTGGTTTTGTCATTTGGAAATCATATGACTGTTATGTATTTGACACCGGACATTTTACGGTCTAGTGAAGTAAATGCCATAACTAAAATTCTAAATACACTTCTCAACTGGTAGTTCCATTAAGTATATGTACAGTGGAATCTAGGATCATATTATCTATCAGAGATGATATTTACATATGAACATGTAATTATATATTTCTATACGTAATTATAATGTATACATTATAAGTTACATCCAAAGAGCTCACATCACACAACGGCACAGTGCCATCTCTTGGGAAAATGTCAACATTCTACCCTTTCTTTTATCTAATACAAATATGAATGTGTTCTTCATGTTTTTAAACTCATGATTTCATGTTGTTTGAACTTGTTTAGCTAGGCAATAGAGAGGAGATTTTGGCAATAATGTAATTAAAAATTTACTAGTAAGTAATTTGATTCACATTCATCACTAAATACATGAAATTTATAAAAGAGATAGAAACTTATCAAAAAAGAATCTCCATGTGTGTGTCCTGTCCTTAGTGGTATTACAAGTAGAATCTAAGGGAATAAATCAGACATGAGCACTGTTCCAGTTAAACAGGATCAGGTTTTCGTGCCTTTAAATATTACCTATTCCCCTTCTGTTACAACATTATCTTACAACTCTGAGCATAACTCGGAATTTTCTTTCTCAATAACTGTCTATGAAACCACTGAAATATTTTTGCTTTGCTTCTATTCAGAGCATGACTCTAGAAGAGTCTTTCAATCAAAGTATAGTCATATTCTCATAGAAGAAAAGGTAATTTTTAATAGCGAGAAACGGAGCTGGAAAGATGACTTAATGGGTAAGTGCACTTGTTAGGCAAATCTAGTTTGATTACTAGGGTCAAAGGGGGAAAGACAAAACCAACTCCACAAGGTTGCCCCGACCTGCACACAAGGGCCGTGGCATGTGCATGCCGGCAGATTTATATGAACACACATACACACACACACACACACACACACACACACACACACACACATACACACACATACAAGGACTGGAGAGATGGTTCAGCAAAAACACTCATTCACATACAACAGAAAAATTTTTAAAGCAGAACTTAAAAATAATAAAATAAATAAGTGAGAAAGGAAAGTAAACGCAGAGCAAGAAACAAGAAACCAGACTCTGGACGGACCCCTTTCCAGGCGACTTGTTTTCCGTCAGATTCGGATTTATCACAATCTTTTAAATGTATTGTTTTATCTTCTGTTACATTTGGAATTAGCTTTTGATTAATGAAATTGGAGTCGTGATGGATTCTTGATCTTTGCCATTCCAAATAAAGAAGGTGGCTCCCAGGAGCCCCTGCGGGTCAGTGGTGTTGGGTGACGCACTCTGGGCAGGAAGTCAGTGCTGAAGTGAAGGAAGAAGGTTGGACCGCTGAGAGCGCACAGCCGGTTCTGGGCTGCTTAATCTCATGGCTCATCGTCTGGCTTTAAATCTATTTTTTATTCAAAGATAATTACACATACATGGCAACAGGGCTCACATAATACGGCAATTCATTTTTCACATGAAGAGAGCTGCAAACAGATTGCTGGAGACACAAGGAATTCTATTTCTCTACGTTAGACCAGTTGACTGCTATTTGGGTTCAGTCCCTTGGGGTACATTTTCAGAAATCTCTTAGATGGCCAGAAATCTTTCAGCCTTTCTTTCTGCCATTTGTAACAGACTTCATCACTCAATAGAGAGGAACAAACTTGATGGATTCTCATTTCCCGTGAGTGCCATTATTTCCCAGTTTGCCTACCTGGTAAAATCTATAGGCCCCAAATCCATTCCTGTGGTGTTTCACAAAGATTCAAGGTCATGCACAGAGGTGGAATATTTGTGCTTCTGACATGCACATTGTTAGCTGAGCTCAAAGGAGGTGACATTCTGTCCTCTCATTTCAGCCCTCTTTATCAATAATTCAGTGTCTTGTGGTGTGTGTGTGTGTGTGTGTGTGTGCGCGCGCGTCTGTGATTTTGTTATTTAAAATGGTTCCTCACTATAGAGCTGCAAATCTCTCTAGAGCTATAAAATATAAGACAGTTATGATATACCTAAATACATATGAAAATATAGGGCTTAGATAGGCTTTGTTCAGGCATGCATTATAGGACTGTTGGTGATGAGTTCAGTGGTAATGAGTCAATATACATACATTACATAAGATGTCTCTAGACAAAAATGCATACAGCAAGGTCATGCATTGATTGATTGATGAAAAATGATGCAACCTGAGGCTTGCAAGAACTGAGCCCTACATTCCCCTGGGAGCAATATAGTTCAGAGCTCACTCACTCGGTGGTCACGACAGCCTTCTGGAAGAAAGCAACAATGATAACAAGACAGAAAAGAATTCTGCAAATAAAGAAAACTGACTATCATCACTAGCTCTTATCATTCATAAAACGCATGCCACTACTTAAAGGAGAAGAGGAAAATGAGTCATTCAGGGAAGAGAAATGAGTATTTTATAAACAGAGAAAATGAGGGGGATAAGACGACACGGGATTTGTTGAGTTTGGGGATGTGACCTGTCTCTCTAGTCTTTATCAGAACAGGCTCTGGCAAGCAGAGACAGTCTTCCATTAAAGCAGAAATGATTGTGTCTAAACTTGGGAACATGTTCACCAATTGAGATAATAGAGTTTTGGACATGGATTTTCAATCCTTAGAGAGCTTCAATAATAGAAGATTTAACAGACATTAATTTGCAAAAATGACTATTCTGAATTTTGAGAGTTCTAAGAATGAGCTCTCTTGGGTGATTTTCCACAGCTCTGGGGGGATTCCACAACAGTACTCTGCAAGGGACCCTGCTCAGCCAAGAGGCCAGATGTAAGATTACAGAATGCTGCTTCCGAGGACGGAATTAGCTACTGTAAAATAACCCCACATAGAGATTAAATCTAAGGCACTGCCTGTGCTCTGACCAGTTTTCCAGGCCATGTTTCCTGGAAAGCAAAGCTTATCAGGTTTTGTTTCACTTATGTGTGGAAGCAAGGGGAAAAAGAAGAAAGATGTGTGTGTGTGTGTGTGTGTGTGTGTGTGTGTCTAAAAATAGTGATTTGTCTTTTTTGTCTTTTTTATACTTGTTTCTATTTTATATAAGAAGATATTACTCCATTTTCTGGAATCAGAAATGAATTTGAAGCTTTGTGTTCTTGGACAAGTCACTTCTCCCTACCATCTAATATTTTCTCTGGAAGTAGATGACCATGTCTTCCTCACAGGGTTGTTTAAAACATTCTATTGCTGGTTCTAACTTCTCTTGTGGTCTTCCTGACTCTTACACCCCCAACCTATTCTTTGGCCAGTGAATTATAATGTCTATCCAGACAGACTTGCAGCACATACCTTCAGAACCCAATTCTGTGTCTCTTGAAAAAGGAAGGATCTGAACTATACATGTTGAATGAATTCCGATTAGAGTCAATCTCAGGTTGAAATACTTTAGAACTGTGTCATTGCCCAGATGTTTGGGGTGCCCTGAAAACTATTCATGATTCAGCTCATGCTGAATAATGTAGCTCGGCTCTGGGCACCGTGTGTCTTCCCCTGTGATAATACCAACCATGGCTGTACACATGGAAGGTAGACTCAAAGAGACTCCATCATTCTGGAGGCGACAGAAGACCCCCATTTGCAATTTCTCTACCTAGGGCTGACAGTGTTCTAGCTTGCACAAGGGCCTGTGGAGAGAGTAGCACCTCTCAGCCTTCACGGGCAGCTCCTTTCTGCATTCTCTAGGCTGCACCAAGCTCTCTTCCCTCCGTGCCTCTCTACCATTGCTCTTCTCTTTCCCAGCTAAGAACCATTGCTCCTCAGGTTTCAGATTAGATATCATTCCTCCCTCAAAGCCTGACTCCCAGGATAGTGAAAATTTCTTGGTTTCCCATGGTTGCTTTTCTCCCATCACACATTTGTTTAATTGATCATTTACATGTTGAGAAACTGCAAATGTTCCTTGACTTATGGTGGGATTAATGTCCTGAATACCCATAATAAACTGAAAACATCATAGATCAAGAATGCATTCAATACACCTAACCCTAATCCAAACATGCTAGCTAGCTTTGTATACCGTGGACAGTGTCTGTTGTTTTCTCTGGTGATCTGAGTTTACCACCTTTGCCCAGCATCACAAAAGGTCACATGTCATAAACCCAGGAAAAGTTCCAGCTTTAAAATTCCAGAAACAGGGGTGGAGAGATAGCTCAGCGGTTAAGAGCCCTGGCTGTCCTTGTAGAGGACGCAGATTCAATTCCTAGCACACACAAGGTGGCTAACAACCATCCATAACTCCATTTCGAAGGGATCCAATGCCCTGTTCTGACTCCGTGAGCACTGCATGACACAAATGCACTTGCACACATACAGGCAATACATTTGTCCTAGTTTGCTTCTCCATTCCTGTGACAAAATACTCTGACTAATACCAACTCGGGGAAGAAAAGGTTTATTTCACTTACATCTCCCAGGTGACACAGTTCATCACTGTGGGAGGCCCAAGGTAGGAATTTAGGGCAGGAACCTGGGGGCAGGAGCTGAAGCACAGGACATGGAGGAACGTTGCTTACTACCTTGCTCCCCTGGTCCAGGCTCAGCCTGCTTTCTTATGCAATAAACAATAACCTGCCCAGGGATGGCACCGCCCACAGTGGGCTGGACCCTCCCAAAGCACTCAACAATCAAGAAAATCCCCACAGACACACACACCCACAGGCCAGTTCAATGGAGGCAATTCCCCAGCTGAGGCTCCCTCAACCCAGGTGTGTCAAGCTGACACCAAAGCTCTCCCAAACACCACTCACACATATAAAATAAAAATAAATAATAAATAAAATTGTTTTTAAAGTTCCAGGAACAATTTCTACTGAATACATATCATTTTTACATCATTGTAAAGTCAAAAAACATATAGATGGAACTGTCCTAGGTTGGAAGGCCATGTATATTCACTAGGTAGTTGGCTACACGAGGTAACCATTGTGCAGTAGCTGACAAGGTGGCCTCATCTCCTCTCTCTGGGAGCTAATGATAAGTCAAAGGAGACAGGTCACTGCACAAAAAGTGTTTGCTTTTAATTACAAAGACTGTTTCAAACTGGAACAGGAGACGCTCCCTCTTCAGATCGGTATAACTCTCTAATGACTTGTCTGTCTCTCCACTGGGCTATAGATTTCTTGAAGTCTAAATTTCATTTTTGTTCGAAGTCACAGTCTCAGAGCTTAGCACAGTCAGGCACCTAGTAAAGTATAAATATCACCATCTTAGAAGCAGTTTCTAGAAGGCTCTGCACTTGCTTGTCTAAGACAACACACAGTTTCTTTGTCTCTGATTAAACAGAAAGCTCAGAGGCCAGTTTGGAGAAAGTCTTGCATAGCTCAGGGCATCGTGGGCTTTTAGCTGGCCCTCCGCCCTTCTCTTTCTCCAGGCCTCACAGCCCCTCCTCAGGTCTCAAGTGCTTTTCCCTTCCCAACTCTCCTAGGACTGTCATCCTTGCTTGTGCCTGAAGCTCACTCATATCTGTGCCAAATCCCCCGGAAGTGGCAACTTTAGCTTTCTTTCCAATGCCTACCATGAGAGCTGTGTGCTCCACAGAAAGAACGTTGAATAATTCTGGAAATGTATGGAAAACGGTTGTATAAAAACTAGCAATGCTATGTAAACTCAATGTCCCACAAATATTTAAATCATCATTATGTGCCAAGACATATAGATGCCACAGAAATTCTTTTGTGTGATTTACTACTGCAAATAACAAATTATGATCGTTTTTTATATTTATGTGGTACTCTTATTTAATTGACAGACCATAGCTACATTGTTTATGATTTTTGACAAATGTAAGCAGTATAGAAAGATTAAATTAAGCTAGTAAACATACTCATCTCTTCTTTTGTTTATTTACTTCATGATAAGAACATTTGAAGCCTTCTCTTTCAGTTCCACAGGAAGAATAAAGAACTTTTGCCTGGCATGGTGACTGCAGTTAATGATAATTGATTGCATATTTCAAAAATTTTAAGAGTAGATTTCAAACATTCTTAAATACTGGGGTCCTCAACTCTGAGTCACAAGAAGGGTCACTTCATGACAGTGGAATCCCTGTTACTGGTGGAATAAAATTGATAGCATAATGGTCTGTGGGCTAATGGGAGCCTCAATAATCAATGAGGACAATGGACCTCGATTTCAATTATAGTCCTGGAAAGAGTAATAAAAGGAGATCAGAAAATGTTTCCTGTCTATACCATTACTGTGTGCAAATGCAATGTATTGTGACTATATTGGATTAAAACAGCAATTCCACGGTTATCGTGTAATTTAGAGAACTACACACAGAACAGAATTAAACATGCACAACCATTGCAGAAGCATTTGCTCTGCTCAACGATAGATTTTGTGTAGGAATATCACACAAATGTGGTTGGTGGGGCGTGGAGAAATGCCAACTGCCACTTTGTCTTCTTTCCTGGGGAGATTATTTTGCTGGAAGGGTTTTCTGAAGTAGCATCTATCATCTTCCCTACACCTCACTTTTCTTCCCCTTTATTATAATGCTGGGAGCCACACAGACAGAAACTCCAAACAAACAAGTAGTTGAAAGCCTGTGGAGGAAATATCAGAAATAGCAGACGGAGGGGGACTTGGGGAAGGGGCTCACATGAAGAGGAAGTAAAGATGAAGGCAACAAGGACGATACCTACTCTTTTCAGTAGGTGAGGGAATACAACCCTGGAAAAGTAAGAGCCTCCAGTAACGGATAATGATTTCAGTTGGCAGAAAATACATTTAAACATGTAAGATGTGGGGTCATACATTTATAGAAGTGTGCATGTATAAACAAGTCACAAAAGATGTGTGATTTATTGATGCAACTGTAGCACAAAGTTTAGTTCCTTAGGAAGCTTCCCAAAACTTAAATAGTATGCAATACAAGCCTTTCCCCTTCAACCAGTGTGTGCTGGTGGCACATGGACCATTGTGCTACAGCTGGCTGCAGAGTGATCAGCCAAGGTAGGCATGAGTTCACGCCTCTTGGATCTGACAGTAGAGTGGGCAGAGTCTAACGAGGACCTACCCAGGCTTCCTCTCAGATGGACAGTACGTCAACATTGCAAAGCAGTGTGTGCCAGCCTGCAAGGTACAGGAAAGGAAAAGCTCTGGAAAACCTTCTCTGAGGAAAAATGATGTTACTCGAGAAACAAAAACATTATGGCTAGACTTATTATCCATTTGGTCAAGAGTTGGGAGTCACGTTCCCTAGTCCTAATTTTTCTAATTTGGCTATAACATCTAGGTAAGTTAAGTGAATTGAAAATTCCTTGTAAATATTGCTTTTGAAGAAAACACTCAAGTCTTAAATATCAAAGATGGAAATCCAAGACTTCGTTTGTTCTAACTTTATGGGCAATGTCTGCTAGTCTTCCATTCACCTGCTTACTAACCCAACAAATAAACAAGGAGTTCAGTTATGTGCTGGGCTTGGTATTCAGGCTTGGGGAGAGAGAAAGGGGTGGGGGTGGGGTCAGCTATTTATTCACACATCTTCTCTTCCTGTGGTATCTCCTGTAATGAAGGCACAATTCACATCGTAGTGGGTATCCTTCTAGATACTAGATAAATCAGATCTGGTAGCAGATCCTCTCTAAACAATCGAAGTAGAAACAGAATGTTTTAGTTAATTGTCTGTTGCTGTGACAAGAAAATACCTGCAGCAAACAACTTAAAATGAGGATTGGCTAACTTTGGTCACTGTTTCAGTCTAAGGTGGCTGTGGCGAGGCCTGTGTGAGGCGGAATGATGCGGTAAGATAGCATGTGCCAAAGCATAGCAGCTCAGGAAGAGATGGGACTGGAGGGATGGCTAAGGAGTGAAGAGCAGGAAGAGGTGGGGCTGGAGGGATGGCTCAGGGGTGAAGAGCACTGGCTGAGCTGGCAGAGAATCCCAGTTCCACCCCAAGCACCTGCGTGGAAGCTAACAACCATCCTTAACTCCTGTTCTGGAGATCCAATGCCTTTTTCCTGCCTTTGCCTGCATTGTACCCATGCAGTGCACTTACATACATGCAGGCAAAACAGTCATATATATAAAAATAAAAATAAGTAAGTCAGGAGGAGGAGGAGGACAGAGGAGAGGGTCTGAGGTTCCAATATCCCTTTCAAGGTCTCAGTTTTTAAAGTTTCTGCCAGTTCCCAACAGCTCCACCAGCTGGGAATCAAATCTCCAAATGTGGACCCTTTGGAGACACTTAGAACCAAATCATGACACAGGTATACTAATACACCAACTCCATGTTTTACAGAGCACTAAAGAGACAAATATTAGTTCTAAATTCCTACACCAACACTCCAAACCATATCACAGAGCTAGGCCACAAAGGAGCCTCTGGCCTGGTCTAGGTATGAATCCATTTTCTCTGCCAGGATCCCAATCTGGGACCTCTACGCACCTGTCTGTTCCAGTGAAATACGTCACAGCTACCTCAGCAAAAACATCTCATGGGTAGAATCTCACTGCTTCCAGAACCCCGATGCAAGGCATCCCGGAGAAGGTAAAGTGAGCCTCAGCCTTCGGCTTGGGAAGGAGATCCCTCCTGTTTAGAGGGAGTCATTCAGTTGGCTTCAGCTGCGGGGAGAAAGAACAGGGAAGTATCAGAGTGTTTAGCCGAAGACAGCTGCTTTAACCAGGGAATAGAGCGAAGAAGGAACTGAGTTAAGTTCTTAGGAAGCAACTTTTAAAGTTAAAGTTAAAAAATGAATAGAATTTAATTTGTTTGTTCAAAGATTTTGAGGAAGAACTTGATAATCAACCAGAAAGGAAAGGAGGAAAAAATGTTTAGGAACAAAGAGCAAGGCCCAAGTTGACGGGAGGAGTTAGGGTTGATGTGCAGGGTCTGGCTGGCCAAGGTCAAGATCTTGGGTTTTACTCTACCTGCAGTGGAAACCCTAAAACGCCTATAAAAGGCAATGCTTGAATATACTGTAATTAGTGTGATTGGACTACGTATATGGCAGTTTACTGTTTAAAGCTCTTTTCCTGTAAGAAATAAAAGCATCAAGAGTAAAGGGGCCGAAATTACCTTTTTTTAAAAATTTTTTTTATTTTTTTAAACCTAACAAGTACTTTAAAGAGAAGTGCTTGAGGTAGTTTCAGCCATTTGAGGGGGTGGAGGCAGGGTATGCCTGTGTATGTAGAGGTCAGAGACTGATGCCAGGTGTTTTCTCCCCGTCTCTACCTTTGAACCTGGAGCTCAACAATTGGCTAGATTTGGTTTCCCAGGTGTCAGCCTGTTTCAGGCCAGCACTAGGGTTACAGATGCACAGTGCTACACCCCGGGTTCTAAATTATTTTTTATTATTTACTTTTTATGTGTATGAGTGTATTGCCTACATGCATTTAAGTGTACCTGTGTGGTGCAATACCCAAGGAGGTCAGAAGAGAGCATCGAATTCCCCTGGGATTGGAGTTACGGATGGTTATTAGCTGCCATGTGTGTGTGCTGGGAATCGAACCTGGGTTCTCTGCAAAAGCAGTCAGTGCCCTTAACTGCTGCGCCATCATTCCAACCAAGGGTTTTAAATTATTTATAGTGCTAGAGAGATGGCTTAGCTGTTAAAAGTACTGGCTGCTGTTGCAGAGGACCTGGGCTCAGTTCCCAGAACGTACATGGTGACTCCAGTTTATAATTTCAGTTCCAGGGGATCTTATGCCCTCTTCCAGCCTCCACAGGCACCAGGCAGACGTGTGATACATATACATACAGACAAACACTTTAAAAAATTATTGTGTGTGAGTGTTTGGTGTATGTATGTGTAAGTATGTGTGTGTGTGTGTGTGTGTGTGTAAATGCACATTCCACAGGGGACATGTAAAGGTCAGAGGACAGCTTTGTGGAACCGATTCTCTCCTTCCACTTCTACATGAATTCCAGGGGTTGAACTCAGGTTGCCAGGCTTGCATGGCAAGTGCCTTTATGTGCGGAGTCATCTCACCGGTCCCAATGCTAGCTATACCCAGCTTTACACATGGGTGCTGAGATACAAACAGGCCTTCATGCTTACCCAGCAAGCATTTTTACTGACTATGCCGTCCCCCAGCCCCTGTTTCAGCCATTTAGCAATGTCTGAGCTCAGACGGTTTTCTACATGGTTCTTGAGGATGTCCCACATGATCACAAAACTGTGGCTGCAGTGGCAACCATCGCATGCCTCCTCCACGGAAGGATGTGGAGAAGAAGCCTCTCTTTGGAAATTAGAGAAAGAGTAGGATTTTATCCCTAAAAATCTTCAAATTCCTTTGTCTACCATAGACTGTTTCTCCCCTGCTGAACTGCAAAATACACCAGGAAAATATTCATATTCTGCACAGGAGGCTGCCAAGGATGGGGGAGGGAATGACTTCTGATAGGCAGCCGCAGAACGCCAAGGCTGAGTTTTACTGCAACAATAAACTGTGCTTACACACATGTCACCCACATATGGGTTAGAGCGAGTAAGAGAAAGAGCTATGTTAGCCTAGACTTGCATGGCCAGGAACCTCTGGAAACTCCCTAAGATACAGGACGGGTGGTTAAAATGAACACAGGCTGGTGTAAATCAGCCAATTTTTTTTTTTCTATGCCTTTGTGCTACTTAGGAATGGCTTATAAATCCATCACTCAGCATATTCATGGGGTGATGAAAACCTAATGAGTTGAATTTACAGTAACAGTTCACCCCACAACACACAGATCCAGATGGGTGGCTATCATCACTTCCACCTTTGGGCTCATAAACAGCCCCTTGATTACCACGTGGCCATTTGCATGCATACATGTACGTCAAACGTCCTTTCTCCTGTCCGCACAGCAAGGTGCCAGTTGTAAGAGGGTTCGACCCACACAATGAGTTCTTTTGCACTTCCTATTATCAAAGAGAATTCATTTCTCTTTTTTCAGACTTGGGAGTGTGTTTGAACCTCCACCTCCAGTTCTATTCTTCCCTTGTCTCAAGATAGTTCCAAATTTCTCCCTCCCTTTAGATCATCTAACTCAACTTTTCCAGTTACTGTTGTTAGCATAAGAGATGGGCAAACCAGCAAACCCCCCCCAGCTATCAATTATTTTTGCTTCTTTCTAGGACCTATTGGAAATATGCTAATGACCTTGCTAGACTCCAAAACAGTGACAAGTCTGGATTGTTGCCTATTGCCCACTGTGACGAAGTGGGGGAGATCTGTCTGCCTCTTTTGTGTTCATCACACTTTCCTTAAAGAAACCTCAACTCTCTTACCAAATCTTGGACTTGACACCACATAGAGAGGATTCTACCATAAAAGTGTCCAGTCAGAGGTATGAAGAAAAAGAAGGAGAATCTCTGTAAAACCCTCCAGCTAAATTAAGGACACATTTTAGGGTATTATATGCCTGTAATGGAACAAAACAACTGTTAGCAGGACTGCCGTCTTCTCTGCTTGTTGCACTGCAATTTAGAGCTTTCATTTCTGCCTGAAACTCCACCTCCTCTGTAGTTCTGAAAGCCACAAGGATAATGTGAGGGGGCAGGAGGAAGAAAAGAAAAACCAGACAAAAGATAGGTGGGAAATAAGAAAGAGATAAAAGAAAAGAGAAGAAAAATAATAGATCAGGCTGGGGATATAACTCAGGGGTAGAATGTTTGCCTAGCATGCCCAAGGCCCTGGGTTCAACTCATAGTACTGAGAAGAAAAGGGGAAGGAAGGAAAGAAGGAAGGAAGGAAGGAAGGAAGGAAGGAAGGAAGGAAGGAAGGAAGGAAGGAAAGAAGGGAAAGGGTCAGTTTCTGACCCTGCTGTAAGAGTAAGCTGATGAGGTAAAGCGACCGATGGAATAAAGGTTAGTCCAAACTGAGACTGTCTTTGTAAACCATACATTGAAATGCCTGCTAAAGTTTAGACCCAAACACTGAATATTCAGTGATGACCTAGAAAGATAATATCCTTTCTGGCCTGGAATGCACTTCTATCAATGTAGATCAAGCAAAAATAAGTAACCCAGCATATGGCATAAAGTCCGGAACTAAGGATTGTGAAAATATCGAAGCCCAGGCAGAAACAGGGGGATGTGAAGACAACAGGACATATGTCTGTGTGAGCAGGTGACATGTAAGAATGAAATTCCAGAACATGAGAGCGTGCAGGACTGAAGTGTCTGGGACAAGTGCACTCCAGACTTAGAACAGACAGGGGTCAGAGAGCCGCAAAGATAGCACAGATCAAGAAGGTCACCGGAAGCGAGGGATGAGAGTCAGAACCAGAAAGGTACGAGAAGGAATTGTGGGAGTCTGGAAACAAGAGGAAGTTCTTCTTTGAGTTTCCTGTTCCAAAGATGAACAGGACTCTAAAGCATGACTAAGATAAAAGGATGGGCCAGGACGTGGACCGGCAGAGCGTCTGTTTCTCACCTGGGGCCGGAAATTGGTAAAGCGATTTGGAAAACGCATGACAGGATCTACTAAAGCCAAACACACAAAAATACCTTTGACAAGAAGCTACACTCTTGCACATACACCCAACAGAAATAGCAGCTAATGTCTACCAAAAAATGTAAAAGAGGTTTCATAATCTTTTTCTTATAATAGCTCCAAATTAGAAGTAACCCGAGTATAACGGTTAATCCCATCACCTTGATGGGATTTAGAATCACCAGGAAAGCACACCTCTGGATGTGTCTGTGAGGAAGCAGAAAAGATCCACCCTGAATGTGGGTGGCTCTGTTCCATGAGCTTGGGTCATGGACTGAAAATAAAGGAGAAAACAAGCTGAGCATCAACATTCATCTTTCTGCTTCCTGACTGGGAGCCCAGTATAACTCATGTTCCTACTGCTCTCCCTTTCCCACCATGGACCACACTCTCAAACTGTGAGCCAAAATAAATCTGTTCTTCTTTAAACTGCTTTTGTCAGATATTTTGTCACAGTAACAAGAAAAATAATGAACACAGCAGGTGTTTGCTAACTGTGCGAGGATAAGTGATTTGCAGTGTATTCGTTCCTTCAGTGGACTATGACCTAGTAATGAACATTAACAAAATACAACATGGAATGGAATGAACATCACTAACCTAATGGGAAGGTGAAGGAAGCCAAGCACTACAAGACACATTTAGTATTTCTCCAGTCACAGGAGTCATCTATAATGACAGACGTCACAGGAGATGTTTCATTGGGAGGTCACTGACTCAGAGATGTGATAGATGAGCAGACAAACTCTAGGATTTGGTGTTGCTGTTTTGGGAGGCTTTAGGAGGTGCCACCAAGCCAGAAGAATCATGTCACTGGGGGTGGTCTCTGAGAGTTCTTAAGCTTTGACAGATTTCCAGTGGCTTTCTGCTTCCTGTACCTGCTTGAAGATGTGAGTGCGCCTCTCTCTGCTCTGGCCACCCCCTGCCACCAGGCCTCTTTGACATGACAGACTCTAATCCCTCTGGAACCTAGACCTGTAAGCTCAAATAATCTCTTCTTCCTATAAGTTGCCTTGATCACAGTATTGCATCACAGCAATAGAAAAGTAACTAATACAGGCTGTGAAAACAAAATAGCTCCCACTATGTCATTTTGAAGCACTGGAAAATGATTGATGACAGCCAGTTCCGAAGGAGAGGAAGCCCAGCACTGATGACCAGTGCTTGCTTGTCTCTGTTTCACAGATACTGCCTTCTACCTGTGTCTTCACATGGTGGAAGAAAAGAGAAAAAGACAAGTTTCTTTTGTCAGTTGTTCTAAGGGCCATAAGGAAAGGAAACCTGTATGCTAATAAGGCATCCTTTTTCCTCTGTAGTGATTGGTAGGTTTGCTTGCCCATGTAACTGCCCATTTATGCTAATACAAGGCTTGAAAATAACACAGTGTGATAGGCTGCTAAGAAATGAGGAAGTGCTCCTGATTGGAGAGAGAACTGTATATAAGAGCACCCTTAAGCACTGTAAAGTGATTTTCCCTGCTGCCCTGAAGAAGAGCTGTAACACAGTAAAGAACTGTAACACTAGAAAAAGCTGACTGTAGACTCTTCTTGGCCCGACGGGGGTCCCGTTTTCGCCTTTAGGATCTCCACTGTGTTGCACCGTGGATCTGGGTTGGGGCAAGCTGTGCACCCGCTCTCTCTTGAGCTCCCCTCCCCGTGGGCCAGGGACAGGGGTAATCACAAGGAGGAAGAGGAGCACCCACTGACCAGTGTCTGCTGTGCCCACTGCGACAGCCACAAGGGGATGCGACAGGAGAGCAGTCTGTCCTTTGGCCCTTTCTAGAGCCATAGTCTTTTTTTGGGATGCTTACTCCTCTGTCTGGCATTGATAAATATTTCTACTCCAATTTTCTCTCCTCTTTATCCATCATTATTTTCTCCACCCTGCTCCATCTTTTTCATTGACGCACAGACTTCCTCCAACATTTCCCATCTTAAAAATAAAAAGAATGGTGTGCCCTTCTCTTCCTACCATTTGGGTCTCAAGAAGCCAACTCAAGTGGTCAGGCTTGGTGGCAAGCATCTTCTTGTTAGACTGGCCTTGGGATTTTTGAGGTGGTACAGTTACTGATATTAAAAAGCCTATGGAATGACCTTGAGATTAAATAGCAAAGTTGTAGTAGAGGAATAGGTTGGTGCACAGATTAGAAGGAACCCCAGATTAAAGGGAATCTAAGCACTGAGAAGCGAGGGTTTCACTGGAGGACCGTGTGGATGGATACAGGGCTGGAAGCCTAGCACTATTCCTGCACTGAGGGAGATTACAATACATACACATTGAGATGAACAAGAATAACTTTAAATAAATAAAAGTATCACCAATATCCACTGGATACCAGGATAACTTCTGACCACTTGAGTACAAAGTATCCATCATTAGTTGAACACTGGTCCAGTGAACACACATTCACACATCTCTTGGGTATGGACAGCTGCATCCTAGAGTAAATACTGTTATGTTACTTCCCATAATGAAAATAGTGACATATGGACATTATGTTAGGACCATCCATTTCATGCATGTTCATGCACATAATTTTAAATGTCAAATGAAAACATCCTCAAGGGGATGAGCAAAGACTAGTGGTTATTAATGTTGACCACAGCACTCATTCTCACAAAAAGTGAAAACCAAACCGTAAGTGCGCTGTCTGGTCGCGTGCAGGGATGACCTTCATAAAAACACATTTTCAAAGGTACATTATAGCTGGGCACTCACCTGTTATCTCAGCACTCTGGAGAGTGGAGCAGCAGCAAGATTGTCAAATGAGACCCTGTTTCAAAAAAACCACAAGGAATATAGAATAAAAAGAATGTTTGTCAAAGAGAGATAAAATATCTTTCTTTTCTTCTACATTCCCTCCTCTCCAAATCATTAAGATTTTAAAATCTAGAAATTCTTTTAGGTATTTTTTTAAAATAACATTTTATTGATTCCTTGGGAATTTCATACAATTTCCTTTCAAATCTACCCCTACCTCCTAACCCTCCACCTCAGTCAATGTCCTCTATTACTCTTTTTGTGGTTTGTGGTGTCTAATTTGTGCTCCCCAAATGCTCTTGGGTGTGGGTCCATTCCCCGGATGGTGGTCAACCTACCTGGCCCTTACTCTTAAAGAAAACTGAGTCTTGCTCTTGCAGAAGCTATCAATCGCCAATGGTTCCTCACCAGGACTGGGGCTTCTTGCCCACCTTCCCTCTCCATGCTGGGTGTTTGTCTGGTTTGGGTTTGTACAGGTTTTGGGCATGCTCTCGTCACAAGCACTGTGGGTTTAAATGTGCAACTGCGCTGCTGTGTCTAGAAAACACAGCTTGCTTATGTTCATCCACCACCTCTGGTCCTATACTCTTTCTACCTCTACTTCACTGAGGCTTGGGAGGACAGGGTGTGATAAAGATGTCCTGTTCAAGGCTGAGTACCCCACAGTCTCTGCACATTGATCAATTGTGGGTCTCTGTGTAAATCACCATCTGTTATAAGAAGAATCTCTAGTCAGAGCTGAGAGATACATTAATCTATGGGTATATCAATAGGTGATTAAGAATCAGTTTAATACTATGTCTGTTTAGCAGAATATCAGTAGTAGGCCTGTGACCTGTCTAGTCACAGATTGTTGGCCTTGATAAAAATGCCAGGTGTAGGCTCATCTTGTGAAGCTGGCCTTAAAGCCAACTAGAAAGCAGTTTCATTACTTACATAATGTTTGTGCCACTATTGCACCAGTGACCATATCTTACTAGGCCAGTCATTACTGTAGTTCGAAGGGTTCACAACTGGGGAAGGTCGATGGTTCCTTTTTTAATTCCAGTAGCATACACGGCACCTTCCAGTAGCATACACGACACCTTCCAGTACTGTGGAAAGCCAGGCGGTAGGGATGAAGTTTCAAGGCCAGTACCAGCTTGATTTCTCTCTGTTTGTTCTATGCCTCTTACATATTCTTATGTGTCTTTTCTGAGGCTCTGTTCCTCTAGTCTAGTATGTCCCATATCAAATCTATAGACATGCACACTTTCACCTACCATGACACCCAGAACCTCACATGCACAACATCACACAGTCAGATCATGGAGTGAAAAGTCACACTGGAAAGTGGGAAGCTTCCTCACCCACCACCAGCCTCTGCACACTTCAGCCTAGGGCAGCAGGCTAGTTATTGGATATGATCATACAAGGTACTACTTTACATAGTGAAGATGGAGAGAGCCTGATTGCTAGTCTTCTCAATGTTGTAAAAGCTTTCAAATTGATCTCCAAGTATCCAACGTATTGTCCATAAAATAAAAAGGCCAGCTCATTCACAAAATCTCATTTAGTTAGGAAATACATTCAATTCCAAAAATTGTACCCAAGATATCATTGTCAAGCATCCTAGGAAACTGGTGTATCACCTGGTTGACCACAGATACACAGTAATAGCCTCACAGAGTAGTGTAACTGCCAAATTAACAATATACCTGGAAGTTCTGGGGAACAGACGCTATGACTCATGCCACCTGATATCATAAATTTTATTGTGTATAACAGTTTCTTGGTAATCAGCTTTAATGATGGCTAAGGAAAGGTTCCAGATAAATATGGTAAAATGATATAGGATTATAGAAACCATTTTCTATGATACCTCTAGATAAAGCAAAGGTTTTTGAAAGTTAAAAAAAAAGCCCTAACAGAAACCAGATAAGGGCAGGACATAACGTCATAAACCTTTTTAAAAATTTAGAAAAAGAAAGAGAAGATTCTGGAGTGCCTAGGCTCCAAGTACCTTCATCCCTACAAAAATACTAGGGAAAGAAGTTTAAAATAGCCTCATGGTATTATAATTTTGACAGAAGTCAACTAGAAGCCATGTCTTGGTACAAACTAAGAAAAAAAAGTCTAAGTCATTTAGAGGCAGGTCCTTCAAAAGGCAGAAATCAGTCTGTAAGATGGAAACTAAAATGAAGCCAGACAGCACTGCATCCAGGGTTTCCCATCTGCAGATTCCACAGATTTCAGGTCAAAAACATTTGCCAACAAATTCTGTCTGCTCTCAACATGTACAGGCTTTTATTTTCCCCTGGACATTTCCCCCTATACAATACAATATAGCAACCAATTAGACAGCTTGTATGTTTCAGTAGATGTTTTAAATAACCTGGGGAGGTCTTAGCGTACCCATGAACATCACTTAATGAGCAGGATGGGACAAGCTCTGAGAATTCATTTAAGCAATTCCATTCTGTGAACATCCTACCACGCAATTGTATAAAGCTGTATGGTCTAGCCCAATTGCTTTCCATGACCTTTTGGTGGAATCAAAAGATGCTGCAATCTAAGACGGATGAGGTTGCCTCATGATACAGCAGACTTAAGTGGTGATGTTGTCATTTATTATGATGATCAGGGTGCATTGGGGGCTAGAGAGATGGTTCAACAGTTAAGAGGACTGGCTGCTCTTGCAGAGGACCTAGATTCTGTTCCCAGCACCCACATGGCGGATAACTACTGTCCTTAACTCCAGGTCCAGGAGACTGAAGCCCTCTTCTGACCTCTGCGGGCATTGCATGACATGAATGCACTTACACACATGCAGGTAATACACTCATATACATAAAATTTTAAAAGTAATAAATATTTTTTGAAGAGGTATGAATTGAACAAGATAAGATATGCTCTACCTGTATTTAACATACAGTGCAGGTGATGTATATATCTTAGCAGCATCACAAATGTGAGTGATATATTGTGTTGTGACATCACAACAATTGAGACATCACTAGGTGACAGAGATTTTCCAGTTCCATTATGCTCTGAGGGACCACTGTCATATATGTGGTCCAAGGGGTAAAATCCCAGTATGTGACATGTGACTGTATAGGAGATAGTACATAGTGCATAGATTCTGTGCAGATTCCAAAGTGATTTAGCCATGGGTGTGGGTATCTGCAAAGGTCATGGAATGAGCCTCCCACAGGTTCCATGAGGTAAATATGTGTGTGTATATGTATATATATATATAGATCACTATAATTATAAATCTTTAATCTCACAATGGTTTTCATTACCTTGTTCTTGTGTTTAGAGAGGTTCTTAGAGATGAAGAAATGCTTAATGGTGTTCAGTATGCTTTCAATTTCATATCAGTTTGTTTAATTTGACCAGGTTTAACTAAATTTTTGTAATATATTTTTGATATATTTATTTTTATTTTACTTTTATTCATATGAATGTTTTGCCCGCATTATGTATGTGTTGGGCAATGCCCACAGAGGCATGAAGAAGATGTCAGCAGATCCCCTGAAACTGTAGTTACTGATGATTGCTAGCCTCCATGTGGGTGTTAGGAACCAAACCCAGATCCTCTGCAAGAGTAGCCAGTGCTCTTAACCATTAAACTATTTCTCCAGACCTTCATTGTGATTTTTTTTAAAGTAGGTCACTTCTATAGAGCTGTCTAATTAATAATCATTTGACATTCTGGTTACTTATCTGTATCTATCCACCCATTTATCTAACTCTACATAGCAAATCTGTCCTGAACAATGTTTTTTAAACAGTTTTGAGAATATACTTGAAAGTGGAGAGTTTTAGGTCCGTACACAAATGTCATACTTCTGACAGATCAGAAAGTGAAGAACAGTATCCTTGCTCCTTCCAGATGTGGCATTCACTCTCCACTTTACCATTGTTAGACTCCAGCAGTGGCAAGAGCATTTGTCTCTGCTGATTATCTGGCTTTTACTGTCTTTTTCTTAGAGAACTATTTCTCCACACAGGTAGAAAACCCCACAGTAGACTGAGAAGAATGAGTGAATTTCTCACATCAAGACCATCTCAATCACTGAAGTTCCTTTTGATTACTGAAGGCACTTCAGCTTGCAATATAGACTCACTGGGAGATGAAGAAGATGTTTATCATGGCCAGTAATAATTGCTTTCCTTCTTTGCATTTTTCTGCATTGAGTGAGTTCTCTTTATGATATAATTTATCATTTTTATTAAAAAGCATATTCAGATTTAGAGAGAACATTTGCTGCTCTTACAGGGGACCCAATTTCTGTTCCCAGCACCCACATAACCATCTATAATTAAAGCTCCATGGTATCCAATACGGTCCTTTTCTGGTTTCTAAGGGTACCACAACACATGTGATGTACATTCACACACACACACACACATACACACACACACACACATACACATTTATAATAAAATCTTAAAAATAGAGTCTTTGGGATATATGCCCAAGAGCAGTATGAATGAATCATACGGCACCTCAAGTTTGAGCTTTCTGAGGAATCTCTTCACTGATTTCCACAGTGGCTACACCAGTTCCCCATTCTCTACACCTTCAGCAGCATTTACTGTTGCTTGTCTTTTGGATATTAGCCAATCTGACTTGGGTAAGATGACATCTCAGTTGGTTTTAATCTACATTTCCCTGATGGCTAAAGATTTTAAAATTTTTAAGAAAGTATTTCTCAGTCATTTGTGTTCCTCTTTAGTTAACTCCCTGTTCGGCTCCTTGCCTCACTTTTTAATTGGTTTTGCTCTGTTCATCCGTGTTCATTGCTGCCCTTTCCTTGACAGTCAGAAATTGGAAACCACCTAGATGCCAGTCGACTGATAAATGGATAATGAAGGTTTTGTACATGTATACAATAGAATATTCAGGTCTTTAAGAAAAACCAACTTATGAAATATGCAGGTAAATGGATAGAACTGGAAACAGAGAGACAGATGTTGCATACTCTCTCTATTGTTGGATGCTAGCTTTGAAATCTCAGATATGCACATTTCAATCTGAAAATCCAGAGGGGTCAAGAAACTAATAAACAACCCTGGGTGGGAGACTTCCTGTGGGGGGAGACTTCCTGTGAGGGGTGGTAGGAAGGGTTAAAGGGTGTTGGTAATGGGAAGACAGGGCAGAGGGAGTATGAGGAGAAAACGGCAACACTAGAGGCCTTTAGAAAAAGCCATATGGAAACCTACTACTACAGAAGCCTTTTAAGTAGATACATACACATATAAAATAGATTAAAAGGAGTTATCTCCTAATTGGGGGCAGTACCCCTTCTAGACATCATAGGCTAACAAAATAAAATCTCAATGCCAGCAATGGACTCCCTCTTTAGAAGCTGTTGACCAGGTGCCCCAGAGACCCTCAAACACTATTGGCCATTGACCCTTTTCTTGGTTACTGACCAGAACTTGATGGTAAGACCCTATTGCTAAATGTACTGCATGAGCTCTAGAACAAACAAGGAGAAATTAAGCTAGTGAATTAAGAACCTCATCTCTACTGACCAACTCTCGTAGTGCTGGAAAATGCTATGTATGCTACCAGAAGAAAAAAATAATCACCAACCTTACCCAGCTATGAATCCTGTGAACTACAGCAACAACTGGCCTGGTGAGATAGGCTCATGGGTACAATAGGGGAACAAATATTTTGGGAGTAAACAACCACTCTCTAATTGGATTTAAGGTCTATGTTGTAGGTTGGACCCCATAGCTGACATTGATAGCAGGCTTAGGAATCGGAGGCTAGACAGGTCCTAGGACATAGGGGAGAGCCAAATACTAGTTTCCTACTAAAAAGTTGTAATATTCAACTGATTCCTAATAACTTATTTTTACAGCTATAGATTGATGCACCTATCAACTCTCACCAGAGAAGTTTACTTATGTAGCAGATGGTGATTAACACAGAAACCCACAACGAGCCAATGTGCAAAGGACAAGATGATGCAGAGTGCTTATCCCTGAAGACACTTATCCCTGAGACACTTCTGTCTCCCAAGGCTCAGGGATCATTGCAGAAGATGGGCTAGAAAGATTTCTAAGAACCAGAAGTGGTGGATGATCACAGGAAATAACAGGTAAGAAACCCCAACCCAACCTAAAGAACTTTTGGCAACTGATGGCTGCTGGGAGCGGGAGAGACAGTGTGTTACAGGGATGGGACTCTTGGTAGGTTAACCAGGCTCCAGTGAATGAAAGATATTTGGGGATACAAATTAGACTGTATAAGCCTTTATAGATAGATAGAGATATAGATTTAATAAAATATATATGAGTGTGTATATGGATGGGGCAGCAAGGGGAAATGTGGATAGAAGAGAAGAATCTAAAAAAATTTTTTAATCCTAAAAATAAAATTTAAAATATATTTTTCATACATATACACATACATATATGTGTTTATAAAAGCATACATATATACATACATAAATACATAAATATTACATTTCTATAGACATTGATTCTTGAAGCAAATCAATAGATTTATAGCACTTTGTATGTGGCGAGTAGAAAAGGGGTACAAAGTTCTCCTGGAACACAAAGGAACACAGAACCCTGGAAGTTTTGCTATAAGCCTTCCCCTGGGTTTATGAGTCTTCATTATAAGCTTCAGATACACCTCTAGGGAGTTCCGTGTGTAAACCTGAGTCATAATGAGGTTCGTTTATCAGGTATTCAGAGTTCACAGGATTTCTAAATAGCAATAGGAATAAAAATGACTTTTTCCTATCAGTTTTTTGGAAAGAGAAGCCACATCCAAATTACAGAGCAGTTTGTTTCTTTTCTTCTAAAGAAAGACTGACAGGGACTTCATCTGAATGTGTAATCAAGCTTCAGTTAAGTTGCATTTAATTAATCTTTCTGGCACGTGTCTGTAATTTATAGACTTGTATCATTTCTCCTTCAAAATTATTCAGTTCCACCCGACATTGTCTCCAACATACTATACGCCAGAAATGACAACGGGAAGAGGAAGTAATTTCACACTTGTTATGTTTTATGTTAGAGTTTCATTAGATTTTTAAATTATTTCTCTAAAAATCTACCTGTACTATTGATGTTTCCTATATTATAATTGACCTTAGCAATTGTAAGATGGTCTCTACTAACACAAGTAACAAACAAAATCCACAATGCTCAAAAGCTGTGGCAATTGAAATTTGATGTTTCAAAGAAATTATTGATTTTAAAATTATGCCAGCTTGTTCGAGGCTAGTTTTTCAAGACCAGCAGCTTATGGCCTGAAGTCTAAGGTCCCTTTACATCCAGTCTTTGTAGTTTATTTCTGTGCTTTCTAATCTGGGGAGTTAATACCTCCCTTCCCTGGTCATCTAAGGCAAGGACCACATGTCACACACAGCACTGGAGCGCTGGTAAATACTGACTTCTATTGATCACAATCTCTTTTCCAGAAAGACAAATTGTTCTTTACCCTGAGCCAAGATTTTCTTACAGGTTTTATCAGCAACTGTTTGACTTCAGATGATTTCTTTCACACTTTTACAATAGGCAATAAAAAGGGGAAAATGTCAGTATCTTTGAATAACACAGGACTATTTTGATCATATAAATATAGCAGTTATGTTATATCAAGCATAACATTATTATAGCTATACCTATTCAATGACTACACACACATAAAACATTTAGCATTGGTCACACATTGTTCAATTCACATAATCGTTGTTAATCGATTCCTTCAACAACTGTTTCTTGGGTACTGGCTAGAGCCACACACCATCAGTGAATGAAACAGAAGTCTCTTCCTTCATGGAGCTTGTGTTGTCATGCAGAAATCAGATGATTTAGCCAGTGAATGATGTAGGATGCTTGGGGATGGAAAAATAACTGTGGAGAAAAATTAAGTAACAAAAGCATGTAAAGAGTTCTGGGGAAGTGGTAGGGGGGCTTGGTGTGTAGTTCTGAATAAGGTGGTCAGAAAGAGCCTGACTATGAAGGTGATGTTAGAATAAAATCTTGAAGTAAGTAAGAAAAGGAACTAGAAGGAAAGTACCAGGCAGAGGAAACAGCATGTGTGAGGAACAGTGAGGAGGCCAGGGCAGCTGAAGTTGAAGGACCTGGGAGCAAGGAGTGGGATATTGACCACCACTTGATTAGTTTGCTAGGGTCACAATAACATTGTAGACTACGAGAATTATTTCCTTATAATCCTGGAGGCTGGTGTGTACAGGCCAGCTTCCCCCGAGGCTTCTCTCCCTGCGCTTGCATATGGTGTCCTCTCTCACATGGTTTTCCATCCAGATAACCTTCTTAGGACACTGGTCACATTGGGTCAGGCCCACCTTGGCTTCACTTTATTTTATATAACTTTGAAAGACATTATCTCAAAATACAGGAGCAGTCTAAGGACTGGACTTAGATCGTTGATGTGAATTTTGAAAGGACACAACTTAGACTGTAATACTCATATCTAACTTCACGGTCACACATACTAAGGCAAAATCTCCTCACTTCCTGCAGCAAGTCTGGTAATGAGATCTAGGCTTCAGATGAGCCTCTTGTCTCATTACCAACAAGCTAGCATGCATTTCTGACTGTTCCTGCAGAGTTCTGCAGTTTCCTCGAGTCTCATTGTAGCAGAATTCTGGAGTTATATATGAAATTAAAACATCTTATCCACTAATAGAAAGATAGGAAAACACAGGGGCCTCAGAGAAGAAAGAAAGGATGTAATTACCCAGAAAACCAACTCCCTGATAAATTGCTAATTTCCCTATTTTTGTCTGCTATTAAAATGCATTTGAATGAATGAATCATCTGAATCAGCTGTCTCCTACTTCCATATCTTTGATCTCTCTCTCTCTCTCCCTCCCTCCCATGCCCCCATCTTCCTTGGCTCAAAATTGATTTTTGCTGTGTCAATGATCTACCAAGGTAGAACAATCAGCATCACACATCACACACCTACGGTCACAGCAGTAAGCTACTCCTGCTTCCCCGTCCTCCCTACCATGATGTTCGGAGCCTTCCAACTGAGCCACAATAAATCCTTCTTCCTTTCCTTCTTGTCAAGGATGGTGTGTGACCTTGAGCAGGTTGCCTGAAGTCTTTTATGCCTCAGTTAACTCACATGGAAAATGAATACACTGCATAGCATAGCTTGTTGTCAGTTGTCAACTTGACACACCTGGGTAGAGGAAACCTCAATTGATGAATTTCCTCTATTGGATTGGCCTGTGGCCAAGTCTGTGAGGTGCTTTCTTGATTTTTGAGGGATGTGGAAGGGCCCAGCCTACTGTGGACAGTGATACCCTTGGGCAGGTGGTCCTGGATTGTCTAAGAAAGCAGGCTGAGCACAGGCCAAGGGAGCAAGCCAGTAGACAGTGTCCCCCATGGTCTGTGCCCCAGGTTCCTGCCCTGAGTTTTTGACTTGGCTTCCCTTGACTATAGTCTGTAAGCCAAATAAAACTTTTCCTTCCCAAGTTGTTTTTGGTCAGTGTTTTTACCACAGCAATAGTAACAAAGACACAGCCACAACCATGCTTCCTTATCAAGACGGACTCCACCCTCAAACTGTGAGTCAAATAAATTCTTATTCTCTTTGGTTGCCTTTGGCAGGGATGAGGAAGATAATATTCCTGGGTTTGGGTGTCTGCCACCTACCAGTCCTGCATGACCTTGAGAGAGTTACCTAAGCTCCTCTATGCCTCAGTTAATTCACTTAAAAATGAGGATAGTTATGCTTGCTTCTTAGGGTAATTCAGGAATGTATACATATAGATAATGGATAGATATATTGATAGATGGGTAGATAGAAGATAGATGACAGATTAGATAGATAGACAGACAGACAGCACTAAGGAGATAGCTTGCTTGGTAAAGTACTTGCCACTCAAACATGAGGATAGAGTTTAATCTCATGAACCCATGTTTAAAAGCTAGGAGCAGGAGCACGTGCTTATAATCCCCAAACTGGAGAGGCAGGAGAGGAAGAGACAGGAGGATTCCTGGGGTTCACTGGCCAGCCAGTCTAATCTACTCAGTGAGGTCAGTGAGAGACCCTGTCTCAGAAAACAAGGTAGCTAACTACTCCATAGTCACTTATTCTCTGAACATTGGCCAGCCATAGGCCTCTGTGTTAATCACACTGTTATGGTCTGGGTCTCAAATGTTCCCCATGGTCACGAGCTAAAGGCTTATTTAGTTACCAACCTGTGGTGCTATTGGGAGATGGCAGAACATCTAGGAGATTAATGTCAAAGTATATGAGGTCACTGGGGGTGTGCCTTTGGAAAGAATACTGGAACCCTACTTCCTTTTTTTGCTGTATCTTTATGTCTTATCCTAACTACCCTCTATTTCTGTGATAAACACACTGACCAAAACCAACTTGGTGAGGAACGGGTTTATTTGGCTTACAGCACAGTTCATCATCAACAAGGCAGGAGCTCAGGGCAAGAACTTGGAGCACAGACCATAGAGGAACACTGCACACTGCTTGCTCCCCTGGCCTATGCTCAGCCTTCTCTCTTATACAACACAAGACCACCTGTTCAGGTGTGGCAATGCCCACAATGGGCTGGGCCCTCCCACATCACTCAACAATCAAGAAAATGTCCCACAGACATGGCCACAGGCCAATCCAATGGAGGAATTTCCTCAGATGAGATTCCCTCTCCCTAAGTGTGTCAAGTTAACAACTAAAGCTGTCCAGCACATGTCCCTATTGTCATGCATAAGCTGATTTGACCTATCACATGATCTCTTCCACAATTTTCTCACCTACAACAGGCCCAAATGCAATGAAGCAACTGACCATAAACCAGAACCTTTGAAACTGTGAACCAAAAGAAACCTTTTATCCTTATAACTTGGTGATGTTAGGTGTCTCATCGCAGTAGTGGTAAGCTGACAATTACATACTATAATCCTTAAATCTAGATTCCTGTTTTCAAAGTAGTTATGGGGTTATCAAACAACCCATCAGACCCTAAACTGGTGGCTCACCTGCTTCTAAGGCTGTCATATCAGTAATGGGGGAATTTTCTAAGCAAAAATTATAATTATGTGTGAGCCATTGGTCCATCAATAATATAAGAAATTTTTAAATCTAGGGAATGATAATAGTGTGATCATGAAAATTATATTTATTGGCCATTCACTTGCTACTGAACTACATAAAATTTTAAAACACAAGTACCAGTTTCTGATCATGTCCGTAAGGAATAGTTAAATCCAAGTTCAGAAAAAAAAAAAAAAAAACAAAACCTGCCTTTCCCCACAGATGTTATTAAAAAAATCATTGTAGGAATGAAGATCTTGGGCTGTAGTGAAGCCACATACAACAGAGAATCAGTATAAGGTGCTTTATCACACCAGGTGCCCGAAATTGCAGCTCATCAAGGACAACTTGTCTACCTTAAAGTCAGCAGAATCCAAATAGATTTTTGTAAATGTTTCTGATACTCTGATGTGACAATTTTTCCCCACAAGATCCAATTTCCTCACATTTTTACTTGATCAATGTTGGCAAGCACCTAGGTTTATTAAACAGGTGGTGTTGACAAGTTAATTACAGGGAGGAATTAGCGCACATCACAGGACGTAGGGCATCACTCCCGTTTACAGTCACCTCTGACTGTAAATAACTTGTTAGAGCTTCTTGTCTACCCCTTGGGCAAAGGGTTCAGGCAGCACAGAAGCTGCGCAACCCAGTTCCTTGCACGAGGCAGAGCCCAGGGCTGTGCTATCACTAGAGAACTGGCATTTTAAATAACTGAAACGCAAATCATTCATCTCTTAGGACCACCATGACTTAGACTACAAACTGAATGTCTTACACATCGAAACTTTTCCCCACCAGTTCTGGTGCGTGATCTAAAATCAAGGGTCCACTTTCAACCTCTGTTACGGCTGGGGTGATTGCTTAGTTTATGGAAGCCTTTTCTGTGTTTGAGTATCTTGGTTCAAGTTTACCCTTTTTGAAGCTATGTCTGTCTTACTGAATTGGGAACCACTCTCATGAGCCTGTGCTAACTTGATTACCTTATGAAAGCCTCATCCCCAAGTCAAGTCACCGTATGGAGAACTGGGGATTGGCATGCCAATACATACATTATTATATGGGAGGATGTCATTGTCTGATTAATGATGACTTCATCATTAATTGGTTTATATTCAAACAGCAGAGAAGAAGAGGAGTATATAGTTGGCAAGTCAAAAATAAGAGCAACTATGTCACATAGGTATGGATAGAAATTCTGACCTGTCATGTGTAGGTTGTAATCTTTGGAAGGTCACATTATTAATTTCCAAAAGGTCATAATTATCTCACAAGATTTTAAGACATGCTTTAAGATATAGTTATTTCATATATTTATCACTTGTTCACTTTACAAGTCTTATCTAATACTCACAACAACCCTAGGGAGTAGGTACTGTTGTCACACAGAAGTCACACAAGGTAAGTTATTTGCCAGCCATACCGCCAGCAAGAAACAGAGACAAGGTTCCACTCCAGCAGTGTTCCCATGAGCTAAGGACTTAGCCATGGTGTCACGAAGTACATCCTGCTCTATGTGTTTGAGACTCTAGCTTATGAGGACTTAGAGACCTCTAAGCCTCTGTGACCTCGCCACCTATCATTTCCCCTGATCACAACTGCTCCAGCCAAGCTGTCGTTTCTGCGCATGCAGGCAGTCTGTGCCTCGGGACTTGGCACTTGCAATTTCTTCTCCCTGCCATGCTTTTCTTTACCCAGCTGCCACAGGACCTGCCTCAACTACTTGCTCAACGGGCACCCACCCCTTCCCCTAGCCGATCTCTGCACCTTATGCCATCTCATTTTTCTTCATGCCAATCAATAGTAACTGAACTGATGTCCTGTGCGCTGACTGTTTGCACCTGGCTCCTCTTCCCCCAGGCCTCACCAGAGACCCTATAAGATACATGAAGGATGGGTATCATCACAGGAGACTCATGCACTCGCAAGGCTTTGCGTGTTTATTACATCACTGCCATAACCCCAGTTCTTAGCAAACTATGGAGACTCAGTAACTACTTTCAGATGTGCAGATGAATTAAAGAATCAGTTGGCCACTACTAGATCTGGTCTGTAAATTACATTCTGTAGATAAGGAATGAAGAATTTCAACCTAGAAACCAGAATTTATTGAAAGTAGCCCAGAAATGGGTTAAGAACAAAGCCATCTCCATTTGAGTTTTTTCTCTAATCCTAAAGAGGGAAGAGAGGCAGAGAGGGAGAAGAGAAGGGAGGTGAGGAACGGTGCTATGGTCTGGGTGAAGGAACCGTGCTATGGTCTGGAGGAAGGAACCGTGCTATGGTCTTGAGGAAGGAACGTTGCTATGGTCTAGGTGAAGGAACTGTGCTATGGTCTGCATGATGGTACTTGAGACCATCAGTAACTCTGCCATACTTGAAATATAAGAAAACGAGACACACATTTGAAATGATGAAATAGAAAAATGCTCTCAAAATATTCATTTTAGTGGGAGTTTGTCCCCCTCTGTTCATGTCCTGGAAGCTTGGTTTCTAGGTGTACAGGCACTGAGGATGTGGGAACGTTAAGAGTGGAGAGACTGAGGGCAGCTCTTGGAAGGCACTAATGCCTCCCGCAGGAGTGGGTTAGGTCTCTTAACTGTTCTGCTATAAGAATACAACATAGACGAAGAACATAAAAGACAGCAAAGAAAGAGAAAGAAGGAAATATGAAAACCCAGTATGTGCTGGGCAGGGGGCTGGCAAACCAAATGAAAAGCCAGTGGGCCTCCTCACTTTCGGATTGGCAGCTGGAATGTGTCCTATGAGAGGTGACACAACATGACAAAGCCACTCTGCTGCACTTGTCAGCAGGCCGCAGGCGTCTATTAAAAGTGGTCTGTGCATACTTCCATCTCCATCCTTTACTTAAGAGGGGAAGGAGTCTTCTTGCCCTGAACTCTATGTTTTAAGCCTCAATTAGATCAAGCTCATGAGGCCTGAAACACCTTAGGTATGAAAGACCTCCAGAGACGTTTTCTCTCCTCAGTGATGAGCAGCTGTCACACACACTGCTTGGCAAAAGCACAGCTAAACTATATCCTGAAGAACTTTCCTGCCTCCTCCTCAGTAAAGACAAAAATAATAACTTCCCCCATGACCCTGGGTGCCTTGTATCACCTCTCTACCAATAAATGATCGCACTGAAAGGCCCCAAAGGTGAACTCAGGCTGTGGGAAGTGCAAACTGGATAGACAATCCCAAATGTTTGAAAGAAAAACACATAGAGTCCAAGTCTTTACAGCTGGGACTAACAAAAATGACATGCCATTTATCACTGATCTGAAAGCAGAGTCAGAGTTCCTGGGAAACCGAGTCCACGAGAGAGCCCTCCTCCACTGGACCACCGAATTTCGCTGCCAGAATGTCCTTACGAGCATCTGAAATTGCCACATTCCTGACAGACCTCTTTAACAGAGGGAGCAGGAAATGATGCTTCTATATAAGGGTCAAAGTACAGTTCTCAAAGTCTCCCACTGACTTCAGGGCAATTGGAACTTATTGAATGACACAGTTTGAGAGCCATTTCACGAATGCGGAAATGTGCTGTCATGAACTGATGCCACTCCCGACACCAGTCTACAACCGACATCTGAAAAGCTACACCCCATGTTTGGAACCCACAGAAAGTCAATGCTTCCGGTTCAAACGTGCATTTTCTGCCATTAGAATCATCATATAAATTTGAAAGGGTGTGTCCTTTAATTACTTAATTTTCAGGGAACTGCAAAGGGAATTTTGATTTCTAGGGAGCAAGTCCTCTAGTGACTATAACTTTTCTGACCTTTGACTTAAAGCTCATATCATAAAGGATGGATCATAGGAAGCCAGAAATGGAGCCAGTATCCATACCATTAACTGGGTGTGGTGGTAGAGTACATTTACCATCCTTGAGATGTGCTTCTAATTTTAATGTTAAAAGGAACCAGAGATGATGGTACATAGCTATAATCTCAGCACTCAAAAGGCTGAGGTAGGAAAATTGCAAGTTCAAGGCCAGCCTGAATGACAGCAAGACTCTGTCTCAAAAATAAAAGAACCAGAAGCAACAACAGAACTCTGGAGGAATGCTGCTTACTGACTTGTTCTCCCTGGTTCATGCTCAGCCAGATTTCTTATACAACAGAGCACCATCCACCCAGCCTGAATGACAGTGAGACTCTGTCTCAAAAATAAAAGAACCAGAAGCAACAACAGAAACTCTGGAGGAATGCTGCTTACTGACTTGTTCTCCCTGTTTCATGCTCAGCCAGATTTCTTATACAACAGATCTTGAGATTAACTAAAAGCAGGAGGCTTCTTTCCCAGGGAAAAAGATTTCTAATAATATAGGAAGAAATGTCTGTTTCTACCTTGGCCACCACATGTCAGAGATGAAAAGAGCAGAAATGGGATGCAGAAATTAGTGATAGTGCTCTCTAGCATGCATGAGATCTGAGTTCCATCCGCCACTGCAAGAGAAGGAGGGAGGGATGGAGGCAAGGAAGAAGGCAAGGAGGGAGGGAGGGAGGGTCAGAGGGTCAGAAGGAGGAAGGAAGGAAGCAAATTCAGAGCCATGAACAATTTGAAGTAGGGATCATGTCCAGAAATAACCTCTAGTCATAATGATATAAGTTCCAGGAGGCTTAATAAGATAAATGGAGATAGTCTGAGTCACAGGGTAGACACAACAGGACTGTTGGCTATAGAGGAAAACTTGATAAACTTAACCAAGGAGATACCTGGTCTCCAGATCCTCAAGAACTCTCTAGGAGTTATTAGGGAATGGGGAGATTGAGATTCTGTTGATTTCCTTTTTGAGGGCTAACAACCATAGATTCCTTGTAATGTGTGTGTGGAGTCATACAGACTAATGTCTAACTACAACACAGTCCTCACTGGACTTGTACAAAGATCACATCAACCTCTTTTTGTACTAGAGGAAACTTCTCAACCATGAGGCAGCAAAGAAGATGCATGTGAATGGTAGTGGGTCTGTTACTTGCTCTAGTATAAGAATTGCTATAGAACTGTTCGCAGTTAACCCTAGGAATGTTATTTCTGTTATCTCTAAATCATTCACCTTAGTTTTGAATGTGAGAAGATCAAGGATAGAGTGCTGGCTGTGTGCCACAAGACTAAGAGTTCCTTTATTTGCATATTGACTTCTGGATTCTCTCTACTTGAGATCAATGGGTTTCATGCTTTTCAAGGGTCCAGGTTTCAGGGCACACCTGTATCCCAGCAACTGGGAGCATGAAGCAAAAGAGGTGTGAGTTGAAGCCATCCAGCGCTTGATAAACAGTTCAAGACCTGCCTCAGCGGGTTCCTAACAAGAAAAACAGAATCACCAGAGCCAGGGCAAGACATGGAAGTACAATCATATAATCCTAGCACTTGGGAGGTGGAAAAATAGAAAGATCAAGAGACCAAGGGCAGTTCTGAACTGCTGAGCAGGAACTTTGAATAGCAAGTTCAAGGTCAGCCCTGGCTATAGGAAACTATATCTCCCAAAGCCAAGTCAAACTAAGCAATAAACAAATAAGTAAATGAATGCAAAATGAAGCCTAGCTGGAATCCTCTGGTACTGGGTTTATAGTGGTACTGGGTTTATAGTGGTAGGGTGGAAAGTTCTGCAGAGTTTGACTAAATCCTTACCTATGGCATCAAATCTTTAGCAATTCGATTACAAAAGGAATCTAGCAGAGTTTAGCCTTCTTGCTCCCATTGTACCCAGATTGACTCACAATAAGAGTGATTTCCTTTTAAGAGAACAGCTAGTAGAGAAAAAGTGATATGACTCTGGGGTCTTTCAGGAGGATGAGTTCTAAATGTCAGGTTTTTTCCACATCAGCTATATATGACCTCAAGGCAAGTTATTAAACTTCCTTTGGAGTATATTTCCTTAGGTGAAAATTGTGTAGGTCACCAGTGAATTATATTATACTTGTTAAAAAATTCTGAAAGAATCCTGGGAATTGGGTATTTCTTAAATTAATCTATTTTAAATGGTGTCAACAATTGCCCTTTTGTTTAGATGACACCTGGGTTTTTTGTGTCCACTAGAATTGTTTTATTGATAGTTCAGCAAATTTCCCTATCTCAGTGTCCTAGACATTCCACATCTTTGTTCACCTACGCTGCGCATATTTGCTGAGGCCTTATGAGGTGCCCGGTGTTGCTCTTGCTCCTGCAGACACCCCAGTACCTGAAAGAAATGAGTCCAAGTGCTCAGAGAATTTAAAATCTAGTGGCAAGATGTGTTCAATTTTGGAAAAAAAAAATCACATGCTAAAGATTATCAACGATTTCATGACATGCAAATAAAATATATCTGCAGCCAGAAATGAAAGTTTATTTACAACACATGGCTATTCTTTCATTTATTTATTTATTTATTTATAAAATCTCATGGTTGGCTTCAAACCACTGATTCTCCTGCCGCCTCCTCCTCCTAAGTACTGGGATTACAGGTATGTGCCACAATACCCAGACTGAATACACTTTTAAATCTCCTTTTCTATTTCAAATCTCTTTTTCTCTTGAGAAGTTTTTTCCTCTATTCCAGCTTGAAGGTTATTTTGCTTTATAAAGAGAACAGAAACAAAAGTAATAGTTGTATAATTTTTTCTTCGCTCTCATATATATTAATATTTTCTCAGATTTCTTTGGCAGTGTCTATCCTTCTTTCTTTTTTGTGCTCCGAACATAACATAGTTTTCAAAGTCCCTTTGACATCTTCTGCCTTGCCCTTGGTATTAGAGTTCTAACAAAAGAGCAACTGTGTTCCCTTCTCTCTAATGCACTGTGTCCTTTAAAATAAGAGCTTGTGATGATTCTCTCTCTCTCCCTTTCTCTCCATACTCCCTTTAAGAAATATGGCAAACATGCTGAATTTTTGTAACAGCATCCTAAAATCTAAGTCCTTAATGAATCTCTAGGCCAGTGGTGGCCAGGAGCAGTCATATATGCAATGGTTAAATTAAAATGAAATGGGTAAAGCTCATTTTAGTAATATGTTTTATTTAACTTAGTAAACAAATACATCCAAACATGTAATCAACAAAAATTAATGGTATATTGCATTATTTTTCTTTTTTGCTCTATATTGTCAGAATTAGGCATCTATTTGTGTACTAAGCATTCCAACTCCTACCAGCCCAGTTTCAAACACTCAACAGTCACATGTATGTACTGGCTACCAGATTGCCAGCATATTTTAAGACCCAGATGCAGCATGCAGATGGTGCCCATGCTGGCTGTTACCTTCTTTTAATATGAATTAGTTATTTCTCATCAAAGTATTTGATTTGGAAAATTCATGACAACAGACAGAAGTCCCTTAGGTTCTGAAACTGAGCCAGTTTTAAGAAGGGTTCACCACAGTAGGAGCTCAGGCTTGGAAGCTTTTTCTTCTTTCTCAGAACTTGCTCACTAATGTGCTTGACATCACTTGAACTACTCAGCACCTTAGTAGGGGGTCACTAGAAACCTACATTTTCAGGTTTTCATCTTTGGTGTCTTAGCTGGTCATTAAAACTCACAGCAGATTAAGCTAGCTTTCAAAGATATCCAGCAAACAAGCAAATAGCAAGATGTTTGATCTCATTAGTAAACAAATGAATGCAAAATGAAAGAGAATTGAGTGCTGTTTGAGCCTGCTAAATCTGCAAGTTTCCTGTAAATGGAAGTACTCAAAGGAAATAAAGTTGAGAGAGCTGGTTTTCACATTGGTGGCATCATCCTGCCCTTTCCAGAGAGTGCCTTGACAGTCGGAATCAATGATGTTGAAGTTATTTATTTCATTTGATTCTGTAGTCATTCTGCAGAGAATCCATACTACTGAGGTCACGAGAGAGTGATGATGGCACCCATGCAGAATGCTTACCTCAGAACTATCCAAAAAAGCCTAGACGTCCAAAATGGGAAACAGAGTAACTCATCTCCCTTCACTGGGTACTCTCTTAAAGAGGTATTGCAGTTATGAATATGAAAAATTTTAGCAACAATAAACATATAAGAACAATACATTAGCTGAAAATCATAGCTTGGCTGTTAAGTATCCCCAAAGTCCATGTGTTGATGACTTAGTTGCCAACTTGGAATTATTGGGAACTGGGAGGAATTTAGTGAATGGAGCATACTTTCAAAGGGAATACTGGAAGCCATACTTTTATTCTTACATCCGAATCAGTGGGCCCTTTATTCTGCTAGCTAGTTAAAAACTCTTACATTTCGATAGTGTGAATGGAAGTTTAAAAAACTGCATCTTCAAACTGAACCTTCTATAAGACTAATTAACTAATTAGGACTTTAATAATTGTGGAGAGCTTGAGCTATTGTAGGTCCCTAATTATACCTGATCTTAGGTGATCTCAGTCCCCCACTAGCCATTCTTTGACCACCTCTATGCCAGATCTAATACCCTGTGACTAACAGATAAAACTTCCTGCAATTTGTATTAACTTCACAAAATCCTAGTTTCCACCAACAAAAAGGTTAAGAATGTCATCAGATTGTATCTGAGGCCTATAGCTGAGATTTCTTCACTTCCCTTGTAATCACCTATTTAATGTTTCCACCAACTTATTTGAAAAGTGCCTGGATTTATAACCTGAATTTATTTGTTCTATTACTATAAAACCTTCATGTAATTTCTTCCATATTGGAACATGGAATTTAAGGTGACCTAAATCTGGTTCCCAGAAATGGTAACTCAAGGAGACTACACTCTCAGAGAACAGAGAGGCCAGACACTACACAGGCCAATACATAAAAATATAAAATAAGATAAAGTGAAAAATAAACGTGGTAACTAAGAATAGAAGGAATTAAATGCCACTGACAGACAAACTTTCCTATTTTCTAGTAGATACTTAAGAAAGGTCTCTGACTAGGTGGGCATCAGAGGTAATAGAATAGGATGAAGAATGTACCCAAGGAAAGGAGAGAAAATGTACAGGGAGAAAGCAAGTAAGTGTACATATACTTTGAGAGGCAAGTCATGGTCTGAATATGTTGGAAGCTTAACTCCCAAAACAACATTTTCAGGACATGGGACCTCTTGGAGGAATCAGACACAGCTTCACAGCCTTTTGTGTCTAACTTCATCCATTTGCCCATCTTCCTTCCACCAGGAAATGAGACAGCCAGAAGGTTCTCCCCAGATGTCAGCACCTGGTTGGTAGACTCAGACACCAGAACCAAGAGAAACCAATTTCTATTATCATTTAAGCTGTTAGCAGTGTTCTGAAATACCAGCAGGAAGCAGACTAAGACAGATAGAGCTGACTGCTCAAGGGACTAAAATCCACTAGTGATAGTTGGAAACTAGAATGCAAAGATCCCAAAGGAACAAGGTGCAATTGGAGAAGCAGGGGAGCTTGTATCTCTGAAAATTTGCCTCTTATTCTAAATGGAGTGGAGACTCATCAAGTATTTCTCTCCCATCCCCCCATCCCCTGATAATTCATCCTTGAAAAGATTTTCTACTTCTTTTAATAATTAATAATATAAACAGTAAATAATTCAAGAAAAACAACAGATTAAAGAGTTGAGAGTCAGCATCTCTTCTCTCTGATCCTAATCCCAAGCCCTTTCTCATTTTAGATGCATTGATGGGATAGAGAAATGTACACATACGTATTTATAATTTTTCTCAAATGGTAGCATAAAATGAATAATGTATACATACATATTGTTTTTATTTTATTTTTGTATTTTGAAACAGGGTGTCATGAAGGCCAGGCAGACCTCAAACTCTACATAACTAAGAGTAGTCTTGAATCCTCCTGTATCCAGCTAGGATTACAGGCATGTGCCACCACACCTGGCTACTTTCCTTTCATTTTTACTTACTATAGTTTTATAATTGTTCCATACATCACTACCTCATTTTTTCCCCAGAGGCTGCCTTGTCTTCAGTTGAAAGAATAGCCCATAATGTATTTTTTATTCTGAGCTATACTTAAAGAACTGAAAAATATCTAAAGCAGAAATAAGTGTGAGATCATGTGACAAGAGAATCTCTATAAAATGAAAGGAAATGCTCCCCATAATTGCAATGGCAACAAGATTAGTTTTGATTATCAGATGGTAAATTTAATTTTTATTAATTAAGCCTATTCTTTGACAATTTCATGCATGTATATTCATGCATGTGCATTCTCATTACTCTATCCGTCCACCCTCTCTTTTCTTCCTCCCCATCAGTCCCACCCCTTCCCAGTTCCTTATTCAGGTTTCTGTCTTCATTATTTAAAAATCCTAAAACCAGGTAACGTTAGTCAAGGAAACCCTGGAGGTCCTCCCAAATAATTTAGGCTCCTGCCACCCTTTTTGGTTACATACCAGAACTAGACAATAAGACCCTATTGATGAAAACAGTACATTTCGATTGCAAGATATGAAGAAGTCAAACTTGAAATGAACTGGAAGCTTCCTCTGTTTGACTGATTTTCATAGTTCTAGAAGGTACTATGCAGACTGTTGGAGAAGAAACAACATCACTGGTCTTGCCAAGCTGTGAACCCCATGAACTTAACACAGCCTAGAGTCACCCCAATTGTGAGATTTTCTAGATCTCTGTTGGCCTGTGAGCTTGTCTTGATGTAGGAAGGCCTAGTCCACTGTGGGCAGCACCATTTCCTAGGCAGTGGCCCTAGGCTGTATAAGGCAGCTAGCTAAGCATGAGCTTGTGATGGCCAGCAAACAGCATTCCTCTATGGTTTTTGCTCCAAGTCCTTGCTTGAATTTCTGTCTTGGCATTTCTCCATGATGGAATGTGACCTGGAAATATAAGCCAAAATCTGTCCTCCTTTAAGTTGCTTTTTGTCAGAGTGTTTTATCAAAGCAACAGAAAGGAAACTAGAATGTTTCTTATATTTATTTCTTGTCATAGCATTACTATTATAAATGGAGAAATTTCCTTCATGTTTCCCTATATAAGCAATTTACTTTTAATATTAACTTGATATTTCATTAAATTCATTAATGATTTTCTGTTTTCTAGGTATACAAGTACAAAAATCTGTTAAGTATCAATACAGTTGCTTCTTCCGTTTCTTAAATTTTAGCCCTCATTTCTCCTTTCTTTCTTTCTTTTTTTTTTGAAACAGGGTCTTCCTAGGCAGTCACTTGGCCATCTCACAGAGATCCACCTGCTTCTGTCTCCCTGGTGCAGCATGTGAGACACCAAGCCCAGATAAATGTTTGTTTCTTAATACTTTATTTTCTTTCCTTTCGTTCATTCATTCTTTCTTGTTTTCTCTGGATAAGTGTATTGCCTGCATGTATGTAAGTGTGCCCATGTTGTACAATGCCTGAAGAGACCAGGGAGGGTATGAGATTTCCAGAACTAGAGTCTTAATGGTTGTTGGGCACCATGTGGGTGCTGAGAACTGAACCCAGGTCCTCAGCAACAACAGCCCATGCTCATTAACCACTGAACTAGCTCTCTAGCCACCTCTTAACACTGTCTTAAATTTTCATTTATTGATGATTTACCAATGTTTTTTTAAGACTAGGAATCATATTCAGTATGTTGATGCCATCTCTGAAGAGGATCAGAAGAGGTTTTATCTTTGAAATATTAATATGGTAAAAAACAGATTTCCATAATCCTTTCAGTACTGGTATGAACATTTTCCTTTTGGATTTGGTTAATAATTCTTCAAAGATGTGCTTTGATTGTATTCATTACCATTTTATGACTTTTTGTGTTGTTATTTATAAGTGGTATTTGCTCACAACTTTTGTTTAGTTAATGCTATCTTAGATATTATTTTTAAAGAGTCGTTTTCTGGCTGAGAAATTTTAGGTTGACAATTCAATGTTTTCATTTTTGTTGTTGCTGTTGCTGTCTATTTTGTTTTGCAGTACTGGGAAATGAACCTGAACCCAAGACTTCAAACATGCTAGACAAACACTCTGCTCCTGAGTTGTCTCCCAAGCTATTTTCATTTTTTTTACTTTTTATTTTAATACGAGATCTTGCTAAGATGCCTAAGTTGTCCTCCAACTCAGTTTGTAGCCTAGGCTGCATTGAACTTTTGATTCTCCATGTAAGTAGCTCAGATTACAGGCTGGTGCCATCAGGCCTGACTAATACAATTCTTTAAATTTGCCATTTTCTGGTAGTCCATCTTGTATTATTTTTAATGAGAAGTCATTAGTGATCCTTACCTATCGATACCTTCCAAGAATTATTTTTGCAAGTATTTCCTCTATCCCAGGATCTCTCAATGCTTTTTCTGGGGGCTCTGTTAGCATTTGTGTTATATCACCTAATTAATAATATCACAGCAGACCTCTAGAACACTTGATTTTTCAGAAATTCTTTTTGTTTAGATTTCCTGCTGCTCTGCATTCAAGTTTTCTAGTGCCTCTTCTTTATTTTTCAATTTTGTTTAATGAATTTTAAATTCCTGATGTTTTTAGTACTAGATTTCCATATATTTAAATTTTATGATTTTGATTTCTGTGCTGAAATTTACCATCTTTTTTCTCAAAATGTCCACATTTCTTTTCAATCCCTAAACAAGTTTTCTGTCTTTGTCTCTGTCTACGTGTATGTGTGTGTTGTATGTGTGTGTGCATGTGTGTTCATGATGTGTGTAAGAGTGTGACCTGTCAATTCTCTTTCCACTATGAGTTCTGTGGGAGCTCAGGTCATCAGGCTTGGGGACAAGTGCCACTGCCTGCTGCTGAACCACCTCACCAGCCTGAACTTAACTTTTAAAGAGTAGCTTTTCTGTGATTTCACTAGAAAGAGGTATTAAACAAAATTACTCCCATCTGATGGCCAGAGCTCCAGTCTCTCCTAGTACTGTGCGACCTGCAGTGTCCAAGCTCAGCTCACAGCCCTACTGTAGAGCGTCTCTACCAGGAGTCATGGCAAACACTGGAAGTCTCACATGCAGATTTCTGGAGCTGCTTCCCTGTGTTGTAGCCTATAATCTGGATATCCCTCTGCACTGGGTATAGTGGCCTCAGAGACCTGAACTGCTTCCTCTACCCATTCTGACTATTGCTCTCAAACCAGATTAGCTGGCTTATAGAGTTTAGGAAGTGCCCTAGGCAGAAAGTGGGGTGAAGGGAAGATGTCTCTTCATGTGCGCGCATCCACGTTAAGAATGGCAGATCTGTGTTGTTCATTGTCTGATGTCTGAGAACATTAACTTCAAATATTTTGTCCAGTGTGGCACTTGGTCATATTAAATGGCTAAATATAATGCCTGTTACTTGGTAATGCCCATAACCAGAAATCTCTTTAAATAGTAAATGTTTATCTCAGAAATTTTATTTTCAAATGTGTATATATAGGCACAGTGTGTGTGTGTGTGTGTGTGTGTGTGTGTGTGTGTGTGTGTGTGTGTTAAGTTTTAGCCTGGAACTTTGTAGGAATATTTCAAATGCCTCTTCTTGCTGTTCATTTTCAAATAGATAATAACTTCTAGGGGAGGTTTTTAATGTTACAATAAAATAATAACACATAGTAATTTCCTGTTGAACTCATTACATTACTGTGTGGGACAATTAAATAATAACCTATAAAAGTTTCAGTTTTATTGCTGAAATTTTAAACTTATGGGTATAAAGTGATTTTTTTCTATTCTAACAGCTTCATAGAACAGAAAATGCATTCTAAAAAATTCCATCTGTGACAACAGATTGATACACAAAAGAGCTGCAGTTCAAGTTTAAGAGGCTAATAAAAGGGAAAATGGAACAAACCATCAATAGCCTCATTATCCTGATCATAATGAAATTAAAATGCAAATATAGCCTGCCAAAATGGAATTGTTTGTGAGTACTACATTAATCGGTGGTAATGAGTACAGATCAAAATATACTGTTTTGTATGCAGTTCTGGAAGAGTGAGGAGTTTGAGTCTGTATTTAGTATAATGACATTCTCATTGCAAGGAGATGATAAAGAAAAAACCCGACATTTGTGTTCAATGTTCTTAAAGCCATTGTATGTAAAACTTGAGTAGCTAGCATTCTAAAAAATTCCAGATCAGCCCATGAAGTAGAGATAAGTACATCAGCTATGTTTCTTATCTGTGTGGGGGTGGGGTGAGGCAGACGCATGTGCCCATGTGTGTGGAGGCCAGAGGTTGGCATTAGCTGTCTTCCTGATCATTTTCCACATTATTTTTATGACAGGGTCACTGGTTGAATCTGCAGCTCACTGACTGGCTACAGTGATTTCAGGGATTTTCCTGTCTCTGCTTCCCAGTGCTAGGATTACAGGTGTGCCCTTCCACACCTGGTTTTTAATGTTGCTGCTGGAGATCTGAACACAGGTCATTATACATGCACAGCACACACTTTACTCTCTGAGCCATCTCCCCAGCACTGAGTTGCATTCTTAATCCAACAGCTCTGAAATGGGAATCTTGGCTAGAAGCATTCTGTCGATAGTTTCTTGAAGTCATTAAAAAAAAAAAAAAAAAGACAGTCTCTTGTCACCTGTGTTCCCAAGTAGCATGACCTGATAGTGAGTTCTAAGAGGCTTCTTTTTAAATACGTTATTATTTTCATTTTGGGTGTATGGGTGTGTTGCCTGCATGCGTGTAAGTGCATCCCCATCATGCAATGCCTGCAGAGGTCAGAAGAGGGCATCGAAAATCCTGGATGGAACTGGAGTTACAGAGGGTTGTTAGCCACCATGTGGGTCCTGGGAAACAAACCCAGGTCCTCTGCAAGAGCAGTCAGTGCTCTTAACTGCTCAGCCATCAATCCAGCTCTGAGTCATCTTTTTAAAATTCTGACAAATGGTTCTCAATTCCCTAAGATCATAATCTTTCTATCTATCTATCTATCTATCATCTCTCTAGCTATGATCTATCTATCTGTGACTGAATTTATATTTGTAATGTGATTTTGTCTAAAATTCCTGCTACTGTCATTCCTTAAAGTGATATTAAGTTTAATAATGTAGAACTTTGAATTTTAATTTTGTTAACTATATTTTAAGTATTTTATCCTCTTTAATGGACAACTCCAATGGTAGATTCTCCAATTTCAAGGGATAGAACCAAATTAAGCTATAGTAAGTTTTAAATTTCCATCTTTAGGAAGTATGTGTTATGGCATGATTTTGTATGATGGTAACTAGGCAGAATTTGAAAGTGAGTTGAAATCATTGTTATCAAATGATTATAGTTTATAAATGTTGGAAAAAATATCCCGAAAGACAGCAAAAAGATTAGGAGTCAGGGCATTTGAATTCTGGAAGCAGAGAGTGATTAAAACAGTTATCAATTCAATTTCTCATGTGTAATACAAAGGCTTGTATCTGATGTCTCCCTGCAGAGCACATCTTTAAGAACTCCAACTGTGGTCTGCAGTGCAGACATTTGTACAGAATATTTAAGAAACATAAGAGGGTGCTGAAGCAGTCTGCTCCACAGAAAGAAAGGGGCTGGATATTCCCTCTGTCTCTCTGTCATTCTCTGTCTCTGTCTCTCCTCTCTTTCTCTTTCTCCTTTCCTCCCCACCCCTTGCTGTCTTGACCTTCTGAGTGTTTAATGTATCCAATTAATTCTGCAGAGGATGTTAAGATCAGTAGAAACAACAGCTTTGTTTTACTATACTAACAATCCGTTTGTTCTCAAGTGTTCCTGGCTTTCAAGAGAATTAAAATTAGGGTTGGTCTGCTCCTCCAGTTTCTTGTTTCATTTTGGCTTAATTTTTTTGCTACAAAAACCATTTTTTCATTGCCATTTTAGTTGAGAGTACAGTTTTGTTTTTAGACATTAATCTTAAATATCCTGGGACAATGAGTCTCTCAGAAATAATGTTATACTACTGTTTGATCTCTGGCAACATTTTTACAGCTTCATTTAAAATAAATCAGAACTCCTTCAGTGCTAAGATCTGCATGCTTTCTGAGTCCCTGGGAAGGACCACCTCTTGAGCTGACAGCACATCCTATGGTAAGCCCTCACAGAGTGTCACCCCATTGGTAATCACAAAGAAATTCATAAAGATATCACCTGAGTCTGGAATGCCTCTTCACTGGATTTTCCCCACAATAGTCTCTGAGACAGGTAAGGTGAATGAATATTATTCTTTCAGACACAAGAAATAGGAGTGAGAGATAGAAAGTCCCAAAGAACCTGAGCACTGAATCTAGCAACAATCCACACGATCTGCCTCTTAGGCCAAAACCCATCACTGTCACGTCAGCTTTCCTATCTGAAGAGACAGGTTTTTTTTTCACTCCCATTGATAACTCTGCTAGCTTTGAGATCAAGATATTGATGGATGTTATCTTTAAGCTTTTATATCCTCAAACATGGCATAAAGAAGCAATTTCTCAGTGAGTTTCATCACGTACCTTTTTAATTTGTTCTTATGTTTTCTCTTCTTTAAACAAAAGGAAAATGTTTCAATACAGCAAAAAGGAAATGACAGATGTGAGTTTTCTCTTTCATGCAACAAACAAGTTCTTAAATTGATTTCTAGAGATCTACGCTACCCAGCATCTTAAACTGTCTGTTCTTTTAATTCTATCACTGTTCTTTATCATTAATGCAGAAGGCACTTGTAATTTAGATTCAAATATGGGCTCATCTAACTTGTAGATCTTAGGAACTGAGAATTAACTACAGAAGAATTGTACTTGCACATCCAGGGGAATCTGGTTTGGAGAAAAGAACCATGTGGTGTCCCGTTGTTTGTCTTTCTTGGCTCTCATGATAAGTTCAGCTCATTTATGCAGATAAAAAGGTAGCTTCTAAATCCTCAATGTGGTCACTATCAAAAGAAAGAAAAAAATGCATAATGTGTGGTGGCCCATCAGATGTTATATATGTTTATAATAAAAATAACCAAATCAACATTGTGGCAAATATGAACTTCACCTTTTCACACCTATGTACATTGGCTTCCTCTGTAAGAATCACATTTCAATGAACTGGCTTTCCTGAAAGAGTCATTAGTTTGGCATTTGATTGTATTTCTGTTGGCTTGAGAATATACTAGAAGGCCCCAAGAGCTCTCTTTTGTATTACTCAGATCTCTACAAAATCAGATAGGATGAGGTTCATAGCCAAGCTAAGCATACATGTAATCAGAATGATAAAGTGATCTGCATGTTTAAAGCATCAACCTGGAGTTATCTTTGTTGGCCCATGAACCTGATCAAGCTGCCATCTGCTCCACAGCTCTATCTACTGTGACAAAATCACATGCTCTTTGCGTATCTGTAAATGAAACACTCTTTCCAGCTTACTCACCACTGAATACCATTCCCAATAAAAGAGCCTTCGCTGTAAATGAAAACAAAGATGTGTTCATATATTTGAAGATTAATGTCTCATGTAAATTTCTAATATCTTAGATCAATATCTAAGATAATCTACAAGAAGAAAAATTGTGGTTTCTTGTACATAGACTTAAATCCACAGGGTGGTCTACAATTATTTCAGTATTGGAGTAAAAATTTTGACAAAAGGAAATTGTATGGCATTTATGAAATACAGGAAACAAAGGATATCTTTTTCATTTTTTATACCAGCACATCTATTTATAATTACTTGTTAAGAAATTTAGAAACAATAGTAATTTTAGAGAAGCTGACAATTAGAACAAATCTGTAGGTAATTATTAAATACCTAGTATGTCTTCGCCTTTAAAAATATTGAATGTTTATAATTATAGTTTACAACGATGAAGGACTCTTAATTGTCAGTAGGTGAAGAATAAAGTTTGTGAAGAACTGCAAATATATACTGCTAAGAAAACAAATGAATTTTAATTTGTTCACCTCATTCAATGATGAGCCTGATGGCTAGAAGTGACTATGGATTGATCAAATTATATTGTATAAGTATGCAATAGAAGTGGGCTCCAGCTTTCTAGAACCTTAATTTATCTGTTCTAAGCTTTAGTTCCATTAACTGTAGATGAGTGATCACTCCATGGTATCAAAGCTATGGTTTGAACGTGTTCCCCATTAAAGTATGTATTGAATAGTTAATCCCTAAATGCACAGTTATTGGAATTATTTAGCTAAGGAAGTCTTCACCTTCATGAAGGAATTATGGCTGGTTATAAAAGGGCTGGTGACTGTGAGTTTGAACTCCTGTTCCTAATCTCTTGACCTTCTGCCTTCTGCCATGGGATGAAGCACGAAGGCCCTAGATGTGAGTCACTCAATGCTGGACTTCCCATCCTCCAGAACTGTAAGAAGTAAATCTCTGCTTTGATGAAATTTCAACTGTCATGTATTCTGTTATAGCAGCACACAATATACTAAGACAGTTAACAAAAGGAATAAATGAAAGGAACAGAGTTCTTACTGGAAATGTTTGGCACATATTAAGCTAATCATATATTTTAATAGTTATCACTATTCATTATTTCATATTTTGAGTGATTATTGATAATGATATAAAGATTGTTAAAATTACTCATGCTGAATTTCATAGAATCACTTTTTTTAAAAAGGAAAATTCATGTCTTGGCTATTTACTATCCTATGTTTTCTACCTTAGTTTTTGTTTTACTATGCAAACATAACATGAAGACATAGTCCTTTTTGGAAGCAATAATATTTTATCCATATGTACCAATACCTGGGAGAAATGCCTGACATCATTGTAGCTTTCTATGTAAGCTTTGGTTTGATAACAATTCCTTTAAAACCAATTAAGATATTACTTTTTAGTAATACAGTTTGAGGAAAAACATTCAGCGTGTTCATGGGAAAATGATTAGAGTAAGAGCAGATGCAGCAATACCAAGAACAAGCTTAAACTTTCTCATGTGCTCAGTAACTTTCATTCTTTGTGGGATGAGGAGAAATGTGTTATTAATTGGCAGCAATGGCCATTGGGCCATATTTCTAAGGCAGAGCCAATCTTTGAAAAGGTAAGGTTGAGGAATCCCTTTAATCCCTGTTTTTGATCACTGGGAGTTGTGCAAACTAAACTCCTTTTCACTGACACTCTCAGGTTTAGCTTAGCAGGAGGGAGGAGTTGGAAAGGAGGCAAGAACACTGGGCGGTGTGGGAACGAGACTACAGCTAGCACAACTGACCATGGACCTGAGCCAGTTGCTCCACAAGGACCTGTCATTTTGGTCTCTTTTATCTATCGGTTTGTTCTCAACTTGGATGGGAAACAAATATAGTATTCATTTGCTTCATAAAAGACAACACTCCTCTAGATGTCCTCGCTGCCTCTCCCAAGGTACACCAAGGCTATGAGGTGGACGTATCATTTTCAGGTTTCCCCCAGTATTCTTGCATAAGTATGTGACTTCATAAACCTGTACCCATCTTGTATGGCTCCCTTTTCATAAAGCATGTATTGAAACTCATTGTATGACTTCTTTTTTACAACTATTTATTTTTATCTCAAAAATATGTCTTAAAGATGTATCCATGTATATAATGTTTTCTTTTTAATCATGCTTAGAATTCCAGAGAAGGAAAATGCTACAGTTTATTCAGACATTACTCTACTGAGATACATTACGGTTGATTATGTTTCAATATAGAAAAAAAACACACACACACAATGATTTTTTTTTCTTCATGTTCATTGGCAAATATTCCCCTAGGATCAATATGAAAGAGTGGAGATTGCTAGAGCACAGATTTTGCAATTTAGTTTAATAAATGCTGCTAAATTGTCCTTCCAAATGACTCTACCACCAAATATCACCCTTTGCCTGATTTATCTCTAAACATGGCTTCCCTCCACTCTCCCACACCTACACCACATATTCTTAGACTTTTAAATCTCATTTTAGCGTAGATGGTGGCACACACCTTTAATACCAGTACTCGGAAGGCAGAGGCTGCTTGGTCTCTAGGATGGAGGCCAGCCTAATCTACACAGGGACTTCCAGGTCAGCTGGGGTTACCGGTCTCTAAAAAATAGAAAAATATCTCAGCCAGGCCTGGTGGGGCACACCTTTATTCCCAGCACTGGGATCATAGCTGATTTCAGGCCTGCTGGCGCTACAAGGAGGCCCTGTCTCAAAAAGACAAGACAAAACCAAAATCTCATTTTAATCTGCATTTCCCTTTTCTATTGAAAATCTATGTTTTTTGAGAAGTTTTTTTCTGGATAGTTGTATTTCTTCCTACTCTTAATTGCATATTATTGACGTTCTGAACATTTTCCATTTGATTTCTTGTTGACTTGGAAGATAGTTCATGTATGTTTGGGGTAAGAATTCTATCAACTATCTTAGACAAATATCTTTTCCAAACCGAATTGAACTTTTAAATATTTTAATGATTGTGTCTAGTACCAACACTTTGTATGTTACTGAACTTAAAGAGGTGAGCCTTTATGCTCTTTTTCCACTTGAAAGCTCTTTCCTTAACTCCGTGTCCCATCCTGCTGAGCTGGGTTAGCTTTCTGTTACTCTCCCAAATGCCTGAGACAAACACTATGAGGGAAGGCTTATTTAGGCTCATGGTTTCAGAGTTTTCAGTCTCTGGTCTCCTGACCCCATTGATTTGGGCCTGTGGTGAGACAGAACATCATAGTGAAACCCTACTCACCTCACAGCAGACAAGAAGCAAAGAGAGACAGAGAAAGAAAGATGGTCTTTAGTCCGAATGTCCCTTTTCAAGGGCATGACCCCACTGGGCCAACCTCTTTCCTCTAGGTCTCTCTACTACCTCCCAATAGCACCACGGGCTGCAGACCGAACTTTGAGCCTACGATTGTTTGGGGGCACACTGAAGATAAACCAGAGTAAGTATTCTTTATTTTTCTTGATACATGTATAGATTCTCACTTTATAGTTACAGTTTGAATTATTGTCTTGAGCACTTTGAATCCAAGTCACAAGAAACATAAATAGAGGCAGGGTGCGGTGGTACATGCCTCTAATCCCAACCCTTCAGAGGCAGAGTCAAGAAGGTTGCCCAGACTTGAGGATAACCTGTGCTACATGGTAGCAAGTTTGTTTCCAGCTAACCTAGGCTACAGAGTGAGACTGTCTTAAAAAAACAAAAAAAGATCTAAAAAAATTGTTAATGTAATTATAATTATTTAAAATATTTAACATTAAAAATATAAGATTTATATATCAGGTTCTCCATACCTTTGAATACTATCCTGAGACACATATTAATTAAAAGCAAAACTAAATATTCCAAAGCATAAAAACTCTTTAGCAATTAGTTAACTGATTAGAAAGAGGCACTGTAATCTGTAATTTCAGAACATGAAAGAATATTTGCCAGTCAACCATTGTCATTTAGTTTTAACTTTATAATTTTGTTTTTCCCTAGACAACAACTAGAGTAATAGCACCAGTAATAAGAGATTAAGTTTGATTGACACTAATAATAAGGTAGGCAGCTTTCTGCAACACCCTGTAAGACATTTCATTTAATTTCTATTGATTTCTGAAGTTGGTATTATTTTATAGATATAGAAACTGAGGTATGGGATATTTCAGTGACTTTCTCCAGTTGAGAAAGCTCATAGCTCAAGAAGGAAGGATGCTACTCCAAGCACTGTATCCCTAGAACCTACCCTCTGAGCCACTGTGAATGTAGTCCTTCCTTTCTCTCTCCTTCCCTCCCCCTCCCCCTCCCCCTCCTCTTCCTCCTCCTCCTTCTCTGATAGTCCAAGTGTCCTTAAATTCACTGCTATATAGCCAAGGCAAGACCTTTTCTTTGCCTTTCTGCCTCTCCTGCTCTTGCTCTTGCTTGCTAGTGGTGCTAGAACACAGGGCCTTGTATGTATTAAGCAAGTATCGTATCACCAATCTCTATCTCTGGCACCCCCTTTGTGTCTTTACTCTCTTCAAAGAAGTCAATTTGAACTTGCCTTTTATAATTAAACTTCTGATTCTTAAAAAAAAACCCTGCACTTAAAACAAATATTTCCTACAGTCAAACAATAAACCTCTTTGATTCATCACTGTTTCTTTAGACAATTAGCTGGTTGGTCATCTACCTGTAGTCTAAATTTAGGCAGTCTGTTCTTCAGCACTAGGGGTCCACTGTATAATACTTAAAGGAATTAAAAACATGTTTATGTTTTGGTTTGACAAATAAGCAAACCACAGACTATCTGTAACTGATAACATTATGGTGGTATGTGGACTATAAACCTTGAGGATTTTTGGAAATGCATTCTATCTAATCTACACTCTATCAAGTCATGCAATCATGAGACAATTTCTAATAGTTAGGGATATAATCTATAACCACTTAAATAACTTTGAACAGTGATTCAACTAAAGTTGATTATAGTCCAGCCAGCAGCTTGGCATGGCTCTAGACTCTGGGCTGAATTAAGGAAATGGACAGAATTTATGAGACATTCATTTACAAACATTCATGTTACACTGAATATCCTTTACAAATACATTCAGCATGTAGTCTCCATGCTGATGGCATAATTTAAATAGCTAAAATAAAATAATAGCAACTAAAGCTTTAATTATCTTAGGAGATGATACTGAACATCTGTCAAAGAAATCTCTTGTTTCAGCTGAAATTCTAAAGAAAGCATGGTTGGATCTATAGCAAAGACTTTACATGTTTTGACGCCTGAATCTGTTGTGTCTTCCAAATTCTTCTTCTTTTTTTAATTTTTTGAAGGATTTAGAAAAATGACAACAAAGGGTTCAAGGAATTTGTTTAGTTACAAAACAAAACAAACAGAACATTTTTCTAAGATAGGTCTCTGGGGTCCTGGTGTCCAGTCTGATCTTTATCTCCATTTAAGGGACTTCAGAACTCTGACCCGAGGCCCTCAGGGGTGCTTAAAGATCAAAGAGGCTGCTGTGCCATGTACTCGGTATTGTATACTATTTTCAATACAGGCTCAGGGCAAGAAAAATAGTTCATTAAACATTTAACTTACAGCCTTTAACATGCAGACGTTTTCAGTGATTTGGGGTTGAACTACTTTTTTTGGTAACTTTCTGAAAAATTACTTTGCATATTCATAGTATAGTTTTTCAAATTTTTTAAATAAGATTATGAATGCAAAAGGTCTCAACCTTTGTAGACTATGAAATGAAGAGTTATTTCATCAGAACAGTTAATATACTTTTAAAGAAGATTAAATTTTTGGATAAATAATTATGATTGCATGAGTGGTTATTAATAACTAGAGTCTTTGTAGGAAATTGTGAAATGCTTCTTGCAAATATGAATGCTACAGTTACTGAAACTATCTTGCTGTCTAACAGATAAAGATGTTCCAAAATAACTAAATCCAAATATATCAAAGGACACAAATGCCGAATCAAAACCAGTCTTAACATTTGACCCTACTGGGCAAAAATAAGCCTTGCTATTAGCAAAGAAAACTAAGCATGCCTGGCTAATTGAGGGATTGCAAAGCTGGCTTTTCCTTCCATGACTGACCTCCAGGAATGTAAAGTCCAGTGTCCTCCATCTAGCCTGGCTTCCTTAGATCCCATTTGGCCACATTCATAGGTAAATAACTAAAATACTGTCATTCAAGTAATTGAAAACAAATGAATGAAAGATGGATCATCCCCAGCAAGAACAAAGCCTAGCTAGCTGGTGTTTGTCTTCATGAAATACGCGTTTAGAATCCACAAATATATAGACAGTGAAAAAGAAAATCGTATTTGTCCACTTCTGCATTTTCAAAACCAACAGTAAGAATTAGAGAGAGAAAAACAGGTTACATTCTGGGTAAAGACCACCACTGGCTCACGTCGAGATAGGGAAGCATTTGCTATCAAACATTTCTTTTTCTCTCTTACTGCTTTTGTAAATAAACACGATGATTATTTTGCTTCCTTCTAGATTTTCTATATTGCTTTCTTTTCATTGTAGATAAATCAGCACATGAGAAAAAGCATAATTTGATGCCTTATCGCATGGGAGAAATAAGTTTAAGTAATTATCTTTTCATAAGTAATGCAAAGTTGTTCCATTTCTGTTTGAATATTTTTGAAATGCTCAAGCTCAGGGACATTGTAATATTATTATAATAGATGAGGCTCTTTTGGAACCATGTCTAGACCCAAAGCAATGTGAATACATGTTCATCTTTCTTCCTTTCAATCTACCTTTTATCATCATAAGACATGTAACAGAAACATTCTGCCAAATAATGATTAATAATTGAAGCTTAATGTACTTAGGAATTTATACATCTCATGCTTGATTAGAACTGTCACTTTCAGTTGCCCTTTTATCTCCTGCTATTTGAATTAAATATTTCATCACTAAATAATCTTATGGTTACTATTACATCAAGTGTGAGAAAGGACATAGAAGAAGGTTATAATATCTATTATCTACACAAATATGCATGATCCTGGCCATATTCATTTCAAAGGAAATTTAAATGGAATGTTTTCTGAATATTAAATAGACTTTCACCTACAAATGATCACAATATAAACCAACCACTGCATATCATTACTGGAAAAGTGCCAAGTGCCATGGGGAAACCTCAGTCCTCGTTTTTAAACACCAGTCTCACTTTGTAACCGGAGCAACTCTCTCAACCATAAAATGGGGATAACATTATAGAGTATTTGTTGTAATCACTGAAGGTATTGCAATCCCTGTAGTGTGACGTTTTCCACATTGTACTATCAAATTAAAGGAGTGCTGTCTAGATATACTTCCAAACTAAAATCTAGTATATCTTGTTAAATTAAGAAAATCACTTGATTTTAAAATTTTAATTCTATGTGTGGATGTGTGTGTGTGTGTTTATAAAGACCCAAAGTGATAGGATGCCTTTCCCAATTGTCTTCTGTCTTACTTTTTGAGACAGTCTTTCACTGAAACTGGATCCCAACATTTGGAGACTAGCTGGCTACCACACCCCAGGAATCTTCCTGTCTCTGCCTCCTCAGACCTGAGGTTCCAGATGCACTGTCTGCTGCTTTTGCTCTTTTTTTACACGGGTGCTGGAGATCCAAACTCAGGCCTTCCTGCTCCTACAGAAAGCACTGAGTCACTGCTCTAGGACCTAAATAATGTACTCTTTTCTTTTTGTTTTGTGTGGTGTTGTGTAGTGTGTGTGTATGTGTGTGTTCACATGTGTCTGGTGCTGCACATGTCTTTGTGTAGTTGTGCAGGTCAGAAGTTGATGCTAAGGGTCTTCCTTAATCGTTCTCCACGTTATTTATTAAGGCAGGGTCTTCTCAATGAACCTGGGCGCCCCAATTCTGCTATTTTAGCTGGTCAGCTTGTACAAGGGATCCCCACTCTGTGCTTCTCCAGTTGCTGGGAATAGGCAGCCACCATGCCTGCTGGCTTTTAATATGTGGGTGCTGGGGATCCAAACTCTGATATTGTGCTTGTGTAGCAAATGCCTTATCCACTAGCCATCTCCCCAGTCCCCCTAAACAGCATATTCATAATATCCCCCAAGATTATACTTCTGGTGGCTAAGGAAAGGAAAATGATACATACTAAATTGGTATAAACAAGGCAGGTGTGTGGTCCACGCCGTTAATCCAGCACTGAGGAGGCAGAGGCAGACGGATCTTTGTAAGATCAAGGCCAGCCTTGATCTATATATCGAGTTCCAGGTCATCTGGGGTTACAGGGAGAACCTGCTGAGAGAAAGAGAGGAGGGGAGGATTTGGTATAAACTGCTATGTTATTTAGTACAAATTCTCAACCCACATGCCAGAACTCTGTTCTCCTGCTAAATTGTCTTATATTCAGCTCATCTCTCCTGATGAAGGAATCTCTTTGCATGCGGATCCACACTTAGGTCATCAATAAATGAGACGTAAAATTTTACTGAGTCAATAGACTGGATATAAAGTAGGGACTCCGTGGTCAGCTTAGTAATGGGCAGCTTGTCTGCTTCCTATTCTCCTCTGCATTGCTTTCCTTTCCTCCCTGCTTTTACTGTCCTGTTAGTGCCATACATTATCAGCACACTGGAGAAAAAAAGGAAGGTCTTTTAAATCTTAAGCCTGAGCTCCCTTGTCTATACTACAATGACCCGCTGAGTGCCCTTTGCACTGGGGCTCACAGTACTAATCACCCTGAAATCTAGCCTTTGTTCTCCTGAATGTCATCACAGCCTTGTCAGATGCCTTGCTGCATCCCTAAATACATTCTTTATGCCCTCAGTCTCAGCATCTCTCCTGGATCCCGAACCTTGGCTTACCTATGTGAAATACTGCTACTTTGCTTAGTCCTACAAGGCAAGGTTTCATGTTCGTAAGACAATGCAGTCTTCTTGCCTAAGAACTGAGAAGATCTGGCCTGATCAGAGGGACAAATGAGATTATAACTGGCATGTGTGCAACTCTCCATCTGACTTTTCTTGCTTATCCCTCCCATCTGCAGTGCTGTCCCCATCTATTCATTGTCTCTGATTTATGGAGTCCCTCTCAGGCCAAAGTTCAATGCCACCTTAAAGCATTTGCTGATCAGCTTATTTGCATTCCTACCTGGTTGTATGTACCATGCATCATTTAATGCTACCCTAATATTACTCATCTTGCTTACTATCCTGTACAGTGCAGGCTTCTGGTGGGCAGATGTCATTTAATTTGTACTTCATTTGTATTCTCAAAATGCTTTCCACATTGCTGGTGCTAAATAGTTATTGAATGTCTAAGTGAATCCTTTCTATTCCATTTGTAGCCTTCACGACTGTTTTCATTCTACTGCTTGGTATTGTGAGTCTTAAAGTCTCAGATTCCATACTTTCCTCAAAATACATCAGTCTCCCACACTCACAAATCATTATTTATGACCTTCTTAATGCTCACATGCTTATAGCCTGTGGTTTCTTGATGCATACAGCTTAATATCATTTTGTAGTTTTATAGTTTATATGCATGGTCTTAAGTAGGTGAGTTCCTTTGAGTTGGAAAAGTCTATCTTCTGTGACTTGCATAGTATTGGAATTGGTTGGCATTTAAGTCATTACTGTTTTCAAGGCCTGAGGATCTTCTAGTTCAAGCCTGATTGAGAGGACAGGGAACACCTGTATGTACACATGTAGGTATGTCTACAATGCTTCACATGTTCTAGAACCTTGTATGCACAAGGCTGTAGACTAACGTTGTGTGCAAGGACCAGACACTCAATATTTATAGGTAATAAATCCTTGTGATTTCCAGATTATGTAATTTGTGGCGATAAAGATTTTACTATTCTTGCTTTAAATACATTCTCTCCATATGACAGTAGGGAGATACTGTCACTAAAATATTAAAAGTGCATATCCAAGAATTATTTTTGAATATTAAAGTTGCACTAAAGATTCTCATTTCAAGATTTAACAACGTTAGAATTTATACATGGTTTTTAAACAGAATTAATTAAAACCATCTTTTTGGTGTTGCTTAAACTTGACCTCAAAACTGCAAGGTTAAAAACAGAAATGCTATGGAGCCAGGGCTAGCTTGACTTGAGCATGTTTCCAAAAAGAAACGGCACACAAATCCTCCAACAAAAACGGCCACACTCTATAATCTTTGTTAAGTGCCGTCATTTAAAATTCAGGTCAGAGATTAATGAGAAAAGTGTTATTTACACTGTTCCTGTGAATGGAAATTCACGGCTATATTGTAAAAAAGATAAACGAGAAGCAAGATCTCCACATTAAATGTCACTTAATTATCATTCTGAAAGAAATAGTTATCACTGTGACCTAAGTTCTGAGAATGAAAACAAGTTACTCGAATGCCCTTGATGTATGTTAACTTGTAATCCATTTTTAGAACACAGAAATGTTCACCTTTGAAAACTAGAAAAATGACCTTCTATCAAGGTTTTTTTTTTTCTTTTTTCAGCACTGCTGGAACTGTCATGGTGGTAGATTCACACAAGAGATATTGAAATTCTGTTTGAATTTCATTTTTCAGTGCTGGGGATTGAACCAAGGACTTGTGGAGTGCTAGGCAAGCACTTATCCAGTGAGCCACATCCCCACTCCCACGTTACACTTTTCACTTAAAGTTTCACCAATAATTTATCAGAGATCTGATGTTGTTAAAGCCTAGTTTTCTACTGATCTGATCTTACCTGAAACAAGAGGACAGAGGTCCAATGCACTGTCACCAGCTCTCTGACATCACTTGCAAATCATGTGTATCTGAGCATATTAAGTTGATAGTGCTCCTTCGGAAAAATAACAGGAGAATCCACTTAAAATCAGCTATCCATTTATGTATTTTGTGTATGTAATTATTTCAAAATAAAATGGCTCAGAGTTTGGTACTATTTCATATATAGCTGAGATGATCCTCAACTATGAGATATCTTGATAAAATACCCTAAGCTGAAAAATATTGTTAAGTCAGAAATGTAGTTACCACACCTTCCTAACCCCGGAAGTATAGGTTAGCAGCACTGTGTCACTAGTTTTCACCTTTGGGATCACAAGGCTAACTGGAAGCAGCAATCATTGCTGCTGCCCAGAATTCAGTTTATCAACAGCAAAGGTAAAGATCTCAACTTCAGGTCATTTCTACAGAACTCCTTTCTTTTGCCTCATCACAGAAAACCTTAAGTTAAATTATAAGTCAATGACTGACTGTATTAAAACACTTGAAAAGCCACATTAAAACAGGAAAGTCATTAGTATTAATGATACGTACACAATGCAACTGGTCCTGAAAAATCCCCAGTGTGAAGACTAAGTCAACTAGACAATTATGAAATTTCCAAGAGGAAATCCAAGTGTATTACAACATTTAGTTCATAGTTAAATGTGGGAATCCTTCAAATTCAGGCTATTTTATTTAAACTACATACTTTCAAAAACAACTGTAAGCATGACTTCTTAGAACTGTTAAGCAATGGGTTTAGAGAACTCATATGTACACAAACAGGATAGCTATGGAGATAGTGATGCTGACTCTGCTTTAAAATGTTAGGCCATGGGGCTGCAGAGATGGCTCAGTGGTTGAGATTACTGACTATTCTTTCAGAGGACCCAGGTTCGACTCCCAGCACCCACATGATGTCTAACAACCGTCCATAGCTCCAGTTCCAGGGTATCCAACACTTTCTTCTAACCTCTACGGAAAATGCACGACACCAGTGCGCTTACATACATACAGGCAATGCACTCATACGCATAAAATTCAGAAATAATAGTAACATTAAAATGTTAGGTCAAAGTATAATTCAAGGTCATGACACAAAGTTAAAACTTTATAATTCAAAAATTGGATAATGGAACTCATTGTCAAGAACTACATTGCTAGAGCAATACAGCTGTTACAGTTGAACTTTCTGGGATTCTTATCAAATTGAGGTGTGTACTATTTATGAGAACTTCACTAACTAGTCTGCAGAAATGTACTAAAGTCCAAAACATCATCGATTCACAGCCTGCCTGCAACTGGAATGAATGTTGGCAATCCTAATTGGGAGCAGGACAGGTAGGTGGGGTGCCAGGTGTGTTTTTTAGTTACAAAAATGATTCTCAGACAGCCATGGGGTTTCTAAACTCCCAGCGCACTCTTCCATGTTGTAGTCACACTACCTCCATGCACATGCAGTCTGCATGAAGCCTTTACACTTGTGAATACACTGCCTAATGTGCTAAATATTCAGATTCCAACAGTAAAGCATTTTCCATCCAAACCTGGACCCGCAATCCTTAGATAAGGCTAACCGCTGCAGTAATTAATGACTGCTAGCCTGTCATTTTTCTGTGTGACTGATAGTTGGATTTCTCAGGGTAGAAAGTAAGAATTTCTAAAAAGAGAAACTTCAACTAGAGGTCTTAAGTTTTTCTCTTTAAGTGTTGGATACTCTGGTGTTTGGTGCTGGACAGAGCTCTTGACATGCAAACTGACTTGACAGAAACAGGGGCACCTGGCTAAGGAACAGCTTCTGGTGGAGCCTGGCAGGCAGCTTCCTGGATCTCACCCATAGCCAAGTTCTCAGGACCATTTTCTCCTTTAATTTCTATTTATCGGAGTTTTTCATAGACACACTTAAGAACATTGCTCATTTCAGGGTGTCTGCTGTTATTTATAGCAAGTGTTTGTAAATGTCCAATATCTAGTAAGAGATACAAAATCACATCTTAAAACTAGGAAAGATTTGTCTCTCCGTTGGGCTCTAGCCAGTTTCACAGGGAAACAGACCACTCAAAACTAAGAGCAGGTTGTAGACCGCACAGAACTTGGAGTTGCTTCCCTAAGCAGATAGTTGATCCCTAGAGACTTAAGGACAACACAACTCACAGACTGGTAAAGTCAGTAAACAATATTTTACTGAAACATTTCATAACACAGAAAATCTGTCTGCAGTGTAAAGTTACTGTCTTACACAAGAAGGACAGATCCATTTGCAAAGACTAGTATGAATAAATATGGGGTTTACAGACTAATTTATACACTGAAACTCTGCCCCACAGCCATAAAAATTTATATTTAACAGTGCAACATATAATTTAATCATCTGATTTATTTGACGGGTTCTTACTGAACACAACTACCTGGTTTTCATGTACATATATAACACATTTGTATGTATATAATCAACAATCTGTACAGTTTCTAAACATAAAACTCCTAAAAGGCACAATTGTCTATACAACATGTACAAAAATGGTGGTAACTGACACAAAACAATTATTGGTCAAAAGTTCATGATTGCACAAACATTAGTCATGAGTTCATGTCAGAAAAATGTGCTTTAAGGAAAGGATTTTTTTAAAGAAACCTGTGTTATTAAAAAAAAAAAAAAATAGAAAAGAAACCACTAGGTTGCGATGACGAGCCTGTCCTCGTCCTCGTCGCTGCTCACGTCACTGAAGTGCACAGAGGGCTGCCGGGGTGGCGCGGAGGGCCTGGGTGCTGGGCGGTCTGTGGAGAGGGCCGTGGGCCTGAGTGCCGGAGCCTTCCGACGCCCGTCCTGCGTGGGCACCGGCTGCGCCTGCGCAGAGGCGTGTCCGAGCATCACGTGACCCGCGGGGGCGGCCCTTCTGCGATCCCCTGGGCCTGCGCCTTCAGGGCCCGCGGGGTCAGCGGAGGGGCCAGGCCGGCTGGGCGCTGCGGCCTCCGGGGGACCTTCGGCCGAGCCCTGCTGGTCGTGGGCTTTGCAGCCGGGCCCCGGGGTGTCGGGCGCTCCGGGGGCGCCCACGGCCACCGGGCTGACGGCGGGGATCAGGGCGGGCAGGGCGATGTTGAGGATCTGCAGGCCCGGCAGGTGCGCCTGCGGGGCGGGGCTGCTCTGCGCGGGGGCGGCCAGCACCTGCAGCCCCACGGCGGCGTTGAGCGGCCCCACGGCGGCGCCGAGGGCCAGGCCCGGGGGGTGCACCTGCGCGCCCACGCTGGCGTTGGCCAGGCCCACGATGTTCACCGCCTCCATGCCCAGCGACGTGAGCGACGGCAGCCCCGGAGGGCTGAGGCTGGGCACGCGGATCTGGCCGATCGGGATGCATGGCACCACACTGCTCAATTCAGCCACTCCAGTGGGGGGATTCGTAGTGCCAGAAACTTCCGTGACGGCATCCCCAGGAGTGCCCACGGTTCTGTGAATGACACTCACTGCAGGGATGGTAAGCTGCATCGGCCCGGCCTGAATGGGCACAAAGGTGGAGTAGGTGAGGCCGGTGGGTACCACGTGGATGCCCCCCACTGGAACCACGTTGTAAGGGGTCCTGGATGGCTGCTGGGAATGCAAGGGGAGGTGGCTGAACAAATGCGTCTGTGGGGAGGGCAAGCCTGGAGGCGGGTGTAAGGTTATTGGCTGCTTCTGATCTTGACTGTCTGGTTGTGGGGAGGCAGCAGAAGGAATCTGGGCTGCAGGCTGGGCCACTGCAGGAGGCAGTCTCACCGATGATGTATCCTAGAAAACAGGCGAGAATGAAGCTTTGATGGCAAGGCATCCTCAACCATAGCTAAAATGCTGTGTTCAATGAGGTAAAAGTACGTTTGTATTTTACAACTGTTAGCTTGCTAAAGATGTTATGGTTTTTAGAAATAAATTTTCAACAAAAAAAGTCATCTTAACTTTTTTCCTAGTACAAATAACAGGAACACATTTTGTATAGTACTTTATACATTTTTCAAGTCAATTTCCTGGGTATCATCACACTTTATACTGAGAAATGAACATGGTTATGTTTTCATGCTGTTGCTATTCTGGCAGCACCAGCAACAATTTATTTGAGAGACCAGAAACTGTTGAGAAATTGCCTATTATTGGCTGTAAGCATCAACTCATCTGGGGAAAAATTAACCGAGGGATTATTCATTCATGAAATGAAAGGCTGTTACTGAGACGTGGGTCTGCAGGTGCTCGTTTATTAGCTAGCTCATTCATAGAAGATGGCGACATGTCTACTGAAGGCCAGACTTTCAAGTACTATGTGAGTGATTTGGGGTTACAGCAGCTTAGTGCATGGATGAACAATATTAAGCAAACACTGGAAGGGATAAATCCTGCCCATCCTCCCTACCACCCATGAGTTTTATCTAACTGTTGGCTTTTTCTTGCTATGTACATGTGTATATACACACACAAATATATACATGCACATATACACACATAGACATATTTGTTAGGGAGCTGCATTAATATACATAATTTCTATATTAAACTAAGTAAATTAGTGTGGGCTAGACAGTCTATAGAAATCTAAGATTTTATTATCTCCAGTGCAGAATCTGTCCCACTTAGAAATAAACTCTACTGTATTACTGAACACATAGGAAAGAGAATTGTCAGTGGGAAAAGAATGCATTTTCACCAGACTTCTGTGCCTCTTTGGAGCTGTGTGTCTTGACTGTGAGCTAGCTCCTGGAAAAAAACTTTCCCAAGCTATCCCAACAATTTGATTATCCAAGCAATATGAACTCTTAAAGCATGTTGTGATCGGGTTAACTTTGTGATGTAAATGACTAGCTTTTTGGCCAACTAAGCAATAGCAAAGCATAATCAGGATAATGCATTGCAAACTCACCGTCTACACCAGGGGAAAACAACAGAGAGGGAACCTTTGGGCACTCAAGTCTTAGGATGTGAATTTACACTTGGTAAGTATTTTATTGTCACTTTTAAAAACAAAGAATAAATGAGTACTTTTAAAGAGGCATCACAGATTTATAATACAATGTGAATTCTATCAAGATACTTAAGGCTTCAACAGATGTAAATTCTGCCAATGAACATAATAAAAAGGTACAAACTGATTTGTTTGTAAATAATTGTTTAGGCACATTAGTTTTTTTTTTTTTTTTAAAGTTATTAGGGTCTCTATAGGTAATGTATTAAGAAAGAAAAAGAAAAGAAACTACCACCATTCACCTACCTGTGTTGAAGCAACAGCCTTTCCAGCCAAAGGACTTCTTAAAACTTCAGATTCAGGATAATCCACAGACATCTGATGACAGGGGGATTTGGAGGCAGCTTCTGGGGACCTGGAAGTGTCTACAGAAGGAACTGTTCCATTCTCATCTTGTGCAGCGGGCTGCCTGGCCTTTGCTGGTGAGTTTGTCCTGTTGGGGTCAGTCTGTACTGTGCTCAAAACAGTCATCTTGGTGAGTAAAGCTCTAGGCAGAATGTCCATTGGGTCTGTGTGGACCCCCGAGAAGCAGTCGGGAACCCTGAGGTCCTCTTCCACACTCCCAGGATCCTGAAGGCCACTTCTGCATGGAAGATGCTGTGGGCTGGCTGTGACTGAGGGTGCTGCTGACAGGCCAGACTCTGCCTGACTATCCTCATCGTCCTCTTCATTGTCAATATCATCTTCATCTGGACCATCAGATTCTTCAAGATCATATGCAGACCGCTCATAGCTGAATCTTTGCTTTTCATCTATTAAGACAACCGAAAGGATCTGTCACAGAATCACACAAGCACAGTGTTTCCTTTGCTAACACCCTGAGACACATAGGAGATGGGGCAGCCCAGAGCATACACAAGCATACACTCTTACGACAAGGAGGAGCAGCAAGTCAAATAGTAGCAGCTCTGAGATGACATGAAGGTAAGTACCACAGCAGGGTGGCAGGTCAGGGCGAGAAACCCGAAACCCACCACCAAAGAGCGGTGGACAAGCAGAGGAGACACAAAGAAAAACAGTAATAGACAAGGCAAAAAGGCAACGAAAGCCTACAACATACCAGAGAAATCTGGAAGTCTGACAACACAAAAAAGAGTTCAGCTGTTCCCAGGCTTTCTCTCTACTTTTTAAAAACCTTCCTTTACTAAAAAAATTAGCACACGTACAAACACGGCATTGGATTTCAGAGCAGAATAAATTTTAATTCCAGTGGTAGTGAAGACATGCTTTCATTGATCTCTCAGTAACAATGCTCATCTGATATTTAAGCCCTTATTCACTTTTTGTATCTGCCACCAAAACACTGGAGGGTGATTTTTAGGCCAAGGAAAGGACTGCATGTTCATATATTGTAGATGTGTAATTTTTTATAATTAAGATAGTCAAAGATCAAACATGCATTCAGATGTTTTAAAGGTTCTACTACTATATTGTCAAGTAAACAGAAAAACACTCATTTATTGAGTCCCATTCATGGTACAAGCTAGAATGGGTGACTTCTGGACTCCAAATGCCTCAGACTTACATTGTATTTCCAATTCTAAGATTAGAGGGCCAACCTCAGCTTGACTCAACTTTGCCACACTAGTGCCAAATCAGATACTGTTTTTGGAAAGGTATTCTTTTGAAGTAGGGAAATAAAGATGACAAGGAGCTGGATGGCCAGGAGAACAAGCTCTCGAAGGGGAAGGTTTCAACAAAGGCCAAATGACTGCAAAATCTAGCTGGGCTGGTCCTGATTTACCTCGAAAGCTATTGCTTCCTAAACGAGAGAAAGCTGAACTTTAAATTCATGACTTTTTCCAGATTCAGTGAAGAGCTCAAGTTCTCAGCAATCCCAGTGTTCAAATCTAAGGACAGTGTCTACAAGGAAAGATACCTATGATTGTGTCACCTGGGACAGAGGAAGAGGACACTGCCAGAGGAGTTCATCATGAAAGTGTTTCCAGCCAGGTGTCAATTGGCAGGGCTGTGACACCTCTGGGGCCTATCAGCACTGAGAAAAGAGTGCTGAGTAGTGACCACCCACCATGACCCACATCTGGGAGAAGAGCAGCTGCCTCCGCAGGTGACAAAGAACTTCACCTGGATCCTGTTCCTCTCTTTCCAGTGCCGAAACAAAGCCTTACCCAGTAAGGGAAAGGACCACAAGGCACCACTAACCTTGGGGCACTGGTAAAGTTCACTAATGAGGAAGGGGAACAGGAGGAACAGATCTTGGTTCCTTGGGAAAGAACAGGACTTTACCATGAAACATAAAATGTCCAACTTTTAAACACAAAATTATAAAGCAATCCAACTCTCCAAAACAAACACTTTAAAGAGGCAAAGCAACCTCTGAAACTAGAGTCTGATATAGCACTAATATTATTGGCATAATTTTAAATAATTATGACTAGTATATTTAAAGTCTTAATGGGAAAAGGTAGATAATATGCAATGTCTGATGTGAATTTCAATTGATAGACAGAAACTATAAAGCAAATGATATATGAATGCTACAGCAGCTGGAGAGTCACACATACCATTAATCCCAGTTAATTACAAGGCTGAGGCAGGAGACTGTTTCAGACCAGACGGGGCAACAAAAGAATACCCTCATCTCAAAAGCAAAACAAAGTTTTAGTTTAGTGGTAGAGTGCTTGCCTGGTAATTGTGAGAAGCCCTGGGTTCAATCTTCAATCTCTCTCTCTCTCTCTCTCTCTCTCTCTCTCTCTCTCTCTCTCTCTCTCTCTCACACACACACACACACACACACATTGAAAAATAAAACCAAAAAACAAAATGCTACAGATGAAGCAAGCAAACTGTCATCAAAATTCTATAGCTACTGAAAATGACTTCTGAAGATAAAGGAGAACTGTGAAGTCCTCACTTACTGCTGGAGGAAGGTGGATGACTTAGGAAAAAGTGACTTTGCCACTTAGGAAAAAATACAGCTGCTTCTTCAAAAGCCAGAAATATAACTACTGTATCACTCAGAGATTCCATTCCTAGGTATCAAACCCTAACTTACATTTACACAAAAGTATTCACAGTGTAATGTCTAAAAGTTGGAAGCAACTCAGGTGTGTTTCAGAGGGCTGGTGGGCAAGCTGTGGCACATTGCTAGGATGGAATACTACTTAGTAATAAAAAAAGAATGAATTACTAACTCATAACGTGGATCTTTCTGTTTTACTACATGAAAGAGATCAGATCTAGAGAGTCACATCTTTAAGATTCGTTTTCTATGACATTTTGGAAAAGGAAAACATATACTTTGGAAAAATAGATCAGTAGTTATCAGGGGTTGTTGATAAGTTGGAGCGACTTTCCATAACCAAGTGGCTCAGGGGATTTTTCAGGTGATAGAACTGTTCTGCATGGAACTGGGCAGTTGGACACAGAATTCTATGCATTTATCAAAAACCACAGTACTATGCACAGTAAAAAAAAAAAACAAACAAACAAAAAAAACAGGATTACAGGCAGATAGAAAACAATCAACCAGAACATGGAATGAGCCCAAAGCAGAATGCAGACAGGAATGACAGTCCTGACCATGGAAACCCCAGTAGAGACCTGATTGTGAACCGTGACGCCAGAAGCAGAAAGAGCTGCACACCAATGCACCGTGATTGCAGAGCTTTCTCACAGGCCTGTGAGAGACGAGTTCCGAAACCAACTTACTCATCCTCGAGAGCTGAACAAATGTGGCCAGTTTATACAAATGTGATCCAGGCTTCTTGCTGGGAGTAAGGTAGTTAAAAAAGAAAACCAAGGAAAGCAAGGATGAATGTGGGGCACAACTGGTCCACTGGTGTGTGCCTGTGTGCGCTGGAGGGAAATTCGTACTGCTTCACTATCCAAAGAAAGGTGCCAGAAGAGGTAATATGTCAGTATCCATGAACACACCAGCCAATGCCCAGGTCTTGTTCTCCAGCAAAAAGAATCAGGAATTCTTAGAGAAACATTTGACTATAAGACTGGAACATCTGATGAGTCCTAAAAAAAAAGAACTACTTAGAAAAGAGGACTCAGAGCAGATCTGAAGGACTCTCAGGAACTGTGGCAAATGCTAGTCCTGAACTGGGCAATGAATAACAGGACAGGAAGCCCTTTGATATAAGTAAGTAGACGGAGAAAGTAGCTAAAACAGAAAATTCTAGTTAATGAAGTACCATGGTAGTATCACTGTGAGCCTAGCAGTGTAGAAACAGGATTATCTCCAAGGTCTTCCTCCACAGACAGTACTTACAGCAGGAAAAAATAGTTAAGATTACAGTACAGAGTCCTAACAGACACCACCTTAGTCCAGTGACAGAGGCCAGTTATGACTAACTCTTCATGACACCATGCGCTCCTTGACCTGATACACAGGAAACACACATAGCCCTGAATATCCTTCCCAATAATTTACAGCCTCAATCTAACAAGAAAATACACTGTTAAGAGCCCAAACTGAAAACCATTCTTCAATGTAAATAATATTCTTTGTCAAGGTCACAAAAGAAGAGAGAGGAGCGTATTTCTGGAGCCACCGAAGCGAGGACTTGACAGCATGTGGGATCATGGACCGGAAAGGAGACACAACAGGTGAACCTGTGGAGCATGAGTGAGGGCTGCATTTTGGTTGGTAACACTAAGCTGAGGTCAAGTTCAGTGTCCATAAGAGTGCTACAGTCATGTAAGAGGCTAACACACAAGGAGAAGCTCGGGAGCTCTCCATGCTAGCTTTATGACTTTCCCTTATGAAAGAAATTATATTTTTAAAACTTTCCCTTATGTAAGAAATTATATTTTTAAAAATGTACTTTAAAAACCCTCAGTGCTTCAGGTCTTGATTTTATTCTGAGACCAATATTTTGTCTCTCATATACTTGACAATATTCTCTGCTTCTCTATCTTCACAGTCAAATCAAGACTTCTTTGATAAGCATGTCCCCTACTGTTCTACTGGGAATCAGTTCTTAAAATCAATTCTACCTCTTCTATTGGTTGATTTAGAAGCACTGAAATTTTGACATCTACCTTAAATTGTCACCACCTACAAGTGTTCTTGTCTTCTACCTTTTGCATTTCTGACCCCACAAAGCAGCTCTAATCTTGTTTCGGCATCTGTACTAGGAGAGCATCTGGCTTAGCATTCCATACAAACCAACACTGCCTGATCATAATTAAAACAAGCACTAATTAAGGGTTTAAGTTTTTCACAGACTGATTTTTTAAGAATGAAAAATGCAGTTAATAATTTTTAGTGTTGAGTCACAGTCCACAAGTGTCAGAGCTGAGATTCAGTCTGTGTTAGTCTGTGCTAAACATTTCACATTCAATCATATTTAAAACCTAACTAGAGAATGATCTGAAAGGTCAACAATGGATTATAGTCATTAAGCTAGCTTATTATTAATACACATGAGCTCAGTGTTTATAGGTATCGACATTAAAAGCTTCATATAATTATTTGATTACCCATAGCAGACCATATGAAATGCAGTCTCCAAGGAGAACATAAACTAATAATTGAACTTAATTTCATAATAACCCTGCATTTTCCCGAACTATGAAAGTTTAAGAATTTGTTTTCAGGGTTAGCTGTAACCACAGGGTGGCTGCCCTGGACTTTCTTTCTAGACAGAGCCATAGCATGTAAGGTAGAGAGAACTTAGAAGAGGCTGGCATTCTTGTTTTAAGAGTTCTCTTCCCCAGGGTTTAGAGAAAATGTTGCTATTTATCTGAAATGGTGTCTGGAGTTTCCCAAAGGGGAAGACTACTGTCAAAGTTTGGAAATCTACAAATGAATGGCTGGATCATGATCTGTCTGTCAAGCAAGGCTGATACTCTGAAATGAAGGGGAACGGTGGGATGGGTGACACACAGGAACAGAAGACAAGGGCATCTGGAGACATGTGCACAGACATCTAACCTTGGACGGGGCACTGATGGCAGACCACAGGATACCACCTAAGTCTAGCCTGGGGGAACTGAGGTTATTACAGGAGCATGCACAACTCATGGGCCGCTACAGCACCAAAAAGCCACCCCTCCCCCTAGCATCAACTGCTAACCTCTCACATACCTTGGGGAGAGGAGCCTTGTTCACAGCATCTGAACTTCAGGAACTATCTACCATCTTCCACACTTCCAACCAAGAATGTTAGTGGGCCCAATCATGGTCTCATGAAAGTCATCAGCTGCCATGTCATGTCCTGAGGACAGTTTCACACCAGGGTTCTTTTAAATGTTTACATATCAAAACAGCCAGGCAGCCCTCCTCTCTACTGGTGTCTATGCTAGTCAGGAAGCCAAATATGTCACTTCCCTGTGTCTCTACCCTCCATCCAGTCCCCAGAGAAGCGTACCAGCACTGGCACTGATCAGAAGACGCACCCAGAGAAGCGCCTGGCTTCTTGTTAGGTCAGTAAGGGTGACACAGACTTGATGGCTTCTCCAAAAACTCACCATATGTGCACTTCTGAAACTGCTTGTGAAGGTTTCACAGGAACACAGCAAGGCTCCTGTTCAGACACTGCCCACAGCTACTTTTTGTCTGCTGTACTGCAATCAGCGTTGATGATGATGACAAACACCTGGCAAGCCTGGAATATTTACCATCTGGCCCTTTACAGAAAAAGGTTGCTGATGTCTAAGTGTCCAAATCATACGACCAAGTCTAACCCAAACCACCCCCCTGTGACAGAACAAACAGAGACACTACTTCACATAGGGAGTGAAGAGGCTTAACTATAAGAATGCATCAAAGCTAGCATGTGAACTGGTCTCCCGTCACCATTTCAACGGATGCACTGCCTTCTCCCTGTCATAGCACAGCTATGCGTTTTGGTGTGTACAACACAGGCTAATGCCCCAGGAAGATAAATGCTGAGCTTATTTCTCGGTAGCCATCAGAGACTATAGGAAAGACATAAGAAATCCATATTGTTTAGCAAATTCATAAACAAATGGCCCTTTAAAAAAGAAATGCAATTTGTTCTTCTAGACACATTCTCCATTCATTATAAATGTTTCTGGTATACAACAAAATTTTTCCTTCTTGTTCTATGAAATTCAACTCATGAGGGGAATAAGGAGTCTTTCAATGGCAATATTTTCCCCTCAAAGTAGTGCTTTCATAAATTTATATCCAGTGACTTTCTTAAAACACACTTGGGAAATGATCTGTAACCTCCCTGTAACCTGCCCCCATTGCTACCGGACAGTGACACCTGCTGGACGAACTGGAACCGCAGAGAGGACAGTCCAAGAAAGTGCCCCCACCTTCCACTCTGCTGTTACAGTCTCTATGGTTTGTTTTCCTCAAAGGCTTGGAAATACTAACTTGAAAGCCAAACAAACAGCAGCAACCTGGGGAACGTTTCTATAAGCGCATAAATCATAGTTCTGTTTAAATGACGGAAAGAACCCTCATGAATATCGTGAGCCAGAACAGAAGATTTGTTAGTTTTAGGCAATAAACCAAAAGGACTGTCCTACCTGTTGTTCATAAATGCTCTCGATGTTGCATTAACTATAAATCCCAAAGTCTATTATGGCTTCACATGGTACAAGGAAATTTTTCTTAAAATGTAGTAAGTGTTCTGTGTTATAATTGATGATTTCATTTAGAAAGAAGGCATAAAATTCACTAATTGTTTCTAAGGGTAATTATGATACAGGCTTTAAACCTGTGGTCTAACATTATTGTCTAACATTATTAACAAAAACACATACTACTGATCAGTAGTTAAACTCCCCAGAGAATGAGGCTTCTCCCTGCACTTGGCCTATGAAATGATCCCTCGTGGCAGGCGAGGGCACTCATTAACATTCCTTGTGTTGAAGCCCAGCACTCTGTTGACAAAAACATTCTTTGGATCAAAGGAAGACAAGCAACTTGCTGGCGACATGACTGTTGACACAAGGTAGGAACTAAAACATATTCCTTAAAACACCAAACACAAGGACGAAATTCCGGAGGCTGTACAACTTTATATGGCAAGAACACAGGGGAATGTGCAGCCTGAGAGCTTGGAAGAACTTTTCATGAGCATGCACTATAATTGTGGCTGGAGATGCTAGCTTGAAACAAATGGCAACAACTTCTAAATTTCCAGTGCCCAAATGTGAATGGCTAGTGTACAGAAATGTATACTCTCCTGTACTTTACTCAAAATAAATGTCTCCTAGCATCCCCAAGTTTGCTCTGCTCAGAATCAGAACAGAATTCATGTGCTAGACGATGAGAGATGGGGCCACAAAGCCAACCTGTGATAAACGTGGTAAAGAACCACAAGGCTTAAGGGTCTCTGGTCCTGCTTCACCCCATGTTCACAGCAACCTTTAATGAGCATGCTCTGTCAAGGGGGAACATGCATGTAAACTGTCAAAAGATACCTCAGACAGTGCTGACAGTACGAACAGACAAGATCAGTGCAAAAAAGGAGAGTAAAGCTAACTCTGGGACAGCAGCAAAGTGAAGCTGGAACAGAAGTGGACAAAACCTTTGGTAAAAACAAGACCAGGAGCCTGGCTCAGTGGTGAAGAGCTCATACTGCTTGTGCAGAGGACTGCAGTTTGCTTTGGAGGCTCACAGCCACCTGCAAGTGCAATCGCCTGGGATCCAACCCCTCTTCTGGCCTTCGGGCACTGCATGCACATGCAGACACAAATGCACACATATTCAAAAAAATGTAAAACCCAGTCTTTAAAACAAACAAAACAAGGCAGCTATGAGGGAATGACCAAATACAAACATATCAAACTTGAACCTCCCCCAGAAAGCTGGGGGCTGACTGAGACATGACCAAATAATGACGTGTTTAAACAAGGAGCATGCCAGCAAGCCGAGCAGGAACAGTCCAGTTTCATTTCTGTGGTCAATACATTTTTGTTTAATGAAGAAATACTCGGAGACATTTTCTGGCAATGATTATTTGTGTTTTCAAGAAAAGATCAGTTTGATAACCAAGCCCTTAAAAACCTGTCCTTAGGCTTCTGGGTAAAATCAAGTCTAAATATCCTGTCCTATTTCCCACATCTAAAATAATCAAGAGTTAAAAACGTAGGAACACTTTTATGCATCCTCTTAGCCAAAGAGTCTCTGTGACTCTCACTGAAATATGCAGAACCCAAAGTTTTTTCTCTTTAGTCTTTGATGTGTGTGTGTGTGTGTGTGTGTGTGTGTGTGTGAGAGAGAGAGAGAGAGAGAGAGAGAGAGAACAAGCTCCTACCTTGGAGTATGCATGCCTACCACATGTCAATGTTGGTTATCTTCCTCAGTCACTTCTCCACCTTATTTTTTGAGACAGCATCTCTCACTGAACCTGGAGTTCACCGTTTTAGCTGTGATGGCTGGCCAGCAAGCCACTGGGATCTACTTGTTTCTGTTCCTCCCAGCACTGGGATTACCATGCCTAGTGTTTAGATTGCTACTGGGCATCTGAACTGAGCTCTTCATGCTTGCTGAGCAAGCACTTTACCCACTGAACCATCTCTCTAGGCTCCTGTCCTTTTAAAGAACTTTGGGACCCTATGACTGACCTAACCACCATCTTGTTGTTATCTTCTAAGGAAGACCAGAGACGACCTTTTTTGTTTGGGGAACTGTATTGTTCTGAGCCAGGGTTTTTACCACATTGCCCAGTCTGGCCCTTCAAAATGTCTGGGCTCAATTGATCAGCCTGCCGTGGGCCTGCAAGTAGATGAATAAATGTATAATGACTAATCTGGAAATCTTGTACCTCCTTTAGTAAATTAGGCAACACTGTCTCCTATGGAATGGACTGTTGTAAAGGCTCAGGCCTGGGTCTGCCTTTAAATGTCCCCAATGTGTGTCTGTGAATAGTCAGAAAGAGCAAATTGTCTTTGTTGCAGTTACTGAAAAATGGGACAGATCTTTATCCATCTGGAGAGAGGCTTAGAATTTCTGGTCTTATCTAATGGCAACACCCAGAAAATTAATAGACATACCACCATCACCTTAATAATACCTGAATTAACCTGGAGCAGAAGCACAAACACTACTGACAGAGAAGGTATTACACAGTATATTACAATCATTCAATTCTACAGAAGGAATTTAATGGAAAAGAAATATATCAACTACAAGAGTACTAATAAATGCTATCAGATCATGTAGCATTTTTTCCCAATCATCGATTCTCAACAATTGTTTACTACCTACTATTGGTAGGCAGTGAACAATCCCAAATCCCCATCATTATTTTACTCACTTACTTATTAGGAACAGATAATAAACAAGTGGACACTCACACACCCCACATCTGTTGGCAAAAGTAGGAAAAGGGAGAAAATTCAAAGGAGACGAGGCTGAGCAAGGCGGGCGGCTGGGCACGCGCTTTCTTCTTGACTATACAGGGAGGTCAGAGCAAGTCCTGCTGAGAAGACCTTTCAGCACAGAGCTGCAGGCATGGCGGGATGAGTCTCAGTGTCCGGTGGGAGCATCCCAAACTATGGGAAGACTGGTTAGAAGTACAGAGACTTTGGCACTCGAGAGATGGCCCAGCCATTAAAAGCAATGACTGCTCTTGCGAGGACTTGAGTTTGATCCCCAGCACCCACATGGCAGCTAACAACTGTCCATAGCTCCAGTTCTAGGGTATCCAACACCCTCCTTTGATCTCCGTGGGTATTGCAGGGCATGGGTGCACATACATACCTGTAGGCAATACATCCATACACATGAAATTTAAAAATTATAAACAAAATATATTTAAACAAACAAACAAACAAACAGAAAGAAGCAGAGCTGGGTGTGCTCAGTGAAGAGCCAAGCCTTTACAACTGGGGCTAGGTAAGCCAAGCGGGGAGGGCCAAGGGCCAAGTCCCAGAAACATGGTAGTGGGAAGACTAAGGTGGCATTCTGTCTTGTGGAAAACAGATGGGTGGGGCAGGGCTAAACCAGACAGCACTCGGGGGCTACGGGAAGACCTTGAGTACAGATAATAGAAGCACTGATGTCGAGGTGGCATCTTACAATGCCAGAACTCCAAAGATGTTTTGAAGGAAGAGCCACGAGGTCTTTCTGGTATGTTAGAGACAAAATGAGAAAAGGACAGTCATCAAGACAACACCAAGAGTTTTGGTGGCACAGATGAGAACAAACTAGAAGGAAGTGCACCTCTTAGGTACTGGGTAAACCAGGAGTATGGGCCTCATCAAGCCTGAATGCCTATTAGATATCCAAGTAAAGGCAGCAGGCAAACTTGTAGACAGTGAACTGTCCTCTGCACCCAAATAGTATTCATGTCTGAAGACTAAAGGGATGACCTATGGGAGTGAGTAATGAGAGGAGAGGACGCCAGGGACCACGGGCGGGGGGGGGGAACATGTGCAGAGGCTAGAGAGATGGTGGAGCCAGTCAAGCAGACGGACGAACACCCATTACAGTTCAAGCTATTGAAAGGCTAAAATGGGCAGAGCCTGCAGAAAGGGGACCACACTGCAACCCTGAGTCCCACTCCCCAGACAGCATTTCAAAAACAAATATGCAAAATCTCGATCTATGAGAATGCTTCCTGTATGTCTTAGTTCAGACCCCAGCACATTCATAAAAAGCCAGTTGTGTGTGTACCTAACCTCCCCTCCCCCCGCCATGCTGCACGGTGGTGATGGACACAGGAGGATGGCTGGAGCCTGCCTAGCTCCAGGTTCAGAGAGACCCTGTCTCTAGGAAATAAGGAAGAAAGTAGTAAAGCAGGACACTTCTTCTTCGGTCTGCCCACAAGCACACACACATGAACATACACCAATACACCGACATGCCTATACACACAAATCCCATTTGTAACAACATCAACTTAATGGAATGGAAGTATTTTAGAAAAAATAATGAAACCAACTTCATCTCATTAAGAAAACATACAGATAAAATTAACCCCAAATAGGGCGGGAAGATTTTAAGAGCCAGTGAGGAGGTGTGTGACCATGTGGAATAGACTCCTACTCCTAGGACTCTGCTCATATTAACCTATAGCATTGGTTTTGGCATGCTCAAAACCCATGAAAGCTTAAGTAGCCCAGAACCCCACATGGAACTGGGGAAATGGGTAGCAGGCCCCAACCTCTGCTTAAGAAATATTGGCAACTGACTACTGTTGAGTGAGGATGAGCTAGTCTTTCTAAAGCGAGGGGCCCCAGGTAGGCTCACTAGACCTCAGTGGCTAAATCTGCACTGAGGAACATTTGGGGACACTAACTTGACACAGCAGACCTTAACACAGATGAAAGAACATATAGATTCCAGTTGGGGGCTTATGGAGGTGCTAGGGGTATAAAGATGACTAAGATTCACTGACATGTTCTATATGAAATGCACAGTGATTCAATAAAAATATGTACGTATCTACAAAAAATTTACTCCAAACAAATTCAGACCGTAGCATGCTAAAGAGGTGGGGCAAGGCCCTCTGAAAAGAGTAACATAAAAACAGACACTCTTCATTCTACGTACAAAGTGGCATTGTTCACGCCACCCCCCGACTGCCTGTGAGGGGAGAAGAGAGGAGCTGGATGGCAGAAAGGGAAGCTTTTAAAAACACAACCTAAGAGACGGATGAATCAGATATGAGGAAACGTTCTTCGTAGACATTGTCTCTGGGATGCGCACATACAGTGGATGCCCAGAAGCTGCATTCTTTTCATATTTTAAAAAGCTGTAAATATTTTTACATAGACAAAAGAGGATAATAAAAAGAACAAGATCATCTGTCTAAAACGACTACTTAATGTAGTTATACTTACACTGCAAGACTACTATAAAGCAAGAGGAGACAGATATATTTTGTTGGCACAGCCCCTCACAAAACATGGCTCTTGGGATTTAACACTTCTGTGTTATATTCTATTGCCTGATAAAAACTGAGCAGAGTGCTGGGAGTAGTGTCCGATGCCTTTAACCCTAGCACTCGGGATCTCTGAGATCAAGGCCAGCAGACTTAGAACAACAACAACACCAAAACCAAAACCAAACCAATCTGAGGAAGAAACTGAGTGCACGTCCCATAAACACAATAATCTGAAAACTTAAAAAATACAAACTAGTTTTTTCTTAAAAAAAAAAAAAAACAACAAAAAAAACCTTGTTTTATTTGAATAGGGAACTAGGCCATAAATTTTGACCCAAACCTAAGACCAGCCTTGGAATGAGACGGAAGACACACAGGCCGAGGGGCAGCCATACTGACTGGTGGGCACGGCACGCCACGCTCCTGGCCACCAGCATTTCTGCCACGGCTCTGCCTGCACCTCCTCCAGTCAGTGGCAGCTCCTCACACTCACTGCCTTTACAGATTCCTCCCCGCTTTGCATCAGAATAGCTCTTACTACCCAAGGCATTTTGCTTACACATTTAGAAATTCATTCCCGGTGATTCAGGTTGGGTTGTCAGGTGGGATTAAAAGAGTTGATAAATTCTCTTTTGTTGATAAATTCTTGAGTTAAAAACAGAAAATTTACAAAAATATATTTCTATTCTGATTGTTAAGAACAGATGAAAAGGAGGTTTATTTTGCCACCAAAATGGTCAAAATTAAACATATTTGTTGAGATAACAGAAAAAAAAGTTTGTAAAACAACATTTTCGACAAGGAAAATGCTTTTTTTCTTCAACACTTCTTGTGCCCCTTTCTAGTCTTTTCCTGGGGAAGAGGCGGGGTTAAGACCGAACCCAAGAACTCCACTAGGCTAGGCAGGTAGGTGCTCTGTCAGCGAGCCACATCCCATCCTCTGCCAACACCAGAAGCAGAGGCTGTGCCCTTCTGGCTCTGAGCCAAGTGCTACAGAGAGGCTGACTGCTAGCTCACCCAAGGCTGCTGCAGCTCAGTGGGGGGATAAGGAAACACTGTAAGGAAGGCAGGGAGCAAAGCTTTGCAGAGAGGAATCTAAAAAGCAGGAGGTCAGGGAAAGGAAAATGTTTCCCGCAAGGGCCATGTAAGGGAGATCTCAGAAGGCTTCACAACTGCAGTGGGCTGGTGCCACACAGTAAAAAAACTGGCATGGAGACCCATGCAGACTTGGGGCACAAATTAATGAGGAGAGTGGGGTGCTATGGGAAGGCTGTCACAGCAGTGAGCAAGTCCAGTGTCTACACAGGAAACTCAGGCCTGGGCCTAGGTAAGAGCAAGAAAAGGGAAAGGTGAAGGAGCAGGAAGGTGGCTGATTACAAAGGACTTTGAGTCACACTTTATAGTGGCAAAGTGGGTACCAACAACAAACTCCGGCTAGAAGAGCAGTGCGATCGCACACTTTCAGGAAAGTTAATTCAATATTTAAGTGTGGACTCAGTGGTTTTTCCTGTTGACTTGGAACCTCTCAAAGGAAGGCAGGAGAGGAAGGTAGAACACTTGAGATGGGAGAACTGATTAGGAACCTATAGTATATGTAAGTGAGAGCAATGAAAGAGGAATTCAGCAGTATCAAGCGGAGAAAGGAGAGTGTGCACGCAAGACGAATGGTACACTGCAAACAGCATTATGAAAAATACGTGGTGAGGCCTTACCTGATTCTTCTGTGTCTTGTTCATCTATCAAGCCTACTGAGACGCCTAAATCCACACACTTCTTGCTGTGTGCCTTGGACTTCATGTGTTTTGTCAGATTTCCTTAAGGGAAAAGAATGTTTACTAAGCTAACATGGTATTATTTTGTTACTGCATTTGTCAACACTGGAAAATTCCATTCTATTTCAAACAAACATATACACATTGGTTAACAATTCCAGTGACTGAAGTTTGGATGACTGAAATTTATAAGTTACAATAATCTTTTTATTTATTAGTGACAGTATTTTGTTTCAAATCTGTCTTATCTGTTTTGACAGCTTACTTTTGGGGCTCAGACAAGCATTAAAATCCCAGGCCTGTCAGCATGAATATTGGTTGACTCCCCTGTGGACTTTTAAATTGACCCCAAGCATCTCAGGTAGATAGCGCCATACGTAAAAACAGTGTCAACAAGGGCATACCATCTCTTCTGAGAAGATATAAGACAAAATCTAAATACTGAATTTTGTAGGTAGAGCCAAACTAGAAATGCTTAAACTGTGAGAATCATGGTTCTACATCTGGGTTTGCAGCAGTACAAGCCCATGCAAATTTGCTAGACTTATACAACTTCAATTTCTTGATAAATCCATAGTATACAACACTGGTTAGAGCTGTAATATCTGATTCTGGCACCAGGTGGTATATGCTTGTCAACCAACCACAGGGCAGTCCAAAGCTGAGTGCTTAACAAGTCTAAGAAGCTTCCAGGGTAGGTGATAGCTAAGACACACCGGCCCCCAACTGCTGTCCGGGTGTATGCTACAGATAACACTTGGTTTAAATGGCCTGCCTGTAGCAGACATTTATGTTAAGCACAGTCAAAAAACATGGCAGAAGGTTAAGTCATTAAGACAAATGAGTACAGTGGCATCTATTATATAAATCTCCACTTTTCTGAAAGAGTTTCAAAGTTTTCACATTAAAAATATAATTTTAAATCTTTGAGGCACCCTGAAGAAGCTGAGACTTCCACTTGTAAGACAAAATGCTTTTAAAGGAATAATGGTATTATAAAACAAGTTAAAAGGTCCACTTACAGTTCTCTCTAAACAGAGCTTTGGTTTTCTAGATAGGTAGCCATGAGAAGTTAATCTGCTTTCTAAGCAGCTAATATATGACTACCTAGATGAATCTGTGAATTTAAGTTTTTAATATGTGTATCTTCTCACAACTTGAACTAGTATTTTTAACCAACTTCCTAAATGATTTAGAACACTTGCATTTACATGTGCAGGATGTGTATGCTTAAATTCACTTATCTATTACAATGTAATAAACCAAGTGTTATTATAATGGGAATATTCCTGATAAACTGAATCATTTATCCAGATACTTGGAAAGCATGAGAGGTTGTTTCTTGATCCCAAAAGCCACAGAAGTCTAACTTTCTGTGGTATAAATGGGACAGAGTCCTATGGAGATGCAAGCTTACCGAGTGTTTTCTGTTGACTGACCTTTAAAGCAGAATCATGGAGACAATCAATTAAAACTGCTTTGAAAATAAAGTGGCAAATGAATTACAGAGACATAAGTATTACCACTAGAAGCACCAAGCTCTACCTGCTACAGAATATTCTTTTATAGGGTTTGGCTATCTTAGTGTACATTCTGGAGCATGCCATAACACTACTATTTCCTCCTGTGGAAAGCCAAACAACACATCCAGTAAGAAGCAGAGTTAAATTAGTTAGATTAAAAAAAAATTAAGCTGAATCAACAGCTCCATTGAAACAGAAGAAAAAATTGATCTATAATTATTTAGTTCCCTTTAAAAGGTGCTATGGGACCCACTGTAGATAGATTCACACAAAACATACTTCTGAAAGGAATCTGGCCCTAAAAATGACAACTGCCATGCTATAAGGACTCCTGAACTCCTAGGATTTTCACCAGTTCCCTTCCCTAAGACAGCCTCAAAGAAATATGCAATTCCATACAACTTACTGACAAAAACAGATGTGAATTCAACTATGAGGCATTAGAGAAACACAGAACAGGAAAGGTGCGGATGGGCTCTGACTAGCGCCTGGTCAGCATTACCTCAGACTTCCTTGATGTTCTGGGCTACTTTGTCATGGTTAAGACTTGGGATGAGTAATATTTTTCCTTCCTAGGAGATCACGATCATCTTACTTAGTTTTCCACTTCTAAACTGTCCTTTCTTCCTCTCCTTCATTACCATACTTTCTATAGAAAGGTTTCTTTGCTTCCTTCTATGAAAGATGATTCACTGCCTGTTATAGCTTGATCTTCTTGTATTTCAAAGCATACTCTGTACATGGTAGTCTTTTATTAGTAAGGTTAGCCTTTCAAATGTTTCTGTTCTCATACTGTAAACTAATGGTTTTTAAATCACAGGGTCAAACCAATGAAAGAACAGTAAACTGAGTTAAAAGATTCTAGACTTCATGTAAGACTGCGGAATCACCCCGACTTTTGCCCCCTGCCCATCTCCAGTAGAAAGAGGTGGGTCTGCATCACGAGCAAAGAGCACTTAAGTGAGGACTCCTCCGGCCTCCTTGGATTGCTTGAAACATAGAACTATTCAAATTTACCTGAAGAGCACTTTGTTCTGTCACTGCTGTTTCTGACACAACTTGAAATCAGAAGCTATGCAGTTGCTCCTTTTAACTTTCTTTAAATACAATAAATATTGACTAAAACTGTAGTAAATCTGGCTAGAGATGATTAATTCTACCCAAAACTATGAAGACAACCAATCTAACAAAAAAGGCAAATGTAAAATAAAAGATGATTATTTTTTAGATACCGCTATGTCAGTCAGGTATTCCTCTAATACCATTGCTTTGCTAAAGAAAGTCTTACTTTTTAAAGAATAGTATATGAAATTAAAATCTTTACTGAATTGTCACATAATGATTCATGGATAACAGTAAGTGTTTTATAATAGTATACCTATTATTTACAGAAAATCTGTAAATTACTTCATCATAAAGGCTTATGATTTAAATAAAAACAGAGGGATGCTAAATACAGTTTTAACGACTAGTTCTGGAAGCTCTTTAATTTCCTTTGGGCCACAAAATTTTCTTTTTCTTCAGTACAAACTAAGTATTTTGAAAAGGTGTTAGGTGTCATAACTATAATTTGGAGAGAAGAATGTAAAAAGGGGGAAATTGATCCATTTAAAATGTGTGTGTGTGTGTGTATATACTTCCTGTCATTAAGAACATTTCCCCTGAAAGGTTTAGAAACATAAAGAAACAAGACTACAACACTGACAGATGTAACTTGGTCCACTGAAGCTACTCATTCTTGGACAAATACTATGTGAGGCTGAGTGTTGGCTTTCCTACCTAAATGCAAACAGAAAGAACCACAGCAATATGTACCTCGTACCTTTGGTCTTAAAGGAGAAGTTACAGTAAGCGCAGTGGTAGGGACGCACATCTGTGTGGGTTCGGATGTGCTTCTTTAACATGCTCGGTTTCTTACAGCGTATCCCACACTCTTCACAGATGTACTTTCCTCTTCCCCTGCCTCGGACATAGACATATTCTTCATTTGATTTATATCTAATTTAAAGAAAAACAAAACATGAATAGGAAGATTGGATATTATCACCCTGAGAATATATTAGTTAAAATTCAATCTCAAAAATAAATCACAACTTTTATACACACTTTACACTTTATGCACATTTAAGAAATGAACACTCCCATTTTCTTAATCATAATTAATGTTCTAACAGCTAATTCTGTCCAGTCACTGAATATGATGGTTAACTTTTAAGTATTTCCTCAATTTTAAGACACTAGTTTGAAAGTTTTTTTATTGCTAAATTAATCATAGTGATTATAAATATAAAATATGTCTGAGCTTCATTCTGCCTAACACTAGTTCCTACTTGTTTTTCTCATAACACAAAAAGACAGAAAATCAGCAATAAACTCAACTCTCTCCCTTTTCTTTTTTTTTTTTCCTTTAAGGCAGCAACTCACTATGTAGCCCTGACTATCCTGGAACTTATTATGCAGACCAGGCTAGCCTGGAATTCACAGAGACCTGCCAGTCAGCCTCTCCCTCCTCAGTGCTGGGATTAAAGGCTGCGTCACCAGGCCTGGTGCCAAGTCATTTCTTACTGCAGTCAGTGTGAAGCCAGGGTCACTCTTAGTTCTTAGCTGCCTCCAGGCTCGCCACTATTTCCTAGTCATCATTCTCTCTATCAAAATGAAATTACTTAACGTGCTACTAACACAAATTTGGCAGAAGGATTACATTAGTAAATTAAGGAATCCTGAAACATTTAAATAAAATTGGCACTGACAAGTCTTCAGTCACATGACAGCAAATGTACATTTAAAATGAGTTTAAATGTACATTTAAGAAGAAAATATGTACTTGCCCTCCATCAAATATTTTAATTCTTCTTGGTTCACTTTTGATTAAGGAATTTTCTTTATCTTGCTCACTGTTAATTTCAGAGTCATCTTTATTGCTGAATTCAACTACTGTGGACTTTTGATTACCTAATGCTCTCTGAAAGGGAAAAACAAAAAGAGAAACTAATTTCATTAAATTGAAAACATAAGCATGATGATGTCTCCCTGGAAATGAAGACACAGTGAAGTACCGAGCACATGGCTGACTCAAGGAAGCAAATTCTAACAAGGCAGAAGTCAAGGTCATGCGCGTTCTCTCCTCCCATCTAAACAAGAACAAATTGATTTGTCTCCTGGTGTTTATACCACAGTCCCTGACACACTCAAATAATCCTCCCTTCCTGGAAGTACAGGAACTTCACAGAAATCCTCAATAGACCAAATGGGCGTTCTGTTCTTTCACCAACTACCCAACCTATAGTTTACTTCTTAAAAAGTTCTTTCCTTGGAGATAGAAAACCACTGGTTGTCTTTGGGCCGAATACTGTCTCAGGCTCCTCAGAAAGATCACTGAATCTCCTTCAACAGGCCAAGTAAAGGCGCCACGTCCCAATCTCGAACCTCTCCCCGCCACATTCCTTTGACTTATAACATGGTTTCTCTAGAATAACTCTCAGAAGTTCCCTGAATACTAGTCACTGTGAGAGCCAGGTCAAATAAGGCAGTTTGGCCTGATAATAATGAAGTATTTGGAAAAGGGTAAGGAACATAAAAATGCAAAAGCACACATGCAGTCCTAGAGGAAACACCACCTTCCAGCATTATAGTGGCCTTCACAGGGCCACACCACTTTGTCAAGGCCAACCGTGAACAGCAAAGGCTCCAACTCCAGTCCTCTGGTTGAATCCAGCATGAGGCACAGCTTCTCTCATCAAGAGTTTCTTTCAGACACAGTCACTTAGTCACACTGGAGAGTGCACATCATGGAAGGTGCGTCTGTGTTGCCAGGACGAAATACTTGAGAAACTCAGGTTCTGAGACCGGCAGGTGTAAAGAAAAGCTGGTGGCCAAAGCTCCTTAGAAAGGGAATGTGGAGACTTCTGGACACAGTTCTCCTGCTTCCTTCCTCTCCCTAGGAGGTAACAGCCCAGCCTCCCACAAAGCAGAATACACACACTAGTTGCCTCTTTCCTTTTAAGGATCATCTTTTTTTACCACCTTCTTGCCAATACTAAATTCAGCATCACATTTCAACCTTTATCTTTCTGTGTTTTTGTTTGAGACAGGGTCTTCTTGTGTAGTCCTGGATGGTCTGGAACTTGAGGCTAACCTGGAAACCAGAGATCTGCCTGCCTCTGCCCCCCGAGGGCTGAGATTACCCCACCCACCATACCCAGACTCAAGACAAGTCTTCAGAGAATGAAGCAGCATCTGCAGATTCCTCTAGATTGTGGAGGAAAGGTGGTACTTGTATCATAAACCTGTGAAGACCCTGAGGGGATAGAACTCAAGACCTCACATGCTGGGCGAGTACTCTATTTCTGAGAGCACGCGTCAGCCCTTCAGTGTCCTGTATCTTTGGTTCACATTCCTACTATCACATGCCAAAGAGAGCAAATGTGTTAAATGCCTGGAATCTTTATTGTTTCCATAGTCTTAGTGTGCTTGACCACTCCATGACACCATCTGGACACTGTTGATACTCTGTTTTTCCTTTTACTTTATAACATCTATCTGTTCTTTTCCACTGTGAATCCTGAATTTCACCATCATAGTCAACCCAGTGTGCAGTCCTCCTGAGCCACATGCCCATGGACTCAAGTCTCCAGTGACACCGTATGGAGTGCAGAGACTCTGACTGCTCTTTACCCGATGTGATTACTTGAACAATTCTTGAAACACACTTTTCCAAGTCGAGCATGATGCACTTTCCACTCGGGTGGCTCCTCCTTCTGGAAAGAGTTTCTTTAAGTTTCCATATGGACTGTCTTCCTTCCCCTTTCCCCTGCCTCTGAGTAGTCTCATCAATCATACATATAGGCTAATGAATCTCTACAGCTTCTTTTGCATGAAGCTCTCTCTCAAGAGCCAAAGGTAAGTATGTGTTTCCAGACATTTCTTCCAAGGCCTGTGCTACTTAGGGAGAACCTTTTTAACTGCCCCCCCACTCCCGCCCCGGGGTGCTGGGGATGCAACTGAGTATCTCACATATGCTCAACACTGAGCTCCATCTTCAGCCTAGGAGAAATATTTTCACAGGCACATAGGTATAAAAATGAAGCTCTGCTTATTCTCAGGATAAGGCCTCAATTAAATTCTGATTTTGTGGGCTTAAGAGTCTGAGCACTTGAACAACACATTCTTCAGATCTTTGGATGCGCCTTCCTTTGTTGACACAGTAGACTCTCCAACCCCAGGCATAGGCTTTCATTTCCCCTGCACTGCCAGCTTCAAACTCCTCGCACAGCCTGGCCAAGCCAGACTCCCTGCAGTTTTTAAGTGAACTGATTTCTTCTCATTTCCACATCACTTAATGGTCTATTATTTTTTGTTGAGTCTATTATTATTATCATTATCATCATCATCAACTCAGACCAAGTATTTATCATCTTTGGAGTATCTTTCTGTCTCCACACCTTCTCCACCTAACGCCAATATCAGACATTTCCTTCTTTTAGAACCATCAAGTCTTCTACTCTAACAATGGTCCTGAAACATTCTCCTATGGATAGATTTGTCAATGTGTCTGAGTGTGAACTGTATGAACCTGCAGAGGTCAAAGAGTTCATCCATAATTCTAAATGGCCAGAGTCTAACATGATACCTTATCTATTTAATCACTTAAATGATTTTTCTTCCATTTTATAGTTAACTACTCTAATGAGAATTCCACAAATCATCTCATGTTATAATTTCATGACATTAAATTATACCACAAATCTTGAATAAACTCATCAAGTGCATGGGGTTCTTTTGCAAACCTTTTTGGCAGTACTGATGGCTCTCAGAGCCTCAGTGAAACAGATGCAAAGGGCACAGAGAGAGCAGTCTCTACAGGAGCAGTCTGACTGACTCTGTGCATAGTTCATGATGGAATACAGCCATCTCTGATTACCCACAGCTGCAATGTCCCCACATTAGCTCCACAGAGCATGACCATGATCTCCTCTCAGCTAACAACTCTTCAATAAATAGAAAGACCAAAGTGGTAATTCCCACTGAGCAGAGACTTAGCATAGTTAGCTAAGGGGAAAAACAAAAACAGTCAGTACTCCCAAGGAAGTTACTACATGCGAAAAAGACTTAAGACAGAATCAGTGGGGAAGACTAGGTGATTCTCACCAATGTAACTGTAGGGAGAATGTGTCACCTCTTCTCTAGTAATCACACAGCACAACTTGCCATTCAAAATTAAAATACTTCTAAGTAAGAAACTGAAGGTATCAAGACATGTTGAAACTAATTGACATAAACCACACTTGAAGATAAATTATATTTCAAGTACCTTGCTTAAGTTGTTTTTCCACTTGCTTGAATAGACCAATAAATCTGACTTTGAATGGGTGGTTATTGCTTGACAATACAGTGATTTTCCAGTCTTCTGTTTCGAATTAAGGAGAGAAAGGGCAACTTTTGTGGGCAAACCAAGTGGATTTGGGTTACTGGAGCTCACTGTCCACTCAGTGTAGGCCGAAGTTTTCTGGTCGTTCTGAGGCAAAGGCAATGACTTCTGTCTTAACAGGTAACACCATGTAAAACTAGTTGCAGTCTTGAGGCTAGGGTACGACGGCTGCTGTGTGTCTGCACTGCTGAACAATGAAAGACCAGGAGTCAGGAGCGGACTCTGCCCTTGGAGGCTCACTTGGTCACCGTGATTTTTGGCCCCTCGGGACTCCCCTTCCTTGTTACTGTTTAAAGAGCTCGGAGGTGAACCATGGGCACTCTCTGAAGGGACAGGTAAATTCTGCCCTGGAAGAGTCAAAGACGTGGATAACTTGGAGCTTTCAAACTCTTGCAACTCATTGATAGTTTCTGTGATTATAAACTTGGAGGGCCCTGACGACACATTACCAGCTGGTGAAGCCAACGTCAAATCAGCAGTCTCGGTCTCCTTGCTACTTTCAGCCTGAGAACGAGCGTCCTGCTCCAGCAGCACCCCTTCAAGGGGCTCTGTAGTACACAGCTGCCTCACTAACACTGGCTTCCTCTGCTTGTTACCCTCGCTGCCTCTGGAGCTCGGTGGTGGCTCCAGGGGTCTAACGTTTGTGGCACAAACAGCTCCACTGTCGTCTTTAGCTCGTTTCTGGTGCTTTTCCATGGCGATATCTAAACTGTTTGCTGGGGAAAGCATCCTTTTACTTGAGGCTGAAGATTCTTGCTGTGGGGAGAGTCTACCAACAGATACCTTCTGAATTATGGGCAAGGACTCCGAAACAGAAGCATTTTGGCCCAGCTCTGACAGAACATTTTTGCATGTGAGTTCTTTCTCTGGTGTTGGCAATGCATTCTGGACATCTTTGTGTGATTTTGGCATAGAATTTTGTTCGCTGATTGGCACTATGCTTTGATTAGTCTGGCAAGCCAGAGTGTTCGGAAGATCATGGGTCACTAAGATTTGTGGCAGAGAGGTCACGGTGGCAAAGCAATACATGGGAACATCATTATGTGGGGGCACAGGCAGCATGAAGGAGGCTGGACCCTTCTGCACCTCATCCCTTGGCGACCCAAGATCCAGTGGTGGCGGAGGGCACGGTTTAGACTCAGAATCGACCAGTTTGGTTGACAGTGCTACTGAAACCACACAGCGACCTGCTCCTGCTGGATCTGAAAGAACCTGATTAGGTAAAGGATTCAGAGGATTAGAAGAGCAAGCCTGGCCAGAAGTGAAAGCCTGACACTGAAGCTGGTACTTGGGAGCAAAGCAATCCTGGCTCGCAGAAGACGCACACACTGTGGGATGTGTACCTGGTTTGACATCCTGTGCAGACAGTGGCAGAGGCAGCAGTGTGTTTTGGTGACTAAGGGGTGTGGGGGCTTGATTTAACAAATTGATACCAAAAAGCTGTTGGGGAGGAAAGATGCTAGAAGAGTTGGAATTGGACATTTCTGCCTGAAGATCTTTAGCTGGAGTCTGGGAGAGCAAGGTATGTGCAGGAAACTCAGCTGGAGATGTATCTGAGAGCCTCGGACCCTGGAACGGCACTGTGTTCACACAGGGAAGAACGATATTTTGGAAAGATGGGTTGGCAGGAGACAGATGACTATCAGGAGCTATGTTTAAAGATATCTGCCGAATCAGGGGGCCTCTCCTCCTTTCCAAAAGAGGTGCATGTCCAGTGCCTCCCACACTGGAAGAGGACGTGGAAGGCTGTGATTCAACAAGTGCTGCAGCCTGGGGCAGAGTCGTGCTCCCGCAGTCAAATGATTTACTTCTGAAATCGGAGACCTCCATCAGTGTGGGCATGCAACTGATCTGCTCTGACGCAGCACGTCTCATTTCCCGGTGGCCTCCTGGGACACTGAGTGTGTTCGAGCCTGGTGCAATCAAAAGAAACTCTGCTTTACTCGGAAAATCGATTTTGGGAGACACTTCTGCTTTAGAAGTGTCCTCTATGTCTAAGGAGGCAGAGAAGCTGGATGCACGGGACAAGCTGCTCTCCCTGCTGAGGCTCCGGGAGAGCGTGGAATCGAAGCTGGACTCGGTGGAGGAATGCTCCATCTCGGCCAGCCGCAGCCTCTTCTTTTTCGGTGGCAGTTTCTCTGTTGGCAGCTTTGACAAGCTTTCACTTCGCTGAGGCCAACTGAACTTCTCAGACTTTTCCTCATCATGACCCTGGGCTTCCAGGTCCCGATCCGGCTCTTCAGTGACCAGAATTTCTGGGACTTGGATGTTGTGCTGCCGGACAAGTCTGGAGGTCTGTCCCAACACATGGCGCTCACCTGGAATCTTTCGGGAACTTTCCTGGAGCTCTCCTCTGAGGCCATCTGACAGAGTGGGCTGGAGAGAATGCATGGCATCCAGAATGGGGTGGCCATCCTCTGGGGAGAGTCCCATCACTTTCAGAGCCCCGGCCTTTCCGGTTCTACTCGGCTCCTGGAAAGACACTGTGGCGCCCCCTTCCAAAGGCTCCAGTTTGTCAAATGAACTGGGCCTGCTCAGAGAGTTGGTATGCTGAATGACAGAGATGCCGGACCCCTGTCTCTTCACCTCCTTCTCCTGGGCCACTGAACTAGGCTGTGGCTCAACCATGGGACATGGCTTCAGGTCCAGGGCCTGTTCTGTGCCTCGGGCAACAAGCTGAACCGAAGAGTTCTGCAGCTGAACGCCTCTGTGTGCCTGGTCGCCCATCATGGCAGTGGTGTGTTTGGATGCACTAGGGGCAGAGCCCAGGGCAGGTTGAAGCTGAAGGGCTTCCAAGCTTTTTGGAGAAGTTCCGCTTTCACGTGGCTGCAGGTCCTCATCATCTCCCACACTTTTCATCTTCCTCCTTTTTCTTATCTGGGGCGTCTGCTCCCACACACCAGTAGGACCTGCAACTCTGTAGTGGAGAACCTGGGGCTGTGCCCCAGCAGAGGAAGGGCTGTGCTCAGGCTCTCTCATGGCTACCTTTGTTTTAGGCCCATGTAACTCTGAACAGTAAAATTTCTTATGGTTCTCGAAATTCTCCAGTTTCCGGTACCTGTTTCGACAGGTTTCACACTCAAACATGGTCCCTCGCCCCTGATGAGACTTCTTCTTCTCCAGGTGAGGGGCTTGTGGTGCTTTGCTCCGGGCTGGCCCAGGCTCACTGGTGGCTGGGCATCCTTGACAGCTCTCATCTACAGACTGCGCAGAGCCCAGAATGGGATTCTCAATGGCTGAAGAATCTTCCACTGCTGCCTGCCTAACGAGTGGACGGTGATGTCCACTTGGGGGAATGGAAGAATTGGGTCCTGGCACAAAGACATCATCACAGAAGGTACCGATTTTATCATCAAATGACTGGCTTCCTCTCAAAGGGTGAGGGGGAGGAATGATACTTGCAGGGACTGCCGAGTACCCTGTGGTTGGCATGGAGTTACTTCTTGTAATAGGTAGGCAGTCCAGGGAGGGAACAGACAAGAGGAACACCTGCTTCGACTTCTCAGTAGGGGTGAATGGGGACTTTGGTATGTCAGAGCTGGAACTCGTTCTCCGTCCCATTGGCTTTAGGTCAAATTGGAAGGAGTCTTTAAAGATGTATGATTTGGGGGAGTCAATGCTTCCTCGCCTGGAGAGAGAGGTTCTCCGGGGCTTTACACTATCCAGTTGCTTGTCATCGACCAGAGCCTCATTGTCTGAGATTAGCTTTGAAATCCTTTCCTCCAGAGTTTTGGTTGCTAAGGGTGGGCGCATCTGACCTGGTAAGAATGATGGCTTTTCCCCTGTAGACAAAGCAGAGAGTGTTGGGGTACTGATCCGAGGTGCAGGGGGTCCGCTGTTCTTGGCTGAATCTGAGTCCATGGTGGGAAAGTTTCTGGCAAAGGAAGTTGGTGGACTCACTGCTTGGTCAGCACTTTCAGAACGTGAAAAGTAGCCGGAATCTGTACTTCCTAAGCTCCGAGGACTCAGAAGCAGTTTTCCCTGCTGCTCCTGGGGGTCATCTGTTGCCTGCTGCCTTTGGAGTTGAGCATGGGCTATTCCACCATGAGAATCTTGCTTCCCTTCTAGCTGACTCATGTCCCCTTTTTGACGGGACTTGTCATCCGTCTCTAGGGAGGACAAACCGGCTGAATGTGACAGTACATTTGTAACATGCAGGTCCTTCTGCCGCTGTATACTTGGAAGTTCAGGCGTGGGACTAACCACCTTTGGACTGTCAGTTCTTAAGGGCGGCACACTTATTGGGTGAACCACAACTTTTGGTAACTCTATCAGGACTTGTGATTCGCAAGGTCTGTCCTGTGGTAAGAAGCTGCCAACCATATGATCTGAATTGCTTGGAACAGACTTGGAGAGAGCGTCTGGATTTGATATCTTCATTACATGCACCTGCTGCAGACCCATGGCACTCGGGTCATTCTGCCTCCCATCACCAGGGCTCTCCTCCTCACTCTCCCCACTGTCTTCAACATCTGAATGGACACTAAGTGCCTTGGGAGATTCCTGGGACAAGAACAAACCACCAGCATCTGGTTGTAGGACAAGACCCAGTTTGATAGTGTGTGCATGGGATTTTTTGTGCTTATACAGATTACTTTTAGTCTTAAATGAAAATCCACAAGTCACACAGGGGTAGGGTCGCTCTCCAGTGTGGGAGCGGATATGCTTTAGAAGCACACTAGGCTTTGCACAGGCTCTATTGCAATACTCACAAATATATTTGCCTTGTTTTTTTGGCTTCTGATCTCTCAGCAGAAGATTGCACATTTGTTCAACACTTTGATTGACAACAGAAGCAACATGGGTTGAATTATAAATTGGCCCCGGGGGCAACTGTGTGGAACCAGAAGGGCTTATTAACAAAGGTGAGGCTGAGTCCACTTGCTGGTCTGGAGTAACCTGAGTTCTACTTGAAGATGTCAGACCTGTGGTTGACGTCATTGCTATATTATAAACTGGTTCAAGTTTGGCATTCTCAAGAGTTTGTAGGTTCGACAGTGATCCCGTGAAGCCCGAATGCCCTGGAAGCTGATGACTATGCTGGGCAGGTTTGGATACAAGGTGGTCTTGTGAGGTGCATGGGTGAGAAACAGCCTGAGCTGCTGTTTGCTCATTCTTCGGAGTGGAGGCCAAGTGCACTGGGTGTGGGGCAGAAGGAGAACTCTGCGATGCAGCAACAAATTCTTGAGAGTTCTGATCTGGGGCATCCAAGGAACTGTTCTTTACTTTAGAAGGGGACTGTGCAGTTTTATTTGGTCTCAGTTTTTCTGTCTTCATTGCACAAGATGAGCCCTTTTGGGACAAAGTGCTCAGTTCTGGCTCCATCGCCTTCAGTAAGACATCAAATGCGGTACTTGTATAGGAGGGGGATGTGGCGCTAGAGCGAGGAGGGATACATTCACTGCTGTCAGTCCTGCCTTGACTGGGTGAGGAGCTGGAGTCTCGTTGTCCATCAGGGACACTGAGTCTGGCTGGGTCAGAGCCCTCAGACCTCCACCTCCGCAGTTCTGACGAATGTTGGGGAAACGAGGCCTTATTTGGGGAGGCAGAGTCTTCAGATTCTGGGGTCTGGGTAGTCACCCCAGGCGTCTCTCCATTTTGCTTGGTAAGCGTCTTCCCGTTTTTAACAGGAATACAGTTGTGTTTCTTGTGAGACTCTGAAGTGCTCTGTGGAACAGCGAATGACGATGCTTCTGCATTTTGTTTGTGTTTTGTCTGAAGTGGATTTCTCAGGGGGGATTTGGGTATTTTTTTCAGGTGATTCTCGGCAACAATCTTTTTTCGTTTCACACCTTTGAGGGATTCGGAAGTTCCTTTAACACCAGCCTCTAGGATTTCTGTTAGTAAAACAGAAAGGAAGAAAACCACTTGGTAAAATTGTACGTATGCCAATAATTGTTTAAAAAGTAACAGTACTATCATGACACTGCTGGGACAGGTGAGGAAGCTAGTTTAAGAAAGCTTCCTCTTAACAGAACTGCACCTTAACACTGTCCATTTTCAGGGGGTTGCCCATAAAAACCTGTAACAACACTCATGCAGATATCACAGTTTATGTTTCTAGAACACTCCATTCCTTTCAGGTGCCAGGAACCCAGATCATGAAACTAACAGTCTTTCCTCATTGCTAAAGTAACCAAGGACACCACGGACAGCACATTCTGAGAAGACTAGCTAGCAAAGGAGCAAGGCAAACCTGTCTACAGTGGGCATCTGACCGCACTCATAAGCGTCCACAGCAATCTCCAAGTCTCTACATAAGTAACACTGACATTCTTAGGAAAAGAGAGGCTATATAGTAACATTTAGAGTTACTATACCTCTGTTGATCATGCTGTACTAGTTGGCAGGATCAGGAAACATTCCTATTATAGCAAATATAAAATTAAAATCATAAGGTATGGTGGCACTTGTTTTAATAAAAAGCTCTATTTTAAAAAGCCAGGTGTGATGGTACACACCTTTAATCCCAGCACCTGGGAAGCAGAGGTAGGCAGATCTCTGTGAATTCAAGGCCAGGCTGGTCTACATAGCAAGTTCCAGGACAGCTGGGGCTGTAGGGAGACCCTGTAAAAAAAAAATTACTATTTTAACTGAACAAAATATCCCCTGCATATGTTTGTCACTAATGATGAACACTAGGCACTTTGTGACAGACATAAAGAGACAGACAAGTTAGTTTATTACAGTAAAGGAAAAAAGGACATGGTCCTCTTTTCTAGCTGTGTTGGAAACATGCTGGCATTTAAAAGCCATGAACTATCCACAATTTCTATGAATGACTATGTTTCTGAGCAATGATTAGATATTTGTCACGATGCAGTTTGCTTTCCATTTGCTAGATCCTTGAGCATATAAATAAAAATTATTCTACCATATATTACTTATTTTAGAAAAGCCAAATACTTCAATTCATTATTTTCAAAAAGCTGTTGCAATGCACATACTTGCAATTCATATTAGACCAAACAGTTACACTATAATAACTACTTTGCATTTTTGGGGGATGAAAATTTACATAAAATAAAACACTCTATCATGCTGTTAACATTCACCTCTCATATATTAGCTTCATGAAAGAATATATATGATTCCATTGTAGATACAATTTACATTCAGGACAGAAAGGTAGGGAGAGTACTGCTAAAGTACTTCAGCTAACCAGCGATGGGAGGAACTACAGTGTTGCTACTGTTTACAGGAGGGTGCTGAGCAGACCTTCTTCAGTCTTCCATCCATTCTTCTATGAAATGGTATTTCCCACTGGCTTCCTCTTAAGATGGACACAACCAAGTCAATGATGTGCTTTGTGCCCCCAGACAAGCCTGGAAGCTGACAATGGGGTGATTATAGTTTCTCTACCTACTTCCCACACATAGGAGTTGGCTACCACAAAGTGAAAGCCACTAGGCTATGAAAATAAAATGAAAGGCAGCGACAGGAAGCCACGTGGAGGGGCCAAATGTGGACCGGACACCTTGTCTACGCCGAGCTGAACACATGTGCTTCTGTTATTATTTTACATGTTTTCTCGATGAAGCTTTTATGTTTTTCAATTGTTATCATTTTTTTTAAGGCAAATCTTGCTATTTATAGCCCAGGAAGCCTGAGTTTGGGACCCTCCTGCCTCAGCTTCCTAGTGCTGGGATTATAGATGTATACTACCACGTCAGATTATTGCTGTTGTTGCTGTTTTGTAAATTAAATGGTGACCAGCATTGTAAAGAAAATTGCAAAAACTCAACCCATAGGTGAAGCAGTCAAAAATATTGTTTGTGTTTAGGATTAAAATTTGATTTTGTATTGAAAATGAAAATTGTCAAGTCCTGAATGTCTTGTAATCTTGGCACCCAGGAGATAAGGCAAATGGGCTATGAGTTTGAGGCCATCCTGGGCTATACACACTGAAATTCTGTCTCAAAATTTATAATTTTATAAAATTACCAAACACCTATATTTCCATATGAAATATTTCTGAAAAATTCTTTGTGAAGATTAGAAAAACATTTTTAAGTTCCATCTTCCAATTTTAGATTTAAATTGGCTCATTTATCATTTGTCAAAGTTTATGTTATTATTCTACTTGTGAAACTCTTTTTAGTCCATTTGTATCTTTTTTACTTTTAATTTTTTATGTGATATACTTGGTGTCTGCACAACTAACTGTGTTGTATGTGTGTGGGTATATGTGTGCACATGTGGAAGCCAGAGGTTGACAATGGCTATTTTCCTCTATCTCTTACCACCACACTTTTTGAGAGGGAGTCTCTCACTGACCTGGGGTTCATCATGTGGGCTAGACAGGCCGGTCAGTGATCCCGGGGACCCTCTTGCCTCTGCTGCTCAGCACTGGGGTACATGCATATGTTGCCATGCCTGACTTTATGTGAGTGCTGGGGACTGAACTCAGGTCCCCATGCTGGCAGAGCAAGCCATTTCTCCAGTGCCTCTTCTTTTTTTTTCGGTGGGGGGAGTCTTTGAGACAGGATTTCTACAGCCACAGCTGGCCTGGAACTCACAATGGAGATCAGGTTGACCTCCATCTCAGAGATCTACCAGCCTCTGCCTTCCAGGCATGAACCGTACATGATCAGCCCCAGTCCCTCTTTTTAAACAAACTTTGCTTTGTTTTTAAGAAGTTGCGATTGTATTTTCATTCATCTATTTGCACACGTTTCTGTCTGTGGATATGTTCATGCCATGGCGCACAAGCAGAGTCTGGGGGACTACTTATGAACTGATTCTCTCTGTATCACATGGGTCTCAGGGACAGAATTCAGGTGTTGCAGCAAGCACCTTTACCTACCTAGTCATCCTGCAGGTCTACCTGTTGTCTTATGAGATAGGGTCTCATTAGGTAGTCCAGGCTAATCCTGAACACTCAGTGATCACAGAGATGCAACACCACCATGCCTGGCTCCAGTTCATTTTAAATCCCTAACTGCTGACAATGCATTTCTTTTCTTCAAATTGCTACATATTCCTGTCTTCTGGCAGCTCGGATTCTTTCAGGAAACTTTTCTTCTATTGTATCTTCCAACATATTTTCTTGTAAATTTTTTCTTGAAGATAGATTCTTTTCTTTAATACCAATTAACTGTTTATTGTGGTTTACTCTAACAACGATTTAAAATGCTTTCATCTCTTTTCTTCGTTTGGGTTATATTTTGTTTTGTTTTTAATTCCCTAAAGCTTTTCTTTTATGCTAACAATTTCAAGTCATTGAGTTCTTTACTGTTTTGACTTTATTTATTACCTGTGGATTAGGGTTGTTTTGTTCTTTTATTCCCTTTAGTTTCATCATTCCCATTTTATCTCATTTCACTCTCCCAAGTTTGAGCTCTTGTTATAACGAATTTACGGTATCATTAACTTCTATGCTTAAAGCCACTTCTGCCACTGACAGAACCATTTCCTGAAATTTCATCTGTCTCTCGTGTTCTGAAGGCATTTCCCTTGACTGAGAACAGGGAGAGGCAGTCCCTCAGAGCACCTTCTAAGTCTCTTTCCCAGCTGCATTCATTCCTTCTGGATTTTGTTGCATCTCTACTGTGGGTGCTTTAAGGGGAGAAGGTGATGGTGATGAGCAGAGGAATATCAGAAGGCTGCTGTCGGTGGCTGTAGCAAGAGTTGCCTGGACAGTGAGAGTAGCTTAACAGATTCAAAACAAAAAAGCCTACAGAAAGTGTGCCAAAGAGTCTGCAGAGGTTTCCTGTCTTTATATGGGAGTGCTGAGCTAGTTTGAGAGGGAGAGAAAAAAAAAGTCTGTTCACTTTCCATTCCAGAGAACCTCAAACTCAATATGCATATGTTGTGGACTGTAGCTCGAGAATCAGGACAAGTAATTTTCAATAGGAAAATGGTTAGGCTAATTATGGCACAGCCAGTTAGCATAACATTACAGAACCATTTAAAATAATTACTAAGATTACATAGCAATCTGAAAATTATGATACGTGAAGTATATATGCACATTCTTTTCTTTCCCTAGAGAGAGGTCTGGGCTAGAGGCAGAGATCTGGGAATAACATAGTAAGAGCTGTTTTTACAAAAGTAAATAAATGATCAGCCAAAAAGAACATGTTGTGGAGAGAAAAGAGGTCTGACACCAGACGCCTGGGTAATTGCTGTATTCATGGGTGAGCTAGAAATGAGAAGCAGTGAGGTAGGGGCCCAAGAGATCCAAGGATCTGTGACAGTGAAGCGCCAGGCAACCAGGGCTGAGAGAATTTTCACACAGAAATTGTGGTTGATGGTATTAAATTCACAGGATGTAATAAGTGGAGATAGATTATGAGGTCTGGCACTGGTGAGAACAGGGACATCACCACCCCTCCCTGCCCCGTGGGGTGATAAGGACACCTTTTTCTCCAAGAGCATGGTCAGTGGGCTCTAGAGGTCAAAACCACCTCAGCCACCGGGAAAGTATGAAGGAAGCAAGGGCAGTACAAGGCCAGCAAGGACAAAGCATTCCTGGGAACCGAGCTGCGGAGGAAAGAGGACCAGATGCTTCTATCAGGGGAGTAAGGGAAAAGGGGAGACTTCTTTAGGCTACTAGGGCTGGGCGTGCTTGAAAGGAAGTGAAAGTCAACACAGAGAAGGGGACTAAAGATGCAATGTAGGACAGATCAACAGAGGGATAAAGAGGTCTCATCATGCAGCTAGGGAGGCAGGAGGACAAACTCATCATACTGGAAATGAAGGCGGGACTGGGCAGTTCTGTTAGAGGCAGCACATCTGAACTGAGCCTGGCCCGAGGAGCAGAGAGAAGCACTTTCACATCAAGGGAACTTGATGAACATGTTGTGCAGAAAAAAGATGCTTATGACACACCACACAGGAAAAGCAGTAAGCAAGCCCTGCTGTGCATACCTTAGCAGAGTGGGGGACACAGTGGGAAAGGTATTCGAGAACAGGGTGAATTCAAAGCAGGAGAGATTGGAATTTCCACAGTAAGAAACAGGAAGCCACAGCAGCTTATAGCCAAGTCTTCTCACACCTCCAGCAAAGGTCTGCACGGTGGAGGCGGCACACTCCCCCACCTATCTTTCCAAATTCCATTTCTCCATTTTCACACTACTGAAAGAAAATTTAATGATCAACCCAGAACTTTTATATGTATAGAGATATACTTCAGCTTTCAAAAATGATGGTAAGACGGGCTGGAGAGATGGCTCAGTCAGTACACTACTTGCCACTCCAACATGAGAACCCGAGAATCCACATCTAAAAAGAAAAAGAAAAAAGATTGGGCGTGGCAATGCATGCCTTGGATCCCAGCACTGGGGAGGTAGAAACAGAGGTTCCTGGGCTGCCAGCTAGTACTGCAGTCAGTGAGCTCCAGGGTCAGTTTAGTGACCCTGTCTCAGAAAATAAAGTGAAGAGGAGTGATGGAGGAGGACCCCCAATGTAGACTGACGCCTGGCCTCAATATACTCATGCACACACATGCGCATGCCTGCCAACTTACACAAACATGTACACATACCACTCACACACACAAATGAAGGCAAAACAAAGACTAACAAAAACGAATCCACATCATTGCCAGTCGACCTTTACTGAGTGGTAAGACTTTAATCTGAATCTGTGCACACAGAAGGGTTCTGAAAATGGCAATGATGAAAGGCATTCTAAAAAGAGTTGGAAAAGCTTCATTGCTTCATTGTTTGCCACCTTAAGACATCACAGCATGAAGGAGTACTATCCACACAGCCATGTTGAAAGCATAGTGACAGCCAGCGAAATGTGGACACCATAATCCCTGGTCCATGGCAACGGGTTCCCTAAGTGCTGCAAGGTGCTATGACATGTGGGTGAGGTTGCAGACTTTGGAATGAGGAGATTATCCTGAATTGTAACAGCATCTTTTCAAACTTCATTACAGAATATCTTAAGAATGAAGAACTGTTTTTCCCCCTAAACTCTCAGGACTCAAGAATCAGTACAAAAATCAGGAAAGAGACCGGAAGGGAGAGGCTCAATCTGGCCCCTACTGGTTGCAAAGATGGAAAAGTGGTCTGGGGATGTGGAAGAATATGGATCTGGAATGTTCTCCAATGTGAATTAACTGGATCATGAGGACTCACACTTCAACGGAGCATTAATGCATTCATAAGGAGGTATCATTAATGGGAAGCTTGGATTTTGGAAGTGGGACCTAGATGGAGTAAGTAGGTCACTTGGGGTATGCCTTGGAAGGGTGTACCACTGTCCGGGCCCCTTTCTTCTTCTTTCTGCTATGCTGTCATGAGGTGAGGAGTCTCTTGTTCACCACCATGATGTTCTGCTTTGATGCTGGTCCACCCCTGAAACCGTGAGCCAAAACAAATCTTTCCTTCGGTAAGTTGTTTATCCTAGGTATTTTGTTCTAACTAAAAATAATGTGTGCAAAGTGCTGGCTCAATCAGCCCTACAATAAAAGAAGTCAATAACTGATAATGAGTGAATGCAAAATGACTAAATAGAGAAAAGAAACCCTGATCCAATGAATGGAGTAGCCTCAAGGAGCTGACAGTGGCCCCTGGCTGAGAGCTGAGACACACAGGAAGAACTGAGTAGCCACAGGTCAGTACTGATTCTGTCAAAAGCCCTCAATGGGCAAGGACAGTTGGATGGTGAGTGCTTGAAATTGCTAAGTTTGGGCAGGAGTGTAGCTCAGTGGTTGAGTAAATGCTTATTATTTGTCAGGCTCTGGTTCAATCCCCAGCACTTCAAAAAAAGTTAGTAAATGAAAATAAACCATTATATAGCCACAGAAACAGACAAAGGCGGTCACTAAACTAAACTATGGGACTAAAAAAGTTAAATGAGCAGAGTATGTCTTCTGATTGCAATAAAATTAAACCAGAAAGGAATAGCAGGAGATACATGGAAAATCCCCAACTGTTTGGAAATCAAACAATGCGATTCTAAGTAGCTAGAAGGTCAAAGAGGTCTCTAGGAAAGTTAGGAAAATCCAAGCAAAGCTCACAAACTAGGCAATCATGATAAAGGATGCTGACAAGTACCATTCAAAATCAAGCACCAGTAAGATGAGATCTCCCTGGAAGTCTGGGACAAGGAGTTCGGCCAGCACAGCTGCTGCCCGTATCTGAGGACTACCTACTCATGCAATCAAAGAAGAGAAGGAAACAGGCTGGAAGCTCTGACAAGGAGGAACAGTGTTTTCTAATGACTGTTCCCAGCAGAATCCCAAGGAAACGACTCAAAATTCCAATTAGATACCTGATTATCAAAACTTTCAAGTATCAATCTTTTGCTTATACCAAAACTAGTAGAAACTATAATGGAAATGATTTTATTTGTATAGCAATAGAACCTTAAAAACGCATAGAAATAAATTTAAAATATTAAAAATATAGAAAATTCAACTGTTTACTGGTATGATTAAAAACATTAAGAGAGCCCTGGAGAGACGGTTCAGCAGTTAAAAGCACTGACTGATTTTGTAGATCAGGGTTTGAATTCCAGCACCCACATGGCAGCTAAGAACTCCATCCCAAATTCAAGTTCCAGGGGATCGGTCACCCTCTTCTGTCCTTTGTGGTACTGCATGACATGGTTGCACTTACGTGCATGCAGGCATAACACTCATAACAATAAATGATTTTTTAAAAACATGAAAAGGTGCCAGGTGTGGTGGAGTATGTCTTTAGTGTCAGTACCTGGGACATGAAAACAGGTACCCCAAATTCACAGACAACGGACAAGCTGGTTCCCAAAGGAAAAGGGCGTGGGCAGAGCTGTGATCTTCCAACCTGAAAAAATATATCATGCTCCTAGACAAAAAGTAAATAAATGCTTTGAAGATGTCAATTCTTCTCAAATTTTTCCATTTATAAAATTTTAAGAAATAAAACTTTGCTTTTTAAATATGTAACAAGATGCTAATCTTCATTCTGGAAAATAAACATTCTAAATTAGACATTAAAATTCTGAAAAATATTTAATCAAAGACCACTTCATGGAAATGTATTTAATATTAAAACAGCATTTCCTCCAGGATCAGATCAATGGTTAAAAGGAAAACTCATAAAATGGTTTAATATATTATAAACTGCCATATTTCAAAACTTTGGAAAAAGTGTGATAGTTTTTTTAATATGAGAGTCAGATATCATATATGAGATGATAAAATAAATGCAGGTCATAAGAAAATATCATAAAAAACAATTTATAAATTCAGTGTCAGATATAAAACCAGAGAGACAGTTAAAAAACCGTGGATGAGTTCTTAGCTGGAACAATTAAAAAAAAACAAAGAACAAAGGAAAAGCAATTTAAATACATTAAAACTACACTCTCTAGATACATGTACATAAATACACAAAGTGCAAACATTAACTGTCACATGCATCTGCAGCAGACAGAGAGCTGAGAGTCATGTCTAAACAGTTTTTATATGTTATTCTGGTAAAGGAAAATGAAATAATTCATAACTCCTCTGAGAACAACTTGCAAAGTAACTGTATCATCATTGGGAAGTACTGAAACACTAAAAAGATAGTGAAATTACTGGACCAAGATGCAGGAATAATGAAAGTTCTAAAAGGTGAGACAGCATTCAGTGTCCTGTGCCCAGGATGGGAACATCTATCCAGGAGAGGTGCTAAAGGCTGCAGGGTCTAACAGCTCAAACAGGAGCAGAAATACATGGCAGTCCAGGGCTCTGAGCCAGGTGTCCACGGAAGTCCTGAACGTTTTCAGAGCTTGGGGCTTCACGGGCTCTAGGAATGAGGAAGAATGGATTTAAACCAAGCTTTGTAAATACTGTAATTCACTTTTAATGGCTCCCAAAGTCATAAACCTGAAGCTCAGATCCCTGGTTTCCTAGAAGTCTGAAGAAAAAAAATTAAAACCTTCTTTGAAGAAAGATTTCAACTTAGCCTTCAAAATACATCCACAGTTTCAACACACACTTAAAGGCAAACTGAGAAAGGAATTTGACATGAAAAACATTATAAGCACACTGATGGAGAACCAATGATCAGAACAAACAAGAGAAGTGTTGGGTGTGTTTATTTTGTGTAAAGACAGAGAACTGAAAGTTCCACAGAGAACTAGGAGCTAACAGAGATACAGCAGATCTGAAAAATCAAATACGATACAGGAGGACTCAGAACTCACTGGACGAATTTCACTTCAGAGCAGAACTGAGAAAGAGAATGTGCTGGGGGATACATCAGGAAGAACAGAGAGCAGAGAAGACAGAAGAATACAGGGTTCATAAGTCGGTTAGAAAACAAAGGCAACTGGACAGAGGCCTTTGGGTGGCCCAGAAAGTAAAACGACAAACTCTGGGCACTATTGGAGATGAGACGGAAAACTAAACACATGAATCTACAGATTCAAAAACACTATAAAACGCAAACAGAATAAACAGAAATCACACCTGTCCTTATCAGTATGAAACTTAAAAAGCCAAAGCCAAAATTCTTAAGAAGGCAGAAAAGCTTACTAGTAATGATTTTGAAAAGCTAGACTGCCTTCAAAGGAACAGTGTTTTAAATGGACAAATGATACAGCAAAGGCCCCCAGAGGCACTGAACTGCCAACTGAGAATTCGATGCTTCCAAACCCAGCAAGAAGAGTTTTCCAGAATGAAAGTAGGTAGTTCCTAATACATGACACTTCAAAGAATGTGCCAAATAGACCTGGTAATGTAAAATTCAACCCTTAGCCACATAACCCTACCATGATGTCCTGCCTCGCCACAGGCCCCAAACCATTGGTGCCAATCAACCAGGGAATGAAACTTCCAAAGCTGGGAGCAGAAGAGAACCTTTTCATACAAACTGTCTGCCACGGGTGTTCTGTCACCACGGCAGAATGCTAACACAAACTGTACAAGAAAAACAAAACCAAGAATTCAAACAGGACAGCAGACTAGTCAAAAGCAGGTGAAAAAGAGAAGAAATGCCATCATCAACATCTTGGGGTCAGTGCTATATCCACCAACTGCCAGAGAAGCCCATCCCTCATAAAGGCCATGAGCCCAGGATCTGAGTTGCTCTTGGGGTATCACTATCTGAGCACAGCAACAATCGTGAAGCTGAACCTCCTGCCCTGGGAATAGAAGGGAAAGTGGAATCTGAGGTCAAATCCATTCAAAATAAATGATCTAAGGCACAACAAAAAAAGTTCATGAATTATGTGTAAGACTCTATGATCAAGATATAAAATGTGAAATTTCCTTCATATATATTTCTAACTTGTACTGCTTAAACATTCAGAAGCCTAGGATCCTCACTTCAGGATATCACAACTCTTACCTGGTAAAAAGATGCTATGATTCAACGAAACTACATCAGAGGAGTCTTAGCCTTCATGATTAAATACAATCTTAAGGAAAGAGCCTTTTGGATCTGTCCAGAGACTTGAATAGGCGTTAAAGAATAAAGCTTTTTGTTACTTAGATAAACATCAAGGATTTGTATGCATCACTGCACCAGATAATTTAAGGTACTAAACAAGTTGCTACAGATAAGCAGTCTACATTACAACAGGAAAAATAAATAACTATTTAACTACATTTGAGAAATAAAAGCAATAGTATGTATTGTTTACATATAGTCCTGTCGGTAGGTAAAAGAATTCATCCTCTCCCACGCTCCATTCATTTTCCTTGAGTCAGTAACTGTCAAAGATCTCCTAAATGTGCAGGATACCCACAGCGATACTGAGATATGACAACGAGCAAACTCCAGCTGGAGGATTATGGGAAGACTACTATGGTGGAGGTGTGGGTGTGGGTGAGTTCAGTGAGAAGAGGCCTCCTTATAGAGTTCTTCTGTTGAAGGTTTGTCTGGCTAAGTGCAGCCAGAAGGAACAGACCCTACAAGCCACGCCAGCAACTGCAGCATTCCCCTCCTAGCCACTGTGGGGCCGAGTTCCTGTAATCCATCTCTCCTCGGAACACAGCATTTATCCACACCTTTTCTCTCCCTGCTTTCAGTTATCTGTGATTAACCACAATCTGAAAACACATGAAAAATTCTAGGAATAATTCATAAAGTTTCACACAGTTTTTGTTTTAGTGCCTTGTTTTAAGCGCTCTATTTTGTTAGTTGTGGTTTATGTCAATCTCACACACTGAGCTTTATCCCAGGACGTACCCGCAGGGGACACAGCACAGAGGGCTTGGGCACTATCCTTTGGAGTTGGAGGAAAGATGACTGTGCCCGACTGCTGGGGTCTTATGATACACACTGATTTTCATTTTAACCTCTTCAGCCCTCTTTCTTTCCTTGCTCGTCCAAAGAATTGCATCTGCAGTGGCCCAATCTTTCCCTGAATGAAGAGATTTCATATCTGAGCTTAGGTGGTCAGGCCACATTCCCAAGGTAGCATCCTTGCCCATCTGAGGCCCTTCCAGAATGTGCTGATGGGGCCAGTGAGAGGACTCTGTAGTTTCGTTGAAATGGTACTTTGTGTCCATGTGTACTTTGCTTTTTACCCTCAAATATTTATTTTCTATACCCCTAGTTCTCTCTCTCCTTCACTTCTATTTTCTATTCTTTTTCCCCTTGAATTATAATCCTTAATGTCTGCTGCCTTTTCTGAGGAAACAACAAGAAAGGATGCCTGTCTCCATGGAGGGGGCCAGGACCTGAGCTTGCTTGTTTTACTTTTTTCTTTCCCCTACTTAGTCTTACAGAAGGTACACACACAAAGCCAGAGGACAGCCTAAGTAGGTAAACAGCAGCATGTAACCTGTAATAGTTATGTAAGGACTAAGGAGGCACACAACATGACGTTAATTATCTAAGAACACAGTGAGGGCCCAGTCTTCCTCCACAAATCCCCCCAGGGAGCACATAAGATCTGCTGGCTTCTCTGCACCATCTTAGGAATGTCCCCAGTGCTGCTCTGTCCACACAGTCTTCTCTTAATTATTCTTGTCAAAAAATGAAACCATAGAAATGAACAGATATTTATTTAATAGCACCAAGGAACAGGATTTTAAACATTTTCATTTCTATAAAATCAAGGTGTACCTGCTAATCAAACATAAGAACACTGTAACATAACTTAATTTTGGCAGTGACTTTCTGTCTTGCTTAACAAAGTTACTGTGCGTTTTACAATCCACGGTACTTTGAACTGAATGAGATATGCTGCAAAATGTACAGACTGCATCTTTTAATGAATTACTTCATGAATTAGACTTGTTTTAGCTACCCATGTCTCTAATTTAATTACTGCCTTGACAGATAGTAGTCAGTGGCACTGTTAGCAAATGGGATTTTTTTCCCTATCATATTTCATGCAAAGTTCAGGGTTTTGCACTCTAAAGCAGCGAGGACAGAATATTTAAAGATATTTATTTTATACAAAAGTAACAATGCTTGTTTCCATCATTATGCAAATCACCTTTTACAAAGATGGCAAAGTCTGTAAGAAAGTCAACAATTCGAGGACTTGTCACTTTTAAATCTCTAAATATTGACAAGCTTGAAAAAACGATGCTTCACAATTGGAGTACAAATCATTAAATTAACACAAATTTTCTGTAACCCAAGATCACTTCATGGTCTACTATTCTAAAAGAACACTACAGGAACCTGAAGATTCCCATTTGAAATCCATAACGCATTTGAAAAGCAGGGGAAGACTTACTTTCCCTAAAACCAGACAATCTACTGTGGTTTTCCCAGGGCAATTTGTCAGGCACTGCCCTGACAGTCCGCATAAAACCACAGGAATTTTACTTCCTCAATTCAAATTCTTTAACTTGGGCAAGGGCTGGGCTAAAGCTTGAGGGTTCCAGTAGGGTGCAGAGTTTTCTCTTTCTTCTCTATTTCCTGAGTCTTAAAAAACAAAAGCTTATGCAAAATAAAAATGTATTGAAAGAAATCAGCTAAGAAATGGATAAGGAGAACATGATTAATTTGGGGTTATTTAATGTTGAGAGTAGAATTTACAAACACTGTCATTTAAAGCAAATTTTCATTAAATGTGTTCATTAAAATTCATTATTTCTTAATAATTACTTATAAACCCAAAGGTCACAACTTTTCAGTAGTATATAGTAAGTGGGCTAGTATCAATATAATATTGAAAATATAAAATAGCCTCGTTCCTTTGAAAATACTCCAGATTTCAGATATTTGGCTAAAATATTACCATTGTCTTTCCTCTAACAACAAGAGTTTAACAACTTTCCAAGTTTACAACATCCAAACTAAGTTTACCAAATGATTTTATTGCATAGTCTTTCCCCAGGATGGTTGAAACATTTTTATCTTACCTTGAACTATATTAAATTATACATTTTAACTTAATGAAATCTGTCCAGTTTCTCCATTATGCCACGTTTGTCCTATACAGGGACCTTGTTATTCTTAATGTTAAAATATGCTCCTGAATTCTCTTAATTACTATACTTAGTAGACTTTTCAAGGAGAATGTCATTGGTGTTAAAGCTTGTCTTTAGTAACACCAGCACTGACCCTAAAACACACTCCTATTCCAAATTTTTATACATATGTTGTGTTTAGAAAATAATTTGAAAATCAGTAATCAGAAAGTCATCATTTTTTTTTACTACCTGGACATTTATTCATACTATAAGGATATTTTAAAACCTCCACTTGAGAAGTGGGCAAAAAAAACTCCCAATTTCTTCTTTACACACCACTAGGGTTCATGGTACCCTCTGCTTCCCACTCGGCTGTCACTCTCACATGTGAGATACACAGGCAACTTTTATCCAGGAACCCACCTTCCCTCAAGCGCTCTACAAACTAAAGAATATTCCAAGGAATGAATTCCGCCTGTGTTAACAAAAGTCCTACTTGTCACGTGACTGTACTACTCAATTATCAGCAGTCCACACTCCCTAGTTAACCCTCAAAGCCAGCCTAACTGTTCTCTCAAACTCCGAAAGACATAAGAAACATTGCTTTAGCAATAGAAGTCTTTGATACTAAAGCAGACATGGCCAGAATGAAAGCACCACTGCTCAAAAGAACTACTCGTCATGGGGTGGCCACCACAGGGCTTTAGAGAAAGAACAGTGTGCAGAAAACATTGGAAGCAGAAACTGACCTAAGGTGCTCACTGTTCTCTATCTGAGTGTCTGGATCCTAATTCTTTACTATCGTATTATTTATTTATGGTGTATTGTATGTGCCAGCACATATGTCGAGATGGGAGGTCAAAACTTGCAGGAATCATGACATTCTTTCCTTCCACCATGTGAATTCCAGGGACAGAACTAAAGTCTACAGGCTTGGTAGCAAGCACTTTTACCTGCTGCATCCTTGGGTACATTGAATCTAATACTAAGTTTCTAGGTGTAAAAACTTGGTAATATTTTTGTTGAATACTAGAAAATTTTGATTGTAACGGAACTCAGAAACACACAAAAAATAACTTTCATATCCTGAATAGTTTTACAAAAACAAATTAATGCCACAGTGCATTTGTTAGAAATCAAAGAAAATTAATGAATAAAATTCCTATCTATGTGGGAAAGGGGACTCTAATAAAGGGGTCAGAAGAAATCAGCATACAATTTATAAAACTTGCAAATATAAAATTCTTTACAATATATTTAAAACAATACTGTGAAGGTAGTAAGAATCTGATGCTTTCAAAAGAAAGGAACAAAGGCAGAAACATGAATGAGTCCAGTTTCAAATATCAGAAATTTAAATAACAAATTTTCCCAAAGTAAAAAAAGGGTGAAAACAGTATAAATAGAGAGTAAATAAACAACCAAGATGAAAGTATGAGCCATGAAAACTGAATCAGTCAAGAGTAAAACATACAAATCTGGGACAATGCTTACCAAGGCGGGAAAAAGTATAAAAGAGCAATCCTACACCAATGAAAGGTTGAAGCCAAACCCACAGACTCAAGAGCAGTGTGCGCCGGCAAGTGGACACTTGCTAGTAACGTGAAAGCTCAGCTAGCGGGATAAATGATGAGAAAACACAACCTTCTAAAACAGACTTTAGTCAAAGTTTTAGCTCTGTGTCTGTCATTTAGCTAACTGAAATAGTAAAAAATAATCTGCTCCCCACCAATGAAAGTCAGCATGTTCCAGAACTGCCCACAAAGGTGTCAAGAAGTACTAAGCACACCCCTCTGAAGCAGAGAGGCATAGCCTTGACCACTTTCGGAACTACTGTAACTGTCAAACAAAATTCTGCAGGGAAAAGTACTTTATGAAAGTGTAGATCAACATGTCTTACATAGGAACCCAAAGCTCTTCAATAAAATATACAAAAATCAAATCTAGCAGTATCTCTAAACAGACTAACCATGGTCAAGTGCCTTTGTAAGTCAGTTTTAAATATTAAAATAAGAGAACACAGACCACAAATTATCTTTATATACGCACAAAAAAGTATTTTTAAAAAGAGCCATTTAAAAATTTTCAACAAATAAAAACAGAAGATAATCTCATTAATCAGGTAAAAAATACACTGACCTACTTCCTGTAAAAGAGACAGCAAACATCTAACAGTGAAGTATGAGAAGCATGTTCTTAAAAGAACAAAAGAAGTCAACACTACTAATTTAAAAATGCTATTTATTAATTCAGTTTATTATTATTGAGGTATGTGGAGGTCAGAAGTCAACTCTGTAGAGTCTATTCTCTCCTTCCTTCTACTCCATAGTTGTTGTGAGGATTCAATTCAGGTCTTCAGGCTTGAACTATGGGGCACAAGTGGCCTTTACCTGCTAAGCCCCCTTCACCAGCCCAAACACTGCTATTTTTTATTGGCATTTATTAGAGTCAAGTGAGAAAGGAAGAAAAAAAGTAGCAACAATGTCAAAAGCAAAAAATAAAACTTTGACTCTTCCCAACAAATATGCCAAGAAATAGCAACATACAAATGTTTAGAATGATCGAGAATTTGACTGTATGGTTAGATAAAAGATCTATCTACAAAATTACATGGCATTTTTATTTCCCAACTAGAGCTAAAAAATAACAAAAGCAAACTAGATAAATATCTCAATTAATTTAAAAATCTCCTTAATTAAAGGTAAATAATCTGCTGGGCTAGGGTCAGCTCAGTGACACATCATTCATCTATTATGTGTAAGGCCCTAGTTCACTCCCCAGCACCAAAACACTAAGAATGAATAAATTCAGTGAAAGGGGCAAAGCTAAGTATCTAAGGTCCCAAGAAATCAACCCCCTCAAAACCCAATAGCTAAGAAAAGGAAGCAACAGTTGAATGAAATCCTGTCATCTGTAACAACCCCCCCACAGAAGGGGGAGACATTATGCTAAGTGAAGAAAGCCCCCAGCACAGGACAATCACTACACAATGCCACTCACCTGAGTATAAAACCGTAGATCTCACTACACAATGCCACTCACCTGAGTATAAAACCGTAGATCTCACTACACAATGCCACTCACCTGGAGTATAAAACCATAGATCTCATAGAAGCTGAGAACTAAATGTGGTTACCAGAGGCTGGGAGAGCAGAGGACAGGGAGGGATGGGAAAATGTCCATCAATGTAGTGCACACTAGCTAGTGGGAAGAAGTTCCGGTGCACTATTGTTAGAGAGCAAATAGCTATCTAGCTGGGAAGACTATAAATTCTCTAATTTATCTGTTGGCAGACCCACATTTCCAGTTTCACTGGTCAATCACCTGATCATAGGACAACCCTTAGGAAGGTGGGTTCACCTTAAGTTGTACTAAATAGATGGGCAGAATACTGAGTGTGTTAATGAGATGGTGAACTTTTCCTGCCTGGAATCCCACCTCCCAGTACAGTTCTTCTGGACCCGGCCACAGACATGTAGCTCTCCATAAGTCTGCTCGCTTTTCTGAATTCTTCAGAAAAGCATAATCTTCTCTTCTTCATGTCCCTTTTCTAACCATGCTTTCTCTAAGGCTTTGGGCTGCCCTAACGTCTTGTATTTCTCTACTTTTTCTCTAAAGCTTCTCCCAGCCATGTGGCTGCCAGTCTGCCATGTGTCTGACCTCCATGCAGGCTCTAACTTTTTATTTTATTTTCTTCTCCCTCCATTCTCTTCCTCCAGGCAACTGCTGAGATCCCCAGCTTGCCTATTTTGAAGATTTTTCTTTAGACTCCAATAAAATTGTCTTAAAGCTTCTGATTGGGTCCATTCTTAAATTCTTTTATGGATGAGACTAAGAACTCACTAGGGGACGCTCTTTCACCCATTTCACTATTGCATAGTAAGGGACTACAGGCAGCAGTAAAGGGCTGTTGTTCAACCAAGGTAAACCCCGCTATAGACACGCATCAGAAGACAAGCTAGTTCAAGAATGAACTGCTTAAAAAAATTAATTAAATTTAAAAAAATAACCAGAAATGGTTATTCACTTGAAAAAAGAAAGGATAACATAAATTAAAGATAAACACATAAATATTTATACATAAACACCACTATATATTTGAGACAGGATCTCACTCATACTACTGGTTGGCCTGGAACTTGCACCAGGATGGTCTTCAACTCACAGAGATTCTGCCTCTGCCTCCTTAGTGCTGGGATTAAAGGTGTGCACTATCATGCCAGGCAAATTTTTAATTAACAAATCTATTTATTAATTAATACATCTTGTAGGGGGCGGTGTCATGGCTCATGTTAGTAATCAGAGGCCAATTTGGGGGCATCAGTTCTCTCTTTCCATACGTCAGTTCTGGGATCAAACTCGGGTCATCAGGCTCAGCAGCAAGCATCTGCTGGGCCTTCTTGCCAGCCCCTTAAATGTATGTTTAAAAATCAACCTGGGTAATATTTTAAACCCAAAATGTGGAAGTCTCTTAGAAGAAAATACAGAAAAAATATGTAAGATCTTGAGGTAAGGATAATTTTTCCTATTACAAACAAAATTTTCAATGAAAATTGGGCATGGAGGTACATGCCTACAGTCCTAGTGCTCTGGGAGGCTGAGACTGCCAAGACTCTGTCTCAAAAAAGAACAAAACAAAAAAAACCCTGGCGATAAATATTAATCACAAAGAGATGAAGAGTTTAACAATATCACAATCAAGAACTTCCATTTACCGAAAGGGACAAAACCAGTTGAGCTGGACATGTGGCTCTGCCTATAACCCCAGCACTAGAGGTTGAGGCAGGAGACGGCCTTCCCGTACATAGCGAATCTGAGGCCAACTTGACACTAAAGCCAAACTAAAACAAAATTCCAAACCAAAGCACATATAACAGAAGAGTTGATATGCAAGATGAATTTAGATATTTAGAAAGGCAGAGTGCCCAGTATTTTAAAATATGCAAATGGATCAATAAGTATTTCAGGCAAATACAAGTAAAGGAACCCTTGACATTATCAGTGTTGTTACTAAGACAACACCGGGCTGTCTCCAGACGGAGCATCTATCTAACTGCAACCTAACTTAGTAAGTGAAAAACCAAAGTCTAATTTCTTTTGTCTCTGGAGTTGGACCACACCCAAACAGGGCACTCACTGGGCTGTACCCACCAGGGCCTTTTCTACTTGGCCTCCAGGTTCAGAACACAAAAACTCACTGTCAGAGGCTGGGCAGAGCTTGAAACTGCTCCTGGTTCTGAGTGCTGGACAATTCAGGAATTGGTCTATGCTCAAATAAACACACTGAATGGTTAAAGTTTTCAGCCATCAGGGAAATATAAATCAAGAGAAAAATGAATGTCATTCTACATCCTTTCAAATGGAGAAAGTAAAGACATGCTGACAGGATCACACACAAAAGAAGACATCACAAAACAAATTCTTAGGGTGTCTGAAGGTGGGCATTGCTGGCATTCTTCCCAAGATGAATATGCACATTTCCTCTGGAAAACTCAAACAGTTGCACTGTTTATGAACAGCAGAGAGAGAGAAATAACTGGGATCCTTCACAGAAGGGAGAGCTCACCCTGTTGTACAATGAAGTACTTTTCAAGCAGGCCAGGAGTAGCCACATGCAAAGCCTCTGGACTTCGAGGAACAGGTCTGAGTGCAGAGGAGTACGTCAGCATCGTCTCCTGTTCAAAGCTCAAGCTCAGGCAAAGCCAGACCAGAACCACCTTGCTCAGGAATATTACTTACACAATATCCTTGATCTTTTCAAAGTCATGACATCATCATCTCTTCAGAAGAGGCAGGATTCGGTGGTGAGCACTAGCCTGGCGTGAGTAGAGCAGCCCTGGCAAGCTTCCATTCTTAAACAGGGTGCTGGGATCTGTGACTACCATTGTTCTTATACTTTATAACTAAACCTTTACATGTATTATAATTTATGTGTCAAATATCATGACAGTATTGTAAAACAAGTTATCAAAGTTAAAGCTGTTTCAAGGAACATCGTTTAACAGGGTATGGTGGGGTATGCCTACCAGCCCAGCACAGGCAGAAGGATGACAGCTAAGAGGGGCACAGCTTTGGAGTCAAACTATGCTACTTATACAGGAAACTGCCTCAAGAACAAAACAGTAAAAATAAAAACCACTAAACAACACAAGCAGATCACACACATCCAGCTCCTGATTGATTCAATTCTTTCCAGTTTCTTTGATTCACATTCCATTACTATAGGTGTGACACTCTTATTTAAAGTCATCTCAATTACTTGACAGAGTGAAGCACAATGCATGTTAGAAGGAGCAGACAGTACTGTGGAAGACTATGACATCATCATGGGGAATGAGTGAGGGTCACATGCTCACACCTACCTCCAAACTGATTAAAATGTAAGACAGAGTAAAACAGAGCTAGTGAGTTAACATAACCAACCTTCCTCATCAGTGGGTGACTGGCAAAGCCACTTTCTAGGAGAGCATGCTGTGCTGAGCAGACCTGCCCTTCCACAGGAGAAAACACCGGTTCCTCTTCTCACATAAGAGGAAAAAGCCTTCAAGTAAGAAGTGTTGAAATTTTGCGAATATTTTCTCAGTGAGTTGTCTGTTTTTCTTAAAGGAAATTCGATTCTTCCATGAAAGAATGTTATGAAAACACAGAGCTGGTTGTTTTCAGATGCTGCTAACTTTCTGTGCACATTTCTAACATGCTGTTTTCCCCGTGGAAATCCGAGCGAATCTGTGTTTTGTCTCTGACTCTGCAAATGCTTCTCAGGCTTTGTCTCCATTGAAGGTTCCGTGGTCCTTACATTGGAGCAGGTTCTCTCCCGCCCACATTGTTGTTGTTTGCACAAGTAACTGATTTACTGTCAGCAGCAGCTGGGAGAGTGGCAGCTCTTCCCAAGACAGAACTGAACAAAAACTTGCTCATTCATCAAATTTAAAGATTTTTTTTTCTATCTTTTAACAAATTAGGGTATCTTATGTGCTACACCATCGTTTCTTTTCTTTTTTTCTTATTTGATTAAAAGTCACCTTTGAAATAATTAATGTTTTTGTTAAAAGCTGAATGGTGTTCTCCAAACATGCACATATTACAAATTGGCCAACCATTCTTCCTCTGATATTCGGACTGCTTCACATGTCTTAAATTTCTGACATTACATCTGAACACACACAGACAGACACACAGACCCTGGTATTTAAGTCTGCTACAGGACAAGCTTCCCAGAAGGGCTCTCCAAAGAGCTGCATGAGCCTTAGAGTCCTACCAGCATGAGAGAAACAGTGCTGGGTGCCTAAAAGGCCCCACGAAGCCCAGAAGACAGCAGCCACCAGCCCATGTACAATGACTTCTAATTCTGTGATGTATAATGCTTCAACTGTAGGCACTGAGCGGGCACCTGTGCAGGGATGAAGTCTATCCTGGGGTTGGCTGTCACTTACCTTTTTTGGAAGCTTCTGCCCCATTAAGCTCTTTTTGTGCTTCTTCAATTTTGTCTGGGGGGGGAGGGACAAAAAAGAAAGAGTATAAATCAACTAAAGACAACCGAAGAACATAGGAAAGCAAATACACTATTCACAAACACATAACATATGGTAAATTCATTTATGTGTGAGAAAATGGATGTAAACCATTACAGTAAGGGTATATTCCCTTTAACATTTATAATTTTAGGGGCTGGAGACATGGCTTAGCAGTTAAGAGCACTGAATGCTCTTGCAGAGGGTTCAGGTTCAATTCCCAACACCTACATGGCAGCTAACAACCATCCCTAACTCCAGTTCCAGGGGATCCAACACCCAACACCTGACCTCGACAGGCACTGCACAACATGGGTGCACTTAAACACATGCAGGCAATACATTCATACACACAAAAATAATAGTAAATAATTTTTTAACTTGTAATTTTAGTCCATTGTTCATTACAAGAACTATTCCATTAAATTAATATACCCACAAGGTAAATTGTTTCATTTTATTGACTGACTGACTGACTGACTGAATGGACAAGGTCTCACACATTCCAGCTGGCCTCAAACTTGCTCCATAACAGAAGATGACCATAAACTTCTGATTCTCTGGCCTCTACTTCCTAGCTTTCACCACCACACCCAGTTTATGTGGGAGTAATTAAACCCAGAGTTTCAGGCATACTAGGCAAGTAGTCTACCAAGTGAGAACTACATGCTCAATCCATTACTGCATTCCAAATACTGAGACATAGCTAAAAAATGTTTCATTGGCTAAAAAGAATATCTAAAGACACTTTCCTTACATAAGCAGTATACCAAATCAGTTTTTCTCTATTGTATACCAGATTAAAATCCAATTCCACAGGTGGAGTCATGGTTTAAACATGGTTTTGAGTGTCTTCCAAGGGTTCGTGTGCTATAAGGTTGGTCTTCAGTGGAACAGTGTTAGAAGGTTGTGGAAACTTTTAAAGCGGGGAAGAGTTGAGGGGAGCAGTCAGGTTACAGGAACATGGCCTTCAGAAGGGACGAAGGTAATTCTCACTGGACTCTGGGTTAGTTCTTGAAGGAGATATTGCAAAGAGCAAGCCTGGCTACTACTCCTCCCTCTGGCTTCTGGGCTCATCATGGGTGCTCTGCCTCTTATATGAGAGCCCAACCCAATGTAATCTACCATGAGGTGATATGGGCAAGGCCAACCGGGCTCTTGCAGAGTCAGCACTAAACTATTTGGACAAAACCATGAACTGAATAAACCTCTCCCTTAAAAAGTATCAGCCTTAGGTATTTCATTATAGTAACAGAAAATAAAGTAACACAAAGACTTTAGACAAGCAAGGGAGACAAAAGCTGACATAACATCCAACGCAATGAGGGGCTGGAGAGAAGGTACTATGCAAGTCACTGACAATGCCACAGCGTCTCTGCAGAGTTTGAGTCTGGAGTCCTGTTCAAGAGAAAGAATGTAAGAAAGACCAAAGAATGAGTGTGCATGCTCAGCACTTCGGAAGGCAGGTTTAACCCTCAAAAAGCTGGACCCAGTGAGGTGGAAGAGCCCAGAGGTGAAGGTTTGTCAGGAGCTGAGACGCTGCTGTGGAGCAGGAATGGGGCAGGTGTGTCCTCAGAATCTCTGCTTCACCGCTCTGGAGCTCGGCGTACAACCAGTTTCGACAAGTATGCACATGTTCTGCTTTGCTAACGTTACTTTCAATTCTGTAAGAGTGTAAATTTGATGGTGGTAGTAGTGGTGCTAACCCATTCAAGTTCAAATTCAGTCCCAGTGCTCATTAAAAAAGGCACACAATTCCCAGGAGACCAATCCGTAGCCAACTGAACACAATACCAATTATTTAAAGAACATTTCAGGAATCTCAAGAAAGCAGAGCTGAGATAGATGCTCTAAAAACACTGTGCCAGTGGACGATAGCCTCTGCCTTGTGGCACCTACGAGAGCCCCAGAACTCTCTCCAGTGCTGAACCTACCACTAGTTGCCAGGGAAGACCTGACCTCTGTAAACAAAGCAGTGCAGCCCACCCGGAACCCTTCACATCTGCTGTCCCTTCCAATGCACGTAATTTCCAATTTACTGATCAGATTTCTTCCAACTGCACACTGATCCAACCAAGGCAGACTGGGGGTCACAAAAGAAAGGAAGCAAGCTAGGTGGAGCTATAAGACACTGTACTACATTTCCACCCCAGGAATGATTTCATCCCCCAAAGCAATGTCCTGCTTATTGCCCACTAATTATCAGACTCAGAATACAACAGAAGGGAGCTTGGGCAACCTGTGGGAACAGGACCTCTGTTTTCATCAATAGACTTAGTTAATTCTGAACTGATGACTGGAAACTGAATGGAGCCCAAGAAAAACACACACATTAAATGCAGAAACTGGGGACTGGGGATGTAGCTCACTGGGACAGTGCATGCTTAGCATGTGTAAGACCTTAGATATAGTCTATGCACAATAAAAATAAAGAAAATAAAAACAGAAGGATTTTGAGAATTTTCCATAAAGAAATATTTGGGGAAATGGGTATTTTAGCCTGATTTGAAACATCCTAACTAGAAATATTATTTTTCCCAAAGATATACAATTTTTATGTTTTTATGTACCAGTTAAAAACAAAAACTAAATTAAGAAATGGTGTTTAAAAAAAAAAAAAGGATCCAGGAGTCAGCATCAATTTTATCTGGAAAAATACTAAAAGCAGAGGTGAAATCTGTAGGAATACCAGTACCCAGAGCACAAAGGCCATTTTTAAACCAAGTGAAGTAGTGAGTACACTGCTGATATTCAAACTATAAATAAATAAATCATATGACTTAAATATGTAGCCCCTGAGAAACATAAAAGGCAGTTTTATTACCAAAGAACTATTATTTCTACGCCAGCAGTTCATCTAAATTTGAGTCATAAATAATATGTAGCAGTATATTATATATATTCACAGTAGTAATGGCTGTGTTTTCTACAGTTTCTGCACATAGAATCTGACATTATTTAAGAAAAGCAACTTTTTATTAATAGATTCAATTGTAAGTCAAAGCAACAAAACTCCTGATTTAGCAAATACTTAAAGAATGCTTATTTCACATATTGAGGCTGGCCATCTGTGCGCACGTCACATAAATCCTTATAAAAATGACCTCTGAATCCAATCGTGAAATACTAGTCTTTATTTAAGAGAATTTCAATTCAGTTGCCTTTTTATCTTGATAATTATGATGCATAAATTTAGACTGTGGCTTAGAACATCTGCATTATGTCTTAATAAGCTTTTACCTGCAGCCCCAGTTCAGTAGGCCAATATAACCTTCAATTAGAGACACTGCAATGCCATTAGAAAAGCTTTTGCTTCTGTCAACTTTCATAGACCATTCTGTTTATATTTAATCTGTGTTTCACAATTCTCCCTGTAAATATGTATTTTTAAAACAATCTCTAAAATTTCAGAGAATGTGGTCATATATTCTATGCTCTTACAAGATATCTTCATTCAAGATAATATACTTATAGTTTATGGAATGTTTAAGTTTTTTCACTATGACCCAGAGCAAGAAATGTATTTTTACATTTTACCTCTAGATCAACCTATGCCTGCAAGGAAGATGCACTATGGTAATCCTGAAAATAATGTGTGATGTTTTAAATCACAGAACACGCGCTGGAATGAATGAGAAGAACCACAAACTCATCTCTAGGTAAACATATCTAAATAAAATTTTAAAATGTGATGAACTAGTAAAAATTATAGATGTGCAGTTCCCAAACTGAACCAGGAAGAAGAAAACCTGACTGGAATAACTCACACAGACTACATGGAGAAAATCAGAGCAGCATGGATGGGCTTTGGAACAGACCTGGAGACTTACTGTCAGCCTCCTTCAAAGTTTAAAGAGTGCAGCATTTTCTACAAACTTCCGGAATACACACGGGGAGTTTGAGCTCATGTTGCAAAGCCGAAAGTCCAGCGGGGCAAAGGAGCTCCAAGTCAGCACAAATCTGAGGGCATGTGTCAAGAAGTGTTCACAGCACTGGATGACGACGGGTAGTTATCAGATACTGTACTACTCACAAGCGAGGTAGAGGCAGGCACCCTCTCCCTAACTGTGTGAGAACACAAGTGTTTTGGATTCCAGATGTTTAGAGATGGGGGATATTTTCATGTACATGATGATATACCATAAAGATGGCACCAAAATCTAATGGCACCAAAGCTAATTCATATTTCATACACACCTTGTACACAGTCTGAGGGCCATCTCATACCGTATTTTTAGTATACCTGTATTTTACATGAGTTTTCTAACACATGGGGTCAAGTGTGGAGTTTTCTATCTGTGCTGTTATGTCTGAAATGTTCCATTTGGGGTGTTTCTAAATTTGGATTTAGGGATTAGCTATGTTCCAACAAGTATTGGAATTTTAACAGCAACAGGATAAGAGAAAAAAAAAAGTGGCCTAAATAATATCCCAAATGTTCTTGATTGAATCACTTCTACCTTTAGTGTTAAAAAAGTCTGACCAATGAACAGAAAAGGAGATCTGTCATCAGACTAACCAAGCATTACTATTAATAGGTCCAAATCCATGATATCCAGTCCACCTTTAGCCCTACAGGGAGACTTCCTGCCCATACCCACTCCAGCTCTCCTCTCACCCCAGAACAGCTTCCCTCAGAGACATTCCACTGGCCAGGTCTACCTACCTTCCTTCCTCATTAAACTGTATCTATTCAGTAGAGTATACTGAGACAGGTCACCAGATCCTCCACTAATAGCTGCCTGACACAGGAACTACTTCTGCAACGCTCCCTGCAGTATCTGTGTTAACAATGACATGGGGTTGGGAGAGTTTACTTAACTACTAAAAATGTTCTTTAAAACTCATGGGAAGATGCTCAAGCTGTATGATAAAAGAAGTTGCTGTGACACAGAAATGGATGCATACTTATATCTAAACAGGCAGACAGGACGACTATACATATATACCAACACACACGGACACACACATCTGAGAACAGTACATTGATATTTTTCATCTTATTATTTGCCTTACTAAATTACTTCAATTACTAAATTACTTATGAGTACCTAAATACAAAAATGAATAGAGTTCAATAGAAACAAACCTTAACAAAGAGCTAATTTACGATGGTCAAAGATCCTAATTCTAGATTCATAGATAATATGAAAAATATACAGAACTCTTTCTAAAATGTGTAACACTGTATATTGGGAAGCCCTAATCTCAAAATCCAAATGTTTCAAAACTTAAAACTTTAGTGCTCAGAAAGTTTCAAGTTTTAGGCACATTCTCAACTCCTGTTTTTCAGATTTAAGATGCTAGACCTGTAAAGGTGACGGAAACTTACTCCTTGAAAGACAAAAATCTGAAACATTTCTGGTCCCAGTTACTCTGGATAAAAAATACTTAATCTGTAAAACATGGTTCATTCAGTTCAGAAAAGATTTATTAGACCCTATCTCCAGGTCTAAGGATGCCCAAGGATGAAGAGGGCCCGAGACTGAACAAGCAGATCCTATATATTGTGGGAGGTAGGTGGTAACATCCACAGGGGAAGGACATTCAGGTAAGGAAGGGTCAGGGGCTTGGAAATGCAGAGGCTTAAAACAAACATCCTAGCAAGAGAATGAATTAGGAAGCTGCTTTGTTATATAAATGCCAGTTAAAACTATGCTATAGAGTACGTACAGAAATATATTTTTTATGAGGCAATCTGACCATCGGGTGTATCAAGATCTTGGAAAACCACCTCTATTCTTTAATAATGAACCTTTTAGAACTTTAAACTGAGATTATGAAAAGGAAAGAAACAAAAACTATTCATCAAAAATATTATATGACAGAAAAATCTAAATAATTAATAGCACCTCTGGGACATAGTTAAATGCTTAGGGAATATTTGAATGCACAAACATTTAATCTATGGTTAAATATTAGCTCCATATGGAAGAGCACTGCAGAACCATATTATAGGTTTCTAGAAGACCTGCAGACTCAGATACTCCAGGAGCACACATTTTAAAAGCTTTGGCACATGGTTTTGATGGGTCACCTACACATCAGTTAAGAATCCCTGATGAGAAAGAGGTACCCTGACTTTTTAAGGAACATATAAAAGATGAAAAACTCAAGAAAGAAGCAAAGGGGGATGGCTAGAAAAATCAGGAGAATCAGAAGGGATTTTTATCCACAGAAGTCAACAGCAGAGTGTTTCAATGTCAAATCAGCAGCCGTGTTTCCAACAGGTGGAACAGTGGAAGAGGCCACCTTGGATGTGTCCCAAAGCTCGTGCAATACTGGGGAGACTGGAAGGCTGTGCTGAGGAAATGAGGGGACACAAAGCAGTGAAGAAAAGACAAACAGAAATGTCTTTCAAAGTACGGGGCAAAAGGAAGGAGGGAGAGAGGCAAGGGGTAGAGAGAAGCAGAGGCTGAGGGGAGGCTATGTAGCTCCTGATCTAGACGTTTAGAGTTCAACAGGAAAAATAAGGCAGTTAAGGTATGGGAAAGGACACAGGACACAGGACACCGGGGAGCGATGCTGTGAAGACAGAAAAGTAATAAAAGTTCAGGCAGTGTTTCTACACAGAAAATCACACAAGGCTACATACCCTGAGGCTACATGAAGGACGGAAGCCAGGCAGGTATGGTGAGGCAAAGTCCTCAGTGAAAAGGATGGGTCTGAGAGAGTTCATATCCAGTTGCCTCAACCTGAGTGTCTACAAAGAGAAAGAGCCTAGTGGGGGGGGTGCGAGTGGCATAGAGGCTATGAACATAAGACTAGTCAGTAATGGGAATGGAGCGCTGGGCTCAGACCTAGGGCCCTGTAACTGAGAAGTCCATGAATGACTGCTGTCCCAGTCTGCAGCAGTGGTATATAGTCTAACAGCGTGGCACCTGGATGAGCACTAGAGAAGGATCATCGGATGTGGACTTTTCCAGCAGAAAGGACAAAGAATTCAGTGATGTGAAGCTGCTCCACAGTAAGGCGTTCCTGTGACTGGCCATCTGCAGCACGGTTAATATCCGGGAAGGCGGCGAGAAAGGACATGCAGGTTGCTAGAACAGAAAGCTGAGGACGTGAACCAACAGTGAGGGCCCTTCAAGGGACTACTAATTTCCAGAGAACATGCTGAAGGGTTATGGATGAAACAGACAGGTTAACTAGACAAGAAAAATGCCTTCTCTAGCATAACAAGTCCTAGAACAGCAAGACCATTCACTGAAAAGCATACCATACTGAAATTTCAATCAGAACACCTCCTTGTCTCTACTATGACCTGCCTTTTGTGAACACACACAAAGCACATTTCATTGAGCTATCTAGCAAGGGTTTGCAGTTGTTTCTGGTCCTTAGTGACATGTTTAATTATTCTATGGAGATTGTGATAGACTGATCACCTGCTTCACATTGGGGGCCTTGATCAGCAGAATGGCAACCAAGAAGTCACTGTGCTTAAACTGCCTTTCTAAGGGTAGAGGAAGAAGTTCTTCATGTCTTATTTATTTATTTATTTTGAGACAGAGTCTCACTATATAGGCCAGGCAAGCCTGGAGCTCTTGGTCCTCCTGCCTCAGACTCCCAAGAGCTAAGAGTATAGGTATATGTCAGCACACACAGCAAAAAATTCCTGTGCCCTTTTACCCTTAGAATATGCTTAGAAAACTAGAGCTTTTTTAAGGTTAAGCATGCATTTCCTAAGAAGTAAAAAGCAGGCCCACCTCTCCAAGGCCCCTTCCTCAAGTTTTACACTGTTTTGGGCTGACAGAAGCCCAGGGAAGGGGCTGTGTTAACCAGTTCCCTTTTCAGACAGCTGCCAAAGCAACTCAGCCCAAGGCTGATTCCCTTCATGCCACTATTCCAGGTTCTTGTTGATTACTCTCTACACAGCCCCTGAACACAAGAACTAAAGCTTGCTGTGCACTGGAGAGCCACTTAATATTACTGTCCAGAGAAATATCCTGATGCCAAGGCTGCACCCTGTACCAATTAAATCAGCATTTTAAAATGTTTCCCAAGTGTTTCCAACATGCAGCCAATCTTGAGAAGCAATGTTCTCTACATTACAGATATTATCGCATTAAAATTCAAAATTGTAGAAAACGTAGCAAAAAGTCTCATCAGCTAGCTCTTGTAAGTAACATTTTTATCAGGTGGCAGGGGAGCAGGAGTGTCCAACTGCCTATCAATGCTGACACTGCTGTCAGGGGACGCTCAGGAAGATACAGGAGGCAAAGTTCAATGTGCACCTAACAGTTGATGATGTCCATTTAAATTATACTTGTAAAATATAAAACCATACATTCTTATAAGTATTATGCCAAAATACAGATTTAAAGATTATTAATAATGTCAGCTATACTATAAAGCAATTTTCCGGCTGAAAATTTGATGTCTAAAAAATACAGACACTATTTAAATACAATCAACTATTAAATAACAATGCTAAAAATTGAAATGTTTTCCAATGTGTTTCTTACAATTCCCTAATAACCACAAAAGTGCTTCATCTACTGTGGGTTAGGTACAATGAGTATGACAACATTTGTTTCCTCTTTTCAGTGCTGAGGATTTCTGACACAGCAAATGAAGGCGGTAGCCATGGTAACTATGGTGGAAGAGAAAGGAATGTGAAGTCAGACATCTCTGCCCTGCATGGGTGATTACTGCTACAGTCTGCTGGACATGTGTTACTACCCTAGTGACGAATTCCAAAAAGTTTATGACTGAATATGTGCTCTCAGCACATTCACACTCACACTCCACCCCCCCACACACACACCAATGAAACATCATCAACACCACCAAGAACAAAAACCCTCATGGAAAGCTGCTCTGGTTTCTCTGGCTGGTTATCTGCCCAATTCCTTGTCAGCAAATAATACATTTACTTTCCCTGTGATAAACTGTAAAATGTCATCTTATGAAACAAAAACAAAAGACTCAGATAAAGGTCTTGCTGTTAACTAGGGCAAAAATACAGAAAAGTAAGTATTGTGTGTCTGGCTGGCCAACAGGTACAGCCTACTTTGGAAGTGCCTCTCCTTGAACCAGTCTCCTCCCCTGCCCCAGGGACCTTCACCACCCACTCACCATCGGCAGCAGCGGCTCACCACACACTAGGAGCCATGGTAACTGAGTATGAGCTAGGTAAATCATACTTGGGTACTTCAGGAATTTGATTCTGCTGCTGCTAGGGATGGAGTGGAGAGAACCCGGCGACAGGAAGAGACCATGGGATATAGAGGGCCCAAGCTTGAAATGTAGGGCAGAACATGGACACACCAAACACTGGCAATTCTTTCACATTTTCTTAATCATTACATCATTATTTGTCAAGTAATTTTCAGGTGAGTCAAAAGCTTCAGAAAGCATCCTTCTCATTCGTACTCTATGGCAAGGAGATGGACAGCACCACTTGTCAGATCTTAAGCCTTCAGTTAGCCATTACCACAAACAATCCATTAATGCGGTCTGTGTACCCCTTCCTCATCTTTTTAACAACAATATATCTTCATTCTTAATTCTTCCCCAGAAGTGGTCTATGGGGGATACAAAAGCAGGCAAGAAACAGCATCCGCATCCTAACAGGACTGCAGCGTGTTCCAGGACCTCAGATCACCAACACAAACAAAGCCACACCTCAAAGAACAGGGAAAGCAGGGGATAAAGAAGTGTGGCGAAGAAAAGAAAACAGTGGGGTTCACTGTGCAAGGTTTAAGCAGGAGTATCCATAGGCACGGAAAACTAGAACCTTCTAGAACCAATGAAATGTTGGTCTGGAGTAAACTATGCTCTGGTATTTCCGTTTTCTTTCTCAGTAGTAAGCAGAGCAGTGAGAAGAGACAGGATGTTCTCAGCTTCCAGCCACTGGCTTCACACCTGTGAGCTGGCCCTTCCTCCCCTGCACTTTGTTCCCCTCCAGTCTGGGCACACCACTGGCATGTTAGACGAAGACCTGAGCAGGTACCTCAGAGCATCTGTCCAGGCCCCCATGCCACAGCTTAATGACTGGGCTATAATGATGACGAACATGCTTTCCTTCTGTCTGACGCAATGGTATGTTTCCTCAGCATGACTTGAGGAAAATGGGCAAGGCTAGTCTGGAAACCTGATCAGAGAGAGGGCAGTGCTACCAGGTAGAGCTCAAGGCAAATGCAGCCTGTGTTCCAAACTACTGAACTCATTTTGTTTAATGAGGGTCCAAGTTCACATGAGTTTGGTTCACAATGCTTTAAACAACTTACCTAGAAAGAAAGCAACTGCCAGTAACAGCCAGCTGGGCTTGGGTCTTCTCACTGAGAGCTGGCATCCCTTCAGCAAGAACCAACTCTATGGAGAATTTAAAGTCCAGATTTTCCATGCTCGTATCACAGACACTCTAAAAGGCCTCTGTCCACATGACACTGAGCAGTTAATTATATTCTCATTAAAATCTTAGCATTTTCCCTACTTGAACCACCACTACAAATACACTCATTGCCTACTGTATGGGAATGGGCCAGTATCTGCTATGGTTTGTCTATTTTTGCATAATCTAAAATTCATGTGTTTGAAACAATCTCCAATGAAGAGCAGTGGGAGGTGGGGCCTAATGTGAGGTGTTTAGTTCACAAGGGCAAGGGCTTAATGCTACCATAAAATGGCTTGCAGGAGTAGGTTTTCTTTTTCTGCACTCTGACACACGCAGACAGAGGCCTCCCGCAGGGCTACAATGCAGTCAGAAGCCCTACAAACTGGAAACCACAAGCCAGAACAATTTTAATGAAACACAGTTATGTATTTGACCTTTCAAACCCCCAACAGTGGCAGTTACAGGACAAGCAGTCCAGTTTCCCTATCAGATAATCTTCAAAGAAACAGGAGAAAATTGGAAAATGCATATATGGCTCTAGAAGATCTATCAATTTATAAAATAAATGGAACTTAATTGTCCTGATTCTAATAAAAGGTTTAAAAATTATTTAGAGACAAATCAAAATTCAAACAATGGCATTAAAAAGTTCCCTTTGTGGAATGCAAGTTCATAAAGATACGGTCATCACTGAAAAGACACTTTATCCTTTGGAGCTAAAGCACAGAGATACACGACAGGAATGTCTATCTGATGTCATCTTTAGGCCGGCATAGCAGGGCAGAAGTGGCCAGAGGAATGAGTGGGGTGGACTGGCTGTTAGCTACCAAAGCTGGACAACAGACAAGGGCAGGTTTATTATCGCTGTCTATTTTGTGGTCATTTAAAAACTTCCCTAAATCCAAAGTTGTAAAAAAAGAATCAGAAGAGAGAGCCTGATCTAAATTTTAAGAACATATTACTTGGGTGCTGCAGGGATTGGCATATAAACGGTGTGAGGAGAGTCAAGCGAAGTGTCCACAGGCCTGCACGTGGTGGGCAAGGTTACCTCCACCCCCAAAGCCCGCCCCCCGCGCCCAAAACACGGAGATAACAGGAAAGGAAATAACTTCTCAGCTATTAGTAGGAGTCAGAGCTGTACACACCATAGCTGAAAGGGAAAGGAAAAGAAAGAAAGAAAGAAAGCCAAGACTTGCTAGAAAGAGACTACCGAGTGTTCTTCTTCATTCCTGACTGGGTGGGTAGGGATAATCACAGGATCACAGACTTTACCCTATAATCTAAAGACTGGAAAACTTTCCCAGATACAAAGTAAAAAATGTCAAAAAGTTAAAAATTAAAAAAACATATAAATTCAAAACCCAAGGGTAGATTTTCTAATATATATATATATATATATATATATATATATACACACACACACACATATATATATATAATTACACTGTTTGTGTCAAAATACAAAAATGGAGGTATATGACAGAGAGAGAAAGAGAAAGAGAAAGAGAGAGAGAGAGAGAGAGAGAGAGAGAGAGAGAGAGAGAGAGAAAGTATACATAAGCCACTGCTGCAGGACTCACAGTCACACTGGGAAAGGGACTATTTCTCATACTACTGTTCTAATGTCACTGAGTCTGAATTAGAGGTTTAACCTGTTTTTACAATGTAAATAATATATGATGCAACAACAAAATGAAACTCAATTCCAGTTATCACTGTTCACACACTGTAGCACCACTTTCTAGTTTTTCTACAGTGCTTTTTAAAGATGAAATGACATGGGATTTCACAGATACACTAATCTTTTTTGTTTTTAGGAGAACATTTCCATTTACTACCACAATGATCCAACACCATTCCAGTTAAAATAATGGATAATTAAAAAACAAAATGGAACTACAAAGTACCCCTATTAGAAAACCATCTGCAGTGCAGAGCCTCTCCTATGAGGCTACTCATACTCACAAATGCATGAACACAAACACGCATTTCTGCATGCAGCTTCAGGACTGCAGCAGCAATCTGTGAAGACCAAGGTTAAGATTCTCTAATACAGACCCAAGCTAGAGTATCACTATTCTTTTAGATGAAGTTTTGAAGACACATTTTCCTAGCTCTACTGAATACTAACTTTTTTTCATTTTTCTCAATTGTAAAATTTCTTTCCAAATATAACTCTTATTAACTACAACTATTTTTTAGCCACATAAAAAAAGAAGCAATTGCAATATACAACTTGTTCCTTTCCCTTTTTTGAGGGGGGCAAGGAATGAAATTCACTGTTCAGCCTTGGCTAGGCTATCCAGGAACTAGCTATGAGGATCAGACTGGTCTTGAACTCAAGAAATGTGCTGCCTCTGCCTCTTGAGTGCTAGGATTAGAGGCATACACCATCATGCTCTGCCTGTTGCTCTTCTTAATACATCATTCTAATTATATTAATAACTGCTTACAGACAGGAAGAACAGATAGGACAGAAAGCATCACTGACCTCGAATGTCTGGATGCTGTGCTTGGCACAATTCATCTCAGTCCATCCTTAGCCCCACTGTACACAAAACAAGGAGCAGGGAAGTATCTTCCCTTCTGAGTCTACGCTCTAGTTCAGATGAAATTGTACTAACCAAACACAATATATTCATATAAGCCCTTACAAGGTATAGAATGATATGATGTACTTACAATGTATAGTACATCTTGATTACCAACTTGATTGGGTTGAGAAACTCCCAGAAGACCTGCAAAGTATAGACCAAACTGCTGGGTGTGTCTGTGAGGATACTTCCAGAGATGACTGGCATGTGAGACACAGCAAAACAGGAAGACACTCCCTGAATGCAGATGGTACTAGGTCAGGGTTCCCAACAGAATAAAAATGGAAAGAGGAGGAGGAAGCCTATAAGCATGGACTCACTCTGCCTCCTCTCCATGAGGCAGGTTGATTTGCTTTGGTCTGGCCATAACGTTTGGCCTCACCACAGAACCAGAAGGAATTGTGGGCCAAAATCACCAACACCAGGAACCAAAATAAACCTGTCCTTCTTTAGGTAGCTTTCTCATGTATTTTGTTTCAGAGAGCTACAGCTAACTGACACACACTGTGCGACGCTCAGTGACAGCTCTAGAGGGGCAAGAAGAGGAGAAGCTCCAGGGCGCACGCTCCACTCCCCCAACCTGATCTGCTGACAGCAGCAGGGCAGTGGAGTTCCCCAAGCAGCTCACCAACAAGCCCTGCCAGCCAAGGTGGGAGGGCCAGCCTCATGACCAAGAGGACCCGGGCACTGTAGACAGTCCCTCCACCTGCCGGTTCCAGCTTGGGCAGCTTGCTAATGTCTCTGAGCTGGCTCTTAACAGAACAGCATCTGGACACCCACGGATCCACAGGACTTCATATTTACTTATTTGGGTCTTAGGCAATGGTAGAGTGACTTAAATGGGTCAGACCCTCCTAACAATAACAATAAAACTCTGGACAAAAGATCTTAAAAATGAAAATGCTGGAAAATGTCCTAAGGTTAGGAAAAAATGGAGGAGCTGACCCTCAGAGGATGAGAAGTAAAATAGGATTGCATGTAAATGTCCTTTCCCCCCAAAGAGCAAAAACTCTCAATGGCTGAGACAGAGCTTGAGCTGGGACAACCAGAAGCTGTGGCGAGAGATCCCAGGAAAGACAGAGGAGACCTGTAAACAACATCTCCACTCCTAGGCTATCTTTGGAATCGCTCCCTTGGAGGGTGGGGAGCCAAGGATCTCAAGGGAAAGCAACCGAGACAGAAGGCAAGAGCACAAGTAATCCCAGCAGTTGCCTACAGGAGACAGGGCTTGGAGCTCAAGTCCTGCCCAGACAGGGAGCAGGGAAACAGCCTGCATATTCACTGCAAGCTCAGAAGGCCAGGACTCAGGATTAATAGCACATCCCAGAGCAAGAGCAAATCCAACACACCATCCTCAACAGTTCAAGCCAGGACCTGACCAGTGTATGACGAACCCCTAGAGTAATTACTGCCTGCCTTTCTCTTGACAACCTTCAGCTGACCATGACAGAATCCAGAGACTCTACAAGAGATTGTCCATACAGTTCTTTGAACGACAGAGCACCACTAGGCATGTGAACCATGAAAAGGATGAGACACACTGAGAGAGGAGACAGTAAAATGATTATAGACTTACGGATGACAAAAATGCCTGAATCAGCCGAAAAGATGAAAGTCACTAGAGTTTATCAGGGGGAGTTCACAGGACAAGGTGGACACTAGAAGGGACATAGAGTACAGGACTGAAAGAGATACAGACACTGAGAAGAATGGAAAAACCCAGTATCTGAAGTAAAAAGTCACTGGACAAGAATAAGCAGCTGGAAAACGGCAGGGCTGGGGAACTTGAAGACAGGTCAGTAGAAATCACCCAAACGAAGCAGAGATTAAATGAGGAAACACAGCAAAATAGAAAATGGGACTTCAATGAACCACAAGCAGTATCTACTCATCTAACAGATGCAGCCGAAGCTCCAGAAGAACTGGGAAGAGAAAAATACTGGCTGACTTTTCCCCAAATTTGATTAAAAACATCTTCAAGCTCAGAAAGCTTGGTGAATCTGAGGAATTACTACAAAGAACACCACACACAGACACGATACAGCAAATCTCAGACAAGTGACAGGGTTGCTAAGGGAGATGCTAGAGTGTGGTAAGGCCTGAGTTTGGATCCTCAGTACCAGAATAAAAGTCTGGCGGCACATGCCTATGACCCCAGAACCGGGGGGCAGTCAGGTTTGAAAAGTTTTCTGGTCGGCTAGCCTAGCCAAACTGGTGAGCGTCAGGTTCGGCAAGGGACCCTGTCTTAAAAACTAAGGTGGAAAGTGATACAGAAGCTGCAGCAAGTACATTCTCATACACACACACACATGCGCACAAACATGTATAAAACTGCGTGTGCACACGCACACACACAAACTGAGGAGAGGGGAGGACAGCAGTGTACCCAATTTCATAAGGCTGAAGCTTTTTGTTTTTTTGGAGTTTTTTTTTTTTTTTTAGTGTTAAATGCAACATCTAGCAAGAATATTCTTCAAAATTGAAGCAACACAGAGAGAACCTCACATGGACAAAAGCTAAGGAAAATGTCTACTAATGTTAAAAGAAGCTGGACCAGGGTGGTGGGATGAGTCGGCAGAGGGGCACATGCACCTACGGCAGAACCAAGAACCTCAGTCCACACAGACAGGATGCATGCCGTGGCTGTTCTGTAGTCTGTCTTCTTGCTCTTAAAATTCAGAAAGGAAAAAGAAAAAAAATACAGTATTACAAATTACATGAGGCTCACAAGGGCTAAAGTATTTACTACCTGATTCTTTACAAAATGTCCGTACTCATGAGAAGAATGAGATGGAGGAAAGGCAAATACAACATGTGTGTGTGTGTGTGTGTGTGTTGTGTGCATGGTCATATGTATGCAATTGTGCATGCATGTGTGTGTGCACAGGCCAGAGGACAACCTGTGAGGGGTATAATTCCTCCAGCGCTAGCCATCTTCTTTTTCTTTTTACTTTTATGAGACTGTTCATTCACTGGCCTAGAACTCCGTAAGTAGACCAGGCTGGCTCTCCATGATCACCAAGACTCCACCTGTCTCTGCACCCCAGTACTAGGATAACAAGCAGGACCACCACATCCAACTTTTATTTCTATGTAGCTTAGGAGGAACGAACTCAGTCCTTTATCGACTGAGCTATCTTCCCCAGCTCTCTCTATTTTTTTCTTCAATTTGAAAGGATAGCTCCAAGCCAAAAATAACAAAGCATTCATAAATAAAACACACAACCAAAACTGGCTCATCTAAAAATGCCTTCAAGCTCAGGGCCATCCTGCAATGAGTGAACTCATACAGTCCTGAATCTTAGTGCCACTGAATTATTTCATGCTGCTTCACGTAAGTCTTAAAATAGCAGACTGACATGATTTCTGTTAACCTGCACAATCTGATATAAAACAGATGGCATCTTCTATTTTCTAATATGCATTACAAACAGCAAAGGAAAGCGTCTTCTGAAGTGTGTTTTAGCTTCAGCTCTTCTTCTTGTTGGACATGACATGACTGAAGTGAGTGCTGAGAGCAAGTTCAGCAGTGCAGCTGATCCTGTGGAGAAGAGCGTGACGAAGGTGTGCAGGAGAGGACAGTACTGAGGAAGCACAAGGCTGTAAGTGGGTTCCCAGGGAAGAGAGAGGAGGGTGCTGAGAACCGAGTAAGGCAAGAGACACAGGCATGAGCCTCAGGCACCGCAAGATTCACGGCCAAATCCAAGGACCAATGGGTCCAGTCTACCAGCTCTGCAGGCAGGGGACCTGTTTTCCATGCTACACATTCAGCACTTCATACAACACACACAGGAGAACAGTGTCCTCCCTACCCATGTTTCTTCTTTCTCTGGTCTGGTTTCAGTTACCCAACTGCATATGAACTATTCCAAAAATGACTCCTAAGTCTCAAATAATTTTATTATAACATTGTTATAACTGATCTATTTTATTAGTAAATACAATTTCTTACCATCCCTATTCTATAATTTAAACTCTACTATAGCTAAGTGCATATATAGGAACCAACGTAAGACAGAGAAGCTTTAATATTACCATTTTAGGCATTCAATTGGGGTCTTGAATGTATACCCCCATGGATAAAAAGGTCAGCTACATGTATTTGGAATCAGTAAGTTAATGACAAAATGAACAAATGAATGAAAAACACAAAGGATGTAATATGAGTGGAAGGTCAATCACAGACATGATAATGAACTTGGATCAAAGAAACAGAGGACACACCTTATTCCAAGAGAGAGGTGTCAAGGAGAAACTGACCGAGAATGCTATACACAGCTCAAAGCCAGTCTTCTAGGTGGCTTCAACTGCTGTGACAAAACACTCAGATCAGTATAAACTTGGGGAGGAAAGCTTTTATTTGGTTTATGTCTCCATAGTCACAGTTCATCACTCAGGGCAGGAACCTGGAGGCAGGAGCTGAAGCAGGCCAGGGAGGAACACTGCTTATTGGCTTGCTCTTCGGATCCATGATCAGCCTGCTTTCTTATACAATACAGAACAACCAGTGCAGAGATAACGACGCCCACAGTGGGCTGGGCCCTCCCACATCACTCAACCATCAAGAAAATACCCCACAGACACGACCAACAGGCCAGTCCAATGGAGGCAATTCCCCAATTGAGGCTGCCTCAACCCAGATGTGTCAAGTTGACAACTAAAGCTATCTAGCACAGCCAGACACACAGATTCTGACTTGGAATTCATAGTCTGGATTTCTTATTTCTTTTAATAGAGTCTGGTTTTCACTTTGTCGTATTTTTCTCATACAAGAAGTTCAAAGGTTTTGTTCCTATTTCAAATGCATACTCTATTTGAAATAAAATCACTGGCTATATTATATAAATATTTATATATTTACTACTGTTTTAATACTCTTCCCAAAATATAAAAGATCAGCAAGAAACTAATGATCTAAAATCACGCAGGTTTACAAAGCCATATTTCTGAAGTGGTCAGGTCACTACTATTCATGGTTTCTTGTTTAGTCTAGTTTTTTATATTCAACTTAACCTCAGAACTTCAGGGATATGGATAATGACTTTTTATACTACGTATCTCATGTCTGTTTCCTTCTCCCAAATTAATAATTTTATAATTACTACCAGCAATGGTAACTATATTAGATACTTTCCCTGTTTATATGACAAAATACAAGATAAGAAGCAACTTATGGGATAAAGGGTTTATTTTAGCTCAATAATGTATCACGGTGGGTCAGGCAGCTGGTGGTTTACTAGTGCGCCACGAGGGAAGGCATGGGTTACAGGTGTATCACGGTGGGGAAGGCAGGTGGTGGAAGTGTACGAGGCAGCTGGTCACATTGCATCTGCAGTCAGAAAGCAGAGATGAAAATGATGCAGCTCAACTCTTTCTCCTTTTTAAATATTTTATTTACTTATTTTTGTTTTATGTGTGTGTTTTGCCTGCATGTATGCAAATGCACCCATGTATGTAGAGCAAGCAAAGGACAAAAGATGCAGTCGGATCCCCTGAAATTGGAATTATGGACAGTTGTTAGCCACCATGTAGGTGTTGGGAACCAAACCCAAGTCCTCTGCAAGAGCAGTCAGTGTTCTTAGCCACTGAGCCACTCTCCAGCCCCATCTCTCCACATTTTATTCATTCTAGCATCCCAGTCTTGAACAAGTATGACCTACATCTCACCTCAATTAACCTGTGGTAGAAAATGTGCCCAGAGGTCTGTTTCCATGGTAATTCTAAATCCTACCAAGCTGACAAGATTAACAATCACAGTACCATCAAATAGTACAAGGTATTATTCTTTATTACTTATATTCATTTAACTTCATGGAAATGTTTGTTAAAACATTCCAAGAAGAAATGTTTATTTCAACATCACCCAATTGGCATTTCTTCCAAATGCCCAATCACAAGATCAGAAATAAAGAAGGTGAAATCATCAGACTAGGTCTAAGAGCCTCAGTCATCAACCACTCCTATGACTTTTATGTGGGGAACCACAATCAAAATCAAGCAGAATGCTGTATTGCTTTAGAGCTCTCTGAGACAAAGTTGAGGGCCGCATGTGGGTGCACTCCCATAGCACCGGATACGCCTATTTCCTTCCCTTCACAGTCACTTCATTTTACTGCAAGGACCCATAACATACCCAGTGTTGTCTAGGCAGAGGTCAGGTAGGTGTTGCTCACTATGGATCCTAGCACCACACTAGACATGCCAGTGGCACACCCAACACTCTGGACACAAACATCATCAGAGAAAGCAGCAGCTCCTCAGTGTTCTACACAATACAACTCTTCAAACACCAGGAGGATCTACAGTCTCCTAACAGAGAAGCACACACTGAGAAAAATCCAAGCCAGAAGAGCTTAGGATTAACTGCAGTGCTTGAACAGTCTGTATCATCTTCTCAGGATGACAAATGAAAAAACAGCTGAACTTCCACTCAAAACACAAAGGAGAAAAGGGCACCAATTTTTCATAGTTCCACGCTGATGAAGACACACAGATTAAATATTTATTTCTGGATTACTAATTTTCTATGGTTCCCATAATTCCAAGTGCAAACAATATTAACTAATAAGTGATATACTTCATTAAAAAAATATTTTTTAAATACAGAAGCCTATAGATTTCAACTGTGTGATCCATAATATTAATGGTTAACCATTAATTTAGCAGTTGGCTACTACCCAACATTCTTGTAGATAAGGCCCCTAAACTGATTTTCAAATGATTAATATTTAATAAAACATTATTATCAAATCTGCCCATTAAAATACATGAAGCTACATTTTTTAAAAAGTTGCTCAAGTCTATTCATCTTGTCTTTCAAAGCCATTACCCTAAATAATTAAATAACAATTACTGTATTTTATAGATATATGTATGTATACATGCTATAGTATGCATATACTTGGTTTTTGAAATAAATTCACCATCCCAATTTATGTTATGCATGCATAGTCCTACATGTCTGTCTTGTTGTTATCTTGACCTAACAGCTCATTGAAAATTATGACAGTATTGAGTTCTTAGTACATTTAAGTGACTGTAAACAAATATTTATGAGAAGCTTTCCAATGTATAAAATTTTCAACCTAATTTTCCTAAGCCGAATACTGAGAGAAGGTACATGCCTTAAGGAGTATCACAACTGAAATGAAGCTTTCGTTATGTTACCAAGGGATATATTCAGCCAAGTGCAGCACTCTGAATGACTCTGTCCAAAAATAACAGTCATTACAACTGTTTGTGCGGATAGAGTTGGACCAGCCAAACCAAAAATGGTTTCCTGACCACTCATCAACCGTTGCCATTGGTTTTAAAGGCTAACGGGGTCACAGACATCAAGTTAGGCAAATAAGGAAGAAAACACATTAGTACCTGAGCTTCGGAAGGCTTCAAGCTCTTCTCAGCTGTAGTTGCACAGGAGGGAGAGCTGTGACACTATTACTTTGAACAGGTAATAAGGCTCACTATTTCCTAAATTTCTGAGTTATAAATAACCCAAGAAAACACAATCAATACACACATACTATTCCTAAATGGATGGAGGATGGAAAGCACATGGTGCCTGGCTCCAGCCCCTGAGAACGCCTTCTTTTAGGGGCTGGAAGCATGGCTTGAGATAAAGCCCTTGCATATGACAGAACCAAGAGTGCAGGAGAAGAGGAGGAAGGGGGAGGGGCGGGTGAAGGGTGTGAGCCCTTCATCTTTCCAAAGGAGCCAAATGTGGCGCACGGAAACGAGCAGCCCAGACCTGGGAGACCCAGGGCTGGAGCCGGGCACCAGTGTGACGGTGCTGACGCTGTGCTGTACATATGCCCTGACTTGGCATCTTGCCGACTTGGCAATTCCTCATCTTTCCAGTGGATGCTCAGCATCATGTATCATCAAAGACCTATCCTGACCCTCACCGGGACCAGTGTCGTGTTCACCAACAACAGCACCGGCCTCCTCTTGCACAACCAGTGTTTGTTTCGTGTCTGTGTCACTCACTGAAATCATAAACTCCACGATCAGAACCTACCACAGCTGCTCTGACCTACAGGCTGACGTTCATCAGCGCCTCAGCAGTTTTCATAAAGCTGGAAACCCAACTCACAGAAATGTCTACTGATAATTCCAAGGCAGTCCCAGTGCTCACCTTCCACTCCCCCACAGGACATTAGTTACTCCAGACGATGTGATATCTAATTTGATCTCATTTGTCCATTATTACTTGTGATCTTGGGTAGACCTTAAATTCTTGATTTTGAGTGACTCCTCTCTGTGAAGTTGTTTGTTAGGACAAAATTTCATTTTGGCTTTGCTTTGGTTTTTGGGTTTTTTGAGGCAATGTATTACTATGTGGCCAGGGCTAGCCTCAAACATCAATCCTCCTGCTTTGGTCTCTGAAGGTTGAGAAAGCACGAGTGTACTAGTGGGAATGAGGGAGGGTAAGAAAGAGGAAAAAAGGAAGTTCAAACAACTCAAAATTGTGACTTGAGGACAAAATATTTGATGTCCAACAAGGCATTTACATGAAGTGGATATAGAGGCGGAGAAGACTATGTCTCATCTCCCAAGATCACAGCTAACGTATAACCAGGCAAACCAAAAACATTTTAAATACAGCAGTCACTGAGGAAAGACCCAAGGCTGCCACACTCAGGAAAGTCTAAGACATTGACTTCTAACTCTAACGAAACATTGGTGAGTCCCAGTAGGACTGAGCGGGCACATGACAGGCTTCCCTCAGGTGGCTGTCAGTTTTGCAGGCTTTTCAATCTCTGAGCTTCAAGGATCTTCAAGGTCATTTGATCTTCAAGGTCATTTACTCTATCAGAAGAACTCTGGCAAGCCCCAAGTCTTCTGCTCCTCCTTCAAAATCCTCTCCAAATCAGCCACTCTGATCCACACCCACCTCCCGAGCAAATCCTGACCTGGGTCTCTCCACGGGCCTCCACATCTGGTTATGCCCCATGCTGCCTTCCTTCCACACTACACATGTAGTCACACCAGTCAATGCCAGCCAGCCTCTTCCTGGCACTACTTACTGCACCGCACCGTCTCCTCGCTCTTCATCGACATCCTCATTCTGACATATCACCCTGTGATGCGAATGCCTGTGTAACTCAACTTGTGGCTGTAGTCAGGGGTGGTTTTGTTCCCTAAAGGCCATCTGAGAATCAATGTCTGGAGCCATTCCAATTTGTTTCAAGTGTGAGGAAGGAGTTGGAACTGGTATCTGACCAGTATACAGGCCAGGGGCTTGACTCCATATCCCACCACGTTCAGAGCCTCCAGGAAAGAGAGTATCCAACTGGCTGACAGTGCAGATGACAGAAACTCTGCTGAAAATCAATAAACCCATGACTGCCGAAAAGAGTTCAGTATGACATTACCATATCCTCTCTAGTCCTCCTTTTATTTAACTGCTTCCAAACGAGACAGTAAAAGTTACTGGCTCATCCTCTTAAATGCCAACACTGCAAACAAAACTTGCTAGCAACAGCTACCATCATGGAGGAGGCTTCACGTTCAGCACTGTTGTCAAAGTAACCACAGGAGTGACTGTCACATGTACAACAAAACTGACAAATGAAGAGGTATAACTTGATACCTCATTCAGCCAAGACCTTGAAAAACAGGGATTCATCCCAGGACATGTAAACCAAAAGCTTTCTCCCACAACGTATAGCTTCTTAGCTTCAAATACTCAGCCACATCTCTTTATCTGTACAACACTAGAGGTTTGCCCTCTAAACTTTCATTACTTCTTCTGTCATGCTGGTGAGAAGACAGCATCTACCTCACAGGGTTGGGCAAAACTCAAGGTCTAAGTACACTTAGAACATACTTAGCATGTAGTTTTGGAATATGAAAGATAGGATACATAAAATCTAATATTTTATGTCTCATGGTTCTTCTCTATTGAAAAAATTAGTTTTTATGATATTTTTAAGATATTTTATGATCTTTGAAAAGATATATCATATCTCAACTTCATTAATATCTGTATATATTATATAATTATAAAAATAATACATTAAACATTTAAAAAGGAAATGCATTTTTAATATATAATATCCCAGCACAAAAGAAACAGCTTTTTAAGAAGCTAAATAAGGTTATTATTTAAGGAATAATTTTATATATATAAATATTTATATATATAATCTTCAATATTGAGCAATATCTGAGATTCTTTAACTTAAAATAATACTTTCTTCGTAAATGTTACAATGAATCTTTAGGTTCTATGTGTTTTTACATTATGTAAATCCTCTCAAGAGTATTGCTTACTATTGCCTAGACTTTACATTGTATTATATTTTGGGGGAGGGGAGCTGGGCATCAAATCCAGAGCCTTTTACATGGTTGACAAATTAAATCACAAAGTTAAATCTCCAGTCTTTCAGTTTTTACAAAGCAGGGCAGATAAGGGCGGATTGTAACCTGCGCGGCATGGGTTGGCTTTTCCTCCTCTTCCTGCTTCTGCCTACTGAGAGCTACATAGATGTTCATTCCCTCTCTTCTCCTTTCTGTTCTTCCTTCCCTCCTCCCTTCCTTCTGGGGCTTGGCATGATTAAATTAGAAAATCAGTTATCGCTCTTAAAATAAGTTGTAGTGTGTTTTAGGTAACCAGTGCCTAACAGCCAACTTACAGTGTATTTTATCACCTATACCATTTCCAACTTTTTTTTACTGTAAAGCAGAATTGATATTCAGCCCTTAGACTCTTTTTAGAAACTAAAAAACAAATGAATTTCATTCTATTTAGTAAATTTAACACATGGAATGTTTCCTAAGGAAAAACATATTTTTACTTAAACAGCAGCTCAAAGTTTAGGTTAAAATTACCAGTGACATTTGTTTTTACATGAAGGCATTATCCATAATGCTATCTACAAGAAAACAAAAACTGAAACTAAACAACTTTCCAATTCCACCTCCCATCTAACATCGACAAAACAGAAGCCATAGCTACTGCAGACTCACATCATTAATAATTTTCCATTTAACACAAAATACTTCCAATAAAATATAAATAGCAATGATCAAAATACTCAAAACTCAAGCTGAGATATAAGCATATTCATCGACAGAACATCCAGCCGCTTCTCCCCTCTATGTTATTAGACTAAAATAATCTTCACCTCGCACAGTTTCATTCTTGCATTAGCGAGCTACACTGCTCTAAAACTCCCATGTGCTAATTATTTCAGTCAGTAACACATTCCTTCCTGGTTACAGTTCAACCTACCATATTGGAATTTTCTGAGTGTGTTATTCTCACCACAGTGTATGTGACTTGCTAGAGATGCTGTTATCTAGATGCAAACAAACCCGGTGAAGCTAAAAGCTTCTTACTAGGATCAGGGTTCCCATTTGGTTCAACTGTTTAAACTCTTCATCAACTGGCATCAAGTAGAAGAAATTGCAAGAAGGGCGGGGACACACAACAGCACAATCCGTTCACATAGCGAACCCCAGGCACTTGCTCACACATACCCATCACACCCAGGGTTATGTGCACGGTCACGTTACCAGCCACGGCAGGTCAGCCATCCCCATTATCTGTGCGCTGGCACACCAGAGCTTCTAGCCCCTTCACGTCACATTCAGAAGCAACTCTGTGGCTGACTGGCTGGCAGGCTGTGGTCCTGGGCGTCCTCCCCCACTACTTCTCCATGGCAACCGCAGCCACAGAGAAGCCAGTCCACCTCTTACGCAAATGAAAGGAGGCCACAAATGTCAGCAGTCACAACAGCCCGCATTCCCTCCAGAATTCGTTTCCTTCTTAAAGTAACCATCATGAAATCTTCATTAGCATTTCAGAATACCTTCCAGGACTTAGGAAAATCAGCGTTAAAAATTCAATTGTGTGACCACTTATATAACCTGATTGTGGATCCAAAACCTGCTGTGATTTGCAGAGTCTCATTTCCCAACCTAGTATCTCAGCAAGCCCCTTTGTATCTGACTTCCTAGATAAGAGTCCTTTAAGACACTAGCTAGCCTGTAATTTGACTGCAGAGAAAGAGAGAGAGACCATGACCAACCATTATGATGGCCCAGACCCATCAGTGCTCAATACACAATGCCTCCTTTTGCAGACTGACATGTATTAGAAGTCAGATATTTTTTATTGCTTTGCTTTTTGAATCAAGGAGTAAATTATTTCTTAATAATCCCACAAGAATCAAGTGTTACTGGCATACCTTGTATTATAATTGTTTCAAGTTATTTCCTAGATATATATTTAAGAGGCAAAAACAATGACTAGTATGTACTTTGTATGGCTACACAGATCACAGTGACTCAGTCCTCAGGTGCAAAATCCTAAGAACTGACGAGGATGTGATGGTGACATTTTAGAGTAAATGTTTTAACCATAGGATGCAGCAAAAATATCAATTTCTGCACACTGTCACACTGTATCTGGCTGTCTGAAAATAAGTACTGCTACTAAAAAGCTCACATAGTAGTTTTAATATTCTCTAAAAGGCATATTCTCCTGAGAAAAAATAAGTTGGAATCCAAAATCATTATGTTTACATGGAAATCAACGCAACAAACAGTTTAAAAATATACATACACTGACGTGTGCACACAGCTTTAAAAAACTGTTTCATCAAAAAGACCGTTTAAAACTTTCATTCAGAACTGATGAGATGGCTCAGTGAGTAAAGACACTCACCATCAACGCTGACAGCCTGAGTTCCATCCCTGAGACTCACAGTGGAAGGAGAGCCCTAACCTCCACATACACACCAAGGCACATGTGCACCTACACACACATGCACACCCACAAAATAAGCCAGTGAAATGCTAAGAAACACTTTCAATTATTTAGCAACCATTAAAGAAGTCCCTAACTATGTGCTAGTACCCTGATATTCACAGACAGACAAGAGCCCTATTCCGCCCAGCCTGGCCAAGGAGCGCTCTGAGAAGGGCCCAGAGTGACCAGCTGAGAACTGAATAGCAAGCAAGGCAAAGCCCAGAGGGGAGGGCACCTGGCGTTTTTATAAAGTTCAAGTGCAAAAAAGGGAACATGAGAGAAGGAGTGAAGGAAACAAACTCTGAGCGGCAAGGGAACCTGAACCTTCACCCTGACGACTTGAACCTTTATCCTGGGGATTTAAAACTTTTATTCCAAGGACCAGAACCTTGACCTTGAGAACCTGAACCCGAGGGTCCATCCAGAGTTAGAGTATAGGATTTTAGAAACACAGTAGCACAATAAGATTAAAACCTACTTAGATTACTAACTGAATTTGCAGCTAATATTCTCACACATACAACATGCCCCACAAAATGTGAAATAAGAAACTGGGAATGTCTGCGTAACTAAAGAGCTGTTTAAAGTAAATTACTGAATACATCCACCCACACAAAAAAGTTCTTCCTTTTTTTAATTTTTAACTGAATTTTTGCAAACTTCATACAATATATTTTGAACATATTTAGGCCCCCTTCCCCTATCTATACCTCTCTCCTAGTCCCTCAGCAAGATTTAATGTGCCCTGTCATATATGTTAAGGCCTATCTAGTCAGGTTTGTGTTACCAAATGTCCTTCAATGTGTGTCCATCCACTAAAGCCTGGTTAAACCTTCAAGAAAACCAACTCTCCCTCTCCCAGTAGTTACCAGTTACCAATAGTTCCTCAACTAAAGTTGTGGTTTCTTACCCACTTTACCACTTCTTTCTATGCTGGGTTATTGTCTGTGTTAGACTTACATGTGTCATGTGCATGCTGTCACCATTGCTGTAAGTCCATATGAGCCATGTCCCAGCTACCAGGAAAACTGTCTCCTTATGGTCAACCACCACCTCTGGCTCTTACAGTCTTTCCATGCCCTCTTCCACAATGGTCCCTGAGCCTCAGGTGGCAGAAGTTTAATACAGGTGTCCTATTCAGGGATAAGCACTCTGCAGTCTCTTATTCTCTGCACTTTGACCAGTTGTGGCTTTCTGAGTTAATAATCATCTGTTGTATGAGGAAGCTCTGCTAGTGAGAGTTGAGAGATGCATTGATATTCTCTCTGCTTCCTGTTCCGTTATGTTCCCTGAACCTTACATATAGAAGTTGCACTACAGATCTGTCACTTAGGGACTGGGCATCTCATAGACACTTATTCTCTGAGTTCGATCAGTTGTGGAACTCTAATAGTCTCCAACTATTGCAAAAAGAAACCTCTTTGATGAGTGGTGACAGGTATATTTGTCTATAAATTTAAGAATACATATTAAGCATACAATAAGAAATTACACTGGTCTAGGAATGTCATAAAAGTAGGTTAAATAAATGTTCTGAAGGTTTCTTTCAACTACAAGATCAGTAATTCTAGGATTTTATTCAGGAGTCAACTTCAAAAGATACAAGAAACCTAAGAGAACCTGACATCAATGGCTTTTGTGACCATCTTCTGCCTGTTTCTATTTCTCTAAGCACATGACCAACCAAGTGAATGCTATTTTTAAGAAAACCAACATTTTCATTATTCCTATTAAGTACTGCACTTAGTAGCCACTGTAGATAAATTTTAGGCATTTTCCAAGTTAATGTCAATACTGGCATCCTGACACACCAGCTCCTGCTCTCAGATCAGGGCACCTACGTTACAGCAGTAATTTCAATTTGAACCTACAAGCACTGTCTTGCAGAGTCTGTGAGGGGAGAAATGAATACATCCAGAACCTCCAAAGACACAAAGGCACAGTCTCAAACAGATATGACTGGTCCGATTACCTACATTCCTTCCTGCTCACACCCATGAAAGACATGGGACGTGAGAGTTCAACATGCTTCAGGGATTTATGACCTCTAACCCTGCCTGGCACATTTTACTCCTGATGGTTAGCCTGAAGAAATGCAGACTCTCCTCTTATTTTCCAAAAAGTTATTAACAGTTCTATCATTCTAATCTATTCACAAAGAATGGCGTTATCAAACACTCAAGAGCAATGAGCCATAGGCGATCCTGAGCCGGGAGGTGCACTGATTACAATGTACAGAGTGTTCAGGACAGGTGACCCCAGTCACTGAGTCTCCAGCATCAGCTGCCTTGTGCACCTGCCACCTTTGATGCGAGAATGGGAAATGAGAAAACCTCCTCAAGTGCTGTTCAGGCTGAGGTTGTAGACCTCCAGCATCAAGGCCATCTTCAGAACATGGCTATGTGGAAGAGGACACGAGTCAGACTTGCTCTCTAAAACAGTGGGTGGACAACTATTTCAGATGCGAGACTCCTGTGGCCTTCCAGGTGAGAGCAGCTCTACAGTCAGCATCTGCTGAACCTATCAATAGTGAAAAGTTATAAAAACAGTACTGCAAATGTACCTGCATCTTCTTAACCAGAAAATCATCAACATTCACTGACTCATTTAAAATATAATAGCACGGGGCTGGAAAGATGGCTTACAGATTCAGAGCACTAGTTGCTCTTGTAAAGGACCTGGGTTCGGTTCCCCAGCATGCACATGGCAGCTAACAACAATCTATAAGGTTGTTATAAGTTCCAGAGGATCCAATGCCCTCTTTTGACCATTCACAGGCATAGTATGACATGGGGGCACTTACATGCATGTAGGCAATACATTTCATACACACAAAATTAAAATAATTTAAAATAATAAAATATAACAGCAATGAAATATAGATAATGATTAAAATCATTAAAATGTCATCACCAAAGTGCATCAGTCTCATCAGCCTCAAGGAATGCAATAGCTTGACATCAGAAAAACACACATTCACAAAATATGTTCACTATACAGACAAGTAGAGCAGAAGTGATTAAAAATGACCAATCCATTCATAGTACAATTGCAGTAGTCATGACAGAATACAAACTGAAGACTATCCCTAAGAGATTAACTGCACGCACTGAACTTAACTGTGAACTGTAAGCAATACCCCTGTTAAAGTCAGTATTTCAACAATGATGTTACAGGTTGATCATCTAAAAATCATAAATCCACCAAAATCCAAGTTTCTTTCTTTTTTTTTAATTAATAAATTTTTATTTTTTTATTTTTTTGAGTAGCCTCAGATTCACAACAAACTTGAAAAGTACAGAGTTCTCATGCAGTCCCCACATGCATAATTCACTATCAGTCTAGACATCCAGCATCAAAGTCAATCAAAGACCCTACACATAATGGCAGGTATTCACTGCTGCAGCGTTAGGCAAGGGGTCTCACTGGCCTCATCCCCTCTGACTTCTGCACCTTTATCTAGCATTCTCTACAACCTCTGACACTTTTACTGTCTCCATAGTTGACCTTTTCCAAAGATTGAATTCATATAGTAGGCAATAGTGTTTGCAGATGGCTTTCTTTCACTCAGTAATATGAATTCCAACTTCTTTTTAAAATCTCACATAAGAATGTACTTTATTTTGATCAACTCCACCTCCAACTCCTCCCACAACCCTCCCCCAATATTCATGTCTTTTTAATGTAAATATGTGTTTATGTATGTGTGTATACAGATATAGACACAGACACAGACACACACAGACACACAATTTACCAGGTCCCATTTATTGCTGCCGGAATGCACTTGGGTGTCAGGTTGCCCACTGCAGATGGGCAACATGCCAGGGCCCCAGGCCCCAGTCCTGAGGAAAGCCGATTCTCTTTTCCTTGGCAGCTGTCCAGTGCCTATAGCTACTCAATGAGGAGTGGGCCTGGTGAGCCCCCATGATGGAGTACTAGAGTTGAGCTTGTGTGGGTCTTCCATGGGCCACCACAGTGGTTGAGAGCTGTGGAGGGTGACTTCCTTTCCTGTCCAGTTGATGCCAGTTCACAGCTCCTTGCCCAACCTCTGGCCCTTACAATCTTTCCAGTCTCCCTTCCTTGACATTCCCTGAGGCTAAAATCTGAATTTCTTGACCACTACGACATAAGGCCACAAGTGGAAGCTTCCATACCATGGCACTGTCTCAAGAGGAGCACAAAACTATTGAAGCTATTGTACAAAATTACCTTCAGTCTAAATAATGATGTGTCTGAAACAAAAATGAATTTCATGTTTAGAAATCGATACTATTTCCAACTATCTCATTATATGTAAAATTATTCCCAAAACTGAAAAAAATCTCAAAACCCAAAATACTTCTGATGTCAAGCATGTTAGATAAAGCATACTCATGTTTAGTAATTCAGTAGAGGACCTAAACAATGCGATAAAATAAGAAAAATTTGAGAGATATAAAATTGGAAAAACAAAAGCAAAACCATTTCTTTGTATCTTATGCAATAATCTGATTAAATAAATCGAAAAAAATTTTGAGTTGATGAATAAGAATTCATTAAGTAGTCATATACAAAATATACATTTGTACAAATTCAACTTAAAAAACTGAAAGCTTTTAAATGTATCACAAAGCAAAAGCAAAAACAAACAAGAAGCCACCACCATAATCAAAATTCATCTGGTACATATAAAGATGTAAATATGGCATCAGGTTCAAAGCTGTGAGTTTAAATGGAGGAAGAGTGGGTATTTATTACATTAATTTCCTACTTCTCCTTGAAAACACAATACTCCTTGACTCTAGGATCCTTCAAGATGCCTTTTCTCTTCACATGTATGCACAATGCAGAGTTCGCTGCCAACAGTTAACTGTTGGCATTAACTGTTCTATTTCACCTCAAAAGAAACCCCATGGATTCTTTACTTCAGATTCAAATTAACTAATCCCCTTTTAATCTCCATTTTTATTACAACCATTGCAAGGTTAAATCTCTCAGAATAACTACACTAGCCTTCTTAAGTCCATACATGGCTTCAGCAATCAAATGTGTAGCAAGAGGACACAATGACAGTGAGTCTTGTGTGACTGCTGGACAGTCAACACAATGATGCATGGTCCCATCTGTACCAGGTTTTACCCACTATGTAAACAATGCTGGCTTAGCAGATGCCTGTCTTGTCTTGAGCTTTATGGACTGGATGTGGAGATCTTTGTCATTTTGCTTATTTTGCATAACTTGCTCTGTGAGCACAGAAAAGGCCTTTTAATCACTGCAATAAAATTTCCTGCTTCAAATTTAGGAGGATGGCAGAAATAATTTATATCTGAAATTTACCAGCACAGAAAAGTTCAGTTTAGATATTCAAACAAAATGATTAATTGTTGCTTCTCCTTCATACTATAAGCTTAACTAGAGCAAGACATGCAAATAAGAGTCCACGTTGTGTCTTCCAGTTTGTGGCAACACCCTGGATACAACACTCAGATTTTCTATTTTCAACAGAAATAACAATCCCAGCACTTAAGAAACAGAAGGACAGTGAGTTTGAGGCTCACCCGAGCTTTACAGCAACACACTGTCATCCATACATAAAAATAAGTAAGTAGACAATAAAAGAATGATGGTGTTTGTGTCCACTGGATGCATGCTGTGTGTGCCAGAGACCGCATCAGGTATCTTCCTCTATGGCTCTTCATCTATCTTTAGAGATGGGGTCTCTCACTGAGTCTCACCAAATGGCTAGACTGGCTAGCCAGTGCCCTCCAATACCATACCCGGGCACCATATTGTGGGAGTTACCAATCCAGGTTTTTCATAAGGGTCCTGGGGATGTGAACTCAAATCCTCATGTTCACATAACAGGCACTTTCCAACTGAGCCATCTCCCAGTCCCAAAAGAATTATTCTAACTAAAGTATTTCTTTTTCATTCCAGTTCTGATTTATCAAGTAAATATTCCATAGTGCACTGTAACTTTGGTTAGTATTATTCATCACTATAAGAATGACTTATAACAATGTATATATAATTACTAAATATTATACTTCCTAGTGGTAGTATGCACTGCAGGAATTTCCATCCTGTCCTCCACAGCAGACAGAGATGAGCTCATGGAAGTGACTGGAACATCAGAGGCTAGTAAGGGTAATGTCAACTGGAGATGTGGCCAGTTGTTTAGCACCTGCCTGGAGTACTTAAGGCCCTGGGCACCACCCTAGTATTGCGAAGGAAAAGGAAAAAAAACAGATGCTTTCCTAAAATAAGGTGTTCAAAATGAGAATTCTTTTCTTAAAATCACTGCAGGATAAATATAAAAATGGAATATTACAATGTTACGTTAGATTCTCAATGAAATGCTCCAACTGGAGGAGGGGTTCCTGGAGAGTGATCCAGAGCCTCAAGTGTGCACACCCTCCCAGAGACTCACAGCCCAGCCCTAAATCCTATGAAGAAACAAGAAGAAATAAGAGGATTTTAAATGAAAAATGCACCGCATTATTAAATTGTTCCTGCTAACTTGGAAAGTGAAAAAAGGTAAAGTTTCCACAATTATAAGCAGATAGAATGGAAACAACCTGTTATACAACAGTCAGTTACAATAAAGTCACATGATACAACAGCGCACTCATCTCAATGGCATTGAAAATTCTACTTACCAAAATTACGAGGGAGGACCACAAAAACATGCACTGTGTTGTATACTTTATACATGTTTATGTTCATACAAGTAAGGGTGAATGTGTATGTACTGTCCAGGTACACATCTGCCTACAAGAACACATGTCATCATCAGTATTTATTCCCACATGATACTCTTATGAGTGACTGCAATTCTTCTAGTAAGGGTAGATGTGTATGTACTGTCCAGGTACACATCTGCCTAAAAGAACACATGTCATCATCAGTATTTATTCCCACATGATACTCTTATGAGTGACTGCAATTCTTCTGAGTACAGGTTCTTCCAATTTTTCTCCAATGAACATAGTTAACAAACTATGATTTCTTACATAGCTGTCCATGGAGGGAGAAGGACAGTATACTGTTCTGATTACAGCCGCACAAAACTCGGTATCAATCCGGCTACTGACACTGTCCTCAAGCAAATGACTGAACCAAGTGAACACTTTAGACTGGCACCAAAATTGACTGATTAAAGCAAATGAATTCAGAGCAGGCACTTTTTATAAAAGGCTGCTGGAAGCTGGAAGCTATGAGGGTATGAAGGCTATTAGCCTTCGAGTATGCTATCTCTACTGGAAATAAGAGAATGCCAGGTAACCCATATTTCTGGTACTAACAAGCATCAGCTCATATTTCTGCAGATAGGCCAATGAAATATATGTCTTCCTTGTTACTGCTCTAATGAGAATCTTAATAAGGAAAAACAATGCCCGTAAACGGGGAACCAGCACTACACACGAAGATGGCCGTCCTACCTGCATCTGTGACGAGGGGCAAAGGCCACTAGGCACAGAATTGCTCAGCTCTTATGTTCTGCGTCCTTTCCTGTTGGAGGAGAGTTAACAGCTGGGAAAGAGTTCACTTCTCTCCAAACATTTATCAGCTGAAGAATGCTTAGCATTCCACCACCTCCCTACTACCAGTCTGGCAGCAGCCCAACCCCATCAAGTCATGGCTCTATACTTTCTAAGATCTGTGGAGTCTCAGAACTCCACACACCAACACGCAGGGCCTTAGAGTAGTCTATGGTCTCTTGCCTCATGAGACTAGCAAGTAGCTATTTATGTCTTCCCGTTACCTCCTAACACTTGGGTTGACTTATGATCAATGGAATTTTCTTTAGATCATCTCTTTTCCTCGGTGCTTAGTCTGTGTTGCTGCTTTTACTTTTACGTTTCACAAACCTGAGAAGAAAATTCAACTCATAGAAACCAGAAATTGGCCATCAGACTACCCCAATTTTTAAAGAACAAGCAAATTTAGGATAGACAAGGAACAAAACATCCACGGGCTCCTGGGCACATGTGCACAGGCACAATCTATCATCTCAGGAGACACAATCACTTTATACCTTGTCTCTCACAAACTTTATTATGAAACATCAAATACTAACCAAATAAGTCATTATAGATATTTTTAACCAAAGGAGGTATAGGTTGAAGCCGTAGGCTTCTGGCCAGGGAAACTGAAGCTGTGAAGTATATGACTATAGAGATGACTCAGTGGTTAAGAGCGTGTACTGCTCTTGAGAAGGACTGGAGTTTAATTCCCAGTACCTACCCTGGGTGGCTCACAACATCCTGCAAGTAAGTTCAGCTCTAGGGGGAATCAGAAGCCTCTGGCCTCTGCAGACACATGCACTCAGATGCACATATCTCCCCACACATACCCATGTACATAATTAAAATTAAATCTTTAAACATGTGAAGTACAAAAGCATAGGCTGAAATGTCTTGTCCACAAGTAGCCACCTAGTGTCACTCTGTTGAGATGAACCCCTGCCACTGTATTTCAGTGTGAGAAAAGACAGCAAGTTGAGGCTACACGACAAGAGGATACACTGGAATAATACAAGGCCCAGTTCTTGAAAAAGAAGACATCTGAAGTTTGATCCACATGATTGACTTTAACTCCTGAGATAACAGGTGGATTTCAGGAAACAGACAGTGCTATTGGCACCCATGGTCGACCTCAGAAATACAAACTTTTTAAACTGACCAAATAATTCACACGTACAGCTATCAGACATAACTGCACTCATTACGGGGAATTTTTTTTAAGTTTACATTTGAGAATATTAAAACCCTCAAAGATGACAGTGTGTTACACAAAGCCACCCTGATACGGCCCTTTACGTGGATTTGCCTACTTCATGTGCAAGCTGTATTTTGTTACTCAGATGTATGTCCTCACTAGGTGAGGTAAAGAGCACATATTCCTAATCTGCACAGAGGTACTACAGCTCTGGCACCACTGGAAGACATTCCTCTATTCATCTAAAGTTACCTATAAATAGGAGTCAAACACTGCTGTCTGCTGGCAGGTGCACACGCTGCTGAGGCGCCGCACGCTGTGGGCTGACCGCACCCTGGAGCACCTTCTCTCATCTGGAAAGTCCCCGCACAGGGCCTGAACTCATTCTGAAACCAAAGACAACAGCTCTTCCTAGCACTCATCTGCTAAGCATACATGAAAGATGCTTTTCAGAAAGCCTCAGAATTTCTCTCCCACGGGTGCCTTAGTTTAATTATGGACAGTGGAATTAAGGAAAAAGAAACTACCTAAAGAGAAAGCACAGTATCAGCAGCTAACCAAGAGTTTATCAAAGTTCAAGAACACTTCAGTCCATCTTAATTTTAGCACTATCCACTCACGCACCATTATTTCCCCAATCCCCCTGCCTAGAGAAAAAGAGTGGCTCTGAGTGTGCACATTAGCACAGAAAGTGAGCCAGATGGCTTTCCTCCCCATTAGAAATAGAAACACAAGCCAATGTGCATGTGCATACAAATCCTATAGTTATGTTTTACATATACATGTGATGTTTCCATTAACACACACACACACACACACATACACACACACACACACAGCAAAGGCAAAAACAAAATGACAAGCCACTCAGACCTGTAATCAGAGCATTTGGGAAGATTAGGCAAGAATATCACAAGTGTGAATGAGTTACGGGCTAGCCTGGACGACACAGTGAAACCTTCATCAAAATTTATTTTTATTTATTTGTTTCTAAAAATAAAAAGATAAACCATAATTTTTTGACAGGGTCTCCCTAGTCCCAGCCCCCCTGGAAGTCACTATGTAGACCAGGCTGGTCTCAATCTCACAGAGATCCCTCTGCCTCTGTCTGCCGAGAGCTGGGATTAAGGAACATGCCACCGTGCCTGGTGTAGCGCAGGCTTGCTTTCTGAGCACATACTGACTAGAGGGGAGAGGCCAAAGACAGAAGCTGGTGTCTTCAGCAATATTTTATTCTCAATATTACACTCTGGAACCATTTAATATCTTCAGTAATTATAAAACAAGGATTTTTAAAATAATCTCTAAAAAAACAGAAAACTGGGAGCTGGAGAGATGGCTCAGCAGTTAAGAGCACTAGCTGCTCTTGTAGAGGACCCAGGTTTGGTTCCCAGCAACCATATGGTGGCTGACAACCATCTGTAACTACGATTCCAGGACAGCTGACGCTCTCTTCTGGTCTCTGCAGGCAATACATGTATGTGCCCCACTTACACACATATCAGGCAAAACACAAACCTAAGACAACATAAAAACCTTTATAAAAAATTAGAAAATTATGTGACAAATTTCATTATGTGTTAGCCTGTGTCCTAAACGCAAAGTGAAATAAGTGACAGCAGAATCTAAAATATATCAATGTAACTATATATATTATCTACAAAGAGACATATGCTAAAGACAGAAGAAAATTTACACACACATACACACACACACAAACAAGTACACACACACATACACACGACGATTCTGGCATTGTCATTCTGAAGCCACTGTTTATATGCACAGGACAAAGCAAATGAGTAATTCCATCACCCCAGGACTCACTAAGAATAAAATTATTCTTGGAAGATAAAGGAGATACAAGTGTAAGATCCTGATACAGCACAGTCCTCTATGTGTGTGGGTGGTGGGGAGACAGAGACAGACAGAAAGAGATAGGAATGGGGAGAGGAGGGGAGGGGAGAGGAGGGAGGGAGAGGAGGGGAGGGGAGAGGGAGGGAGGGGAGAGGGGACAGGGGGGAGGGAGGAGGGGGGAGGGGAGGAGGATGGAAGGGGAGGAGGGGGCAGGGGAGGGGACAGGAGGGAGAGGGAGGAGGAGGAGGAAGGGGAGGGAAGGGGGAGGAAAGAGGAGGGGGGATGGGAGGGGAGGGGAGGGGAGGGGATCAAGCACAGGGACAATGGTTAACCTGTAGCAATGTACACGCCAGGCCTAGCCAGGCTTCCCGGCTCCACCTTTGAGCACAACACTTTCAAGAGGGCATTTCCAAAGCCAAGGCAAAGGGGCCTAATGGGGTGCTGGGAGCCCCTCATATTTCAGGCCTAGAGTGATTCGGGGACTATGTCCAGGTAGCTATGTTTATGGACAGTCAGATAATACCATGGGCAGCAGGCTTGACTGTTCTTATCCACAGATGAGGGTGTCAAGATCTAACAGCTAGCACACAGAGAGCGCATGGCTATGTGAAAACTCAAAGCCCACCTTGGACTGCTCCTGTTGGGCTGGTGGATGAGATCCCTGTGAGCTTGGAGCACAGAGTGACATCCATGGAAAGGCAGACTGAGAGTCTAAGGCTGAGCTGGTCCCACAGGAAGTTATACTTAGGTGCAGCAGGAGCAGTGTCTAAGTGTCTCCTGATCTACAGCCCGTACCAGAGCGCCCTCGTGCCCAATGACACCCAAGCACAAGCATTCCTGCAGTGAGTACCTTGCGATTTTCCACTGATTTAAACTTACAAACCAGTTCATCAAATTCCAACTTTCTTTGTAAGTGATATCTAAACAAGAAGCAAAATTTCACAGAAGCATTACCTCTTTACAAAGAAAAAATTACTGACATTCCAATAGTTTGCAAGAAAAATGAAGCTTACTTAATAAAATGATTCATAGTTGCCAGGAAAAGAATTAAATGTATTAGTTAGGTATTCACAAATTAAATTGTCTGTAAATAACTTCAAATTACCTATAGGTCATCCTACTATCTTTTAGTTTACCCACAAAGAACATTTATTACCTTAGCAAGCAGACCGAAAAATATCTCTTTGCATTTGTGAAACCTGATGGAGAGAAGTCTCTAAGAGACCCGATCTTTAAATGAAGTCACTCAAACAGGCGACTGATTTCGGCAGAACCAGTGTCACGGTGGTGACATGATGCTTGCCACCAATCTCAGAAACTTCACGTTGATGCCCCCAAGCTCCCAGAGGTCCTTTTCCCGGGTACCGATCACTCAGTGGCCAAATCTGAAGAGACGGAGTGCAGAGTGGGGGAGAAAAAAAGATCCTTTCAGAGGGAGGAGATGAAGGCTGGATGCCCGCATAAGGGCTGTGAGCCAACGTGATCTTTTCCCGTAAGGACAGGCAAGTACTGCCATGATACATTCACAAATCTTAAACTCCACATGTTGAAAAGATCTCTCCATTTTAACACCCAGTTCAACAGAGCTCCTGTTATTGGATAATCTAAACCCCCAAATAAATGCTAGGGCTATAAAGGGGCAGGGAGAACTGCACCTTCCCCATCACCTTCACTCCCTGCTGTGCTGCTCTAGACTCCACATGTTGGATGAAACCCTACAACATGTACTGAATAGTTTTCACATTCTACATAATGATGCACCAGGCAGCTAACCTGCCGGTTATATATCACAGTCAACACGTGGGGGCTTGATATTTTACTTGAATTCGGCAGAGTAGAGTCAAGAAAATTACATACACACATGCATACACAAAGGCAGGCAGGAATACACATGCAAAGGACAGCTCCCCACTGCCAAAGACAAGCTGGTACTGAAGAAGAAAGTGTCACAAAACAGGCTTACTGCAGTTCACAAATACTTTTCCTAGGCAATACTGACAGGAGAATACCTGGTTTCAACTTCTAAAGTTATTTAAAAGAACTGAAAAGGTACTTTTTTAAATTTAACTTTTCTGGGTTTTGGTTTTCTGAGACAGAGAAATGTAGATGGAGCTAGTCTTGAACTTGTGGTCCTCCAGCCAGACTGTCAAGGGAAGGGGTTATTGGTGTGTCCCACCATGTCTAGCTGGCACAAGCATCTTTAAAAACAAACACTGCAATTTGTACCTTAATATCAGATTTTCAAATAGTATGCCCAAGCACCACTAAAACGAAGTTGGCTTTGTCCATGTATAACTATCCTATGACTCATAAAGGGCATCTTGGTTAATTTGCAAAAAACAGGTTCAATTTCAGGGAAGACAGTGGCATCTTTTGGTTGGAAGGCAGTACATGTCTGGGGAGAGGCGGAGTACTGAACAAAGAAGCCATCACTCTCAATCCTAAATGACCATTTGATCATTTGACAGCTAGGTGACAAGTGTCATTATTCAGCAAGGTTTCCTCTCTTTATCTGAAATGCCTGCTTCAGAGCCTCTGGACATCCTGTGCAATGCACAGAGGCCCTCCCATAGTCAGTCTTCTACTCTGCTCCAGTCCACTGACCCTTACCACCGGGTCCTGTGGAACCTAGACTCCATGACCTTCAGGGTGGGAATAAAGAATTAGACTAACAGAAAGCCTGGAGAAGGCTGGAAATGCTGTCGGCAAACGAACTGGCAAAGACGGGATTCCAGGCTTCAAAGACTTGGCTAAACAAATTGGAATTAAAGAGTCAAGCACATAGTTTACTTAGGATCTCTAGCTTGACCCAGAACTGTAGTATGGCTCAGTCTTCACATGTGAAAAGGAAGTGGGTCATTACTCTGAATGCACAAGTGCCACAAACCCTAATGTTATTCCCAGGCTGGTGGATTGGGAACCAGTGCTGTAGGACTGCCAACCACTCTGAGGGTCTGGAGGATTACATTTCCATAGGTGCCTAAGGAGCAACAGAGGGTCAGTACCTCAAACACTTCAGGAAAAATCAAAGAGAAACATCACCTCCTTAACCAACCCAACCCAAAAGCAGAGTGAAGGAAGACAAAACTGAGTAAGAAGACTTGTTTGTGGCAGTAGCCCAGCTTCTGAGTAACAGCTCTGCCCAGGTGACTGTGTGACCTGGAACAAGTTGCCCAGGCTGCCTGGGGCCATTTTGAACCCATGAACCAGTACTATGAGGAATCACCAGGTAACAGTACCTAAAGATAGCACCCAGTACATACAGTTAAGAATTCAGTTCCACGAGTTTCTTCCAGGTCTCCAAGGATGCCTTTCAAAAACACTATTGCACCTGCTGGGCACATGTACAACTTCCTGATTCTTGTCACAAAGGGCCTTGGCAAAGTGCCTCCAATTGTTTGAAATGATGCAGCCTTTCAGCGTGCTGGCATGCACTGAAGGAGAGTAATACTTTAGCACCAGAACAAACCAAAAATTAAAATTTATAAGACTTACTTCACTGCAGGCACTCAAGAGTTGTGTCCTTACTGATTTATAAATTATTGCTCAAAGTCTTTGAACAGTGTCCATGGCTTGCACAATATGGCAGTAGGAAGAGCAAGTTTGGTGTTTGGGGTCAGAACGCTAACTCTGTCCCTGCTCTGACATCCAGGTACCACAGGCTTCTGACTCCTGAAGGCCTGTTTACCTCTTTCTAAACTGGGGGCCAACATGCTATTGCTTGTTTTTGGAAGAATTAAATGAGGAAGTAAAACTAGGTGAGAACTGGATCAATATGAGCCATTACCCCTGATAATCACTGAGACAGGGTTTCAATTCTTCACCTAACGGTCACAAAGGAAGACTTCAGAGTCATCTGAAAGTCACATTCATTTGTAAAAAGAAAATACAAATATTAAAAATACAAACTGGCTGCTCAATCCAAGCAGGTAACGCAGGCAGTTATCAGGCCAGGTTCCCAGTCCTTGGAAATATGACCACATTTTTATTGGGCATGTTTGCTCCACCACAGATGTGGTGGAGAGCATTTTAACAGGCACTGGTGAAATTATAATGCGGTTTTAATTGTTAATAAATTAGGCTTGAGATGTGTTGTAAAAAGGTGTTTACATGCTGCAACCACGCTAACAAATCCTCCCAGATAATCGCCACTAGCAAACATCCCTTCACATACACGGGTACACTTCATTACCAGGCAGTTACATGACATAAATTTACCCTGGAAATTAATGGACCAGCTCCAGATAAGAGTCGGCTGCTAGGTCTTCAGGTCCTGCCTTTCACACTGTTCTCCGGCTGGTGGTACAGCAGCTCTGGGCCACCTTTCCACCCGGCAACACCCTTAAACAGATGCTTAGTCCATGAAACGTTAAATATTCAAATACAACCATTTGCTCTGAAAAGTCAACATAAAGCCCAAATGCCCCATCTTTCTTTCAGATTAATCTGACATTTCAGAAGCCCCTGCTTAGCATGGAACACACTGCCTGCTCTCTCCATCCCCCAACACTTTCTTGGTCCCTGAGATGCAGGTACCACCTGCTTCTGAAGCGGACAGCAGATCCACACACATTCACTGGTTCAACTTCTGATCAACTGGATGAATAAAACTGCCCAGGAGACGACTAGAGTTACAGACAGAGCTGCCTGTGCCTCACTGCTGTGATCTCAGTTCTGTTGCTCTTAGCAGCTTGTCTAAGAGCCAGTGAAGCCAAGGAACCAGGAAATAAACATGAAGCTTCTGAAAAGGCAAGTTCAGCTGAGCTCTGAGGTGGTTTACAGGCAAGGAAGGCAGCGGAGATTCCAAAGTAACCACGGTGGCGTGACCACAGTGCAGACACTAGGTTGTGACCACAGACTGTACACACAGTAGACAGCAAACAGAGGGCTTCCTAAAGTACCTGACCACAAGAGCGTGTGATGGGCTGGGGGAAAAATGATGAAGTTTCCCAGGTACCCATCTGTGCCCCACCAGTCCCCTAATCAGAATGCTGCTGCTAAAATCCTATTGTTCATAAATTAGAAAATATTTTCATTAAAAAAAAGTGTTATACAATTGGCCACCACCTTGACCGACCGACGCACCAAAGCCCACACATTTGCTCAAGATAATACAGTATTAACCGCAAACTGTAGCAATGTTCTACAGGGCAACTTCTGCCTATTCATAAAGCTAGACCCCCGTGTACTTTACACCACTAACTTCAACACGGTGGCTGGCATAGGGCAGCCTGCGGGACAGAATGCTCATTTACACTTGTGAAGTTCCTTTAGCAACTGTTTTACTATTGGATAATTCAAACATACATAACCTCAGCCCAGTGCAACCCTGTATTCACATTCTCACTCATCTTCCCTGAGACCCGCCCCTCAGGTTGCTGCGAAGCAAACTACTCTGGGGATGTCTGACTAAAGTAAGAGTGGCATGTCACTGGCATTTGGGGGCAGATGCCAGTCACTAGAAATCCTGGTAGCTCAGGGCAATCTCCCAAAGTGCCACTTACAACTCAGCAAAAGGACCAGCAAAAGAACTTTCCTACCTGATGATACCATGGAGCTGAGATCTACCCAGGAAAATGGGAAGAATGACACAGAAGCACTCCTGTGCAGACACTGATGCCCTGACCCAGTTAATCAGTCTCCCATGTAGAGAGAAGTGGTGGATCTGGGAACTTTGGAATCAAAAGGCAGGAAAGGAATGAAAGGAAACATTAAGAAATGTTTAAGTGGATAGTCAAGCCAAACGTATCTTTTTTGGAATTTAACACTAACTGGAAAGCTGTTACTGATATCAGCATAGCAATAAATTAATGGATCAGTTAGGAATCAAAGAACATACAAGAAGTTACAATCTGGCAGCCATATACAATGGCTGGTTCCTCATTTGGTAAATGCTCCTGGCAAACTGGATTTACCTACCTCACAATATATACAGAATTAAGTATAAAAGCTTTGGAATATAAATATACTATATTCAAGGCATTAATTGTACAATACATCAATAATATAAGCTATTATTTTTGTAGCACTGAAAGAAAAAAAAACTTAAGACATATTACAATATTGTAAGAAACTATTTTAGAGATGAAAAGGTGTTTTGGAAACTCTAAGAGAAATATTAGGAACAAACAAAGCCAGGCATAGTGGTGCACACCTTTAATTCCAGCACTTGGGAGGCAGGGGCAATGAGATCTTTGTGAGTTCAAGGCCAGCCTGGTCAACATTAAGTGTTCCAGGCCAGCGGGGCCTGGAACATAGTTTTAGAGACTAACTGCAAGGAAAATATAATCTTGCTACTGCTTACATGACTTTGTTAACAACCCTCAAGCTTTATGATAAACAGATGTAAACATAATTCTGTTTTATTTTCTCCTTCTAGGCACAAGTCCAAAGAAGGTACAATTGAAACAGATGAAAATAAAGGAATCCACTCCTGTCTGTCTAACCTATAACCAAAGAAAATCTCTCCAAATGACATTGTTAGGGCAGCTGGTGGGACTGGGAGGCCGGGAACCCAGTACTCTGGGCGCCTCTAGGACGCCTGCCTGCAACGTCCTATTAAGGGGCACAGCCATTTGCTTTTATTACACAATAGCAGCAAATGGAGAAATGACCTGAACCCCAGCAAAGCACAGATCATGATTCTTTTCATAGGGGTTTACCATCCCAGAGAAAGATGGCTCTTCAGAGAATGAAAAACATTGTACCTCCCATTTGTGGCTTCCTAAAGATCAACAAAATGGCATTCTTTAGTATTTAATTTTTCTCACTGGGCAGAAATGTAATTTCAATCATTTATTTTTCTCTATGAAGGGCAATAACGTAAAAGAGGTCAAGAAGCATTTGTCTAGAACACACTCAAAGAGCAGAGTTGCAATGCCAAAAATAAAAAATAAAAAATAAAAGTCTTATTTAAGAAGTCTTTAAAACTCTAGATAAAAAAACATGGCTCTTAAGGTTGTTTATCAACTTTGAAAGTCTCAGCCACTTGTAGAAGTTAACCATTGGCACAAACATCTTAGCTATTAAATAGTCAAATGAGAATGTCAAGCTATACATGTGGTAAAAAAGTAATGCATCCTCTATGCAATATGCTGGTGGTTAATAGCTAACTCAACTCAGCAACTGTGGGTTCTGAAAAAAATCTTCCAAGGCCCTGTTCCTTCGGCAGGATGGAAACCCTAATAGCTGACAATTCCCTAATTCCCTTGCTCCTGAAGCCATACCCCAAAGAGCTAAAATGTAATTGATTTTTCTCCTCAAAAACTTATAACACATGTTTTTCACAGTGAGAAAAGTTTACAAACACAGTACTTTTCACTCCAGTAGAAGCATGAGACGTGCTGAACGAGTGGTTCTGCCAGCAGTCTCATCACGTGGAAGGCAAAGAAGGCCAACCTGGGCTACACAGAACAGCCTGGCCTCTCTTTTCAGTGAATGGAGGTGAACGCAGACACACATTGCTACATTAGGTGCTGAGAACAAGTTAGAGATGGATGCTCATCCCAAAGATGACATTTATGCCATCCCTGCTAAGGCTCAGAAAACACGTGGGAAAGGAGGCAGAGAGAATCTAACAGCTGGAAAGTAGGATAAAGGCTGGAGACACTATCTTCTGGGAGAAACACAGTCACTGCAATCCTGAACTCACAGCCACTGCAGATGCTTAAACAAGAATGGACCTTCAAAAGCCATGCATGGGAGGAGGAGCTCAGTGGGTCCCCACCCCATCACTGCTGAAATATGCTGCTGAGAGGGTAATGGGGAGTCACTGCCTTCAGTTGTGTACCAACTTGTGACCCACCAGGGACCCATGGATAGAGTGCCAATCCAATAGTCACACAGTAGGCCCTGGTAAAAATAAATGGGTCACAAATCACAATAGCTGTGGCTAGCTGCACCGGATCAATTCAACCAAATTTCTGGTATAGATAGGGAGATATCCTCCAGGCCCTTCGCTATGTAGGAGTTATTGGCAGTTGGTCTCTGGGGGGAGAGGTTTTCTTAATTGAATGTGTAGACAATGGAAGATTTCCCATGCTCCAGTGGATGGCCCCACACGCATACACATATGGATAGCTTTCAGTGGATTATCAAGAAAAAAAATAAGAAAATATGAATTGGAAGGGGATGGTATTGGGAGGAACCTGAGGGTTAGAGGAGGTAAATGGAGAAGTGTGTATGACCACGTTTAATTCAATACATGTATGAATTTCTCAAGAATAAAGAAAACTGAATGTAAAAAAAAGAAAAAAATCTGGGAAAGGAACTGGTGGGGCGGTGACTGGGATGAGAGGGAGATAAAAGAGGCTGGGGAGAGTCATCAGAGTAATGCAATATATACCTGCATGAAATGGCCAAAGGACAATTAATTTTTAATTTAAAAACCTGCATGAGAAAATAATGCAAGAACCTTCCACTTCAAAGGGCAACGAACTTCCACCTCTAGCAAAACAACTTAGGTTGAAGTTTGCAAAGTCCATTTTGTGCCAAGATTCTGTAGATTTCAAGACTGACAGGCTTTTAAAGTACTTATTTTTATTTTACATGTATGAGTGCACCAATGTTGTGTAATACCCATGGAAGTCAGAAGATATCAGATCCCTAGAACTGGAGTTATAGACAGTTCTTAGCTGCCATGTGGGTGCTAGGAATCGAACCCAGGTCCTCTGCAAGAGCAGTCAGTGCTCCTAGACTGGCAGTTTTCAAGCTGTTTTTTCCTTTGTTCACACTTTATACCTATTGGCATGGAATGGTTTCTTCAGCATAGTATTCTCTTTTCTTATGAAATACTACATATAACAAAGTACATATCTAAATTGAAAACATGCAGATGAATTCTCACCAAGCATTCATCTATGTGGCCCCTACATGAGGCAGACTTCTGCTGGTGCCGAGCCCACCTCAGGCTCCTGTAGATATTACCATCCCTCTTCAAGGCCAACCACTTTCCTGCTTTTATGGAAATCATCTCTCTTCTATTCTAAAAGAGTCTGACTACAGGAGCATTCATTCCTAATCATAGTGTGCTGTGGATTCTTTCTGGTCTGCATGCAAATGGAATCAGAGTGAAAACTACTTTGTCAGTTACGTCTGGGAAATTCATTCATTCTGTTGCATATAGATAGCTATCATTGATTTACTTGGTGTCTGTGTAGTGTCTATACAGGGAGATTCCAAAATTATACCAAATATATTTCCATTTTTCTGCTGGTGTAGTATTGCATTATCTCAACTTGAGGCTATTCCAAGAATCCTTTAATATGTCTTTGTTGGAGCTGCACTTAGTTACGCCTGAAGGGCTGGGTCACAGAGAATAATTAGCTTGAGTCATTATTTCCAAACTTCTATCAGCAAAGGGTATTCAGTATCATGGACTGCTTTACAATACAGCATATAATACTGTGTATCTAACTTTCCCATACACCATAATGCCCTGTCGGGAGCCATTTGCCTGCCCTGAACTACACCCTAGTTTAGGGTTAGGCAGAAGTCAATCTTGTGCACAGAAGTGCTGTCTGAGCAGGATGTTTTGCTATGCAAATAATTTACACTTGAGGGGAAGTCTATCTTAAACCCAAGGCTGAGGATACCTGAAGACCCTTGAAGGAAGATGTGATTGGCGTAAGTTATTTTGCCTGTGTTGGTATTGTTTTTGTGTTGAACTTTTGACCCATTGTTTTGTTCATTTCACAGAGTATAAATAGAGAGTACTTAATAAAGGCAAGCTGCTTCAGTATTGACTGACAGCCCTCCCGAGTCTGTCCTATTCTCTCTCTCTCTCTCCATTTCTTCATCCTCACCCGCTTCAGGTACGGTTCGATTTCTGCCGGCGGGCTCTGGCAATGCCCTTACATTCCTCCAGGATTCTGTGTACACTAGAGGTTTGGCACTGTTTTCTGAAATTGTATCCTTCATATAAATGTACAGTATATAAACAATATATCAGTTTACTGATCCGTTTTCCCATTGGTGGATGTTTGAGGTAGTTTTCACCATTTGTATATTATGGCCCAAGCTGCTAAGGCATTTTTAAAAAGCAGCAGCAGCATTAGCACATGGATCATACTTCCATTTTCCTGTTTCTTTCTACAAAGAAAATGAACAGTCTCAGAAACCCAAAGATAATTTTGTTATAGTTAGGTAAACAGATTTTAAAAGATCCTTACATTTCTTTATTAAAGACAGAACAAAATAAAAAATCAGACCAACAATACTTCATGTTATTTTGTGGCAGAACTATATTTTAAAGACAAAAAATGAATTAATTTTGTATTTTTATCCTTCAAGAAGCTTTTGCTTCAGAGAGCACTTATAACAGATTTGCACCACCTGGTGGAAAAGCAAAACTTCAGACACAGTTAAATCTCCTTATTACAGAGTGCCACTTAGTTCTTTCTGATCAAAGGCTCTTTTAGAACTCTGATGAAAGTCGAGATCTCTTCTCTCCAAACAGGCACACACTCACATTCACAAATAACACAGCCTCAAGAACCCTGGGTAAGAATATAAAACGTTTGTCTGCCCTCAGGCTGTATTTCCATTGCTGCCCAGCACTAGGGTCCTCTTCCCACAGTCAGAATATCCACTGCTGTGTGCACCCCACAGGCACCTGGGCCTAGCATTTGCCTCTGGTCTCTAACCAACATAGTCAACCTGGGCATGTGCTACAGGATCTCGGAGGGCTCTGAGGCTCCCCAACTACACCCCATCCAGGACCCCAGCTTCTCCCTGAAAGTGGCCTTGCATGTGTTGGCTGCAAAGTTTCCCGTGGTCACTTGCTACCTTTAACAAAGCGACACATCTGTGGGGTCAGAGTGACAGCAACCTGATAGTTTTCCATGATTTCCTTCCCTGAGACACACACCTTTATAATGAGCCTCTGCCAGCACACCCTTCCCCTGCTCTACAAACCAGCCAGTCAGCGGCCTCTATTCAACCTGACATGAGGTTTAAGAAGCTGTACATCATGAAGGCTATCAGGGCATAGTAATGCTTACCAAGATAGTCTCCATGCGGCCCTAGTGGGGTTCTAAGACAATCAGGTAAATCATTCTTTCACTTTAGGTCATGATCTTATAAACGGCATGGTTTCCACCAAAGGTGACTGGCAAACATTTAACGAAAGAAATTGGTAAAGAAAAGCCAGATGGCCCAGAACAACAGGCAGGCACCGGGTTAGGGATATGCAACTAGCAAAGTCTAGGCACATATTCCAGAATCTGGTGAGAAAAAACAATTTTGGATGAGAGTGACTCCATCTCTCTCTTTAACCAAATGAGGATGAGGGATGTGCCTCCCTCCAATCAGGGGCAGATGACTGGGGACAGCCTGAGGCTCCTCCCTGAAGCTTCACTGACCAAGCTTTCCAACTACAAAACATCAGCCCTACATTTTCAAAGTATAAATGTTTTGCTTCTTAGTTGAAATCAAAACAGACAAGCAAAACCCTGTTAGTACAGATAAACCTGTGAGAAATGCTACACAAGTTCCCCAGGGCTTACAGCTGGCTTCTGATGAGTGTGAGAACCAACAGGTAATGAGGATCTCTGGGTACCTGCCCTGCCAGGGGTACTTCACCGAATGCCTGCTTCAGTCTTATGGATCTGTGGATGCCTCACACTCACCTGCTAATATGGACAATGACACTCAGAAATGTGACCTCACAGAGACAGAGGAGAGAGTCAGTCAGACTACTTGTCAGTATCTAAAGCTCCTCTATGGCCCTCTCTGGCTTTGGGGTTTGAGAATCCAGGAGGGGGAATCTTCACTTTTTATGCATGCTGTACATGCCTTTGCAGTCTGCTAAAAATCTATGGACCCCTTTCTGTAGTATTTTTAAATGCGTAAGACACACAGGATAAAAAAAGAAGAGCAATTACACCAAAATACAGTTCTCAAATATTAAAAACCATACTTGAGAAATGATACTATCTCAGTTTCTTTATGAAACCATTAAATAAAAGCTAATAGAGCTAACAGCTCCTGCTTTCAACAGAAACAGTATCAGTAGACCAACACATTAAAGTTACAGTGAGTCTACATGACATTAGTATCTACCAGCTAGATCACGCTCCTTAACCCCCTTACCCAGGATGCTTTGAAGAAGAAAGACAATAAAAAGAATCCACAGTGACTTCCTTCTTCACATTGAAGAATATTTAAAAACCAAAGAGGAAATCATTTCCTAGTATTTCACACTCAAACTCTTTTTCTGTTAATAGTCAAATGTGTTTACCAACCAATACGTAAAGAAACTAATTTGGACAAAGACTGATTTTGACTCGGTACATCTCGCTTGTTTATAAAATAGCCAGACCAACCAAAAATGCTTAACAACAATGAGAATCAATCAGGAGAGGACTGACAAGATAATGACAGGCAGTACTCTGATAATCAAAACTGTAAGACATGAATGAGGCCGTCCCCTTCCATCCTACCCCATAACCCAGTCAGCCCTCAACCCCCCGCCGTATCCCCGTGCTGCTCCTCTCTGCTAAATGTACCCTAGAAACCTGCCGGTCCCTGTAAATAACCCGATGCAGTGTTTACTTGCGGTGATTACTTGCACATCACCACCTCTGTTTGTCTTGTTGCACCTACCCCAGGCACTCTGGTTCATTTGCCAGGTCCCAGGTACCTCACAGTCTGCTCTACAAAGCAATTTTCTCAAACCATATAGCTAGCGCTGTGTGCATTCACCCACCTGGCCTTATGAGATTACGCATCAAGCTTTGTACATGGCCTAAAGCAGAGCTCAGACCCAGCCTGACCAACCAACTCAAGAGTCACAAGGTAAATGCTCACCAGTGTCTGAAATGATTCAAAACCACACTGCTGCCACCCTAACCAAAGGATGTCAAGATCATACAAGAATGTATCCTATACCACAGTTGTTTTACATATGGCGAGCATTTTTCATGCTTCTATAAGACTTTAAGTTCTCATTTATATGTCTATAAATGAGCACACATGATCATTTGCTCTTCCTACATTAATGGGCATTTAAAGCATTACAAGCATTTTGCTTTTTAAAATAATACTAAAATAGAGATATCTGAGCAATTTATCTTTTTGCCTTTGTTATTTCCTCAGGATGTCAAAAAAATAGAATGTGCTTATAAACTCCTTAAAAATCCCAACATCACAACACAACAGCATGCCCAAGCCACACAATCTCAACAGTCCTGAAAGGTCATCTCATTAAAACAGCAAACGTTTCTGGCAAATGAAAATTATCTCCACACTATTCTTGTTTCCTCTTTTTACTATTTTTCCATGTTACTTTCTGATTAGTCAAATTTCTTTTGCCCACTTACCAATTAACTTACATAATAGAATAAGTTACATTTTAATACAAGTGCGACTTCATCTATCAATTATGAAATAGAGCTTTTATGCTTTTTATTCCCGAGGTCTGACTATCCAAACTTGAGGATGCTCTCTCTGCAGAGGTCTAAGATGGTCTACACTTCCAAACTTTCTACACCTTAGTTTTCTGAAGTCAAACTTTATAATTTATGTTGATTTGAAGGGTGAGTTTCATTACTCTGCCCTATAAATACCCACTCAGCTAAAACTCAACATCACTTGTATCCCTGTGTATGTGTATTTACATGGGATTAAGACTCATTCGAAAATTGCATATGTTATAAAGATTCACTTTAGAAATTGTCAGGAAATGATTTGCCTGATGTTTGCACAGGGCAAAGGATTCATGGAAAGCAAAATGACCCAGGGGCAATGGTTCACTGAAATGAGACTTGCCTAGATTTCCTGTGAACAAGACTCAGCCTGTCTGAACTCTTCTTTCTGTCGCATTAGAAACAGAGAAGAGGCTGGAGAGATGGCTCGCAGTTAAGAGCACTGGCTGCTCTTGCAGAAGACCCAGATTCAAATCCCAGCACACATATGGCAGCTGACAACAATCTATAACTCCAGTTCCAGGGGATCTGACACCCTCTGGGAGGACAGCAGAGCTCGGGTGCACTTACATACATGCAACCATAACACTCATACACTAAAAACAGAGACTGTGATGGCACAAAGACATAGACTTTAGAGAGCAGAACTCAGAGAATTCGCTTACTACAGACACAAAAGGTGCGGCTGGGGTTGGAGGAGCAGCTTCCTCGGGCACTCACATTCAAACACAAGGTGTCTTCGAGTCTCTGCTGCAGCCCAGCCACTCCAGGGCACTGAACACTCTGTGCGGGTTCTGGTAGAACTGACAGGTTGATGAGGCCTCAATTACTGCCTCCCTAACACTTGGCAGGCACAAGGCCTCTATGGGACTATTTACCAAACATCTGATGCATGTACAAGAAAAATATCCAATCACTTTGAGTAAAAAGTCAAAAATTTTACTTCATCTAATAAATTCTCTAAAAAATACTTTTCATATATGGCATTGCCAAAAAGATAGTTTTTAAAGCCTTTAAGGGGAAAAAAAGTAATCACCGTTACAAATATGTTACAGATCTGTGTCAAATGCCATACTGAGAGCAGTGTTTAATAAGACCCAGTGCCGTATGTACCTGACACTCTGTACTTCACTTCTGCAGCAAATGCAAGTGCCAAAAGACCACTTAGCACATATGAGATCCTTATTTAACTACTGCACCTCAGCTAAATCACGTTATCTTACTGGCAGGTGTGAGCTATTAAATCAGACCCTAGCCAGGCAACATGCAGCTGCAACTCCAAGTGTGAGGTGAAGTTTATAAAACATCTGTAGGCCCTCCTCCATCACCCAGAGACTAAGATGGCATCTGCAGGCCCTCCTCCAGCAGCCAGAGACCATGATGGCATCTGCAGGTCCCTCCTGCAGCCAGGCCATGCCTGGTTTCACTTGAAGATGAAGAATCTCTGGATCCTCCTTTTCTCTACCTCACCTTGATCCCAGAATGTCAACATCATAAAATCTATGCTTAACAAGTACTGTATCAAGATCACTCTTGATTTATGTGCTATGTGCAACTAACGTTCTTTGGGAGAAAATTAAAAGCTTCTAAGGAAGACGTGGCACCTAGAAACTTCCTGGTAAAAATCACTAGAAAATACCCTGAAATAAGGTAGTCTGGCAGATTTATGTGCAGGTCAGAGAAACCATTCACTTCTCAGTTCTAAGAAAGAATAGCTACGGGAGAGGATCTGGACATGCCGCCTCCCGTCATGTCCCCTCTAAGAATGAAGGGGAGTCAGGAACCGATGTGACCACAGCTAGGCTTCCACCTTGATAACTAAGCTGTCACAGGCAAAGCCTGAGGTACACAGACAATTTTCTGGAATCCTTTGCCTTCATCTGTCCACAGAGGGCCTGAAAATGACTGTGCTGGACAGTTTTAGTGTAAACTTGACACACCTGGGTTGAGGGAGCCTCAATGGGGAATTTCCTCCATTGGACAGACCTCTGGCCATATCTATGGGGCATTTTCTTGATTGTTGAGTGATGTGGGAGGGCCCAGTTCACGATGGGTAGTGCCACCCCGGGCAGGTTGTTCTGTATTGTGTAAGAAAGTAGGCTGAGCCTGGAGTCAGCAGCATTCCTCCATGGCCTGTGCTTCAGCTCCTGCCTCCAGGTTCCTGCTCTGAGTTCCTGCATTGGGCTGCCAAGTGATGAACTTCATTACCTGGAAGATGTGAGCCAAATAAACCTTTTTCCTCCCGTAGTTGATTCTGGTCAGAGTGTTTTGTAACAGCAAAGGAGAAGCAGACTCAGACAATGACAGACTATGAACGCCACTATCATAGTACAGACCTTTCCACGGTATGACTGTATTACGTGAGCTCATTCACCACGGTCAAGATTTCATTCAAGTAAAAAGTTTCACCGTCACTCTAATGCCTATAACATGTAGACTTTGGGAGAGAATTCACTAGGAAATCCTGGGAACCTTCAATGTATAGAAAGCATATGGCAGCAAAATGCTATCTCTAACACCAGGATATGATTTATTTGCTGTATGAAAAACCAGTATTACTCTATTTTTGTTTTACAGAGGGGAAGGGAAGTCAGTGAGATGGTTCAGTAGGTAAGGGAACTTGCTGCCAAGCCTGACTGTGTGCGTTCGCTCCCTGGGATCCACATGCTAAAAGAGAACAAGGACACCTGCAAATTGCTCTGTGACCTCGACATTTGGCATGTGTGTGTGTGCACATACATAGATAGATACAGACAGATAGATAGATAGACAAATAATAGATGATTGATAGATGATAGATAGATAGATGACAGATGATAGGTAGATGATAAATGACAGATATAGATTGATAGAGATAGAGAGACAGATAGATAGAAAAAAATGAGATAATGAACTGAAGAAGCAAAACTAGGGAGAAAGGTAACTCTAGCAGTGAAAGTCACTGAAACTACATTCCCCACATAAGCTGGCTAAGTGGACGTACTGATGTTCATCATATTACAGGCAGTTTCTGCATCCACAGATTCAAACAAAAGCAGATTGAAAATATTCTGGAAAAAACTGAAATTGTACTGAGCATGTATGATCCTTTTTCCTCCTCACTACTCCCTGAACAACAGAGCACATCAATTAGTTACGTAAAGTTTACGCTGTGTGAGACATTAAAAGTTCATTTACAGACATTGAAAGTTTATGGAAGGTTATATGTAGGTTATATTTAAATGCTATATTTTACATAAGGAGCTGGACCATTCCGACTTTGATCTGGGGAGGGGAGGTCCTAGAACCCATCTCCTGAGGGTTCCAAGGACCTGTACCTTGCCTGTACCTACTATATGGAATGTCTGCACCTACTGTGTGCTGGTTGTTCTGTCACTTTTATTTAATCTTCAAAATAACCCATAAGGTTGGTTTTATGATACCAGGTTAAACTCAGAGATAAAATAACATGCCACCATGCACAAACCTTGTAAATTAAAGAGCTAGCACTCAATTCCAAGTCCACACAACCCCAACTCCCAACCCTTCCTGTTTTTCTTTTTCTACAACTCAACTACTTTTTCAGTGACAAAAATTTAAATTTAAACGTTCTCTGTGGGCTGATATTTCTATCACTACTGTGGATTTTACATATCAATAATGCCTACAATATCTTAAAGCATAATCACTTCATTATTTCAGTCTTTCAAATACACACAGATTTTCTGCCACCTTAATGAGGTACTACAAGTAGACTTCAGTAAGAAGCTTACTAGCAAACACTGTGCAACCAGATACCCTGGAGGTCCAGAGGGTGGTGTCTGCCCAGAAGGTTGCCTGATGTACCTGCATGGAAAACAGCACAGATGAAGTGAGGTCCCAAATCCTCTTCCTAAAACCAACCAGGAAGACTAGAGGCCAAGCACTGCCTGCATACTAGGAATCTGCCACAGTCATTTGCAAACTGAGATTCAGGTCTTCCAGCAAGTAATAAAGGCTAGGAAAGACCAGCACAGCAGGAGACTAGAGTATTCTTCCCTGAGGCTCTACCTCGACCCTTAACACCTGCTTAGTCACAGCCACAGTTCAACACAGGGCTAAGCCTATGGGACAGGCAGCATGGTTCAGGAAGCGGCAATCTATTAGCAAGTGAACTCAGAAGGCCAGAGACTCTCTGATCTGAGGGTGATGGCCTGTCCAGTGAGAACAAGACTCCAGGGATTTCACAGGAAGCTCTGGAAGAGGAGACAACCACTGCATGCTGAATAAACTCTCCCAGGACCCTCTACCCACCAGAAGTCTGTGAAAAATCAGAAGACATGAGAAGGGCTCATGGGACCTCGGCATCCCTTGCCAATAGAGCCAATGGACACAAACAAAGATGCCAGAAGGTCTGGCTGAAGTAAAAGCCAGGGCAGGGATCAGAACTCCCTGAAACTCACACATGCTCCCAGTCTTCACACAGATCCATCAGAGAACAGACAGTTAAAGCTTTATGGACCCATCTCTGGCCAAACACTAAATTGTACAGGGTGACCCCTTGGAACCCTGGCTTTAAAGTTAAAAGAACAAGAAAGCAAAATAAAATGCACTGAGCACTGCGCTGGGGAGATAGCTGAGTGGATAAAGTGCTTGCCACAGAAGAACGAGGAACTGACTTCAAATCTCCAGAACCCCCTAAGGCCAGGCACAGCAGTATGTGCCTGTGATCCCACTGCTTGAAGGGAACATGGGAGACAGAGACAGGGAATCCCGGAAGCCTGCAGGCCAGCCAGCCTGGCGTACAGTGCACTGGCAAACAGCAAAGACGACCCTCCTCAAACAAGGCAGCATGCAGGGACCAACACTGCATGTTACCATCTGACCGCCACATGGGCACTGGGGCACTCACATGCCGCACACATGTACATGTATCACACAGGCACTGTGGCACTTGCTCTCTCTCTCTCTCTCTCTCTCACACACACACACACACAAAGAAAAGAAGAGGAAGAAGAAAAAAAAGGATAAAACAAAACCTGAGAACAGACATGAGAATTAGCTCCTACTTTCCATTCTCTAAAATGTGGAAGATTTAACAAAATTGCTGAAGACATAAAGAGAAAGTGTGACTGGTGCTGGGACTGGGCACACAGCAGAAAAATCTCCAGAATCCTCAGTTATTATATTTAATAGATTAACACTTAAATGTAGCTTTTATATCAGTCTATCTGTGTGTGTATGTTTTAAATATATATATATAAATATGTATTTAGATATATGGAAAACATTACTGAAAAACTATAAAAGTAGACCATAACTTCAAGTAACCTCAAAAAAAAAAAAAAAAAAGGAACCAACTGGGAAAATTTCAGGGTTGAAAACACAACAAATGACCCTAAACACACTGAGATAGCAGAGCTCAGCATCAACGCTGAGCTGACAGAAAGGAGAGCAAAGCTATGCTGAAGACTGCTCAGTCGCAAGCCATAACCCCAAAAGGTCAAGGGCACAAGTGGGAAAAAAAATACAAACAGAGCCTCATAGACCTGCAAAGAGTTGGACACACCAGTACACAGTCAGTCCCATGTATGGAGTCAGTCAACCAGACAAAAACATTGTAATGCATTTATACCAAACCCCAATTTTTTTCCTGTCATTAGTCCCTAAAGAGCAAAGTATAACAATTATTACACAGCATTTACATTGTATTAGGTATCACAGGCCCTGGAGATCATCTCGGACGTAGAAGGACATGCACAGATGTGCCCCTTCATACAGTGAACATGAGCATCTGCAGACACAGTCCTGGAAACAGTCTCCCTCATGTACCAAGGGGCAAGTAAATGAGGGATGAGAAAAGGGGAGCAGGGAGGGACAGAAGAGAAGGGAAGGGGGTGGGCAAAAGGTCACATGAAGGAGGACACGGCTCACCATGAGCCAGAAGGGGACCAGTAGCAGGATGTGGGATGAGGAAGGAGAATCACTGAAACACTCGGTTTGAAAATGACATAATGATATTCAGTACCGTGTGCAATTTAGAAATTAAAAACATTAGAAAAGTTTAAAAAGGGAGAGGCTGGCAAGATGAGTTCACAAGTAAAGGCACCTGCTGCTAAGCCTGATGACCAGAATTCAATCCCCAGAACTCACATGGTGGAAGGAGAGGGCTGACACCCACAAGCTGATCTCCACCCATACATGTACAGTGGCATGTACCCCAAATTAATTTTTAAATGTATTTTTAAAAAAAAAAATGAGATCAAGAACAGAAAATGTAGCAAGTCTGCTTTAAAAATATTAATCTGGGTATCTAGGAGATGTGCATAACACTCAATTGTTGGAGAGGTAAAGAAGTAAACACATAAATAAATGCCTCATGAAAAACACATCTCATTTCACAAAGGTTAAAAACATCACCAGAAGCAGCTGACTTCTCATCCCAGACCATGAAGATCAAAGGGCAGTGGGAAGCCCAGAATGTAGAAAGAAAACACCAGAACCAATAAACCAAAAGCTCTTCCAAAGTAAAGGAAAATAAAGACATCCGTGAATGCTTCCCATTCATCCCAGCATGCTTCAGGACTTCCTGCAGGTTAGTGGGCAGTGACAGCCTGAGTCCAGAGAGTACCATAAATGACCATCAGGAAGACAGTCATAAGACTGTAAATATTACTTCTCATTCTTTATAATTGTTTTAAAAATAAGCTTGTAGAGGAGCCGAAGAGAGGACTCAGCAGTTAACATTAGCTGTTCTTCCAGAAGACCCAGGTTCAAGTCCCAGCACCCCACAGGGAGGCTAACAACCATCCAAAACGCCAGTTCCAGGAGAGTCAACACCCTCTTCTGGCCTCTGAAGGGAACTGCATGCACATGGGGCACTTACATATTGACATACATGCAGGTAAAATACTCATACACATAAAATAATAATAAAATTAATTAAAAATAATAAATAAAAAGTAAGGTTGTGGAAAGCAGTCATTTAATACTACAGCTAGCATGGTAACATGGTATCAAGCAGAAATAACACCATAAAAGAAGCAGAAGAAAGGAGACGTAGAAAGAAGTTTCTGTGTTTTACCTGGGGTTGGTTTGCAGTGTTCTCAAATATAATGATGCATTAAGATGCTCTCTAAACACTAAGACCATTCTGAAGGAGAGTAGAAAAACATTTCAAAACCAGAAGTGCACTAAAAGAAAACAACGAAGGAAGTACAAAGGAAAAAATGAAGTAAAAAGAAATGGAACAGCAAAATAACAGCTACAAAACCAACAATTCATGAATGGTAGGATATTCAGAACCACCTGGAAGCCACTTCAGGCTGTCTGACAACGGAACTGCAGCAACATGCTGTCCACAGAGACAAAAAGTCAGAGTAAAAGACAGGAAAACACACCAAACAGTAAACTAAAGAGAACTCAAGTCTCTACAGTAATGTAAGGTGGAAGAGACGCCACAGCCAACTAGTCCTACGGAATCGGAGAAGGTTCCGCCTCAAGCAGCATAATGTTGATAGCGGCATTAAACACACTGGGCAGGGCCAGATGTCTACAGCTCATGAAAGGACGAGCAGGATGTGTATAAAGAATATCACCTCACAATAAAAACTAGTAAAAGTCAGTGTGTGCCATGCTATGGAAGAATCTCAAACATACTATGCCAAGTAGAAGTTAAATGCGTTGGGAAGACAACTTCTCTTAGGATTTCCTTTATCTGATGTCCAGAAAAGGCCAACGTGGAAAGCACAGAAGCAGATGCCTAGGCTGAAGCTGGGGAGGACAGACCACTGCAAATGGCTCAAGGTCATCTGTGGATCACAGACATGACAAAACTGGGTTGAGGGAAAGACATGCTAAGCATTGATGAATTGTATACCTACACTGGTTTTACTGATTTATACGTTACATTTTAATAACACTCACAGAATATGCATACATATTAGTAAGGCTCAGGTGCTATCTACTATCTGGAGACTGCAAGAGGTAACTTTTCTGTGAACAGCTTATCAACAAATACACAATGTAAACTCCTCCAAGACTATACAGGAATACCGTATGTGTAAATCACCATTCCTGTGACACTAATTCCCTCAAAGCACAGCAGATCGGCATCTAGAGGGTGAAACAGCACATCACACTCCTTCTTCTGCAGTCATACATTCCCTTTGAAGTGTTAGCTGAACACCGACTTTTATGTTCACCCATCAAATACTTGCACCACTGTCTGGACTTTGATGTGTAGGTATCACAGCCCATATGTCCTCAACCACAAATTTCCCAGAATACAGGACAGAGCTGGTACACTGCAGCATGCCAGGCACATCACAGCAGGGCCACGAAAGCCCACACCAAGCCTTCTGGGCAACAAAATTCATTGTGGACCTCAGGACCACCAAGGGTACTGGCCAGATTTAGCCAATGAACTAGTTTTCTGACTCCGTACCAGAATGAGAGCTACTTAAGAGCAGATCAGAGATCTATGCTCAACCATCAAATCTCGGCCATTTCTTTCCTTGTTTGCAAATAAAAACCTAAAGTTATTACATATTATTCTTTTGCTGTCTTATCCGTAAGTGGGATGTTTTTCTGAAACTGACAATTCTTTTCAAGGGTGCCACATTCCTTTAACTACCAACCTCTTTCTTGGATACCAATCAGCCCTACTGATGCTACATGAACAGTTTGCATTCATTTCAAGTACATGCTAACACCCAGCCTCTGATATAGTTTCTTTAAAGACTTCACATCTACCTAGCAGCATAAAAAATTAATTTAGTAGTTTTATCATTACCAAGAACTAGAAACTGCACATCAAGTCTAAGAGGTCTTTCCCCATTCGGTCCTTGAAATTCTCATTCACTGAAAAACTCACTTTAGCTAAACAAACCAAGTTCCCACAGCCTTCCTTGGATTCTTCTATCAAAATCTGATTAAGTTTTTATTTTCTCTGCCAATGTATTCTTCCTTTCTTTAAAACGCCATCTCAAATCTATTTCCTCTGCAGTTAAAAAAACAACAACAACAAAAAAAAACTGACTCCCCTGAGAAGTTGCTTTAAGTCGCTGACATTATTTCTGGCTCTGTTTTCCCTCTGGGAATCTCCACTGTGTGCAGCCTATCAATCTGAAATTCCAAATATCAATCTGTGTTATTCTGTGCCTAGATTTTTATCTGGGATTTTGGAGGTATGTTATATTAAAAGTCTCAGAAGGCCAGTACTAGGTTTTCTTTCTCAGCAGAGTCTACTTCTAATTTCACTGTTCCCAGAATTAAAATGGATTCCCTAAAAGCAGTGCTTGGATGTGAAAGAGATCACCAACACTGAAAAGAATACCAGTCTCATTTCTACTGTGCTTATCACACAAGGGAAAGCACAGCACGTTATCTTTCACATTTTCCTAAATTCTTAATATGTTTGCATTACATTCCCCAGAAGGCTTATTTCTGAAATTTGAGATAATATACTAAAACTCACTTAAATATTGCCCTTCCTCATTTTAGGTAAGACAACTCTACTTCCAACTACATATAACTAAACAAATAACATACACAAACACCCTTAATAGATGGACTATTCTTTTGAAGAGATTGGAAATTCCTGGGATTGTTTGGGAGGGTAAATTCAACTTGCAGTAGTCTATACAAATAATTCTGAAATGGATTCTCAACAAGGAAAGACTTAAAAGGAAAAAAAATTATAATCCTTCTAATTCTAACCTCTGTAACCTCAGCTCTGTGTGCTATTCTTAACAAGCTTAATTTCATAGTTGGAGAACATTTACAAACTCACTGGTCAGCAAAGAGCAGCCTACTACCAACACTAGCCGGTATAAGGCTGGAGGCAAAGGAGGTAGCAAGGAGAACCCAGCTGTGTGACCCTCAGCAAGTGACAACTTTTCTGTTCCTCACTCCCTCGGATACAAAATGAGGTAAATAACAGTACCTATTTCACATGTATGAAATTAGAAAACACATGAATAAAGCCTTGTTCACAGACCTGCAGAAAGGAGAGCTCAGTTGAACAGCGTCCCCCTTACCATCAGGCCACAACAGCCACAAAATGTGGATCTGTTTCATTTACGGACAATTAGGGCCAGGCAAGATGCCAGGTTTATCCCCAGCTACTCAAGGATTACCACTTGAGTCTAGGGGTTGACACTAGCCTAGGCAATGTGGCAAGACCCCAACCTCAACATAACCAACCAAATGAACAAAAAAACTTGCAAAGAACATTCCACAAATATCATCTCAAACAAGACACCAACAGGCTGTTCAAGGTGGATTCTCTGAAATTCCTCTGCTCATCTTTCTTTCTCACTTGTAAAGGAAGACTGACTTAGGCCTCCTGTCACTGCAACTTGCGCCATCTAAAGAAGCCTGAGACTGGAAAAAGGCCTGTCAGGTGCTAGGTGTCAGCTCAGCTCACATTCTCTCTTGTTTATTTCTGTACTATAACTTATTACCCAGCTTATGTTTAGCCTATAGTTATTTGGATGTTGTAACTATTAAGTAGCATGTGTTGGGCTTATTGTCTCCTTCACTGGTAAATCTGAAAGAGTTGGAAGATAAAAATCGAGGAAGTACACTTCAAAACAGTAAGCCTGATTAAGTTCATTAGCACTTAGCACAAACCACTGACTAAGCCTCATACAAATCAGGTTTGGAGCAATTAGTCCAACAGGTACATATCTATCAATACCACCATAGTTCCATTCATGCCTAAGGACTCCTACCTTAATTACATAGTAATTCCAGTTAAATTGTATCCAACCATGTTGTAAACACTGTATCTTTCAATAACTTCTGCAGAGCAACATAGTCTCAAAGTACTTTTCAGAATGAAATTCAAAACTTATTTATAATTTTATAATGAAAAGTAAAAATTAATGTAATTCTATGCAATTATATAATATATAAGTCTAAAAGCCTAATGGTAAAAAAGAATCTCTTTCTGAAAGAATGACTTAAGTATTCTTGTGAAAGGACCCTATTTGATTATAAGTTTTAATGCTGAGTGAACAAACAATGGCCGACCAACACAGTGATGTATTGTAAATGGCAAATCAATAACATACACAGTACTGTTGATTAATATGCAAAATACTGCTGAAATGTGTTAAAAGAACATGGAACGAAAAATAAAGTACTTAATTTATTCATAAGATGTTTTCCACTAAACACAAGAATGAACATTAGCCCAGACTTACACAAATTACTGAATTCTGTGAAGCTCAGAAATAGTTGTAGATGAGAGGATATTTTATATACATTATGTATTTTTCTATTCTACAGCAGGATAAAATTATACCTCATCAGAACATATTTTGTACAAAGATGCTCTAAAATAAAACCATTACTCTGGTTGATCACATTATGACACTTTATATTTGCTTTCAAAAAGAAAAAAAAAACATTTGGCTAATGTTAATAAGCATTCAAAGAAGCATCAAATACCTGCAAATTACCTGCAAAAAGAAATGGGAGGTTTTCTCTATTAAACCTATTCTCGTATTTTTATCCTAGTCAAACAAAATAATGTCAGCTATTTACATGAAAGCTCCTAATAAGACCAATGGCTTTTTCACCTATATCAGCAATCACTATTTTATAAATTATCATTTACCTCTATTCTAGCTCAGTCGCTTACCAAAAAAAAAGAATATTTTAAATGAGCTGTAAGGTTGTTTTCCCTACAGGATTTCTGACCTCTCAAATGATTCGGCTGTCAGCATGGAAGAGCTGACCTAACTGTTCAATGTGAAAAGCAATGTGTAAACAGAATTCCCCATCAGAATTAGATTCTACTTAGAAGTTCAACAAGATAATCCTCACACGAACAAGGCAAGCTTGCATTCATGGCAGAAGCCTTTAATAAATAGGCCCACAAATGGATAGCAAATAAAAATGTTCACCTTAGCCAGATTAATCCTGAAAAGGAGGCTTATTTCTCTTCTCACACAGGAGTGAAACAAAGGACAGAGATGGCACCATCTCCAAACCTAAATACAGCCCTTCAACCCTGTGTGACCACCAATGTCAAAATATGTTACAACAATTCCCTATAACGAAACCCATAATGTTTCCTGAATACTGGATGAGACAAATATTACCTAACCTAACTTAACATGTCAAAAAAGCAAGGCAAGATTTGAACGAGTTCAAGTGGAAAACCTGAGGAGGTGGCAGGGAGTATAAACTTCCCTTCCCAAACTGTGTTTCTGAGCTGAGCTCCTTCTCCCCGATCCCCAGTCCCTATTAGTCAGGACAAGAATGTGGCATTGCCAGTGACCAACCACGAGCACAGGTGAGCCACCCATGCAGCACCAAGGGCAACCCTGTGGGTACTCCAGTCTTCTGCTTATGAAACACATGCAACCCAGACATGAGCAGTTCTTCTGGAAGGTGACAGCCCTCCGTCTCGAGGGCTCACCCTCTATCAGGCATGTGACAAACTCGCGTTGTTGCCCTGTTATCTAGCCTTCACTCACTACCTGAATGTTACAGACAAGGAAAACGACTTGCACAATACCATACGGCTAGTTGGTCATAGCATGATGCCCCACTTTCTGTCTTCATTCCAATTTAATGTACAGAGCAGGTAACTCATGAACACCAACCTGATGGTAAAACTTTATGTTTAACTAAGTTCATAATAATCACTTGGTTTCTCTGCCTTGACTATTAAAATTCTGTTGAACCAAAAGGATCTTAATCAGAGACTACCGGATATCATCAGAAGAAGCAATTCTTATACAAGGTTCAAAATCATAAAATTCTTGAGTATAAATCACATTCCCAGGCTGCTAAAATTCTGACACACCCAAGTAGTCATCTGCTGAGCATCGATGACCAGACGGCCACACCTGACATTTATACAGGCCAGCTAAGGTGACAGAGCTGTGAGGACCAGTAAAGATGCAATGCTGGGAGTGTAAGAGGGCACATCTGGACACAGGCACATCTGGACACAGGCAACCCAGTACCCATTTGTGGAGGAACTGGAGGACTTTGACAAAGAGAGAGGAAAAAAGAAAAGGAAAAAAAAAAAAAAAACCTCAAACAGAAGGCAAGTTTTTGGCAAAGACATCTGCACACAGAGGGAAAATGGAATGCAAATAAAGAGGAGCGAGAGGACCTTCCAGAAGAGAGGCCGAGGTGGCAGAGAGGCCGAGGTGGCAGAGAGGCCAAGGTGGCAGAGAGGCCGAGGTGTCAGGTTTCCCAACTGAGCTTCGATGCTGTTCATGAGACAGGTTCAGAACAAGGCCCAACTGTGCAAACGCTCCTGACCAAACTCCAGACACTGCTCAGCTCCTCATCTTAAAGGCTGGGGTATCCACACATGCTGCCAATCAATCGTGGTCATGATCAGATCAGCCCTTAAGTGCTACCTGGCATGTTTAATAGAGCTGATTTTGGGGTGGAGTTCTCATTTTTTGAAGCATTCTGAGCCAAAAGCACTCAACCAATAAAAATGAAAAATAGCCATACAGAAATCTCAAAATATGTTGTGCAAAAAGCTAAAGTTTAGTATTTTCCACACTGATTTCCAATCTTCAAGAAGGTAAGGCTTTGAAACTTGAGGCCCAAATACAACAAATGGGTAAAAAGTTTCCCAAAGCTTTGAAACATACTCAAATAGTGATGGGCAAAACACAAAACAGTCCTCTATCTGAAACAACTGACACAGAGCTCTGCCCAAATCACTGGTTCCTCAAGCCACAGCCTAAGCGACCAAACAAAGCTCCAGGAAGGTGGTGAGGATAACCCCTCCTCAGAGTAGGGACCGTGGGCCACATGGCCCCCCTTCCTTGTCACCTCATCAGGACCACCAATATGGGAGCTAGGGACTTGAAGTTTGCCATGCCACAGTCTAGTCTCTTCTCCAAGCAGCCGGCTAGCTCAGCTAGCAGAGCAGCAGACTCTGAGCTCCTTCTCCAGGGAAGCCAAGACAACACATGAAGCTTTTCTTCATGACACAGACTTTCCTATGCTCTTCTGCAATTAAAACTATGAAAACCTGCACTGTATACATAAGGACACACAGAGAAAGAAGAGGAGACTGAATTCTACACGACCCCAGCCTACCAGGTGGACAGGGCACCCATCATGTCTAACTCAGTCTCACACGTGGTCAAATTTACTTTCTGCCTTACCATATCAATTCTTCCCAGACTTGTCTACTAAAGAATGTCTGAAAGCAGAGAGACCAAAGCCCTCCCTTCAAGGAGCAGAGTCCACGCATACCTTTCTGTAAGATCCATGAAACTTTTTCATGACAGATTCTGGTATTGTATTTTCAATCCTTATTCATACACACACACACACACACACACACACACACACACACACACATTTTTCCCTTCAAGCAAAACTCCCACTCCATAAAGTGTGTCACCCTGTGGCTTTGCATTCACAGGCACATACCCACTCAGCTGAAGAACCAAGAATAAGTCAAGGATTGTATTATAAGAACTTAAACTTGCATGAAAGCATAATGAATATAATTTGAGCTTCTTTTTAAAAAGTCAATCTTTTAATACTGATGTCTATTACGAAGAACAAGGGACAGACTGCACAGAGTGCTTTCTGAGGAAGCCTCCAGATACCACAGGCTACTTAACAGTAGCAGGAACAGAATGGTCTAGCTGGGCTGAGCCTCCTAGTCTGGTTATTAAGACTTCTTCTTTTCCCATTTCATACAAAGTTGTATGTGAAATGTCTTCAATAAGCAAAGCAAAGGGTCACAGAGAAAATAAAATATGACAGGGCCAATTGTCACAATAAAAGATAAAGATCTGATTCAAAATTAATTTGGGTAGCTTATGTTTACAAGCTTACTTTAATCCCCAAACTCGTCCCAAGGACACAGTCCCCACACATCTTTAGAAGGAAGCTACCAGAACTCAACACATACACTTCATGCCTTTCCTCACTCAGCTTTTCCCAGCAGAACCGGAAGTTTCACCCTCATCCAGGCCCCGCCCAGTGGACAGAAGTGGCTCAATCTCCTTCCTCCAGGAAACCCAAGCTGAAAAAGTCCCTCCTCTCCCACATATTGGTCTCCCTCTCATGTTCCTCCAATTCCATCCCACCTTTTAGCAACTAAGAGGTCTAACTTCCCAAACCACGCAACTTTCTTACTGGACTTTTAATGCAGAGTCAAGACCCAATATAAAACAAGTCCTCTTCAAAAAGTAAGAAGAAAAAACATCGCAACTTTAGAAGACAAGTTTTTTCTATTCTAATTTATTCTGTATTTGAATACTATACAATATATTTTAATTCTTATAAGCTGATGAGTATTTCCAGATTAATTATATATAGATGCAACTTCACATACAAGGGGGTAATGTATGCATCAATAACCTTATCTAAACTGAAAACATTAGTTAAAACTGTGTTTAACAAAAACAAAAGAAGACACTCAACAAAAGAAGACCCTCAGATGGGAAAGAGACTATTGGAAATGGGGCCTGATGTGGGTGAACAGAGGATGGAGGGGAAGGCATGATCAGACTGCATTATGTAAATGCATGAAACTGTCAAAGAATAAATTTAATTTAAAAATGTGTTTAAAGGATGGATGCAGCATAATGGTAGACTGCCTATCTAGCAAGTACAAGGCCCTAAGTTCAATCCCCAGAACAGAAAGAAAAAGAAAATGCAGTTAGAACACCTGACTGATGACCACTCTCACTTAACAGTATAGCATTCTACACAGTCAGCTACTTCTTTCTAATCTCGAGACTAGTTGCTGAGACTCACTGTCACTGTCCAGTATCAAGAAAACACAGAACGAAATACCACTATTCCTGGGAAAATATCCAACTACTAAGAAGAGTCTCTACTGGGGGGCGGGGGGATTTTTTGATACAGTCTCACTAAGTTTCTCAGACTGACCTAGAATAGAATTCCTGGACTCAGAGACTCGGTTCCCTGGCCTCAGCTTCCTGAGTAGAGCAAGTATAGGTATGAGCCACCACCAACCCTGCTGATAACACACTTTCTACTGAATGTCTCCCACTTCCACAAAACTGCAAAGCTAAGAAATCCTCAACTGAGCCACAGGGCTAGGATTCACTCAACAAAACAGTTCCCATTAGCTGGCTGAGATGCCTGTATTCTGCCCTAGCGCCAACCGGAACATGGCGCTCTCTCTGGACAGATAAATCCTGAAAGTAGGGCTGAGCACTCCAAATGTCGGGCTTGGCAGACACCCTCACCCTGACCACCTTGACTACAGCAGTAAACAAGATCAAGTTCATACTCTAGAAAGCTCAGATTCTGAGAGGAAGCAGCAAGCAAATCCATACTCAAGTACTATCATTTTCTCTGTGACTCTGATAGATCAGACCCCAAAATGCTACACTTAATAACCTCCATCCACGTCACCACCTCATTAAACACTGGTACCATAATCATCAATATGAACATGGGCCCAAGGGATTTATATATGCCAGAAAGTTCTAGTCCACTTTGAGGCCAAAGCAAGCACGGTTTCAAGATTCACATAGGCCAAGAAATTGACCAGATCTCCAAATCTCAGCTTACCATGACTGGCCAAATTTATGTCTACTAGGAACCTTTGTAATTAACCTAAAAAACCTATTTGAGTTTTAAGACATCTCCTACCCTGAAGACATGGCCCTGATGTTTTCCTATTATAGCTGAAGATGCCTTATCACCCAGCAACACCATAGCACAAAGCATTATGTCTCTGAAGATGTGGGTGGCAACAGACCTACTGCACACCAGCTGTGCAAAAGTGGAGTCAATACAACACAGAGTACAAAGTACCACATGACGAGATATGAGTATCCTACTGGCTTATACAGAGTGCACTATGCTTTTAATCTTATCGGTATTTACTCCTGATTTAAAAAAAACTAAAAAGTAAGCCATGGAGCAGCCTCAGGCAGGGCCTCAGGGACATCCAGAAGAAGGCACTGTCATCACGAGAGATGACAGTTCCATGTAAACGACTATGCCCAAAGACCTCCCACTGGGACAGGGTATGGGCAGAGAAAACAGGGCCACTGCTGCTCCGATCCTGTGTAGGTCTCAGCCAAGGTGTGTGCTCGCAGTGTCTAACCAAAATAAAGTCAAAAAGCAAAACCATAAAGTCCTGATAGAATGAGCTTACACAGTTGTAAAATGTATTTGTATTTTATGCTTTTGTTATTAAAAATGAGTCAAAAAGTTAACTTTTTTAAATTTATAAAACAAAGTTACCTTAGCATGCTAAGGTGAATTTATTCTTAAATTTATAAAGATTCCAATAATTCCGGGGTGTATACTATTTATAAAGTCTACCTTAGTGCACAGGCCTCAGCCATCAGGGTCTTGTCCACATCAATTCACTCAGAGCAGAGCAGCTTCCAGGCCTGCAAACTCCACTCACACTACCATAAAAAGGGCCTCAGACAGCTGTAGCATTATTTTTTATGCTGTAACCTTAGATACACAAATACCACTGTGTTAAACATGACTCCCTAAAACACAGCTTCCAAAATTGTGGGTCACCTGCAGAATTTAGAGTGGGGGTCATGAAAAATATGACATTAAACGATTTTTAAGCATGTAGGGACCAAAAATAAATTCAAAAGCAAAATCATAATGAATGTGAGGGCTTTCTGGCAGTGCTTGCCCCTCTTACACCATGAACTTCCTACAGTCTTATTCTGAACACACAATGTGCATACCTGCCAGAAAAGTTTGTGCTAACACCACACATCACCAGCCTGAAATACCTCAGCTCCAATCCCTGCCTATCGTGTGTCATAAACTGCAGTGTTAGCACTAACTTTTCTGCTCCTCCACAAATGTAATGGCTCCATCACAGAACACGAAGATGGAACACTTTCCTACCATCACAGCAGATAAATATCAAGGTAGTACACTTTTGTGTTGCATCGTTAGCATTTAGAATATGTAATTTTAAAAATCAGTTTCGGTTCCTGAATTTGAGTCTCATTTAAATTGTTGAAAATCATTAAATAAACTTTTTCTTAGGATTAGGACAGAATTTCTAACAATTTCTGTCTGAAATGCCTCTAAACATACTTTGGTCATTCTGTACTACATACGTATGTAAAGCAGCATTCTCAGCATGGAAAACCATGAATCAAAGCATTCATCCACTCAGAAAAGCAAAGATGCTCAGCTTCCTGAAGTTTCATTCAGCCAAGTCTTAATTATATTGTGTAAAAATAAACAAGGATATCAGATTTAGTATGCAAATTTGCCTTCAACCCTTAATGGCAAAATTACATGTAACAAAGAATTCTTTTAAATAAATGTGTGATTTGTTATTCATGTTTGATCTATATTATATCTATATCATACTTTTATATAGACCATGTGAAATTTCTCTAATGAAAACAGGTCATGAATAGAAAATACTTAAGCAGACCTTGCCTATAATACTCACGTTTATGGCCTAGGAGCAATGGCTATACCACAGAGGTCAGATGTATAGTAGGCTAGACCATGTAAGATCTGTGAAAGTGCACTCTACATTAGCATAATAAAACTACCGAACAGTGCATTTCTCAGAATGCAGTCGCATTATTAAATGACATGTATACTTTGCAAAATATTACATTTTGCTTAGGATTATTTGCTTTCTATCAATGCTGCTACATTCTTTACATATATGTATATGTACATATATGTATTTGTGTATGTCCATGCATGTTTATGTATGTATGAGTGTATACATGCCATAGCACATGTATGGAGATCAGAAGACAATTTCTTTGGGGTCAGTTCTCACCTTCCACCTTGTTTAAGATGGTCTCTTACTGTCTGCATACACTACCTAGCCCACAAGCCTCAGGATTCTGATTCTACCTCCCAGCCTGCCATAAAAGTGTGGAGGTTACAGACATGTGGTACAGTGTCTGGCTTTACCTTAGTTGCCCAGCAAGCACTTTAACCACTGAACCATGTCCTAAGGCCAATACCACTACATTCTTACATATTGCAATTAAACATCAAAGACAACTGCTGTTCCCAGTTAGCAAAACACATTATAACAGTACAGATCTTTGGGGGAGGGGCGGTCTAGAGAGATGGCTCAGCAGTTAAGAGCACTGGCTGCTCTTGCAGAAGACCTATGTTCAAACCCCAGTACTCACAGGGCAGCTAACAACCATGTGTAACTCTAGGTCCAGGGGAACCAATACCAGGTGTACTTACATACATGCACTTACATACATGTTTTTATATACATTAAAAACAAATCCAAAAAAATCAATATAGATCTTTTAAAGGATAGGCTAAAATGTGCTTACTTTTCCAATATTAAAATATCTTTACATTGAAGGGAAAAACATTTTTTTTTGGTGTTCTTATGAAACGTACTATATTGCTTACTTGGCTTTGTTTTTGTTTGGTAAGAGGATGGAACCAGGGCCTCGGGCATGCTAACTAAGCACAGTTTCTAAGACTGAGCTGGACCTCCAGCCTGATAGACATATTTGACCCAGCATTTTCTTGTTGAAAAATGTTCTGACTTCTGCAAACAACATTCTGTATGAATGTCAACTGCTCACACTTCATTTCTTATCTTGATAGGGTATTCAAAGCAGTACGGAGTAAACACCCCATCAGATACGGGGGCACTCAGAGGAGAAGCTCAGTGGTGCAGCACTTGCCTGGCAGGCATGAAGTCCTGGCTTCAGTCTCCCATACACACACACAAAACAATAAGGAGGATTTTTTTAAACAAACATAAATCTGGTAATCCAATTAGCAAAGAGTATCAGCCATTCATTTCAGATTTTGTCATTCCAACATTTTCTGTTAAGAAAAGATAAACTCAGTCTTTAATGTCCATAGATTGCTGGAAAAGAACTGCAGTTGTGCCGAATTAATTCACCCAGCAAATATTCATTAAGTAGCTCCTGAAGGACAGGAATTGTATAAGACAAGTAGAAATGAACCAAAATAGTGCTGGCTACAAAGCAGGGTCAGTACCTAAGGAACCCACCATTCCTGGTATCAATGGCATACTTAATGAAGAGATCTACTGAAAGCCTTTCTTCTACTGAATATAGAGTCTCACCTCTGAGATTTCTAGGATGGATCTGCTTCGTTCGAGGCATCTTCTTGGATTTAAGAGCTTCTTTTTCTTCTTAGAAATTGCTGGAAAAGCAGATTACAAAAAGCTGGCTCCATGAACTCAACGGACATCAATTAATCCATTTGCTAGAAAGAAAATGACAAAAACAACAGACCTTACTCCCTTGCAAAGAGACACTTCAAACATTAGGGCTTAGCATAGCACTAACTTAAACTCAAGAAACAGTTACCATTGTCAAATATTATTAATTAAACAGGGCAAGGTCTTTCTGCCCCTCTCTAGACCCCCTCTCACTGAGAAAATAGAAAAAAAGTAGGTAGACCATTATGTGATGAGAGTGAAAATATTCACTTTTAGGCTAGCATCACCAGGTATAATTAAAGGTTAATGTCAGGCTACAAAGGGTTATGCTATATTCCACACGCCCATTTATAAGGGAAGCATCCAGTCCTGGTCATCTCATTTTGGAGCTGACTCGGTTGCCATGCACAGTTTCCATGATGGCTGTTTCCCAAGGATGGTAGTGCTACCTTCTGGGCTCATGGCAGGACTGCACTCTGTGCCTGCCTGGGTCAGCTGCATGTTGTGACCAGTTCTAGCTACTGTCCTTTGAATGGAAGATAGGCATACCTCACTTGCAGGCTGGAGCAATTAGTTATCAAAACAAGACCTTTCAGAGCAGTCTGTCCCCACTGGCACAGGCCAGACACTGTTCCAGACAATGTATGTGACAAAGAGTTGAATTTCCACTAATATAGTGTGATCACTCACGCTGCCTGTACAAAAAGCAGTCCTTTGTTGTTTCAAGTCGCTGAGGTCTGGGAATTGCTTGTTACTGCAGCATAACCTTGTCTGTCCTGACCTGTACCTTTTTCAAAAGTGATCCAAATTTCAGTATGCTAAGATGATAATTATCTAACAGACATGCCCATCCTGCAGCCCAAGGGCAGTAGCCATATATGGCCAAGAACTACTAGGAATGCTACCTAACACAAAGTGAACCATGGAAACGTCATGTTGCAATGTCAAAAGTTTAGACATGCCTAAAACCTAACCACCTATCTGCCAATCAGCCACCAGTCTTCTCCTCCACAAGATTCTTTCTCAATGATCCCAGTTAAAATTTCAGCACTAACTTCCTGCAGCAAAGCTGATAAGCAAAGTTTATGTTCACTAAATATGAACCAAAGTTTAATCAGTAGCAAGCACAAAAATCGAATAAAGATGCTTCAATACTAGAGAATACCTAATAGTTTTCCTATCCATTTTCTACCTATTACTCAATTTAATCCTAACAGCTCAGATAATCCCTATCGATCATTCATTTTACAAAGGGGGAGGGAACAAGTTTTCAGAGATTATTGGACCTGCCTCAGATCAGCAACTCTGGAATGTGGTCCCACATGAATCTGCCCAGTTCCTCAGAAAAGAGAACACTTACTCTCAGGCTTTTCAAAGAGATGAATGACACAGCAAATCAGAACACGCTTTGGAGTCAAACCAGACTGGGTTCAAGGCCAGGCTTCCCCCAACCCCTTACTGTGTGGTTCAAGGTACTTTACCTCTCTGAAGATCAGATTTCCCAAACTGCAAACCTAGGGAACATTATAATCCACCTCAGAAGGTTGCCAAAGGACTAAGCTAAACAGTGTAGAAGCCTTGCCTGTCACACAAAAATGCTGGAATTATTAATTCTGGTTAAGACGGCCTCTATGGGAAAGAATGTATTTTAAATCCCAGCAGAAGATTTTCGAAATTTATGGTCTCACTTTAGGGAAATGGGGGCTACAACTAATGTATTGTGTGCCTAGCACAGCTACCAGCTGGCATGGCAGAAAATATTCACAATACTGCACGAGAAAAATATGAACAAGATGGTCAACGGTGTGCGTTTCTTGCAGCACCAGCTGATGGCTGATGACCTACAAAAGACAGTGCTCTTCAACTCCCTTCACCAAAGAAGCAACCACCATGGGATTCAAGAAGGTTCAGACTGAACACTGAATTTGAAGAAAAAGCGCACGAATGGCTCACCTCCATTCCTTAGACTAAAGCTTCTAAATGGTCACAATATTACGAAGTTTTTAAAGCATGAACTGATTGCAATCCTATCACGTGACTCCTTCCTACACGGCCCCACCCCCACCCCACCCCCCGACATAAATGCAAAATATGCAAATTCCCAACCTGTAACGGCTTCAGCGACCCGGCTTACAGTCTCCACCCCCTGTCCCTAGCTGTCCAGCCCACGTTTAAATCCTCCTTGAAGAAGTGGGTATTTTCAAAGACGACAGCACTGTACCCACTAGGACTAGTGATCATCCATTCTTTCACGGGAAAAATAAATACTACAAGGTGCAAAACCAGGACACGATCAAAAAGCGTAAAGACAGTTGCAAGGAGAAAAAACATGAATGAATGTGGAGGGCGGAGCCTGGGAAAACCCCTCTGCAACGCTGCACTGAACAAAGCACTTCGCATGCCAGGAGGAGGGGGGAATGGAAGTGCCAGCGCAGGAAGGAGCTCGGAGTGGATGCGGAGAGCAGGAGGAGGAGGAGAACCAGCAGAGGCGAGCAAGCAGCCCCGAGACTCCTCCTCGCTCCGGCTCCGCCGCCGCCCCCTCCCCTCTCCAGCCAGTAACTCCTTCCTGAGACGACCCCACGGCGAGCCCTAACAGCCCCGCGACCCGGCCCACCGCTCCCCGCACCCCCCGCCTCGCACCCCGGCCCACCAGCTGCAGCGCGCGCTCCAACCCGGAAAGAAACTACCCAGGTGGCCGCGAGTAAACAGACACTTGGGGCAAAGAACGAAAGGGAAAGCGAGCCACAAAGCCGGGAAGCCGCGGCCTGCTCCCCCTCACCCCCGGCCAAACCCCCTCCAAATGCGTCTGCAGCGGGGAGGCCGGGTCCCTCCCTACCTGCTGGGCTGGCAGAACCGCAGCTCCGGCCGCCCGCGCGGGGCCAGGACGCCCCGAAGTGCCAAGTGGCTCCCGCACGCAGCCATCCCCTCCGCAAGGTCGGCGCCGGCACACACGCGCACACACACGCACACGCGCGCCCGCCCGCCCGCCAGGGGGAGGTGGTCCCGGGCCCCCACCCCGCGCTCCCTCCCCAGCTGCAGCGCCCCCGCCGCGGAGCCCGCGCCAACCTGCAGCCCGCACGCCGGGAGCCGCGGCCGGCCGGGCCCGCGCTGCTGATGGCGGCCGCAGCTCCGGAGCTCCGCGACCCCCGCGCGCTGGCGGCCGCGGCGCCCGGGATCTCGGCTTCACCTGACAACCCCAAACACAAACATGACCTCCTCGCGCCGCGCTCCGGCCCCGGCCCCGGCCCCGCCGCCCCGGGAGCAGCCGCGCTCCAGGCCGGCGACTGGCGCTCCCGCCGCCCGCGCGCAAACATTACCCGAGCGGACCGGGGCGGGGGCGACGGGCAGGGGGCGTGCGGCCGAGGGCGCGCCGCGGGGGGCGGCGGGCGCGCGCTTTACCTCTCCCCGGGGACACCGGGCGCGCTCGGCGTCCGTGGGGACCGCGGGCGGCGGGGACTGGGGCGAAGGTCGCCGGCTTCCCCGCAGGTGGGCGGGGCGGCAGGGGATCCCCGGGGGCGGGAGGCGGGGAGGCCGCAGGGCGGCGACGCGGGGCTGGGGCGGGCCGGGGGCGGCCCGGGGCGGGGGTTGGGGGGGCGGTGCGGCGTCGAGGGCGGGGAAGCCCAGTGGGCGGGCGCGGCCGGGCGCTCGCGTGGAGCGGGGCCCCGGGTCTCCCAGAGGAGAAGCAGTAGGAGGCGCGCCAGGGCCCAAGGAGATGGCTAGGGGCTGGGGTCGCTCTGCTGGGCTGGACGGCGCGGAGAGACGGGTCTCCGTGTCCTGTCCACGCGGGGGTCTCCGTTTTCTGCCCACGGGGCGCGGTGTCCCAGACTGCAGCCCGCGGGGGAGGGGGGAGGTCCCCGAGTCCTACCCACTAGGGGTCCCCGAGTCCTGCCCGGATGGGGGGGTGGGGATGGGCGGGTTCGGGGGGAAGGTCCCAGAGTCTGGCCCAAGGGGAAGGGTGTCCCTGAATGCAGCTCGCGGCCCCGGGAAAGCCTGGCCGGGTCGCGCAGTTGGGGGCGGTTGGTCTGGGCAGAGGGGCGGGGCCGGAGTTTCTCTTTACCGTCTCTTTACTTTCTAAAGCAGGATGTGGGCCGGCCCGGTGACGTCATGGTGTCTCCCAGCCCCGCCCCTCGCCCGGGCCGCCTGGGGGAGGGGGAGGCGCCAGAGAGGGAGGGAGGGAGGGGGGGACCCCAAGGGGGTTTCCTCAGCAACGCGTAGAAGGAAGGGGAAAATCATTGTGAAACTTGAAACTCATTAACTTTGAAAAACAACTTTGAAAAAAAAGAGACAGAAAGGGGGCGGGGTGTTGGTTTGGAGGGGTGAAGGGGACGTGTTATTAAACCCTGAACTGAAACCACTTTTTTGGTGGCGGATGTTCTATTAAAAGACCGAGGAAAGCCAAGGTTATTCCGGAGGCCGCTCCAAAGCCCGCGGGTGCTTCCCTGAGTCCGAGCTGGGAGCGCAGTTAACCCTTTCCTACCCGCCTGACTGCTGGAAACTAACATGGGAGGGACCTAGGGTCAGAGGACCAAGAGGGGCTGAGCTGCTGGAGCTGCCCTGTGGGCCGCAAAGGAGTGAAAGGGGAAGAAAGACTAATTTATTATAAGCCATAATTTGACCCCGGGTGCTAGAAAGCGTTAGAAATAGAGAACTGGAAACCTCTGGAAGAGAGGCTGTATCTGGAGAATTAGGCAGGTTTTCAAGTTTAAACCTAAAGAACACTAGCAGTATGGGGCTTTAAAACTTCACACGTCCACCTATAAAACAGGCAGAAATGACTGATCTCACGGGCTACTCACAGTCGGAAGGAATAAAGTAAAACAAAAATTAACACGCTAAACAAAAGTATTCTTTGATAAAACCAAACTGTTTTCCCCTTTTAAGGAACAGAAATGCTCACCAACCATACGCTCACCAACAGCTGACCATCTGTGCAAACTTGAACTGTTTTGTTCCCTTAGGCTTCCATAAAGATGTCTAGGTCTTTCCTGCTTTGGTTGACCCCTAAAATTCCCCTGAGGAAATCCTACCTCAAGCTCATTTGAACTAAGAAAAGCTCAAAGCCCCAGAATGGAAATGATTAAAAATGGAATATTCAGTAATGGCAAGCTTAGAGCCAAAAATAATTCTCTGCAAAGGGGAAAATATGCCTACCAAAAAGTACATAGGAGCAAAGATCATGCAGCTAGACACTCTGAAAGATGTGCTAGCCATAAAATGAAATAATGCCGTTTTCAGTTTTCAATAGGATATCATCTGTCCTCTGTAATGAAATGATACCAGTGGGCTGGATTCACAAAACGTACCTCCCCCCAGCTGGGGCCGGTTGGGAGGAAGAGAACCCCATTAGTGCAACTGTTTTGATACTGAATATTGACAAGTGTATTTTTGAAATAACCAGTTTCTTTTTTTAAAAAAAGGCTAAAAGTGCAAATAAATGTGAAAATATAGTTGGTATGTCAGGATAAACATACCCTCACAATGAGTCGACTTAATGTCTCAAGGAAAAAAAAATGCTAAGTGCATTTTTTACTCAACAGTTGCTTAGTACGCTCGGTGAACCCAGGGTGTCTTGAGGACTTAGCAATACTGTGAACTTCTGAACAAAACATACATCGAATTTGAAATTGTCGTTCTAGTGTGTTTTCTTGAGCAGCAAACCGAAATTAAACTTTTCTTTGAAACAGATAATGCAGAACACTTGGCTGGTTAGTTGTGTGAATTTTCTAAATGCAATTTCTTCGGCCCCAGAATGCAAAAAAAAGAAAAGAAAAGAAAGAAAGAAGAAAGAAAGGAAGGAAAAAAGAAATGCAGAGCTAGGTCATGGATAAGCGCTTGTTGGTCCGCTTGTTTTGTGGCACAGCCAGTAATAGGTCCTCGAAATAAAATATCAAACAGAAAGGGGGTGGGTGAATCTGAGGAAGCAAGCAGTTTGAACTGTCAAAACGCTGGAACAATGGAAATCCGGGTGACAGGTACCAGGAGACCCCTTTCTCTCTATCCCAACGGGCCAAATGAATGCCTGTGGTGCGTCCCTTGCGAGAAGTGGGGCTCCGGGGAGGTCAGTGTCATGAGACGCTCTGCCTTCATGTCTCTGGCTGAGTACTTTGGGGAGAGCACCGGTCCACGCTGCAGCCGTGTCCTGGGTCCCCGCGTCCCCCTGCCCCGGTTCCCACGCGGCGGCCTGCGCGGCCCTGCTCGGGCTCCCCCCTGCCGCGGCCCCGCGGCTCCGGCCCTCCGCCCCGCGCGACCAGGCAGCGCCAGCGCCTCCGCCAGCGCCACGCGGAGATCCCGGAGGTCCCGGCCGCCGGGTCACGCCGCCCGTCCCTCCCCTCCGCCCTCGGCGCGCTGGGCTTTCCCGTCCTCCTCCTCCGGGCGACCAGGCGACAAACCCTTCCCCGCACGCACGGCCAACTCTGTCCCCTACGCGCGGGCTCTACGCTCGACCGGCGGCCAGACAAAAGAACCCAAGGACAAAAACTTACCCGAACTGCAACGCAAAAGTCGGCTCAGGGCTTCCCGGGTTTAACTTTTCATTTTAAAAACAACAAAAGCAGAAAGCAAAAGCCTCCGAGGTTGAAAGTGGGCGTGAGAGGAAGCGCCGGGGGAGGCGCTTGGTTCCCTCGCTGCCTTGCCCTCACCCCCACCCCCCCCTTTTCTGGCCCCTGCTTGGGGCTTTGATGTTATCTGGTGCACCGCCTACGTGGGTTTATACCTTGAGCTGGGAGCCTAGTGACATTCGGGTATTCTCCAGTTTGTGCGCTGGTGCTGCCTGGCACCCAGAGCAGCAGGTGGCCAGGGCACGCAGCCCCACCTCCAACCCCTGTGTGATATGGAACCGTCCGCGCTGGCCTCACCTTCTCTCCTGGACTGAAGAAGACTCTCCCAGCTGGCGATCTTGGACCTTTTCGGTTAGACGCATAGAAGGAGGTCGCCTAAATGACATTCGTTTTCCTCCCACTCATAGTACAAACTTGTAATAAGATCTTATTGGGTGTTTCCCCCGGCGCTGTTCAGTTTTTAGATCTCAGCTTTGGAAGCAAATAGTGTTTGCCCTCTGAGATATCTCTGCAGCCTTGAAGAGACGAGAATACCATTCCCAAGACGATAAACTATAATAATATCTCTTACATGCTCCAGAGATTCCATTATGAGTCAAAATACCTGCACACTCTACCCCCTTGCATCAAGGAAAGCTTGAAGCTCTGGATTTTTATTTTGTGCATCAGGACACCGGCACAACCTGGGCTTATATTTCATATTAAGTTTGCAGCCTCTGAGTCATCGCTAAGAAAAAATGCTTTGAAAAACAGAAACAAAGCAGGCTGGTAATAAAGGGGCATGGCAGTGTCTCCCATTCATCCTTCCTGGCACATGCCCTTAATGACAGCACCCAGTTCTGTTCAGGCCTTGCCCTCTGGGAGTTAACAAATTAATGGAGACAGCATAAACAAACACATGGAAAAATACCTGGAGGGAGAAAATAGACAAGACTCAGCTTATAAACAGAACCAATTAAAGTTACACCAACTTATTTACATGATAGTTGAGAGGTCTTTGCTTGGGTGGAGGGCAGGACTATCAGAGAATGTTCCATCAGAGGGTGAGTCTTCAATGGAGTTTTGAAGGAAAGTTCTGGATTTGCCAGTAGGGTGAGCACAGCAGTCCAGCCCAGGGAAACAGCTGCAAGGTGAGGAGAGAACCTGAGATGGCTTTTCTGCCTGGACCTGAAAGTCCAGGCAGGTGTGAATTGAGTGACACTCAAATCAGAACATCTGAAAGTGACAGAGATACTATTGATAATCTCACAGAGATGGAGACACACACCTGGGCTGTCCCAGGGTGGGTTTTTCTAGTAGAGAACTGTGACAGCAGTCAGAATGAACAGATGCGGGGCAATCATGATACTGCAGGCAGTTGGTAGTGGTTAGGAGGCATCTGGACAGAGAATGATCTTTGTAAGGAAAGTTGCCACTGATGGATTTCGGTTAGATACGGAAGCTGGTACAGAGACTACGGCACTAGTGAAGTAGTGACCAGCTTTCCTGTCCTGTTTCGACTTCATCCCACTTCTAAAGCATTAAATAATCTGCTTGTGGAGGTCAGAGAGTTGATATATGGTAGATTCGTGACTAGAGGCCAAAAAACAGTCAAGATGGTTAAAGCTTCAAGACTTTATTTTGTGAAAATAGATTATAGTAACTTTATAACATTCTGCATCTGGAGCAGAGAGGAAAAGAGTTCAATGTTTAGAATTTTATACTTTCATGTTTTGAGAAGTTGGTAGTTTATGTCATAAAAATGCTCATGTTGGGATCATTATGTCAGGCTGGAGGACATGAAGGGAAAATGTGATTGAGTTTGAGCATACTTAATTTTGAGAAAGATGATTCAATTCATATTTGTTTAATTCACAGTATGAAAAGGAGGCTCAATCTCTAGCTTCATTGGAAAGTGCCTAGTTCAATGTCAAGTATGGCTGTTTCAGGGACATCTGCATGTCAAAGAGGTGGGAGAAGTGTAATTGTGATTGACAGGAGTGATACATGCAGTTCTCAGAACTCCATGTAAGCCACATCATAGGCAGCACACTGAAAAAATTCAGAAAAGGGTGACCAGCATTCCACAAAAAAGCAGTCCCACCTCATCCACAATCTAATTATGTGGAAATAAGTACACCAATTTGAGACACTGAATTAGTCAGCCCAGACCCATAGAAGAAAACACCACAGACTGGAGATCTAAGGCCACATGCGTTTATTTCCTCCCAGTTCTGGCTAGAAGATCCTAGATTATGTTTCTAGCAAATTCTAGAAGTCTGTTTTCTACTGAGGTCTGTTTTCAGGTTCTGCAGATAATTGCCTGGTTGATGAGTGATCACATGTCCTTTCCTGGATGTGGTATCAGTGAGAAGGAGAGAGACAGTGAAGACTCTGGTGATGCTTCTTAGAAGGACACTGTTGTGCTTTGAATGTACACCCACCCCCAACACTTGCTTCATGTGTCTGAATACTTGATCCCCAGCTGGTAGAGGATGTTTGGGGGGATCAAGGGGAATCCCTTGAGGATTGTATAGCCAGTTCCTGCTTCCTGTCTTCTCTTGGCTTGTTCTAAGAGCAGTAAGTAAGTGAGGAGTCCCAGATGCATACCTCTGCTACCAGGGCCACCATTCCCTCCTCACTGTGATGGACTGTACCCACAAACTGTGACCTAAAATAAGCCCTTCCCCTCTTAAGCCACTTCATGTGAGATATTTGTTTCCAGCAGCAGAAAATGCAACTATGTTGGTTGTTTTTTGTTTACTTAACACAATCTAGAGTCACCTGGGACGAGGGAAGCTCAATTGATAAATTTCCTCCATCAGGCTGGCCTGTGGTCATGTCTTTGAGGCATCTTCTTAATTACTAGTTGATGCAGGGCGGCCCAGCCCAATGTGGGTAGTGCCATCCCTGGGCAGGTGGGTCTGGGCTGTGTAGACGTGGTGGCTGACCAGAAGAAAGGAGCATTCATTCCGCTGTGGTCTCTGCTTCACATTCCGGCCTCCAGCTTCCCACTTTGAGCTTGAGCTCCCACCTACCCTGTCTTCTCTCAGTGACTGACTGCACCGTCAACTGAAATAAACCATTTCCTCTCCAAGTTGGTTTTGGTCAGTGTTTGAGTACAGCACTACGAAGTTAACTAGAACAATAATCAATGCAGACATTATTCCCATGGGATCAGGACTCCATCCTTATAAACTCATTCTAATTTAACTGCTCTTAAAGTCCCTATGAATGCAGTAGGGCCGAAGTTCAGCCTATAACATATACTAGGAGGGGGTTTTGTTGTGGTTGTTTATTACCGGAACTCCAGCAGCAGAGTTCATGCCAGCATATGAAGGTACCTGTCAAGTGCTTTAGAAAGGATGGTAGGACCTCCTTCTAGAGTTTTGTCTCTAGGAAAATTTCCTACTAAATGGCTCTTAAAATATTACCACATTCTCTACTTCTCAACATCTCTAAGAAGAGTTACCAAACTTCCGAATGGAAAGCCCCCTAGGCATATAGATACTGTGCTGAAAATCATGCCATATTATTGATTGCTGAAGGATCAAATTGTCTTGTTTTCCTGAACACATGTAAACTGAATGTCGTCTTCTCTGCTGTGTGGATATCTCCCATATTACACATACTGTGTGTCTTGTCCACTAATTCCTTTTATAACATTTAACATTCTGGAATTTTCTTCCTGGCTGCATGTTTATTATTTCTCAACCCTTTCACTATAACACTGGAGCCTGGAGTGAATGGACCTTGTTTTTCTTTCATTGTTTCCTCAACACCTAGACCAGTGTTGAAACAAATGTTTGTCAAATAAAAGAATATTGATTGAGTCTGAATTCTACTCATCTTCCATATCAATATAGCTATTTCTTTCATTTTCTTCTGTAAACATCATTGCAGCCTTTCATTTTTGGACTCAGTGATATATGACAGAACTTAAAGGGATCAGCCCGGTTTATACACAAGGAGGCTGACATATGGAATGGTCAGCTCCAGTATACAAGCGCCAGCCAGCGATTGGAAGGGCATAACTGGGGAACTCCCAGTCCATCCCGTTACTCCCAAGACTGACTGCCTCATCAGACTCTGCCGCAGTTCTGCCAGTCTGCCCTGTTTGCTCGCTCGTAATCTCCACTCATTCCAGAAACGAAAAGTTTTCATCTGTTGTAGTTTTGATAAAGTTTTTGCGGCTTAGCACTTTGTGCGAAAGCTTGAAAAGAGAGAGGGGGGGGGAAGGGGAGGAAATAAAGGAAAGATTAGAGGAAGGAAAGAAATATTTATACATAAAGATTAGGAAGAAATATTGTGAAGTAAAGATTTAAGAGTGATTTATAAGAAGAGTTTTGTGCCAGATGATCCCGCCTAATTCAACCCACCCACCCGCCTTTTCCTTCAGGCTTGTTATAATTGTTGAATTCAAGACACTTCAAAAGCAGACACATTCTTAGTCAGGAATGGAGAAAGAACACAAGCATTTAATAACACCCCTGCTGACCCTGAGGAATATGCCCATTAAGGTTAGACTCCCATCTATGGTGCACCCTGAGATCTATGTTCCCCCCAAACTTCCAGATCCCAAACTCGTCCCCTTCCAACCCTATACTTGTTATTGGGCTCTAAGAAAGTTTCCTCGCATGGCTGCTCGTTGAATCAGAGTTTTGCCACTGAACTGCTTCTGGCAGACTCCTCAGCCATCACTTTTCCCTTTCCATGAGTTCCCTTCTACATTATTCTCTGCTGTTTTCTTTTTTTCAGTTTTTCTGTTTATAAAAGCCCATGGTTATAAATTTGTGATTTTGAGTTCATCACCATCTTTTGCCCCTCCTCCTCCCCACCCCAACACACCACCACGGAAGTTCTTTTCTGAAAAAATTTCTTTGGGTTTCTTTGTAAAGGGAAGCCTAAGAAAGCCAATTTCCAACCTGGAAAAAGCTGAAGAATGGACGACGCTGGAGACAAAATGGGCTTTGCAGAAGCTGAGGAAAGTGAAGGTAATGTTAACAAACAAGACAGGTGAGCAAGAGGCTGGAAGCCAAGGGTAAGCCACTAACAAGACAGTAATAGCTTACGACAGTTTCCAGCAATTTTTATATTTTTCAGCTATTTTAATTTCTGCAAAGGAGGTAAAGCTTTACTCGTGGTAGATGTTGGAAAATGAAACAAGGGTCATATTAAAGCATCTAAGTAAGGTTCCCTGTGTGTGCATGTGTGTGCTGGGGGGCGGGGGAGGAGGAGAATATCAGCTAGCCAACCAGATGGCTGTCTAAACTAAAGACAGTGTAGATGTTGTTTGTAAGATTTTTTTTTTCTCGTAATGGATTATACACTTGAAGACTGGTAATTATAAAAACTATTGATGCAAGCAGGAAATCTTGGCACAGTCACAGTATACAGTGCTCAGTGCAGGAGGAACAGGACACACACATTTGTCTTCTGCTTGCTACTCATACAACTGTTGTTCCCAACTGCTGTGGAACCTTCTGGTTGCAAAATTCCATCCCTCACATAGTAACAGGAGAGTCAAAACAGTCCCCCACCCTTCCCCAGCTCAGATCATACAGCAGTTTCATAACAGTGTTTTCTCAGAAAGTTCTGTGGTCTACCACCCAGAACAAAATTAAGTGACTTTCAGAAAAGTAAATCAAATATTGTCTAACAGTAGTCTTTCACTCTATTTTTATGATTCTAAGAACATAATTTTCTTTTCCTAAGGTTTGCTTTAGGGAAGGAGAATGTGTTTTCCAAAACATTTCTTCTACCGTTGCAATAACCATTCATTCTTTGGGGGTATCTAGTCTAAACGGCAGATGCTCCTGTATCCATTTGGACACAATTAAAACAAATTCACACTATTCCATTCAGGTCCCTAAGATTTATTCTTATGAAATCTCAAGTTTTCCTCTTTTTTTTTTTTTTTTTAAAAAAAAAGGGTCTTATCCCAAACAAGAATGTTTCCATACATGTGTCATGATAGTAGTCTGTGATTCATAACCCCAAAAGTAAAGCTGCCCCTTTTCAATGCATCACAACAGAGCATTTCATTGTGTCTGCTCTCACAAACTCATAGGAAGCCAGAGTGAGACCGGGCTGTACTTAAATGAGAAAGTCTGGGCTGAGGACGTAACTCAGTGACAGAGGGCTTGCCTCATATGTGTAAGGCCTGGGTTTGGTCCGAAGCACTGAAAAACCAAACAGACAATGAATAAATGCTAAAGATAAAATTATAAACTAAATGAAAGATTCTGAGATGCTGCAGAAATATTAGCTAATGTCAGAATGTAGAGTTATAGCTATTAAAATCTCCTTGGGGCTTGCTCGCTTTCTCTGAATGCCTAAATATATGGCAGTCTGAGACTCTACTATGCATATGGACTAGTTGGGTAGCAACTAAACTAAAAGTATCATTCTACTGGGTCAAACTAAAATTTCTAGAAAAAAGGAACAGAATCTCAATGTCATTTACCATGGCCAAATTGCACTCAGACTGGCAACCTCTGTTTAATATGCTAAAGCGCCAAAGGACATTTTACAATGTTCCCATCAGTAAAATAGATTGTAATGTGACCTACTTCCTAGAGATGTTTTACACGACAACAAATGCACGCTCATTAAGTGATCTGGAAGACCCTGCTTCCATTAGTACCTAATTAAATAGTTCCCCTCCTTTAGCCTTTGTGCGTATGTGCATAACTGTGTAATAGCACCTTTTTATCCTATTTTCCTTTCATTTTCATTTACATAATGTTTATATTCCTTTTTAAATGTTTCCTTAGATCCACTTTGATGCTGATAAGACCTCAAACCTCACATATGCTGTGCTCTAACAACTGAGCCACATCCTCAGCTCCCAGATTTCTTTTAAATTTGTGCCTGTGCATGCCACTTGTGTGCAGGTACCACAGAGACCAGAAGTCAGTTGAATTCCTTGGAAGGAGAGTTACAGGTGGTTGTGAGTCACCTGAATTGGGTACTGGAATCTAAACTTGGATCCTCTGGAAGACAGCAAGTACTCTTAACTGCTGAGCAATCTCTAACCACCCAGCCATCCCTCCAGCACCCAGATTTCTTTTTAAGTAAGCATTTATTTCCTTACTTGAAACTACTTGCCATTCTAATGCACTAGTTCCTTTTTCTTTTTTACATCTTCATTTAGAGCAGCTTCTTAAACCCAAGAATATAAACACACACACACACACACACACACACACACACACACACACACGACATCTGCCCTCTTAAATTCACTTGTAACTATCTATCAATATTTACAAGTGCTATGAATTCTTTGGATGAAAAATACTACTTTCTTTCACTTGCTGCCCTAACACCTGGCTCTTTGAATATAGATTTCATGACTAATTAGAAACAGAATTATCTCGTTTACAACCCCCACGCCCCTCAATTGTGACCCCAGCTCCAGTAGCATTTTCCCTTCCGATTTTTCTCCTAACTGATCCTCCTCTTGCCTCTTGTTAATTCCTTGCTCTGTTCTCCCATTTGGAAGTTTGTACAGGTCTTATGTGATACACTGTAAAATATTTTCTCCGTCTTCTTCAAAAGATTGTTAAAGATGAAAAGCAAATGCATCTCTATTACATTTCATAAAAATGACTCGGTAGTAGATTACTCCCAAGGCTTTCCGTTGCTGCCAATATTAACATCTAAAGGTGTCTGGGCAGAAAAGGCAGTTGTCCACCATGACATCAACTTGGCAAAGAAGGGTCAGAGTCCAAACATGTCTAGCTTCTTTTAATCAGGCACACCACCCTAATTATCTCCTACAATAATGCTTTGATCATGTAACTCTCTGCTAAAGAAAGCCAGTAGCTTCCCTTTGACTACAAAGTCAATATTCTCTAGCTGGTATTCCAACTTCAGTGTGATCCAAACGATCATGTCCAGCCTTCCCTTCAGCTGTCTCCTTAATGAGGCCCCTGTTCTTCTCTGTAGCTGTATTCACAGAACCTGCAGTTGATTTCCTGCTTTGCGCCTGTTGCGTCAACTTCTTCCCAAGCCTTGGTGGGCAGCGTTTGATCCCACTCTCTGGCACCAACCAGGCTGAACAAATGGAGAATATGTCCTTTGCTTAGATGAATTGGTTTATTTGTGGTCAACTTACAAAGGCCTCCTTGCATGGAGGGGCAGGGAAGATGCCTCAGAATTGGGAGAAGAGGCTATGGCTTGTGGCTCTGGGTTCGGCACTCCAAGGCAAGATGGTGTCTGCCTTTGATAAGTCTACAGCAAGTTCCATTCCTACATTGGTCTATTGCATGCTGCTGCCTGCTGCGCTAAGAGGACAGTTGTCTGAGTCACTATCTGTCAGAGTTCGTGGGGCCACAGCACTTTCCTTTTCCCAGTGCTTCCACGTGGCTTTTCCCAGTATGGGTCCTGTTACAGTCCACACTGCCACTGCCCCCCACCCCACCCCCATCCCCTGCTATTTTTTTTCTTCCTTCTTAGGCTCCTTATTGGTTGGAGGATTGAATTGGCCACTGAATGAGCCAATAGTGAAAATACAGAGAGAAATTCCACCTAAATTCAGTCTACACTCCACCTCTTTTCTTTCTGGAAAACAAAACAAAACACAACAGCACAACAACAGCCACAAAGGAAGGCAGTAAATTCCACATAAACCATCATAAACACAAATGTTTAGACAGTACCTAAGTAGATGCATCATATCCACCTCACACACAATCCCAGTAGTTTCTCTACTGGGGCCTATAACTTCTTCCAGTACCATCCAGGGGTCAGCTCCTCTCCTAGTATCAGATGTGTGTTCCCTCCCTGAGGATCAGGCCTTAAATCCAATTATAATTCTGCTGGACTGCACATAGTAGACAAGCCACTATTATACAAGCAGGAGCATCTTGATTGGCGTCTGACAATGGAGCATGTAAGATCTGTCTTTAAGCAGAGCTTTTCAGGACCATTCTCCCATATGGGTCTGCATAGTGCCCTCTAGCACTATGAAGGCCAGCCATCCATTTGCCAGGAGATTCCAGATAGGTCCCAGCTAGATCTCTCTTCTCCATGACCAAATCATGCCATGTTTTCATGTTTCAAGTGGACTTACTGTCCACTTCCAGTGTGCAACCAGCAGTATAATGTGGCAATTACCTTTTTTGTTTTTTGTAGAAGGGGGCTTCTAAAACTCTCTTGGCCAACAGCTCATGTGTGGGTTGGGGGTTAACCCACACCCAATACTGGAATTGCTAGTTAACAATTATTTAAAGTGATCTTTTACTCTCCGGCACATATAGGCCTAGGCCCATGGTGCCTTACCTTAGAATTTCACAGTTATACTTAACCCTCATACCCTGTACAAGTTACATTATACCCTTGTTTCTTTAGGCATACTTGATGTGTCCCAACTGGGTTTCACATCTGTAAAACACTTAGAAGTTAACATTATATACATATAAAAGGTCTAACATAGCATGGGAAAATTCCTTTCCATCTGTATTCTGGAGTTCTCACATGAAGTCCCCATGCATCCCTTTACCCTTGATAAACTCACTGGGGCTGGCCCAAACTGCTTGGCCTACACAGGGCTGGGCAAACAGTCTCCACCCCTCAAATAGCCATTCACAAGGGAGAAGTGCCCTGTTCACTCTGAGGGGGCTGTTATCCACCTCTACGATAATTTTTATCCTCTGCGTACCTTTTGTGAACTGTTCCTCAGGGTTTAAAGCCTCCCAGAAGCACTTTAGCACAGAATTTGGCTTTTTATCAATCTTTTCTTTAGGAACTTGGGCTAGTTGCAAGTCTTGCCACATTTGCCTATGAGTAACCCAAGTAGACCTTCTTTTTTGGTTTGTCTGCTTTAAACATGTTTTAGGCTGGTCTATTCTTTTACAACATACTTTACTTGCTAGTCTAGATTGCTTAAATTTGTCAAAGCCTCTCCTGCCTTGTAAAGATCTTGTCCCACTTAGGGGACTCAGCACCAACATTAAATCTCTATACCAATTTTGAGGTCCTTGCTTAATGAAGTCCTTCATTAAATCTCTAGTGAACATGGTCCTATCTGGTCCAGTGAACAGGGTGCCACATATTGCTTTTTTCATTCCCAGTTCTCTTAACAGTGCCTGTCCTCGTGTTGTCTTCCAGCCCCTGACATCCATGGGAATCTCCGCTGGTGATAACCAGGTGTCTCCAATGGCTTGCACAAGCCAGTTCATCAGAGACTGCTTTCCCTTGTACTGCCTCAGGTTAAGCAGCCTGTATCTCACAGAGGGATGAGTAGTTATATTGCTCAGCTTTTCTGCCTCTGCAGCATTCAAGATGATATCATCTGCCCCTGTTTCCCATATTCTCAGGAGCCAGGTGAGGACAGGCTCCTTTGTGATTAGTTTCAGGAGCTCCCAGGCCGAGAATCCTCCATCAGCATGCTGACATCTGGCTTTCTTCTTTCTTTGTGTTACAATTCGAACTTAAGGGGCACTCCTAGCTTTTCATTGGTTGCTCCATTCCTTTTCACTGTCTGCTTTCTGTTGTGGGTTTCCAGTTGATTTACTCTGGTCTGTCTTTTTCTTTTTCTCTCTTAGTTGGGAAAGGCAGCAGGTTAAAACTTCTATTTCCTTCCTTTTTCTTTAATTTATCAGTGAGGTCAGTGGCTAATGCAGTAGAAGCCAGTCTCATTTCTCTCTCTCATTTTAATCTCTCTCTTAACTCTTCAGTCTCTCTCCAGGCTAAAATCTCTGTTCCAGATAAGTCTTTTATCACACATAGCAGAGGCCATACTGCCTCAGCTGTTGCTTGCTGGAGTCCTGGCTTTTTCCCACTTAGCAGAGTTTTTAAAGTCCGCCTCAAATCCTCCACTGTTTTCAGAGTATTGCCATAATTCTGTGGTGGTGCCCAGTGTTTCAGCAAACGTGCCACCCCATGCCAGCTACAAGTGGGCTCCCATCCTGGGATTTCTCTTCCAGACATTGTCTGCCTTGGTAATGTCATCTTAGTTAGCCACCTGAGGAGCCACTGGATCAGCCACTCCAGAACCTCATCTAACTGCATTCCTTTTGTGGGTACTCCGCAAGAGTGGCCAGTGCTCTTAACCTCTAAGCTATTTCTCCATTTTTCTTAGCCAAATCCTCCTCGGCTATGCCATGTGTTGTGACAATTTCTTCCTGTGCCTTGGTGGGCAGGGTTTGATCCCACTCTCTGGCACCAACCAGGCTGAACAAATGGAGAATATGCCCTCTGCTTAGATGAATTGGTTTATTTGGGGTTGACTTACAAAGGCCTCCTTGCATGGAGGGACGGGGAAGATGTCTCAGGATTGTGGGCTCTCTCCCAGGTCAGCACTCCCAGGCAAGATGGTGTCTGTCTTTGATAAGTCTACAGCAAGTTCCATTCCTACGTTTGTCCACTGCATGCTGCTGCCTGCTGCACTAAGAGGGCAGCCATCCAAGTACATGGCTCTCCATGTGTGGGGCCACGGGGCTTTCCTTTTCCCTGTGCTTCCACGTGGCTTTTGCCAGGATGGGTCCCATTACAGTCCAAGCCACCCATTCCTCCCAGCTTTTTATTCTTCCTTGACTACCCACCTTCTCTGGCTCCTTATTGGTCAGAGGGTGGGTCTTGCCATTGAATGAACCAATAGTAAAAATACAGAGAGAAATTCCATCTAAATTCAGTCTACATCACCCTCACACCTCTTTGCCTTTGGACCCGCCCAGTACCTACTCTTTGCATTTTACATCTTCACAAAGCATCCATTAAAAAATCACTCTCCCAAAACCTTACCCAGTTATGAAGATCTAGTTGAACTGAGCCTTGCCAAGGTGCCACCACAATGTGATTTAGAAAGCTCATATAAAATTGATATCCTCTCAGCTAGGCAGCTGTGTTAATCAGCTCTCTGTCACTGATATTGCTGGTCTTTGATGCAGAATCAACAACCCACAGATTTTGTAACCTGTAATGTATTGTAATGGCCTACAATGACTTTATACTAGAAGCTAAATCACAGAGCTTGCACGCACAAACACACACACATACATACACACACACACACAACTAGGGACCATAACCAATAGCCTCTGAATCTCTTTTCCTTGGAAGGATGGTTCATGCGTTGGTTACTATTTTGAAAAGTCATAAGGGGAGAAATACAGATAATCAATTTACAAAGAGAAAAGATTCTTTTTGACTCACCATTTTGGATGTTTCAGCCTGTGACTGGCTGGCCTGTTGCTTTGAAGCCTGTGGTTGAGGCCTACATCATGGCAGAGAATATGTGATAGGAGCAAGCTGCTCAGCTCCTTGTGACCAAGAAGGGGAGGGAGAGGAAAACGGGCAGAGAGAAAGATAAAGGGGTAAGCAGCTGGGGGTCCCACAGTCTCCTTCCTTCAAGGGTGCACTCCCAGGGAACTGACTCCCTTACGCCAGGCCTCACCTCTTGCAGCTCTCCACACTGCCACAACAGGAACCAAGTTGTTAGCACAGGGATCTTCGGTAGATGTTTTGGTTCCAGACTATAGCCCCAATCAGTCATTCCTGTCCCTGCGAGTGCCCTTGTTATTGTCATTTTCAGTTCTATCTTCTGGTACAAATCGCTTAGACTATACAACTCAAGGCTCTATTCTAGAGCTCTTCCTCTAGTGTCTTCCTTCCTAATTAATTAACAACCAGCTCTCTATGCTAACCATGAACTCCCTAAAGAAATGTATCATAGTCTATTGATCAGCCTATTTGTTTTATTTTTTATTTATTTATACATATTTTTTGGTCAGTGTTTCTATCACAGCAACAGAAAGTGACTAATACAATTATCACACTTGCTTTGAAAGGCTTTCTTTAATCCATTGTGTCACGAGATCCTTACTTCTTTTCTACTTTCCATCCTTGAGAAGGTGTGATCCAAACCACAGGATATTTTTGATCTGGACAAACCATCAGCACTCATCAGTCACAACATCTAGATGCTATATCCTGGACTCTTCTCCATCTGAGATAACATTCTCAATGTACTTGCACTCACTGTAAGCCATCATTTTAAAACAAAATCAACATGTGCACTTTGTCCTTTTTTACTTTATCCCATCAAGAATGGTGCAATAATTTCCTCAACCTTTATTGCAACTCAGAGAAAATTAGGGTCAAGAATCTCATACTGCTTTTTTTAAGGAAACTGAGACATGACTAGAGTCTGTAGACTGGAATTTTTCAAGAGACAACACACAAATACAATGGTCTTTTTTAAATGATTACTTTGATTTTTTTCCCCTTTGGCCTTTTTGAGAGAGTTTTTCTGTAACCCCAGTTGGCCTGGAACTTCCTGTGTAGACCAGGCTTGGATCACAGCGATCCACCTGCCTCTGCCTCCTGAGTGCTGGAATTAAAGGCATGGACCACCAGGCCTCAATGGTTGCTTTGAATCTTAGGTGAAAACAGTATCAAAAATCCAAAAATCTAAATGTTGTTTTAATTTTTGAATGTGCTATTCAATATACAAATTAATAAATCAAAACTTTTCTAGATGATATAGTTAAAATGATAAGACTGTATAATGCAAGGAGCAAACTCTAATATAAACCATGGACTATTAATAATAATCTATCAATGCTCATCAATTGATTATAAAAGATGTGCCATATCAGTTTTATAACTATTAGCAACAGGGTAAAATGAGAGGTAGAGAAAAGGGAACTTTATGAACTCTCAGTTCTTTAGAAATAAAATTACTTTAAACAATGAAATGTTTTTAGTTTAGGTGATGGTTGTATACGTGTGTGGTGCATGTAATATTTGTGTGTGCATGTGCATGTTCATGTGAGTGTGCACATTCATGTGTGTGTGTACATGTGTCCTGGGGCCAGAGGTCAAATCTGGTATAATCCTCTGTTGCTCTTCATTTTTGAGACAGGGTCAGTCATTGAACCTGGAGCTCATTGATTTGACTGGGCTGGCTGGCCAGCCAAAGAGCTCTGGGGATTCACCTGTCTCTTTTCCAGCACTGGGATTACGATGTGGGCCATCACTCCTGGCTTTTCCATGGGTGCTGGGAATCTGAATTCAGGTCATTGTGACTTTGCAGCAAGCATTTGACTGAATAACCCATCTCCCCAGCATCCACTTGTTATATATTTATAAAACTACTGCCTTCTCGATGTAATTTTACTCTGCAGTATCTTCAAAGATAGAGCACAACACTGTTTTCTATCTTGCTCAGTTCCTCAGTTTTGTACTTTTATTACCAATTCAATGTAGAAAGCAGAAAATTCCTTGTTATGTTATAAATCTCTCTAGCTGTAAGCATTATGCAGTAAATGTATCTGCCTTTATTCTAATTCAGCTTCGAAGTGTCACAGATGAATAGGTTAACATCCAGCACCTGTGCCTTGCATGTCTCTATCCTCAGGAGTCAACTGAAGGTTTAGAGGGTTAGATGGTATATGGCTCCATATGAAAAGCTCTCTCACAGTTTTCTCCTCCCCAGATGCATATGGTTTCAATTCTTAAAAGCCAGTGGCTTAATATTTACATTTCTGTCTCAAAATAATGTGAGTATCTTTCTGGGTTTTGACGTTTGAAAGAATTCAACATTCTTTTGAATTCTTGCTTTCAAGCGGAAGGCTTTATCTGTCCTCCATTGTTCTCCATCCCCAGCATATATCATCCTATGTTCCCCTGTAGACCATCATTTTAATTGGGTAAATCAACAGTAAGTATTTATACATAATTTATCACCATGACCATTGATATTGATGTGTCTCTGTGGGTATGGTTGACAGCCCAACTCTGATTATTTTTCCTTTTTTCAGTTCCCTAGAGAAAAATTTTAGTTTGTGCATTTACTTGGATTTATTAATTCTACATAAGTTAGATAAATCTGTCAGTACAGTCTGACTCACTGCCTATAGTATTAATCTTATTGGATCTCTTTCAGTTTTTGTTTGTTTGTGACAGGATGTCTCTATGTAGTCCAAGTTGGTCTTGAACTTGCGCTCTGCTTGCCTCAGAGTTCTCAGAATGCTAGGATTCCTTACATGAGCTGCCATGCACCACCTCTTTCTCTATGTCTATTTCTCTGTTGTCTCTGTCTCTGCTCTCTTCCTCAGAGCTTTTGAGGTCCGACTCACTTTTTTTCATGGTACCCTTCCACTGCCATCCTGGCAGCTCCCTCTTTTGTCTCTCCTAGGGAACTGCCTATCCCCGCACTCCATGCCTCCCTCTTTCTGAGTTTATTCCCTCATCTTAGGAGTGCTCATCCTTCAGCACCTTCCTAGGAAACATTTCATGGAAAACAAAACTCTCTGAAACCATGCATCTAAGAATGTCTTCATTTGACCTTCAGATTTAATTCACAGTTTGGTTGGAGAGAGAATTCTAAAACAGAAAGAACTTGTGCATGGAATTTTGATGGCATTAAATCCATGGTGTCCTCACTTCCAGCTGTGATGAGACGCTTGATGCCACTCAGAGCCTTCACTCTTCTTGTGCAATGTCCTTTCTCAGAGCTCAGAGCCAAATCTTCATTCTAGGACTGAATTTCACAATGATGGATCTAAGTTTGCTTCTCTATTTATTATTATTATTGTTGTTGTTATTTTAGTAGTGGGCTCTCCGTAATTAATTTTGATCTAAAAGTTGATGTTATTTCATGTGAGGGAAACATTTACAAGTCATTTGTAGCTCATTTCCTTCTCTCTCTCTTTCTCTCTCTCTCTTCTGAGAACTCTCAGGGGAACTCTGTGTAGACACTGCACTTCTGGATCTCTCCACTGCTTTTCTTTGTATCATATCCACATTTGACTTTTTTGTCTCCTTCGAAAGATTCTCTCTAACATATTTTCTAATGTATTTCTTAAAATTGTCATTTCCACAGTTCAAGTTTTTAATATCCAAGAACTCTTTTCTCCCCAAATATTCTTTTCCTAAAATGGCATCCTGTCCTTGTCTTCTTTCTACACACAGGAAGGTTGAACTTCAAACTACATGCTGAAACATGGGTATCTTACCCAGGTATTATATATGAATGTCAGTTTTTCATCCTCCTGGTATCTGTTTTCTCCCATTGCTGTTTGCTTGATTCTTCCTTCCTCCTCTGAGATCCTGAAGACCCTCATCTCACTGGGGACAGAACACTGAAAACTGGTTAAACTCCTTTACTGATGGGGGTAGCCTTCACCGACCGACCAGGACTTCCCTGAATCCCTGCAAGCTGATCTACTCTGTGCTTTTCCTGAAATATTGTTGTCAGTATTCTCAGCTCTGTCCCCACAGGCTGGTCAGATTACTTAGAAAGGACTTCTGTTGCCTCTTGAGTGCATGAGTGTGCATGCACGTGCATGCACCAATGTTGTAGGTTAGAAAAGGACAAGAAATACACATGTTTCAGCATGTTGTTTGAAATTCAGCCTTCCTGTTTGTAGAACTAGAGCCTGTGTGCCTTTCTCTAGGAAATCAATCTCTCAGCCCTTCTGCTGGGGTGGATGCTTGAATCTGTTGCAAAGAGCGTTAGAAGGGCTGGTTGAGATCCAACTGCTTCTCCATTCCACCTGTAATACAATTTCCAGGTGTGATGCCTGTTCCTGACTCTTTATTTGAAAATTCCGAAAGAAATATAATAAAATAAAAAAATAAAATAAAGAAGGAAGGAAGGAAGGAAAAGAAAAGAATAATAAAGTCAATCTACTCAGTTTTCCTTACCACTGACTGAGGATTCAGATTTCGCAGATCTGCTTCTTGCTTCTAAATTTTTGATGCAATTGTATCCGTTCTTGCTCTTATTGTGTTCACAGTTTGGTGCCTTTCAAAACACTTGTCATTTGAGTGAGAGAATGAAGCACAGGTTCATCTGCCACCTTTCTTTAAATGACCTGGAGTATCTATGCACAGTACCCAAAATACATGGCTGATTATTCAATAAAATTGCTTTCCCATATGTGCTTCCATGTAAAAAAGAACTTCAAGAAAAATGTAGTTATATACATAATTTATATATTCTCTGGAGAAAAGTAACATTTTTAAAACTTCTGAAAGTGAGGGAACATCTTTTTTTTTACTCTTGAATTTGTGTTAATGAATGTGTCCATCTTTCTGTCTGTTATGTGTTAAGCTGGGCATCCTGAGTCTAGGGCATTTTGGTGGGTTGGTGTTGTTATTCTGAAATGTACCTGTGCCTGGGAGGTTCCTGCAGGTTAGATTTTGCTGTGGAGAAAGCAGCCATCACTGGCACAGAATTTCAATGACTTCCTGCAGGCAAACACCTGGAGGCAATTACCTGTTCTTGTCTGCCAGCAGACACACATACAATTTCCGATGGGAAAACTATCTGTCTGAATTTGTAAAAAATGGGTCCATCGCCTTTGTATAATACTTTACTTGTGCCTGAATAAAATGCTAGGTTATTCAGTCTAGGAAGTTGCCTTTTTACTAATTATGTGTTGGTTAATCCATTTTATTCTTAACATAAAATTTCCAAATGTTACATATTTTTTTTTTCTTCTAACTGGTGATAGACTTCTTTTTCTGGATGTAGGGTGGCAAGGATGAAGGGCAGATTTTAGAAAAGTCAACAGTCTACATTTTAATGTGCAAGGACAACATTTTAACTTGATATTTTTAATGAGACCTGACCTCCCATGGGGGAAGAAAAGGTTAAGGTTCAAGAAGGACTCATGTGTAAAGTTATACCAACTTTAAAATACATATATGCAGACTGAATGATATTTTGTATACTTAGATATGGTCTCTGGAGAGAATGAAGATGTTGGTTATTATTTTAACTAAATGATTTTTTTCCCTTTAGGGGAATCATAAATGTTTTGTATTTAAATGTTGATTTAAATATCACCTTTAGAAATATCAAAAGTACCATCAAGATACCTATAGAGATTTAATTCCACTGTACTGAATAAAAATGGACTATAGTTTATGGTTTTATAGATGAGTACAGTGAGACAGAATTATGAAATCATTCCACATGCAAGTAGACCTTATGTCTTACTTAGTGTGACTTCAAAGTTTCACTTCTTTCTGATTTTTTTCTTATTTAGGCAAAACCAAGGATGACTAGCAAACTCTGAGACTTCCTCTTTTCCAGCATAACCAACCATCAGACAAATGTAAAAAGAAAAGCCTGTTTCTCTCTTTCCTTTTTCTAGAATCCCTCTCAGTTTTATACTTAAAATATCTGTGCTCTTTTTTTAAATCCCCATTTTTTTCTGCAGTTTTAAAGCATAGCTTCCTGGAGTTTTTAGTTCATGTTTTATCATTGTATCTAACAATTTAAGTCTTTCTAGCATAGTGTCCAAATATCTACTATACAGATTACTAATGTATAAAGCCTCTGTTTTATTTATGCAGAGCCCTCTGAGAGCTCCCGTCAAAAATACTGCTGTAAATAAATCATTTTTCTGCAGTTTTAGCGTTGTAATAAGCTACTGCATTCCTAAACAATAACTTGATGTTAAATAAAGCAAAAATGTGACTGACAATATGCCATAAAATGAAATTGCCACTATGACTCTTTAATGATTTTAAATATTGTAGTATTTTGTTCCAAGTATTTTAAGACCAGTTGGAGGGTTCTTAGAGACCATGGACTTTAGTACCTGGGTTACTCGGTGGAGAAAAGGAGATGAAGAATTAGAGATTTATCTTGGATCAAAGAACTACTGTCCCCTTTCTGCCTGGTGTTGTGTTTGCCTTAACATCATATCCCACTAGAGATTGCTGGCCCTCCATGCATGGACTAAGAGAGTCCTACCTCCACTCATCTCTCATCAGGTCCCTTTTTACTCTTGAAGATCAGCCAGGAGTAAAGAAGAAGCATTGCTAATCTCACTCTGTCCTGAGTTCCTGTTCTTTTTTTTTGTTGGAGAGATGACTCAGTGATTAAGAGTACTGACTGTTCTTGCAGAGGATCCAGGTTCGATTCTGAGCATTCATGTGGTGGCTAACAACCATCTGTACCTCAGTGTCAGGGAATCTGACACCTCTTCTGACCTCTGTGGGCATTGTATGACATGGGTGCACTTATACACATGTAGGCGACACACCCATACATACACAAAATAAAAATAATAAATAAAATATTTCTAAAAAGAAAGTAGTTACATTTTCATATGGTAATACTATAGTTTTGATGTTGACTGTCCCTCAGAGGCCCATTTGTCAAAGTCTTGGTCACCAGGTTAGCACTGTTAAAGACGGTGGCTGGGGAGAATATGTCTAGGTCCTTCGGGGAGGGGGCTACCCTCTGAGGTGATGATGGGATCCCTGCTCTTTCCTTTTTGTTTTTTGCTTCCTGACCATGTTGTATGGTTTGCCCCACACATGTGTAATTTGATCTTCATTATCATGTTCTGCCTCACCACGGGCCCCAAACAATGGTTCTTCTAAACTTGGGCTGGAACCCCCCAAAAAACAGTGCACCAAAAATAAACCTTTCTCTTTATAAGTGAATTACCTCAGATATTTTGTTAAAGTGACAGAAGGTTGGTTAACGTGGCCCCCATCACATTTGAGGATGAGGTGCCATCATTAAAATCATTGTTTTCCTCCCAACTCTTCTATTTATGTTTTGAAGAACTCTGCAGTTTGGGTTTGTTATTATTCTTTTATCTCTTACAACCACTCATAAATACCAGGCACTTAGTGAAATTTATTCAATGAGTCACTCCAACCCTTCCCCATCAGACCTTCTTGCTGGAGTGCATTGCAGGAATAACTTGGGGTGAAGCACAAAGAATCACCACCTAAGTGTTCTCATTCATTTTGCCCTTTTATTAGGAAGTCTCACCTCACATTTCTTTACTCTCGCCAGCCTAAATCAATTATAAGGTATGACTAGAGAATTTCTAATGATAATGATTATGTAGTTCTGTATGAAGGCCCCCATATCCCAAAGCCATCCCCCGTCCAAATGGAACTCAGCACTGGCTTTCTTAGGCTCTCTTAGACTCTGCTCTCTCTTGATCTCAGGGGTCATTGGAGAGATCCGGCCTCTGTGGAATGAACTGCTAGCACTTTGATTCAGGGTTAGCTCTCTACTTCCCCGTGACTTGGTGTTACAGAGGACTGCACTGAGGTAAGTTCCCTCTGATCTTCCACCAGAAACACACACTGTTAAGAGCAGGGGTCTGGTTGGTTGACTTTCTCTTAATTCATTGCTACCAGCTGAGGATAGAGTTCACTCCACAGTACAGCTTTAGCAGGTTGGTGACATTGTACAGATGTGTCACTGCCTCTCTACCCCACAGATTGCTAGAATTTTCATCTGCCACAGTCTTGAGAAGCATCTAAACTTTCTTGTGAGATTAACTTTTTAAATAAGGAGTGTATCATTTAACTTTTGCTGCATAACAAGTATTCTCAAAAATTTGTAGTCTAAAATAATAATCGTTTGCTTAACCTACAATAATCACTCAGGCTAACAGCTTGGTGGACTTACCTGGGCAGTTCTTGTTTCCACTGGATCCATTTGTATATGTAGTTGACTATGGACTTCGCTGGGGCTGACTGACATAAGATGCTCTCAGTAGAGTTGACTCATCTCTTCATGTGGTTGCCTGCCCCTAGCAAGCTAGTCTGTTGATTATTTATTAACTATGAAAATTCAAGAGAAAGAACCCAAATGCACAGGATCTCCTGAGACCTTGACTTGGAACCAGACTTAGACATATTTTGTTTGTCAAGCAAGTCATAAGACTAGCCAAGTAGAAAAATAGGACCCAGATCAGATGAAAAAAACTGAAAGGTAAGACAAGCAAAGGGTTATGCATTTGGTGTGAGATATATTAGTTTTTAGGTGTTATAAAGTTATAAAGTATTTCTAACAAAACCCATCTAGACAGGCAAATAAAGATATTATAGGACAGAGCTAATGGGAAAAACACAAATTCCTGAAAAGATTTGGTGGTTCAGAAAGGGCAACTAACTTGGGGCAGTATGGGGAATTCCACTTCCTTAACAACTTCTCTACTGCAAGAAACAGTAGACTATGTTAAAAAATGCACCTTTGACCCGCATTCCCAGTATGATTTTTGAGCATATTTCCTCTACTACAGAAATGTAGTGTTGAAAATGGAAACATCTCAAAATAAGACAAGTGGAATTAAGGTGTTCTAATGTTCTTGCATTTTCCTTAAAGAGAATAGTGATTAGTTCTATCTTTGATAAGCTGCTTCTTTCTCTAGGCTAACCACTAAAAGAATAATCAATGAGTGTACTACTCTCAGACTAATGGAGGGGAAATCAAAGGATGAAATAGAATCAGTCCAGAAGAAGGAAAAATGGATGTTAAAAGAGATATAAAGCAGATAAAAAAATCAATATGGTACTCAATAAAATGGGAGATTTTAAAACAAAGGTTTTAATAGCTATGTTAGATAGAGATGGACTAAATGGTTCAATTAAAAAAGATATTGGACGAACAGAATGGACACCTGAGATACTCACATGAGACATTTAGAGCATACGAGATACACATTCCATGACTGGAGTAAAGGATAGAAAAATACGCCATACAAACTGACAGCCCCCCAAAAGCTAATGTTTCTAGATCCTTATCTGTCAAATTAGAATTTAAAACCAAGATCTAGTCTCTTTACCACAGTTGAAATGATGTACTTTAATGATAAAAGTTTAATTAACAGGGTAGAAACTAAGACTTAAATATTAAACACATTATTAAATATTGTCTCAAAATATGTAAAGCAAAATTGAAAGAACTATGGGAAAAAGCAGCTTTACCTTCCACCACACTAAACCATGCTATAAGGGGTTTTAGCCTATCTCTCAACAAAATGGAACCAACATACTAACTTAGCAAGTATGCTGAAAAGCTCAGTTCTAGCAGTGAGAGAACTTGAGCTCATGGACAAACACTGGGCAACACAAGCATAGGACTTACCCTCAAATCTGGCTGGACACTTGCAAAACATGACTGTGTAGTGGTCATAAGGTCAGGCTCCACTCACGTAGACTGAAAAAAGAAGGAATTTTCTCTGACCTCATGCAAACAAATGGAAACAAAGCTTTCAAACACAGAAACAAAACAGCCAGCTAAGAACCATCCGTAACTCCAGTTCCAGGGTTCCATCACCTTCTTCTGGCTTCCACAGGCATCACACATGGGTGCACCAACATATGTGGACTCATATGCTTAAAAATAAACAAATGTTTAAAAAGAGTAAAGCAAAAGTAGAGATAATATCGGTAAGATCAGGAAAACATAATTCTTAAGAAAAACAGTGATCAGAAAACATTAAGGGAAGCATTACATAATGCTTTTGAAAATGTCAGCAAAATATACTCATTTCAAGAGAGAAAAATAAACATATGAAGAGATTGAAATTGATGTAGTTCTTTTTCTTAAGGAAATTTAATATATAATTAAAATCTGTCCCATAAATAAAACCTTCAGATATTTAAATAGATGACACTAGTTTATCAAACTTCAAAGAAGAACAGAAAAGGAGAATATTTCTCATTTGAGGAGGCCTAAACAATCTTACTCCCACCCAAATAAAGAACTACCACAAAGAAAACAGAAGAATAAAATTGTACACCCATTTTCATTTGTCCATAAATACATATTCTTTGTTGTTTTGTTTTGTTTGGTTTGGTTTTGTTTTGACAGGATCTTCCTGAAGTTCCAGCTGGCCCTCATGCACTATGGAAGCTAACCAGGACAGATAAAGCTTTGAAGTCAGCACCAGCTTGATTTCTCTTTATTCTATAGCTCATGTATGTGGCATCTTCAGCAATAGGGTCTTATGGTCAAGTTCTGGTGGGTAACCAAGAGCAGGGGCAATGGCCAGTATTGTTTGAAGGTCTATGGGACCCTGGTCAACAGCTTTACAAAAGGGAGCCCAAGACATTGGTCTTTTACTTTGCTAGTCTATGGTGTTAGTAGGACGGTATCCCCCTGTTATAAGGTAACTCCTTATAATCTTTTTTAGTGATGTATGTGTATATACTTTAAGAAGCCCCTGTCATGGTGGGTTTCGATATAGTTTTTCCTGAAGATCTTTAGTGTTACTTATTCCTCCCAAATTCAAGTAATCTCTGCTTAGCCTTATTTAAAAGTGATTGGTTTTATTACTCTTCAATACATTTCCAAAACATAGGTAAAAATTCTATTGAAAATAAAAGATATTCATGTTCATTACCTCATTTCAAATAATTGTTGTTTTATTACTTTAAATAGTCAAGTCTAAATGATATTTAGCCAAGTATGTCCAAAAATACTGAGGATGAAGAAGACCCGTGGTTGTTAAGAGATTCTATTTCCTTTTCCTTATGTGTGTGTGTTTGTGTGTGTCTGTGTCTGTATGTGCCATGTGTATATGCAGGTCCCCATGGAGAGCTTGAAAGGGCACTGAATCCCTTGGAGCTGGAGTTATAGGTGGTTGTGAGCCACCTGATGTCAGTGCTAGTTTGGAACTCTGATCCTCTGAAAAAGAATAAGTATTCTTCCCTGCTAAACTTTCTCTCAAGACTTTTATTGTATGCTACTGACATTTAGTTATTACACTGCAAAATCTGACCAATATAATAATCATTTCATAAATGCCAGTGAAACCTAAATGAATGAATTCTAATGATCAGATGGCATATCAATCCTTTGCCTTTAACAAAATTAGAAAATGAATTTACATTGTCCAAAGATAGAATCAAACTACTTTTACCTAGGTGACTTCACATCGTGTGATCTAGACATAGCGAAGGTTACCAACAGCACCACTCTGATGAAATGTCTATCTCTGTTTATATGAGCAAGGTTTCTCCAGCGCTCACATCTAGGAATATGAAGTATGTGAGCACAACAGACGTGAGCCCTGTCACCCTCAAACGATAGTGAATTATTGTCAAATAAAAATAACACGGCCACAATTCATCTCCTTGTGCTCTCTAAGAATTCAGCTTTTGTTTAATAATTATTTATAAAATTTTATAACATAGTTATGTTGTTTTGACTAATTATGCACTATTAATAATTGCAGTGATAGAGGGATAGCTCTAGTCAAGAGCCAATTGATACAGAAAGCCTTATGCTTACTGGTAATTAAAAGTAGTTTTCAATTCACATGTACATCTTATTGTAGAAAAATGGTAATTTTGGCATTCAATTTTCATAAATAATTAAATAATAAATAAACACTGAAATAAATTATTGGGGGAAGGTGGTTTGAAGTGCAATTAGACTAGAAAGACTAAATATAGTGTAATTTTTCATTAAATAAAGTGGTTCATATTTTTAAGAATGGCTAGTGACTGGTATTGAATTCCTATGGTATTGTGATGCCATTGAATTAAACTTGATATTTTTTAATATCAGTATTATAGGTGCCACATACACAAATCATTTCTTTGCTAATTTATTGACATGTCTGTGTGTGTATATCTGAGTCTGCATGTGTGCACCTGTGTGTGTGTGTGTGTGTGTGTGCATGTGCAGAGGTCAGAGGCTGATGTTGAGTGTTTTCCTCAATTGCTCCCTACCTTAGTTTTTGAGACAGAATCTCTCATTGAAGCTGGAGTTCACCTATTTGGCTAGACTGGCTGTCCAGTGAGCTCTCTGCCGCTTATCTGCAGTGCTGTGATAGTGTGCCAGCACACTCAACTTTTTATTTTGTGATAGAGAACTCAGGTCCTCATGCTTGTATGACAAGTGGTTTACCAACTGAGTCATCTCCCCAGTTCCAAGACTTACTGTCTTTTGATGAAAAAGATGGCTGCCGAACTTGAGAAGAAATAGAAAGTCTTACTGGTGGAAATTTGAGTTAGTATAGCCAGGATAGAAATTCCTCAAAAAATCAAAGGTAGAACTTCTATAGGACCTCAGCGGTCTACTGCTGGTTATTTATCAAAAGGAAGAGAAATCAGTGTGCTGGAGGTACCTGCGCTCCCATGTTCAATGTAGCACCACTGAAGCAGCTAACGTGAAGTCAACCTGAGTTCATGAGCAGATGAATGGATAAGTAGAATGTGATAAAGGACACACACACACACACACACTTATATACACACATATATGTATATACATAGAGAGAGGGAGAATAAAATGTTAGTCAGCATTAAAAAGGACCATATCTTGTTATTTGAGGCAACGTAGATGAACCTGGAAGACTTCATGTTAAATGAAATGAGGTAAGCACAGAATGATCATGGCCTTATTTACAGAATCCAAAGAGTGGACACCATCGATGTAGAAAATAGAACAAAGGTTGCTAGATGCTCAGAAGGTGTCTTTCTTAGACTCTTTTCCTGTTGCTATGATAAAATATTCTGACAAAAGCAACTTGAGGGAGAAACAGCTAACTCTGACTCACAGTCCCTAGGTATCATGGCTGGGAAGTCATGGCAGGAGGAGCTTGAAGTATCTGGTCACATCACATCCACCGTCAAGAAGCAGAAACAGTTTACACAGGCCAGTACCCCAGCTGGGGAATGGCATCACCCACTGTGAGGAAACCTCAGTTATGGCACTCAAGATAATCCCTCACATGCATGCCCAGAGGTCTGTTTCCCAGATGGTTCTAGATCTGTCAAGTTAACCTTTAACACTAAGCATCAGAGAATGGTAAGTGAAAGATTGGGAGATGGGGAACTATGGCTCAAAGTTATAAAGTTATAGTTAACAATGTGTTTGCACTTAAAGACAACTAGAAAGGAAGATTTGGAATATCTTCCCAAAAGAGCTGATACATGTTTGAGGCGACTATGTTAATTGTCCCAATGATCATTGCACGATGTGCACGTGTGTAACAATACTGCACCATGCCTCATACACACGCACAGTTGTTATATAAGGAATATTAGGGATGTTTACCCTCCTTGATGTTAATCAATTGTTCATTCGAAGTAATGAAACTTATCGAATTTTTATCTTCTTAAGAAATGAGTTTAAAAACTACTGAGACTGGGGGCCATGCGATGGCTCAGGGGGAAAAGGTGCTCTTTATCAAGCCTAAAGAGCTGAATCCAGTTCCTGGGACCCACATTGTGGAGAGGTGAGTTGTTTCCTGCAGGTTGTCTTCTGACTTACACATTCATGGCATGACAGGCATGTGCGCGTACAAGCACACACACATGCACACACACACATACACATGCACATGCATATGCACACACATACACACATACAGACACACATACACATGCATACACATACACAGGCATACACATATACAAATGCACACACATACACACATGTACATGCACACACAGACACACAGACACAAAACATACACATGCACACATAGACACACATACACATACACACATACAAATTTTTTTTTTAAGGTAGTAAAAAAAACCCTATTGAGACTGTACATTACAGACTACAAAGCAAATCAACAATTTTGTACTGATGCTATTAGAATACACAATAGGTGTTTTTACTCACACCTTTCTTAACTGGGAGGCTGAAAGGACAAAACACTGGGAGTTGCTTTCCTCTAAAACTCTTGATGAAATAGATGGTCTGCATGGAGGATATAAATAACACACACTGGCTCAATATGTAGAAGATCCATCCAGAATAAAATTGAAAAAGATGATAATTATCTCCCCAAATTTGCCAAACCCAGATGATTTTATGGATGTTATTTTTGACTGTGAAATTATAGATTTCTTTTTCAATTTAAAATATCCCAGAGTATAAAGAAGGATGGAAATCTTCCCAGTTTATTTTAACCTCATACCAAAACCTGATAAAATTATCACAATGGGAGAAAACTTCAGCTAGATTTCACTTATGATTATAGAGGAGAAAAAAGTGCTAAATAAAATTATCAACCCTGTGTATTAGCAGAGTAACACATTACTACTATAGTAGGGTTTATTCCGGGAACCAAGAATGGTTTAGGATAAAGAAATCTAGTACTACAATAGATACATATTATTTAAAATATATCACTATTTCATAGGTGCCTTCCAAAATACACCTCATTCATTGTACATGGTTGATCAAAGTATGCAAGGCAACTTTTTTATTTTTAATATATACCTATGTACAAAGAGAAATACATAGCTCTCAAGATAAATATATGTCCCTCCCTCCTCGTGCACTTCATCCCTCCCTTTCTCTCTCAACCTTCTCCCATCTCTCCATCCCTTTCTCTCTTGTTCTTCTCTTTCTCCTTGCCTTCTTAATGAATAGCCTGATCAAATTCACAGATATTCAGTGTAAACAACTACTGCTGTTTGATAAATCTTAGCTTATGTAATGAAAAAAGTCAAACAAGTTTCCAAAGAAAAAAGGTATCAGTGTTTATGTTTGAAAAATTCTTTAAATATGAAAGTTAAATAAATGTGTATTTATAAAACCTATACAGACATATTAATTGCAAAAGTTTCCCCCAAACAAAATAAGCTACTTTCATGTAATCTCAATTACACATTTAAAGGATCCATGAAAAAACATTTGAAGCATTTTCCAAGGGTGCAAACAACTCCAAAATAACTCAAACAGATAAGAGTCAATATTATTAAAATAAATTTTTTTTGCTAAATTATTTACACATTCCTGGAATTCTCAAAGAATTTTCAATTACAGAGAGTAGAGCAACTTCAAAAATTAACTAGAAAAATAAACAGATTTCAATAATCCAGAAAAAAATTTAGAAATAAGAATGAAAAGAAATTTCTTCTAATGGTTTTCAGAGTACAATGATTGGAACAGTGATGTTGGAAGGGACAGAACGTAGAAACAATAAAATCCTAGAAGTATATCAGGCATATCTAAAGTTTACCATTGTTAAAATCATCTTATTAGAAGAGGAAAAGAGTGTATTATTATTATATCTAATACTGATGCGGAAAGTATTGTCCTACTTTAATTTTTGTTATTCTGCATGTATGAGTGTTTTGCCTGTATGTATATGTATGAATGCACCACGTTCATACAATGCCTGTAGAGGTCAGAAGAGGGTGTTGGAGCCCTTGGAACTGGAGTTATAGGCTGTTGTTAATCTCCACGTGGGTTCTAGGAACTGAACCAAGGTCCTCTGCAAGAGCAGCTAGTGCTCTTAACCATTGAGTCATCTCTCTAGCCCCAATTGGCCTACTTTTAAAACAAAGAGCAGCAATTTTTAAACCCTATAAAACACAGATGAAAATTTCAAGTACAGCATCAGGAGCCGACTCAGTAGGTAAGAGTATCTGTTGCAAAAGTGTGAGGACCTGAGTTCAGATTCCCAGCAACCACTTAAAAAACTAGATGTACTTGTAACCACAATGCTGGTGCTGGGGAGGCAGCAGAGACTGGGGCTTGCTGGGTGCCAGGATAACCAAGCAATGGTAAGTTTCAGGTTCAATGAGAGACTGTGTCTCAGAGAAATAAGGTGAAGAGTGATAGAGTATTTTCCTCTTGTCTCTTTATGCACAGACTTGCACACAGACACACAGACCCACAGACCCACAGACACATAGACCCACAGACACACACAGACAAACACACACAGAAAGAGAAATTTTAAATATGAAAGATCAGTTTTAAAAAGGTTTAGTTTATGTTTAATTTTGTGTGTGTGTGTGTGTGTGTGTGTGTGTGTGTGTGTGTGTGTATGTTGGGGGAGTGGTATGTATGTGCACGTGAGTGCAGGTGCACGGGGAGGCCAGAAGAGAGTCCTGTTCTCTGGAGCTGAAGTTACAGGCAGTTTCGAGCTACTTGATATGGGTTCTGGGAACCGAACTGGTGTCCTGTGGAAGAACAGCAGGCTCTCATAGCCACTAAGCAGCACCCCACACCAATCATTTTTATACCGAAGAAGAATTTTATAAGCAGGAGAACATGTTTGGATTTAGATTTTGTGGAAACCATGTTTAATCAATTATAGAACTTGCATTTAACAAAACAACATAAAAAATGTGAATGCAAAATTAGAGTGGCAGTGGGCAGGGGCTTGAATGAGAATGTCCCTTGTAGGCTCTAAGTATTGGACACTTGGTTCCCAGTTGGTGCCACTCTTTGGGGGAGGTCATGGAACCCTGAGGATGCTGGAGGAAGCACATCACTGGAGGAAGGCTTTGAGAGTTCAATGGCAAATCCCACTTCCAGTTTCTCTCTCTGCTTCCTGTGCCTGCTTGAAGATATAGACTTTAAGCTTTCTGCTCCAATTGCCTCCTGCCTGGACTCTTATCCCTTTGGAACTATAAGTTCAGTAAGCTCTTTCTTCTGTAAGTCACCTCGGTCATGGTGTTTTTTCACAGCAACAGAAGAGTAACTAATACAAGTAAGTGGTCACTGGCTTAGAATGAGAAAATGCAGCTCATAACACAGGCATCATAAAATCTCCCCAAATTAAAATTTTCTGAGCAAACACTATATAAAACTTTATCCTATATTATCATCACACAATTGCTACTTTATAGGCCAATGGTTTCTGGTATATTTTCTAAAGAGAAAATAAAGAGACAAAGCGGTTTTTTATTTCATAGTTGACAAAAGTGCTTTCTTTAAGTTGATAGACTAAGAAAAGTTTCTTACCACTTTACAACTTATAATGAATAATACCATGTGAACTTTTAGTATTGTGCCTGAATTGGGAACACGTCTAAAAGTTTCATTGATTTATGACTTGGAAGACTTCTGTAGAGTCTGTCCTTTAAACATTCTTTGAATCAGCTACATTCTCTTAATAAACTGTGCTTGATGATACTGAAATATCATTATTGTGTTATATAATATTATCTATCTAGATTGCTATCCTTCCTGATGCTTGTAGCCCCTGCCAGAGTATAGGAAAAGAAGTTAAGACTTTTCTTTCCCTATTTAATAAACAGTTCATTACTTTCAACTGGAAAATTTAACAACTGGGTGACTTATTTGCTCTTTTTCTCTTTCTTTTGATGAATTACATTTCAGCATGATGTAATTATTTTTGTTTGGATTTTGCTCTCTTTTTTTTGAGGCAGGCTATCCTAGAGCCCCAACTAGCCTGGAACTTGCTGTGTAGACTAGTCTGGCCTTGATCTCACACAGACCTCCCTGTCTCCCAGTGCTAGGATTAAAGGTGTGTACCGTCATGCCTGGCTATACTCTTTTCTTAATGCCAAGATATTTTATATTATATAAAAATACATAACAATTTTTTAATTTTATGAACATTTAAAAATAACATGCCATGGATTGCCTAGCTATGATTATTTTTCTAAGTATGTGGTTTGGATCTGAAATGTCCTTCAGGCCATGTGATAGGGGATGGATCCTCAGGTTAGTAATATTGCCTTTCAGAGGTGGGGCCTAGTGGAAGAATTACGTCCCTGGGAATGTGCCTTCAAGGACACATGGTCTCTGGTCTCTTCTCTCTCTTTTGTTCCCATAAACAACACTAATTTTCTTTCTCCTCTCCCTCCTCTTCTTCCTCCGACTTCCTCTTCCTTCCTTCCTTCCTTCCTTCCTTCCTTCCTTCCCCTTCTGCTCCCCCTTCCCGCCCCCTTTCTTCTCCTCCTTTTCCCTTTTGTTATGTAGTGCTGGGGATTGAACCCAAGACCTGGCAGAGGTTAAACAAATGCTCTATCACTGATCTATGTGCTTAGCAACCTCTCTTCTTTTAAAGTTGACTTATCTCCGTTATTTGTTGAAAGTATCAGGAGACTTTTGTTAACACAAGAACCAAAGAAAATCAGTTTCATCATTCTTTATATTCTAAGCATATTATACCTGCTCCTGGAAAGCATTCCTGCAACCACAAGGAGCAATGCTGCAGCTGTAGTTAGAAAGGAGAAAAAAACCAGTAATTCTTTTCCTAATGTGCAAAGGTGAGATGAGCTGGTACAACATTGCCTAGTTAAATAACGTAAGCATCATCAACAATTATAAGTCAAGTAGGCCATTTAAAGTTTAAAAAAGCAAATGACAAGTAGGAAAAATTTTGCCACATATAGAGCAAAAATTTCATGTCAACATTATAATATTGAATATGAATAATATTCACAAGAAAGTGCATCAATTGCATGGATGGAGGTGGGATTCAGAGGGCCCTACCCTTCACTACTGAACTATTTGCTACCAATAGATTCAGGGAGAAGGGAAGCTGTGTACCAACTGATGACTCCCATCAGACTGCAATGGAGAGTTCCAATCCAGTGGACACACAGATGACCCTGGTTAAACCAAATGGGTCACAGAAAAAAAAGAACCAAAAGTCACGAATGTGGGAAAGGGACTGGCAGGGATTGGGGAAAGGGGCTGAGAGCGATGGGAGGGAGGTAAAAGAGGGTGTGAGGAAAGACAACCACTGTGCAGTAGTACACACACGTGTGAAATTGTCAAAGAACATTAGTCAATACAAATTTAGTATGCATAATAGCTGCAATTAGATACCTAAAGATGAGTAGGATTTGTGTCTCCTTTTTATTTTCAATGCAATTTAATAAACTGACTAAAAGGATTTACCAATTCTGAATAAAATATATCAGTATTAATGAGAAAAACTAGACAACTGCTTAATACAGGTTTTAAAAATGTCATACTTCACCTTTGTTTTCCAGTTTGATTATTGTATCTGAGTTTATATATATAGTATCCATGAGTATCTTTGAGCAGTGGTTCCCTGACCTGCAGATACCAAAATTCTAGCTCTAAATCATCTGTAGGGTGCTTACAATACTTGAATACAATGCAATACTGTGTAAATAGTTCCACTGTACTGTTTAAGGAATAATGCCAATAGAAATGACTGAACATTTCTATTGCATAATGCAATTTGGAGGGATGCTTTTCATCTTTGGTTGATTGAATCTATAGATACAGAAGTATACATATAGGAAGATAGATAGATAGATAGATAGATAGATAGATGATAGACAGACAGTCAAGGGTATACACACAAATATATGCTATATGTGTGTGTGCCTGCGTGTGTGCGTGTGTGTGTGTGTGTGTGTGTGTGTGTGTGTGTGTGTGAGACAAACATTTAATAAAGGAAAAAGACACTCTGGTACTACAAAGGATTAAAATTATTTACAGTTATTCATTTTCAAAATGAGCTAAGATATAGCTACCTTTAAAATGTAAAATTACTTGAAAGGTTACTAATATGCATTTGTAGTAATGTTGTTAATGAATTTGTGATCCTCCTGCCTCAGCCTCCTGAGTGCTGGAATTACAGACATGTGTTATCAAACTTGGTGTTTTTGTTTTTCTTTTTCTTACATGCCATTTGGTATTTTAGAGGGCGTATATATTTCCATATGCTTAAGATGTGAGAGTGTACTTTTGTAATAGTTCAATGGTTGACATTTTTTCTGGTCTGAAGAAAAAATGTCATCTCTTCTCACAAGTGGTTTAAAGGCTTGGAAAAAAAGTGCCAGCTAAGTTACCTTTCTGTGACAGTTAATCTTGATGACAACTTGACTGTACTAAGAGTCTAATGACCAAGGAGATTAGTAAAGCCTACCTCTGAATGTGCCTGTGAGAGTATTACCAGAGGCAGCCATATTTTGAAGGCTGTGGTCTAATCAATAGATTAATCCCTCGATGGGTTCCTAATATGGAATTATCGGGTTGTGCTGAGATGCAGGAGGTGGCACCTATGCAGGAAGTTAGTTCACTGGAGGTCTTTCTCTTGCTCTAGCCCCTTCCTGTACATCATTTCTCTGCTTCCTGCTTTCTATGATGTGAGTAGCTTCACCATGTCCTCCTCACCATGATGGCCACAACCCTCTGAAACCACGCACTAAAATGAATCTTTCCTGGCTTAAGTGGTTTTGTCCAGTGTTTGGTAACAGCAACAAGAAAAGTAGCAGTACATCCTCTTTAATTCAGTTAATTCCATCCTATTCAAAGATTGCATCTTTAACCTAAGAAGAGTTTGGTCTTTTGCTAGTTTCTGGGGATTCATAGAGCAGATCTTCCTGGTTAGGTAATAATCACATATGATCATCGCAATATTGTATGATAAGAACTACACTAGAGAGAGCTAGTCAATGATATGACAAGGCAGACAAGGGAAAGTAAAAGCTGTAGTAGAGCAATGTGGACGAGAATATGAAGTCCCATGTCGAGTTACAAAGTAGTTCAGAAGGCATGTTTGTCTGAGGACATCAGCTCCCATAGACCTCACCAGCCCCTTTCTGCCCTCAAGCCTCTGAACAAAATGGTTTTACTCCAGAAAAAAACGATGTCATATGTCCATCAAGACACTGATAGGTACACGTTGGAGAAATGGCTCGGTGGTGAAGGCACTGGCTGCTCTTGCAGAGGAACTGGTTTCAGTCCCAGCACCCACATGGTGGTTCACAACCATCTGTAACTCCAGTTCCAGGGGATCTGAAGCCCTCTTCTGACCTCCATGGGCTCCTGCACACATGTGTGTATATATATGTACTCAGGCACAGACATCTGTCTTAAGACATCTCCCTTAAGAAAAAGGGAGGTGATGGGCATATGACAGGTGATAACAGCAGGAATCACTGACTAGTGGACAGTCTTGGTGCATTCACAGATGGTGATGACAGGGAAAAAGGAAAGCGCTAATGTCACTGTGATCTAGAAGAGTCATTTGGGAAGCCACAAGCACACATGAGCCACTTTCAGAAAAACAGGGAAGAGTGCTGAAGAGAACAGAAATGTTCTGCAAGAAGTAAGGGTTAAAAAGATGTTAGAATGGATCTTTGGCATGTGGCTTACTTATATGTTAAAACACAGAATGAAATCTTCCACACACAAACATAGATACCACTCACACACCTGCACCACTTTCGTCTCAGAGAACGTTGTGTCTGTAGTTTAGTGTAGGTAAGTACTTGTACCCTCAGTGGAGGAAGCAGCTGTTCTGACCTTTGGGTTTTCGTCAAAGGTTTTCATTTCCTCTGCGGTCAGAATATTGGACTGGGGAGATGGCTCAGCAGTTAAAAGCACTAGCTGCTCTGCCAGAGGACCCAGGTTTGGTTCCCAGCACTCCATGGCATCGAACAACCATCTGCAGCTCCAGTTCCAGGAGACCTGATGCCTCTTCTGACTTTCATGTGCATTGCATGACATGAGTGTACCTACCTACATGCAGGCAATACACTCATATACATAAAATAAAAATAATTGACCACAGTCAATTTACTGCAAGAGCTGAAGTAACCACAATGACTCTCTTGGTAAACCCACTACAATGACTCTCTTGGTAAACCTTTACTGCTTATTGGCCTCCAAGTTAGAAAGCCAAGAAAAGTTGGCTCATTTTCAACCTGAGCATCCACACAGTATTCTTCCCTCAGGACCTCTCCCAGCAACGCATTTGGTTCTGCTCAGTGTGTTGAGAGTCCTGGTTTCTGAGGGCTCACTGCCTTCTTGACTCAAGAGAGGGTTGGGCCGAGGGATTTTGTTCTGGTCTCTCCCAATTTCAGTATTTCAAAAAACTAAAGTGTTCAAACATGTCAGCTTCTGAAAACCATAGTTTTATTTCAGGGTGTTCTTAGGGTGGTGATTTTAGTGAAGACAAGCACATCAAATATAAGTTATTTTCCAGCCCTAGTTTCTGCCAAGAAGTTCATGAAATGATTATTTTCATGCCAAAATAACTCCAGCAAATGGCAAATGGATGTACAATAGTCTCATATCATGAAGGTACTTTATGTGTTATTTAGGAACAGTATTCGGAAATCACACAAGCCCCTAGAAGGGTTTAAATGAGAAAAAATGGACATCTTTTCTTGACCCGCCCCAAGATAAGTCAGTTAAGAACATTTAAACCAAGAATGAAGCACAGTACCTTGAACTAGAAATTCAAGAGTCTTTATAGATCTCAATCTTTGTCTCTCTGTCTGTCTCTCTCATATTTTTAGTCTCCAGATCATGTTTCATGATACAGTTTGGCCCTCTAGTGTTTTCCCAAAGTCCTGGAGCTTGACCCTACCAGGAAGAGTGTAATCGTCAAGAGATGGAATCTGGAGTGTAGTAGAAGATAGATTGGGGGTGGGGGGTGGAGATGGAAGGTGGGGGGGAGGGAGGTGTAATTTAAAGGGGTATTGAGATCTCCTTGCCTCCTTTGTCTTTCATCTATCCTTTAAGAGCTCACATCATGATGTACTGCCTTACAATAGGCACAAAAATCAATGAATTCAGCCAGGAGCTGAAATCTCCAAAGCTGTGAATCCAAATAAATGCTTCCTATTTTTTTAAAAAAATTGATTGTGTCATGTATTTATTAAGGAACTAAACACTAATTGCATATTTTATATTTTTCTCCTAAGATGACATTAAGGCTTTTTTTTTCCTCCGTAAGCTTATACTTTGATAGATTAGATATAGTAATTATTTTTACAGAAAGTAAGGAATAAAAACACATAGATTGTGATGATGTTGCTAAAATTTCTTCTGGGAGGTGAAAACAAAATCCCACCTCCTCCTCCCTCCACCCATGACAAACTGGAGTCTAATTCCTCCAAACTACAGTTTGGAATAGCAAGTTTATTTGGGTTTATTTACAGAGCAGTGGGAGAGGGGTTACTTATAGAGTGTGAGTGTTGTGTCCCGTTCTGTTGTGTGCCCCCCCTCGCCCCTAGTCTCCATCCAGCAGCCCTACAGAATGGCCAGAGAGCGCCTCCTGGATTCCTAGGCTTCCATCCCTTTAGTCCTTTAGTCCCTCCACCTTGTTACTGGTTGATTGGCTTGGCTGACGCTGCCTGCCCCTCGTTTCTTGCCCTTCCTTCCAGTCAACACGTTTCACTGTGAGGATCCTAGGCAAGCGGGTGCAACCAAGCTTGGAATGAAGGTATCTGATGTCCGTTGTCTCTTTCGGGGGACAGTTTTATGCTACATGTGGTTACTATTGTCAACTTAAAGGGATTTGGAATGGTCTAGGATGCTGATGCCTGGGTGAATCTCTGAGGTTTCCAGAGGGGTTTAACTGAAGCAGGAATACCATCTCTGAATGTGGGCATCATTTCATGGACTGGAATCCCGGACTGGATGGAACGCCTCTGCTTTCTGACTACAGTCGCGATGTGACCAGTCCCCTGTATTCTTGCTGTCAACCTTCCCACCATGATGCAATGTACTCTCAAACTATGATCCCAAATAAATCAGTCCTTAAGTTGTTTTTAGGTAGTTGGTCACAGCAACAAGAAAAATGATTCACATATGTACTTTTATATAGTTTTTATACAAATCTGTGTTGGTTACCTTTTACCTATGCGTACATAGTCCAGTACAGTTATTGAACATATTTAGGAATATTTTGAAATAAAAATGCACATATACACTTTCATATTAGAGATAATTGGTACATTGTATATAAGGATATATTTTTGGTGATATATATTTACCACTTTCTTTAAAAATAATTGATATCTCTACACAGAGTCTGAACTTACTGAGAACATTTTTTATTGCCATTTTTATTCATCCAACGCTTCAAAATGCTACCTAAATGCAAAGCACTAAGTTGAAATGATACTTTTATACCCTAAAGAATGTTCAGCTATTTACATGATCTATGCAACATTTGGCCGTTTTCAAATATATGTTTGTGTGTGTGTTTGTGTGTGTGTGTCTGTGTCTAATGGTGATGCCATGTAAGATTCTACCGGATTTAATTGGCAAGCAAGATATCACATTTGCTGATAGACAACACTGCAAGATGTCATCCAAAGCTGCAGAGGATGCCCTGACTACGGTGGTATACTCAGAACATCTATGCTCTGAAGCAGGCTCATTCCAATAGTACTGCAGCACCATGTATAAGATGGCAAAATTTGCCCGTTGTGCCTGAGTGTAGGATACAGTGTTGTTCCCAAAACTCATTGCCTTACTCATAAATAAATCACACTTCTCCTCCAGAGTCTTTCAGTCTAAAAATAGACACCACAGACACACCTAGAGATAGATAGGAACTCAAACAAACAGAATGACTTGTTCGGGTGGCATTCCAGTGGAAACGGTCCAGATGAAATGAAGGAACTCCCAGCTCTCTCTTTTCTCAAAACTTCCTTCTTTTTACTTTTTTCTTTTCTCTGTGGAAAGGAATAGAAACTGTCATTTTGGTTGCATCTCGTGGTTTCTTCCATTTTCCCTGTTTTCCTTCCATAGTCGCCACGGCAGGGAGCACCAAAGGGAAATTTCTCAGTACATATCATAGTGTGGTAATTTTCCAACCAATTCTGACTTAGAAAAAAAACTTCTTTATCACTTAGAACCACTCTCTAGTTTAATTTTGTTTCTCTTTCTTCCTGTTGTGTACATTTCCTCATTGAAATACACTTCCTCTGAGGAATTGAAAGCACTAATTTTTATATTGCAATTCCTTTATTGTTCTGTATTGACTTGAAGTTGCTTTTCACCCTTGAGCTTCCTGTGTGAGACTTCATACTCCTGGCATCCTTCATACACAAGGACTCCTGAGTTACCAAAGATCCTCCCCTCTACTCTTTTGTACGTAGAGTGTATGGCATGTTTCTGTAGGTGCACCGTAGGCTGCCGCTCACTAAGAGGAAGTATCCAGCAGGGCATTTGCTTGATTGCTTATGATTGATTAATTTCCCCTTAATCTCTTAGATTAGAACCAGCCGCTTAGGACTGTGACAAAATGCTGTTTTCATCATTTTCTAATGAGTTCAATGTGGGTAATTCTCTTCTGGATGAATTGCTGTGTTTCTTTCATAAAATCAATGTGTAACATGCATTTACTGTTTTATTTTCCCATGAATGCCTCATTTATCTCAATAGTGGGATAAGTGGGAAATGCACGGAGACCCATAGTACAACCCCTTACCGCGCTCTGAGGGTGAGGCTCAGGACCGGTAAACAGGGACCCACAGGTGGCTTTCTCAGAAACAGAGGGAATGATTTGCCTTTTAGATCCGCTCAGCTTGTATTTCATTTATTCTGTAAGGAGCCAACAATGACAGGCACACTGCAGTTCAAATTTAATTTATGCTGCTTGTTGTTTAAAATGACTCAGTGTCTGCTCCATTTACCGGGGGGCTGTCGAACAAGGCTGGCGGATTCCTTTTGAATTCCAGTGTTTCCATGCTATGGCAAAAAGATGTTTAGCTCAGAGTCATATTTGCCCAAGACCTCACTGTCAGGATGGTGTCTTCCTTGATGCTCCAGCACACCTCTGGTATGAGGATGCAATTCTTTTCAAAACAATAAAGTGGGGAGTAGCTGGCCTTGCAATTTCATTTTTTTATTTATTGACTGTCTTGAATTGGGATCCGTGGTGGACTTGAGACGAAGGGGCAAGTTTATGGAAAAGCAGTTTACCGAGTTATCTTAGGAAATACACATGAAGACACAGGGACAGGGCTGCGTCTTCTCTCATTTGTAGAGCCTGGCTCCGAATCCTTAAATGTGAGTATATATCCTGATATAACCACAGGATTCAGGAAAATAAAATATTTTCTTTTGCATTATAACAACAACAACAACAACAAAACACATAACGAAGCTGGCCGTGGAGGCACATGTGTAATCCCAGCTCTCACATTAGGAGGCTGAGGCAGGAGGACTGTGATTTTGAAGTAAGTCTGGGTTGTATAAAGATACTCTCTCAAAAATCAATCTAACTAGAAGCTAACTAACAGAAACAATTTTTCTTCAAAAGTGTGTTATCCATAAAGCTCCATTAACCCTCATTTGGATATTAGATAAATCAACTAGAACCTACTGTCTGCTGTAAAGATTGCTATTGTGTTGTGGACATCTAGTTTAACACTGAAGTCAGGAAGACATTTCAGGTCACCCTATGTGACAGTCAAATGATTCATTTTGGGCATTGTAGGCAAGCTCCAGTTGGTGAGAGACCTTCACTCCCAACTGTAATAGTCAAAGTAGCCGCATCTAATACAGATGCTCTTCAGCAGCAAGCTTCTGAAGCTTCACAGATCTACACAGTAGCTCAGCCATCAGCTCCCTAGAGTTGGACTTTATTTTCTAACTGCAAATTCAAGGACACAGAAAGCCAGTTCTAAAAAAAAGAAAATCAACTAGACTAAAACCTAGTAGAGTCTGCTTGCTATCAAAGCAGAACCAGGCAGTGAAGCCCCAGGAGTGTCCTACCTGTGGATTCCAGGGAGGAAAGAGAATTCTCTCCATCCTTTCAAGTACTGCAGGGGCTAAGAAGGAAGGAAGTGAATTCTAGTTGAGGACCATTATTTACAGGGAATCCTGTTTTCAAAGCATTTTTTCCTTACAGAATTAAAAATCATAATTACTACTGCACATTAATTGTACATATGAGTGGGTTTCACTGTGACATTTCCTGTCCCCTTCCTCTTCCCTAGAGAGATCAGCAATCAATTAGTACAGTTTCAAAAACATCACAAAAAGGTACAGAACAGTCTCTTCAAAGTTTCCCTTGAGATATCAATATTTGGGTTCAGTCCCCATTTGCTTGGTCTTGTCTCGGTCTCACAATCCAGTTTCCTGACTTTTTAGTTCTTATAAGTCTACAGACCCTGGGAACTGGCTAAGCTCCGCTATTGGCATTTTGTGGGAATTTTCCTTAAGTGATCATTCAGCTTCTCAGAGATAAATGTTATTCAAACCTATGAATAGTTGAATTATTCAAACCTATGAATGACTTGTGTGGAATCTAGGCCCTAATTTCTGATGCCACAGTCTTAATAGTAATTGGGAGACTACGTATATCCATGGAATTGGAAGTATAGTACATGAGATAAATTTTGAGAGAGTCTTTTGAACAGGGAAAGAATCAACCTTGCTTTCCATGTCTAATTCTCCTCTGGTAACCTATCTGGCAGTATTAGAACAACACCAATAAGCTCCAGACCTGCACTATGATAGCCCCCTTTAAAGCTCTAGACACACTATTTTTTCCTTTAACACATTTGCCCAGATGGAGTGTATTGATTAGAATCCAGCTCTCTTATTTATAATCACATTCTTTCCCTACTTTCTTTAGATGACTTTGAGACAAGCTTTTTGGCTTTGGATTGTGCCCAACCCTCAAGCCATGTAGTTACTGGAAATCTCTTGGCTTCTTTCTGCTGATCCCATCTAAGCCAACTGGTCTACTTCCACTTTAGACATGAACAAGGCCTTAGGTTATCTCCACTGAATGTTGCTATCCTGTTTAGGATTGTGCTTGAACTTTTCATAGACTATTCCCCAGGGTAATGGCAACTAGGAAGTTGGCATGGACAAAGTCAAAGTCCCATTCTGCTGACTATAACATTTGTAAACACTCAACACACTGGCACGGAGCTTAGTAGCAACTCAGAAGCCTGGTACATCATGACTGCTGCTGACATGATCCTGACCTCGTGGTGATTGCCATCTCACCATGCGCTTCCTCTGGACTATGAGCTGAACAGTACAGGCAAAGAGCTATACCACTGTGAATAGCATGTGCCGTATGTTCATTGAATAGAATTGTTACTGGAGCCCAGGATGCCTTTGTTAAATGATGGAGGACCATTATACAAGAGGGTGGACTGAAGTCTCTTGATATCTAATCCCAACTCTCACTTTATGAGGTATGCAAAGAGGAGGCACTTAAACACTCTTGGTCCTCTCAATTTCCGCATTTCCTAGATGGAGATGACAGCGCTCAGTTAGTAAGGTAATTGAGAATAAAATCTCTGTGCAATCAGTGAGTGATAACACCTGGTACAACGTAGGTACTCAACACATAGAAGTTCCACACTATACTTTCTTGTTTTTTTCAGTGGTCCTCAGGTCTCCAATTTCCTCAGCTCCTACCTACTTGCCTTTGGACACTAACTTGCCAACACTTAGCTCTGGATCCCAGTTTGGCATTTGCTTCTATTCCTATTCCTCCTTTCTGGCTTTCTCACCCACTCTTGCAATGTCAGATGTGGAAGGGACTTTCAAATCATATAGACCTCCCTTCATAGGAGCTGCAGGTTGCCTCCTGCCTATGCTCTATCTGGTTCTCTTTAATGAGTCAAGTGATGACAAGCACCATTATCATAGGTCAGCATGGCATTGCTGTACTCATTACCTTGGCAGACAGTTCCCTCTACCAGTCCAGTTCTAGCACAGCCCAGGGGTTTGAAAGAGACCCTGGAGTTTTGAGGCTTTATAAGTGCCCAAGGATCTGCTTCTGACCTTCCATCTTTAAGCCAACAGGGGGTTGTGGATTCTTTCTTGTGTGTTGAGTCTCTACCTTCTTCTTCTGATTCTAACTAAAGCAAACAACTCTGCTTTTAAAGGGTTTGTGTGACATGGTCATTTTGGCCTGCATAATGTTCCTTTTCAAAGCTAATTGTACCATGTAGTATAACTGATCACAGAAGGAAAGTCTTTTTCATAGTCACAGCTCACAGGGTGAGTGCATGGGGGGATGGAGGCAGGAAATTTGGGAGATCATCTTAGGAGTCTTCCCGTAGCACCCCATACCTCTGTATCTCATTCATCGATATCTATCAAGATATCCATTCATCTAAGCACCTACATTTCTATTTACGTTTCTTCCTTTATTTATCTATCTCTATTATCTATCATATATATGAGTATCACCTATTTCTATCATGTCTACTATATATATACCTATCTATCATCTATCTATTTCTCTATCTCTTTATCTACCTACCTATCTATCATCTATCTACCTATCTACCTATCTTTCACTTATCATTTATTTACCTTATCTATTTCATACAATTTTTATTTTTTGAGAATTTCATGCATGAATATTATATCTGCATTATTTCCACCCTCCCAGTCCACTCCAGCTCCTCCATGTTCCTCTGACTCCCTCATAATTTGTCATACTTTTTGATTATTATTGTTACATATACATACATGCATTTATAAATAGACATATACATAATGCAGGGTCCATTTAGAGGTGCTCGTGTGTACTTGTGTTTAGGGATGCTCACTGTCTGGCTCTCCTTAAACCCAAATAGTTCTTTTGTTTCTCGTTTTTAGTCCAGCATTTAATTAACTACAAGATGTATTCAGCACATTATTGTAAAGTGTTTGGAACATGACTTTGCCCACCTGCAGGTTAATGTAAATGTTATGAGCACATTAAAAGTAGGCTAAGTTAAGTCACAATGACCAATAATTAGGTGTATTTAATAAATTTTCAATTAAACTACTTTCAATTTACGAGGGACTTATGAAGACCTAACTCCACTGTAAACCGAGAAGGACATATACCATCTGTAGCAATTTTCTTTAATGTTTTCAATTTGTTCTTCTCTTTCAAGGTCTTAGCTGAGCATATGAACTCTCTTTCATAGTATGACCGAAGGTACAGACTAGCACATTATCCATCCAAACAAGCCACAGTCAGAGCTGGACCCCAAAGAACTGGAGGTAAGAGCTGTGTGCAGTTCAAGGTATCTACGATCTAAGGGAGGGGATCCTAAGCCAAGTTAGTAGGGACAACTGAAACCAGCACTCAAGTGTTAGTTCCAAGGGGAGAAACAGAAGAGTGTTTGAGATAGGGGGCAGGGCAGGAACTTGACTTCATAAGACAGGGACAGGATAGGTTAGATCAATAGAGAGTCCAGGTGAGAACTGCAAATGCACTGAGGTGTCGGTCATCTGTGGAGCTGAGGCAGAAACCCATGTGTACTCTGCCTGCTCAGAAAGTCATGGTAAAGCCACATGTAGACCAGATTCCTGACCACGTTAACAAAGGAGCATCTGAGGGAGCAAGTTACACAGCAGCATTCGCTTCTGACTGCCCTGGCCTCTCAAGGTCAAAGAATCCTTTCCTATTCTGTCTTAGTGGCATGTAACATGTTCCAGATGACAGCTGTGGGTGCCCTTTGCCATGGCTGAGCTAGCCATACCCTTATGTGGTAATGGCTCCTTTTCCCTGCCCCAAATCCCATTATACTGATAAACCCCAGAAACCCTACCTTATCGTCTTGCATCATCCTTCTAGAGCCTTCCTTTTAACCTTTCCCCATCAATTGTAACTCTTTACAAGAACTTCTGAGCCTCTCCACCATTCTTTCTTCTCTTCCTGTTCCTTCTTTGACCTACTCAATTGAGCTTCCAACTCAGAGCCTCCATCTCACTGAGGTTGACAAGGGAGACCCCTGTCACTGACTGTGACTTCTCGGGTCTCATGTCACTTAATGTCTCAGCAGCATGAGCATCGTGGATCACTCCATCCTGATACTCTCCGCTCTCTGTTTCTTCCCTCCACCCTGTATAACTGCTTCATCACCACCTCCTTTGTTACCTCCTGCTCTTCCTCAGAATTTTCCCTGTTGGAAGCTCTCCTCCCCATCCATAATACACTCCCCTGTTGATCTCATCCAGTCTCATGGCTTTCTACTTTAAGTTGATGTGTCGATAGGAGATTTCCATTTGAATTCATCATATCCCAAACTAAACTCCTGAACATCACCACAAAGCCAGTGCTCCTCCCAGTTTTCTTGTCTTAGTTGATAATCTCAGTGGGAGCAGCAGAGCACCCTATGTGATTGGCTGGAGTGTATGTTTGGCTTTCCCTGGTTTGTTCCCATTGGAAGTAAGGACAAAGCCCAGAGAGGTTATCAGTTGTTAATCAAGTTTTGGACAGTTTCAGTCCTATTGTTTAAAGGCAATAACTAGGCTTTTTATACGAATTGCTAGAGACACTGGTCTGATTTACAAAGGACAGGCTGCCTTCTTGATTGCCTCTATTTCTAGATATGGGCTTATCTAGATGACTAAATGTTGCAGGATATGGCTCAGAATTGTGTTTTCTATTTCGTATAGTCATTGTCTGCTTGTGTGCTCTGTCTCTTGATCTGGAAGCTCACTGCTGTGTTGGGGATTCTGGGGCGTTGGGGATAATGTAACTTGAGAAATTTGGAGAGATTGTATGTAGGGAAGGAGTGCACACAACATTGTTGCATTAGTTACTTGACATCACCATGACCACGGGACCTGACAGAAACAACTTAACACAGGAAAGATCTATTTTGACTCACAGTTTCAGGATCAATCATATGGGGAAGGTATGGTGGAGTGGCTCAGTTTGTGGTGAAGGAAGCATGTGATAGAGGCTGTTCTTATCGCAGAAGACAGGAAACAGAGATGAGTCAGGAACCAACAGTCAGGTAGAACTTTCAAAGGCCTACCCCTAGTGACCAGCTAGACCTTATTTCCTCTAATGGCTCTGCAGCCTCCTCAAATACTGGCACCAGATGAGGAAAGAAGTCTTGAAAAGATAAAAGTATGGACAGCCTTTCAGATTCAAACTAGAACATTCCATTTCTGGATCCTAAAAGCTCTTGGCCATCTCGTAATGCAAAATGCATTTAGTCTGACTTCAAGAATCCTCATGGTCTTAACATTCCAATCTGGCTCAAAAGTTCCAAATTCAAAGTCTCTTCTGAAACCTAGGGCAAAGTCTAAGCTATATGCCTAGACAATCAAAAAGAAAGTTACATATTTTCGACATGAAATGACACAGAGTAAATGCTCCCATTCCAAAGGAGAGAAATAGGAGGATAGCAAGGACTAAAACAAGAATGCAGCCCAGAAGGCCAGGCATTGAATCCTGTATCTCTATGTCTGGCATACAGGGAACGTGATGTCATGAAGTGAGCTCCAGTGGGTTTGGGCAGCCATGCCCCTTTGGCCCTGCCATTTGCAATACACCTGTGCTCTTCCAAGACAGCTCCATTTGTTTGCAGTTTTCTTTAGCAAATGTGCCCTGTGCCTGGCATTTCCAACATCTCGAGGTTCCTAGGACAGCACAGGCTTTACCGGCATTGCGTCGCAAATCTGCCTTTCAAAGGCTCCCTGTACACGCTCAACCTTCTGCATATTACCTTGCTACACATACCTTCCTTAAGAATCTGAGTACAAGCCTCCATGGCCCCATAGCTTTTGCATTCTGCAAGTCTGTAATACCAGAACCTCATTGTGCTTACTCCTGGCCCAAGAGTATTCAGACCCTCTGGACTATGACCACAAAACTCAGAGCATATTGGTGGTTAAATGTAACAGAATACTTCCTTAACTGATGCTTTTTGCAACATACTCTCTTTGTTTAAAGGAAAATTGTTCAAACAAGTTTTTTACTTGATTTCAATGGGTGGGAGACTTACCACTTCCTAAAATGCCTTAAAGTACATTTTCTATTGTCCCTGTTCAAAGTGCACAGATTCTTTCTCTGATGCTAATCTCTAACAATTGCAGCCCATTTGCCCTCAGTTGAAACTTTAAGCGTGCTCCTTTCTTGATCAAACTGCATCATCATTTTCAAACTATTCTATTCTGCTCTTCTGCTCCCAGTTCTTACTATAAACCTGGATAAAAGTAGCTAGCAATCACCAGACCACATTCTAGTATGCTGACTTGAAATTTCCTCTGCCAAATTAATTAGATCATCACCTTTGAATTTAGCCTTACTCCGAATTTCAGAACATATAGCCAATGTGGCCAGAATCTTTGCCAGAATGTAATGTGGATGGTTGATAGTCCAATTCCTAACAAAATCTCTGTTCCCATCTGAGAATCATAAAGACTAGTTCTCTCTGCATTTCTGTCTGCATTCAAACAGTCTGAGCTCTCTTTGGAATGACCTATTTGGTTCTGCCTATAACTTTCTGAGGCTTCTCTAGTCCTCATTTCTAAACTTTTCAAATTTCCTCCCTCAAACCAGTTGCAAAGGTCTGTGAACCACATGGTCAGGTTTAATCACAGAAACAATACCATTTCTTGGGTACCAAGTTTCTATACTAATTAATTTTGCATTCTTAGAGCCATGGTGCCAGGCAGAAGCAATTTAAGAGAGGAAAGATTTATTTTGGCTCATGGTTTCAGAGAGCTTCAGTCCGTCATGGTGGAGAAGACATACCAGAATGGCTCGGTCTGTGGTGGTAAACTGTGTGGGAGAAACTTTTCACATTGTTAGTGGTCCAGGAAGAAAGAGCAGGACTAGAACGGGGACCAGGTATAAACATCAAAGGCCTGATCTTAGCCTTAGTCACTTGCTTCCAGCAGCTAGGTTCCACCTCCTAAAAATTCTATAACCTCCCAAAATAGTATCACTCAGTGAGGAATAAGCCTTCAAGACATGAGCCTGTGAGGGATAGTTTATACCCAACCATGACACTAGTGAACCACAAGGCAGGAGTTCAATTTTTGATGAGCGGAAACCATTGGAATATTTTGAGTTGAAGAAACAGTGGTTGGATATGTTTTTAAAGTTACCCTATTACTGTTTGTGCTTTCTGGATTTTTGGAGGGATAAGTGGTTAAAAAGTGTTAGAAGGCTCTTATGAATCTAGTCATAGAACAATAACACTTGGTCTAAGATGAAGCTACTTCAGCTGCATAAGTAATTTATGTTTTATTTATTTGATTTTTTAAAGTTTTTAAAAAATCTTTTTTGAGACAGGGCCTCCCTGTAGCCCCAGCTAGCTTGGAACTTGCTATGTAGACCAGAGTAGCCCGAAACTCACAGAGATCCACTTCCCTCTGTCTCCCAAGTGCTGGGATTGAAGGCATGCACCACCATGCCTGACTTCATTTATTTTTAGTTTATGTATATGAGTATTTTGCCTGGATACGTGCATGCAATGTCCACGGAGGCCAGAACAGGGCATTGAATCCCCTTGACTAGAGTTAAGAATGGGTGTTAAGTGCTTTATGGGTGGTGGGAGCTAAACCCAGGCTGTCTACAAGAACAACCACTGAGCCATCTCTCCAGCCTTGTGCATCAGTCATTTATGACCAGAAATCTTTGTGAGCTCATTTAATCATTTGGATATCATTGGTCATATGTCTTTCATAAGTAGGAACTGAACAGAATGAAAATCAAGTTAAACTGATATGATGGTATGGGCCTCAGATCTCATCTATATGGGAGGCTGAGGTAGGAGGATCATAAGTTCAAGTCATGGATGGATTATAGAATGAGTTCTAAACCACCTTGAGCAGCATGGGGAGAGACTGTGTTTAAATAAAAAGGTAGAGGGGGACTGGGTATATAATTTGGTAGAGTATTTGCCTAGCACTGAGGAAGCCCTAGGTTCAATCTCCAATATTTAAAAAAAAAAAAACCCAAGATTCAAGATTGGGCTGCATTTTGTAATGAAGACGTCCATCTTCTGTGAGTTTATTCAGTATTGATCAGATGCTATTCTCAATGGCTGCATTTACAACTTGCTAGATTCACTGAGTGAGGAGCAGACATAGCAGACAAATACATTGCAATCCTTCTTTATTATTTGGGAAGCTATTCAGCCTCCCTAGAGGGCTTTATATCTATCCCTGTAACTTTGTTTCTGTTTTTAAAAAGCACAAGTAATAGTTCTTCCAATTAATGTTCACCTCAGTAGGTATTTGCATCCTTTCAAAAATATTTTTGCACCCCTTTATACAAGCATATTTACTAATTCATTTATTGATCACCTACTACCTGTCAAGCCTGAGCACTAGGAGTGCAATAGTGACCAAGACAGACATTTCCTGCCTTCTTGAAATCTGCGTGGTAGGAGAGATCTACATTAAACAGGCATAGATAATTACATATTTTGGTAATTGCTGCCTGAAATCAGGGGGGTGGTCAAGGAAGACTCTATTGGCAAATGCTATATAAGTTGAGACTTGACTGGCAATAAAGAATCAATGTGGCAAAAATTGGGGAAAAGGGCATGAATCTTGAGAACAGACAGAGGGAGGAAAAGGCACTGGATGGCTTTAGTGACCAGAAGAGGCTTGAGGGGAAGACGGAGAAGTGAAAGGTATTCACAACAAGAACTGCTGTTCTAATGCCATGGCAGGGCAGTGCCCTTAATCAGAGTGGGAATGACTGTTAACACTGTTGAAATATTACCTAGATGCAATGCACATGGATGTTAGGAGTCCAAGCGACGCTGTGAGAATCAGGAGGTCATTGTGTCTGTTCTGTGAGACATGCCCGCTGCAGGAACTTAGTGTTGGCACTGATAGTGGAAGACAGTGGAAAGATTTGAGAGACAGTTTGAAAGTTGAAATGATGACATCATTTTTCTCAAAGTGATAGAGAATGAAGAGAAATAGCAAAAATGACTCAGCTTTCTAGTTTGAGCAACTGGCAGATGGCAAAAACTGCTTGCTGCTCGACGCCTCCATAGCCTTTCCTTACAGGTTTCAAACACCTGTTTAAATAGTGTTTCTGGGGCTTGAGAGACGGTGCAGCGGTTAAGAGCACTGGCTGCTCTTGCAGAGGACCTGGGTTCAAAACCTAGCATCTAGATGGGAGCAAACAACAGTCTGTAACTCCGGTTCTGGAGGATCTGGCATCCTCTTCTGACTTCCAGGGACATTGGTGCATTTACATTCAGGTAGGCAATATACTCATGCACCTAAAATGAAGATCATAGATAATAAATAAAATGTTTTAAATACTTTTTTTCCTAGACTCCTTTTCCTAGACTCACTGATTGTCAAGTATTCCCTCTAATTATTTTGTGTAGTCATATTCTCTAATTTTTGTTTTACTCAAGTGTCTTTATGCCTTGTTTGGTACAACCTATATTTACATTATCCTTCATTTTGTCTGAAGGTTGTTTCTATGATGTGCAAGGAGTGCATTCCAATGGTTACATTCATATTGTTGCCACCTAGTGAACTGTAGGAGTCTGGTTGTATGGTGCTGGAAGTGGAAGGGCCATGTTTTCAACACGAGCGGCGTGGGTCTTGGGTTCTTTCCACTTCATCTTCTGAAATAATGGAGTTACACAGTTATTAGTTCCAGCATTTCACTTGATGTATAGCTCAATGCCTCTGTTCATGGGGAGATAATTCACCTTCAGGAGTTTTAGAAGAGAATCTATCATTTAGTTTCAACTAAGAAATATACATTTCGGTTGTATATTTTACTTTCAGTCAATTTTTTTCCTTTTAAGTTTGACCTTAAATTTGCAGAGAAGAGTGATATTTACATTGAGTGACTCTAAATCATATGGAAGTTATGTATTTTACTTTATATTATGTATTTTACTTTACATTCTTACTTATAGATAGTATGAATGACTATATGTTCAATATAAAATTTCAAACCAAGAGAGCTGGAGAAATGGCACAGTGGTTAAGAAGCACTCTTAATAATTCTCAAACCTATTTATTTATTTACTAAGTATACATTCTTATTATTGCCCTTTTAAAAATTGTCAATTCACATATTTTTAATAACCCCGAATCTGGTTATGTCTGTCTATATGCTCATAAGTTGTGGAGCCATCTATTGGAGTATGGGCAACTTACTAGTGGTCACATCCCTAAAGAAAAATGACTTTCCATCCCTCAGCAGTCATTACTGTCAACAGTGTGAGGCCCTGGTAGTCCCTTAATTCGTTTTGGAATTTTACCTGGTTTGGTCTTGTTTGGTTCTTGTGCAGGAAAACACACTTGCTGTGAGTTCATGTATGTAATATGTCCTGAAGACAGCATTTCACAGCTCTCCTCCCCACCTTCTGCCTCTTACATTCTTTCTGCCTCTTTCCCATAATGTTCCCTGAGTCTTGGGGGAAGGATTAAATAGATGTCCCATTTATGGCTGTTGTCTCACTTTTCTGTTTCATTCTTCTGTGATGGGAACCCTTTATTTTATGTTTGACTAGATCACACATTAAAAATGCTTCACTTATTCCACATTTTTTATGCTATTTTGTATCATGTAAAAATTTATACTTTTGTTACATAAAATCTTAGTTTTTTTTGTCTAATGCATTCTAAGTTTTCTGTGCTAAAGAGAAGAGTCTTTCCCAACTGAAGATTATAAAATAATTCTCTCTTGTATTATTCTGGTAGTTTTCATAAACTAAAAAACAACTTAGTCCTTGATTTCATCAGAAATTAATTTTATGTACATGGAGTTACTTATAGATTTGGCTCTTACTCTAACACATAGACATTTAAATATTTGCTTAATAAGTAAATGAACATAGTATTTCCACCAAATTTTTAATTATTCCAATATCACTTATTAAGTAGTTAACCATTTCTTTATTATGTTACAATAATCCCAGTGTTCAATGTTAAATTCTCAGTGTTTTTTGGTCTTTTTACATGTCCCATTTATCTCTTCTATTTTAATTACTATAAATTGAAAGTGCATCGCTATCTTTATTACTGTCAGTTCTTAAATTTTCTCATATTTTCTTGTGTATTCATCATCCATATAAATTTTAGAAGTAACTTTTAAAGTCTGATACAATTCTGTGGGAAATTTTAAACAGAATGCATAGTATTTATAGATTAAGTTGAAGACCATTGGTTTACAGTACTCTTATGGTCATGTCGCAATTATAGGTAGAGATTTTTGGTCTTCATTTCTTGAAAAATAAGAAACTCCTGTCTAACTTTGAGTGAAGATTGTTTAAAAGAACTAGAAGTATGTGCTGTATCCTTAGATGTCACAGCATGCTGCCCAGAACAAAAAAGTCAATCAAGAACTATTTATGAAATAAATGTCATTATTATTTAAAAATCTGTACATTTTTATAACTCTGTTATTTTTATTGCTTTCAAAGTTGGAGTGATTTCCAACTTAGCAAAATGTTGTAAAGAACTCCCGACTAACCAAGCACTCTTCCTATAAACATCCTACATAGCCATAAGTATAATCATTGAAAGGAATGAGTCCACAGTGGTACAACCTGTAATCCTTATTCAGACTTCTCCATTTTCCTCCACCGGTGTTGGATAGTCCTTTAGGACCCAATCCAGGAAGCATATGATGTCTAATTGTCATGTCTTAGTCTGCTTCGAACTGTGACAAGTGAAGTTCTTGACGCTCTTTGTGTTCTGGGGATGTGGTGCTAGGGCCTTTTGTGTGTTATGAAGCATTCTACTCCTGTGCTGCATCCCTAAGCCATCCTTGACATTTTTCACTCAAAAGTGCTAATAAGTCAGTTTTCAGAGTGCCCCTCGTTGTATCTGCATCTGATGCTCCCTCAGTATCCGACTGGTGTGGTTCACTTCTGGAATGAGTGCAGACTCAAAGCTAGGTCCCTTTCAGGCTTTGTATCAGAGAATGTAGGGGGAGGGTTGTTTTCGTTTTTGCTCATGATGCTCACTTCCATGACTGGCTAAGTTAGTGCTCACTGGGTTTCTCCACGATTAACTGAGGATTTTCCCTTCTTAGTTTCCAAATGCAAGTCCTTGTTTCTCAGTTTCTCACTATGGGTTTGACTTCTAATTTTAGCATTTTAAAAATTTCCTTCTATTTGCTTTCAGAACATATCCCGTGTCCTTCGTTTCTCTCACATTACTAATTGAGATTCCGTTGTAAGGAGGAGTACTACCCTCTCCCTGTTGATTGATTAAATATGAATTTGGAGATAATTGTTTCATTCAATGGATTACGATGTGATAATGTCATTAAATACTTTAGCACTGAAAAATTTCTGGTTTGGGAGTGGCCTCCAAAATATCTTCTCTGATTTTTTTTTTAATGTGGCCTTGTTACTTTTTCTTTCATATCTTTGCTTTTTGGCATCACAAGATGTTCTGGGCTCATTTACATATTGTCTATAATTTTTGATGCCTGTCTTTTATCAGGGACTGGTACTTAGAACCAACATCTGGGCTCTTAGTTTGCTTGTTGCTATTGGGTTGTCATAGTTTTTAGAACTTCTCAGCAGACAGAGCTAGTCTACACACACAAACATGTCCAAAGAGCTTTGCTCATCCCTCTGCATGAATTTTACAAATAAGTATCCATAATTCCATAGTTAATCAAGAGAGCGATATTCTTCCTCACAATAGATTCTCAATCTATACTAATTCCACTCAAATCTCACTATCCATGTATGTTTATATATTTTTCAGTCCTAATGTAATACCATAACGTATTATTTTAGTTAGAAAAACCTTTGGATAATATGTGATGCAATTATTTTATTTTACAAGGGAGGAAATCTAGGAGCACATGATCCAGTTGCCAAGGGGAAGAAGCACATTACAAAAACAAAATAAAACAAAACCACAAAACAAAACAAAAAACCTTATAGCTGGCAGGAGTTACAATTTTAATATTGTGAATTTTAGAGGCGGGATTAGCAAAGACAGGAAATGTAGTCAGGTCATGCTCAGAAGAGACATTCATTCACTTTTTTTCCTGCACTATTTCTATATAAATAATTTATAAATAAATTTCTATATAAATGAGGTTATTTTGGCTAAAACATCAAGCATTTGATCAACATGGCTTGTGTATATAACATAGTCAAACACCAAAATAAAATCAGATGTACTTCTCATGTGATTTTTAAGACAGTCTCTGGAAAGTGGAGAAATCAAGTGTTCCGTTATTATGTTTAATTTCCACAATTATGGAGACAGTCAAATGTTAGAGGTCACTAAAGCTTATAAATATATTACAAGAAGCATATATAAAGGACAGCTTTATTTCTTCTTCCTCCTCTTCTTCGTCCTTCTCCTCTTCTTCTTGCTCTTCTTCATGGCAGGGTCTTGCTATGTTACTGAGACTGGCCTGAAACTCACTATGTAGTCCAGGCTGGCCTTGAACTCTTGGCAATCTTCCTGCCCTGGTCTCCCAAGTACTAGGATTACAGATGTGAGTTACCACAGTTGGCTTTCATTCTTTCTTTCTCCCAGAAATATCATCAATGTCTTTCAATGGCCATGTTTTTCAATCACAGAGACTGAAATTTCTAAAGTTATGATGAAAAGAAGAGTAAGTCTCCTGGAAAGTAATTTATTTTCAAGTCTGAAAAATGAAATTATACTATATGTTGAAAAAGTGACTTCTGTGTGTTTTATCTCTCCTCTGTTATGAAGAGGTCCTATCTTAATAATTCCTTAGGATCATGATTTTCTTTCAGAGATTCAGAAGAAGGAGGAGATGAAGAAGAGGATCTTGTTCCCATTGTCAAGGTGACTATGGAAGGAGGTGTCTACAGTATCTGGAAATACTGTAATTAGAAATGGAAACATAGAGTTTGTTTTTCTGAAGATGATATTGCATGTGATGTCCAAAGTCTGGTATTTGTTGATCAAGTATACCCATATGTTATGGGTTAAAAATCAAAATCACAGGTATTGCTATTTCTGTGGGAAAATATTTGTAGACCATCACAGATGATCCCAACTCATCAAATCCCAGTTTGTGTGTCTATAGAATTTCAGCAATTCTATTGTACTATATTTTTCTTACCATATTTATAATCGGTTTTTATTCCTAACTCTTACCCCAGATGCTCAACAGATTTCATTTGAGTCTCATCTTGGCAAGACATAGTCCTAGCCAAAGGTAAACTAACTCAGTGCCTTGGATTTTGAGGAGTTCTGAAAAATTGGTGAACAGAACCTGGTTCTTCTACAAGAGAAGGGAGAAGCCTTGTAGCCCCATAGGAAGTTAAAAAGACTTTGTATACCTAGAGTAAGCTCAGAGATCTTTCATATTCTTTTTAGAGAAAATGTCTTTTTGGTTTCAAACTGGTATAGCTGCCTACACTTATGATTTTCTTCCTTTCTGTTTTCACTTGATATATATTTTAACTTCTCATCTAAAATCAAATATTTAAGTGGAGATGAAGATAAAGAATGATCATAACCAAGACTATACTCTGGGGATATGAGTTAGCCACAAATCTTTATCCTGATTCAACATATTTATGGGCATTAAAATTAGAGATATGGGAACTATGTTCTTGCCTTGTGTGATTTAAGGAACTGGAAATTACTTCTGAGTTTCTTGATTGAAAAAAAGATCTATAAAAGTGACGTTTCACAAAGCATTAAAGAGCTATTGCTTAAGCATCTCAAATGATTTCTTACCATTGAATTCTTACCTCTTTAAAGAGCGTCTTCATATTGCAGAAGACAGTATAATAAATATTTTACAGAGAAAAGACTAGTTCTCCATGGTTGATATGTTACTAAATCATTTTCTTATTTGTTGAGGACAAAAAATATTTTTTCTTTGTCTCAATCCAAGAAAATCAGAATGCTTTTAATAAAAGAAATAAATTTAAGACCAAAAAACATTCAGATACTATTATTTTTGAGAAATCAACCAAAAAAGAACTGTGAAGAGTTAGAAAAAAATAAATTTAAGCATAAAATTTAGTTATAATAGAATGAGCAAAAATTATCCTCCAAATAGATATATGTTTTGTGTTTCTTTCTTTTCAAATCTATTAAGATGAGGAAGTTTCTCTTTAAGTTCACAAGGACACTGAATACTCACACCATCCCCATCATGCACATTAACATCAATTGGCTTCATGGTGAGGAAAGACTGAACCCCAGGGTGTATCTAAATGACATTCTCAAATGGGCCCTGTAAACTTTATTGCATTTCAAGTTGCATAAGTTTGGATTCCATATTTGAAAAAAGAAATTAAACATGGTAAGATCATCTGTATAGCTAGTGAGACCATTAAAAATATTCAGCAGAACGCAGAGATAATTTCAAGTTATAAAAGGAAAAAAGATTTTGACTGAGGACCTGATTTCCTACAAGTGAGAAGTGGGCATTCTGCATTTTAATGAAAGGATCTTGTTTAGGACATTTCTCAGAAAACCATTCTCTGAAATGGACCAAAGTGGCTAGTCCTTACACTAGGTTATAGAAAAGATTTGCTATAGAAAATCTTTACTTTTTCCATATTTTCAAACAGTATTCTCTGTAAATGATAAATATACAGGCCCCAAACAATCTATGAGAAGTTACTCTGGACTTGGCAAATATATGTTTGGGATTTCAAAAGGAGTGTTCTAGAGGATTTTTCTAATGAGCATTACATTTTATATGTGCTTATTTTAATGACAGTCTAATGTTACTACTTGGTGATGACTCCTTTTGTTGTGGGTTTTTTTTTTTTTTTTTTTTTTTTTTTTGTCTCTTTGAGGCAGGGTCTCCTTGTACTCCCAGCTTGCCTGGAACTCCCTATGTAGACCAGGTTGGCCTTGAACTCACAGAGATCCTTTTGTCTCTGCCTCTGGAATGTTGTGATTAAAGGCATGCACCACCACACCCAACTTAGACGACTTATTTTTAATACTCAAGTGCTGATTCCCAGTGTTTTTGCATGATTCAGGGTCCCTTTGTTGCTAAGAAGTTCTAGTTTGGTAAAGCAAATGAAAACTGAGCAGAAGTGGTAGATGAAGCATCTAGGGCACATGTGCTCTATGTTGTATGTGGGATGTTCTGCCTGTGAAGAAGCATGACAGGATCATCACTAGTTCATAGTTCATAGGCATGTGAAACTCTAAAGATTCTCACTTATGAACAGACCACACCTATTTGTCATCTCCTTCTCCTGAAAGCCCTGAAAATGACAGTAGGATTTAGATAAATCATAGTTCTCATTCTTGAGCATTACAGAGGTCACAAGGAGTGTTTTGTAGTGTCACTGAATTTTGGAAAACTGGGTGAAAGAACACAGAGAAGCTAGCACTTAAAATGCACCCATGTTTGGGTAGAAGAAGATTTTAAGTGAAGTAAACAAACTCAGCTTCCTGGTTTTATCACTGAAAGTCATGCAGCCCTAGGGAAGCTGAAGCAGTTGAAATGCCCAGGGTGTCAAGCACAAGCTCACAAACAGACCAACCTGCTGCTCTCATTTTGTCTCTCCAGAATTGTGAATTAAAAAGAAAGGAGAGTCCCAGGAGGTGCTGTGTAGACCTCTAGGGGGAGAAAAGGCCACAGGGGTCCTATCTAGATGTTAATCCTGCAATCTACAAAACGAGCCTCTTAAACAAGATGTGCCTACTTGTGTAGTAGTGACACTACTGTTGTGGCACTAACCACTTGCTTTCTGATTAGATTCCAGTCCTGCTCCACAGGAGGGAATCCATGCCTGGTAGTGGAAATATGGTCAGAAAGTCATGGTAGGTAAGATCATAGGTCCTAAAGAGCAACTGTCTACTGTTGCTAAATTGGCATGGTTTTAAGCTGTTCTCTAAATATTCAGACTTATAACCATAGATAAACATTACTTAAACAGGAAAGCATCTTTTTCTAGCAAATGGCGGTGAATGCAGAGACTGATGACTGTAAAAGATGCTGAGATTAAGTGATGGGTGAGTCAGACCTAAACAAGGATGTTTATACCATCCTCTCCAAAGCAAGGAACATTGTGGAAGAGGGGCAGGGAGAATGTAAGAGTTGAAAAATAAGAAGAGCTGTGAAATGAGATCTTCTGGGCAAAACACAGCCATTCTAATCAGGAACTCACAGCAACTATGGATGCCTGCAGTGGCTTTGCAGAACAATGGGCCTGTTAACAGTCAGGCATTGATGGACAAAGGACTTAGAGAGCCCTATAAGAGCTGACTATTTGTCTCTTTTGATAGATACAGGAAATCATTTGCCTTTAGTCATATACCCACTACTGACCACATCAGACTCCAATAGATGGTTCTAATCCAATCATCATATTGATGGCCCTGGTCAAACTAAATGGGTCATAAAATGAAACCAAAGCTCATTAATTGGGTAAAGGTGGGAGTGGGGGCAGGGTTTTGATAGGGATGGAAAGAAGGTAAGAAAGGGGAAAGAGTAATCAGAATTCTTTATACACATGTATGAAATTGTTAACCAAAATATATGAAGTTTAAAAAGCAAACAAGCAAAAAATAAAAAAAATTAACAAAAGACAAGGAGCCTGGTCTATGTAGTGAGTTCCAGACCAGCCTGGGTTTCATCAAAGTCCTTAAAGAAAAGTTTGTTTATGAACATTGTGTTTAGATATTTATACCTACTGTATTTCATTTATTTATTTATTTGTTTGTTTGTTTATTTATTAGACAGAGTCTCCCTGTAACCCCAGCTGGCCTGGAATATGTAGATCAGGTTGGCCTCAATCTCATAGAGATCCACCTGTCTCTATCTCCCAAGTGCCGTCTCACCTAGCCAATTTCTTAATTGCTAAAGAAACTAATCATAAGATGCTGCTGTCACACTATAATTTAGTTTATATGATGAGGTATAAATACATTTAAATGCATATGATCTAATCTAAAATATGTTACCAGGCATCTTCTTTTATTATATCAAATATAATTGTTTCATGAATATCTCTCAAACATAAAATAATTAAGATTTTCATAACTGAGGAATAAAGGCAATCCTGAATCAGGCAATTGTGTTAACACACAGCAAACAAACTGGCAGATAGATGTGTTTAATTTTCATTTTATTGACATGATAGTTTTGCCTTCATTTCAGTGCTATTCTTATGGTTCTATAGATGCATTTGAGTTATAAACTTTAGGTGCATATATGTACTTACATTTCTGTACATATTTAAATAGCATTACAGAAATAATTTAAGCATATAATGAAGTATGTGAGAACTGTGTGTGTGTGTGTGTATCTTAAGATTGATATATTCCTTCCTCTCTCTTTTATTTAGTAGGCCTGATGACTTGAATCCACTCAATTTTATTTCATTTACTCCCCCAGTCTTTCAGGCTCATGTTAATCAGCATCCACAGTACAGTTGCTAACCCTAAATGGACTAAACCACAGGCACAGCATAATTCCTTCTGAAGTTACCTTGGAAGGCTTTTAGCCTCTGTTACAGGGTGTTAGTTCATCACCCACAGATGTACACAACAGATGACCATAAGTGTGAGAAAATCCAAGTCTTCTTGGCACCTCAGGAGCACTGACATCCCGTAGGGTATATTGGCTAAAGATAACTCTGAACAAGAGGAGGCGTGTGTACACGCACTCTTAGAACTTAGTAATAGCTTTTTTGAGTTCCCCAGTAGACTAGAAAACCAAGCTGCCCCATTTGGGCTGCATTTTGCCCCAGGTATTCATGGTAGGTGAATGGGAAGAAGAGTTGCCTCATGTCCCCGGGGTTTCTTGTCTCCTCTGCCCACTACTGGAAATGGAGGTTTAACCCAGGACCACGCATATACTAGTATTCTATCTTTGCATCCCATCCCTAGCACTACCTAAAATCTCTCTGGCACCATGGTGTGCAGCGAACATGCAAACGTATGCCAGCGTGTAGAGCCAGCACAGCCCACAGCCACAGCGTCGCTTTAACATCCACCAGTTTTGACAACAGAATGCTCATCAAAGAACAATGCTGAAAGAAAGAGCTATAAAAATCTAGTCAAGCCATTGGGTCTTAGCTTTAGGAAATAGAGCATATTTTTAGATATGGGATTTCAACAAACTAGAGTAAGTGGGACATCGCTCAGAAAACCTGTGTATCCGGGGGACGCAGGGTACTTGAAATTATTTTGGTTTCTGAGTATTATTTAAATAGTCATGTATTAGTTTTACTGAAAAGTTGAAACTATTTTAAGAAAACAATGAGGGAATTTAGCTGTCAAAACAAAATTTTGGTGAACAATTATATATCCTGTTTATGAACTGGATTGTGACTCTCAAATGCAGTGTTGAAGCTGTAATTCCCAGTGGGATCGAATCTGAAGACAGGACTTTTAGGAAGTAGTTATTATTACATGAGAATTTTAGGCTATGGACTTGATCTGATATTGTAATAGTTTCTTTTCTGTTGCTGTGATGGAAGACGGTGAAAAGGCAATTTATAGAGGGAAGAGTTTCTTTGGCTTATGATTCCAAAGGGATTAGAGTCCATAATGGGGGTGGGGGCATAGCTGAAGAGGTGGGCTGGAGCAGAAAGTTAAGCGACCACATCGTCAAGCAGGCACAGGAGGAAGGGTACAACTGGAAAGCTGGCAGGGCCGAAGAACTCTCAAGTCCACCCCCACTGAGGTTCTTCCTCCAGCATGGCCACACCTCCTAAGCCTCTCAAGAGAGCACTACCAATGAGGCCAAAATGTCCAAATAATTGGAGCTCACAGGGGACACTCATTCAACCACCGAAGGTAGGGCCGTGGGCTTCTAAGAAGGGGTAAGAAAGAGGCACCTTGCTGTCTTTCCATTAGGGAAGAGTTGGTGAGACAGTGGCTGCTTTTAGTTCAGAGTCCTTCCAGAAACCAAACAGCCATCTTGATAATGGACTTCTGGCTTCCAGAAGGATTAAGAAACGAATTTCTGTTAGGCTACCCATGCTATGGTACTTTGTTATGGCAGACTGAGTAGACCAATGTACCTTCTTTAGCAACGTTTTCAACTAGCATTCAGACTTGAATGCAATTTAAAATATTTCTGACTCAGCTTCTACATGCCCATAAGCAATTCAAGCAATTCAAAGTTCACCATATAGAGCATACATTCTCTAATGCATGTCAAGTGCTTTGGAACTAGGCACTCCAATTGTTTGACCCCCTGGCTTTCACTGAGTCCAATTCCATCTCATGTCAATATAAGCAGGATTTTTTCCTATCAGTTTCCAACAATGCTCTTGTTTTAGTTCTGACTCCCTTTTTTGTGTTTTTGAGACAGTCTCACTATATAGCCTAGTTTTGCCAGGAATTTTCTAAATAGCCCAGACCTCCCTCAAATTCACAAACCTTTTACCTAAGCTTCCCTAATGCTAGGAACACAGTTGCGTACCAACACGCCTTTCTTGTTTTAGGTTTCTTAACTTCAAATTTACAATGAATGACTTGCCTTAATAAAATAATATCAAGGTAATATAGCTCAGGGACCATTTCGGAGGAGGGGATGGAAAAGATTGTAAGAGCCAGGACTGGTTCATGAACATAGGCAAACAGAGGCTTTCAGGCCAGTGGAAGCTTGCTCATCTGAACTTGTGGCAGTGGTGATACTGAGCACAAGACACATGCCAACTCAATCAACAAGGGCTTAGAGTAGAGTGAGGGAAATGTTTGGCCGGCTGGTCCTAGACTGAGATCGTCGGAAACGGATAATGGCTGGGTGAGGGAGAGTAGGCATTCCTTAAGATCTCCAGGAAGGCTGAATAGACGCCTGTGGATAAACCAGAACTGGAGGACATCTGGGTAAAGTGCTTGACTGGATGGGACTTAGCTTGTATGTCAGAGTGCATGAGACCCAGTGGGAGGGGCATGGATGGGGGAGGGGATCTAAATTCGATTAAGAACTGTTGTATGAAATGTACAAAAGCTCAATAAACATATTAGAAAAATTATATTAGGGTAACAAAATAGTGGATGTACAAAGTTGGTTTGCTTTATCATCTGTTATCTGGGAAATCATACCACACTTACTTGTAGGAAAGACTTAAAGGTCCATCCACGAGTTGTTTTAGAGTGATGTGGAGAAGGATCTAAAAAGAAATGGACTTCTTTCCAGGTCAGCGCTGTCCTTCTTTGCTCCCTCTGAGGCTGGACCAGCTGGATTTATTGTAGGTCTGTTAACAAGAATGACTGCAGCTTAGAGAAGTTGCTCAATATTTTGTCTGTTTATTTTCTCATTCCAGCCCTGGGACTTGAGGCCTGCCTTCCCTTGTGAAAGACTTCTTACACTGCCAGATTTTCCCCTCCCCTCTCCCTCAAGCCCTGGACTGCCACCTCCTTTAACACTTTCTCTCCCTCTTCCTTCTAAGCTCAGCAACGTAAACCCCATTATCATAGCATAGGGTTGTTACTATAGATGTCATAGATATTTCTTTTCAGTGGTCGAGTCTTCTAGTGCCCCTAGTCCATGGATCTCAAGTGTCTTTGATCATTAAAGTGGCTGTATAACAAAATTCCCTATGCTGGGTCATTAATAAACAGCACAAGTGTTCCACACCCTGTTTGTGTGGTGGACACTGCCAGATCATGGTGTTGGCAGGTTCCATGTTCAGGGAGGATCCATTCCCCATGCCTGGTTTCCAGTGTTGCCTTAACATTGCTGTGAGAGGCAAGTGGGCTATCTCAAATAATTTTTAAAACTTTTTATTTTTTGTGGTGTGTCTGGATAGCGCTCGCTCTCTCTCTCTCTCTCTCTCTCTCTCTCTCTCTCCCCCCCCCTCATGTGTGTGCAGGCCAGAGGTCCACCTTGGGAGTCTTATTCTATCACTTCCACCTTAACTTAAAAATATTTTGAGTGTATTGCCTGCATGTATGTAAGTTCATCCATGTTGTGCAATGTCTGTGGAGGTCAGAAGAGGACATTGGATCCCTTGGAACTGGAGTTATGGATGGTTGTTAGCCATCGTGTGGGTGCTGGGAATCAGACTGCTCAGTGCTCTTAGCTACTGAGTCACCTCTCCAGCCCCTCCACCTTATCCTTTGAGACATGGTCTCTCACTAAACCTGGAACTTGTCAATCAGGCTAGACTGACTAGACAACAGGCTCCAGAGATCCTCCTGTCTCGGCCTCCCACTGCTGGATGACAGGCACAGCTACACACAGTTTTTGACTTTGATGCCAGGGATATGAATCTAAGTCTTACTGCTTGCATAGTAAACACTTTACCAACTGAGCTATCTTCCTAGTCCCTATTTGTTATATTTTTGAGGCAGGTCCTTACTCTCTGATCCAAGATGAGGTCAAATGTGCGAGGACCCTGCTTCAATGGCCCTCCCTGGGTCCTCAAGCCTCTTTTACAGGGTACTAGTCCTATAGAAGAGGGTAGAACCCCATTAATCACCTTCCAAGGGCTGGGGGAATTAAGTCTCAATAAAGGAGCTGTGAGAGACAAAGGCATTTAGAACATGGCACCCGGGACCCTGACAAATGGTCTTTCCAGATAACAGCAAACTGCGGTGCTGAAAGGAAGACTAAGATTTATCCATCTTAAGGTTCACTTTCATGATGCATGAACTGTAGGAAATGCTTGTTCTCCGACTGGCCACACGTACAGCTGAGGGCAGAATGAAAGTGAGTGGGAACTAGATGCTGCTACAGATCCTTAAGAGTGAGAGCTAGTCTGCATGTGTGCAGAAGCAAGAGCACTGCGTTTCTATACCAGTCACTAAGGATGAGAAGAAGCTCCCAGATTCTTCACAGAACTGTGCTCAACCTTGGGTTATTTTTCAGAAGAACATAAGAAGGTGTGCATATAACTACCTTTCACTGTGCTCTTTAAATATATTTAGTTAAACAGTTCTACAAAACGAACCCTAACAACATGAGAGTTTATCAGTCACACTGTGCACGTGGGTACACAGAAGTAGGATTAGTTTGGGCCATTTGAGTATCTAGTTTTCATGAAGATTAATATTTTTTTACTGAGAACTTCATATATTCATATAATGTGTTTTGATCAAATCTACCCTCTCTTTCCCTCCCCTCTGGTTGTTTTCCTCTCTCGCCCAGCACGTTTCCCTCCCAATTTTATGTGCTCTTTGGTTTTTTAACAAAACCCACTGAGTTAATTTAATTCTAACAGTATGTGCATGGGTGTGGGACCATCTACTGAAGCAGGGGGCCTTTCAGAGGCTACATCCCTGAAGAGAACTTACTTTCCCTCCACCAGGGGCCATACTAGCATCTCACCCAGGGCTGGGATTCCATGAGCCCTTCCAGGGCCCCTGCTGGGATTTTTGCTTGGCTTGATCTTGCGCAGGTCTTGAGCATGTAATCACAGCCAATATAAGTCATGTGTGCAACAGCCCTATCATACAGCAAATACTGTTTTATTGCAGACATCTACTAGGAAGCATACTATCGTTTACATAATGCATTTTACTGTGACTGATAGGAGACTAAATTAAATCCAGGGGCATGTGGGTTTTATTCTGCATTATTCAGGCAGTGTGGCTTTGTGCCATAAATCAGAAAAGCTATATGGATATGAATATTGATAAACTTTGGAAACATAGTACCTGATGTGAGTAGGCCTGATTAAATATTTACTCATGAATGAAGTCATAGGTCACCATGCTGAAATCTTCAATTATGGGATTTCAGTTAGAATTAACCAAATTTATGTTCTCTCAGGTCTCAAAATTGAATCAATTTGAGACTGAGCATACAATGTCTCTCAATCATTTTTAGACTCAGCAGGGATGAACTGTGTAGTTTTCAGTGCTGTGTGGACTTGGTCTCTTGCTCGGTTACATTTGATTGATGGCTGGATGACTCAAAAGGCTCAAGGAATTTCCCTTTGACTGTCTGACACTTGGATGTTACTCGTTTATTTCTACATAGCATATTATTTTTAAAGAATTTCTTAATATATCCATTTATTGAATTTTTGTGCATTTTATATATAGTGCATGTTAATCATATTTAGACCACTCCCTTATCTGCACCTCATACCCTGCCCCCCCACTGGATTTCATGCATTCTGTCATATATGTTAAGGCCTATCAAGTCAAGTTTGTGTAACCAGATGTCCCTTGGTGTGAGTTCATTCACTGGAGCCTGTTCAGCCTATCTAGCATCACTTCCTTAAAGAAGACCAACTCTCTCTCTCTCACCCAGCAGTAATCAGCTGACAGTAGTTCATGGCTAAGGTTGTGGCCTCCTGCCCATCTTCCCAGTTCTGTGCTGAGTTTTTGTCTGATTGAATTTGCATGGGTCTTGTGCATGCTGTCATTATTGCCATAGGTTCATATGAGTAAGTTCCCAGAAGACTACAATACTCTGTTTCCTATGATCATGAGCCACTCCTGAATCTCCTGCTCTTTCACTCTGTGTCCCATTCCCTTGAAATAGAGTCTCTCACAGAACCTGGAACTTGGTTGACATCCATCAGGAAGACCGCTGGGCACAGAGGCTTTGCAAAATGAATCAAAAGTTGTAAAAAAGATTCAGATCTTTTTATATCATCTTTCTATCTTAGTAACTTATCTGAAAGAATTAATCAGAGGTGTGCACAAAGATGTTGCGAAAATGAAAAATTAAAAGCAAACTCGATATCAAACCATCTGAATGGTTCCTGAAAAGTCCACTCAGGAGTTGATTGCATGAAGTTTTTAAAAACTTCTGCACAAAAAAGCAAACAATCAACATGGTGAAGAGATAGTTTGCATATTGGGTGAAAATTTTTTGCCAAATTTATATCTGACAAGGGATTACTTTCTAGAATCTATGAAAAGTTTAAAAAATTAAATGCTCAAAAGGAATATGATCAAAAAATGGGTAAATGAACTGAACAGTTCTCAAAAGAAGGAACACAAATGTCCAATAAATATATGCAAAGATGCTTAATATCCTCAGCCATTAGGGAAATGTGAATATGAGCAAAATAAAGCAATATCTATGTTTGAAAATGACATAAAGAAACTCGTGTTTTGTATACACTTACTAAAAAATTAACAAAAAATAAAACAAAACATCTCACTGTGGAAGGGAACATCACATAGCTCTTGCAAGTCTCATGCAGTTTGCTCTGAAATATTGCACAAAGAAGGAAAATATGTTCTTATAAATAAAGTGAATTCTCAATTTTATTAGACATACTACATAGGAAGAGAGAGAGACAGAGAGAGACAGAGACACAGAGAGAGGGAGAGAGAAAGAGAGAGATAGAGAGAGAACAAAGACTGAAAGGCTAAATACCTCGATGTTACCAATCCTGAACCACAGGAAATAGAATGAAAATGATCTAACTTAACTTTCTTATTTTTCTATATTCTTCAGTGTATCTTCAGCTTACTTTTATTTTAAAATATTTTATGTAAAAATATAGGAGGCTATTTAAAAATTGTTATTTATAAAAAATTATGGCAACAATTATTTAGTTAAAATATTCAGCAAAGAATAACTTTAAAAAATACTTTATCCTGCTACTAAGTCATAAGGAAACAGAAGATATTACATTTACACTAAATCAATTTTGTGGAAATAAATTTAGAAAAGTACAAAAATAGCCTCAAAATAATTTATTCCTTTAAACTTAGCAATTCACTGTATTGAGTTCTATTTTTTAAACATAAAACAATGCACTAACATCCATGGATATATTTACTAAACATTTGGATCAATCCAACTATTAGCACTAAATGAATGGTTAGATTTTTTTTTTAAGTAGAAATACTTGTAATCTTTTGACTCTTTAAACATTATATTATCCCAAATCATTCAATGACAGTTTGAGATACAGTAGAATGCTAAGTAAAAGTGTAGAGTACAAAAGGACACTGTGGAACAAACTTGTAATCTCTCAAGAAACAGAAGCAAGAGAGCTAGGAGTTCAAGGCCAGCCTTGGCTAAATAATGAGTTCAAGACCAATTTGGGCTATATATTGAGACCCTGGCTCAGAAGTCCAAAATTAAAAAAAAAAAAAAAAGAAAATTGTTTTCCATCAGACAATAAAATTTTGTAGGTTACAAACTTAATGTAAGTTCAAAAACCTGTAACTATGTATAGAATATATTTACTAATCTCTGGATAGTGAAACTACAGATAATTTAAAAAGATGTCCTTTTATTTCAAATTTTATTATATATGATTACATTATATGTTTAATTCTTTTGAGAATTTCATACATGAGTACTGTATTTATATCATTTTCACCCCTCCTGTCCCACCTCCAGCTCCTCTCACACCCCCATTGCCTCTGAATTCCTTGTCATCTGCTTTGCTTATTACTATTACATATAAACACACATTTATACACACACATAATGCACTGAGTCTATTTAGTGGGGCTCCCGTGTATATGTATTTACGGTTGAGCACTTGGGACTGGATGAACTATCAGGGAGGTCCTTCTCCCTCCTTCACATCCAGTAATTGCCTGTAGCTCTTCATTTAGAGGTAGGACCCTGTGAGTTTTCCTCCATCTGCATTGGTATGTCAACTGGTGTTGTCAGGCAAATCTTGTTTAGGCAACCATGTTGAGATTTTGTGGGTGAGGCTTCCCAATCACGTCTAGAATACATCATTTAGCAGCTAGTGTCCATCATGTTCCCCTGGTTCTTACACTCTTCCCATCCCTTCTTCAGTGATGTTCCCTGAACCTTAGGTGCAGGGGTTGCATTGTAGATGTATCAGTTGGACTAGGCACTACACAGTGGCTTATTGTCTGAATTTTGATCAGTTGTGGAACTTTGTAATAGATTCATCTGTTGCAAAATGAAGCTTCTTTGATGGGTCGTGAGAGCCACACTTATTCGTGAATATAAGGATATGTATTTAAAACATAGTTAGAAATTACGTTGGTTTAGCAAAGTGGCAATAGTGGGTTCTTCTCTAGGGTCTATGACCTGACCTCTGCAATCATGTGTGCTTGGCTATGTTTACAGTACCAGGCTTCTTATATATACAAAGTGAGTTCTGTTGCATGTCTTTAAGTTACTTTGCTTCGAAAAATGAGCTACACTCGTTTTCTATTGGTTCTGGTTAAATAAACAGATTGCACATCAGATGAAGTTCCTTCTGAGAAGCTATCTAGATCTTTCCAAAGAAGCAAGAAATAGTACTGTCTCATGTATTACCATCTGCCTTCTCCACTTGTAACATTTATCCGATCGTCTTAATATTGTTTATTTCTTTTAGTAATACTTAAAACACTCGTCAAAGTGGCATGTGTGTCTTCTGCCTGTCCCACATCATCCTGTGGCACTACTAGTATGCAAGTATAACCACTCAATTAAGTAGTTTGGGATTAATGGATTACTGATTACACACACTAAAAGCACCATCACCCATCAAACCAATCACCAATGAAAACAATTTTCAAGTGTTTGTTATTCTATTGGAACTTTGTTGTATATCATGGGTTATGTTTATAAACATGTAAGACATTTCTTAGTGTTACAGAAATATGTTTGTACAAGCTTATTTAATGAGAGGTACACCATAATGAGTGTGGAAAAAGAAATAGTTTATTTACTACTGTTGCAAAGGCATAGATCTGTGCTTTCCTGCTCCTAGGTAAAGCTTTGATTGGTCCAAGAGCCCTTGATTTCATTCTCAGATAACAAGCTCTCTGTTTCCTTCAGATGGAAGAACATTCAAGCCAGTATCAAAATGTCAAGATGTCAGTCAATGGGTAAACATTCACTCAGCTGACATTTGACTGCTTAACTGATGTGTAATTTCTCTTCCCCCCAGAGATCATTTTGAACTGATCATATTCCATAGCCTTCCTTTCCTTTCCTTTCCTGACCTTTCTAGTGATTGATTGGGATAGAGCTATGTAATTGGGATAGATCGATGTAATTACTTTTGGAAAATGGGCTGGAGATAAAGTAACTGAGTTGTTTAAGCTTTCTTCAGCTCAAAGGCTGCTGAATCCTTGAAAACCCTACCCTGGCACTGGATGACAACTCCTGCAAACTGCATCCCAGAATCTCCCGGTACAACTTGCAGGCATCTCCACTAGAGAGTCTTCTCTCCGCAGCAACTATTTACTGAGGAGGGCCTTGAGAAATTTCTAACTATCTGAGTTTCATGAGCTTTATGTTTCTTAGTTAGTTCCTTGAGTCCAATGAGTCTACTTCCTCCCTCCAGGAGAGAATATTTAGATTCAAAGAAAAGAGTTACACAACACCCTTTCTAGCTCATTCATCCTTTTCTGTCTTTGATGGCATCAGATGCTGCCGTGAGCATTCTATTCAGTCCATAGCAACCCTTTGAATCCAGTTCTTGGGCCTCCCTCTCTGGAGGCCCTTCCCCTCAGCTCGGTCCTTCTTTCTTCTTAATCTTTTGTACATATTGATTAAACTAGATAGCGTGATTGCTTGCCTGCTTTTTTACACTTTAAGCTTCAAAAATCCGTCAAGAAAATTGTGGGGTTTTTTTCCTTCAATAAATTCTTATAGATGTCTGCGCTCGGACTCTAGGGAATAATCATTTCATCAAGTCTGTGCGTTAATAATAGTCTCAAGAAATAACATATGTAAATCAAATCTAATTTTCTCATCTAAAACATCAATCAATGATTTGGAGAAAGTAGATGTCTGAACAATATTACTGAATTGTAAATGTGCATTGCAAAGTGCTATTGGTTTATTTTAATTGTGAACATAGTCTTTCATTTAACCGATCTGTTAGATCCTAAAAGTCTAACCTCATCAACGACATTGATGAATCAACTTCTGTGGATAAAGGCAAGGCCTATGGGCTTATATAAAATCCACTTATATTATTGCCAATTTACTTAGTGACATGGGTTCTTTAAGAAGCTATGTGTTGTAATGGGGTCATAGCTCAGTGTTAAGTGTTAAGCACTTACTTAACATATATGAGTTCATGGGTTCTTTTCCAAGCATGAAATAAAGAAAAAAAAAAAACTAAGTGTTATAGATTGAATTATATACCCCCTCCACATTTTCTGAAATTCTAATACTTGGTCTCTTAAAATGAGAGGTTATTTGGAAATAAGATCATTGCTAATATAATTAGTTAAGAAGAGGCTATAGCAGAGTAGGTGTGGGGAACCATGACCCACATACCAAATCCTACCTATTACTTGGTTTTATAAATAAAATATAATTGGAACATTATAACACTATTATAATACAAAAATAACATTGGCTCATTATAAATTATCAAGGCTGCTTGGAATCTCTAGTGGCAGAAATGAGTAGTTATGGCATTGATTACCAGGCCTACCAATCAAAAAATAATCGACTAGTCCTTTATAGAAAGATGTTTGCTGATCCTGGATATATGCCACTAAGTTTGTAATTGAATGTCTGAGAATGTGTAAGACTCCAACTATAAACTTATGATTAGCTTTCAAGACTTGAAAGTCACTCTTACCATCTCTATTAATCAGGACAGGCTTGGATATGCTGCAGTAACAAATATCTCCCATATCTCAGAGTTTTAGCACAGTTAAAATTAGTTTCTCATGGGGGATGGAGAGATGGCTCAGTGGTTAAGAGCACTGACTGGTTTTGCAGAGGACCTGGGTTCAGTTCCCAGCACCCACATGACTGTTAACAACCATCCCATACCTCCAGTTCCAGGAGACCCGACGTCCTCTTCTGACCTTTGCAGGCATTGCATGACATGTGTGTACTTGCATAGATGCATGCAATACAGCCATACACATAAAATAAAAATAATGAATAACAAAAATAAAGATTAGTTTCTTACTCTTGTCATATTCACTGCATGCTTGGGAAACACTGCTTGAGCCTGTCGTTTGTCATGGAGTCAGCTTCGGGCTCTGTTCTCATCCACTTTTGTCAATCTTGCAGGCTTAGAGAAACTAGAGAATCGCTCAAGCAAGGGACACACTTCAGTTGCTCTCACATCTGTTGGCCACAAACCAGTTTATAGCTATAAGGGGACTGAAAAAAAGTATAATAAATAGAATATTTATGAGTATTTCTGCATCCACTCTGCTAATATCTTGGTAATATATGTTTTCTATAAAAGTTACATTTCAGTGATTTCTGGATATATATGTATATATACATACATATAAACATACTCTCATAGTCAATATGTTGAAGGGTAACAGATGAGTACCACTTATAATAAGATGAGTTCTAAGGAATATTAGCCACATGTAAGCTTGTGAACTTTATAAATGAAGCTGAGATTTGTGAAATACTCTAAATGATCGTTTTTTGTTTTTTTTTTCTTTGCTATTGCCAAGAAATACCCTGGATGACTTACAGAGCATCAAGATTAATAACTCCAATTTAGAAATATAAATCTGCATCGCAGACCCTGCAAACAGGCTATAAGCATGTTTAAACTGTGGTATTAATCTCTCCTTCACATATGTAGAGAGAACTGGCTCGGGAAGACACATACTTTATTTAAATAAGCAGAAAGGATATGACAGTTGTGGGGTTTTTTTCATATGAGAGTGCAGCTTCTTTGCCATGCATAAGTAAATAAAGAAAAATGAAATACCATACATTTAAAAACAAACTACCCAGGAGTAATGTTGCAAGCCTTTAATCCCAGCACTTGGGAGGTAGAGGCCAGCCTGGTCTGCATAGCGAGTTCCAGGACAGCTGGGGCTACAGGGTGACCCTGTGTCAAAAAGACAAAACAAGACAAAACAAAAAACTGCAATTCATCTTGTTACTCCTCAGCTGGAAGAAAATGTTGGCTCAGTGGGGTGCTGGTGCATCGTATGCTCTTGTAGAAGGAGTAATCAAGAAGAGAGGACAATGGGCGCCCTGGAAAGAAAAGGCCTTGGTCAGGTGCATAGCCGGTGGTGCCTCGTAGAGGTGAGGCCCATTCAGATTTCATCGTGGCCAGGTAATTTTTCATTCTTCTGCCGTCCTGCCACTAGAAGCTTGCAATCCCTCACTGACGGTTCTGTCATCCTGGTGATGGCTCCTCTGGGTTAAGCATGGCAGCAAGGCACAGCAGGGAAAGGTTATCTCTGAAGGCACTCCTGCACTCCCCAGCCTACTTCTACTGTGGTAGCTAGCCCAAGGGAATAAGGTAGGAGGCTCCACGATCCTTGCTTTCACATAAAGGGTTTGTTTTTGCATGACCTCTGTGCCAAATATTTTCTTCCAACCACCTTGCTGATGTCTTTGCCTGGAGCTTTATCTGAAATGCGATTCCTATTGATTGATTGCTTCTAAACATGCTGGTGCAGCCATTTAAAAAATTAGTGAGAGTTGGGGGTTTTCTTTCTTTTTGAGAACAGTCAAACCAGCTGGTTTTAAAGTATAATTATACACGCCATTTTTTTTTCTCATAAAACCTCAAAACCATGGTGTAATCACTTAACCCATTAAGCTATCTAAACACGCTTATTCAAGCAAAATGTAAACAAAGTCAGCAAAAGAATATTCTGGAAAAAGAAGCAAAACTTTAACATATAGCTCTGTCCCGATAAGCTAGATATAAGTTAATAGACAGTCCTGTGAGTTCATGCTTCTTACTGAGGGAACGCTTTAAAAAAAAATGAAATCAATTTGCTTAGTAAATCTTGCAATACAGATTTATTTGAGTCACTGAACTCAGTAGACTTTTTAAATTATATACATTTATAGAGGGAAAAAAAAGCTGGTCTCAGCAGTCAATTCCATTAGTCACACTTGCATGGTTTGGCTAATCACATGGACATGATTGTAAGAAACCAACTTGAATGTTAGCACTGTCAACATTGGAGTCTAAAGGACTGAAATTATAACTTTATAGTCTTACTTTATAACACACATACATCATCCTATTTCTTTGCATTCATTTCCTGTGAGGTAGATACAATGATATTCATTTTACTGGTTAAAGAAACGAGTTTCTTAAGGATCACTCAGACTTTAAATGAGCTTGGAGCCCATGTCTCTGATGCCAGATATGTAATCCAGAGGTTCAAATAAAAAGATTAAAAAAAGCCTACTGTCGGGGCTGGGGATATCATGCAGTGGTAGAGGGGCTTGTCTAGCAGGCCTGAGCCTGGGTTCAACCCACAATACCACCACCAAGACACAAACGACAATGAAATCCCTATGGTCAGTTCTTAATCATTAATTGGATCTCTTATTTCACTTAAATGTTTAGTTTCCTCATTCAAATAGTCATGAATGGTTCTGCTTTCTCAGGAATTATACATCACCACTTGAGGGAAATTGTGCATAATGCCCACCCCATCCTCAAGGAATCAGCCTACTCAACTACACTAGGTATTTTGATTTTGTTCTTAGATATATGTTATTCCTAGAAGGTAGAGATAGGCTTTTGATATGTTTCAAGTACATTTTGCACATAAAGTTTAAGATCTTTTAAAAACATTTTTTATTTATTGTTTTTAATTTCTGTGTATGAGTGTATTGCCTGCATGCAGGTAAGTGCACCTGTGTCATGCAGTGCCCACTGAGATCAGCAGAGGGTGTTGGATTCCCTGGAACTAGAGTTACAGATAGTTGTTAGCCATTATGTGGGTGTTGGGAACCAAACCTGGGTCCTCTGCAAGAGCAACAAGTGTTCTTAATGGCTGAGCCATCATCTCTTCGGTCTTAAACAAGGAAAATAACCTAATCAATTTTATATAATGAAAGTTTCACTTTAAATAAGACAAATTTTTATTTTATTTTTAATATTTTATTTATTTTTATTCTATGTATATAAATGTATTGCCTGCACTTAAGTTGTGCAGAGGTCAGAAGACGGTGTCAGATTCCTGTGGAACTGGAGTTGCAGACGGTTGTTAGCTGCCCTGTGGATGCTGGGAATCAAACCTGGGTCCTCTGCAAGAGCAGTCAGTGGTCATAACCATGAAAAGTATTTAATATATTTTCCACATATAGGTAGATGCCTGGTGTATATAAAAACAAAATGTGTTTTGTTTGGAGAATTGGTATTAGTTATCCCAAGAAAAACATGGACTTGTAGATGGAAATTATACAGTCATAGACTATTTATTAATAGCCCAAATATGTTAAAATCCAGAATCAATATCACTGAATGTATAATTTTTTTTGGTCTTTTTTGAGACAGGGTCTCCATGTAGTCCCAGTTGGCCTACAACTCACTATTGTAGCCCCAGCTGGTCTTGAAGTCACAGAGATCCGCTTGCCTCTGCCTCCCGAGTGCTGAGATTAAAGGTGTGAGCCACCACACCCAGCTGAATTGATAATCTTTATGTTCAAGTTATATTGGTAGATTTTTTTCATACTGTGTCTAGCCAAGGAATTCAATATTTAGACTACAATATTTGTAGACTAATTTATACTATATATTAATGCCCTTTCCCACTTGGTCTGAAAGGTTTCATCTGATATTTTGAATTTTATATTATGAGCTATATGCTTTACTTAAATCTAGCTTCAATTTTGTATGAAAGTCATTATGATTTGGCACTCTTTAGCAAGTATTGATCATCTATGAGATCTAAGAATACAAAGACGAATTAAACCACAGCCTTTTCTCTCCATTCAGTTATGAATTCACAAAAAGGCAAATAAGTAACTAAACAAAAATGCACATAAATTGTGTAGGTATAGTCATAACCATAGGTCTAGAATACTACATAAATATGTACATTATTGTTGAGAAATCAACAGGGCTCATAGCAGGATAGGTCTTCAATAGATAGGTGTTAACTGAATAAATTCATGAATGGATTAGAACCATACTGAATTAGTACATTTATTATTTTAGGCTGAGTTCACCTCAACCTTAATTCCTAAAAGGCCATTCAGCCTCTTTTGTGCAGGACAAGCAAGATTCTTTTGTGTGACATATCCTCCTTGACCACGGTGGGAAAACAGCCTTTATTTCCAAAGACTGTAGTTTGGGATTGTAATGAAGCTTAATAAATCAATGGGATGAAGTAAGCTTCATCTTCTACTGCTTTGGTATTAGCCCTAGAATTTTCTACTCTCCCTAGAGACCCATTGATCCTGTCGTTCCTTTACAAATTTGTTGTTCTTTGCTTAAAAGTATAAAAGCATCATGTTTTTATGACTTTTTGGCTTTCATCCTCTTGTCAAGACACCCATATATATGCAAATTTAACAAAACATGTTTTTCTCTTATTATCAGCCTTGCATTAATTCCCACTAATGCCCACATAAGAACTGAGAGGGAAGGATGGCTAGAAGGAGTCTCTCCCTTCCTTAAAAATACCTGGCTAATATACATATATAAATAAAAATACACAGTAAAGCAAACAAATACAGTTTCAGAGCAAACAGCATTAATAATAAACATCTGAGAAAAGAGGACTAATTCGAGAGTGATGAGCCACAGAGTTCAGCTCTTCTTTCATCTTCAGATCATAGGACAGAGCAGTTGTGGGGTTCCACAGTTATCTCCCCACATCATACACAGGCTGGGGTCCCATTATGCAAAGGGACTCACCTTCAGCACATCTTCTGGAGAGAGGTTCATCCTCTAGCCACATTCAAGTTCACGCAGGCTCTCAGGTAGAGCACCAACGCACATTCCTCCCCGCTGCTTATTGCACACCTGCGATGTGAAAGAGCCTTTGAACTAGCATACAAAGCGAAATAAAGGGGATAAAATAAGATAGGAATGGTTCTAACCACCTGGGGTCCTGACGTCGCATATTTACGTGAAACTAAAGATGTCTTACAAATACATAAAGCATATTAAGCATTGATTTAGAAGAAAGAATACAGTGTATTGAAGATGTACCATCATTCTTTTAGACCACTTACTGCTGAAAACAGTAGGAAGGTCATTTATTAAACAGCTCTGTTGCAGTAGAAAGCATCTTACAGCTTCCGAAAATGAACCATAGCTTTTTCTCTGCTATAGGCCAATGAGAAGGGACTTAGAGATCTCTGTAGACAGTCTATAATCCTGGAGTCTGTGTTCTGAAAAATCTATGCAGTGCAAATACTTCTTTCTTTTCCTGTCTGATCTCGAGAATGGGAAGGTGAAGGCAAAGAGAGCTCAGGGCTTTGCACAGGCAACTGTGAATCAGGCTAAATTGAGTTCCTCCTTCCTCTGCTTGTTATGAAGCTTTCCCCGGTACAGAAAGTGCTCTTTGCCTAACAGATTTATGCTTGTAAATGTGTTGCAAAACCCGTGTAAGACTTGCTTGCTTGAGCAGTCCAATCTTGTTTGTGCAATGAAAATAAGTGAAAGTTGAAAATATTCTGGCAACCAAAACTCACCCCAGCAAACTGAATTTTGTCCTGCTTATCATCTCACCCAAGTTCATTTGGCTTTTGTTTAAATGCATTAGTGCAAGTTTTAAAGCCATCAGTGTGTGAAAGGTCTAAGTTCACAGGGTGCTCAGGGATCAAAGAAAGAACTACCACCGCAAACCCTTCTCTGAAAGCAACTTGCAATTAAGAAAAACTAGAGGAGGTGCAGCTTTGGATTTAGCTCCTGGCTGTGCCTTAAAGTCTTTTTCATTAAACATCTCTGACTAACCCAAGACATGATGACTGACAAACGGAAGATTTATAAAGGCCGTAAACACTCTGATTACTTCTGAATGAATTTTTTTTCTCAGTGGCTGGGCAATGGGTGATTTGGGGATGCTTAGAACCAGGGACTTCTCTGCCAGCTCTCTGCCTCCTAGACCACCAGGCCAGGTGGGAACACACATATGCAGGGCTCTGCCTCTGAGCACAGTCTGTAGGTAAAAGCACTGTTCACGTCAGATGTCTGCTTTTTCTCACGCCCCTTTCTTGCTTGCTGACGTACGCATTCCGTATTTTCTTTGGTTACTCTTTCTGCCTTTTCCTTGTTTTCTCCTGTGTATGTTTTCTCAGAATCTTGACCATGGCTAGACTTTGGGATACTTGCTAAGTCTATATTGAATTTAGAGGTGGGTCTCAGTAAAAGTGTGGGTCAGAAATGCAAGTAGCCTAGCATCTGTTGCCTCTTCTTCTAGAAGCTTTGCTTTTGATGTGGTATCTCTCCCATTTATTTCCTCCTTTTCCTTTTCTTTCCTTCCAACTTCCATCATTTTGCATAAAGACACCCAAGGCCTCTAGCACCTGACCTACCTCCCTCTGCTCAGGATTGTGTTTCCTTTGGGTTCCCTTCAGACCTGACTCTATGGCAGGTACAAAGTGTTGTCTTAGCCAGGGTTTTCCCTGTTACTTAATGTGCAGGCTGTGGCCTACTAGAGACAGTGCTCATCTAGCATCCCGGGGGAGCTAGTCTGCTTTCAGCTCTGTGTCATGGATTCCTTAGCCTTGAGGTGTGGCCTGGGAACTCCTATACTTAAAATACATCTACATCGTAGGTAATTCTTACACAATCCGAAATCAGATATGTCTTTTTGGAATGACTGCTTTTACTGCATTTATCAAATATGATGACTTTTACATAGGCAGAGGGAGAGGGTGGGCCTTCTTTGGAAGGCTTGCCTAAACTGATGAAGCTTTGAAGTGGCCCATGACCTGGGGCAAGTCTTTTCTAGGAGTCCTAAGTGGTTGGGACTCCCCACCTCCCCTGCCTTTTTCTGCCTCAAGGCAGCTAAAGGGTAAACTAAAGATAAGGGCTGGTGGAAACTAGCCCAGGTGCAGCCAACTGATAGCCAATCTAGAGGAAACTCCCTCTGAGTCAGGAGCACATCTTTTTAAAACACTGTTTTGAAAAAAGTAAAATATATACATATATATATATAATGTATTTGAAAATGTTTCTAAACTGATAATAGCATAGTACACAGTTGTGTAGCTCAACCATCCTCAAAATTTTTGATCTCAGGAAATCTGTTTTTAAAAAAGATGAGCAACCCTAGACAATGTAGGTTAGATCTATCAATATTTATTGTTAGAAATTAAAAGAGACATGTTTCAATAGGTATTGAATTTGCTTATAACAATAATAAATCATTACATTAATATCAGGAACATGGTTTCATGCATGAAAACTATTTTTCAAAATGAAAACGATAAGGGGAAGAAAGAGCTGTTTCACATTTTACAACCTCTTTAATGTCTAGTGTAAGAGAGCTCAGTTCTCCTGTATCTGCACTCAGTAGTTGAGTTGGTTGTGACATTACAAGACAAATACACTTTGTGAAATATCACTGTACACTTGTGAAACAATGACACTGACAAAATGCATATAATCTTGACGTTATTGTTGACCAGCTGACCTTGAAAAGGTCATAGGCATCCCAAGCAGCCACACACCTGGGGAACCACTAGATGGTTCTCATAAGGACAGGTATTATGTTGTGGGATATTTATCCTCGTAAACACACCCCATCGATAGACGTTCTTAATATGATTTTTATGAGTGCTCCAGAAGAAATATATTAAATCTGTATAAGAATAGTCTTCCTTTGCAAATGTTTGTCTGTTGAGTAATCTTCATAAACTGAATTTAAGTTCATAGTGAGTCTTAAAAGGGCAACCTTTTATTTAAAAAAGACTGTATTTCCTAGGAATAAAACAAAGAATCTAGGAATTGGTACACATGATGGAAATAAGATGTGTGTACTTTCTGAGGACACGAATTATTTTTGAAATGGGCACATGGAATGAGATGATGACAGTGTATGCCCAGTACCCAGAAAGCTGAGTCAGGAGGACTCAAGTTTAAGATTTGCCTGGGCTCAAGGAATTTTGTTAGTGATTACATGATTAATATAGAGATTTTGTGAAAATAGATGATGCTGTGTTTGTGTGAATGTGTGTATGTGTACATGTGTACATGCACATTGGGTACACTCGTACCCCATTCAATCAATTCATCATTGGTAGCACACTGTTTCTTACTATTGTGACATTTTTATGATATAAACGGAATGATTCTAGGGAAATAGATATATTTTATAAATAATTAAAATGTCAGGAGCATGAAAGTAGCAAACATTGATTATGTTTTCTCTAAAGAGAAAACTGGTTCTCTCTTTACTTATGTGTGCATCTCTCTATTCTCATGGTCTTTCCAATTAAAGCAGTTCTCTGTGTCAGGCTGGCTTATGTTCCATCATCTGGATTAATGGAATTTGCGCTTTCAAACATGTTAGTGTGTCTTCTGTGGAGGGGTCCAAGGATCAGGGCCTTGGTTTTGTGCTTTGCCATCCGGTGGTCAGCAAGAGGACAAATACACTGTTTGTGAAGGTGCATATGAAAGGCTCTAGGCATTACGACTCATCTGACCACACTCCAGGTTGAATAGCTGACTTTTTCATTGTATCTGTGTTAACATTTAAAAGTGAATTTACTTTCTTGTCAAGAGAAACTTCTGAGAAGGTATATAAGCTAACATAATGACCCTTAAGATGTTTTCTTTAGCTGTTAAAACTTTGGTTTTTCACATTTTATAGCTAATAATCGTATTTCCTCATTTTTATTTTAAAGCTTAAGAAGCCAAAAAGCTCCTTTGACTTAAATAATTTTACTTGTAGACATAAAACTCTTTCAAATATTATTTTATGCCTCAATTATTATTTTAACAGCAGTACTGTTACAATGATAATTTCCATTAAAAAACATATAATCTCAATAGTGTCCTACATTCTTAAATAGGAATACTGACTTGGGAATTTCCCTGCCTTAGCCAAGAAATCACCTTCCTGGAGATGGGACCCAGGTTATCATCCATCTAAGCCAGTGCCCTATTACTGAGATAAACTCTCAGCCCATTTCTCTTTGGGCAACAATTAGTCATGACCTTGGCACTCTTCTGTGGTTGTGTCAAGTTCTTTAGGAAACCTTATGTGTCATTATTATCACACTGTCTAATGTCTCTGCCCACATATTAGACAATTAAACATGTGTCTTTGTTGTATTTTACAACTAGTTCTTCAGAAAGGCTAGCCAGAGCCTACTCCTAGATTTTAAACTATTTATTCTGTGACAATTTCATACATATACGTAATGTCCCTTGATCATATGCCCCCTCATCCTCTCTTATCCTCCTCTCCTGCTGAACCCCTTCTTTCTAATATGCCTTCTATTACTTGAATGTTTTATTTTATGTGTGTATTCAACTGCATTTAATTAGGGTTGATTACATGAGCATGGATAGAGGTTATTTACTTGAACAAGTGTCTCTTAGCAGTGACAACACCCTTGATAAAGATTATTCTCCCTCCTGTAGTGACCACTAACTGTGTGTATAGCTACTTAAGGTGGTGGGGCATCATGAGTCCCTCCATCTATCCATGATGGAGAGTTGATGGACCCAGTCTTGAGCAGATTTTATGTAGGTAAAGGACAGTTCTAAGAGTTTGTGAGTGCAACGGTCATGTCCAGCAGACCGCATCTCACAGCACTCTTTCCCTGACTCTGATCCTCTTCCTGACCCGCCTTCTGCAGTGTTCCCAGACCCACTTCAGGCTGAGCATCCCACAGTCACTTGTCCTGAGAACTTTGACTAGTTATGAGTCTTGCATTAATCATTGCCTACTGCAAAAAGAATGTCATACGAGAGCAGCACTAATCTATGGGCCAAAGTGTGAACATTTGAAGGGAGTTTGACAGTGTGTCTATTTAGGAAAACATCGATAGTAAGTTCTTCACTGGGGCAGGAGAGGGTTAACAGAAATTAAGAATGGATGAAAAACACCCTACAGAAACCCACGACTTTGTAAGCTAATTTAAAATTGTAGTTTAAGGGCTGATGAGATGGCTCAGTGAATAAAGGAACTTGCTACCAAATCTGATGATCTGAGTTCAACCCCTGAGAACTCACATAGTGGACGGAGAGAACCAACTCCTGCAAGTTTTTCTCCCTCATACTGGTGTGTGTGTGTGTGTGTGTGTGTGTGTGAGAGAGAGAGAGAGAGAGAGAGAGAGAGAGAGAGAGAGAGAAATGTTGTTTTTATAAAAAGGAATGACAGGATTTTATTCTAAATTTTTTCTAATTTCAGAAAGAAAAAGAGTACAAACAAACGTGGCCTGCATGGGTGGGTAATGCCGCCCCAGAAACCACAGGTTATTAGACCAAAATCCCAGTGTCAAGGGCAGGATATATTCCTGTGGACTGTTGGTCAGGGGAGGCTCCAGACGTCCCCAAACAAAACAGGCTATTGCCACCACATGGTAAGACTCTTATTGAACACACGACACACTTTGTCTGCAGGACATAAATTAAGCTGGAACTGAGCTAGAAGGGTCCTCCCTGCTGTCTAGCTTTCACATACATGCTCAAGATTCAGCTTAATTCACCAAGCATAGTTTTCAAGCCATGGGAAGACTATTTCACATTCTCTTCACATACATATACATCCATACATATATGTATATATATAATTAATGAAACATTCATATGTTCACACATTCATCTCAATATGATATCTTAAATATTTGAGAGAGAGAAGCAAGTGTCTGCCGGTAGGAAATGAGTATATCCAGACTGGCCAACTAGTTTCTTCGATTATCATTGATACTTCCCCACAACTTAAATCAATCCATTTCCCAAAAATCACTAAGTAGATTTCATTTCTTGGTATTTTTTTCCTATTTTTTTCTGCTTATTCTGTCCCACATTCTGCATCCTCGCTTGCTGGCATTATCTACCTTAAATTATTTAAATTTTCTTCTGTAATCATTTTTGGTTTCTATTATATTTTAACTCAATTTCTAACACTATTAGAGATTTCCAAAGCCCAAAACATTATGTGCCATAATAGGAAATTTATCTAATAATGCTCAAATATACTTTCTATCAAAAAATTTTAAAAATGAGCCTACAGCCTTAAATTCAAAATCAGAAATAACAAATGATTTTTCAGTGGATCCTACGCAGGATATTTAAAACACGCCCATATTTTATCCACAAAACTTTATATATGGTTAATACAGAATAACTTTGTCTAATTTGGTTGATTTTTTTTCCTTTTCCTTTCTTCCTTCCATCCATCTGTTCATTTATTTGTTCATTTTTCTATAAGACAGGATCTTACGTAGCTGATTCTCTCAAGTGCTGTAAGATGGAGATAAACATGAATCAACCATGGGTTATTTTGGATGATTCTTTTACTGGTCATCAGTTCTGATGGAATTGCATGCATGTGTTTCTAGGATAATTATCTATAGTTTTCAAGAATATATTAAATATATATATATACACATCGATATTTATGAACACATTTAACTTTGTATATCTTCAAACTATAGTCCAAGTTAAATGTTTATATAAGAGTTCCTATGTGAATGTGCTTCCAAAAGACAGGGGTTATTAAAGAAAAATCATAGTGCCAGGCATGGGAAAGCTCCCTATCTGGTCTGGGAGGTACCAGAAGTCTCCAAAACAACACAGGCTGTTATCATTGTTCTTGGATGCCCGCCATAACTAGATGCTAAGACCCTGTTGCTGAACACATCACACACTTTGTATTGCAGGACTTAGAGAATTCTGAACTGACCCAGAAACTCTCTTCCTGCTGGCTAGCTTTGATAGTGCCAGAAGGTGCTATTCAGACCCTGGGGTGCGGAGGAGATATCCATGGTCTTGCTCAGCTCTGGACCCTGAATCCTACAAACTGACCTGCAGGGCAAGATGTGCCCACTGGTGCAGTAGTAGCATGAATATTATGGGGTACCCAATAGTCTTCTGATGTTATTTGAAGCCAGCTCCATAGGCTGGCACTATAAGCGTGGTTAAAATCCCATGGCTTTGGGGTCACAGGCCCTACAAGGGAATCTACTGTTTTGATAAATGGTCATGGTGTCAATTTTCCTTCTAAATATTTGTTCATATCCCAAATTTGGTCAGAGAAGTTCCTTTTCACAGTGGGTAACAGTTAAATCAGAGACTCATAACTGGTCATAAGGCAGAGAATTAGTGACTGAGTGCTCATTCCTGAACGGTGCCCGTTTATCGTTTATCAGCTCTTCCCCCCACCCGCTGGAGGATGGAGGGGAAAGTTGTGGAATGCTGTCCCCTGGACATGTCCTGGTGTTGCACTCGTGAGCTCACAGCAGCTGTGGCTACCAGCACAAGACTTGCGCATGATCGAGCTAATCAGAATTCCAATACGGACGGGGGCGGGGTGTAACCACAGACGCGACCCATGGCTCTGAAGCTATTGGCAGTTTGGTGGTGGTGGCTGGAGGAGGCGAGGCGGGTCACTTTTCTTTGAGACTGTGGCCACTAGTAGGAGCCCATACTCGGGGGCAGCAGTAGTTGAGTGCCAAAGGATACACACACACACACACACGACATGAAGCTGGGAGGGGGACATGTTGAGGATTTCTGGGGGCATTTGGGGAAGGAAATGGGGCAGGTGGGTTGATATGACTATAATACTTTGTATATATGTGTGAATTTCTCAAAGAAAAAAATAAAAATATTAAAAAAAGAGTTCCTATGTGAAAGAAACATTAATTCTTGTTTCTCCTTTTAGACATCATAATATATAGAAAACAAATGACCAAAGGACCCATAAAATTAGCATAATATTATGATGTTTCTAAAATAGTCTAATAGGAGAAGTTTGTACTTTTTTACAAACATTATTTAAGATCTATTTTCAGAAGAAATCAGAGAGCTAAAAATGCAATCGCCAAGAAGAGAGAAAGGGACTAAAATGGGAGCTGAAGAGATGGAGTCTCACAAATACCCCACAGAGCAATTGGAAAGACTGCCGTCAAGGCCCTGTGAAGCCAGGGAAATAAACAGAGAACGCTTTGGATGACATGTCAAACTCGCGGCAGATCTGTGTTGGCAGCAACGCTAACAAGGCATAGGCTGGGGGGCACGTTGTTTGCTGGGGTCTCTGGGATTGCTGAGCTCAGATTGCATAAATAAATCCAAGTCTGCAAGGCTCCCACAATCTACTCTGATTTCTTTTGCTGTTCTAATGAAACTTTAAATCTATACAGAATTTAGCGATTCCAATTCTCCTCTTTTACAGTATACAAATGTGGTTGCCAGATTTAGTAAATAAATGACAAAAGTTCCAGTCAGGAGTTCCTCTTCCCCGAAAACATCCTGGCCAGCATTTTTATTTTTATTTTTTGATGTTATCCATTTAGACTGGGATAAGATGGAAACTTATTGTAGTTTCAATTTGCATGTCGCTGACTGCAAAGGATGCTAAACAGGGTTTCACATATTTGCTGTTCATTTTTTCCATCTTGTGAGAACTATTTTCATTTCTTTACCTATTGATTAATTGGATTGTTTGGGGTTTTCTTGTTTAATATTTGGAGCTCTTTAGATGTTCTAGCTGAGAGGGCATTATCATGCAACACCATGACCAGCAAACTCCATCACTTTGTATAATGAATATATACTAACACAGAATTTTTAAAGGAGTCTCAGTAAATCATGTTTTTAAGGTAATTCACAAATAATTTCTTAGTATGGCTGCTCTTTGACTTATGATAGAGTTACACCTGGGTAAACCTGGGAATATCATCATTTGAAAATGCAGCACACTACAAGGTAGGGTCGTGGTTGGCTGGGAGCTGTGGCTTGCTGACCCCACCCAGCACCTTGAGAGTGAACTGAATCATATACTCACATATTGCTCTCTGAGGATAAGGTCCAAATTCAAAACTTGAAGCATAGTTTCTGCTGACTTGTTATTACTTTCTCATTATCTGAAAGTCATAAAAGAATTAAGTCAAATTATAAGAAATTACTATCTGTCTGGATTAATATACACTGTGCCATATTTAGAACTTACTTATTTTAAAATTTATTTATTGCTTATCTGAAATTTAAACTTAATTGGTAATCGGGAATTTCTTCAATAACTCTACCGACAAATTATTTCTAGAAAGCCTACATCTTCCAGGCTTTTCCCCTGTGGTGAGAAACAAGGAGTCAAGAGAATTGTTATTTCAGAATTGGAAGAAATTCTAAGCACACTAGCATAATTTGAATCACGAACAGAGGAACTGGTGTACATCTGCCAGACAGCTGAGCTTAGAAATCAGTTTGTATAAAGGTCCAGGATCTTGTCAGGGCTGACAGCCAGACTCTCCTATCCTTGGCTTGTCCTCTTGCTGAAACCCATGTGAGTACCCACTTTAGGACAGTGCAGAAGAGAGCTGAGCCAGTAGGCTCAGGCTGGCTGCATGGAACCTCCACTCCCTCACGCTCCCATAGCACCTGGGGCCATTGCACTTATCTCTTACCCATGTGCTGTCTCCTCTTTCCCCTCCTTTCTCCTCCCAAGCTGAATATACCTAGAGTCTCTCCAGGCCCTCAGCAAACCCACAGTCTTCAAAGTGGGGCGCAAAGTGCTGGTGTCTGGAAACTATCCCCATAATTCAGTCTCTTTGGCCCTAGTGACCTTTGAGAATCCAACACACAAGCTCTGGATTTCTTGCCCCCAATGCCTGCAAATGCAAGACAGCTTTGCACTTATTTTCAGGAGGTCTCACAGAACTTTTTATGCTCCATTTTGGAGCCACTGGTTAAGCAGTTCTGCATGACTCCAGATATATGCACTGATATACATGAAGATTGGGGCACCACTGAAACATTCACAAGTACACAGCATCTTAATAGTAAAGGGTTGAGAGGAGCCCAGAACAGGCTGCCCAGGGAGGGATATGTCTTTGAACAGAACACACTCATCCACAGAGGTATGGGAGGAGCTAGGGTACTTCTGGAGGAGCTAAATTGCATTTGAAATAAAGGACAGTGTAAAGGAAACCAGAGACGTACTCTAATGAGGGACTTGAGGCATCAAGAGCACAGTGCCTAAGAAGTTTCAATGTACCTCTCAAAGAACATGGTGACGTACATACCTCCTCTCCAATGCCTGCAGAGACTGCTGTTAATAATTAATGACTGCCCACATTAACGATAATAATTGCTGTCATTCAGGGACGCTGGATATGTCACAGGCACCAAAGAAAGTTTTTGACCTCTCTCTGAAGCAGATACTCTTTATATGTTGAGAATGTGCTAGAGACTGGATTTAAATGATGTGCTAGAAGTCAGCCAGGCTCAGATGTGGGAGTTAGGAAGCCATCTCCTGTCTGTTGACTTCCAAGAGAGGACCACTACTCTCCCTTTGAAGATTTAGGACCGGAGGTTGCACCATCTGCCCAGTATCTGCTTTGTGGTCCTCCTTCCTCACCATCTATGCAGTAGGTAAACTGTCAGGGGCTGATTGGAAGACTTTGTTCTTTTGGAGGGAGGGTACAAGGGATTGAACCCAGGGCCCTGCACATGCAAGGCAAGCCTCTACCATTTACCTATCCCAAGCCCACAATGTTTTATTCCGCTACCCAGATTGGCTTAGGTTGGTCTTGAACATGCGATCTGATTGCCTCAGACTGCAGCGTAGCTGGAATTATAGGCCTGTAGCCGTAGGCCCAGCTGGGGGTATTTCTGACTGTGATTAAAGAAAACCCAAAGCTTAGTCAAGACAGGAGTTTGGGTCCATATCTCAAAAGGGATATAGAAACCAGGTGTGTAAGGAGCCCAGAGCAGAAGGATCATGAGTTCAAGGCCAGTCTGGATGCGCAGGGATTCCAAAAGAACCGCACTCAAAGTACATGGAATTTACTCGGTTTCTTTCTCCCTAGAATTTTCTTAAAATAAGATAGTCACTAAGTGCATGAACAGGCATTAGAATTGCAGAGCCTTAAAGAAATTACATAAAGTTGGGTGTGATGGCACATGCCTTTAATTCAGGCACTCAGGCAGAGGCAGGTGGATCTCTGTGAGATGGAGGCCAGCATGGTCTGTATCGTGAGTTTCAGGCCAGCTGGGTCTACAGGGAAACTCTGCCTCAAAAAAACTAAAAAGCTAAAAACAAAAACTAAAAAATCGATATATCCTAACTTATGGCTGGTACTGAATTTTTCATGTGACAGAAAACACCAAATTAGCGGTGACTTGGCTTGCTTACCTGGACTCCCATGTGATCCAGCTGTGTTAAATCATTTCCAGTCGAGTCTCACTGTATCTGGAGACAGAAGTCCCCTCACTTGGCTAACTGCTCTTCCTTCCTTTTGTCTTCGCTGTTCCTTTCCTCTCATCCCTGTTCCTCCTCTTCCTTTCCCTCCCTCCCTCTCTTTCTTCCATCTTTCTAGCCATCGACCTCAGCTCTTAGGCGGTCCTACCAAGATGCCAACTTCCTGCCTTGCGTAATTGCAAGAAGACCCAACCTCTCCTCAAGTGAGTTCTGGTGTCAAGCTTCTTCTGTGTTTAGAGAATTCTCAGGTTAAAACCCTTTACTTATGATCATTCCAATGCCCACGGTGTGGTTTGAAACCTATTGTGAATTTAATGGGGTCTAATGAGTTTTGCTTAGGAAAAAAACTGTTCTTGGGTCACAGAATCACATGCATTGCTCATGAGCCAGCTTTTAGTTATGTGCTTTTGATTACCAGGGCAACAAGGGGAGAGAGACTGGGTCCTTGGGGTGACCTCATCACCACCAACAGAAAAACAAAACTGCAGGCGTTCCATCTCAGACAGAGCAGTGCTTTTACCCAAGAAGACTGCACATTCGTGGAGAAAGGGTGTCAGTGTTGCTGAGTGCTGGCTGCTGCCATGTTGACTGGCCCCTCTTTACAGACTTTGAACTACTTGAGAGAAGAGACTCTGCTCTTCTTTAGGATTCTGTTCCCTCCCAATGCGCGCGCACACACAATCACATACACAAAATGCTGAAGGTTATGCTCTTAGGACGTATTGTTCTTTGGACAAATAGCATGAAAATGTTAAACGTTTCAGGAAAGAAATGTGTGACTTAGAAGCTTCCATGGGATCAGGTGTGCAGAGGAAACATTTTAATCTCTAGGGAAGCAAGAATTTGCCTTGAAACAGAAACTGCAGTTGACCAATTAGCTGGGCCGCAGATCTGGGCAGCAGATTCTGTAAAGTCTGGCTCTCTGGAACCCACACACATCCCTCACTTCATCTTCCTGGCCCTTCAAGGGTCACGGCCGTTCTTTCTTTGGCCTCGCTTTCTCTTTGCTCACCACTGAAACAGGCCTAGGCACCCTCACCTCTGTGACTGGCCACGGGTATGTGCACTTGTGGCTGTGCTTCCTTAGTGTGCGAGTGGTGAGCTGGTGTTATCTCAGAACTCTGTAGGTCAGGAATTCCAGCAGGGTTGGTCTGGTTAGTCTTCAGTGCTGTGGGGCCACGGGTCCCCAGCTCTGTTATACTTGGCTGATGGCTGGAGGACTGGAAGGCCCAGGAATTCTTCCTCTGACCCTTTGACAGCTGGATGTTCCTTTACATGGTTTCTTTCTTTCTATATAGCTTTTTTTTTTTTTTTTTTTTTTTTGCCACAGATGAGTCTTTCTTTACAAGATGTCAATTGGCTTTTCCAGAGAGCACAGAAATGCCTGTGCAGTGGATTGGGAAGTTACCACTCAGGGTCTTCTTTTATTCTTGTCTCTCTTCACGTGCCAAGAGCCAGGACTCCCTCAGCACAGAGCAGGCAGTCAATAAGTGTTTGAGGCTGGATGTGGGGGCATACACCTGGAATCCAGCACTTGGGAGTCTTGCTGAGTTCCAGGACAGCCTGGACTACACAGCAGTGTAAGTGTATGTGTGTATGTGTGCATATGTGTGTTTGTGTGTATTTGAATGGGTATGTATGTGTCTCTCAGTATATGTGTATGTGTGTGTGCATGTTTGTGTGTGTGAAGGTGCATATGTATGTGGGGGCATGACCATGTGTGACTGTGGGTGTGGAAGTCAGAAGACCCCTTCAGGTATGTTATTCCTCAGGAACCATCCAGTGTGGGTTCTTTTTGACAGAGTCTCTCACTGGCTGGAAGGTCTCCATTAGGCCAGGGTGGTTGGCCAGTAAGTTCCAAGGATCTGATGGTCTCTTATTCCCCTGCACTGGGATTCTAAGTGCATGCCCAGTTTTGTAAAACAAAACAAAACAAACCACAATATTTTTTATTTATTCTTTGAGAATCCCATAAATTTATACAGTTTATTTTGATTGTATTCATCCCCACTCCCCTCACCAAACTCCTCCTGGACACCCCATCCCAACACGTCCCCTCCAAACTTCATGGCTGTCATGTCCTCTTCTTAACGCACTGAGTCCAGTTAGTGCTGCTCAAATGCTCATGGGTGTGGATCTATCCACTGGAGCAAGGACAGCAGACCAGGAGTCACACTCCTGAAGGAAAAGGACTCTCTCTTCCTCAGTAGCCATCAATTAGGGCCAGGCATTCATGTGACCTGCACCTATCCATGCACAGCTGTGGTTACTTGCATATGACCTACACAAAATTAAGCCATTTAACATGTCTGCCTTATTTATTTATTTACTTATTTTAAACTTGGGTTACTGACAGAGCTGCTTCTGAAATCCCAAGAGCTGTTTTCTTTCTCTTTTTTGCTTTATATTAATTGTGTGTGTGTGTGTGTGTGTGTGTGTGCATTGCATGTATGTATGCAAGTGCACCCGTATGGTGCAATGCCCACGGAGGACAGAAGAGGGTGTTGGATTCCCTGGAACTGAGTTATAGACAGTTGTGAGCTGCCATGTGAGTGCTGGGATACAAACCCAGGTCTTCTGCAAGAACAGCCAGTGCTCTAAACCACTGAGCCATCTCCCCAGTCCCCTCTTTTCTTTAAATTTTTTTTTTAATTTTTAAAATCTGTATGAGTATATTGACTATATGTATATAAGTGTACCCATGTCTTGCGATGCCTGCAGAAATTAGAAGAAGGAGTTGGATTCTCTGGAAGTGGTTGTTAGCCATCATGTGGGTGCTAGGAATCGAACCTGAATCTTCTGCAAGAAGTCTTTACTCTTAACCACTGAGCAGTTTCTCCAACCCCAAGATCTGTTTTATTAATACTTGTCCAGACTTGCAATAACATGGCACACACAAAAAGGAACTCAGGTCTATCAGAGGACTGGTGGAGAAAGAAAGAATTAGTTAACAGAATCAAAATAGTATCATGTTAGCAGGTACAGATTCCACCCCCTGGAAGAAAGTCCCACTATAACAGAACACTTCTGCTGGGCTTTGGCTGTACACCGAGCAATATCTCTGTGGTGGCAGAGAGATAACACGGGTTTCTTGGGGCATTCCCTCATATGATTTTCCTGGAGGTGATCTTTCTTCACAGTCGTTTCTACAGCATGTACCTGCTAAGGCATTTTAAGGCTGGTATGACTAGTTGACAGAGCTAGTCTGCAGCTCTGACAGTAACAATAGGATAATGGAGACACATTTTATGTTTCTCCTTAAGAAATCCCAAGGCAAAATATTCTTCTTCCTGACTTTGGGCTCTGTGAAATATTCTGTTTGACTTCCTCTCCAGCAAGCTGTCTGCCTCACACTTTTAAATTCACCTCTCACATTCATTTCCTCCGGAAAGCTCTTCGAGGGCCAAGATAAACTCCCCTGAATAATAGTATTAAACTCTGTGCATTAGTCTTAACATTACACTTCCTAAATGTCATGTAGTATTTTCCCAGTCTCCCCAGTGTGATCAGCTTGCATACTTTTTGTGCTTGTTGATTTAATTTCAGTTCTCTTTATGGATACTGTTTCTATGGCACTGAGTGTTATTGCTACTCCTTCCAAATTGGAAATGAATGCTTCTTCTGGTCATACATGGTTATTATGCAATTCATTCATCATCATCATCAAATCCTTCATTCATTTTAATTCACTCAAATTTCTTATACACATCTTTATATTATTTTTGTAAAATTTCTGCATGCTTTTAGTAAAACAAATTCAAGCAACATGGGAAAGCACAACAAACAGAGTAAGGAGCTAGGCCTGATGTTGCACACTTGTAATCTCAGCTCTGGGGAGGCTGAGGCAGGGGGTTGGAACTTCTGAGTTTAATTTAGGCTGCATAGCAAGACTTTGTCTCAAAACATTTCTTTTCAGGGACTGGAGAGATGGCTCAGTGGTTAAGAGCACTGGCTGCTCTTGCAGAGGATCTGGGTTCAATTCCCAGCACTTGTATAGCAGCTAAAAACTGTCCATAACTCCATGGGATCTGATGCCTTCTTCTGACCTCTGTAGGCATTGCATGACATGGATGCACTTACATACATGCAGGCAATACACTCATACACAGAAAAAAAAAGAAATAGAAAATTTCTTTTGAATAAACAGTTCCCGAGGTATTTCTCAATTCTACATACATATGGGATATGTGTGTTTAATTTTACAGGTAACATGATGATATATACTATTCCATAAAGTTCTTTGTATTCACTTAGATGTATTGATTATTTTCATCAATGTTTTGCAGGACAGTTATAACTATTTTTTAATGTTTTCATGACACGAATCCTAGATATACTTTGTTGTAAGTATGCTGTCTCTCAGTCTTTTCAAATTGAAACAATTCTTCAACAAAGACTTGAGCATGTAAACTTTTTGGACCTGGTGTCATCTTCTTTGGCATGAATTCTCAGAAGGGGAAATTACTGAGTCAAAGGCGCACATAATATGACACTTTGATATACTTTACTACATACACACTGATAACCAGTTGTAGTCAATTCACACCAAGAGGACATGCCAGTTTTTTATGTGAATCTTTCTTATACCCCATTGCTGTACCTAATATATCACATAGGGTGGAGGGGCAGGACTGCTAATTGCCAAGCTGGGTGAACTGTAAAGTAATAACAGTTTTTAGGCATTATTTTTCTTATTGATGGCGGGTAGACTGGCACCTTCATGCTTTTCTCACTGTTCTGCTCTTTTAGTTTCATCGCTGGAATGAGATGATTTCATTGAGATCTCACACACAAGGGTTTTATGACAGTCAATTTCTATGCACACCTGAGCCCATTATACAGCATAATTCATACCCGATACAAAGTGACAGTTGCTAGAAAATTGCATCAACATTCTCTTAGGGAAGACAGTTGCTCAACAGGAATCATTCTGAATCGATTAGCCAAGCCACAGCTCGACTTTAATGCTGCAACATTCCACCACCAAGAAAGAGAGCTGCTTTTGTAGTCTGTGCAATATCATTCATTACCCAAGTAGTTTTACATTGCTGAGCTCATTAAAGCCATTAGGTCCTTGACAGGAATCTTATCCATCTAACTCCATCAGCTTCCTGTAATGAAGGGAAGGATAGCTCTTTTCCTGTGCATTTTCTCAGCTAAACTGGGTATGGTAAATTTAATATATATATTTATGGAGATATATGTGTACACACATATTAATGTATATTATACAAATAGGATTTGAGAAGAATGTAGGCACAAAGAGGTATTTTGGTAATGACGGAACAAATTTCTGCAAGGGAGATAGAACAGAATCTTTAGTAGATTTTTGTCTTCTCTTTTTATTAAAATGTCTTATTTATTATTTTTATATTATATGTATGTGTATATTGCCTGCATGTGTGTAAATGCACCCATGATGTGCAACATTAGAAGAGGACTACTGACTCCCTTGGAACTGGAGTTACAGACGGTTGTTAGCTGCCATGTGGGTGCTGGGAATTGATCCTGGGTCCTCTGCCCGTGCTCTGAACTGCTGGTTCATATCTCCAGCCCTGATGTTTGTCTTCTTTGGCATTATCTTCAGCTCTGATTATTTTAACAATGGACTTTGCTTCTACAGTTTTGAAAATATTCTTTATGACCTTTGTCTAGACAGTTCATACCAAACGACTATCCATGGTTCCATACCAAAGTCTACATTGCATCTTGAGAGATTCTGAGCTCATCCTACCTGAGAGTGGCCTAGAAAATAACATTTTAAGGAGCTGATATATGGCCAAGATTAAGAGTAATCATTTAAAATAAGATTGTGAATGACAGTGTGCAAAGAATTTCTGAAATTCCTTCCTTTCCCCCCACGTCTTGTTTACCAGCGACCAGTTAAAACATCCCCATTACTGCAAGTACTTACATAACATTCACATTTAAAAGCAGCTATGTAACCCATAAATTAGGGGAATGGATTTTTCAGTAATAAAATTCTATTACATAGGCAATTTCCAGGTTGCTACTGCTGATAGAATTAATCTACGGTAGGGGTTCTCAAACTTTGCTGTACTCCAGTCTCCTGGGGAGTTAATTAAAACTGAGATCACCAGGCCACAATCCTACAGATCAGGGTTTCAGCTGGGAGGGTGTTTTCATGATTTATACCCCAGGCAATTCTGATACGAAGGTACTCTGGACTATATTTAGGCAACATTGAACTGTAGAGGTCCAGCCTCATTCCAAACCAGATCTTGCTCCTCCAAGATGACATCAGAGAATTTCTTAATGCTCATTGTCAGGAAGATATATATGAAACTACAAACATATCTATCTATCTATGTATCTATCTATCTATTTGTCTATATATATATATACATATATATATGTATATATATATATATATAGAGAGAGAGAGAGAGAGAGAGAGAGGAGATGCAGATAAAGAGGATGAGACAAATTCTATTTTTTTCCTATTTGCCCAATGGCAAATGGGACACAAAATTAAATATATAATTCTGGGAGCTGAGGCTGTAGCTAAGTGGTAGTGGTAGGGTGCTTGCCTAGCATGCATGAGGCTCTAGTTTAGCCCTCACAAATATATATATATCTCCTCGCTATTCAAAAGTAAATGTATAGCTCTAATTACAAGCAGGCTCATGGACACAAGCAGCCTTGCGCACTACCTGCATCAGGTTTTATCACTGCTACTGTGCCCCTCTCTCTTCTCTCACGGGTTATATCTAGACTGGAGTATGTGTGAGACTCTCTGGTAGATCTGGTTTATCTCCAAATGGTTTAAACAGGCACAAGCCTGTTTTCAAATCATTAAATCTTGTGGAAGAGAGAACATTCAACTCTGTGTCTTTCCCAGCAATCTTGTACAGGTGTTACTGTCTTTGCATTATGAGCCTATTACTATGACCAGGAGCATGAGGTCTGCTCATTTGCTCAAGGTCAATGATATACCACTGGGTAACTTGGGGAGGACACCTCTCCATCTGAAAGAACATGAGCTGATAAGGAGGGCAGTGATTTGGGGGTATAGTTCCAACTGACTGAAATCAACCAGGACACGTGAGCTACTCAGTAGTTACCAGACGGCTACATACTAGAAGTGATGCTTACTAAAGATCATTTTTCCCCATGGTACTAAATATGCTGTGGAACACATTAAATTAAAAACCAACAGCTACCAGGAGATTTTCTTTTTCATGAACAAAAATGATGAGGATAGAAGCAAAGCATTATGGGTTGATGACTCAATACTGTAACTTGGCTTTGACCTCTCTGAGCAGATGTGGGATTAATTTAAATTTAACAAGGGATAGGAGTTACAATAAGTAAAGATTTCCTGTACCTCAAACCCCAGAAAATCTAAATTGGCATTTCTGCAGACATTTTCAAACACAAAATGTGCTCAGAATAAGGAGCAGTGTCTATTGTGTTGAAGAAGAAAACTTTATAGAATTCCCACACATTTTCTGCTCCTTCAACCTCCCATCTCCCAAACCGTTTCCAGAGCAGAGTTCAAAACAATGCATCCTTTAACAGTTTAAAAAAAGATTTCTGTGCTTTCTTTCAATTGTCTTCGGTCTGCATTACTTTTCTGTGGTTTTGAGCTTTCTTTGGCTGGTGACTCCTACAGGTAGGAATTTCTTATTGAGCTCTAGTCATTGTAAGAATGATTTATTTAGAAACACTTACAGGTTATGTAATTGCATTTTCTTAACAGATCAAGAAACAACAAGCTCAGAGTAAGTGAGAGTGATTGAGTGAAATAAAGTTACATGCTGGAAAAATAAAGTCAAAGTGGAGGTCGGTCTGTGGTTTGGGGGCCACAAAGATCAGTACAGTTACTGTGGATCAGATCATTGTGGATATGGTTCTGAACTCTAGTAGCCAAGCTAAGATGATGTTCATCTATCTGATTTCTAATATAATTACTCAATTCTTTCCAGTTTAAATCTAGTATCCATTAAGGATTAATCCAAATTCCAAAATTTGAAATGCTGTTAAATATGAAACATATTGAGACCATTATAAATCCATGAAGGGAAAACGGCACACCACACATGATCAAATTCAGATGAGCTAAAAACCATCATTCAACACTGCCTTCAGGCTGTGGATATAAGGTATATGTGAACTATAACTGAATTTTGTGCTTAAGCTTGGACCACATTCATAAGATATGTCATTATGTTTATGCAAATATCCCCAAATTTAAAAAACTTAAATCCTCTGGTTCCAAGCCTCTTGGACAAAAGATACTCAACCTTCACTGGGTCTCAAAAGACTCTCCTCCCCTGCAATACTTGCATATCCATGCTTGTTTCTCCACTGTTTATAATAGCCAGTTTCTGGAACCAGCCTAGATGAGTATCAATAGATGAATGGGTAAAGTATGCATACCCAATGCTACTTTACTTAGCCATAAAGAAAAATGAAATCATGACACTCACAGGAAATTGGATAGAACTGGAAATCATTAAGTTAGGCAAAAATAAGCCAGATGCAAAAAGACAAATACCACATGTTTTTTTTTCTCCTACGAAGAACATCAATTTAAAATTGTGTGTATGTATATACGTGTGTGTGTGCGTGCACATGCATGTGCACTTGGATATGTAGGTCATGAAGCTCAAGGGTGACCATGAGAGGGAAGGGATCTTAGAGGGGTGATGGAAAACATATGCCATGGGAGCGTAAGTGGGGGACATCAGGATACAGAAGGAAACCAGCCGGGGTTGGGTCAAGGCAGTTGGGGGAGGGACACATTAGAATAGAATATAATGATGTACGTGTGAAAATGTCCAAATGAAATCCATTACTTTGTATGCTAACTTAAAAATCCATTTTTCAAAAAGTCTTTCCTCTTCTGGATTCTCTGTAAGAAGAATGTGAGGTGGGTGTAGATGGGGTCCTCAGATCAACAAAGAATGCCCAACAACAAATTTCATCGAAATGTGGCTCACAGTGCACATACATCTATGCAGACTAATGTTGGAATAAAAAAAAAACAAATCTGCTGAAAGAAGGTTTGGAAAGAAGCACGGAGCTCAGCCTTAGACACTGTGGCTTTTTCCTGGAGAGGTTTAGGCTAATCGAGGAATGTGTAGATGACATGAACTTTAGAGGATTAGTAAGCAGTGCTGTCTTTTGACAATGCAATAACAGGAAGTTTGAAGTTGCCCTTTCTAGAACTTGATATTATCACACCAATCTAGCACCTACAGTTTTGTATGAAGATCCTTTCACCTGCCAACATGCTTCTGAGATTCATTCTCAGTGCAGTGTGCCCTTGAGAACTTCTTTTCATTGTGAGTGTGCACGTAACATTGATGCATATGCCAGTTTCTATCCATTTGTGTGTGTGCATTCTGGACCACTTCCAAGTATGGTTGTTATGAACACAGTTAAATCACATAAAAGCCCGGGAACATCTTATTATTAAATACAGATTGATTGCTTTAAAAGATATCCTATCTGAGGATTAGGCGGGTACCTTCTATGAACTTTGAGAGGTCTGTTGAAAAATAAGCTACCTTTAGCCTGTCTTTGTGAGACAAAATATTTCCTGAAATATATTTTGGGAGTCAAGCTTCTTTCCACAGATATGAGCTTTTTGAAAAAACAAACCTTGAAGCTAGTTTTTAAATGCAATTTTATGCTTTAAGATTACAAATTTTATTCCTCTGTTAAGTCTAGCAAGTTTTATCGGTTATTTTGAGGGATTGAAAAATTCAGTTTGGTTATATTTAGATTTGGTTAAAATGTTTAATGCTTTAAACACTTTCAATGTCTTTTATAAATTGTCATGTTTAATTTAATTTTGTCTCTCAGGACACATACACACATATATACATGTATACACACACACACACACACACACACATATATATATATATATATATACATATATATATATATATATGATTTCCCCAACAATAACAGCAAAAGACTTTCTGAACACTTATTTCTTATATGCTGTAAAATTTCCAACATATGTGATTTTGACTTAATATCAGATATACAAACATATACATACATACATAAACACACACACATACACACACACATATATATCTATATATATATATCTATATATATAATCAGAAGTTGCAAGGATGTATTTTTAGTAGGTCAAATCCTCAAACACTGCATCAGTGTGAGCTGTTCTGTTATATATGTACTGAACCTTCTCCATGTAGAAGCACTGACGTGATAGCTTTGATAGGCTAAATCTTTCTATAGTACTCCCCAGGCTAAAAGATTGTATACCATCCTGGTCAACTGAAAGTCTTTTGGCTGAAAGTTCTGCTGGATATCTGCCTGAAAGTCCTGCCCACACTCCTTTGCCTTCAAACAAGGTATTAAAATTTTTCACACATTTCAAAATTAAAATATCTGTAAGCAAACAATTGCATACACACCTCCAAGGCTCTACTCTTAATTGCATATTTTCTTTTATCATATGTTCATCTTTGGTCATGGCCTTTGTTCACCAGTGAAGCCATTAGTTTATACATTTGAAACGAAATTGCAAGTATCAGGGAAATTCTTCCCAAGCACGTCAACAAGTACTAACTATAACTAGTTCAGAGCCCACTAGAGTGTACAATATCTTCTTTTGATATAAAAATGACAATCAATTGCATGCATTTTATGTTTTGACTAATAATCATACCCATATAACTTCAACTCATGTGTGTGTGGAGGGGTCTATGGTTTGTGTTCATATGTGTGCATGGGTGTGTACATCTGTGTGTGTGGATGTGGAGGACAGAGTGTCTTCCTCTATCGCTCTCTGCCTTACTTCCTTGAGAGGGTCACTTATGGAACCTGAAGCTTGCTGTTTGGCTAGTCTGGCTGTCTATCCAGCCTCCCAGGATCTGCCTGTCTCTACCTCCCACTGCTGGAGATTCAAACTGAGTCCTCATGCTTGTACAGCAAGCAGGCTTATCCACTGAGCCACTTCCACAGCCTCTACCACAACTCTTGGTATGCAAGGAGCACAGTAATTTCTCCAGAAAGCTCTTTTATCACTGTTTCCAGTCGATTCTGGCCTCCACCCATGGAGACAACCACAATCAGGCTCTTCTTCTAACATAAGTTTTCACCTTTTCTATAACTTCACATTGATGGAATCATCTGGCATTTACTGTTTTGTCTAAGGCATCTTCCATTTGGCACAAAGCTTCTGAGACTAATCTGCAATGTTGCGTACATCAGCAGTTTCTTTCTTTTTATTGCTGAGGATGCACATAGCTGCATACGCCTGCACCATAGTGGACCATCTCTAGGTTTGGGCTATTATAAAGTTGTAGTGAAGATTGTGTATAAGTTATATTGCTGTTTATGGAATTCCTCTGGAATGTACTGCATCATGGGCTGTATAGCTCAAAGGTTATTGGCATTAGACTTAATGGGATCTTGGACTCATAATCATAGACAATATGACCAGGTATTTATTTATCTGTAGTCCTTCCTCCCTCCCTCCCTCCCTCCCTCCCTCCCTCCCTCCCTCCCTCCCTCCCTCCCTTCCTTCCTTCCTTCCTTCCTTCCTTCCTCTTTCATTTTGATTTAAACCTAAGGACTATATGTCTACCACCCAGTTATAACCTGAGACCTTAATTTTTTTTTTTACTTTGAGACAGGATCTCACTAAGTTGCGCCCCGCCCCCAACCTTAAACTAACTTCATAGCTCAGGGTGGTCTCACACATGACATCCTTCTGCCTCAGGCTCTCAGGTAGCTAGGGTTACAGGTATGTTCCAGTACAACTGGTTCTTGTTGCTTTCTTTAAGACATTTTCATTATTCTACAGTCATTATACAAATGATGGGTTTCATGATGACATTTTTGATCAGATACATCAAAGTTCATCGGCATGTCCAGTCTCCATTATCTCCCCCATCCTTCTCCTGTCAGTCTCTCTTCTTTCCCCAATATTCTCCCTTTCATTTCCATGTCACATTTATGTATGTATATGTGCATATATATATATATATACACACACATATATATATATATATATCATAGACCCTGAGTTCAAACCTTTCTACCGCCTAAATATATACATCGTATATAGTCTCTAGGTTTCACATATCCATTTATGTGTTGATGGATGCCCAAGCTGATTCTGTAATTTGGGTGCTGTGAACCTAGTCACAGGAAACACGGATGAGCAGTGTGTTGAGTTGGATTCTTGGGTCTATTCTCACAACGGTATAGCTGGATCAGATGGTACTTTCAGCTTTGGCTTTTTGAGGACCCTCCGTTCTGATTTGTGGAGTGGCGACCATGTTTTATTCCCACCAGTAGTGTCTAAATGTTCTTTTCCTCTTTTATCTTTGCTGTTGTTAGTTGCTGTTGCTTTAATGTGAGCCATTCTGACAGGGGTGAGATGGAACTTCAATGCATCTTTGATTTACACTTTACTTGTTACATTTTCCACATGTCTAATGGCAGTTTACACTGATTTTGAGAAGTATCTCTGTGTGTGTGTGTGTGTGTGTGTGTGCAGATTTGTGTGCCTCATGTGTGCGTGCATTGTAGTTCATAGTGCTCATGGCTGGATAAAGTCACTGATGTCTTATCTCACTCTGAAGCCTGCATAGCACTTTAGGTACTATGAAAACTAGTCAAGGGACTGGAGAGATGGTTCAGTGGTTAAGAGCACTGACTGCTCTTGCAGAGGACCTGGGTCTGATCCCCAGCACCTGCATGCCAACTAACAACCTTCTGTAACTCCAATTCCAGGAACTCCAACGCTCTCCTCTGACTTCTGTGAGCATTGCATAACATGGGTGCACCTACCTACATGTAAGCAATATACTTGTACACACAAAATAAAAATAATACTTTTAAAAAGAAAGCTACTCAAAAGGGAGGAAGCTTCCAGCTTGGTTTCAGCTTGCTCTCTCAATATCTTGCAACCAAGGTGTGTCTTCAGCAATGGGGTCTTATCATCTAGTTCTGCAGGGTCGTCAGGAGGAATAGTCATACCCTGTATTGTTTTTGAACCACTGGGGCCTCCCTGACCAACAACTCCTAAGGAGGTAAATAGATGGCGTGGCACTGGAGTTTTTGCTTGATAAACAATGGCTTCTAGAAAGAGCATGGTATCTAGCCAGGTATGATATCTCTCTTCTGTTTTTTCAAAGATCCTTCACGTTGGTTAACACTCCCTTCCCACCCCTGGTCTTCCCCATCCATCCATCACAATCCCCAGATGAACCTTTCTATTTCCAGTGTCCCCCTCTCTATTCTCACATATCTTCAGGATTTCTACGGAGACATCTCGTGTTCTTCTGATGGATTTGTTTTCTATGTAAGTTGAATTTTTCTCTATTGAAGCTTTTAATGTTTCTTTCTTCCCCGATGTTTTAACAGCCTGACATTGACGGATGCCAGAGTTCTTTTCTGGTCCTATTTGGTGCTCTAAATGCCTCATGTACCTCCTTATATGTCTTTATCTTTCCCTAGACTTAGTCATTTTTCTGCTATAATTTCTTAGAATTTTTTTCCTATCTTTACTTTATAATTTCTATTCCATGAATTCTTATGTTTTGTCTCTCGGTCTTATTCCAGAGTACTGGGAAGTGTTTTCTTGCTTTATTATTTTCTTTTTCTTTATTTCTGTCTGAATATAATAGCTCCATGGCCTTTCTCTTCTGTCCTAGATATTCTTATTACTTTAATTCAGTGTGTGGGTGTGTGCACATGTGTGCACGCACATGCATACGTATACGTGCACATGTGGAGGCCAGAGGACAACTTTCAGGAATTGGTTTTTTCATTCCACCTAGGCCCCAGGATTGAGCCTGGGTCATCAGACTTGGTGGCAAGCACTTTCACCCATGGAGTCATCTCATCTGCCCCCTGATACTCTTTTCTGTGTTATTTGGCCTGTCAACATTGCTTCCCCTTGTTTTTTTATCTGAGGGATTTACTCTTTAATTTACAACACATCTTTTTGGTTGTTTATCAGAACCTCAATTTTCTTATTGAATTTTTCTTCTATAACTAATATATTCCTAAGGACTTTGATTCTAGTCTTTCTGTGGATTTGCTTGGAGCTGTACGACTGCCACAACTCCTACACATTTGCTGCACTTTGGTCCCCCTTCCCTTCCCTTCTTCCCTCCCCTCCCCTCCCCTCCCCTCCCCTCCCCTCCCCTCCCCTCCCCTCCCCTCCCCTCCCCTCCCCTCCCCTCCCCTCCCCTCCCCTCCCTTCCCTTCCCTTCCCTTCCCTTCCCTTCCTTTTTTTTCTTTGAGACAGGTCTCACTATGTAGCCCTGGCTGGCCTGGAACTCACAGAAGTTGGCCTGCTTCTTCTCCCCGAGTGCTGGGACCAAAGGTGTGCACCAACATGCTTGGTATGCTATTCTACTTTTTTAAATTAATTGTATTATTGGCATTTTCTGTATAATATGATTTGATAAGCTGTGTGTTCCTTTGCTACCTAATTCTAAGCTGCTGAACCACTTCTCTAATATTCGAGGATAGCTTATTAAACAGGAATCATGAAGTGATAAACAGAGATTATGTGTGTGCATTTTGATGGACAGGGGCCTCACTCTGCCCTGGACCACTCTCCCTCAGCAGCTTAGATTCTAAGCTATGTTTTGTGATACATTTCTTTGTCCATGTTAGAAAGGGAAAGTATAATATTCTTAAGAATTGCAAGTAATGTACTAAGTGAGAATCATATTTTCTGTAATAATTTTGGCATTTCTTTATCACACTAAGACACCAGAACAATTACAGGAACGTGGGGAAATATCCTTTTTTCCCAATTCCTACATGGATAGAGGAAGACCACTGAAAGGTTAGTCACAGAGAACACTCTAGAAAACAGAACTCCTTCTCCAGGAAAATAGAGCACTTTGATCATAATTCAGTTGTGGCACAGGGTGTTGAATGGATGGAGAACATTGTGAGCCAGGCATGGCGGCACACATTTTAAATCCCAGCACTCAAAAGGTTACAGGGGGAGGATCACAAGTTTGAGGGTAGCCTGGGCTATGTGGTAAAGTCTTAACTCCAAGGAAAGCATCAAGATTTCCTAATAGATGTGTCATGAGTCTTCAAAAAAATTTTTTTGAAGATGAAGATCATTTGAAAACGGAGCATGTAGAACATATGTGTATACTTCTATCTATGTATATCTATACCTATGTGTATGTCTATATGTATGTGCATACATGTGTGTGCATGCGTATATATGCATGGGCATGCATATGTGTGTATGTATGTACATGTGTGCATGCATGTATGTGTCTATGCATGTATGTGTGTGCATGTATATGTGTGTATGTGTGCATGCATGAATGCTATGTGTCTGTGCATGAATATATGTGTATGTGTGTGTTTATGTGTCTAAATGAATGTATGTGTATATGTTTTTGTGTGTCTTTATGTATCTGCTTGTGTATGTGTGTATATATGTATATAATTATGTCTTTATGTGTGTATGTGTCTCTGTGTATGTGTGTATATAAGTACATATGTGTACATGTGTATGTATATGCATGTGTGTGCATGTGTTTTTGCCTCTCACATCTTCATAGCGATAGTTTAAAAAACCTGCAAGCGCTGAACAGATAAGAGATCCTAGACTCTCTCACAAAGGCAAAGAAAACTCCAGAGGGTTTTGTGCTTTCCCGCAGTGGGCCAATGACACAGAACTTTCCTTATATTGTTAAATGGAAGTGTCCATGCTGCCTGGAGCATTCCCACTAGACAGGGCTAACCCACGGGGCACTGGGCAGTAGGAACAGCCACATCTCAGCATCACACAGCCACCTCAGCCCCTTCCCATACTCCATGACCTTGCTGGGTCCTCTCATTGAGATTCGGCTGGTCTCTCTGGTCAGCACCCCCAGAGTTTGCTCAATTTCCTGTCTGTCTTCCACTTCCACTCTTCCTGCCGTACCTCTGAGCTGGCTTGTCTTCCCATCGTGCCTTTTCCTGGGGACTAACTACCTCCATAATGGAATTCCCAAGTCTGTACTGACTGCTCCAGGTCATCCACGGTAGTCAGCTTGTCTCCGTCCTTATCATGGGGTGTCCCCTCGTCTTCGGCCCCTTCTTCCCCCTTGGACCTCACTTTTGGTCATTTAGACTATCTTCTTCATTTACTCTCTGGTTTCCTTTTACCCACACAGTGTTTGGAATTATGCTACTTGGTTCCTGGAACCGTTTGTTTTTTCTTCAGGGGCTCCCCAGCTCTCCAGCACACAGACCAAGCTTGCCCACATAGCCCATGATGTGCAACACACACAGTAAACATGTCCTGCTTGGCCTACTCACCTGAGGCTACTGATCTTTGGAGTTCTTTCTCCTTTCATCACTTTTCCTTTACATTTTCTTCAATTCTCTTCTGGTTGTTTGTTTGAAATCTCTACATCCTTGGGGTTCACCTTGCCCCACCCTGCCCTTTTCAGACTAAAGCGTCACAGATCGAGATTCTTCCTCTGTCTCATGACATGCTGTCATCTCACTTCTAGTTGGATCTTGGCACCAGTCTGCTCCTATTGGATGCATAGTGGGCACCGTCAATGGTCCTTTTCTTCTGAGTGCAAAACTCCAAGTCTGGAAGTTCCTCGCATTCAGGCTCCTGGTGTACTTGCATGCAGTGAGGGGCCCACGGCGTTACAGGTCGACTCAGCTCATGCCTCTGCTTCATGTGGTGGGCGTCACTGGACTTGCAGTACTTATATCCGTTGTATGAGAGATGCCCACTGCCTAGTGCTCACTGAGAGGAGCATGCTGGGAGACTTTCCTATTGTCACTCTGCTGCTGACAATCTGTCTGACCTCTGTCTGTCTGTTTTCTAGTCATTCCATTGGTAGGGGAGAGGGAGATTACCACTTAGGGTGACAGGGAAGGCCAATCACATGACACTTGAGAGTGGGATTGATGGAGGTTTACTAGTTACATATGATACTCATGGTGTGGACTGAGAAAGACACTGTACACCACCACACAGGGCCTGCCTGTAGCTGTACTCAGAAACAAAATGAACAATGATGGTTTGTGGGAAGCAGGCATTGTAGTACCAAGAAAGTGGAATGTAGCCAGGCATGTTATCACACAGCTGCATTTCCAGCACTGGAGAGGCAGGGGAGTAGAACTGTGAGTTTAAGATCAGCTTGGGCTCCTTAGTGAGACTTACTATTGCCAAGTGGATGGGTGGGAAAGGAGGGTGAGGAAGAGAAATGGATGGTTCCTTCAGTTCCCTCAGGCAGGTCTGATAGACTTGTTTGAATAGTTCTATAGCTGGCAGGGAAACTTGTTTGGGACCAGGAGAGATTGCACTGTCTTTCTAGATAAGGAAGACAGTCAAGGAGGGAGCCATTGGCACAGGAGCAGAGTGGGAAGAGGAGCCTGAGTTCGGCCCCACAACATTCCGGATCTTCAGTTCAGTCTCACACCACATTTTGGGTTGCTTTAAATTTGTTAAATTTTGCTGGTCTGTTTTATGCAGTCTGTTTGGGGGTATGTTCTATGAACAGCACATCCTCTTCCTGCCAGGCGAAGTGCTGTATGGGCTGCTGGTTGATACTAAGACTTTCAAACTCCATTCGGATTTCTTGTCTAACAGTCTGCTGATGGCTGAGATAGGATGGTGAGTGTAGCTAGGAGTGTAGATTCGCTTCTTCCAAGTTTTGTCTCTTTGATTGAGACATGGTCCTACTACATCATCCGGGCTTGGCCTCAAACTCAGTCTGCCAAGTCCTGGGATTACAAGGAATTCATCAGTGTGCCTGACTTCTGTTTGGTTTGAACAGGTTTTGCTTTGTGTGCTTTGTAGTTCTGTTGTTTGATACATACGTGGTGAGGATTGCGATGGTTTGGGGGGGACTTGAAACTTTCTCACTGTGAATGTCTCTTTCTGTCTCTGGTCATTTTCCTTGCTGTAGGGTAGACACGGTAGAGCAGACCCACCCCTGTTTTGTTCTAATTAATGTTTGCATGATACACATGTTCCATATGTTAACAGGATTCTATCATAATCTCAAGATGAGTGTGTTCACTTCTGTTTTCATTTTAATTGACATACAGCAACTGTGCTTATTTATGGGGATTCAATGTAACATTTCAACATACACAATTTATAATGATCAGATAAAGCTAACTGGCATAGGTATGCCCTCAGAAATGTTCTGTTTCCTTGCTCCGAATACTCAAAATCCTCTCAGCTATTTGAATATTCCACTGATCATTGTCAACTAGAGTTACCCTCAGTGCCACAGAGCTCTGGATATCATGCTTCCTATGCAGCTGCATACTCATGACCATTGACCATCCTCTCTCTGTACATTAGTCTCTCCTTTCCCAGATGCTGGTAAGCACAAAGCTCCTCTTCAGTTCAATGAGACTGACTGTTCAGCTTCCACCTATACCAAGAACATGTGGCACTCACTATTTTCCTATGCCTGACATTTTTCACTTAATGCCTTTACAATTTGACTCATATTGCTACAAGTTCATTATTTGTATGGCCAAATAATGTCTCATTGTGTTTATGTACATTTCTTTGTACAGTACTGGGGATCAAGCCCAAAGGTCTAGGCATGCTAGGCAAGCACTCTACTCAAAGCCATATTCAGAGCCACCAAGTTTTCTCTATTCATCTACTGCTGAACATGAGCACCTAGCGCATGATTTGGCTGTGGTGAATGGTACTACAGCAACAAATACGGGAACGCAGGGAGCTCTTTAGCAAACAGACTTGACTTTCTAGGATACACACCCAGTCTCAGGATTACTGAGTCGTGCGTTAGTTCTATTTCTAGACCTTGAGGACCCCCATATTCCTCTCTATGAGAACTGTACTGGTCTCCAGTCTCACCAACCACATAGGACAGTTTTTCTTTCTCCACATTCCTACCAACTTTCACTTTTTTGTCTTTTGCTTTTAGCAGTTCAGGCTAGAGTACGACAGTGCTGTGATTTTGTGTTTCCTGATAGCTACTGACGCTGCTCTGCTTTTCACGCTTGTTTGCCCCAGTATCTTCTTTGGAGCAATGTCTCTGTAGATAATTTGCTCCTTTTAAAATCATATTATTTGCTTCTCTTCTGTTAAGTTCCTTGAGACCCTCATGGGTCTTGAGAATAAAGCCCTTATGGGGTAAAGAGCTTGAGAATATTTTACTCATTCTGTAACTTGCTTCTTCACTCTTGATGATTTCATATGCTGTGTAATTCGTTCCATGTCATCTCATCTGTCAAGTTTTGTTTTCACTGGGAAAAAATTCTTTTCTCAAACCAGTATCTTCAAATACCCTATATATGTGCTTTTAGTAGTTACATAGTTTCTGGTCTTATGTTTAAGTCTAATTCATTTTGAGGGTTTTTTTTTTTTTGTATGCATGAGAGATGGGGTCTAGACAGATTCTTTTGTATCCATATGGATATCCAATTTTCCTGGAATTATTAAAAAAATTTTATTGAGCTTTTGTATATTTCATATAACAGTTCTTAGTCAAATTTAGACTCCCCTCCCCAACCATGCCCCCCCCCCGCCAAACTTCCACCATCATGTGTTCTGCCGTACATGTTAAGTCCGATCCAGTCAAACATTTGGACCCAGATGTTCCCTGGTGCAAATTCATCCACTGGAGACTTGTCAGCCTATCCAGAGACTGTAAGTAAGGCATACTCTCCCTTACCCAGTAGTAATCAGTGTCCAATAGTTCCCAGTCTAAGGTCAGCCCGCCACCCATCTGTCTCACTCCGGTCTGGGCCCTTGACTGATTGAGATGGCATAGATCCTGTGCTCAGTGCCATTGTTACCACAAGTTCACATGTGCAAGCTTGCAATGGCCTGAAAGCCTCTGCTTCCCTATGTTCATGGACCAGCCCTGGATCTTACAATCTCTCTGCTCCCTCTTGAACAATGATCTCTGAGCCATGGGTGGATGAGGTAATAAAGGAGTCTTATCCATGGAACACACTCTGCAGTCTCTTATTCTTTAAAACTTTGTCTAGTTGTGGCCTTCAGTGCGCATTGCACTTTTCTGTATAAGGAAGCTTCTCTGGTGAGAATGTAAGAATGTGCTAGCTTTCTCTGTACTACTCATTTTGCTATGTCCCATGAGCCTTAGGTGCAGAGGTTCAACAGTAGATGTGTCACCTAGGACATATATTCTCTGTGTCTGACTAGTTGTGGGATTCTTCAGTGGGATTCTTCCACCTGTTGCAAAAAGAAGGTTCTTTGATTAGTGGTGCATGGTATACTTGTCTGTAAATATAAGGACCCATATTTAGCATATGGTGAGAAATTTCCTTTTCTAGAGGTATGACAGAGATAGGGTTTTTCTCTAGGATCTATGACCTCTCCAGCCATGTATATTTGGCTGTGTTTACAGGCCATGAGTTCAAGTCCAATTCGATAGAGTTGATCACCCCATAGATAATAGTGCCACTACTGTGTCAGTAGAGGTAGTTTTCTGTGCCAGTCATTATAGTTGTTAGTCTTTAGGGATGGATTGGACCATTGACTGATTTTCTCCCTTAGCAGCCTGAATAGTATCCTGTAGAACTCTAAGAGTTAGAATATATGTTGAAGGCTTCCAGGTCAGTTCCTACTCTAATGCTCCAAGTCCTGTATCCGAAGCATGTCTTATCTTCAGCACTAGGGTCTTATCTTCTCTCTCTGAGAGAGAACCAAGAGCTTTGCCAATAGCCTGGGTTATTTTGGGAGTCTCTTGGACCACTCTCACCAACTAATCAAAGGGAGGTCTCTGCTGCAAGCACTGTGTTCCTTGCCATACAGCCCCTAGGTACACACATGCTGTAATATTCAGGCACTGCATGTGCATTTCTCAGGGGGTTTCAGGGACAACACATTGACCCCTGGCTTCTCTAGACCCCCCAGATCCATTCATCTCTATGCTCTCTTCCTCCTAACCCACCTCCCCTTCCCCCGCCCAGTTCCAGTTCCTCCGTTATCCCTACCCTTTCCCCCAGACAACAGCCTCCCATCATCTCGCCTCTCCTGACCTCCCCCCGCCCATGGCCCTCTACATCTAGTAAGGCCACCTGCCATTTGGGGCTACTGTAACTCTGACATGCTTGCTATTTAAATGCTTCATGCCATTTCATTTTAATATATGAAATTTAATTTTAAGTGGCTGCATGTGGCTGGTGGCTGCCATATTTCTGGGTGTAGGCTGTAGTGTGTCATAAATCCTTATCATAGCTTCCATCCAGTGACTGCTAATAGGGGTCGGACCATCACCTTTGCATCCTAAACTGTTTTAATAACTTTCTAAATGATTCTTGTCCTAATTTTCATTTGGGATCTATGTTGTAATCAATTTGAATTTTTTTCTAAAACTCTCAAGAGGGCATCTTCACAGTGGAAAATATAACCAAGAAACTGTGACTTCTCTGGTTCTTTCATTCTCGCTCTGTTCCTTAGGGCTGGCACCTATGTATCCAGTTCTTTTAAGTTTGAAAAATGTCTATTTGACAACAATGAGCATATTTTTACTGAGGGGTATTCTGGAAGTAGCTTCTTTTACATAACCTTAATTTGGGGATTTATCACAAGATAATGAGGAAATATTTTTGGCAAGTGACTTACTGTATTCCGATGAGCTGATCCCATTCCCAAGCATCCTGTTGTTATTACCAATGAAGTGGTCAGAAGGAAAAAACACATTCCTAATCTTCTCCTGAAAGAACCCCCTGTTAAGCCATCATGATGGTAAAATGTTAAGGAAATTGGTTTCCTGAGGGAGAAAACCACATCTGTGAAACATCAGATACCATTTTCAATCAGTGGATCATTTCATTATTTCATTAATAAAGCTATTGTTTCCTTTAGTAAAGCCTTTTTTCTTTCCTTTGCAAAGGAGACCATGACTAAAATGATGACTGTCCACAGCAAAGCTGGTTAAATTTGACCTTTACCAGAAAGCAAGCATTTCAAGTATAAGTAGCATTTTCTGTTTCACATGTTCTTATGAATGCCACACATGCTCTCGAGTGTGTGCTTGGGTCCCTGAGATCCTCAGATGCACACACACATTTTTTTCCTTCCCCACACCGTCCTCCAGTTCTCTCCTCCCATTGGTAGATCTTTCCAGTAGACAACACAACCACCCTCTCATCGTAGTCTTCTCAGTGCACTTGGTTCTCAGCTCTGTGCACTTTCCTTTATCCAGGGAGGAAGATTTAATTGCAGGGTTTCACATTTTCACAGAAAAATGTTTAGACTGGGAGGGATCAGCCATGTTAGAGAAATGTGGTTTGCTCAAAAATGAATGGCATAAACTTCCTTGCCTTCCTAGCAGGAAGAAAACTCTGGTGGTTACTGAAATAATCTGCATTTGATTATATCCTTTTTCAAGCAGGTGCTTGATTCACTTGGCTGAATACTGGGGCGAATGTGTCTGCAATTATGCATGTTGGTCAGGTGCATGTGTTTGCATGAGTCTGTAACTTATTCAATGTAAAGTGCTCTCCTAAATGTTTTTGTATACAGCAATAGCATCTATTATTTTGCAACTTGCAATTATGACTCTGGGTGTTCTAAATCCTTTGCTTTTCTTTATAATTAGAGATGAACTCTTATGGTTTTAATTCAGTTCAGAAGACTACATTTTTAGGGATCATTTCTGTAGTTTGTTAATTCAGCTCAGGTTTGGAAGGTGATGGTGATGCCATTGCTGTCATCATCATGATCATGATCATGTTTGTCCTTTCCTTGACCAGACACTATAGAAATTACTTGTCTGACAAAGCTACCTAAAAACTGCAGGAAGGCAGATAGGATCCCTAGCAAACTGTTTATTGGGAACATACAGTAGAAATTGCAAAGAAATGGCAGTTCTTTCCGTTGTGCATTGGGCTCTCATTTTCCATTTGGAGACATCAGTATTCCACCAATAAATCTCACTTTTTTGTGTATATCACCAACTTCATGCTTCAACTCAGAGATCAAAATTTGCCAACTTGGTCCCCTGCTGTCCTTTAGCTTTTTTGTCATGGCTACAGAGATGGTTTTAGCTTCTTCCTTTAGAAACAGCCTAGTAAAACTTCCTGGTCCCTCTGTTAGAAACTGGGCATGCTTCCTGGCAGGCTGAAGCATATAATGAAGCCAGGCATATATTTATCTTCAAAAGTGAACATCTTTGCTTGATGTATTTTGGCGAAAGCAAATAGTTGCAGATTAATGGTTTCCTTATCAACATGGCAGTGATGTGAAAGGTTTGTAATAAGGACATATCTATAGAAAATTCCCTTCAGAGTTGCAAAAAAAGCAGATGAAAAAGAAAATATATACTGCATGATTCTGTTTGTATGGAATTCAAAACAAACAAGAATATCTCAGATGTTGGAAGTCAGGGAAGTGGTTGCCCCTGAAGGTCTAGATGGGAAGAAAGAATAAGAAGGACTTGGAGGATGGTGGAGTGCTTTTCCTGATCTCACCTCTGGTCATGTACGCATGCTCCTTGAGGCTGGAGTGAGCAACTCCCTCCCAGAGCTGCACCTTCCATTCTGTTTTCTATTTGTCCTTCAGAGGGTGATGTATACACTAAGACACTAGCAATGCTCTTCCTGGAGGTCATTAAAATCAGTGTCAAGAGCTTGAGTCTGCATGTAGAACATAGGACATAACCATCCTACACACAGCTAGCGCATGGCTGTTCAACATCAAAATGAGACACTTTAAGTGGCCAGTCACAAGTATTTTTCTGAGAACAGAAATCAGTTTTCACTCCTTTACTTTCTTGGTGCATAACCATGAATTGAATGGCGTGGATTTTCCAAACTATATCCTACGTTTAAGACAGCCCCAGGAATAAATTCAGGGTCTCTGACCCATTTTCAACAACCTTCTCAACCACCCCTGACCCAACTTCCAATGAACAGTGGGGCTAACAGGTTAAAAAACAAAATGGCAATGAAAAATCAAACGTACCACAAAACCAGAGAGCAGGAAGTCAGAAAATGCTGGTAATGCTGTTTACTCAGAGTTGGATTCACATTCTACTTAACTCTACAGGAATTCTCAACAGTTGGTCTTGACAACTCCAGCAATTCCGAGGCTCATTAACCTATTTACAGGTGCTCTGCTTTCTGAGCTGCCTGTGTTCAGAGAGAAACATCTTGAAATTTCTCTGACGCAGCCAGCAGCCTCAGTTCAGAGCTAATCATGAGGTATTTCAGGGCTCAAGATAGGAAATGAAAGCTTTGGGAGAGTCTCAAGTGGAAAGTTTTTAAATTAGTAATCCCGTCAACCATTGCATGTCAAACCCACTGTAATCAGAGGGAGACACATGAGGTAAACAGTCGGCTTCTATGGTTTAGGAAATCTTCCTAGGCTGCCATTTGTGAAATTAGGCTAGGCTAAAGCTCCACATATCTGAGCCCTTTGGGAAGGACGGGGTAGGCAGACTGCTTCCTCCTTTCTCAGGACATGTGCCTCTAGTTTTTGCTGAATCTCAAAGAGAGATTTCTGAGTTAAATTGTTCTGCCCAATCAGGCTAAGCCCTGGGGAGCTGGACATCTCATTGTTCAGTGGTTTCTATTATGGGCTGCCTTTGAGAATCCCATTATTTCGAAAATGCAACTACCGCAAAATCTTTTGCTGGGTACACTCCTTTTGGGGACATTTCAGGATTTGTAAATTTCCCTAAACTCTCTTTTGTCCTGTGTGAGGAACCTTGGATTCACCCTGCAGTGTAGGGTCTCTGCTACGTGATCAACTTGTTATAATGAGGTATTTTCCAGAACTGACATCAGGGAGTTCCATGATCCGAGGTCAAGGCAAGTCTGCTATGCCTTGAATTTTATGATTTATGTAGCCCAGAGAAGGGCTCAAGACAGCCCACCCTTTGGGTAAATAATTGTTAGTTTGCTCTAGTTTTCAAATCTCTTGTTTTCTGAAGTCACCTCATAAATAATCTCTCTCCCAGGAATATCCGAAAGGTGTAAGGCTTAAGTTCACCCCGGACAGCACGTAAGCAGATGCTCAGGAAATCCAAGGCAAATGACGAACTGTGTTTTGCTCAGTTCAGGAAATGGTGACCCACCCTACTCTATTTTTCAGGGTGAAAAAGGCAGAGTTGACTCTCTATCCCAGGATTTTAAAAATATTTTATTTTCTATTTTAATTGTTTATGAGTGTATTGCCTGCATGTATGTAAGTGCACCTGTGTCATGCAATGCCCACCAGAATCAGAAGAGAGCTAAGAGCCCCTGGAACTGAAGTTACAGATGGTTGTTAGCTGCTGTGTGGGTGCTGGGAATTGAACCATCTGCAAGAGCAACCAGTGTTCTTAATTGCTGAACCATCTCTCCAGCCCCTCTATTCCTAGATTTTTACATCCACAAATTCTATTAACTATGAGAAAAATGTATCTGTGCTGAACGCATGCAGACATCTTCTCTTGTTATTATTCTTAAATAGTGTGGTATACAAGCCATTTATACAGTTTTACATCCTATTAGGTACTATAAGTCTGGAACTTAGCAAAGTATTCAGGAGATTGTGCATAGGTCATATACAAATACCATGCGATGTTTTATAAAGGAAATCTGTGTCTGCACATTTGAGTTTCCACTCATTCCCCAGTGAGTGTCAAGGAACATCTGTTCTCTCTTTCTAAGCAAAGGAAGAACTATGGGTTCCTCTGCCAGAGATCTTTCTACCAGCTCAGACCCCCACCCTGCCATGCACTCATTTCTAAAAGCTAACCTATACTGATGTAAAAGTTGTTGTAAGTGGTCTGCAAACCCCAAGCAGCTGCAGGATCCCAGAGGTGACAGGGTTGGTGTCACAAGACCAGTAGCAGCATTTTTGCAGTGTTGGCATTTTTTGAAAACAGTTTTCAAGGATTCAACCAAGAATCTTTGAAGAGCCAGGGGGCTAATCTTTTGTTTCCGTGACTTCAGTGCTACTTTATTTGTGAGACACAGGTTCTGTCCTCTACAAATAACCTCTAACATTGGTAGTAGCTCTAATTAAATCAATAAAGCCAGAAGATTTACCCTCCTAAGAGAAGCCTCTTTTTTGGTTTGTGCCAGAGGACAGGCTGAAGTGCACTCACCAGTGTTACATCTTAACAGGCATGACTGGACTTTGATGCTGGAGTTCTACCTTCTGTCAAGAAGACAAAGCTTGCAGGGCATGGTAGTACACACCTTAGTTCTTAGGAGTCACAGGTAGGAAGACCAGAGGATTGCAGTCTGAGGCCAACGGGGACTATATAAGAAGACCATTTCTCAACAAAGAAAGAACAAGAAGAGAAACTCCAGGTCTTCCTAAGCTGGAACTGTATATTTGAGATTGTTTCTGGTAGAAAGAGAAATTTATGTATGCCACTGATATCAAAATGGACTCTCAGCACCTAAGAAGAGGCCATCTTGAGCCAACAAACTCATATAGACACACTTGATTGAATATTCATCATTCTGAGCTAGTGATCTCATATGTGGTGTTAACTGGAACTGTGGGATGTTTGCTCACTTTTCATATAAGCTATTTGTTATTTACTCAAAGGACTCATTCAATAGCTTATGTAGTTGCATTCTTTTACATTAAAGGTAAATTGAGGTTCCTGGGTTGGATGATCGATCAGAAGCTGCCTATGTGCAATGCAGTGAACGAGGAAAGTTAAGACAACAAATGATGGGACTATATTCCAAAGACAGAAGGAGTGTGTGATCATGAGAATACAGGGAATAATAACTTCTGGGATAAGACCAGATAAACAAAGAAGTAGGAAAAAAAATCAATCATGTCCAACTTATCATAAAACCAGAAAAAAACCCTACTATGAAAAGAGGAGAAAGAGAAGAACAAACAGTGAATCACTGAGCCAGAAAGAAGCTCACAGAAGTACAGGAATCTGCATACCTACCTCTCTGTTAGCCCCACATGTAAATGGTATTAAACCTCTAAATAAAAGCTATAGAGAAGACTGAGGAGATGGCTCAGTGAGTAAAGCACTTGTCATGCAAGTATGAGGACCTGAGTTCAGGTGTCCAGAACCAATGTAAAACTTGGCATGATGGCACACTTTAGTGGTCCTAGAATCCCTATAGCAAGATGGGACGTGGAGACAGGAGAACCCTCAGAAGCACCTAGGCCAGACAGCCTGGTGTACCAGTGGCTAAAACAAGAGACTCTGCCTCAAACAAGGTGGAAGGTAAGGACCAACATCTGAGGTTGTCCTGGAACATCTGCACATACACTGTGGCGCCTGATTGCCCACACCCATGCACCTACATGCAAGTGCGCAAGCACAGAGTTTATTTTTAAAGATACAGATGAGCTGATTGAGTTAAAAGTGGCATACAACTATCTGCTGTCTCTAAGAACTGTATCTCACTAGCAAAGACACCCACGGCTTTCAAGAAAGTATGGAAGTCAGTACACCAAGCACATGGAAGACAAAAGGTGGTGCAGACACTTCTATATCTGACAAAATAGACTTTTAGATAAAATTAGTCAGAAGAGATGAAGAAGGCAGCCACATATTAATAAAGAGAACAAGTCATCAAGAAGATAAAATAACTGTAAATATATATGCATATATGCACAGTGTTGGGGCTCTCAATTCCACAAAACAAACACTATTGAACATAAAATCTGAGACAGGTCTGGATATGATAATGGGTGACTCCAAATTCCTACTTGCATCAACAGATGGGTCATCCAGAATAAACCCAGCAGAGAGACTTCAGAAGTAACCTTCACCAGAGACCAAATGAGCTCAGTAGAAATCTGCAGAACATTCCATCCAGCAACATTTTTCTCAGCAGCCCCTGGAACTGTAATAGAGATCCCATTTCAGCCATAAAGAAAGTCTTAACAAATACAAAAGAATTAAATAATTTCTTGCATTTTATCAGATTATAGTGGGAAAAACTGGATATCAATAGCAAAGGAGATTGCAGAAATTATATAAATACATTAAAACTAAACAATGCACTCTCAAATCACTAATAGGTGATTTAAGAAATCATGGGAGAAATTAAATGTACTAAAATTAAGTGATAGTAAAAGCATAGTTTCTTATAACCTTTAGGATACAACAAAGAGGATTAACTCTGAATATTAAAAATCAGAGTACTCGCAAATAAGTAACAATGATATAACTTAAAGTCCTAGAAAAAGAATAAGCCAGACCAAAATCAGTAAAAGAGAAATAAATCATGAAGATCAGGGAAGACATGAACAAAATAGAATATTAGGTCAATTCAGAGAATTAAGGAAATCGAGAGCTTTCTCTTTGGAAAGATAAGTATGATCAACAAATATTTAGTGAAAATATCTAATAGAATGACAGAAAACACCCAGGTTAGTAAAATTAGAGATTAAAAAGGTGGCATTACAACAGATTCCAATGAAATACGCAGGATCTTTAGGGAATACTTTGGGACTTTGTATTTCAAAAAGGTGGACAATCTAGATGAATAGGTAGCTTCTTAATCTACCAAAATTGAATCAGCAGGATATAAGCAACTTTAACAAGCAATCAGGTTGAAGCAATAATAAGGTATTTGTTAATAAAGGAAAGCCCAGGACTGAGTGAGTTTGCTGCTGAATACTGGTGCCCAAACCAGCATAGCACTGGTACAAAAACTGACGTGTAGACAGCGGGGTAGCCTGGAGCACTCCACAGCTAGTTTCTGACCAAGGTGCCAAAACTTCCACTGGTGAAAAGACAGACTCCAATAACTCAGGAAGTGATTCTAAAGACTGACAAATGGGATCACATGTGTACTGCACAGCTTCAGTTGTCAACCTGACATACCTGGGTGGAGGGAACCTCAACTGAGGAATTTTCCCCATTGCACTGGCCTGTGGCCATGTCTGTGGGTCATTTTCTTGATTGTTGAGTGATATGGGAGGGCCCCTTCCTACTCTGGACCATGCCACCCTGGGCAGGTGGTTCTGTAATTGTACAAGAAAGCAGGCCGAGCATGGACCAGGGGAGCAACTCAGTAAGCAGCATTACTCCATAGCCTGAGCTCCAGGTTCCTGCCCTGATTTCCTGCCTTGGGGGTCCCTCAGTGATGCACTGTGACCTACGAGATGTAAGATAAACTCTTTCCTCCCCACGCTGGTATTAGTCAAAGTGTTTTGTCACAGCAATAGAGAAGCAAACCAAGACAGCATGAAAACTTAAAGCGTCTGCACAGCAAAGGAAACCACAGAGTGAAGAGATACCTGAAGAATGGGAAGAAATCTTTATCACCTTTACATCTGACAAGGGATTAATATGGATTCTATAAAGAATCCCCCCCAAAATAAACAACAAATAGCCAAAGCATCCAGTCAAAACACAGGCAAATTAATTAAATAGATGGTTCTCAAAAGAAGAAAAAAGGCCAACAAATACATGAAAGAATCAGAATCAGCTATCAGAAAAAATTCGGAATTAAGGCTATACTGAAATGCCAAGAAGATAAATGACAACAAATGCTGGAGAGGATGTGGGGAAAGAGGAACACTTATACATCGCTAGTGGAAATGTAAACTAGTGCAGCCACCATGGAAATCAGTATGGAGGTTTCAAAAAGCTAAAAAATAGAGCTGCCTTAGGCTAGACCACTTCTGAGTAAAAGCCTCAAGGGATCCCATCAGCATGCCACAGAGATGCTTGCATGGCCATGATTGTTGCTACACTGTTCATAGTAGCTGAGATATAGAATCAGCCTGGGTATCAACTAACAGATGATTGCAAAATAAAATATGGTTTACATACAGAATTGATTATTCAGTCAAAACAAACAATAAAATTATAGCATTTTCAGGGAAATGGATGGAATTAGAGGTCATGTTAAGTGATAAAAGACAGAGTGGGAAAGACAAATATTCCATATTTTCTCTCAGATGTGGAATTTCGATGGAAGCATGTGTGTGTGTGTGTGTGTGTGTGTGTGTGTGTGTGTGTGAATGATGAAAGCAGAAGGAGCACCATTTGAGAGGAGACTAGCAGAATTGGAGGAGGGATAGGCAAGGGTGTGGGTGACTATAAACAAGGTACAGTGACATACATGCATGAGAATTATTTTATATGCCAAATAAAATGTTAATAATAAAAGATAATCGTGCATTCAGATGATAGAACTTTTGTTCAAAGACAAACCCAAATCTTTCAGCCCATTTTAGCAAAAAGCTCCTCAGCTTCATGCTAAAGATCTACACAGTGGAATAGAATCCAGCCCCAGGCCCCACCCACCAGTTTCCTTGACTCAACTCTCACACCAATCAAAGTCTCTTTGTGATTCCTTGATCAGCCCAGCATTTGCCTTCCTCTGGCAGGTCCTTCTCAGGCACCATTCTCTCCATCCTTCCCTGGGTCACTTCCTTTAACCTCTTGCTCATGGTAGCCTCAAAGTGGACCACCTGCTCACCCACTTCAAATGTAGCCCTTTGACTCTCTGCTATGTTGAAAACGATCCTTGATTGGCACCGATCTCTGTAACCTGCTCAAGTTTTTCTCCAACATAGTCTACATGTTGAAAAACAATAGTAGTCATTAAGTTTGCCTTAAGTTGTCTACTTTCTCTCCACTAACATTTGAGTTGTCAAAGAGTGGAGATTTTTGTTTGCTTTGTGCATTAATGCTCTGTATGTCTAAGTCGTGCCCAACATATATCTAATTATATGAATGAACAATTGGATCTAATAAACAATTGGAAAATCAAGTGCACAGAAATGTAGCAATAAAAATGTGAAGTAATCACTAACTAGCTCTCTCAAAAAAGAATCAGCATGTTGTCTGAGAAAGGAAGCATAATCTTGGCTCAGAAGAGAGCAATGTTTACATAATCAACATAACATAAATCATTATCTATTGGGAAATGAGGGAGGAAGGAGGGCTAATCACAACATAAGAAAACTAAGTCCTGATCCACTGTGTCGGAAATTCAACAGGTAGAAATAAAAACTGATGAATCAAAAAATCACATAGAGAGCATGTTATTTAGGAGTATGACTGTAAGTGTGGGCAGTGTTACTTGCCTAATGTGTTCAAGGCTCTAGGTTCAATCCTCAGTATTACAAAAAAAGAAAAAATTATATGAATTTAGACACCAGGAGATATTTTGAGAGATGATATGGGAAAAAATAGAGTTGGAGACTGCTTTTCATTATAAAAGTTATTACTCTCGCTATGTATGACAACTACAAACCTTATTAGAGAAACATTTCCCATAAACACCCTTTTCAAAAAGCATTGCATTTCTCTCAAGTGATTTTTATTTTGTCTCCTTGAAGAATACTTTCAATTAATCACTACTATTTTATTTTATAAGTATAAAGTTAGATATTATGAATATTGAATTTGGTAGGTTATTAAAATTACTAAATTGAAGTATGAGTCATAGAGAATATTAACTATTTCCAGTGTGGGCTATCTGTTTATATTTTAAATAATGTATTTTGGGGAAAACATTTCAAGTTGTTATTATTAAGATCAAGTAAATAAACAGGTCTTGAAGAAAAACAAATGAGTCCAGAAACATGTAAGGATTGTCTTTTGGCTAGAAGTTACAATGTCATTTATGTAAATCAGTAACTTATTTTGGACTTAGCTCTATAGCTCATGAGTGAACTTTTGAATAAAACAAATGATAGTAATAATAAAAACTTCTAAATTATCAACATAAATATAAATAATGACATATATATGTATTTCTTTCTTAGTAAATAAATTCCAAGCCTAGAAACTGAGGCTTAAAGATATTCATCCAGAATATGCCTTGGTATGCCACAAAACCCACCTTGAGATAGTCACCCCAAATTTCTGATAAGTGACAAATGCATTTTGGTTGGACTCTCGGAACCTGGAGCCATTCAACAAAGGCCATATTGTGATAAACTAAGTCACTATAATGAGGAACCAAGGTCATGGAATTGACCTTCGAAGGAACAGTATATATTTATATGTTATAATCTCTAGATGCATAAGTTAAGACAGTCTGATGCCTTTCTAAATATTAAGATAAACATGTATACATGTGTTTATAAACATTCAGGTACTATTGTGAAAATATTAGAATACACACTTGTGTATGTAGACATAAGTACATGAGTGTCTTTGTTGTTACCTAGTGATTTGTTGGCATACAATATAACTTTTAATTCAATCAGACTGTGAACATAATGAGCAAATTAGCAGAAAATGTATATTATACAAGATAAATTACTTATGATAATTCTAAAAAGTAATCACACTTTATTTTGATTTGGACTTAATATTTCTTTGTCTTAAAAGGTCTTTAGAATACATTCATGCATATGCTTGCTCCTGAATAATAGTCATTCCTTACTATTATAATTCACTGTAATCTCAATACCTGACTCATGAATGTCATTCAAATTCTGAAAAGGAGGAATGAAAAGAATGAACAAAGCAAATGAACAAATAAGCCAAGGAGAGATTCCAGAGCAAATGACTTGTCTTGTTTAATACCAAGTGTGTGCTACATGGTTAATGCAAATCATAAAGCTTTGGGCAACAAATTGTTTGGATTTTCTTGTTAATAGCAGAGACACATTATTTTTCTGGAGACTTACAGACAGTTCCCCAACCTTCACCCCAGCATCTGACAAAGACTTCATAGAAAATTGAATTAGAATGAAAACCACGAATGTCCCTAAGGATCTCTCAAACACAACTGTGGAAGAGTGTAAGGACTGCCTGAAGCATGTCCTATATGGACGGGACAGATTGGTGAGAACTGTGGCACCAGGCAGTCTGATCTGGGACAGTGCGGGTATGACATATCGAAAAAGCTCCCTGAGTACATCAAAGAGCTGTCTGTGTGAGTGGCTGCTCCCTAAAACTCCCATACTGAGACTGAATAGGCTAAATCAAGAGTGACCCAGGATGGGACTTCACCAGCGATGATAAGTCCATCTTGAATCAAATGGATGAGAATGGTGTTTTTCAGGGAACTTCAAGGGTCACACATTCTCCACAGACCAAGATGCTACAGGCTGGAGCCCAAAGGCAGTGCTAGAGTGCTAAGAAGAGGCTCTGGGATACAGGGAGCTAGGAACATGGCAAGCGACTTGTGAGGAAAAAAAAGTGAAGCAAAAGTAAGAACTCCAATGTCCCTGGGTTTCTCCATGCATCTCCTCGAGGTCTTGAGAGTGCACTAGGTGGACCCTGTCTGAGGGCAGAGAACTTTCATCAGTTCCAGAGAAGGACAGCACTATGATGAAGCTCCTCCACAAACCAGATGGACAGAGCCTTTTACAAGGTGAAGCTGGCAGAGCTGTAGAAACAGAGAGGCGCTCAGCAGCTCTCTCAAGTGTCAGTTCTTTGCTTTCTGCCTTTCCATCGAGAACAAATGGTATGGAGATCTTTCCCCCACTGTATCATGCGGAACTCGACATAGCACCAGACCTAAAACACCTCTTTTCGTGACATGTCTCACTTTGTACTTGGCACCGTCTCCAGAGGAAGACAGCTTCCCTTCTGTTTGGAGGTCACTATTGTGCTTCTCCTTCAACTCTCTGACTAATACAATGGTTTTCTCATGAAGGCACAAATCAAATCCGTCACAGCAAATACTCAGAGATGGCCATACAATTTGAATGCATGAAATAAGAGAGAAGGCAATCTCACTGGCAGAAAGATTTCTACTGTAATATCACTGAATATGGGTTCATATGGTGGTCAGGCAGAGGAAACCTTAAAAGTGGGTTTTATGTCATCCTTCATTGAACACGGACAGATTTAACTTTATAGAGACTGACACCTGACTTTGGGTCAGACTTCCTTATTTTACAGGCATTGATTCTATGCTATCATGTTCAGGATACAAATATTGAGACAGAATGCTTAAATAAACAACATATCTCACTGATTAAATATCAGGATGAAGTTTGCTTCCTGAAACTCAGACTCCTTGCCCAAGTCTTTTTCACTGATATTTGGAGTGACCTTGGGGGAAATGATTGAACTGTTTCATTCCCTGTGGGCTATGAACTTAGGGGCATTGCAGATGTACCCTTAAGGCTTGTAGGATTCTTACAGATTTTTGACCAGTGCTGAGGGTTCTTTTCATTTCCATGGGTCCACCTATCTATGTGAGCAACCCAAGTCCTGTGTAAAATAAAATGCTAGCAAGCCAGCTCTGGTATTAATGGTACCGTGACAGCATCATCACTCAAGGAAAAGCAATGTGTAAACATATATAATGATTTTGCTTGTATGGATCAGTTTCAACCAATTTATTACAAAATCTGTTTTTCTTATAAAATAAGTGAAGCTTGTTTAAGGCATCTGAAAAGCCTTAATTTCTGTTGTATCATGAGTGAACTGGTTAAGAACATGGTCAATAGGGGCTGGAGAGATGACTCGTCAGTTAAGAGCAGAGGTTCAATTCCCAGTACCCATATGGTGGCTTATGGCCATCCATAACTGCAGTTCCAGGAGAATCTGACAGTCTTCTGACCTCCCTGGGCATTGCACAATATAGGTGCACTTACATACATGCAGACACACACCACACACACACACACACACACACACACACACACAAATAATAAAAAACAACTTGGTGGCAGTTAAACTAGATATATGACCTGTGTCACCAGGTTGCTCAGTTTACACTTTAGCAAGCCTCTGACAAATGCTTGCCCTCGTTGTTGTTGCTTTTGTCAGCTGCGGAGAATAATATGTCCAACGTAAAAGAAGGTAAGAAAGTGGGTTATGCTAGGTGTGGTGCATACCTGTAATTCTAGCACTCAGAGGCTAAGACCGAAAGATTGTATGCTTGAGGCCATCCTGAGCTACCTAGCAAGACCTTGTCTCAAAATAAAGTAAAAAAGAGGCCTGGGGAATGTATTAGTAGCTCAGAGGTGGAGCACTTGTACAGCATACGAGACTCTTGGTTCATTTTCAAGGACCGCTAAAAAGTGTTGGTCACAAAACAATGAACTGTGACTTTAATTCAGAGCAAGGTTGAAGATACAATAGATTTGGCCTGTCAGTGGAGCAGAACTCTAAAGTTAGAAGCCTTCCAGAAATCAAACAGACAACATGAAACACTTCACAATATGATACTCAGTGCAGTGGTAAAAAGCAGGACACACAGCTGTGACCAGGAGAAAGGATTCCATTCAGCTCAGCTGTAGCCAAGGATGCAGGTCCTTAGATGCAGTACGCTGGCCCGAGACATTCAGACGTCTGTGTAGGTGTGTTCGGTCAATGCCCAGATATGTACTTAGCCCAGCGAAGACAAGGGACAGTTGTAGTGACTCTCCTCTGTAACACACATGACCTGGCCCTTCTGAGGGCTAAGCAGTGAGTCTTTAGACATGGCATAAATACAGGGTTCAGTTAGGCCACAGCTTCATTCGGCCTCTCGAACATCTTACATGACTCCTCAGGCAAATATTTGCAATGTCTTTTTCCTGTGTCTTTGGATGGTAGGTGACTTCATCTGGACGTTGTGGGAATTTGAGGCCTGCATCCCTGTTATCAATGGATGCCAAGCCTGCTTCTGAGCATAGGAAGATTTTAAGTGGAGGAATCATTTAGGAGAGAGAAGAGTTGAATCCATTGATTTGTCAGTCCTGTTATTTCATAACATAGTGTTCTTTTCAGTCTTGTCCCAGGTCCATTTCTTGCCGTTCCTCCAGTTCAATTTGTAGTCCCGGACATACTTGGGAATTATTAGTCTTCAGCACACAGAGGTCAAGAGACATTTCGCTACAGTAAATAATTCTCATTCCCTTAAATCTACATATAGATCTAGATGTAACCTCACTAGCATCAATTCTATACGTTGGAAGTTATATGAATACTGAAAGCTACACTTTTTGGCAGTTTAATAAAATATAAGAATGACATAAAGAAGGAACCTGAGAGAGAACAGTAGAAGACAGGTGTTGCTAAGGGAGAGATGGGTAAAATGGGGTGTTTAAGTGGGATGTAGAGAGAGAGGGTTATACAAGGAACCATGGGGATAAAGAGGAAGAAGGAGCTCAAGAGAGGGGGACCATAGGAGATAGGTGTTATCAAGGGAGAGATGGGGAAATGGGGTTGCTTTAAATGGGTTAGACAGGGAGAGAAAGAGAGGAGAGATAAATAATATGTAGCCAGTATAAAAAAAAAACAGAGGGAATAATATGAATCCAAAAACCTTCTGAAACATCACACATACTCTACATGAGCCCATGTGCGTAGCTGAAGCTACATAAGCAACGGTGTCAGACAGGAGAAACCTTCCTTTGAGTTGTTGGCCAGGGAAGTCCAGCAGACTCCCAAAATGACATGGGTTATTGCCACAGCCTTTGATCGCCTCCCAGAACTTGAAGGTAAGACCCCATTGCTGAAGACAGAACATACTTTGGACACAGGATTTAAAGCACTAGAATTGGAACTGATCTGGAAGCCACTTCCCCTAAAGGCTAGCTCTCAGAGTTCTAGAGAGCACTATGCAAGCAGCTAAGGGAGAACGTCAATCGATGGTCCAACAATAGCTTCATGACCAAATGACTACACCAATGGGAGGCCCAGCGTGTGACACTGGTGCAGCAATGTCACTTGTGTCTGGGGTAATTAACGGCTACCTAATTGGACTTAAGCCTACTCAGTGGGAAGGAACTCATGGGCAGTACTGTAATCATGGCCAAATTCACATGGTTGAAGAAGTCATAGATCTTCGAGAGATCCCCAAGGCTGTCACATTCCCAAATTAATATAACTTCTTACCAAGTGCAAAATGTAGATCTTTATATTTACAGACAAGTATCCCAGTCACCACTCATCAAAGAGGCTTCTTTTGCACCAGATGGAGATTGTTACAGAGTTCCACAACTGATCACACACAGAGATTGTGAATTGCCCCAGCCTAAGTGACACATCCACAATGCAAGCTCTATACCTAAGGATCACAGAACCTACAACGTGGAGTAAATAGAGCATTAGTGGATCTCTCAGTTCTCAATGAAGCTCCCATAAGCAACAGAGGGCCAGAAACACAAAAGATCACAAATGGCCTAAGTATAAAGAATAAGAGTCTGCAGAGTCTGGGGGACTTGGACGGGACTCCTATATTTAAACTCTGTCTGCCCACCCAGGGTTCAGGTATCAGTGTGGAAGAAGGGACAAAAGACTGTGAGAGTCAGGGAAGAGGTGCATGACCATTTTGGAAAGAGAGTCCTACAGGCTCCTGGGAGCTTGCTCATATGAACCTACAGCAATGGTATCATGCACAAGACCCATGCAAACTCAAGCAGAACTGTGGAAATGGGCAGTAGGCCTCAATCTTAGTCAAAGAATTATTGGCAGCTGATTACTGTTTGGTGAGGAAGAGCTGATCTTAAAGAGATCAGCTTAAAGAGGGTCTCTAGATAGGTTGACTAGACCTCAGTGGATGAACTTGCACTGAGGGATGCCTATGCACACTAGCTTGAGAAGACTGACCTTAACACAAATGAGAGAATGTATGAATTCCAGTGGGGTGGGGGTTATAAAGATGATTAAGATGTTCTATACGAAAAACATAAAAATTCAATAACAATTTACAAAAGAAATAATATATCAATTCTATTGTAATACATTTTATTCAAAATTTGATATAATTTCTATTGAAACTTTTTTTTTACATTTTGATCCCCCTAGTTTTGTCTTTTAATTTATTCAATCACCTTAAATGTTCAGGAGCAAAAGAACTGGAAATACACGGAAATATAGGCCTGGGAGATGGCTCAGAGAACAAGTGTTTGCCACGCAAGCCTAACAACTCAGGATGGAGTCCTGAACCCTACATGGAAGGCTGGCTGAGGTGGTACTCCTCTGTAACCCCAGCACTCCTACAGTGAGACGGGACGTGGAGACAGGAGAATCTGCACAGAAGCTTCTGGGGCCACCCAGCCTGGACTGCACTGTGAAGTGACAGGAATACTGAAAGCCCTGCCTTAAAATAAGGTGAAAGGTGAGTGCTGACTCATGAACAGTTGCCCTGTCACCTCCACCCATGCGCTGTGATGCAACTTGCATGCAAGCAGGGATGCACAGAAGAAAAAAAAAGTAAGTGTAATATTGTAAAATATGACTTTCAGTCTTACGGATGGATATTCGTTAGGTGGGAGGCCAGTGCAGCCAATTCTCACCTTTCATAGCGGTTATGCTATGAAGTCAGAGGACACTGATTTAGCCTACACTATCCCCAGAAAGACGACAGAGCATCTTCATTAAGCAATCAGTGCGTAACTTTATCTTACTTGTGTTTCTGCTTATGCATGCCTTGTTTGGTGATACAGTGGTCCCCCTTACATGTGGCTGCCCAGTCATCAATTTCATGCAGTTAGCCACAGTCCAGAGCCATAAAGTGAAAATCCCAGAAATGATTCCGGTTTTATATTATGTGCTGTTATGAAGAGCATGGTGGAATTTCACCTGTGGGCTGCTTCCTATGCAGGGTGCAAATCATCCTGGCCTAGCCCAGGGCTGCATCACACCTAGTAGTTACTTAGTAGCCATATTAGTTACCAAACCCACTCTCAGGCTATAAAGGAACCTGTGTGCCACTGACCCATATTTCACTTAACAAGGCTCCAGAGCACGAGAGTGGTGAAGCTAGCAGTTCAGACCCGCCAAAGGGAAGCCATAAAGTACCTCGTAGACATGGACAGATGACAGCTTATCAGGTGTATTCAGTATAGGAAAAGACATATTTAGTTAGCTTTTCTCCCACAGTTTTATTAGGGCCCAAAGCAGAGGAGTCCCCTTCCATGAGTGGGCACATTCACAGATCCTTCAGCCACTCCTGGCTGAGGCCCTGAGCGGGGGGGGGGGGGGGGCACGTGGAAATGTTTTTACTATATCAACTGCCTCCTGAGGTAGCTGTAGGCTGTGGCCTGGTTGATCATGACAGCTTACCTGGTGTAAGGGCCAAGAGAGGGAAGAATTCTAGTTAGATCTAGAACAGGGAATGACATGCCTGACTGGCCCTTTCGACCACTCTTGAGGTCAAAGGCTGGGCAAAGGGTTGCCAGTCAGGGCTGCTGTGGTAACCTCTAACTCTCTCACGCCAACCCCATTCTGACAGAGTGCCCTCATGACTGCCGGATCCGTCCTCTGGAGTAGACTACTGTAGCCCAATACTCTGCTGTGCCATGGCCCTGGGACCTCTCAGGGGTTCCTAGAACTACCTGAATCCATCATTACCTGGTGCTTGCTCTTGCTCCTGGCTATCTTGGGCCCCATACTTAGTGTTTTGGGCAGTACCACCTGCAGGTTTTGCATCCACAGGGCATATTCCCCTTGAATAAAGGAGGACTGTCATTGTTCATGTGTTAACATTGAGCTTTAAAGCTGATGATAAAAGAAACTTAACACTTGGTCCCCAGCTGGTGAACTGTTCCAGAAGGTTGTGCAACCTTGAGGAGGTGAGCACTGCACTGGAGGAAGTGGGTTACTGGAGGTGAGCCTTCAGGCTTTATAGCCTGCCCCCACTTCCTGCGTATTCTCTACTTTCTGATTTTGGATACAGTGTGGCCAGCTGCCTCCTGATCTTGGCTCCACAGCTTCACCACTATCATGGACTATATTCCATCTTAAACTGTGAACCAGAATAAACTCTTCCTCTCTTAAGTGGCTTCTTGTCAGGTGTTAGGTCACTTCAATGAGAGAAGTAGCTAATATATATTAGGGTTCCATGTGTGGGCAAATGAGTGGAGGTGTGGAGGTGTAAGGGCACACCCTAAGAAGATTCTGGTAAATAGCCTTCTTTATCAAGTCTGTTTCAGTTATGGAAACAAATGTCTATCATGATTCAGTAACTGGGATAACAACAGTTGTTGCTAAAATTACATATTTTGGTATGTTTGATAAATTTAAGAAAATGTCATAAGAGAGATAATTCATTTCAGAATAGATTTTTTAAAGCACATTAATTTAAATGCTAATGAAAGCCTCCTGCAGCCAATGCTCTAAGAGGAAAAAAAAAAAGTTTAAAATGATCCAAAAATTCATTGTGTTGTTTTCCTAACTGCATCATAAATTTCAATGTTAAATGAATGTGTCTTTTGAGACCAGTAAAATAAGAGCATGTTTAGTCTTCAGAGTGAGGAGACGCACGTAGCCTTTGCATTTCAAACAGTGGAAGCAATTTTGTGCTGCTGGGTGAGAGAAGATGATCTGAGATGTTTAGATAGACAAAGGGGTTAGGGAAAGACACCCCAGACGAGGTAACTTTTGAGAAAGCCATCTCTAAAAGCTGCCAGGAAAGAACTCCAGTTTCTCAAATGGTAGCAGTGGAGAAAGGAAGTTGTAAATCAAGTAGCTATTCAGAAGCTAGAGGATTCATAACCATGGTAACACATGGTATATGTGTATGTGTGTGTGGGTGTGTGTGTGAGAGAGAGAGAGAGAAAGAGAGAGAGAGACAGAGGCAGAGACAGAGACCCAGAGACAGAGAATAGAAAGACTGATAGATGAAATGCTAGATTGACTGGACAGACATTGTTTTAGCAAAAATGTCATCTCTAGTCCCATTCATCTTTGTCCTTTTGTTTCCTATATTCTGGTGTCATAGCTAAGAAGTATTCTGAGCATCAAAGGAAATAAATAACAGAATGAAAATAGAGAAAATAACCAGAGGGCATATATCTGACATATCACAACTCAACAACAGCAAAACCCCAAATAACTGAATTAGAAAACGGGCAAAATATCCATTATCTTATCTACTGGACAAGCTGAGGCAGGTGGGTCACAAGTCTAAAGACTGGGCTACAGAGTAAGTTCAAGTCTAACCAGGACAATTCCAGGAGACTCCGCCTCAGGACCAAAAAGAAAAAGCAAAGCTGAGGGTTGAGTTCCATGGCACTTACCCAGCATGTGTGCGACATTGGGTTCGATCCTCAGCACCAAAAGGGAAAGCAAAACAAAGAAAATGGTAAAAGGATTTGAGTAAATGTTTCTCCAGGGAAAATAACCACATGGGCCATAAGCTTATGAAAGACACTCAACATCGCTGGTCATTAGAGGAATACAAATCAAAGGCACAATGAGCTATTGATACCCACCACTGTCAAAGAAACAGAAAATTTAAATGTTGGTGAGGATATCGAGAGGTTGAAACCTCTCAGTTAGTGAGGATGTAAAGCGATGCAGTTACTGTAGAGAGTTCTATGGAAATCTCTAAAAGAATAACACACTAGAGCAATCTCAGTATGTAGTTACATATGCAAATAATTAAATATGGGGTTCTGAGGACGTAGTTGCATACTTATGATCACAGCAGAGTTGTTTTCAGTAACCAAGAGGTAGAAACAATCTAAACAGTCATGGCCAGATGAGCAGATAACAAAAGGCCTTATGCATGTAAATGAACGAAAGGGACTTCATTAGACTAGCTTACAGGATAGGGTCTCGGTAGTCCAACTATACCTGTCTCTGGAGAGCCTGAGAATCTGGTAGTTGTTCAGTCCACAGACTGGATGTCTTAGGAGTTCCAATCTGGCAAGGAAGGCCTGGAGGACTGCTAGTCTTCAGCCCCAAAGAAGGAAACCCTGACACATCCTAAAGCACGACTGAACCTCAAGGATGTGTACTAAATGGAGGAAGAAAGCATAAAAAGACAAACACTGAATGATCCCATTTTGTGAAGTTATTAAGTAGCCAGCTCCACTGTGATGGAATGGTGGTTGGAAAAGACTCGGAGGAGAAAGTAATGCGAACGTGAACATTGTTTCAGATGTAGAAAGCGTCAGCTTTGCAAGCTGAGATCTCTTATATGGCACTGCAAATGCACTTGACACTTCTGAACTGAATACTCACAGCAATTCAGGTAGCAGACTTTATGGGATGTTCAGTTGTTTACAACAATTACATTTTCTGTTATTTAAAAAGCATGATTCATTTGTGGGAGATGAAGGACCTCGCCTCCCATCTCACTGTTCATGAGAGTAAATGCACTCCATGGTATCCCGTTAGCCCTTAAAACGAATGGCAAGGAAGAAGGAGTCTGATGCAGGCCAATGAAGAACTGACTTGTCTACTGGAGATGATTAAAAACAGCCTGAAACACCAGCTAATGGGAAACGTGGAAAAAGAGGTCTTACTTGTGCTAGGCATGGTGGTGCCCACCTGCAATCCCAATCCTTGGAAGACTGGGGCAGAGAGCTGTAAATCCAAGTCCAGACTGGGTTATACAGTGAGACCCTGCCACAGTAATAGCCATAAAAAGAAAGGAAGGAGTGAGGGGTGGGGTGGGAGGAAGGAAGGAAGGACGGAAGGAAGGACATTCAGTATTCAAAGTCAACGTTATCATTGTTATACAGAACCATCACTTTTTTCTTAGTTGTTTGCTTTCACTGTATTATTCAAAAATGATAATAACTTATTTTTCACAATTACACCAATGAAATTTAATTACACAGACCTCAAAACTTTTACTTAGCATGTTAATCTTTAAGGTTTTGGCTACCAACACAAGTCTATGTTCTTCAGAATAAAAATTCCAAGTACTTAATCAGAAAAAAAAAAAAAAGGTACTTTATCTGGAAAAAAAATAAAGCAACATAAAGAGTTCAGTTTAATGGCTTTGTTTAAAATAGTGACATTTGGTCTTCTTTATTGGCTATCATACCTGGAATAAATCCACGGGGCTAATTACCATGTGACAGGAGAATACAACACTAAAGAAATAAACATCGGAAAGACTGCTTCTATCAGTGGACGAAAAGTAGGCCAGATGCAGAATTTCACCATTCTGCTGGGTTTGCAGAGGAATCACATGGGCCAGGCAGATGGGTTCTCTTACAATTCCCCCCTCCCTCTGGCAAAGCATTAGCAACTGGGCTAGATGAATTACCCCAAAACGTATTGGCTCTGCCCAGCTTTGCTCATCTTGGTCTCTGGGTCGTAAGATGTTCCCACCCAGGCTTTGTGGTCCCTTACAAAGCTATTGTCAAGATGTAGTCTGGGTCAGGCATGGTGACACACATTTGTAATCCCAGTACCACTAAGGCTGAGGCCGGAGGATAACTGCAAGCTCAAGCCAGCTTGTAGTACATAGTGAGTTCCAGGCCAGACAAAGCTGCACACAGACCCTATCTCACAAATCCAAAACCAAAATAAGTACAGAATAAATGTATCTTGTGAGGTAGACCCTCTGAGTTCAGCTGGGAGGGCAGAAACTCCCCTGGTGGTTCTCGTGGTGCTGGAAGGACTCACTTCCTCATTGACTACAGGCCAGTACAGCTGCTGCTGGGGGCTGAGTGGGAACTCATTTGAGAGCTGGGTTTGTCAGAAGAGGACAGAGCCAGAAAGAGAATCCCTGCAAGAAGGAAGCTATAGTCTGTAATATCCACTCTTGGGCTCATGTTTTGAGTTTTGCTGTAGTTGTTTGTGCTGTTGGAGATGGAACCCAGAATCTCCCACATGCTAAGCAATCACTCTAAAATATCTGAAGCTATCTCCAACTGAAGAGGAATAATTATACTTAGTTTTCTATTTAGGAAAATAAAACAGGACCAATGAGTGGATACTGTCTAAGAGCCAATGTCTGGGCAACATAAGGAAGTGCTTTTTGGCTGGGGAACTATTGATCCTTGATGGAGTCTAGGAAGCTGCAGATAGGGACTCTTTAGGGTAGAGGTGAAGCTAGGACCATTTTTATTCTTCCTGAAGATCCATCTGCCCCTCAGATCCCTCCCCCTGAAGGGGATGACTCATGCAGGCAAAAAAGAGCCAGAAAGAAGAAGAGATGATGTGTCAAAGGCTGAGTTGAAACAGAATGCGGTGTCACGCACTTGTAATCCCAGCACACTGGAGGCTGAGGCAGGAGGATTACTGTAAGTTTGAGACCATCATGAACTGTACATGTCCCTACCTAAAAAGACCAAACCAAATAAAAAAACCAGGCTCAGGTGAAGAACTCTCAAAACCAAGGCAATTCTGCTCTGGCCAGTGCATAAGGCATGAAGAGAAGCAGTTGGCACCTCCCTATCTCACCTCACTGGTGTAGAGGCTAAGCAGGCAGGCACAGTCACTAGACTAACCAGATACTCAAGGACCACAATGAAGACAGCCTCCTGGACACCAGCACCTGCACATCCCTAGGTTAACATGAGGGAGCAAAGATTTGCCTTGTCCTTAGCCAGACTGCATAATATTCTGGAAGTTTATCTACTCAATCTTATACTGATGTAGGTGTCCATAAGACACTGGAACAAAATCAAGTAAAACAAAATCAAATCGCAGGTATGACCCAAGAGGAGGGTCTAAATCTTTCTTCAGAAATGATTTATTGATTGTGTTAAGTCATTAGATAATATAGTTACATCATTCAGGAGACACATGCTGTGTCTTACAGCTCTGCATCTTCTACTGAACTCCTAACTTTATTGATAGCTAATGTGTGTGTGTGTGTGTGTGTGTGTGTGTATGTATGTGTGCAAATGTGCGAATATATGTAACAGCCACGCATGGTGGTGGTCATCTCAGCACTGTGGAGACTGAGACTCTTGAATGTGGGCTACCTATCAAGACCTTGCCTCAAAACAGAACAACAAAAACACACAGAGCACGCGTGATGTTAACCATTCTAAACGCACAGTTCATAGCTGTACAGTTATCACTGTTGCTCATCCAAAACCACCCCATCTTCCCAGACTGAAACTCTTTACATAGGAAAGGCCCAGTCTCCCTTTTTTCAGCCTCTAGTACTTTTCTGTCTCTCCAATGTGGCTGATGTAGGTTTCTTACATGCGATGGTTAATCTTGGTTGTCAACTTAGAGATGTGCTTCTGGGAAGGTTTGTGAGGATATTTCTTGGAAAGATTAACTGAAAGGAAAGACCTTCCTCAGAAGGACAGCATCTTCGGATAGTGGTCCATATATAAAGTGCTCTGAAGATCAAACAGGGTTGCTGTTGTGTGCCCACATTCCCTCTCTGTAGGCAAGTGTACCTACTCTCGTCTTCCAGTGCTGCTATGATTCTTCAAACCATCAGAAGCCAGCTTATTCAGCCTTCCAACACAGACTAAAGACCAGCACCTTTCCAGGAATCCTCCAAACTATCAGACTGAGACTGCTGAGGCCCACAGTCTCGTGAACCAAGTAATGACCAAGTTCTCAGCTTCTCTAGCATGCAGACAGTCATTGTTGGGTCACCCAACCTGTACTATACAAGCTAAGCTAATATATCCTCTCTGTGTCATTATTCCATACATCAGTTCTGTTCCCCTGGAGAGCCCTGCCCAGTACATTATATAAATGGAATTGCACTACATGTCTCTCTGTGTGTTGCCTATTTCACTTAGCAACTCTTTACAGTTTATCCATGTAGTCATATGTATCATAATTCCCTTACTTTTAAAGGCTGAATAATAATAACCTACTATATGTATAGACCATATCTATTTATGTATTGATCCACTGGTAAACATTTGTGCTGTTTAGTTACTGTGAATAATGTTACTATGAACATTAGTGCACAAGTATTCAAGCCCTTGCTTTCACCTGGAAGTAGAATTTCTTCAGACTATTAGGAGTCAATTTCCTATTTGTTGCATGGATTCTTGTGCATAGGTAAGTCTCTTTTATGACTTTCTTTGTGTTCATTGAGATTCATTGCATAACTAGAGCAGAAGCAGATATGTGCAATTATTTCTTCCCCTTTCCAAACTAGCACAATGGATTGATATACCATTAAATAGTTCTGAAGGTATTTTCATATTAGTATGCAAAGGACTTCCTGATTCTTTTCTCTTTCTTTTTTTTTAAAAAAAGACTTTATTTATTTTTATTTTATGTGTATCAGTGTCTTGCCTGGATGGTAAGTGTACCATGATTGTGCCTGGTGCCTGCAGAGGCCAGAAGAGGGCATCACATCTCCTGGAACTGGAGTAAGAGTGGATGTTAGTTGCCATGTGGGTGCTGGGAATTGCACCTGGGTCCTCTGGAAGAGCAGCTGGTGTACTTAACCACTGAGCCATCTCTCCAGTCCCTGTGTCTCTCTTTTATGGTAGCTATGTGGTATCCACTGAATGGTTGTGCTATAGTTTATTTAAGCAAATGAAATTTCCAAATGACATTATTTTAGCTTTTACTATAATATAAAATCACAATTAGGAATATACTAATACATATGTATTTGTATAATATATGTATTTGTATAACATAGATTCCTAGAAATGAATTTCTGGGACTCAGGGTAAATGTATTTTTTAAAATATGGACTATGCAATAATTTGCATGGATTCCTTGCACAGGAGTCATGCTAATTTTTCTGTATCATTCTGACTTTAGCATAGGTGTTGTTGAAGCAGACATAGGTCTGTGCAGTTTTCATTTTGGTAAATGTTGGCAGATTGCTTTCCCTCTGAGGTGTGGAATTTAAGTTCCTCACTGGCAATGAATGAATTCCAGCCTATCATGAATTTACCATAGATACCATTAAAAATGGTATCACAGTATAGTTTTAATTTGCATTTCTGTTATTGCAAGTGAGGCTTAGACACATCTCATACACTAAAATTCCAGTTTCACTCTTCTGAGAACTTTAGCTTGTATCCTCTTCCCATTTTTCTACAAATTACTGGTCGTGTCTGACCATCCTCTAGGAATTGCCTCTACAGACTGGAGATTAACTGTTGTTTTCTGGAAAATGAATTAGAAATATTTTTACCACTTGTCAGCTGTCCTATGACTTTAGTTATGGTGTCTGCTCAGAAAAAGTCCTCATCTCACATAGTTGAAAGGATACACCCTTTCCTTTTTGACATCTGGATTTTGAGTCATATTTAGCAAATGCTTCTGAGTTCCATCCAAGGTTGTAAGAAATATCACTGATTTCTGTCAGTGTGTTGGTAACTGAAAGAATAAAAAGACCCGCACTGCTCTTCTGAGTGTTTCTGGAACTTATGTGAACCACAATGAGAAGCAGAGAACATCTTTTATCTCATCTCAGATCCATATCTCATGGCTACTTGGTTGTCTCCAAAATGTTTGTTTAAAAATATCCCCGGTGAAGGGCTGGAGAGATGACTCGGAGGTTAAGAGCACTGGCTGGTCTCCCAGAGGACCAGGGTTTGATTCCTAGCACCCACATAGCAGCCAACAACCATCTATAACTCCAGTTCCGGGGAACTGGATGGCATCTTCTGATCTTTGCAAGATACGGGTGCACTAACAAACATGCAGGCAATACACTCATACACATAAAATAAAAACATAAATAAAACTAACAATAAATTTTCCCAATGTTTCCATCATGCATCTCAAAACAGCTAGAAGAGAGGGTTTCCAATGTGCTCACAATCAAGCAAGATAAAAGCCTAAATTGATGTATATACTCATGAATTATTTCATCATTACATATTACAAATGACTGAAGCATCACTTTGGAGGAGCAGGTATTCCTACCAGAAAACAGAGTACAGAATATGTGTAGTCTCGGTAATTAACAGATGAGATAGTGTTTTAAAATACAGACTGGTAAAAGAAAAGCAGTGGAGGACCCATCCACAGTCCAAATTGCATCCTGAAGTTGGCAGATCACAAAGATGATTCCAAAGTGATGCTTCAGTCCTAAAAGACTAGCTCAAGACATAAGATTTAAAAATGTAATGAAATCAGGAAGAGATGAGCAAGTCATCTTGCAGGGTAGAATCAGGACAAGGGCACAAGCTGTAAAGCATCAGGCAGACTTAACTGGACACTTTCTCTGAACAGCATTGGTTAGTCTGGGATCACATTACTCTTTTATAGAGTCCTTTATGAAAATGATTTATTAAATCATAGTAGTTACATACTGTAAGCACATAAGACTTAATTAAACCTAGCTCGTTGAATTTAAATGTTATAAACTTAGCAATAAAAGATAATGGGACTAATCCAAATTGGGAGGTAGATAGGAATAGAGAAATAAGATAATGTTTTTAAGTAAAAGTCTTAATTTTCCATAATAGAAGGGAAAGAGATACTGTCTAAAACAGATCATTTAAAACTAGAGAATTATAGAGTTTGGGACAGATGCTCTTTATAACTCTTGCTTCTGACACTTTCCTGGAGGCATGAGGCAATGCAATTTGATAAGACAAATAAATTAGAAACAGAATATTGGAAAGGGGGTGGAAAATGCTTGCTATTTGTAGATAACACATTTCCGTAATTGCAGTACCACAGAGAATCTTCTGAGAGACTACTGCAGATCGTAAATTAACTCTGCAAGTTAGTAGAACATATCAGAAATTGATAGCCTTAATAAAGTATAAGAAATGATCACGTTGCAAAAACAGCAAGAGATAAATTACCCAGAAAGAAACTTAAACGAGAAACATGTATAACCTATCTAAGAGAAACCTGAAATAAATCGTTCCTGATAGAACAGAGGTAAAAAGAAATCAGCAAATGGGGAAACTCAGTATCATGACTATATCTAGGCGGCCTAAATTACTTTACAAATTGTCATGGTTTGCATATGGAATGTCCCCCTCAGGATCATGTGCTTGAGTACCTGGTTCCCAGCCAATGGCACTATGGAAGCTTTGGGAGGTGAGTCTAGACATAAGTGGGTGCTGGGGTCAGGTCTTGAAAATTATGTCTGCTTGTGGCTGGGGCCAGAGGAAAGCCGCTGTTTGGTCAGTTGCCACACTGTGACAGTTACTACTCAGCTGGATCCCGTCAACACGAACCAAGACACTCCTACCACCAATGATTGCCTGATAATGATAGCCTGAAATCTTCCCCAACTCACAAGCTGAAATAAACCCTCCCTCCCTGACATCCATTCATCAGGTATTTGTTTGGAATCAAGGAAAGGAATTATCACACAAATATAACATTTTTACATCTTATGTCTTGAGCTAGTCTTTTAGGACAATTTTTATTAAACTGGGCATTAGTGGTGCATAGCTGTGATCCCAGCGCTTGTCATGTAGAGGCATGAGGAGGAGGAGGAGGAGCGCTAGGTTATCCTCAGCTACACAATGAGTTTGAGGCTAGCCTTGGCTACACGATACCTGTCTCAATAAACACACAAACAAAAATTCCTTTATTTTTGGAGCAAACCCTTTAGGTAACATTTGCACAGGGAATGTGTGCTTCTGCTATTACATATCAGGACATATATTTATTTTATCTTTTTTGTCACAGATTATTTGACAGGGCATAGAATTCGAGTGCTAGATTCATTTTTCTTCTGAATGTGCAAGTTCTGCCGTTTTGCCTTCTGGTATCTATCGTTGCTAATGGAAAGTCTGAGAACAATTTGATTTCCATCCATTGGCACTCTATGATTAATTATCCGCCTTTCCTTGGCAAGGCTTAGGGTTTTCTGTTTATTCTTTGGAATTATGACATTTAATCAGTTTCGGTTCAGGGGTGCCCTGACCCCCACTTATGCACATGCTTAAGCCTAAGAAGACATTGCTAAAATGAAGATTTATTTCTCAACTCACAATACCCCTGTTACCATAATTATGGTCCACAATCTATAAATAAAGACTCAAAGAGCTTGAACAATCCGCTGCAGGTCCCTGTCCTGCAGTCTTCTGTTGGGTCAGGCTTGTAATGAAAAAATATACTTAAAGGTCATATTTAAGGCTATACTTGGTACAAAATACTAGCCACTTTGATTTTACTTTGAAAAATGTATGATTGCTGCCTTGAAAGTTTGATGCTTATGAAAGTTATGAATGATGATGAGTTAATACATTTGTCTTTGTAAATTGTATGTGCTATGAAAGAAAGTAAAGAAATAGTTTTGTCCTCATGAGCCCTTTCCCTGATTCACTACTGCAAGTGCATCACTTCTTTCATGGGTCCCTAAAAGTGAAAGGGCCATAGAAACAGTTCGGATAGGAACTATTAAGAGTTTGGGGGTTCCTCAAACCCTAATTAAAGCTTTTCTGTCAGTGGATTAAAAGATTTAGATAGAATCTCAAAAATAATTTAAAATAATGAATGCATAGGGGCAGGACCCTGTGCTCTCAATATGTCACAGATCATCAAGAATTGTGAGTCCTAGCATTGTGGAGCCAAGAAGTTCCCCAAGGCCATGCTGCACATCAGTCGTAGAATAAATGTTCAGTGCCTTAGGACAGATGTCAAATCCTTTCCCAGCATATAGTGATGGGCATAGTTCCTTGTGTATCTCCATAGGCATCCAGAACAGTTGCCATGCCAAATAAGAAAAGCACCACATTCCCTCTATTTAACATATTGAACTATTTAAGTCAGCTTTGAGCTGAGTCTCAGTCCCAGTGTGGGGTCTTCTCTCTGACCAGACACATAGAGAAATGGAGGATGGATGCATATACTTGGGGCAAAGCAGTTGCAATTCCCCAAGGACACTGGTAGCTGTTCTGTTCTATTATGAGCGCCATTCTCCACTGGATGGAGCAAAGTGGTGCTGTGAAACAATCAAAGCGTCTGTACCAGGGATGCTCAGCCTTGCTTTGATTGAAACTTTGTGTGCATAGTTCTTTGCTGCGGGGCTCTTGAACACTGCAGACATTTCAAAGGGCCATTGACCTCTGCCTACTAGATACTAGCTACAGCCACACATATCTTCAGACTTTGCCAAGTAACCTCTGGGAAACAAAAATGCGCCCCCGTGGTGCTGAGAACCAATGATCTATACAGATTTGCTAGAAAGTTCTTTTTTATTTCTATGTTTGTTTCTTTATTTGAGGCAGGGTCTCTCTGTAGTACCAACAAGCCTGGAACTCCCCATGGAGACTAGATTGGCCTCAACCTCACAGAGATTTGATTGCCTCTGCCTGCTGAATGTTGGGATTCATGCACCACCATGCCCATCATTTGAAAGTTCTTTTTAAAAGATTTATTTGGTTATTTTTATGTGTATGTGCATGTGCATGTGTGAGGTTTTTCTTTTTATTATTTTTACAGCACATGCATCCACACGTCCACAGAAGCCAGAAGAGGGCATTAGATTCCCTGAAACAGGAATTACAGGTGGTTGTGAGTCACCCAATGTGGGTGTTGGGAACTGAGCCCAGGTTCTCTCTTCAAAAGCATCAAGGGCTCTGAAATGCAGAATCATCTCATTATTCTCTCTCTCTCTCTCTCTCTCTCTCTCTCGTCTCTTAACTAACTGGGATATGGACCACAGTTTTCCTAAAATGCATTCTTCTTACACTGGAGTCTTGGAAGGTAACACATTAAAACATAAATATCTCAGACTTTGGATAGAGGCAAAGACTCTTTGTATAAATACTGAGAACCCTTGAGACCATCACAGAGCAATACAGAAAATAAAATTCTGTGTGTGGCATGGGAAATAATTTTCTGAACAGATCATTTATCTTGGGCCTGCATTACTAATGGGCACAAACATAACAATTAATCTCTGTGTGCCTGCCTTTAAGCTACACAATGTCTAAACACGATTGAAAAAATATATTCTCCTTTTGAAAATAGAGCCACTATTTGTAAAGATGGTTCGGTCAGCGGGATGCTCTGCCAGCACTCCCTAAATTCTATTTTTCTGAGCAGAGATGTTGCCTTTAAAATGAGATGCCAAGTCTTGTGTTATGTTAAAATACTTTTGCTGCACATTTGTCTTAGATAAATTTGCTTAATGGTCATAACTCGTGCCCTGGAAGGTAATCTTGGACTGAATGTTTGGAAGGTGCTTGAAGAAATTACTCATTCTGCCTAGGAGGCTGAAATACAATTTCCAGAAAGGAATTTGAATTTTTTGACTGTTACCTAATACTGACATTTCTGACTTCCGTTTACTGTATTGACAGTGGAATGCTGCCTAAGTTGCCTATAAAAGGAATTTTCCGTTGCTCTAACACTGACCCAGTCTATCTTTCCTATGTAGGGAGTGAGGTGGGGGGTGCTGGAGGAGGGGTAGGTGGTGAGGAGTGACAGGATGTCAGAGTTTTCTACTGAAAGAAGATAAATCTTTAGATGAAAATGATTTATTGCTATGTTCAAGTGCTATTTTATGTTAACTGTTTTAAGAATATTAGCCTCCCAGACACATACAGGAAACCGTGGACTCTGGAAGGAGATTGGTTCCCCCAGTCATAGAAGATACCAAAATTTACAGATGCTAAAATATATGCCCTTCATGTAAAATAGCATAATATTTAGATATAACCTGTGCACATCCCCCAGTATTCATCAAACCATCTCTTAAGTGACTCATGACACCAAGTGCAATGTTGTGCAAGCAGCTGTTATGCTGTATTATTTGAGCGGCACTAAATACAGTTATCTCTGTATAGATAAATTGTTTTCAAATATCTTCTATCAGTGGTTGGTTGAATTTATAGATTCAGAAAACATAGATACAGAGGACTGACTGTATATGTGTGTATAAACACACATATATAAATTATATATTCATGCACATGTTTTTGATTCCCCTCCCTCCCTGAGTCAGAGCCTTGTTATGTACCTCAGGCTGGTGTGAAACTCATTATGTCACCCAGGCTGGCCTTAAACTCCCTGCAATCCTCCTGCCTCGACCTCCCTACTGCTAAAATTACAAATGTGCATCACCATGCTCTACTATAACTGATATTTTTAAAAACAACATCTAGTGCTGCGAATCCACTGTTACAGAGCTCCATGGGAGATGAATTTCATTGAACTTGGGATGTGAAAGGTTGTAGGTAAAATCATTCCACTGCTTTAAAAATATTTCAGTAGTATTTCCATGTTAGCCTTTGCTAAACCAGATAGTTAAGTCCTCAGCCAGATGTTTGGTATCAAACGGCCTGCAAGTTGGGAAGAGGGTGACAATAAAATGTCTGTGAAGGAACGGGGTTGAAGCTTAAGTTGGAAACAAAACACAAAAAGAAAACAAATGAACATAGTCCCTGCCAGCCCAGGAAATGTGCCTCCGAGTCTCTTTGATCAGCAGTGCTAGATTATGGGCTTATGGCCTTGAACATGTCAACACATGATGTACACATGAACTTTGTCCCTGGTTTGGATGAGCACTTCTGAATAGGTAATACATCCCTATTGAGAGGGGAAAACCAGGCTTACACACATTCCCCAGTAGAGTGGAGAAGCCATTTTGTAACAGAGGGGCAAAGAGAAGAAGCCTGGACAGGAAGGAGGCCTGGTACAGTCGAGAGGGCTGAGTGGTGTGATCAGAAGTCCAAAACTCAGGCCTCTCTCTGCCTCAAGCTACTAGACAAGAAAGAGCAACTTTTCCTTTCTTGCAACTCAGAAGACAGAAAGTTCAGAGACTCTAAGTAGTAGGAAAGTTTTTGTTTCTTCCATTATAAGAGCAATGTCGTCAGATCAAGTCATATTTCCAAAATAAATAATTAAATAAAGTTTTCTTGAAATGCTATCTCACCATGAAAGCAAATGAAGAGACTGGTGGGTCAGAAATTGATCTTTTGGCTCAGGGGTGTGGCTCCAGAGGACCCATGTTCAGTTCCCAGCACCCACAGTGGGTGACTCACAGCTGCCTAGAACTCCAGCTCCAGAGGAATCCAGCATCTGTGGCCTCCACAGGCACCTGTACTCATGAGACATGCACATACACATCATAATTAAAACAAAGTAAAATCCTTTTTCTTTTTTAGTAATCCCCAGCCAGCCTGGAACTCAGCACATAGACCATGCTGGCCCCTGCGTCCTGCGTGCTGGTATTAAAGATGTGTGCCATGCCCAGTACACATAAAGTCTTTTTAAAAAAAAAAAAAAAAAAACGATCTTTCAACTTAGAACAGTACCAGGACTCCAGGAGTTTGTGATCAACAGAACAGGCGAACCTCTCATTTCCACAGCTGGAGGTGCTGCAGGATCTTTTTAAATCTCCCTTTCTCCTCTTCACCTGTATTCTGCCCTGATACAACCAAGTAAAAGAAAGCACTCCACTGCCTGCACATCCCAGCTGAAAGGAATCTGCAGTACACACTCTGATACTCTGAGTGTGAAATCCTAACTATAAATACCTGAACTAACGGATGCTAAAACATTTTTAAACCAAGATGTGTGATAAAGAGTGGAGTTATTAATATCAGGAAAAAAAATAACATATGCAGAGACCTGGGAACCAAAAGTTTCAGTCTACTTGTGTTGTGAGTGGGAACCATTTTGGGAGGGGACCTGGAGGTTCAGCATGTTTTTCCGTTGCTCATTCCTTCCATGACTGCTTTCATTCAATCAGTCATTTGGGTAATCAATCATGTCTGTATCTATGTCTTTAAATCCTTTTAGAGTCTTTAGGCCTATAGAATTCTCTCTGTGCCTTCATGTTTCATCAACTTCCAGCTTCCTCAACCATATCAACTCCCTACCTCAGTAGGATAAAAGCAGATCTCATCTCAACTAGGAAGCAAATGCTCAGCTTGTGTCCTCAAAAAAGGTTTCGGAAAAGAAAACAAGCAAGCTTCCTCCTATTTACCCTCCCCAAACAAATGGGGAATATTCGAGAACATGATAATATCTTATTATCTAAGACACAGTAGGTTATTGTCTTGGCATTCATTTCTACTAATAAGGGAAAGTCTGCTTTCACGTGAACTAATAAGCATTTCAATTAGATAGCTTTGAAATTTTAAAATGTTTCAGATCATATATATTTGTGAAATGCTGTAATATTCGAATACATGTGTGTAATGTGTTCTGATCAGAAAAATTGGGATAGTCATCATCGCTAAACCTTTATCCTCTGTGTTGACAACATTCAAAATCCTTTCTACAAAGATATTTTGAAATACAAAATTAGATTTGAAAATTTTAAATGTTTCATATAATGATATATATATATATATATATGTGGAATGTTATGTGATGTTCCAATACATGTATATAATGTGTACTGATCAGAGAGATTGGCATGCCCATCATCCGTAAACCTTTGTCCTCTCTTTGTGTTGAGAACATTCAAAATCCTCTACATAAGCTATTTTGAAATATATAATTAGTTGTTGTCAACCACAGGAGCTCTACAAAGACTTTACCTCAGACAGACCATGTTTTGCTTTCTCAGCGGCTTTAAGACAACCAAACATGTCTGCTATTGGGCCAAGCAAGTCTCTAGGCAGCATATCCGGGTTCATCAGGCATTCATTATGATGCCCTCGAGGACCCTGTGCCTATGACTCCTCCTACATCAGATCTGGGCAGTATCCCCTGGAAACCAGTGATTCTAGGTGCAAGCATCGGTACCCACAAACGCAGAGGAAGGAGTGACCAGTGTCTCCCTCCTCTTTTTCTCTAGGGAGATGCTAATAAATGTGTCCTTATCCCAGATAAGGAATCAATGACATACCAAAGAAAATTTCACCAAAGTCCAACCTAGTGAGCCGATGGATGAAGTAACCCCCTTTCCGTGACTCTATTAATGGCCACTGGCAGTTCAGAGAAGGTCCCAGAGGTGAAAGATAAAGTCACCCATGACATCATGAATTCCTTAGTTACAAAGAAGGCCCGGCATTTTGAGCACTGGGTAGGGCTGTATACACATCCCCCTATGGAGAAGAGCAAGTACTTCTGAGTGTCTTTGTGTCAAAGAGACCATTTTGTACTGCTTTCAAATTAGATGAAAAATATGTCAGTGGTGAAGTTTAGGGGCTCTTATAACCTATGTTTGTGTCATCTATCCTAGATGAGAACTTGCTTAGAAGGTAAATAAGGTCTATACTGTTCCAAAGCTGAGAATGCTGGATTCTGTTTCAAGGTGCCCACTGGCTAATCTGGGCATGTCCTCCTGACATGCTCTAGTTCAGTTAGGAGGACGAAGGCCTGGTTTGAGAGCTGAGTACAGCTAACAGCCAGACTTGGCAGAAATCTCTTTCTCTGAGTAAAGGTGGAATCTCTGCTCTTCGGTCAGCCTAGTGGGCCACTCTGCCCTGCAGCTGGCTCCTCGTGCCTCTTGTTCCTCTTGGGCCTCTGAAGTTAGAGGGTTTCTCTTTATACCTCACAGAAAACACTGGTCTTCAATAGTGTCTCTGGAACTTCAAAGTAAAATTGGTTGGACTCCGATTTGGTTGAAAACTTCTTAAAGAGTGCTGATAAATGGAACCTCCATTGTCAGCTGTCTGCTTTGTAGCACTGGAGATGGAACCCAGAGCTTCACTCATGCTAGGCAAGCACTGACTGTCCCTCTGAGCTGCACCCTCAGCTCCTAGATACTAAGCCTTTCTAGAATAAGGAAGGAGATCAGTACAGTTGACTGGAAAGACGATTCCTGTGAATTTGAATCTTTTCCCCCATCGGGGCCTGGAACTATTTTGTGTGGAGAGGAGGAAAATTCAAAACTTACCCAGAATGAGAACAATTTCCACCAAAAGGAACCTCCTATATTATACAACACATCTTACTGAAGAAAAAAAAAAAAAAAAAGACAGAAAGGAGTTTCCTTTTGACTTCTCTTCATGAGGCTGTGTCCACGGCCTTGAACTGTCTCGGATATTTGCTGAGTTTTGTTTAGGGTGGTATTTTGTTGTCATAAAAGCTGCCCTCACAGAGAAGCCCTAGAGTCTAAAATTCATGGATATTAATTAATTAATATTATCTCTTGTATTAATAATGAAAATCTGGGGGAGGGGAGAACACTTAGAAACTCATTTACAGTCTTCCATTATGGCAGCTAGCATACATTTTTTAAGTGGAAGCTGGGAAACTCATGAGAACTTCAGTCAGGTAAAACTCCCATCAAAAGACTGAATCAACTATCAGTAAGTGGCTCTTCAATAATTCACTTGCAGTAAAGTGCTATTGTACCCACACAACTTCCACCTGCTGTTTATCTACCTGTAGGACCAGTCCCACAGACCAAACAAGATGTCTTGTTCTTGTGACAGCTCTCTGATATGCCTTGGCCCTCGGGCCATCCCCTCGACAGGCCATTCGTCTCCACTGTACTCATCAGATATGGCTGCAATGTCTTGAACTAGACTACTTGCTTTACCTCTTTCCCAACATCAAAGGCCAGTTCTAACATGAGTCCAAAGCTATTTTTAATCTATCTACATGCAGAAGAGAACTGCTGTTGTCTCCATTACTTAACCTTTAATGTTTTTAAGAATGCCTTAAGACACATCAAGCCAGGTTGTGTGGGGAGGCCCAAGGTTCTCCAAACCTATATATACAAGCAATTTTTTTTAGAAGAAGCAGATTCTAGTATTCTATGATGGTCAGATGTCACTTAGGAACTCCAATACCCTTTCCCCCTGGTTGCTGAGAGCTCTCAGGGGATGTCTTAATCTGTGCTTTGCTTCAGCAGTTCCAGACAACGTGCTTTCCAAATCTTTAGTCAATGGTTGGTTGAACTATTGAATAGGACAGAGATGAAGACAAATAAGGCAGTCCACGTGGAAACTCCTTGCTTTCCTCCCAGTTTGTACCAAAGCAATTGGTCCAAGGGCTCTGCCTCATTGCTTTGACTTTTATGCACTCTCTGACTTCAGAGTGTCCAGTGTCGAGACCACTTCAATGGTTTCTATCTCATTCTTGTCATTCACCAGATTAGTTAACCCACCCTACAAGAAGTGTGACCCAGGCAAATCCTGGCAAGAACAGTTGCCTTTTACCAAGTCTTCCCAAAATCATTCTTCACGATGATGATTTCTGAGACAGATATTCATTCCTCCAGGATATGTTGAAACTCACCACACCAGTCTTCTGTGAATGCCTGGTGTTCTTGGGTGGGCCACAGTTGATTCCAGAAGGATACTCACAGTAGGTTCAGATGGCTCTGCCGTCGGCTCTCTCTCTACCACCTATGATACTTACAGGTGCCAGCAAATCTGCTTATTGCGTACTGTGCGACTGTATGTGCCCTTTTCTTACCTCAGGCCTTACTCAAAATTCCCACACAGCTTTGTTCTACTACAAACATGCACTTAAAACATCTAGTATGTCTTATGCAACACTAGAAACTGAAGGCTAGAGAGGGCTAAGACTTAAGTTTGTGTGTGTTGGTGTTGCACTCTTCATGGGTCAGTGATTGTGTGGTGTCAGGTGTGGGTGTGCAAGAGTGTTTGAGGGTCTGAATGGACTGAGTGTAGGGGAATGAATGTGGAGTGTAGACCCACAAGGCCTATTTTGTCATGATGGAGGTTGTCTAAGTTTTTAAATTTTTTAAGTGAAAATGTATGAACTTATCATGAAAAGCATGATTCATGCATGCATTGTTTCATGGCTGAGCTGAGCCCATTAACATATGTACTACCTTACACTTCAATTTTTTTGTGCTGAGAACCCTTAAGTCTACTCGGTTAACAATTTTCAAGAATGTGATGCATGACCATTACAGCCCCATGCTGTGCTGTAGATGTTCTGGCCAGGCCAGCTTACATTCTATTCCGTGGCCCAAACAGCTCCTCCCTCCCGCATCCCTAGTCTCTGGTACCCACCACCCACCTTCCACTTCCACTTTGAAAATTTAAGTCCATTTTTCATTTATTTATTATGTATTTGGTAATGTAAATGTGTGTATATGAGTGTGTGGATAACTGTGTACTATATGTGTAGGTGTGTGCCCAGTGCCTGTGGAGGCCAGGCGAAGATGACTGGTGCTTTATTCTATTAATATTTCCCTTATTCTCTTGAGACAGGGTCTCACACTAAACCTGGAGTTAGTATAGTTAGGCTGGGGGCCAGGAAGGCCCAGTGATTCCTGTATCTCCACTCCCCTCCCAGCACTGGGGTTACAGCAGTGTGTGATAAGCCTTTTATGTGGTGCTAGGGAGTTGAACTCAGGTCTTCGTGCTGTGTCTCAAACCCTCTTACCCACTGAGCCATCTTCTCATTCCAACGTAGAACATTTTAGATTCTGTTTATGTCATGTAGTATATCACACTGTATTTGTTTTTCTGTGCCTGGCTTCTTTAGATGTTACCTGATATGGATGGCTCCACTTTAGATTTTATATTCAATTTAAAGAGACAAAAATATCCAGTTTTCACTTGCAATGAAAGCAGAGCTGATGCTGTGCAGAGATGTCCAGAGGACTGTGGAGCTCAGAGGTCAGGTGATCCTGCAGAGAGATGTGGAGGTAGACGGAGGTCGGGGCAAGCAGTGATGCGTGTGGGATGCCTGCGTTCCTCATGACTGGAGATCCATCTGAGTGGACATGCATGGAAAGAGAAGCCAAACGTTCTTTTTCATGCCCCATTTGGAGTCTGAATTCAGGACATTCTGAATTCAGGGATGCAAAGGGTGTGATAACTATTTTTAAGAAGAAAAGTGGCGTAATCAAATCCGTGAGTTATAAGATATCTCCAGAAGGAGTTTGGAGGGTAGAATGTGTAAGAAAGGAAGTTAGGAGTTTAGTGCTGTAGGAAGCAGAGACCTAGTAGAGAACCAAATGACAGCAGTGACAGAAGAGATGAAAGTGAGGTGCATTGAGCAAGAGATGCTGTGTTCACAAATGGAAGGTTGGTGGTGCTTCATTGATTGGGATGGGAGTGAGACAATGGATCTAAGAAAGCCCCTTAGTTTCTTGTTCAATTAATCAGACCTATGGTTGAACATATACTAAATAATACAGTAATATTTTGGTTTATTTTACAATTTCCAGGGTTATAGGGATGAGAGTTGAATCCTTTTGAGCATTTACTGTAGTCATAATTATTTCTCATTTTTCTTATTATTTGGTGTTTATCGTGATGTTACAATGAGATGAAACTATTATAGAGTATCGCTCAAACTTCCTTTGCTTCTTTAGTGTCTCAAGCAGTAGATATACATTAATACTTGCCTTAGACATCGCAAATTCGAACACTTCACCATGTATCACCTTTCTCACAGGGTATGAAGAATTTATTTTCTCCTAAGTTTCTGTCAGCTCGACATCACCAGTAAATTTCTGTAAATCTAAAAAATATCTAGCTTATCTCCCCTCCTGCCATCTTAGACATGAAATGATTGACATCTGTCTAGCATATCTCAGGTGCTCTCTTTGTTTCCTGTGTGTGTGATTATGTATAGGGTGTGTGTGTGTGCATGCATGCGTAAACCAGAGGCACATGTAGGTGTCTTCCTCTTCTTCCTCTACTGATCACCCGTTATTTTTTGAGACAAGATCTCTCACTGAAATTGGCTAAACTGACTGCCTAGTAAGTCACAGGGATCGATCTTCCTGAAACTGCCTGGGATCACAAACACCATCTGCCACACGCAGGTGCATGGGGTCTGAGCTCACACTGTCATGTTTGTGCAGCAAGCACTTTACTGACTGAGCCTTTCTGGCTCCTTCTACCTCTTTGATGGATGAGGTCGAGAGCATCTTAATATCTTAATCCTTAGAGTCTATCAGCACTCAGGACTCATACAGTCCTTGCCTTTGCTCCAGTTCATAGGTTGTTTCAACATCCTTTTCCTATATCTGGCCAAGAAGTCTGTGAGGTGCAATTCTACCACTTTTTTACTTGAAGGAGACACTGGCTCGTAATGTAGAATTTCCAGCCTGTGAGGTCCACCGGATGCTTGCTTTATAGGCAAGAAAACCAAAGTCCTGGGAGATTTAGGTGACATGTGTGATTGCACACATGGTTAGTTAGGTACAGGACCAAGCATGAAACAGTGTCTTCTGACTTACAGCCAAAATTTGTATTATATTTTTCCTTTGGTATTAAGTCAAGCACTAGAGTTAAAGAACAGAGTATTCCACTTGTAACCCTGAGGTAGTTGGCGATGCACTAAGACTCTAACATGAGAGCATGCATTTATGATACAGCAAAGATGGCCTCACAGAGGGACAGGTAGAGTCTGGGCACTAATGTGTCTTTGGCTCATCTTCTAGCTTAATGAATCTGCAGCTTCCTAACAGCTTTCTTGCTCCTTACGAGATGTGTTGACCATGGTGACAGAGCTCTATGCAAACTCGTGGTGACATCATAGAGCTATGCCCACCAGCTGCATCATTGACAACAGTAATTTCCTGTTGCACAGTCTTCTCTAATTCAGCAGACAACCTCAATGAAACTGACAACTAACCAAGTCCAATTTGTTTTTGATCATCTTTGAACTCAAACTAGGCCCTTGTGGTCTGGTCTTTTATAGGTGAATTCTAGAAAGTTCCCATTTACAACTGCTCCTGGAAGAACTACTAACAATGTATATATAACAATTTGAATAATAAAACAAAGAGAAAGAGCTCCAACAGAAAGAGCTGTGCTGCTCTGTGGACTCAGACCCTGCGTCTGTAAAGACTCTGCCTAGAAGCCACTGAGCCATGAGCAATGGGAGTGGCTCCCAGATGATGCATGTGGCATGCTCTGGCCTGACTTCCATTCCAGTATGAGGACCGCCCTATGAGCCACCACTTCTAATTAGATGGCACAAAGTAGGTTCCAGGAGTTGTTGAGGGCACTGCAGTTGCCTCTAAAGAGAGAGTTGAGAGTTGCAGATGATATTGGAGGTGATCACCAGAGCCCCTGAAGGGTCAAGAACAGTGAGCAGAAAGAGGTCAGGAGTGAGTGCAGTGCCAGAGACCCTTCAGACTGCTGTGTCTCAAGTATCACCTGGATGTACCGGAACAGTTCAGAGGCAAACATGTGGTCCCTAGTGGAGATACTAGGAAGTGCTGTGGACCTCTAAGAGGTGGCATCTAATGGGGAGTCCATCATAGGAAGTACCCTCAATGGGAGTTATGGGATCTAGCATCTCAATCTCTGTCTCTTCCTGGTTCATGATATGACTCCAACATGTACTCTAGCCATTGCCAGCCGCCAGAAATCAAACCAACGGAGAGTCCAAATCCTGGGTTTTCACCTTCAAAATGGTGAGCTAAAAGACCCTTTTCTCTTTATAAATTCATTGTCACAAGTATTTCACAATAGTAATGCAAAGTTCACTACCACACAGATGGCCCTATAGCTCTATGTTTTGACCTTATTTTTTCCCTCTGGGTCATCAACATATCCTTGGTAAACCAGGACACATGAACCCCACATCATTTCTATACACTGCCTTCAGAACATGTCTCAGCACCTGGTTTTCCTTCTTTTTCATTTTACTTCTTTAGAACAACTGAAATAAAACCAAGATTGGTTCTCCAATACAGGGAGCTCTCTGATTGAGCAGAAGGAAATCTTACTTTAACCTCACTCCATTTGCTAACCTCGAATGTTCTTTCGATATGTGATTTAGTAGATCTGAAAGGATGGGCGTAAGGTAGAAATCAGGGTTCTTAAATGTTAATTCCCCTCCAGCTGGTGGCTCATGGCCTCATCAAAGGCTCTTTGGCAAGGATAGCCACAAATTTGGTTACAGATCCCAGAAGCAATTAGCTCCATTGATAGAGTTACAACAAGACATCTTCTTTAAAGAAAATGCATCTGTTTCTTCATGATGAAGAGAAGGTACAAATATTTGTGTTATTTGTCTTTTTGTACTCTAATAGCATTTTAGCTTTTCAAAAGATACTATATGACACTTACTTCTTCAAACTTGCTCTGATCTCTGAGCCCTGGGCCACTGCAAGTTTGTCAGTAGGCTGCCCTGGGTCTACACCTATGTAACCTGAACCTGTGAAGAACTGTATGCCTGGGTGCTTCCTGGATGGAGCTGGTCCTACCAGTCAAGGTCCTTGAGGCTGTAGAACAATGCACTATTGATCACATACCTGTCAACTGAAAACTGGCTTCAAGGATTCAGAACAATTCTCCATCTCATTTGTAACTTGAGCCTTAGATCTTCTGGTTCCAGAGTCTGTGGTATAGTTTAGATTTTATCGAGAAAATATCTCAGGGTCTCTCAGGAAATGAACTTCAAGTTTAGCAGATAAACTTTCTTTTGGTTTTTTGTTTGTTTGTTCACCCTATGCTTTAAGTTTGCTAAAGAAATAATCAAGTAAGATTATCTTAGAGTCAAGTACTTCTGTTGCCTAGTTTATGTCAACCAAATAACTATAAGGTGGTAGTCTTTTTCGAAGCCTAGTGACATTGGCCAGAATTGTTGACCACTTCTCATTCAATTCCAATTTCGTATCTAAGAAACGCCGTCTCTGATTTAACCTCCCTGCCTAGGCATCCTGTGAAGTCAGAACTGTGGATGTACAGCAGAGAGGCCAGTGCAGGTTCCTAAGACTCAGGAACTCTTCTGTCAATGCTCTGTCTATCCCGTATCTTGAGACCACCTCCACCCACTCAAGTCCAGCCACCCTTTAAAATTACCTGAGTCTATGGTCTAGAAGTCATTGCTATTATTGCATACACTACATTCTGAAAAGAAGGTTATCAAAGGACTCACTTGATGGAGCACTTCTCTGAAGTTGATCAGAGGAAGCTTCAGATAGCCTCGTGGTTCCCAGATGAAAGCGATGACAGAAGTGCAAATTATTGGGATTAAATGGGAAAGAAGAACATTGCAAACTTAAGTGCAGTTGGGGGCAAAAATTAAAACTAAGAACAAAGGAAAGGAAATTAACTTCAGAGCTGCTCCTTAAAAGGTTGGGTTCTGATTTTGATCTTGAAAAAAATAAAAAATAAAAAATAAAGCTGTTCCAGCTCTGTCCACCCTCTAACCTTTTTATTATATCTTTAATCTACTGCATGATTTAGGGGGAAGGAGGGAGTTGACGGTGATGAAGTCAGCGCAGGACTTAACATTTTAAAATAACAGCTTGTTTATATAAAATGACGGCAGTAGTATACATCTGTCATGAATAACGTAGGTCAGTGCACAGAGACAAACGTGTAGAAGTGCACAAAATGGCTGTCACAGCTGCCTTCTTTTTCTAACATTTTCTTTTCTACTCATTCCCTGGTAGAGACGTTTAATTGCAGGTAGAAAATGTAAACTGTGTAGGCACTGGGAGGTGTGATCATGTCGTCATGGAATTCTGTTAGGAACGAGGATGACTCACCTCCTGGCCCCCTCTTGCTTTTTCTTTCTTCTTTTCAGCCTCTAGGGGAATTCTTTAGAAGGACTTGTTGGTCCAGTGATGGTTGTAGATATCACAGCAGCATTTTAGATCCCAAGGTAAGTTTGCAGAATGATATGATGCATGTCCTCCCTAGTAAAAATGGGAACCGCATAAAAATATTTACTCAGTGCCAATGGGGGAGGGCCTTTAAAGATGATTAGGATGCTCTGTATGAAAAACACAAAAATCTAATTAAAAATTTACCCAGATTAAATTACATATTGTGTGTGTGTGTATGTGTGTGTGTGTGTGTGTGTACGTATTAGCACTAGTCTTAACAAAAAGCAGAAAAGCTCAGCTTGCCCTGTGGAGACTGCAGAGAAATATTTGTCCATATGGGTTTTCTAACGAATGGAATAAAGCTGCTTGCACTGCAGCTGGAACACAGCTTTGGAAAGCTGAAGGCCAGCTCTCTGCCTCGGCTTTCTTGGAAGTGAGGTCCTTCAATGGTACAAAGATATTAAATAAGATAGAGGAGATGACAGGTCTCTGGAAATTTCTAATGAATTTCTCAAGTTTTGGGGGTTGTGTTTTGGTGGTGAGCAAGTCAGGAAGGAATTCCAGTTAGAGGAATGACTGCACCAGCCTTGGGCACAGTGAGAACTCACCAACATTTGGGAACCACTTTTTATTTTTATTTTATGTGTATGAGTGTATTGCCTGTCTGTATGTGAGCATACCCGTGTCTTACAATGCCTGCAGAGGTCAGAAGAGGGGGTCAGATCCCAGGAACTGGAGTTACAGATGACTGTCAGCAACCATATGGGTGGTTGGAATCAAACCTAGGCCCTCTGCAAGAGCAGCCGGTGCTCTCAACCACTGAGTCACCTCCCCAGCCCCCGGGAGCCACATCTTGCAGGCACCATATTTTACCACTTTGTTCCACCAAGCATGAATGCCTCCCTACTTCCTACCCTGACTCTCATTCCTGTCTCTCTTCAAGACTTTCTTATCTCAAGACTCTGCGAGTCAGTTTGTGATGCTGTGATGATACTTTTATTTGCCCGTCTTTCTCAGGTCTGCATTGAACATGGTGTAATGTCTTAATCCATCTTAGCAATTCTAATGGCCAAGCTCCCAACTCCTTTCATTCAGCCATTACTATGGTCTTCAATTTTTTGTTCACTGATTCAACAAATATTTTTGTATTCTACTTCTCATTTTTATTTTATGTGTATGAGTGTACTTCCTGCACGTGTGTAAGGACGCCCGTGTTGTGCAGTGCCTGTAGAGGTCAGAAGAAGGCACTGGATCCTCTGGAACTGGAGTTATGGATGTTGTGAGCTGCCATGTGAGTGCTGGGAACCAGGCAGTGCTGAGCCTTCTCTCCAGCCCCTCAAAAAATGTTTATTAAGCCTTGACTCGCCACTTGGTAGAGTCACATTCTCCATCTACAGACAGGGCCCAGTTTAGAAGAAACTGCTTGGGAGTCACATGCCCTCGATGAGCCTCGGTTCTGCTTTCAGCCACCTGTTTCTCGAGGACTGCTAAGCCTCAGTTTCTTTCTCTTCGAGGAGTGGTGGAAAAAAAGAAGGCTTTTGTAGGTTTCATCAGTATAAACTTTGATAGCAAACTGGTTTTTTTCTAATATTCAAATTAACATTTTCCAACTGGAGAACGTTTCTCAGAAGGCAGTTCTCAAATACTTCTGAAGGGTACATTTTATTGTCCCCCAGTTTTTCAATAGGATTGTTTCTTTGCATTGATTCTGGCTCCATCCTACTTTCTGGGGACTCCATTGCTGGGACATTAGTCAGATCAACCATAAATGTCTCTGTGTTCCTTAAACACAGACAATGAGGAACAATCTAGAACCCTGTCCAGTAACCTCAGGAAACCTAGCCATCATCACCAGTGTTTTTATACTAGGGTCAGAGCCTCTAAGTCTACTGCTTATGGCAAATGTAATTTCTTTATTATTGTATTTGTGTGTGTGCATGTGTGCATGTGTGTGCACACCACAACACATAGGTGGCTGTTAGAGGACAACTCTGTGGAATTGGTTCTCTCCTTGCTCCTTTATCTGCTGGTTTCTCACAAATCAAGGTGTTCAGATTCCTTGGAGCTTGTGGACACTGGGTAGATCATGCTTGTTGGTCCTCTATAAATGGAAGGTAAGAAGTTGTGCAGTTGATACCTACAGGGATGGGAACAGGGACTCTGCTCAGCTTGACCAGGTGAAAGACAACATGTTTTCTGTCTGGCTTCCTGAATGTTATGTTTGGGGATGGGGCATGATTCGAACCTCTTGTAAAAGAAAAGAACTTGTTAATTTCATCATTGGGCTTTGCTTACACTTAAGGGGTGACGTGGAAACATTACATAATAATTCTAAATTAGATGAGCGTACATGGGGTCCTCCTGCTGGCCTTCTTTGTTACCAAGCTCTGAAAAACAGGAGCCAGATAGAGCTGTATCAACAAAACAGCTTCACTCAGATTTAAAAAAAAAAATAGAAAAGAAAGGCACTGTAGAAGTCAAGTGATCCAAACCCTACACATCTTCACAGACAAGGAAACTGAGACACACATCACATAAAATATTTGACCAAGAACCTAAAGCTGCCGGGAAGCTAGCAGATTCGGTTTGTAGGTCCCAGGATCCCATCGCTTATCTTGCTGTCAAGCCTTACATGGTGTCTTTGCTTGCTTGCTTTCTGGAGAAGAAAGATGCCCTTGCACCTTGCACCAGATTGCTCAGCACTGGCTGACGGGCCTCAGTTCTATCTGTCTGGACATCCACTCTATTGTCTGTTTTCTCCATGGCCTAACATGGACCCTGTTTTAAGTCATCTCCATCTGGGTTTGACACAAAGCAAGATTCTTGACTAACCAGTCAGGGGACCCATTTCCTCACCTCACATCCCAGTGCCTCCCTTAAGATTTCAATGTTATCTCTGTGAAGAAATATTAAGCCACTGGCAGAAACATCCAGGCTAGAGATGGTTCTTTGTGCCAGGTCAGTAATGCCTTTAGTGCAATTGGGTCCTGAGTCAAACCTTTTTAATGTTCCTCACTCTGACAAGGGCACAGTGACAGACAGGAGGGCACCATGGCATGTCCAGCACCCCTGAGCTTCAACTTTGCCCTACCAGTCAATGGCTCAACCATAAGAAAGAAAAATTAATGCTACTCTACTCCACTTTTATAAAAATGCATGCAAGGGGACTAGAGGGATGGCTCAGCAGTTAAGAGCACTAGTTGTTCTTACAGAAGACCTGGGTTTGGATCCCGGCACCCACATGGCTGCTAATAACTGTCCTAACTCCAGTTCCAGGGAATCCAATGCCTTCTTCTGTCCTCTGTGGGCATTGCATGATGTGGGTGCTCTTATATAGATGCAGACATAACACTCATACACATAAAATAAAAATAAACAAATTAAAAAATTTTTTGAAATTATGCAAGACACAGCTTTGTATTGAAATCATTTTTGGAAAATCATTCAAAAAGCAAGGTGAGGCACAATATAATGGGTAACTATATTTGTCTAAAACAGAGACAGTTTCAAATGCACACACACACACACACACACACACATTCCTATTTTAGGAATTTTGATCCAATCACTAAACAAATATTTTTTAAAGGTTCATATGAAAGGCACAGTTTTTTAATATCCAAATTCCCAAAGTCAAGGGTCCCTACATGTAGACAAAACGAGATGTATAAGCAAGTGGTGCTGTATTTCATCCATGCTATGACACTGTGAAGCCAAGACCAGGTCCCCCACCTGTTGGTTATTTTAAGAAGGGGTATTCTGCAGCAGCTGGGACTCTGTCATAAATAACTTCCACATCAGTGTTCTAATCTTGAACCCTCTCGTCACGCAGTTCTAAGTGACCTTGATTCTGGAGGTGTCTCAGGTGACCGTTTTCTGCAGAGGCATGCTTGCGCTCATGATTTTTTTTTCTTCTCTCGAAGTCTCTTCTCCTGTCAGCTGGCTACTGATGTCTACGGATGCTCCATGGCTGGGAGAGCTGGAGAGTTCCAGCAGCACAAAGGTAACTGGGGTCACTGTCTCAAGCCATTTACACTAACACAGCTAAAATGTGACGCCCACTCACACTTCAAAATATTCCAATAGAACTCATGGCCATTCGTTCTAACTTCAAAACCCCAATCTTGGCATTTGAAACCCTACCACTGACCTCCTGGTTCTCCTTATTCATGGCAGCTGCACTGGCTTCTCAATGGATATGACTCTCTACTGAGTTCACTACTTCCCAGTCTCAGACCAACAGCTTTTATTGCTATCACGATGAGCAGAGTGTCACCCCCTCCCTGCCACGGAAAACTCCTGCTCTGAGAATGTATGGTGTACATGTGGTACATACCTAACTGTTGTATGTCCTATGCTGTGGCCAGTTGTCGGTGGGTTCACCTGCCTGCTGAGAGCTAAAGAATGTCAAGTCATTCAAAGCCATGGCATACATGGATTCAACTTTAGGACTAGCATGAAGAAGAAAAAAATAATAACAAATATGCATGTTCCTGTGAGAAAACTTCAGCCACTGCTTTAACGGTTCTTACCAAAATCAGCAAAATCAAGTTCTAACAGTAGGCTTGGGGCTAGGGATGCAACTCATTGGTGGAGCTCTCGTCGAGGGATGAAGCTCAGGGGTAGAGAGCTCTTGTCTAGCATGTAGAAGACCCTGTGTTCATATCCGGTATCACAAAAAGAAAACAAGAGCAACAGTAACGACAAAGGTTCAAAAAGCAGGCTCAAAAACCTTTGGTTTAAGTCTTAATTAGGAATGGACTATCTCCATGTATCGATGTACAATTCAATGTTCTTTGGTCCTCCTCTCCCCGCAATATGGCTGTTTGCAGATACAAGCACCAAAGCTCATACTGGCACTGTTATATTGAAGCCCTATTTCAGAGAACACAGTGTGCTCCCCCTCTGTCAGCGCTTACATAAGAACTGTAGCACCTTTCAGATGTCACCTATGGGGTCTTGTCTTTGGAAGGTACTCGGTGAATCATTTGGAAAAAATATCTATGAGGCATTAGTACACTAGAAAGCCAAGTGGTTATCACCATAGTAGACATTGGTGGGAACTCTGGCTTGTTGGATCTCACAGCAGGAAACAGTTAACCCCACCTTAATTATCTGCCTTCCATAGATTTCCAGTTCTTAAGGGCTTTAGAGGATCGGGCTCAGCCTTTTCTTAAATTTATTTTCTTTTATGCTAAAGAGGCATCTATGGCTTTCAAAACACTAAGCATGTTTGAATACGCATCTTACTTGACAAAAAGGGAATAGTGCTCATGAAAATGTTTTTTCCTACTGGAGGAAAGTTTTCTGTTAATTGTCTAGTTTTCCAAACATTGATGAAGCAAATTAACTGTGCCATTGATCAGAATACTTCTGAACTAGAGCCTAACATCCTTTCTTTCCAGAAGGAAAAAAAAAAACAATTTTATTTTAAAAATGTTTTTATGTGTATATGTGGGTGTCAATGTGTGTGAGTACTGTGTATGTGTGTAGTGTGTGTGTGTGTCCTCGAGGAGGACAGAGGAGTATACAAGGTGTCGTCCTCTATCACTTTCTTTTTCCTTTGAGGCGGGGTTTCTCCCTTAACCTGTTGCTCCAATTTTTTTAGCTGGTCCCAGAGATCCTACACACACCTGTAACGTGCCCTATGCAATGCAGATTGTAGGTGTGTGTAGGACCATGCCCCACATATTACCTGTGTGCTGGGATCTAAACTCGTGTTTTTATGTTTTATATGGCAAGTGCTCTTACCCTCTGAGCCATCTCTCTAGCCCCTCAAACTAATTTTCAAAATTTGTAATAAATAATATTTAATGACAGTTACTGATTTCAAGCAGAGGCTTTGATAATTAGTGTGCTTTATATTAAGCAGATTTGCTGCTTGGGTGAAAGATTAAAAACCCAGGAATTGGGGCTGGAGAGATGGCTCAGCAGTTAAGAGCACTGGCTACTCTTGTAGCAGACTTGGGTTCAAATCCTAGCACCCACATGGCAGCAAACAACCGCCCATCAGTTTCAAGGGATCTGAATCCCTATTTTGACCTCCAAGGGCATGGCATGACATCAGTGCACTTACACACGTGCAGGCAATACACTCATACACATAAAACAAAAATAATAACTAAAATATTTTAAAATATCAATAAGAGTAATTGATGTCTGTGTCATTTGCATTTATGAGGTAACCGATTGAGAATCCCATGACAATGTCAGTGAACCATAAGGATCCATGTCATCAACCAGGCCAGTGGTTGATGCCTGATATCTTTACCAAATGCTCTCTGCCTTATTTGGGGGATAATATCTCCTCTCACTGATCCTGGAGTCCACTGATTTAGATTGACTAATCAGTGAGTTCCATGAGTTCTGCCTGTCTGGCTCCCAAGTGTTGGGGTTCCAGGTACATACCACCACACTCTGATTTTTACATGAATGCTGAGGATCTGAACTCATATCTTCATCCTTGCCCTCTACTGGTTGAACCACCTTCCCAACCCCAGCTCTTAAACTTTTTTTATTTTACTACCTCCCATTCCCAGCACCTTAAAAGATTTTAATTAGTTAATTAAATATGTACAAGTGTTTAACATGCATGTGCTAAACCATACCTGAGCGTGCAATGCCCACAGAGGCAAGAGAGGGCATTGGATCCCATAGAACTGGAGTTATGGATGGTTATTAGCTGTCATTTAGGTGCTGGGAACTGAATCTAGGTCCTCTGTAAGAGCAGTTTGTGCACTGAACCATCTCTCCAGCACAAGCACTTTGTTTTTTTGTGTCAGCCACACTATATATCTGTAAAGTAGACTCTGTGTTCTTCAGGATGACAGAAATCTCCAGTGGGTCTAGAGAAACATTTGCTGAACTTCATGCAAGTAAAACAATGGACTCACATTCCTATACCACAAGCTCACATGAGAAAGTGTCTTTCCTGTCCAGGACCACTGGACTCAGTATAATGCCTACCACAGAACTACACATAGCAAATGGACTTTAACTGGGTAAACTGAATGAGCTGCTGGGGCAGAGGTAAAGAAGCTATAGGACCTTGTTTCTGCTACTGCTAGTATTCCTTGTCAACTGCGTGGCTGGTCAGCCCCAAGGCCAACCCTAGAAGGGCAGCTGGTGAAGGTGATAGTATTCACCCAGCCAGATACTCATTCTTAAGCCATTCCCTCTAAGTCTGCTGCTGAGTGAAGTTCCTTTAAGATTTTCTGCAGATGTCAGTGTGGTTAGAATCGCCCAGTGCCGTCTAAGGACAGCGTCCTTTGACTAATGCTGGGTGTAGTTTGGCTTGGTCTTGGCTTAATATGAAAACATGGTTACATGATGTCTCACATTTTCCTTTTGTCTCTGTTTAAAAGGTCTTATTTTATTTTTATTTGGCATAATATGTGTATACATTTTTGAGAGAAACGGTCACACATTGGTGCACATATACGTTGGGTAATGATCAAATCAGAGTAATTAGCATAACCATTTTTCATTCCTTTGCTACAAGAACATTCAAAACCCTTTTTATACTTTGAAATATACAATAGAATGTCATTAATGACAGTCACCCTACTGTGCAACAGAATACCGGAAGACCTTGCTAACTGGAGCTTTGTACCTATTGAGCAATCTTGTCTCATTTTCCATTGCCTCGAACTTTATAGTTCAATAGTATTCATAAGACTATTCATAATGTGACCCATCTAAGTGTGCCCTGGTGGGTGAGTGGATAAAGAAAATCTGAGATACACGGACCTTCGATGGAATACGAATGAACACATTGGACATTATGTTGAGTACAATAAGTTTAGCACAGAAAGACAAACGCAATCACGTTCATTGCAGAGCCCTTTTTAAAAAATCATTACTCAAAATCATCTTGTGAGTTAACTGTTCTGTGACCTTCCAAAAGTAGCTGATTTTTTTTCTCCCTGTCCCTTACCACAATAGTGGGGAATAGGAGATATTTTCTCATTCACACCATTCAAGACAGACTCAATACTCAGTTTTTACTGTGAATGTGAAGTTTTACCCTTAACAAAAATTCTAGAAAAGGGAAAAAAGCATCAAACTGTGCTTAAAATATTATATAAAATGGTATAAAAGGGGACCGATAGGTGAAGTTTCACTGAGATTTTCCCTAGTGGTTAAACCAGATTCTTGAGACTGGACACACAGTCTATATTTACTAAAACAGCAGGTCATCTTTGACACTCCGTCATTTGGGTTTGTTGCAGAGGTGACTAACAATTTAGTCATTTTTCTGGAGAGTGGACTAAGAATACAGTACATGTACCTTGATAATTGGCTCTGAAGAGATGTCTTGGTTCTCAGGCTCTGTGACAGGACCCTCTGTCCCAGTGGTCACTGAAAATTCGGTAGCTGGAACAAAACCAAAACTTATGGTAGTAGAAGTTGCAGGGATATTTGTTGCATCGATGAATGAATAATGGGATCATTCTATACAGCTGGCACACCTCCCTTTTATACAGAATTACAGTTTATTTCACTCAGACAAGCAATGGGAATAAAATGTTGTCAGCCTACACTCTCTCCATGAATGAGAAGAAAAAAAAATCAAAAGGCTGCAGGTAGTATAAACAGGCAAATTCAGATACAAAACACTATTAAACCAAACGATTGTTTTTAATTGAATTCAATCAAATTGTTTCTCAATTTGAAAATTAGAAAATTCTTTTTACTCGGCAGTCACTTTCAACACTTCAAAAGAAAACACTGGATTTGGCAGAATCTTAGAAAAATGCATGCGGAAATTAAATAATTGAACCCCGTCATATCAAATTGATTTAAAGAAACTACGGTGCCTGTTTTCTCCAGGCTGGGCTCATCCACTGTCCTCATTGACTATAATGTGGTATTCAGCAGATATCAAAATAGCAGCATGTGTCACAGCTTTACTTTTCCCCCACAGTGACCTTGGATTAACCCTTCTCTTTTCACTCTGCAGCTAATTAAATCCAGCAACAGCATGGAGAGGCATTCTTCCCTGAAATATTTAGTGAGGGTCTTAAATTCCTTCGTACTTCTATCCCAGCTTTTCTGCCTGGTGCCCCACACTGCATCTGCCTCAGTGTCACAATGTTTTGTCAAAAGCTCACAGAACTGCCATGGTAACATTGTAAACCAGTCCCTCGTCCAACTCTTCAAGGAGTTTATAAAAATCCAGCTGTAAAATCTGGCCAGCGGCTGCATGGGCTGCTTGTTTTATGGGTGGCCATTAACCTCTTTTCTCTTTCTTTTCTCCACCACTCCTCCTCCAAATCTGCCATTTAGAAATATTTACAAAGCAATTTAACATTTATGTGACCATCAGAGAGGAAATTGGAGTTGAGCTCTTCTTGACTTTTCAAATATGGTATTACTAATTCTAGGGCCAAAATTGTCACAAATACCCTCCTTCGCCATCTGGGCAAGTTCACCTGAAATCAGGAGTTCAGTTTTCACCTCTCTCTCATTTCCTCTTCCTTGGAAGTGTTCGCTTCCCTTAGTGCCTTATGAATTCAGTGAGATCCCGCCCCCCACAGGAAGTATAACAAGCAGTCCCAGAGGACTGGCAGGACTAGGAGGGAGAAAATCTCCAGAAGTTACACTTGGTTTTTGTGAAAGACACTTCACTAGAACTGGGGTGCGGTTGCTGCTTTTAGATTTTTTTCTTCAATGAAAAGTTCTCCAAGGAATCTACACCTCTGTCATCCCCAGAGCCGAAGAGTTCTCTCTTCCAGCGATTTGGTGCATGTACTGGAATTCCATTTAGCTCTACCCTCTAGCTTTAGACTAGGTGGATGGGGACTGTGCCACGGTTTGTGGTTAGAGTCCATTCCACCTCTTCCTAGGAAGATGAGATGCTGAACTTTTCTGAATTTTTTCTGGTTTTTTGTTTGTTTTAAAAACTGAATTTGTTAGAGTGATGGAAAGCAGCTGAGTCTGGTGGCACACACCTGCAGTCCCAACTGAGGCAGGAGCATCTCAGCTTTGAGGCCAGCCTAGGCTGCATAGTAAGACCCTGTTCTAATCAACGAATGAGTAAATGGATGAATGAATATGTTTTTAAAACTTTAAAATTGTTTTAAGAGGGAAACAAATGAACAAAAACCCCAATCCAAGGGATAGTCGAGTAAAATCAACTAAAATTCTTTTGAGTTAGCATCTTTGAAGGGTGTAAATATATACATATGGCTATGTTCATTTATATGACATTAGGGAAGTTAGAAGCCCTTGAGCAAAATTCAGTTGGAAGTTTTGATACAATTATCAACTAGACTAATTTATCTGGGGACAAACACCAAGTGCATGTAATTAAATGGCTCTGGGGAAAACAATCTTAAATGACCAGCAGCGTCAAAAGGGAGGTGAAGCTTCCCCAGGGCAAGCTAAGGTTTATTCCAGATGCACACACAGATTCTGAGTGTAAGAAGCAGGGATGACTTCCCCGCAGTCAGGACACAGGTGAGGTGGAAAGGCTTGTTCCGACCATCATTCATTATTCTATTGTTCTTGCCTCGCTCCTTTGCTAAACACAAAGTCTGATACCAAGTGCAGACTCTCAACACTCAAAATACGTGTCCTTTGGACTCCAGGACCTTATTTCTAATTAGTAATAATTAGTAATGCGTTGTCTCAGGAACTGTATATCCACATCTGAAATCTTAAGAATTGTAACATTCCAAAACTATTCACCATAGCTGAGTGAAATAGCTCAGCTCAGATGAAAATTCCCCCTCTTCCTCACTGGCAGCATCTGGCAAGGCCAGCCCAGTCCTTAATCACAGCATGGCATTTGCAGAATGGCTGACATATAGACGCTTATCAGTCAACTTTTCAAAACTATTTTCATGCACTGTGCACCTCGGAATTTCCCCTCTTCCCTCCACCTTGACCTCAAGAGTAGCTACATATGTGTCAACTTTTTCATGGGCCATCAAGTTCATAGCAGATTTCCTTGGAAAGTCCCTACTATGAGTATGTTGACACAATGGAATGCAAGGTGATTTTCTAGTGTACAGAAAATAGAAAACAAAAAACATTCTGAAGAGAGAAAAAAAATTGTCACTCCATTTTCTAAATGTTTATTCCATGATAGTCAGGGGCAAATACCTAGAGGTCAAGTGCATAGCTCTCAGTCTCGAGAAAAACAAAACAAAACTGAGTTTTCTTTGTATTAGTGGATCAAAGCTTCATGGGTGGGTAAGATCATCCAGAAAGAGAGAAAGGAAGGACTCGGGGGTCAAAGTTTTGTGAGATGCCAATATTCAATTGTTAATGAAAGATAAGCTTCAAAAACCGGTCAGAGAAATGGGAGAGTCAGTGGGAACAGTGTGAAGACATGGGAAGAAGACACTGTTTGCAAGCAAAGGTTGAAACTTCAGGAGAAACCTGTCCTGCCACATCTTGTACTTCCAGCCTCCAGGTCTGTGAGAAAATAAATCTATTGTCCAAGTGACCCAGTCCCACATACTTTGTTATGGCAGTCTTCGCAAGCTAAACAAGTAATAGGGAGTCACAGGTGATGAATGATGCAATTGTTGCAGGAAGATAGAGCTCTTGGGTATTTGAGAAGGTGTGGAGGAAGAAAAATCAATGAGACAGGTGATTCGATAATCATGTAAAGAAATTTGAAAATGAAGACAATGATGAAGTGAAAGAGATGTGGAGTTTGCACATCAAGAAGGTTACGCTTGCGTAAGACCATTTATGCAAAAACTATCTTAAAAATGCAACACATCTCACAGATTAAAGATCAGTGTGGTGGTGTGAATGAGGATGTCCTCCATGCGCTCCAAGCAGTTGGAAATGTTGTCCCCAGTTGGTGGCGCTGTTTTGGGAGGTTTTAGGGGGTGTAGTCCTGCTCTAGGAAGTACATCACTGGGAGCAGACTTTGAGAGTTCTTCAGCCTTGCCAGATCTCCAGTTGCCCCCTGATTCTTGTGCCTGCTTGAAGACATGATAGGTGGGTTTTCTGCTCTGGTCACCTCTGCCACCATGCCTCCTTTATGGACTGTAACCATAAGTCAAAATAAACTCTTTCTTCTACAAGTTGCCTTTGTCACAATGTTTTATCATAGCAACAGAAAAATAACTAATAAAATCTATATTACAGTATGATCTTGTTGAAAAAAATAATAAAAATCATAGCAAATTAATAACAATATGACGAATTGAGCTGATAATATCAAGGCAAGTTGTGAACTTCATGTTTTATATGTTTTGCTGAAACTTGTCCTCACAACTTAATGTCTGGAGTCAACCATGTATTAAATGCACAGTTACTGAATGAATGATGAATGACCTCACAAAGGTATTATTATCCCCAATCCCTATAAGAAGAGCAAAGCACGTTAACTTATCCAGGGTTTGCATTGCGGTAAAACTCACCAGTAAAGTAGGCACAGGTAGACAAAGAATATGCCAACCAAAGAAAACGGCCCCAAATTAAAATAAAAAATGAGAGACGGAAAGGCAAATCCTAATTTCACTTTGACATAGCTGTGAAGAGGAAAAGGTATCAGGCCATTAGCACTACTGGCTATGGAGAATGGAGCCAGCTCTTGAGAGAAGGTGCAGGAGAATTTAAGCTTCTGTGATTAAGATCATTCCAACACTTACTACCCCATACCTGGGATCTGGGGAAAAGAATGCAGAGGCTGGAAACCCATGTAAGAACTCTCTGGAAGATCACAAGTCTCTATCTTAAAATTTTTTTACTTTTGACTGCATATGTGTGTGTTTGTGTGTGTGTGTGTGTGTGTGTGTGTGTGCAATGTATGTGCAATGTGAATGCTATGGTACACCAGGGGAGATCAGAGAACAGTTTTGTGGAGTCATTTCTCTCCTTCCACCTTTACATAATTTCCAGGGATTGAAGACAGGTTGCTAGGCTTGAATGGCAAACACCTTAACCTTCTGGGCCATCTCACCATTCCTTAAATGGCTGGTTTCTTGTCTGTGTTAATCTGTACAATTTAAGGAGACATCAAGATGAGATAAATCATTCAAGAGATCATTATTGAAAATATGGTCAATGAGAAAGACAGACAGAAACAAAGGAGGATGGGTGAGCTATCCGACGTTGGTAGAAAGAGGATCAGAGGGGGGTGGTTGGACGGGAAGCTTGTTAGTCTGCAGTGTAGTTATGTGAGAACATTGGCAGTCAGTGGGGTTCCACGAGCCCCAGGAATTCCATGTCCTCAGAAACCCTGCCTTCTAGGAAAGGGCCTGCTGCTTATCTCCACCCTGCTTGGTACAGCCTCGTGGCAGCCGTGCTCTGGGCTTCAGGATGCAGACTGCCTCCTGGAGCACGGCCCTGGCACCACCTTAGCAGTCTATTTCAAGGTGCAGTCATGGAACAGTTGGTCCGTTATGCCACCTGCAGCCAAGATTTGAAAATCTTGTAATCATAGCCACCTCATATTCCACGTCTCTCTGAAGCTTCTTATTCAGTTTGTTTTCTACAAATGAGTATATGGGAATGAAAGGGAATCTGAAAACCTGCTGTTTGGGCCTTTAATCAATCAACCATCTGAATATCCATTCTACCACTCAGTTAAGTAAGTCATCTGAGAGCAAAAAACTCAAACTCAAGCAGCTTAGAACTAATTGGTGACAGACATACCTTTTGCCATAAACGTTTAAATCTTATGAATCTCTCATAAAATGGTGATTTAACGTTGCTTTAGAGGCGAGTCTTGCTATGCAGTCCACACTGACCTTGAAATTGTGGTCTTCTTATTGACTTAGCATCTTTCTCTCTTTTTTTTTTTTTTTTGGTCCTTTTTGAGACAGGGTCTCTCTGTAGCCCTAGATGGCCTGGAGCTCACTATGTAGACCAGGCTATCTTTGAACTCACAGAGATCTGCCTGCCTCTGCCTCCTGAGTGCTGGGGTTAAAGGCATGCACTACCATGCCCGACTGATTTAGCATCTTTTAATAGGCAAGACAAGGTAAAGGCGAAAGGCAAAGAATTCCCTTCCTTCTGCCTTTCATTATCTTTACAGGTGACGGCTTCCACCAGCTCAGCCCCCTGCTTGCCTTCTCCTCCTCCTCCCCTGTCCTCTTCCCATATAGAAGCTGTGGTCAAGACTGATGCTTTAGCATCTACCCCCACGTCAATACTCAGTGTATTTGTTAGAAGAATCCTTCTGTGCATTGGTGCCCACTTGGGTTTTACAGGCTTTACATGATCAGCAGTTGGAATTTTCCAAGAAATAAACAGACTGGCTAGCCTGCTTTTCTCTGTACTGTGCTAAGAGCACTCCAATATCCTTTGCCCATTCTTGTCTTTTTAAGGTTGAGACATAATGTTTGCACATTTAATGGGGCACAATATTAACTCCACACATGTGCATAATGAGCAGTGATCAATTAGAAGCAATAAGGACCTCTACCCTCTTCCACAGTAATCCCTTCCATGTGAGGAACCTCGCTGTTCCTCAAGTTACCCAGGGAGCTGACTCCTCTCATCAATCACATTTCAGCATCCCTTCCCAGTCTTAGTGGTCACCATTCTACTCTATTCTTCCATGAGATCAGTATGGAATTTCCTCAAATGAGCGAGGACTTACTCCATGTCCTTCTACATTGGGGTGAAGTCACTCACTAAGGTCACCACTAGATTCACCTATGTGGCTACAAAAAATAAGAATTTTTTCCCTTCTTATAGATAAACAGTGTAATTTCCTGTGTTAATTTCCAAATGCATAACTGAGTCATAAAATAAAGAATGATTTCACAGGGGCTTAAAAGATGGCTCAATGGTTATGAGCACTGGCTGCTCTTTCAGAGGACCTGGGTTTGATTCCCAGAACCCACATGGTGACTAACAACTGTCCATAACTCCAGTTCCAGGGAACTTGACACCCTCTTCTGACATGGGCATTGTGCGACATGGGTACACTTACATACATGCAGGCAATACACTCATATACATAAAATAAAAATAATAAATATTCAAAAGAATAATTCCACATCTACACTTGCTCAGGAGCAGTGTAAATTACAGTCAGAAATGTCATCAAGAGGCTGAGGTGATGACTCAGTCAATGAAGTGCTTGTCTTGCAAGTACAAGGACCTGACTTCAGGTCTCTAGCACTCACAGAAAAACTAGGCACATCAGCACATGCCTATAGTCCCAACATTGGTCGGTAGAGTCAGGTGGATCCCTGGCTCACTGACCAGATAGCCTTGCTGAATCAGTGGGCTTAAAAGCTCAGTGACAGACCCTGTCTCAAAAAATAAGGTGGCAATCAACTTAGGGAGAAATCCAATATTGACCTCTGGCTTCCAAACACACACATGTACACATGTTCACACTAGCCTGAACATATACATGCATACACCATACACTCACAAGAAATGTTATATAGAATCGGGAATATGATTACTAAACCTTGAGATTGAACCACTGTTGTCAGCTAACTCTCAGTACCTCTGCCACTGAGAAGATTAAATAGTTGCAGTTTTGCAGCTGAGTGTTGATTCTTCAGTGGACTGGCTGTCAGAATGGACACACCATTTCATTTGAACAAAGTGATTATTTTTTCAGTATTGCAGAAGAAAGAATTCTCTAAGGGACAGATATTCTCCTTCTCATATGCCAGTTACTTACAGGAGAACTTCTATTTTGAATCTTGCAGTCATCGTGTTCCTGATTTTGTCATTCTCCTAGTAAGACTATGCACTTGGGATTTATGGCAGGGGAGAAAAGTGGATCAAGGCAAACTCAGTTTTTCTTCTTTTCCAGAACAAAGGGAGCCAGGAATTAGTAGACATGATGGATTCGGTAATGGGTACTTTTTTTTCCTCCTGAGACTTGAAACCTCAGCTGCCTCTGTTTTCAGCACCAAACATCTTTTACCATTTCTGAGACAAAACGGAAACTCTATAAAACCTCATACACTACATTAAAATACTCATTAACTAGAAGCTGTGGACATCCCGTACTAGAAAGTTGAGCAATTCTGAGGTTCGAAGTCCAGAGATTAATTCATATTTTGGAACTTCAAGATTATAAACTCACAGTCCCAAAGCAGTGTCACTAACGGCTTTGTTCAATTCAGAAATGGTCAAAGCGTGACTGGAGAAGATGCTCAGAAGCCAGAGGAGCACCAGCATCCTCACCGAGGTTCAGAAATGTAACACTGTGTTTTTAAACAGACAAAATGAATGTGGATGTTATCTGAACACCAGACCGGCTGTCAGTTTTATTTCATATGGCTTTATTCATATGCTTTATTTCATATTTTTATTTCATTTCTTGGTTGTGCTTTTAATGTTTGGTCAGTAATTCGGGTTTCCATCTTTATTTGGTTTGGCCACCCTCAGTAGAATCTCAAGGAAAAATTAAAGCTAGCTTCCCTGTACAGATGAAAATCTGTATAATCTTTAACCTAGTTAACAAAGACTTCAGAAAGCAAGATTATGCCATTTTGGTTTCAGAAAGTTCTTTCTCTTGTTTCCCCTTACAGCAGTTCTTACTCCCTTACAAGTTTTGCTTGTTTGTTTACTTTCTTTTTAAGAAGTATACATGAGGCTTCTTTTTAGGTTGTTTTCCCACTGACTTTCATGCCCCAATAACTGCCATCGCCTTAGCATGTTACATACAGATTTATAGCCTAGATTTAAACAATATGAAAGACTTCCTTTTTACAGATTGATGGACCAAGTTCTTTGAATGTTTGTCTTGGACAAAACCTATCCTGGGTGCTGTTGGAAATGCTTGCTGTTGACATAGATCCAGAACTCCAGGCAATGCCGGATATTCTGTGTTTGTTTGAGCACAACCCTGTTCCTTTAGGTTTATTTAAAACCCACATTGTTGAATACACAGGGAAAGAAAGGCTGTCATTGGCCTTGATCCTTTGGGGAAGATGGAAACATTTCCTAACAACCTCTAGAATTTTCCCATATGTTTGTTTTGTTCTAAGACCGTAACTAAAACTACCAGTAATAAGAAAGTTCTTGCTACAGTGGTTGGCATAGACTGACCATTTCTGATAAAGTAGATGTTGGGGAAACAACCACAGTGACTACAAGAGGCGAAAAAAGTATCATATGGTACAAGAAAGGGGGTGATGGACCAGAAAACAGACATAACTAAAGTGCTTTGTGGTGCTAAAGAGCCTTTAGGAAAGAACTGACTTCTGACCGATTGACTGGCGTTGGGCTTAGAGAGAAGAGTACTTTCTTTTGCCAATGAGGAAATGACACTGCGAAGGAATGGGGGACATATAAGATTGCAGAGTCCATCTGACTGCAATAAAGAAATGTGAGGGTTCATTAGCGCCTCCCTCCCCACCCCCACCAGTGAGATCAAAGAGCTCAGACCACACTTACTGATGCCTTGCGCACAGAGTTCTGCTAGTTTTCTCAACTCTAGTTGGCTCTGTATATTTCTTCTTAATTCCTGGACTCAGGCTGAGAGAGTAACTTCCCACCTGGGACAAACTGCTTTTGTGGCAGAGAGTAGATGTCAAACCTAGAGTGAGGTTTCTAGAGACCCAGTGCTTTGGAGGCTAGCTGGGTGTTCCACTTGAGATGAAGCCACATTATACTATTCTCTCATTAAGAAACAACCACAGCTAGGGATGTTTGGGCCCTGGCGGCAGCAACGCCAGTCAGGTGTGCTGTTGTCGACCATATGACCAGGTGCCAAGTTGTCTTTGAACCAGAAGTTTTGCAAGAGGCCAACTAGAAAATAAGGATTCAACAGCTCCCAGCTCCTATGTAAACAGCTTTTCATCATGGGTGCTTTGATTAGCAAACAAGATGAGGGATGAAGTACCTCAGATGGTGTGTGGAGTCTCTGCTTTGATTGCTGTTCAGACCTTTAGGATTTAGAAGCATAGCTATGCTCTTTTCTGAAATTGTCTCCTGTTTTTTGTGTGACACACAGTTTCTGAATTCCTACAGGTAGAAAGAGATTGAATGTATGATCATGGGAACTTATTGCCAGTGGTCAGACCCCCACAGTCTCCAATAATACTAGTCTTTTCTTTTCCACTTCAAGTCTTGCCTAATGGCTCAAATTAACAAGCTCTAACCTGGAGAAAGATAATGTAATCTCCACTGTCTAGAGAGGTAGAGGAAGCTCTGGGAGAGATGTGGGGAAGCCTTGTCATCAAGGCAATCAGCATAGATAGAAAGTGGGCCCAGGAATAGAGACAAATTAGGACAGGACTTCTTCATCTAAGCTGTGCTGTGATCGCCAGTTTTTGAAGACTAAAAAAAGTACCTGAGATAATCCAATTTATGAATAAGAAAAGTTTATTGACTGTCAGGTTTGGAGATTCTAGTCTGTGGTCACTTGATGCATTGCTTAGGCCTGTGGTGAAGGTTGACTCTAGTTAGCAGGGGTATGTGACCGAGAAAAACTGCTTTTCTTGTGCTCAATAATCAAAAGAAAAAAAAGGAAGGGGTTTGGTTGTAGTCCCACAAGACCCCTCAAGGGCCTGCTTCCAATGGCCTAAGGATGTTTCACAAGGCCCCAAAGTTCCAGAACTCAAGAGTGTCACCCTAGGAACCAAATTTAACTGATGTGTCCCCATTTCCCAAGAGTCTTAAGTGCTACTTTATAAAGACAATAGGAAGAAATATTAGAAAGGGTAAATATGCAGAGAAGCAGCATAATGAAGGATTTACTCTGAGCTGTTTCATTCTCTATGGGCAGGAAAGGGACACAGCAGCCAAAAGAATCAATCCCACTTGCTTCTGTGTTCTTAATGCGTGGAATCGAAATATGCCATTTGATTTAATCCTTACTTTTAAATCTTCCAGACTCCTGTATTCTGTCATGGTAAAGTAGATTTTATCAGCTTTATTTTTTAAGATAAAGAAATTGAGACTTGGAGAGGTTAACACACAGGCTCGACCCCTGCTGCTCACAGGTGCAGTTGTTGGGGTCTAATTTGGTTCTCAGGATTACAGAATCCAAACTTTACTTTAGACTGTTTGTCAGTTGTAAGCCAAGACAAAGATGGAGTCCTAAGCCCAGAGGAGGAACTCAGAGGAGCTGAAATTCATTTTTAAAAGTATTTTATCATTTTTATCTTTTGTGTATGAATGTGTATGACTGCTGGCATGTGTGTAAGTGCACCTGTGTCATGCAATGCCTGGAGAGGTCAGAAGAGGTGTCAGATCCCCTGGAACTGGAGTAAGGACGGTTGTTAGCTGCCATGTGGGTGCTGGGACTTGAACCCAGGTCCCCTGCAAGAGCACTGAGCCATCCCTCCAGCTCCTGAAATTCCTTTGTGAACTCTTTATGAAATCGTCCATTCAATAAGTAATTTATTTAGTACCCAAAGATGTGTTAAACCCGGGAGGGATGTTGTCACTGTAAAAACAGGATTAAGATTTTACAGCTTGGAGGAAATTAGAAGGATATTATTTTAGTCTTCCTTTAGTTGTAGAATTTTAACAGTTATGTTTAACTTGGAACCAGGTAAATTAAATAATTTCTGATTTAATTGCTGTCTACCCCCATGGAACCCAAACTCCAAGGACAGTAGTAAGTCTGTTTTGTAGCTCGGTGTCTATTATATGGTCATGGCTCAGTAAAGCTTTGATGAGCAAAACCTGGAGTGACTGACTAAGAGAATGGTAAAATCCACACAGGGGAAAGATTAGCTGCCAAGCTTTCCTTCGTTGATGATACTGGCCCTTTAAACTGGGAGACTGTCTCTCCCTTCCTGCACTGGCTAGATCCATCAGTAGTGCCTAATACCTCTCTTCCTGCCTCTAGCCTCAATTTTCACTAATCTCTTAGCAAAGGGTAAAGTGTCTAAAACAAAGCCCTCATTCACCAAGTTGCTCTTCCAACGTCAGTACTCCAAAGATCGTCCTCCATTCGACTCCTAAGTTCAGCACATCTGAGACCTCTTTGAGAGTGTGCCTGAAGCCCAAATTATAGATTTCTATCACTTAACCCTTTATTCTACCCACAGGCGACCACTGAAATTCCTTATACACTTCAGGACCTTCTCCCTTTCTCCACCTGAATCGCAAATTATCCTTCAAGACACAACACACATTTTGTTTCAATTGACACACTCCATGTGCAGTCAGTGGCACTTCTTCTGAGGTGAAAGGCACGTTGATTGTAAGTCGTGACCCCTGATCACGAATTTCCCTGTTTCTGTCTCCCCAGACATAGTGCTCAGAGGTGATGCCTGCACATCTTTTCATGGAGAGGTACCAAGCAGGTCACAGGTGTTCAGCACCATGGTGTTGGGATGAAGCCCGAGGTGTAAGGAAGAAGGAGGCTATTGCACAGTCCGAGCTGCGTTGCTGGAGTGTTCATACTGACTTCAGACAATCATTTGGCTCTCTGTCGCTCCAGAGGAAGGAAAGACTTTCCACAAATGTATGATGTACAAGTCACATCTTTCAGTCGGCTAGCATAGGAGAGAGGTAAACCCCCAGAGGCTGTCCTATAGAGAGCCTGATGGGTTTACATCTAAGACCGCGTGGCTTGGATAAGCCTGACCTACATTCACCCTGACTCTGCTATTATAATCTCCTCAGAGTAAAAGCTAATTTGTGAAAACAGAGCACACAGCTGATCATTACGGGCAATGGATGCTGGCACCGTGAACCGCTCCACGCTGGTATATCAAAGCGCGTTCTCAATAGGGGGCAGCTATAATATGTTTTTAAAGCTCAGTAACGCTGAGAGTACGGCCAGACCTGCTCCCTTTCAGCCGAGAGAGAGAGAGATCCCCCTCTCCTTTGTGGTAAGGATGAGGATGACAGCAAACTTTCATCTTCCCTGACAAGATAACTCAGACATTTTCCCCAGGGAAAGGCGATTGATCATTAGCTTCTGCTCAAGAATAACGTGGAGCGGACGAGGGCTCTCACAGAGCAGTGTGCTTTGTAGCTGCCGCCTTTGAAAACATGTGAGGATGCACAGGATGTTCTTCGTTAGACAAGGAGCCCACTTGTGATTTTTATGTCTACAGGCTCTTGGGTACTTGGTTCTGTGATGGGAGGCCATTTCTGCTCTACAATGAAGACTGTAAAAGCTCTCCTCAGCCCCCCAATAGTGACCCTGACCTACCCACTCTGCTTGGCATTGATCCTCCTCCTCTCTGAAATCTTAAAAGTTCTTTTAGCTTAAAGCTTACTGCAGGGTATTCATGATTTATTATATTGGACTATTTGTCCTCTTTTGTTTCACGCTATTTCCAGTAGATTCAAGCCTTCTCCAGGACAAGAGACCTATACTACGCTTCTTGTTAGCTCCCTATAGTATCTGTAGTACTACAGACTACAAAGCTGCACACAAAGGCACAGTTGGTGAATGCAGTTGCTGTCGTTCCAAGTACATGGAGTAAAAAGGAATGAGAGGAATTAATCATATTAAGTCTGCTATTTTTTAATCAAATATATAAAAAGTCACTATTGATTGATCATGAAGGACTATTTCTTTTTGGAGCACAATTCTCTATGACACGCTAGTTTCCTGACTGTGCCCTAGTGCTTGCTGACATGAGGATGGTTTTCTGTAGTAAGACTCTGGAGCATCATCGATTTCTTGAACCCAACAAAAATACATCTACAGGAGGAACTTGTACTACTCCGAGAACTGAGAACTACATACCCCTGCCAGAAGGCATTTTAAAGACAGAAGTGATTAGATGAGTTACTTCTAAAAAAATAACTGCTATACTAGAATTATTTATTCAGGCTACAAGAAAGAGATTCAAAAGCTTATAAAATTATTAAGATTAAAAAATAAAATGGCATTGTGGGATGACCAGACCCAGTTGCTATGTCTGCAATGCAACTCCTGCACCTAAGGCTAAGGAACATCATGGAGAGGGGGTGGAAAGACTGTAAGAGCCAGAGGACCAGGACACCTGTCGTGATTGTATCTTCTAGACATGACAAGGAAGCACCCATGAAATTGCAACAGCATGGTTGCCTAAACAAGGTTTCATGAGAACACTGGTTGACATGCCCATGTGGTTAGGGGAAATTTCACAAGGTCACATCTGTAACTGAAGAGCTGCAATCACAGGCTGCTGAGATTTGGTTTTCTCTGGAGAGGAGATTCTGATAGGTTATCCTAATTCAAGTGGTCGACCCTAAACACATGGGCATGTAAGTGACACTAAGTGGACTAAGAAGGTTTAATTGTGTGTGTGTGTGTGTGTGTGTGTTATGCAACTATATAATATATAATGTATATATTATTCTAATATACAATAATAGTTACAGAGGTCATCAAATTGAGAAGGAGTTTGGGGATCGGGAGAGCAGTTGGAGGGGAGAGGGAAGGGTGGAAATGTTGTAAATACAATACTCCTGTATGAGTCTCAAAAAAATAAAAAATTAAAGAAAAAGTGATCACAGAATAATTCATCAAATCCTAAAATTCAGTAACCTAAAGATACTTGGGAAACAATTATTTAGACAAATCTTTATTTAATAATCATATAACTAGAGACATAAATATCAGAAGATGTGATGTTTAGTGTTAACTATAAACTTGACAGACTCTAGAATCACCTGGAAGATGGACCCCTGGGGATGCCTGGTGGGCGATTATCTTGGTTAACTAATGTGGAAAGCCCCATTTGTTAGAGGGATCACTCCCTGAACAGGGGAACCTGACTGCATAAGTAGACAAAGGGTGCTGACCTCAACCTACACAAATCCATCGCTCTTATCTTCAAACTGAGGCCACAACGTGGTCAGTTAGTTCAAGTTGCCTGCCATGATGAACTGCACTTTGAACAGTGAGCCAAGATAAACCCTTTGCCTTCTAAGCTGCTTTTCATCATAGAAACAGTAAAACAAACAACAACAAAAAGCCCCCCACAAAGGCAGAAGGTTTGAATCAGTATATTACTAGGGAACTCAGGACCATGTTGTCTTCTTTTTAAAAATATCCATTATGCTTTATTTATGTGTTTGCATGTGTGTGTAAGCATGCGTGTCATGGTGTATGTGCGGAAGTCAGAGGACAACTTGAGGGAATCAGTTCTTCCTTCCACCAAGCACCTTTTCCTGGTAAACCATCTCACTTTCACATCTTTTGTCCTGGTGCTGCAGAGCAAACACCACGCTTTCTTGGAAAAATCTTCCCCATGGCTTCCTCATAGGTAAGGTGCCAAGGGGATGAGGAACTCAGCTCTTCTATTAAATACCTTCAGTTCTTTCCTCAGAAATTGTACTTTTCCTCCGAATTCTTATGGAAATGTTTTCATTGTAAATACAGAACCGACCTATAAACTTTGTCTTGTTTATTAGTACATATTACTTATACATGATGGGTTTCATCGTGACATCCACATATATGTATACAATGTATTTTGATCATATTCATTCCGTTATACTCTTCTCTCCTTCTTACTCCCACTGATCTCCTTCCTCTTCGAAGTAGTCCCCCTAACATGCTTTCATGTCTTTTGTTTTTTGGATGGCCCAGTGACTTACATTAGGACTGCTTACAGGAACACCGGGTTAGAGGTTGTTCACAGACACACGGACACCTGACCAGTGGCTGTATCACTAAGGAAAATGTGTCTCTCCCCCTAGCATCCTTTAACTATGTATAAATCCTTCAGCAGAAAGAAGTAGGAGCGTGTGCTCTTTCAACCCCTTGGATAGGTTGTTGGCCTGCCCAATCTTGTACAGCTCTTATACAGGTGATCACAGCTGCCATGAGTTCACCAGTCTAAGAACCATGTTGTTGCCCATGGTCAGCACTCCATACCACCCTCCCCTTCCTCTGGCTCTTACATTCTTCCCGTCCCTTCTCCTATGGGGTACCTAGCAGGATGGTGTGTAATATGCATGTCCTGTTTACGGTCATTCATTCTCATCATGTTCACCAGTTACAAGCTTCAGTACTTGGAACTGTCCACATCTGTGGAAGGTGGGTAGGTTCTCAAATACTTGAGAACAAAGTCGCCGAGCACCATGCAAATAATAAAAGAGTAAACTGTGGACGCTCCAAATGTCTTAAAAATAAATCCTAGACATCCTCCAGGAACTCCCACTCCAAGGGAAATTATTAGCTGGTAAGTAACATGAAGGAATGCTCAGTGACTCCCCGCTGCATGTCCCAATCTTTGTTGTTTACTTTTTAGAATGCGTGAACTCCCAGACACACTGAACGGCATAGCAAACCTGTTTTTGCCACCATCTTTTCTACCCCCATCCTCATCCTCCATCGTTCTGATTTGACCCTTCCCTGGGGGAGGGAGGGAGGGTAATCTGAGACTTCCCCTGGACCAGTAGAGTGATGCTGGGAGTGATGAACAAGGAACATGAGGTTGGAGACCCAGAGCACCTGCTGTCTGATCTCCTTTACTACCTAAGACATTCTAAAATGGCATAATTTTCTGATTATTATGCCATTTACTGCAAAGAGAAAGCCAGACCCTGGAGAATTTCCCCCTTTTCTGGTTAATACAGGAATCTCAGATCCTGTCTTCAGAATTTGTAAAGTTTCCTGTGGCTGATGGGCAGTAAGTCAAAATGGCTGAATTCCCAAGCTCTCTGGATGTATGTGAAAGTTCTCAGCCTCTACCCAAGTATTTTTGTCTGCCAAGTGGCATGATGAAAATTGTGAGAACAGGTTTTCCTGAGGTGGCTGATGCATCCATTTCTGGCAGAAAACCAAAATAAAAAAGGATTCAGAAAAATTTTCTAGAACATCAGGAGCTTTATGTGAACTTCTAGCTCAGTGATTATTCAAGAGAGTATGATCTTTTGTTGTTGTTGTTGTTTGATCTTACCCAAGAATTCCTCATGTTACTCACATTTAACTCTAACCCAGGTCAACCAGTCAAAAACTGGGTTAGCCTTGCTTATTTGGGTGGATTTGAAGATGTACTTTTTATCAATTTGACATGAAAGATTCTCTTCAGCCATGAGGCACCATAGTCTCTGATGTCCACATCCTTTCACATGAGTAACTACCTCAACCTTGGGAGAGAAATGTTCTGTCATATGTTAAGATTTCAGTTAAAGTACATCGTCTCTTCGCTAAGAGACAGAATCAGAAGAGAGATACACACCCTAGGTGTCCATCACGAACACAGACGGGGAACAGCTTGTTGTTGTACTTTCCAGGGGATGGAGTCGTCACTGGCTGCTTATGGTAACCCTGAATCAGATTTAATATTTGTTGACCTCTCCATTCAGACCCAAGTGAACAGCACTGAAGACAACAGTCACTAACTAGGAAGTTGATCTCCCTTGGATCTTCCCTCTCTCAGTTCTGCTTGGGAAAGCCCATTGATCAGATGCCCGATGCACGTTTGATGGAGAGCGAAGACTTATACCCCAACTCTTGTCACCTTGAAAACCTCCAAATCACCAACCACTGAAGAGCTATGTACTGTAATTCTAGTTGTCTCACTAAACATTTAAAACAATGCTTCTGGATCTATATGATCAATTGCCATTTTGTTGGTGAAAATACCAGAATTTCAATGAAATTAAGACACTTGTAAAAAGTTTAGAAGAACCTGGATTGAACCCAAGATTATTGGCTCATTTGCAAAGGAATGGGTCCCCCTCACCCTTGCAATTCACACCAGCATCTGGATATGAGGTTATCTGGTAGTTTGTAAGTGATCCAGAACCAGGGCCTATCTGGGAACCAGATCCCAAGTAACCTGTGTGCACACTTAAGAGCGAGAAGCTCTGTTCCACAATGTAACTGCCTCCAGCCAAGGGAAGTTCAGCTGAGGCCTCAAACTCAGGGCGATCTAATGAGCCCGATGCGTCCCTGGTGGAAACATCAGGCAGGCTCAGTTTAATTTTGCATTATTCATCTTCAGTTAACCCTAAGATTCAAATTTCTTGAACTTTTCCAAGTCCATGGAAACAAAATCACAATCTCTGCCCAGTATATCTCAGGGGAAAGAGATTCGTGATGCTCATGTGAATCTTTTTTGAAGGTTTTTGAAGAAAACTGAGTAGGCTCATTACTCCTGTCAATATAGGAGTCCTAGTTTACATGGTTTAGAGGAAGTGCGTTTGACCAGAGTACTATTGCAGATACTCGTAGATAAGAATTTTTTGTTTGAACAAAAACTGCATTTGATTGCTAAGATAATTGGTAGTCATAAAGGACTGGGAAGGGTGGAGGAGGAGAAAGGTGAAAGCCCTCTAGAAGAACAGGACCCTCTTTGCTCCTTGACCTTTGAACATCCTCCAGAAGTGAGTGGTGTACAGCCTCTCACCCTCTCTCCCCAGGTCTTTAACATGTATGTGTCGTCATTTAAATAAAATTATGTCTGGGATCCTGTCTACCTCCATTCTTCCAAATTTCATATAGGATTCATTAGGAAACCAAACGTCATGATTTCAGAAGGTTAAATTAGCAGTAATTTTAAAAGTTTGTTGTAATTGTTATCATTTCTATTGTTATGTTTGTGTGTGATGTGTACCTTTGAATGACTGTGCATGCACACTATAATGCACATATGAAAGACAGAGGCCAAACTTTCAGGTTTGATGCTCTCCATAATGGGATCCAGGATTGAACTCAGGTCATTAGGTATGATCAGAAAGCATTCTTACAAAGCTGGGCCACTTCACCAACTCAATTTTGAATAGGATTTTTCTCATACTGTTTAATCAGGACAATTGTCCATAATTTGGATCCATAATCTAGTTAACCCTTTATGTTGTATACCTCTAACTATGATCCTGTCTTGACAGTAGTCCAACTTGGTCTTGGTCATTTTAGAAATCCAAATTCCATGTACCTCGTTATCCTATTAGTAATGCCCTCTTAGCACTGTGTTCTACATTATGAACCTCTACGTATTCTATGAATATATGCTAGTTCAAATCTTTCATGTCAGGATCCCAACACTCCTTAAGCAAAGTAGAACCACCTAGGCTGACCATTCAGTTCAAACAGAAAGCTTGTATAAGAGACTCCAGTGGTAGAACCAAATCTCAGGTTTATATGATCATAATCCCTACCCAGAAATCTGGAGATATTCAAAATGTCCCTATCTCAGAAGAACATTTATCTTAAGACTTTTTCTTTATTCTGATTCTTTTGTTCTTTGAGAGTAGATTTCAAGAAAATGAATCCAAGACTGGCCTCTAACTTTCTTTGTAGCCTGGTTGTCCTGTAACTCAAGACCGTCCTATCTTACCCTTGGAATTAGACACAAACCCACCATGTTCTGCTACAAGTAAACTTAAATTTAAAAAAATTTTTATTTTATGTATATGAGTGTATTACCTACATGTATGTAAGTGTACTCATGTTGTGCAATGTACAAAGAAGGACAGAATGGGGCATTGAATCCCCTGGAACTGGAGTTACAGATAGCTGTTTGCTGCCATGTGGGTACCGGGATTCAAACCCAGGTCTTCTGCAAGAGTAGCCAGTACTCTTAACTGCTGAGCCATCTCTCCAGCCCCCAAGTAAACATTTTAAGAAGAATGAAATTTGCATGGCTTCAGTTCCCACTTACCCAGTTCTACATTCTGTACCTTCACTTAGATGTGATTGATCGGTTGTAACATGACTAAACTTCGTGCTGTCCTACTCTGTCCTCCCTGAGATGTAGATCACCACTTTGTCCAGCATATCATCCATGGTGCATATGCTACTCACCCCTTAGATACTTATTAGCTATCTTAGATCAACTGCTGAGATATAGCAGTGCTTGTGTTAAGTAACTCATGCTTAATAATGTTCCAGAAAGCATCAAAGTAGGGATGTTGGCAATTCAGAAATGCCAAAGAGAAGCTATAGTGTACTTGTTTGTTTGCTTATTTACCTTCCCTCTATGTAGCCCAGGCTAGCACTGAACTACCTGTGTAGTTCAGTGTGGGACTATGGGGATCACTACATCTAGCCTACAGTGTTTCCTTCAAGAGAAAAGCAAAAATGTACACATGTAGACAGGAACAGAGTATACGTGAGGACTGGTACAATTTATGGTTTCATAGATGCACTGGGAGCTTTCAAACATGGCCTCTGGGATTAAGGGGGGATTTCTCTCTGACAACAGACAAATCATATTATCGTTTTTCAATCCAATAAAGTTTCATATTACAGAGGGCTCAGTTCTTCTCACGAAGAAGTTTGTTGTAATAAGCACCCTACTTAGATTGAATGCTCTCCCTTGTAGCCCCAACTTACCCAGTGAGCACAGTTTAGGCATTCATCAATAATTTATGGAGAAGCTAATGTGACGGGAAGGGATATGACAGCATCCTTGGATTTCCCAGATTTCTGTTCCCACCTGACACAGGCACATTGCCATTCGAGTTGTCTCTAAGTTGTCATCCAAAGTGCTGTAGAATATGAGGAGCTTCAGATGAAAACCTCAGGCAGTATTTCCCAAAGCGAACACACTGTCTGAGTTTGTTCAGTCTACTACTTCCAAACAGTTGCTTCCTCAGCGAGACACTCAGCAGTTCTAAGTAAGAAATCGAGCTTGAGTGGAAAATACTTGTAAAGAGAACAAAAGCAAATACGACCATGTTTGCTAATGGCATCTCGGAGAACCCATGGGTCTTAAAACAGAGAAAACAAAAAGGGCTGATATTATAATAGGCCCTTCTTTCAAGTACACATGCATATACACCAAAATAAGGCAAACCCCCTTTAGGGGAGATCATTTGTGGCAGAAATAATTACTGTATACTTATTGCTGCTGGAGCTGTGGCCCAACAGGGGAATGCGGAGGAGCTGTTGGGGAGCAAATGGGCATTGAGCAATTTACAAAGATCTCAGTTTGTTCTACCTGCAGAGAGAAGGGCATGGTTTAAAATATCACATTTAATTAGCACTTGAAGAGGGGAATGAAATGGCTCACACCAGTAATCCTAGGCAGCTTTTGTATGAAATAGATGAAGGGGAAAAAAACCTGATTAGGCACTGGCCTTAAACACAGCTTCTTTACAGTTCTCTTTTCCTCTTTACCATATAATAACATGGCTTAAAATTAGTTCTGACAGCTAATCAGAGTGAGTGGCTCTTTCTTCTCCTGGAGTGGTTAACAAGTGTGGTGCATTGTGCCAACAAACCATAGTGATGCCTAGATGTAGGAAGGGAAGGGAGCTGGTTCATTGTTTCATAGCAGGCAGCGTTGTACCCCATCACCGTAATCAGAGCGTCCTGTGGTAGGAGAGTCTACTATGTGCCTGAGGATTATTGTAACTCTGGTCTATGAATGTGATGGCTCCTCCTTCTCCCTACTGGCTTTTGTAGGCTCACTCCACCCTGTTCTCTGATGTTTCTCTCTCAGTTACTTCTGCCTCTTGTGCCACATTGGAAATCTGTACTGTGGAAATAGAATGGTGGACTAACTTTAGGCCATTGAGTTACAATGGAGGAAAAAAAGAAATGTAAAAGCAAATCATCTTTCTCTTTAAGATAGGGGCTTGGGAGGCTGTTTCAGGACAGACAAGGTGTCTATGTGTAATAAGCAGAGGTGAGGGAAGGTCAACCAGGTAAGCGGGAAGCTGCTTCTGTCCCAACAGCTGTCTTTTACTTATTTGAAGAGAGTTGTTTGCCCAGTTCTGTACGTAAGAGAATAAGCATTTCTCAAAGGGTTGAGATAGCCTGGATTAGAAGTGAAGAGCTTTAAGATTTCCCAAGATGAAAGCTGAACAGAGGTGTAAGGATTCCCCCCCCCCAATTAAAAATAATAGCAACAGCAATGGTGTGGCTATGGGGTGGTATCTGAGGCCAACACAGCAGGATTCTAAAGCTTACCTAGGAGCTGGGTCACATTCATAATCCCAATTATCTCTGAGATCAGCTCTAGACACCTTCTCCAATGAGGAGAGGAACAGGGCAAAGAGTTCTGGGCTTAAGAGTAAAGCAGTGCAAGCTGGGGCCTGAAATATGGCAGATCCCCTAAGCCAAGAGGAGGTAGGTCAAAGTGAAGAAGCTTGAGGGAATGGTCAGGCCCCAGGAGGTTCTCGGCTGGACTCCTGGAAGGGCTCCCATCATTCAAGGGAAAAGAGGAACTCATCTTCTTGAGGTCAGGTATTTCCAGTCTTACAGAGGTCAGTAAGCCCCGAAACAAGAAGGAAACCACTGAGTACAAATATCCTGGCTTTTCAGGGCTATCTTTTCCCATGTCCATCCAAAAAAAAAAGGTCTTCAAAGTCACTTTTAAAATATATATACTGCAGAGTTAAAGAGATGGCTCAGTGGTTAAGAGCACTGGCTGTTCTTGCAGAGGACTCAGGTTCAGTTCCCAGCAACCACACACTACCTAACAACAACTACCCATAACTCCAGTTCGGGTGGCTCTGACACCCTCTTCTGATCTCCAAAGGCATTGCATGACATGGGTGCACTTACACACATGTAGACAATACACTCATACACATAAAATCTAAAGGTAATAAATACAATTTTAAAACATACACACTAATAGCAAATGCCTTTAATTCTAACACTTGGGAGGCAGACACAAGCAGAACTCTGTCAGTTCAAAGCTACATAGGTCTACATAGCTAGTACCAGCCCAGCCAGGGCAACATGGACTGGCTTTGTTTCCAGAAAAACAAATAAGCAACAAAGAAAAAACCCAACCAACCCATAAGTACATACTTTGGAGGCTGAGGCAGAAGGATCTAAAGTGTAAGGCCAGCCTAGACTATATTATAAGACTCTGTTTCAAAAGTAAAAACAAGACAAGATAAATGAAACAAAAAGTCTAGGTGATGGCTTAGCTTACTACCATTTTTTATCAGTAAAATGAACATGAAACACAACATATTTTAATTGTTTTCAGTGTTCATTTTAGTAGCAAAATGCTTATTCCAGAATTATTTCAACATTCTTTTTTATTATTTTTTAAATTTTATGTGTATGAGTGTATCATCTTCGTGGGTCTCAGCGCACCTGTGTTATGCAATTCCTGTGGAGATCAGAAGAGGGTGTTGGGTCCTCTGGAACTGGAGTTGCAAGTGGTTGTTAGCCACCAATTGAACCTGGATATACTGCAAGAGCAGTCAGTGCTGAGCCATCTCTCCAGCTCTGATTTCAATATTCTTAAAAGGAAACTTGTATGCATTCAGTCACTCTCTTTCCTTGTCTCCCCAGTCATTCATCTTCTTTCTGTATCTCTAATTTGCCTGTCTCAGACATTTAATTGACAAAGTCTCTTATACAGTTTTCTGTCTTAATTTACAGAGCATTATGTTTTCTTTTATATTTTGTTATTTTTATTTTATGTGTATGGGTACCCTGCCTCATAAATGCTATGACTCCCATTTCACAGGTGAAGAAACTGAGGTATAGCTATATTAGTGGATGCCCCAAGGACTCAGTGATCATAAGGAACAGAGGCAGGATCGAAACCCAAGTCTGTCTGACTTGGAAACTAGATCACTCCACCCACAGATTTCAATTTTGTTCTTGGGAGCTGAAGAGGCTTCACGTGCTTGTTCAGCTTTTCGACTCATTGAAAGGAGGCTCAGAAGAGAGTTTGGTGTTTGGGGCACTCACATACTCCAACCACAGCAGCTTTGATTTGGTTTCCTTTATAATCTTGGATCAATTTTATTTTATTTTTTTGAGGGAGGGAAAAGAGAATTCTGATGCTTTTGAAAAGTGTCTGAAAATCACAGTGAACTCACATCACTCCCCAGACGAAAATTCCAAAGCCCTTGTAACCTCTTATTAAATAAAAGTTTCTTTAAAGGACAACCAGTCTAAGCTTCATGGCTAGAAAGGCGATATTTCCCTTGCACACACCCACACCCACGTAAGTGCACGGATGTATTCACACACTCCCACGCCTTGTCTTTATTCCCCAACTTCTGCACATTTCTGCTTCAGGACCATGCCAGAAGTTGCCTCTGAGCTCCCTCCCACTCACCAGAAAAAAAGAAAAGTGGTTTTTGCCAGGGGCCACACCCACTGTTCCCGACAGTCCTGGCTGCCACCATCATCAGTCAGGTATGCTGCGGGGGCTTACCTTCGAAAGAACCGAACAGCCAAGCAACTCTCCTAAGCAGGGCTTTCCTTCTCATTCTTCGCCTTTCCATTAGCAAAATGAGTTAACACCAGCCTTGCAGGGCAGCCTTGACCTCCACCATCTCCAGTCCTGAGGAGAGATTCAGGAAGAAGCCATTCCGAGGCACCCGAGAAAGGTGAAGCCAAATCCCAAGAGAAATAGCTTGCAGGTGAGTGTCCTCCTCCCTGCCTGGCTGCTGGCCAGGACTGAAAGAGGGATTTGAGATGAGAGGGGGAGCCGTAGGACCGCCCACTCCCACAGAACATTTCTTATCTCCAGACAGAGCTGTCTCAGGTGGTGATCTGGGCCTGGAAATCCCCCTGCCCTCCAGAAATCAAGTGTGATCTTAAGCGCTCTGCACTCTCTTTGGTAGAAGATTCAGGTAACTAAGGTACGTTCCACCTGCGCTGTGGTGGGTGTGTGAGGTTCCAGCCCGTAGAGGCGAGCAGTCCCTAGAAGGGTGAGAGACTCTGAAATGGGTGGGCAGGGAGGTGGGTTTTGTGAAGCTTCAACAGAGCTCTATCTTTGTGTTTTCTGAACATTTCTGTGCCAATAAATCACTGCCAGATGTCTGCTCAAATACAGTTCTAGTATGGAATTCCATGAAAAGTTTTAATGCTATTAACTGTTTGGGTTAGGACGCCCGGGCTGGGAGGCCTGTTGGGGAGTGATCCTGCCCATTAGATAAGTTGGATCCGGGGACAGACTCTCATTTCATGTTTTGTCCCTGCCTGTGATTAAACACTATATATAAGCATCTTGTTTGCTTATGACCCCCAAGATTTCTCAACTGGCTCTGGGTGTTTATCAACAATTCTCAGCTTAGAGGGTGCTTTCTGGTCCCCAGAAGAAGAGGCTGACAGCCTCACAACCTACAAACAGCTGCTGCAGAGCCTGGTGAGGCAGAGGAGCGTTTTCAAACTCCACTCAGTGACGTACCTTCCCTAAACCCAAACTAAACTTTCCACAACTTCAAATTAGTGAAGTTAGAAGCCAGTTAGCAAATCAATATGGGACTGACATTCCCAAGAAGGGTCCTGGCAATATAAACCTTTTGAGGAAGACCCGGCTCAGCTGTGGAGAGACCACTCTGGAACATCTAGCCCATTATAAGGAAGCACATCCAGGTGTGTCCTGTCACCTGCAGTCTTGATGCACACCCACACCAACCATGCCCAACTTGCCCATCCAGAATGGGCAGCTGTAGTCCCAGGAGACATGGGATGAGTCACTCATGGAAAGTTGCATCCCTTGAAGTTCAGAAAGTGCCCCATTCTCTCATTCTTTCTTCTGCACAGAGCCCAAGGTTTCTACTGTATTTGCTCCTTTCTTTACATGGGAAAAGTCTAAGAAAGGAGTGAAACAGAAAGCAATATCATGCAGCTGGACTCTGCCTGATGCCCAAGATCTCACATACCCTTACCTATTGTGATGCCTAGTCTCCCAGTATGATCCAGCTGTGAGTAAGGGGGTGTGGGAAAGGGCATCCCCCACATACACACACATGCACACATGCAAACTAGTGGGATATTGCCCTTGGCTCTAGCATGGTAGTTGTGCTTGATGTCTATTACACCAATCTTAGTTCTTAAGATTTGCCACCAGAAATGAAACTAGCTGATAGATACCTGGAAAGCACTGAAGACTGGATGGGCATCACAAGAGAGGAGGAATGAGTCTGGATAAGACTGGATGCTAGTCCCAGAAGGACCGGAGCAGCAGGAGAGATGAGAGAGCAGTTAACAGCAATAGGAAGAGATGCAGGAAGCCATTACACCGTGGTGTTTAGGAGTGGTCTTGTTCTTTGATAGTTCTATTGAAGGTACATGGCAGATCTCAGGGATCCTAGGTTAGGAATTCTGTGGATTTGATTTAGAATCATCTCTAGCATTCAAAACCAAGAGTATCAAGGTTTCAATGAGCAAATAATAATAATAATAATAATAATAATAATAATAATAACATGGGTGCGCTTACATACATGCAGGCAATACATTCAGACACATAAAAATAAAATATTTTAAAAATTGTCGATTTATACTTGAGGGTATGCATTATTGAAATGGAGCCACGAAAAACAAACCCTCCTTTTTCACATGAAATAAGTCTCCCCAAAGCCCTGCTGTGGATGCTGAACCTCCATAGCACAGGCCACAGGTAGCATCTCAGATAGGCATGGTGCACTGCTGTACACAATGTGTTAGGCTTTCCAAATATGGTTAGTACAAACATGCTCCCTGCCTTAACTATGGAATGCAAATGAACAGAAACCAAAAAGAAAGATTTAATTTGCAGTCCAGTTATGCTTATTGACTTTTTAAAGCTCATTCCTCTTTTGATCATCCCTGAAAAGAAATGAAGATGGTGAGTGTTTAGAAATCGCAATAGGTCTCTATGAAGAACATACATCTGAAATCTTATCTCTATTTCAACAACAAAAAAATGATCTCTTGCTTCATCAATGAGTATATCTAGGGTCCTATTTTCAAAACCCCAGTTTCATGCTGGAATACAGGCATGGAGAAACGTGTCCTCATCCACACCTGTAGACTCATCTTGTTGATTGCTGAGGAACCTGGCAGTGGGAGTCTAGAGTAGACACTGTACACATTGTGATTTCAATAGAACAGCACCATTTACCCCACTGAGTTACTTATTCAAACTGTTGTGTGGAAAGGAGTGAGCAAATAACCACACTATAAAAATATGTAATCCCCGGGAGACTCTCTTAGAGAAACCCGCACCTCCCTTCTCTGGTGTGTCTTTCTTCCTGAATCTTTCTCTGCCCTCATGTTTAACATCTATGTTAAAGCACCTTTACTAACCCTCTACATGTATAACTCTTAAGTATTCAAAATATTAGCACTGATGTTCTCCTTTGGAGAGGAAAACTTTAAGGCTGAGCTGATGGAGTGGAAAAAGAATTTCATTTATTGTGTCCCCTTTGCATATTTTAATAGTTAAGCAACAGATGGATCCAAGATTTTTCTTTATTCTTGGTTGGTTGATTTTGAGACCTTTTGTAGCCCAGGCTGCCCTGGAACTCATTATGCAGCCTATTTGAGTATATTTAAGATCTATGTGGAATATATTGACTGGACCTTAAGAACTTTCTAGAAAATAAATCAGCCAAGTCTCTATTCCATTAAATGACTTATCTGTGACAAGTAGCAAACTACACCTGAACACCATGTAGTATTTGGAGGCTTTGTTTGGTGCTTCAGTAATAAATTTGTCTTGGAATCAAGATGTTCACTTGACCTGAGTCTCATTAACCATGAACTAAAATGTCCAATTGAAACAATTATGGATGGAAAAAGCAAAAAATAGCACACCTGGTAATTAGACACAAATTCAGAAATACTTCTTTGTAGGTGTTAAGATTTAAATGATGTGATTTCTAAAGGACTACTTAGCTTGTTTAGAATAGATATTGTCAAAGCAAGGTTCTTCTTAAAAGAGAAAAGGAGACTCAGCTGTCATTGTTTAGCTTCATGGATGGAAACACAGTACCACATTACACACAAGCACGCCCCCAGCCCCCTTGTGGAACTGACTCCTATCAATCCTGTGAAGAAGGTCATGCTGAGTTACTGCTAAAATGCCATGAAGTTGGGATTCTTTTATCCAGTGCAGGGTTGTATTAGTGACTGTCCGTCTTGTGCCTCCTGTAATTTTGGGCTGCTTCATGGAGTTGGGGTTGAAATTTTTATTTCACAGGCTGATTTCCTGACCCTTCCTCAAACAAATTAAAGCAGAATCTCTTGGTGTGGGATTAGGAATCCTGTTTTAAAACAAGATTCCCTTCTAATTCTCCACAATTTTTTTAAACATGTCCGAGAATCTCCTAATTTAGTGCTGTATTTACAAAACTCACACCCTCTTCCTTTCCTCTCCCAGTCTTCCCATGCTCCCCACGCCCCTCTCTTCAATTTAACGACCTCTTCTTCGATTAGTATTGTCGTTCTGGCTCTCACAGCCTTTCCTCCCCCTCTCCCATGATGTTCCCAGAGCCTTAAGGGTGCATTGTAGATGGATCAATTGGGGCTGGGCTCCCTGCAGTCACTTATTTTATGCATTTTGACTCGCTCTGTTGCAAAAAGAAGCTTCTTGAGTGAGTGGTTTTTCCTCTAGGGTCTGTGACTTCTCCAGCTACAGATATTTGCCTATGTTTATAGTACCAGCCAAGAATTCCCTCCTATTAAGTGGGCCTTAAGCACAATTAGTGTCTGTTGTCCCCAAGATAAAAGTGCCATCATTGCACCATTAGGGATATTTTGCTTGCCCAGTCATTGCTCTGGTTCCTAGGCATTACAGCTGGGTCAGCTGATTCATTCTTGGCAGCTTCATATAGCACCTTCTGACTCTATGAGAGCTAATCCTCAAGGAGAAGGCTTTTAGGTCAGGACCAGCTCCATTCCTCCAAGTCTCCAAGTCCTGCATCTGAAGTGTGTAGGTGTGTAATGTCTTTAGCAATGCAATCTTCTATTCAAGTTTTGTGAAGCAACCAAGGACTATGGTAACAGCTTTGATTAGGCTGTCCTGACAAGCAACTTAAGAGAGGTTTCCCCTGCTTGGCACCGGGGATATTCTTTTAGATAGCCTTCAGCTACACACACACACACACTGTGGCTTTTTCAGACATCCTTCGTACTATTTGTCCCTCTTTTCCTCCTCTCCCTCTGTATTGTCTCCTTTGTCTCCTACTTTTTCTCCCCAGTTAAAATCTCCCCCTCACACCGTTTTTCCCATCTCTATCCTGATAACATCTGTGTTCTACTACTCCCCTCTCTCAAGCTCCTTCTTCCCCTTTCCTCCCACAGTCCCTTTCTACCTTTCTGCCTCCTGTGGTTACTTCAGCATATATTCACATCTAGAATCCACAAATAAGATAGAACATGTACTGGGTTACCTCACTCAGTATAATATTTTCCACTTCCATCCATTTTCCTGAAAATAGTGCCCAATGAATTTTTCTAACCACTGTCAGGAAAAGAGACAAATTTTTCTGATCTGTCTAGATGCATGCCTATAATCCTTGTATGAAAAGAACTGTTAATTTGAGGCCAGCCTGGTTATTATATGGAATTGGAAGTCGTATTTCACAGAGCTTGTCTTGAAAGGAAAACAACCCCAGACCCATGGCCTTGACTTCGTACCTAAAAATATGCCAGGGATTGTCCTTCTAGCCTTCACTACCATCCTCCACAAGAAAAGAGAAGTGCACAAAGACTGATTAAACATAATACAACAATGTAAGAAATAAATAAGCAATAAAATGCTAGAAAATTGAAAGTAAGAATTTAAAAATTTTTATTTACTTTTATGTTATGTGTTTGTTTCGCCTGCCATGTGTGTAAGTATACCACTAGCATGCAATGCCTGGTAAGGCCAGAAGAGGAGTCAGCTTCCCCTGAAACTGGAATTTCAGGTGATTGTTAGCTACCATATGAGTGCTGGGAACTGAACCCAGGTCCTCGGCAGGAGCGGCCAGTGCTCCTAACCACTGAGCTATCTCTTCAGCCCAAAATAAATACCCTTAATTGTTCCTCAGTGACTCAAAGAGACTCAAGACAGTATTTGTAGAGCCACTGTAATTCAGGTAACAATTATGACTGCATTTCAATCAGAAATTATCTAAACTAAGGAATATATTTGAACACACTGGCATAAGGGGTCAGAAAGTGTCATATTTCCAATTTTTAAATCAGAAATGTTTTACAAGTTAAGTCTAGGCAAAGGTTCACAAATCATAAAAAGGCTGAGTCTGAAACACGTCTGGACCCAACCATTTCAGGACAGCAAAGCAAAGTAATGAGCAAACTTTAAGAGTAATGAGTTCTTAACTACTGGCAATTTGTAGCTGCTGGGAGAGGAAGAGTCTTTTCTTTAAGGGTGTGATGGTAAGTAGACTGACAAGGCTACAGGAGATAGACCCATACCCAGAAGCATTTGTGGAACACAAACTAGATTCTGTAGACCTTAAAATAATAGAGGACATGAACTTGGGAGTGGTAAGACAGAAGTGGAGATAGGGGAGTCTGAATATTATTATCAAAATACAGTATATGAAATTCTCAAAGGATCAATGACAATATTTTTAAGTGGGTTCTTTAAAATATAAAAAAGAACGGCTTATTAAAGTATGGATTGACCATAGTTATCAATCAATAGACATATATGAAGAACAGAGTGCAGTTCAACTTTTTCAGGGATAGGAATGCAAAATCTAAAGTGTTTGGAGAATAGTGTTCTCTCGAAACCTGAATGGTTAAGATCAATTCAGTCAATAAAACTAATTTACAATATGGTACCAATACACGGTCATATATAACTGCACTTAGAAGATACTAGTCTTTTCTGGAGAGAAAGACCGAAAGGTATCGTTTCCAGTGGCATTTTTCAGACTGAAGTTGAGAGGTAGACTGTTGGATTCAGAAGGCTTTTTTTTAGGAAAATGATATCTAGGATCAGGAATTCAAGTCAGCTATAGCATTTAATGAAGCTGCCGGTAACCCTTTACTCTCCAGTGGGCTGAAACATATAGTCACATTTGTTACTGTCAGGCTCTGTACATGGTTTGAGAGTGTGTTTCATTCATATTTTCCCTCAGGTTTTACATAGACCACTTCAGTTATAAGAATCAAGGCCTGTGTTCTCATTTCCTTTGCATTCTGCTTCCAAAGGAAAATTCAGCTCTGTAACCACCTCCCAGCTCTCCCCCTTGTAGAGTATCTGTCTTGGTCTGCAGCAGTGCAGGGAGTATGGTGATGCTGAGTTAGAGCTGAGAGAGGACATGCGTGGGAAAACCACCTTTGGAACCGGTGACTCATAAATCACCCCAAGCATCAGTTGGGCAACAGACACATACAGTCAGTCCTCTTCCCCAGAGCAAAGGCAAATCGAAATCAGAAACATGGACAAATGGCGTGCATGTTTGAAGATATGTTGCTGAAAGAACTAAGGGTGAGCCTGGGAACTTACTCATTTCAGAAAATGTTACTCAACACCTACTTCCCATCCTTGTTCTTGAGTCAGTCACAGTCTGGTGGGGAGTCTATATGCTTATTGATTTTAAAAGCACAATGTAACACCTGAAGGTTTGTGAAGGCTGTGGTTCGGTGGTGGTGATGGTTATGATGCTAGCCCATGGCATTCACTGGGAGCCTCACAGAGTGCAGGTTCCAATCTAAGTGCTTTCCGTGGAAGAACGCTCAAGTGAAGATAATGACACTCTCTAAGCTTTTGAAGAGTGTGAATAAAACTATCACTTAAACAAAGAAAAACCCTCATAAGCCATTTGTCTAGAAAGTATCGTAGATGCTGCACTTTGTTTTACTTTTTTTTAATTATTTGATTTCGGGAAATCTTGAGTTTTCTGAACAATTGAAACGATAGTACAAATGGGGCTTTGAGTTAAGATCAAAATGGTTTCAAAGACCTTTTTCTGTCATTTATTCATCTTGTGTTCTTGGACAAGTTATTAACGATTTATGTGTATACTCAGATGTGGCTTAATTGTCAGATGGCACAATGACGTGTGCTTTAATGTTGTACAAAAGAAAAATGAGAGATTATGTAGAAAGTGCTTACTGTGCTTGGGCCACTGGTATACTTCACAGGTGTTAGCATCTATTTTTGTGTGAATGGCATCTCTGTTTTGACAAACTTAGGAAAACAGCACATCATAATAATATTAAACTGATAGTGTCTACTAATGCTGGTCTTATTTTGGCAAAGGGTAAACTCCATTTCCTTCCTTAGTCTGCTCCTTTTCTTGGTAGAAGCTGCTCTTAGCATTTATACCAAGTCACGTGAATCCATCATCTTTTTGTACCGTGTCACTGATGATCCTTTTCCTAACCAAAGAGAGGGGCGAAGATAGACTTGGCATACCCATTGTCTGAGTCATTCATGTTGCTTTAATAAATGTGCTGTAGACCAGGTGGCTTAAACAACAGAAGCTTATTTCACATAGTCCTAGTGATGGGTAGTTCAAGATCAAGGTGCTTGTCTAGTCGGTTACTAGTGAGGGTGCTGTTTCTCGTCACATATTCATATGACGGAGAGAGAGGACAGAGCTTTCTATGGGCTCTTCTTATACAGATATCAATCCCATCATGAAAACTCTACTCTTACTACCTACTTAGATCTCAAAGACCCCTGTCTCTAAATGTCATCTTACTGGGGAATGGAGTTCTAACATACAGACTGGGAGACATGGGACACAGTCCGTTAATCCATAGCACTGTGCAGGGAAAGTGGAATGTTCAGCTCAGCTCTGGTCTGGTCTGTTCAGAGGACTCACTGAGGGGCCTACGGAACATCTTTTCAGGAGTTCTGAACTTGGGAACAGCAGCCTTCTTTTCTGTGGAGCTTCCTGTTGTCTTCTCCTAAGCCACAGAAGGCTGAAGGCACAGGAGTACCAAGCAGCTCCCACAAATGCCTTTTTCTTTTTCTGTTTCCTGACATAATGCAGATCACTTCCATCTTCTGCAAACAGAAAGAACCCCCGTGTTTTTCAATCTTTTATGTATTTAACATCATGCCAACTACCTGATTTTTGATGGTGAAAAACTTTTATAAAAATAAAGCAGAGATTATTTAAAGATATTTTAAACATGTATCTTAAGTACAAGGGTTAAGAGAAAAAGAGGTACTTGGGAAGAGAGTAAGAAACACTCAGGAGCATGAATTTGGACTCTTATTTAGTCCACAAAAAGAAAAATCTTTTACTGATTATATTTGGGCTGCACATTCAAATCAGTTTTTTGAGATTTAAAAATTAGGTAAGTTGTTAGATGCAGTTGATTTTTTCATATTTCTTTCTGCTACTGTGAAAATACTTCTAATTATCATTTGGCTTCTGCCTTGTCTGAGACAGAGAAGTCAACTCAACATGATTTGATGTTCTCCTACCCCATCCCTTGTTTGTATGAACTAACTCACCAGCATATCCTACCCTTCTCTCCCCAATGTGATGAGAATTCACCAGCCTTGGACTTTGGGTCAATTTCAGTTGCCCTTTTCAATTCCTGAGACACGACATAGCAGTTAGTTGGGAATTCTGGGTCATCACAGTCTTCATGGAAAGCCCCAGGTTGAAAATAAAGATCTTTCTTCAGTTTGAAAGCTACTGTTGGCCTTAAGACAGCTGTGAAATATGCCTTGAAATTGTTCCCACTGAGCATTTTCTGGAAAGAATTCAAATAGCAGAGAGTCCAGTGAAAGAATTATCCTCTTCGCCATGCTTTAACAGAAGCGATACCTCAAAGTTGCTCCCACAACCCACTTCATAGTGCTGAGACATTTCTGGGCAACATGGACACTCTCTCCAGTTTGTGGCTGCAAGGGCTAACATTCTACAACACCTTCCAATCATAAGGCCTAGTATATGTTGAGCACTTACAGCCTCTGGGTTGGGAGCTAATATTGTGTTCACGTCATAGTTAAGGAAACTGAGATGCAAAGTTTTACTACTCTACCCATGGCCATACAAGTGGGAAATATCAAACCCCAAATGTGACTTTGAAGCTCATACTGTGGCCATGTGTGAAAATATTTTGGCTTTCTTCAGTTTGAAGTCCACCCTTCTTCAGAAGCCAAGGCTGAATTGCAAGCCAGCAGCCTCAGCATGCTAACAGAAAGTGAACCCTCCCATGAGCCACACACTTGCAAACATGTCCTCATTGGAATCTCAACCATGGTCATTGACATAGAGCTCTGAACAGCATCAGGATCACCGCAGAAGGCTTAAGTTTCCTACTCATTTGGCCCAGTGACATCTGGACCCAGTAGGTTCTCTCCTAGCTCCCAAGTCAACATCTACTTTGAAAAGTTTGGACCGGACTGATTAAAATAAGGATGCTATACTCACATCCACTGAAAATCTAAAGAGTACGTAAAAACTGGTTATTGCTGTCACCATAGTGGTAAGAGTGTCTTTGGCAATGGAGCCTTAAAACGATGTCATTAAACACAGTAGAATAACTATTGCCTCTCAGAACAGAAAAGAAGCCATGGCCCCAGCAATTCAACTAAGTCCATCGGAAAAGCAGCCGCAGTAGAAGACAGCTGTGAGAATAAGGGATATGCTTTATCTATTCTCATACAGACCTTTTTCATCTCACTTTAACATGACTCCGGTTGAATCTTAACAAGTGGACAGAGAAGGAAAGTCATGGGATGGAGTTTGACATCTTTCAAGACAAAGAAGGCATAGATGGAGACAGAGTTGAGGGGCAGAAGTTGTTCTCACCAATGGATAACCTGCTATGCTCTGTCCAAGGAATTCATAGCCCAGGGAGGCCAAGTTTCAAAGAAATTTACTTTGGTTGAAAGTAAGAAAGAGAGGCAGATTTTATTTTATTGAGTTTATTTGGGGCACCTGTGAAACCTATTGGACTCCCAAATACCATGACCACTCTGGAGGAGATAGGTTGAAAATGTGTAATGACCATGGAGGCACCCTAATCAATCACATAGTGTGAGCAATTAATAGATAATGCTGCAGACTTGGGAGGAGGGCAGAAAAATGTCAAAGAAGACGAACAGCTGGGACCTGCAACTTTAGTTACTTTGTAAACAAGTCTACCTGTTTCCTTTCATTTTCTTATAGTTTGAGGATGGCATTTATGTTCACAGTGCAGTAAAGAATGAACCAAAGCAACTCTTCTTGACCAAATCAGTGGCAACAGGACAACTAAGATAAGGGGCTTTGTGTGGACACAGCAGCCTTTTCCTGTCAAAAACTGTTTGGGCTTCTGGGTGGAAAAGCAAAAACTTTCAAAAGGTTGTATGGTTATCCTTTCTCAGCAGTAAGAAGAAACCAACACACAAGCAAAAAAGGGTGTGTCTGACAGTGATCTTTGACAGTGTGTCTTTAGGCTGACTATAAGTATATATATAATTCAAGAAGGATTCCACTTTCAGATTTGGTAGCTGTGATTCCTCAGAGAAGGCTACTCGTTTGTCTAGGGCTGAGTTAAGGTCTGAGCTGGTTATTCGGGAAATCAGACCCTGCTCGACTCTCGGCATTTCTCCTGAATGCAAGTGTGGGCAGATCCAGCCAGAGACAAAAGAAGCTGGTCCCTCAGTTCACAAAGTGATGGGGTGGATCTTAAAGTATGCCTCAGCTTTGGGGGACAGGGACCCCTTCCTCGTAGGATCACGCTCTGAGGACACTGATTTCTTCTGGTTGCTAGAGTTCTAACTGGAAGTGATTTTCCCCCAGGAAACTTTGGATGATATCTAGACATTTTTGGTTGTCATACTAAGAGTATCATTGGCACTAGATTAACCAAAAAAGATCAAAATTACATAGAAAACAGACACAGAAAATTAAATTTTCATCAGAACCATTGCCTAAAGAAGTCAGGGAGGACCCATTTTCTAAGCATATACAAGATAACTGAATGGCAAAATGAAAGATTTAAATAGGCATCCTGAGATGAGCTGGGAAGATGGCTCAGTGGTAAATGCACTTGCTGTGAAAGCATGAGATCTTGAGCTAGAATTCTCAGCACCTATGTAAAAACTGGGCATGGCCTCGCTGCCTATAACCTCAGGGCTGGGACACGTAGATCTCAGGAGCTTGCAGGGCAACCAGCCTAGCCAAAGCTGTGACTTCCGGGTTCAGAGGGAGACCTTGTCTCAACGGGACAAGGCAAAGAGAATAATAGGGGAAGAAAGACACACATTTTCTTCCCCTGGCTTCTGTGTTCATGTGCATGGTCACCCATACAAACATGCACATCTACATCACACACACACACACACACACACACACACACACACACACAACTTGTTTTTGCCATTGCTCCTCCATTAATGCCTGTGTGACTATGGGCAAATCCCTTAGTCTGAGTTTGAATTTTCTTATCTAAAAGATGAAGAGGCTGACCTCAAACGGTTTTTTCCAGATCTAAGTTCTTCAGACAATCTGAGTCAATTTCATGCTTGTAAACAGGAAGAGTTCTTTGGGCTTTCAGCTAAAAATGTACCTGCAAAACTCCTGTGAACTCTGCCCCTCTCAGTGAGTCTACATCACCACAAAATACTGCCTTCCATGAGAGCAAAGCCGGATATCAAAGAGGAAAGCTGGTCTGGATCAGTGACCCCAGTGCAGCTGGCAAAGTAGTGGTTGAAGAAAGTTATTATTGATTTTAAAACAAAAGAAAACCAAAATACAAGTCCCTGTGCCTTTCAACACTGGCTTAGCTTGGTGTCTAGAAACCCACAAACGTTCTTGCCAAACAGACTTCAGAAGAAGGCTTTATAAAAGCTGTAGATTTTTATAAAGCAAAGATAGCCCAATAGCCTCAGAAAAACAAGTGCTCTTACACCTGGTAAAATCACAGCCCAAGGGGCTGTATTTCATCCTTGTTTTTCTGCCATATGATCAGTAAATGGGCAAGACTCACTCCTAGGGTGTGAAATCCACTGGTCTCCCTACATTTTGACCTCAACTGTACATCATGCAATTATTACAGAATCATCAACTGGACATCACACCGTAATTATCACAAAGTCACGCATCTTTCACTGGAGAGAGATACTAAGCAATGACAGTGGCATGGTCCGTAGGCACCCGGAGTGGCAGGAGAATATATAAAGCACTGGGTAATGGAAACACTGTCTGGAAACCCAAAGGCCCTGTAAGTAATTATCAAGAATACTGCAATACCAGAATTCACAACAAATCCTTGTTGGCATCTGCAATTCATCTTGTTCCCCTGATAGGGGTGTGGGCATAGAGGTGTGTCAGCTCAGTGTCCCAATACCTGAATCAAGGTGTTCCTGCAGGAATCCAGGCAGGTGTGTCTTCCCAGGTTTATTGTGGCACTGGCTACCCCAGAATGGGCAAAGTTAATCAGCTCCTCAGGCCTTGGAGGTACAGATCAGTTTTCAAGGGAATGATCCATCTATCTGAAAAGGGCTCTATAAGCTAACAAGGTAATAAGCTAACTGAGTCACAAGGTATGTCCTGGCTCAGACTCAAGACTGAGTTCCCTGACTTCTTTCTCTTAATAGCTTTTCACTGGGTGACTGGCCTTGGAAAGGGTTATATACCTACCAGACAAACCATTGCCCTTTTTAACATCTGTAATTCACCTGTTACCATAAGTGCTTCTGAGGACACAGAGATGTGTCAAGCACAACTGAACTAGCTCACCTCGACTGTATCATTTGTGTTCCTGAGGGACAAGGCAGCGTCTACATCTGAAGGTTTAATGGTAGGACTGATTTATCTGGGACAGTACATATTATGCTGGCGGCTGTGAGCTTACTTTAATCTTTCTCTTCTGTATAGTGTCTGGGTTTCTAATGATTACCTCAGTGCACTCAATCTTAGCTCAATCTTCTCTATATTTAAAATGACAGAATAATGTGCAGGATAATTTAGGTTCCATTAGTATTTTATGGAAACCTCTATTACAGCACATATCACATCATGCTATAATTTTTTTGTTTACATATATGTCTGTCTCCTCCACTTGGCTTAGAGCTCCAGGGCTTAGGATATGACTTAATTCGGCTTGGCATTCTACCACCTCTTCTGAGCCCAACAGCTGAATGCTCTGAACATAGTAGGTTTAAATGAATGAGCTAGCTTTGAGCGCCTCAGTTGACAGTGTACCTGCTATTCATATATACATTTACCCACAGATGCCTTATTATAATTGTTTTTAATTAAAAAGTATATGCAATTATTCTATATAGCATGATATTCTAAAGTATGTACATGTTTCAAATGACTAGATCAAGCTAATTAACAAATACATTAATTTACATACTGTATGTGGCAAAAACACTTAAAATATGTTCTCAGTGATTTTCTTTTTCGTTCATTGATTAACATTGTTCTTTGACAGTTTCATTCAGGTATGTCATTCTGTTTACGCTCACCCTCTTTCTGTGTCCCTCTCCCTCTCATCCTTGGTTGTCACCCATTCCCCCTTGCAGGTCCCTTTCCTGCATTCAGGCCTCTTTGTTATGTTTTCAGCCCTCTGACTTTAACCAGGACGCTGGAACTAATCATTGGAGCCTGGTGTCACAGATTGGTATACAACTGAAGACAATGACTGGGCCACCCCAAGAAACCATCAGTTGTCAATAGTTCAGCAGGGAGGGGTAAGGAGCCCCCCAAATCCTGTCTTCAACCCGTGATTGACTGTTGACAGACGAGTTTTGCGCAGGCCCTGCTCAGGTAACCTCAGTTACTGAGAGATCATGTTTGCAATGGCCGCCATGCCTAGACCACAGCATTTCACATCTCTCCCCGTCTTCTGGCTCTTGCACTCTTTCCACTGTCCTCCCACAATGATCCCTTGCAGCAAGTTTAACGTACACAGCACATTGTCATCAACTATAGTCACTTTGGTGTCCAAGACAGTTCTTGAACTTATTTTCTTCTGAACTGAAATTCTATCTTTTAACAAAGTTTCACTAATCTCTACCTACCCTTGCTTCTTAGCCCCCAATAACCATCATTGTACTCAGTAAGTATTTCTACAAACTAGTTTATAGATCCCTCATGTAAGTGAGACCATGCAGTGTTTGTCTTTGTGATCCTGGGTTATTCTGCTCAATATAATGCAATATTTTTTTCTGATGTAAAGGTTAAATAGTATTCTGCTGTGTATAGATTATGTTCTGTCATTCATTTACCTCAGGGCACTCAGAATGACTCCACACCGCAGGAATCATACTGCAATAAACAGCTGCCAAAACTTTTGTTTGTTTGTTTGTTTTTGGAGACGGGTCTCCTTCTAACCCCAGTTAGCCTGGAGGTGGCTATGTAGACCAGGCTGGCCTCAGTCTCACAGAGATCTACCTGCTTCTGTCTCCTGAGAATCCTGGGGCATGTCTTCTTTTGAGAAATGTCTTTTCCAGTCCTTTGCATATTTTAATTGGATCATTATTTTCTTTTTCAACACATATTTATAAAGTACTTATGTGCTCAGCACTCTGCTAAACTCTAGGAATTCAAATACAGCAGCTCTGAACTCTAAGAAATAATAGTGCCTTTTAAAAATCCAGTTCCTGTTCATTCTATGATTTTCAGAGACATAGACGGTATTCAGGAAGACGTGGCAGGTATTTGTGTGGCCTAGGTCGGGAGGGGTTCAGGGAAGAATTTCTTAGAGGAAAGAGGGCACTTGGTGTGACTTGGCCAGATGTGAAAGGAAGCTAGGTCGGCTTGTAAAAGGAAGCATCACTTGGCAGACAAAGCATGAGGCTGGGGAGAGTCACCAAAGTCCAGCAGTCCTGGGCAGTTCATTCAGCTGTGAGCTCAGAGATCGTACGCCCTGTGCCAGTCACAGCGTGAAGGGACTCATGTCAAGAATGAATGTGGCATTTCAGAGAGAATCACCCCTCTGACCTTGTGAGGAACAGAACTGAGAGGCGAAACAAGAGCAAGGAAAACCAATGGAGAGACAGCTGCTATAGCACCAGCAAGACATGAGGCCTGAGCTAGGGCAGTTGTAGGAAAAATGGAAAGAAAGGGACTGATTGGAGCTTGATTGGAGAGATGAACTGACTGATTTGGTGATTAATTGGACTTGTTGAGTAAAGAAGAGAAGGGACCCCCCCAAAAAAAAAGTCTGGGAGGATGCGGGGACATATCTGAGAGTTTAGAAATGCAGACCAGACTCAGATGAAGAAAATAATCTCTATTGAGACTGGATGGGTTTGAGGGGTATCTGACACAACAGGCAGTTGAAGATGTTGGAGTGGCTAGGGAAAGAACCTGAAAACTGCAACTGGGTAAAGGTCACTTTGCGGTATGACAGTAGATGTCTGAGTAAAGACAGCCTGACTCTGAGCATCATCTGTTTAGCTAAGAGAGACCTGAACTGCTTTGAGCACCTTCAAATTACTCTCAGAACTGTGTTTTCAAACAAGGGCTTACTCTTTCTTTTACTGAAAATTTTATCTAGTAAGAATAGGGAAGTGAAAGTGGACCCTTATCAGAGGATTATGTCCCTTCTGACCCCTACTGACCTGGAATAACAGACACACAAGACAGACATTATCACTTTAATCCCGTCTATTGTTTGCAGCACAAATGGGATAATCTGTTGCTTTCAACAAATACCAGCTGTTTGCAGTGCTTGATATGCAAAGCATACACACATACATTCATGTGTTGTCCTGGGTCAAGGACAAGGAAGAGTCATGAGCCCTGTCTTCAGGTTTAAGGAGCCATGAGCTCCTCTTCAGGATAAACAAATTAAAAGATTAACTTTTTGGTTGCAAAGTTCAGTAAAATATTGTAAAAGTCATTGCTGAAGTTGGGATAAAATTGTGAATATGGTCTTTGGGACAGTAAGCGGGACCCTGGGAAACACCAGCATATAATGAGCTGGCAAGGAAGGAGGAATTCTCAGGGGACAGAGAAGATATGTTGGGAAGGGGGAAGAACCCGGCCTGGTTACACATAGCTTTCTAAGGACCATCTACCCTAACTTTCTAACCACCTCACCTGGGATACCACTGTCTCCCAGTATGACCATTGTGTTTGTCCTGAACAGAAGTTTTCATAATTACAAATCATCCTTGAATTTGTTCTTGTTTAACGCCTGCCTCTGTTTTTTAGAATATGAACTCCTGAGATCAGGGATTGGGATCTTAATTCTCAAGAAACCTACAGGGCCCAGTCAGTGCCTAGCAAATGTACGTGCTCAGTAAATAGCTGCCCAGTAATCAGTATGGATTTAAGAAACTAAAAATCATATTCCTGTGTCATAGAGGGCACAAAGCTACAGAGAATGTCATTTTTTGTGAATCAAGTGGGCTGTGCAATGTTTAAGGTCTGAAACATACTTATGTGTTTATTTCCCTTATTTCATTTGCAAAAAATTAAATACCTACCAGTTCTGTCTATAAACTTTAAGTCTTCCATTTCACCTCTGTATAACATCTACTTCCAAATCCTTGAAGAAAGGAGAAATGTGGGCAAAGAGCAGACTTGGCATGGGTTCGTTCATAATTGCTAGCTAAGTGGTAGCATTTATTGCTTGTTAAAGCCCCACCAGCTCTCAGAGTCCTTGCATTGCATCCTCGAAGCTCTGGATTTGATCTCCAACATTGTATAACTGGGTGTGGTGGCCTGTAATCCCAGCACTTGAGTGGAAAAGGCAGGAAGCTCAGAAGTTCAAGGGTCAGCCTGGAGATAAGGCCCAGTTGGTAAAGTACTTGCTGGGAAAGAACAAAGATCTGAGCTAGATCCCCAGCACCTGCATGAAAATGCTGGGCATGGTGGTGTGTGTTTATAACCTCAGCACTGGTGAGATGGAGACCAGCCTGAGCTATGTGAGACCATAACTCAAACAAACAGCAACAACAAAAATAGAAACAAAAAAATCTCTGCCTTATTTTGTAGCTGGGCAGAGGATCAGGCTGCTTCATGAACATACATCTTATTCAACCAGAGATGGACATCATGATGTGAATGTGGTTGCGATGTAGAGTTTTCTTTTGGTAGCAGTTTTTTCTGGAAATATTTATGAGAAAGCGCAGAAGTTGAGTTTAAAAGTTACATGGGTTTTACATACATATATTATATATTACTATTAAAATATTTTATAATTTTTTTATGTATATGAGTGTATTGCCTGCATGTATGTAGGTGTGCGTATGTTGTGCAATGCCCATGGAGGTCAGAAGAGGGCATTGGATCTCCTGGAACAGGAGCTATGGATGGTTGTTAGCCACCACATGGATGCTGGAAATTGAACCGGAGTCCTTTACAAGAGCAGCCAGTGCTCTTTAAATGCTAACAATTAATTGGATTCTGATATCAAATATTGACGATCTCACAAATACACTTAAATAATCCTGTGAATATTTATGAGTGCTCTGTCTCATCTATGGTTTTCTTACAAATGTAAGGAAGAGTGCGTGGCAGTGAGAAACCCATCTCTAGGCTTGAACACACATCAGAGGTTGGAGTGGTTTCCATTTTTTTGTTTTTTGGTTGTTATCTGGGGAGGGTTGTGTGTTTGAGACAGTGTCTATGTAGCCCTGGCAGGCCGGGAACTCACAATGTAGAGCACGCTAGCTTCAAACTCACAGAGAGCAACCTGCCTCTGTCTCCCGAGTGCTGAGATTAAAGGTATGTACCACAACACCCTGATAATGAGGTGGGACTTCTCCTCCCCTCCTTTCCCATCTTTGTCTTAATCATTATCCATCCTCGGTCTTATGGTTGAGATTTTCGTATAAGGGGCTAAAATCTGTAAATATAACCATGATGTCTGAACTGAAATATCCTGGAGAGACTTAGCGGGACAACTCTTGTGTACTAAGTTGCAGAACATTGCAGATTCTTCTCTAGAGAATTTTCTGAAGGGAAGATAAGTAAAGGGGCATTCACTCTGGAGAGAAAGAACTGCACCAGGAGCTGGCAGGTCTGCAGAGCAGAGGGTTCTTTTGTGCCTGTCAGATGCACTAGTTGCGGACATGGGCTTGTCTCCACACCCTCACCAGTTACAGAGCCCATCCATCCAGCTCTAACCTCACAGTGGTGTTTGGAGTATAAGAGCTGCCATGCAGAAAGCTTTGGAATAATGCCTAGAGGGCAGTAAGTGTGAGGGAAGTATTAGGTGCAAGAATTTGCAATTTTATCCTGGGCCATGGCATTTTGCAGTTTTATCAGCCTATCCTGGGTGACTCTCCCTGGAGAATGGTTTGCTCTGCTCTAAATGTTTATGTCTTTCCTAAATTCTTAGGGTGAAGTCCTAAGCCTTAGGCGATGGTGTAAGAGGTGAGGCTTCAGAGAAGTGATTAAGTCATAGAGACAAAGCCTTCCTAGATGGGATTCTTTCCCCCAAAGAAGCCCAAGGGAGCAGTTTAGACTCCTTTCCTTCGTGAGGACACAGTGAGGCGCCACATCTAACTCCAAAAGTAGACTCTTACCATACACCGACTGTGCCAACACCATGATTGTGTCGTTGCAGTCTTGAGAAATGGGAGAAATAAATCCTTTTGTCTGTAAGCCTAGCAGTTTGTCGTATTTGGGTATAGTATTTCCAGCCAACTAGGGAATGCTAGCTCTGCAGACTTGCTGGCTCAGCTTTGCTCTCATCCTGCCTACAGCTTCTGACAGTGGTATGCATCTGACTCTTAGTAGGTAGGTTTGTTCTGTACTTGTTTGGATTTCCATACCCCCTTTGCAGTTCTTTCCCTGTTCTTGCAGGCCATGGCAAAATCATCCATAGCATCAACTCTGGAGCATGTCTCAAGAAATCTGTTCGACCCAAGTCAGTTGCCTAGGGAAACAAACCAGTGATGTCACAAGGCATCCCTTCAGTTCTCCTTCAGTCCCCTTCTGCACAGGCTGAGGTAGGGCCCTGTCCTTTCTTCCAGCACAGCTAGTACCTTATCCTCCAAGGCAGGACAGAGACCCTCGCTCCCCTCGCCTCCAGCTATGTCTCCACTCCAGTATTTCTAGCTTCCTGGACACATCTATCTTCCTGGACTTCTTTCTTCTGGACGAAGAAACACCTGTGCAAATGGAATGTCTTGAAATGCTTAGTTCTCTGGTGGAAGTGGGGAGGGGAGATAAAGAGAGAATCCCAGAATTCTGTGGGTCTGTTTCTAGGATCAAAGACCGCTCTAGCCTGATAAGACCTCAGAGACTTCAGAAGCAAAATTACAACACTGGTTTGCTTATCTTTCTTCATGCCATAAACACATCCCAGTCTCTATCTCCTGGTTTAAAAAAGGATCTCTTGTTCCTTCAAGAGATGCCGTTGCCTCTTCTCACTACTCTGACCCAATGGAAAGACAGGCGAGAGGCATGACTTTTCTATTTAGATAACACTCATAACAGGTTGTTTAAAATGCCACCACCCTGTTCAAAGTGCAGAAGCCCAATGTTGAACTGTGTTCAGATCTGCAGATTTATCTAAATGCGGCTCTCTGAAAACCAGCAATAATCATCTAAGAGAAAAGTGAAATCCAGCTTGTGTTGCAATGCTCAACCCCAGGGTGTGTGTCTGTGTGTGTTCACAGCTCTCCAGCCTGCGTAGAACTTCAGCTCTGACTCCCGGGGCTCCAGAAGGAAGGAAGGAAGACCATTTACACTGTTCTGCTTCATGGAAGTCAAGACAAAGACATCTACTTGCATCTACCACTTCCTTGTTTTGAACTGGTATATTTTCCTCAATTATTACATCACACATGTTGGAAAAGATGACGAGAAACTAAAAGAATTTCATGATGGTAAACATTCAAAGTACTTGACATTCCTTAATCTGGTAAGTCTATATGGCCGTATCTGGAACCAAATTATTTATCAGAAATAGCTGAGTCTCTCCACACATCACCTCTTGAATTTCCCTGCCACAGAATTCCCTTGTCTTCCTTCATCATCATTGGTGAGTTTTGGGCTTCCCTGTTACTTAACAGTTTGCTCTAAAGAACCCAATTTGAAAACTATATAGCTGCTGGACTATTGAATTATTAAATGCTCTTTTGGAAAGAAACTTATCTTAGAACTCAGTGGGGGACCAATGTAATAGTTTCCCCATGGCGTTGAGTACAACTGCAGGAGGGATTTTGAACTTTGCTTGGGAAAGTCTGAAGAGAAGGCAGAGTAATGCATGTTGTGTAGGAAGTGTGACTTCCAACGGAGGAATAATGCCATTTTATACTGACTAACAGATTTCTCTTAGAAAAGCGAAACACATCTTGTCCTGTTCAGCTCCCACTACAATTTTTTATAGGCTCAAATTCCATCTGAAAGGAGAGATCACCCAGTTGAATAGCAAATACAGTTTCAACTATTTTAATTAAAATGAATCTTAGATCTTAATCGCCTCTTGTCTTCCTAACCTGGCTGTCCACATACTGAATAAATGGGAGAGGAACAGACCTAGTAAATGTATCTGGGGAATATATACAGTTTTTAAAATTAAAAGTTAAAATGGAGCATCTTTTAGAGATAATTGGTGTTTGAGTAGTTTTTATATTTAAATTTATTTTTATATGTATATGTTTGTGTGTATGTCTACAAGTGTTCGGGTGACTCTAGGAGGCCAGAAGAGAGCATAAGATCTCATGGAGCTGGGGTTACAGCTTGTTGTAAACCACCTAATATGGGTGCTGGGAACTGAACTCAGGTTCCCTGGAAAAGCAGTAAGTGTACTTGATCACTGAACCATCTCTCTAGCCCTGAGTTGTTGGGGTTCTACAGAAGCATCCAATTTCAAGAAACTGGTCAAAACAGTTGAATACGTTTGGAATCATAATTCTTATTTGGCAATCAGAGCATTTGCATGGTCAGAAAAGGAGATTCTGAAATGCTTAAGAGATAGAAACAGAGTGAGTTCAGATTGAATCAGCCTTGGAGATCCCATCTCCTCACCTGTGTTCCCATGCTCTCCTCTTGATTTGGGCCTGAATATTTCAAGTCTGTACATAGCTCTTGTGTGTTCGAAAATACCAAAGCAGCTTCGAGTTTCAATCCTAAAATTTTTATGAGAAAAAAAGAAAAATCAGAAGAGATAAAAAAAAAAAAACCTCACTTTGTGCAACTCTAAAAGTATTACAGTTTAAATACAGTTGTGATTTGAATCTCTGTTGGGTCAGCTAAGTGGGGAGGTGTGTGTGTCCAGGTGTCCGTCTCAGATCCAGAGTCCCGTATGGAATCTGCCTCACATGACTGTGGTCCAGGGTAGAGCTACCAGACTCTTCTGACCTCTTCTAACTTCTTATGGTGTCTCCTTCTCCATTTCTCTGCCTACTGTCATGTCTTACTTTGGTGTTTTCAGATGTTTCATCACATTTTTGTTTGTTCTACGCGCATGTACATATGGGGCGGCATCGCAAAGCACAGGTAGAGGTCAGATGACAACTTGCTGAAGTGGGTTCTCTCCTTCCACCATGTGGGTCCTGGGGATTGAACTAAGGTGGTCAAGTGCCTTTACTTTCTAAGCATCTCACTGTCCCCGGTATGCTCTAGTTTAATCTCACCTCCCACCTCCTTGACTAATCAGCCACTGAATCAAATCAATCCCATTGGTTTCTCTTTCACTGAGCCTGCCTCTTCCTCCCTAAACTTTCTTTCTACCTCTCCTGTTGCAAGCTCTTTTCAGTTTGTATCTGGAGGACCACATTAGTTCTGCGCTGTCCTCTATCCAAAATGCCCATCTACCACTTAGATTCCAGCTTCATCTTCCAAAGCTCTGGGAGGATTTAGTTTTATTTTATATTTTATTATCATGACCTCTTTTGGAATCAATCCCAAACTCAAATCTCAGGCCCCATTCTTCCCAAGGAGGGTCTCTCTTATAGAAAGGCCTGTGTCTCACCAGTTTTTGTGGACAGGCCTCCCCCTCACGTCTCTGCCCACAGCCCCGAAAGAAAGGCCCATTTGCCACTCACTGTTCACTACTTTGCTTCCTTCATAAAGTACCTAAAATCCCAAGAATAATATTGTTTTCTACATGAGTGTAAAGAACATTGAACTCTAACTGGCTTAAAACGAGTATTGCCTCATCGGTTCTTATCAACCCTAACCAGTTACAGTTCTCCATTGTGTTTGCCATGGAAGTAGGGCATAGGGGGCTCACATAATAAAACCCTGATCATTTGATCAACATTGACTAGGCCTGACTATACCTTTTCTAAGCAATAGATTTTCTGACTGGTTCTGGCTCTGGCACATAAGCAAAAGGAAACTTCCTCATGGTTTCTTTTCTTTGCCCTCAAGGACATGATTTCACAACATGTTTCTCACTGGGCAAACATGAGTTGAGTGTATTTCAGAGGACTCATTTAAAGATAGATTTCAAAGAGCTTACTTGAGGTAAATAGTTGGACCTGATGAGAACGCATGTGTTCATTTATGGCTATTAGTTTTTAATTGATTTATATTTTAACTGAGTAAATCGATCGAGTAATGGAGGTCACCTAACTAGTGGTAACCTTATCTTCATTTTACTTCAGCTTGGGGAAGAAGTTGGTACCCAATCCAGTTTAGCAAGAACTGTGTGTCTTCATGTCACTGATTTCCACATTTGCCACATAGTGACAAAAATAGAACCCAATTTCAGCAAGGCCATGAACTTAGAAAGGTATCAGCATGGTCCAATCAGAAAGCAAGAAGATGTCAGGGGGATGGTGAGCTTTGAGTCATCTGGTGTTTGATTGAGATGGTGCAGTGTGGAGCACAGTTGACTTGGTGGAAATGTGGGTCTCTTCACTAAACACCAAAGGTTGGCAGGTGACGTACCTAGGTGAAGTCCACCTGTCACCCTCATAACTCATATATACCCACCCCCACTACACTCTGTCATCTAGCTAAAGGAGGATGTCTGCTGAGCCACTCTTCTCCCTCCGTAGCTGCTGGGGTATATGTCTTTGGCACTGGGACAGTTGCTGGGGATACAGCTTCCGGTTCAAGCAGATATCAGCGAGTCCTACCAAGGAGGGAAGTCCCGAAAGCTGGGTGTGGAGACCAAGCTTCAGATATCTTCAGTCTGTTTGTGTTGGCTCCTCCACAAACATACTTCCTTGGTTCCATCACTCTGTTTCTACCCATGGACAGTCCCTGGCCCTGGGACATAGCAACTAGAGGAGCTGAGGGTGGGGAGCAGTCAGCCAGGACAAGCTGTAGAGATTGATTGGGTTTGCTCAGGATGCCCCCTTTAAAACATTTTTCTTTTAAAACATTATTAAAGGGACTGAAAAGATGGCTCGATGGTTAAGGATGAGTTCTGCTCTTACGGAGGACTGGAGTTCAGTTCCTAGCACCTACTTCAGGTAGTTTTGTGAAACTGCTTATAACTCCAGCTCCAGGGTCTTCAACACCCTCCTCTGGCACCATAGACACTTGCACACACACACACACACACACACACACACACACAGAGAGAGAGAGAGAGAGAGAGAGAGAGAGAGTCATAATTTTAAAAATCTTAACAAACAAATCATTATTAGAGGTAGCACCACACAACTAGGACCTTCAGGTGAGATTCTGAGTATGTCAGTTTGTCTCCATCTCTCTCTCCCATCCTCCTTTTACCAAAAAAGACACAAACCTTCTCTCTCATAAAGCTGTCAGAGCTCCACAATCCTTGAGGTCTAAGGATGACAATGATGTGATGTCATTGCAAAAGTCCTCAGAGTTGATGACCCAGGGCAAGGAAAAGAGCTCTCCACCCCCATCTCGAACTCCAAGGCATTCCATAAATAGTGAAAGATAGGATTCTGTTGATATTGCAGCATCCACTTAGGTACTTGGAGGGAAACCCTTGATTTCCACCACAGAGTTAAGACCTTAGTATGTGGCATTCTTAAGCTTTACAGGGTCAAAAACACACATGACTGATTTTTCCCATAAAGATGCTTATGGCTCCTGATTTAGCTCTTAGATAACTGAAGGGATTAGCATTGATGGCCCAGAGTGACAAGACACCATCAGCATCCAAATAAAGTAACTATCACTTATTAAGTAACAAGGACAGACCACATTTTGATAGATTCTTTCCATATAGTGGAGAGATCCGTGATGGCAAACCTGGCTTTTGGAGCCAGAATGGTGGCTGTCTGTTCCCTTGCTGTATGATCTTAAGTGAATTACCTAACTTCTGAGCGTCTCAGTTTGCTCGTGTGTAGCCCTGAGAATCCCAGATCCTCCCACCTCTCCAGAGCTAAGATATTCATTCCACAGCTCCCAGATGGTGTGTGGGCTTCTGATGGCTCACAGGTGATGTCTTCACCCAGAGGCACCCTCAGTAGAGGGGAAGCCGCCTCCACCAAGGTTTGGGTCCCTCCCTGAGGTTGCTACATCCGATAGCTGCTTGATCACATAAGAAAGGGCTCACACAAGAGAAACTCTTGACAGATCATCTCAGCATCAAAACTCCTCAGCAGATTCTAGGCATCTGTTCTTCTGCTCAGTCCTAGTCCCTCCCTATCATACACACTCTGAGATCATCACCCTCTATGAACTCCCTGAAGACACATCTCAGAATGGCAGACTGCTTCCCATTGAACCTGACCTTTGTCACTTGAATAGCAAACTTAGAAAATATTCCTCCTCATCCTCTTCCTTTTTTCCCCCCTTTCTCTTTCCTTATTTCTGTTAAAGGCATATCTACACAGAGCCATCCCTGGCCTGTATTACCTCTAATACAATTCTGGGTACCTAACTGGCCCTCCAAGGATACTTGCTGAATGAATCCATAATCAGAACACAGTTCTAATTGGTCTGAGCCACTTGCTAGAAAACCCAATTCTACTATAAGATGCTCTGTTGGGAAATCCCATTGCTATATCAAAGCCATTGTCATCAGCTATACAACACTGGCCAAGGCTTGTGTGTGTGTGTGTGTGTGTGTGTGTGTGTGTGTGTTTGAGTGCTTTGCCTGCATGAATGTAAGTGTGCCTGTGTTGTGTGATGCCTTCAGAGGTCAGAAGAGGGCATTGGATCCCCTGGAACTTCAGTTACAGATAGTTGTTAGTGGGCATGTGGGTTCTGGGAATGGAGCCTGGGTCCTCTGCAAGAGCAGTGAGTACTCTTAAATGCTGAGCTATCTCTTTAGCCCTTTTCAAAGCTTTTCACATTTGTGACCAACATATCCCACAATAATCTTGGTCTTTCTATTTCCTCATTATTCCAAATTGTTTCCTTCATGTTATTTGTCCTCCAGTGGGGGGCGGGGGGCGGGAGCTGGGGGGATGGGTGGGTGTAACTCATTGTTTTATTTCAGTACCTAAATGCACATGAATGAGGATTGAAATAGTACACTTCATATTAACACAGATAGCCTTCCTTGGCTAAATATTCCTCCCACCTTCCCACATAGCACTCTCTACCACTGTTAAATAAAACATCCCTCCCAGTTCCTCCCTAGTTCCCTTTAATTTGGGAATAGTCTTTTACTGCAAGGATTGCATCATGTGGAATGAGGAGAAAGAAAGTCCCAGCGTAACTGAGTCAGGCCCAAATCCTCTAAAGCTTGGCGATGGTTTGCTTGACTCATCAGCAGAAGTCATAATGTCTTGTTCAGGGAACCCATGGAATCTCCCTCTCTGGAGTTATTTATTTTAAATGGGAGAAATTTTCATTTCCTGGGGTTGTTTAAAAGGGTTCTGGCTTTAAAGCAAGGAAATATACTTGATGACTTCGAAAGGCTAAGTTTCCATAATTTTAAGAGCCTCATGGATTTGTGAAGACATGGATATAAAAACCAAGTATCTTTTAGCTATGGTTTCCTAAATGCATTAGTTATTTTAGAAATATAAATTCTGCTCTGTAACTGGTAGTACATTTATGAGCTAGCAACAGAAACAAAAAGGAGCTAAGAAATTTAGAAGAATGGCACTTCAGGAAAAGGCCCAGAACATTCCACTGGAGCAGAATCAGTAGAAAAGACGAATCAGAGAGTCCGGCCCTAAGTAGACTTTAATCAACAGAACACCGTGAAGTCTGCTTTCCTGGGAAGCCAAAATAGTTGAGAGATAGGAATGACGATAATTTTGATGCAAGTTTCTTCCAAGCACGCAGTTGTTGCTGTCCTCAAATTTTAACGCTACTGTATAATCTGGTACCACCGCCCCAACAAAGTAGCACAGACTGGATGACTTGAACCATGGAAATTTATTATGTTGCTGTTCTGGAAACTGGAGTCTAAGAACCCTTACTCTCCAGTTCAGCTCAGTGCCTCCTTTACACCCTAGCTCTGGCCTGTGTCGTTCCCTTAACAGTGCCCTAGTGCCATCCTCCTGAGCACTGCCCTAGTGCTGTCCTCCTGCGCACTGATGTGGAAGTTGCCAGTGCCCAAATATTCCTTGTTGATACAGATGATGGCATGTCAGCCTTTAGATCATTCACATCGATGGTGGCAAGGCTGCCTCACACTGAGTTGGCATCTGGAGATCACATGTGAGCTGAGGGTGGATGAGGAGAGGTGATTGGCACATTTACAGCGGGGAGCCAATTTGTACTGATGGAGAGAAACCCCGGAGGAGCTGAGTAATGTGTTCTTTTTCTTGATCCGATTTCCACACTCTGTGCCTGAGAAGGGCAAGAAAAGATGAGCTTGACTCACAATGACTCTAGGAAGCTCTGGCCTCTGGACATCAGGGCATCTGGACTTCATTTGCTGGGTGGAGGCAGCTTCCCTCCCAAAGAGGGCAGACCTGGGGGATGCTCAGTGTGTGGTGAATTGCTGTGTTGATACAACAGGGCCAAGGCACTGTGGCTACTCTTCAAAACTAAGGCAGCAGCAACCTGCTGTACCCTGAGTAGCTGGAAGTGAAACCAGGCCTGAGATGAGAGCTGTGTGGGTGGGGGGAAGTGGGGGAGGGTGCAACTTCTAACCTCCTTGTGCAAATGGCTGTGCGCTCCAGTTCACAGGCCTCAGGGGCTGAGTGTCAAAAGCACCAACAATGATGACAAACCTTGAGATGACAATCTCTGGAGGGCATTTAAAACTGTAGCTCAGACCCTTCTGGATATAGCCTCGTCCTGTGTGAAGCCTTGCCTTCCCCCGGGAACTGTGGAATTCTTACCCAGCCTGAGTTTTCTATCATCAGTCTTTCTCTGCTCCCTTGGCTAACCTTTGGCCCGTCCTGTGCCTCAGATGAGGAAATTTCCCGGCATTTGCTCCCTGCTCCGCCCTCCCTTAGCAACCTCATCCCACCATGAAGGGCTGACCACATGGGTCTCCTGACTTCCCATCTCTCTCAAGACCACTAGGCCTGAACTTCCAAATGGAGGCTATTGGAGGCAGGTGGGCTTCAGTCTCAGCTGCCTTGGATTAGAATAATTCAGAAGTGAGGCTAGGGAAGTGGTTCAGTTGGTGAAGTCCCGCTTTAAAAACACGAGGACCTGAGTTCCAGTCCCACCATCCCAGACAAGCAACACGCTCACTTGTGATCCCAGCGCTGGGAAAGGGGAGACACAAGCAGATTCCAGAGGTTTATTGGCACACCAGCAAAGCTGAACTGGGGTCCCGGTGAGAGACCTAGTCTCAAAACCTAAGGTGAAGGTCTGGAGAGACGGCTTGGTGGTTAGGAACACTGGCTGTTCTTGCAGAAAACCCGGGTTTGAATCCTAATACCCACTTGGTGGTTAACAGCTACCCTTAACTCCAGTTCCAGAGGATATGATACCCACTTCTGACCTCCATGGGCATTTCACAACACAGGAATATTTACATATATGCAGGCAACACACTTATACACATAAAATAAAAGTAAATAAATCAAAAAGAATTTTTAAAACCAAGATGAATGTTCCAAGGATCAATACTCCCTGGTGGTTGATCCTTTGGCCTGTGCAATGTCCCCCTGCCGACAACACATGAAAAAAAAGAAAAAGAATAACCCTAGGAAGAGTCATAAACTCCCAAGCCTGGGCTGTGCCCTCAGACATATTAAAGGAGAATCTCTACAGTAGAAGTCAGACATCAATAATTTTTAGAGCTGTGTTTTATTCTCCCACTTGGATAAAATTGTTTCTGCTCTGATCTCCCACGGTATTTTATGTGGCCTGTTCTAGAAATCTAATGTTTAAGTCTAACTCAAGAACCAGACTCTGAAGCCATGAAACTTTAAGTAAGTTTGTTACTCTCTCTTTACCACAAGTTTCCTCATCTGTAAAATGGGGCTGGAGACTTAAAATAGCACATCATAAGGTTGCTATGATGATTAAAAGCTTAGTTCAGTGTCTGCTACATAGCAAGTCATGACTAAAAGACATGCTAGAGTTGTGTGTCATTAATAAGATAAGTGATTGATGAATGTCTGCTTCAGAGGTCCCTCAACTTTAGCCCACAGAAGTTTCTTCTGGAGAAGTTGTTTAAAAATAACCACTCAGACCCACATTCCAGCAAGGCGGTAAAAGCATTTCTGAAGAACTCCAGGCAAGATATTTGTAGCTGTTCTGAGGACCCACCTGGGAGCAAGGTCCTCATCTGCCTCCTCTCCTCACCCTTAGCCTCGGAAGTGTCATGAGGCCAACATTAGGAAATTCAGACTCCACACACTGTTCTCCAACAGCCAACTTTGATAGATTACTAGCCCACTTCCCTGGGTTCTAGAGCTTTCCTGCCCCGTACTCTAAGAGCACAGTCCTCACCGTCCCTCAAGTAGCCATGCAGAGCTTCTAAGAATTAAGATGGCTTCTGAGGTGAGCATAATTCAAAATCAACTCAAATTCTGTACAGGCAGCATGCTTCAAGCCTTATATCAACAGCCATAACATTGTGCAAAACATCAACAATACATAAGTTTGCCTTCTGTGTCTTACTTCATCCCGAGCCTCCCAAATTCAAAGACCGGACATGTAAAATGCTCCAAAATCCAGAATGTCTTGGTCACTGGTATGATACCACAAGTTGAAAGTATCACATCACACCATGTAACTTGATTTCATGTACAAAATTATTAATAAGGTGAATGTGAAAAATAAATGAGTTTTGTGTATGGACTTGAGGCTTATCTCCAAAGCATTTTATTATGTCTATGCCAATATTCCAAAATCTGAAGAAAGAAATCTAGAATCCGAAATACTTCTAGTCTCAAGCATATTGGATTGGGGATTGTCAGCCTATACGCTGTGTGTCAGACTCTTCTCTCTGGCCTTCCCTAAAGTACCTCACAGCACTCAGCAGCTGGCCACAACCCAGGCTTTGCTTCCTATATCCTATATGTGAAGTAAATGCCTCTGTAAAGCCTTCAGGCAGCAGTTTTAAGGAAGGAGATGTACTCAGATGCATGTGACCCCAGGAAGCACACAGCTCTACTTTAGTGCTTTTGACCCTCATTCTGGATCTTCTAGTAAGATTTCTTCAGCCCTAGGTCATGCGTGCGTGTGTGTGTATGTTCATGTGTAGGCCAGATGTTGATCTTCTTTCTTGATATAGTGTCTCACTGAACCTGAAACTCGCCAATTGACTAGGCGGATTGGCCAGTTAGTTCCAGGGATCCACTTGCCTCTGCCCCACACAGCTTGGAGGACACAGAGGCATGCTACACTATGCTGTTACATGAGTGCTGGAGATCCGAACGCAGGTCCTCATGCTTATGCAGCACACACTCTGCCTATTGAGTGACTGACACCTGACTATGTCACCGTTGTACCTGACTCTTTTTCCTGTTCTGAGTGTTTGCTTCTTCTCGCCTCTGTGAGGCCATGCTATGGACCTTATTCTATTTTCCTTTTAAACTCACTGTTTTCTTTCCATTTTACTCAAGTCCATTAGACTAAATACTGTATACATTATTATCCCCTAAACGAATTTCCTCAATCAGTTTTAGTGTGCAAGGTCAAGGCCTAATGAGCTGGAAGCTCAGACCTTGAATTGGCTCTCAACCCAAACAACTTTACACCCCGCTCCTTTTCAAATCAACATTGCTCCCAGAGGGCTGCAGTTTTACATCAGTGAAGAATGTATTAATTAAAGCAAATGAAAACGCTCTCATTTGTTGTAATGAATTCAGCTCTTGCAGGCCGTTTTCTTTGGGGTCGCCTGCCTGGATGATGTGCTGAAAAGAATCATAGGCAGGAAAGACATTAAGTTCGTAACGTCCTTCAGAGATCTGCTTTTCACCACATTGGCTTTTCCCATATCCACAGTAAGTACCCAGATAACTATCTAATGTTGTAGTTGTGTACAATGTAGTGATACTTCTGGGCCACATGGTTGTCTAAGGACTCATTATTGTAACCAGAGAGTCTATATTGGCATAAATGTCCTGTCTGGGGGTTCATCATATAGACCAGTGTTTTCATAATGGAAGAGCTTATCATTAACTTTTGTATCCTTCATGAAGGCTTCAACCAAAGTCCTTATTGGGGAAGTTTAAAGGTCTTTAATCAAGATATAGTCAGCTCTCCATGTCTGTGAGTTTTGCACCCACAAATTCAATCAACCATGAATCAAAAATATTTGGCAAATTGATTAAAAAAAAACAAAAAATACATTCTAACAACTATATAGCATTTATAATGCATTGAATTATTATAAGTAATCTATTGATTATTTAACATCTACAGAAGGATATATATATGTATATATATATATATATAGTCTATACAAGTATTATGTCACTTTATACAAAGAACTAGAGCATCATGGGGTTTGGTATGCTTGGGGATGCTAAGGGATGGCTATACTACTGGAACAACTTGGTTCCATCATGGTGGTGAGGTAGAGAGCCCTAGGGAGGGAGATGATCTATCTTCCTTTTTCTGCCTCATGTTTCACTTGCTAGAGAAAAACTATCAAACAAGAAGAAGTAAGACCTTCAAAGAAGAGATTTAGGAGAGAATGACAGCCCAGTGCAGAGAACAAGGTGGATGCTTCATTCACTGTGTTGAATGAGTAGAAACTAGAACAATCAAGATATGTACAAGGGGCAGTAAGATTATTTGCTGGTGGTGTCTGCCTTGTTATGACATTGTCCGTGCTTCCCATTCATTAACTGGGATAGAAGCGGATCAAAGGCACTGGCTACCTGGCAGGGCCTGGGATTAGAAATGACTACCTTCTTCCATCTGTCACTGTCTGCTTTCTGTGGAACTGAGGCTTCAAAACTAAATGCAAAATGAGACTCCATCACTGAGGATCTCTCAGATGGAGCAAGCACTGGGTATTTCAGGTTTTCTTTGCAGAATGCCTCCACTTCCACTCCTAGAAAATCATCTAAATCTCAAGGTTTAAAAGGGAACAATAGAATCTGTTCATGTTTAAAGGCTTGACAGTTGTGCCTATCAATTTTCAGAAGGCAGAGTGATGGGAGGATGAATAGTCCTTCCACTGCCCCCATCTCAACACTGATCATAACACAGAGGAAAGATGCTGTGACTGGACATCCAAGGAGTATAATACAAGGAGATCAATCCAAAGTTCTGAGCCATGGAGAAATCCAGCTCTCAACTGAACTGCTTATAAATGACTCGGTTCTCAGCCCACTCCCAGTCTTCCAGCTTTCCTTTGCTATGACTGTTTATGGGGCATGGAGCAAGAAACATATAAGACTCAAACCATCCCGTATGCCCATTCTCAGTATTTCTGGTATAAGTTTAGAAGAGAGAGAGAGAAAGAATCTTGGTTTGCAGAGAAGGATTTGTGGTCTGCACATCGTTTTTAATCATATCTTCTCTGCCTGCCGTGATAGAAACAATGGCTCTCTAACTACGGCACTCGTTGAAGAAACTCCGAAGGCAGTAGATAAAGCAGTTCTAAAATAAGCATTTTCCCCTTCGTTTTACTTTCCTAAGTGTATATATGGTAGCCTTCGAATAGCCATCTATTTTTATTTTGCTATGCTTCCCCAGTTATTTTAGAAACCTCTAATGAAAAACAAACCTAATATAATGGTATTTTTGTGTTTTTCTTTCCAGTTTGTATTTTTAGTATTCTGGGCCCTCTTTCACTATGATCGAGATCTCGTTTACCCCAAGGCTCTAGATGGTATCTTTCCAGCATGGATGAATCACGCAATGGTGAGTGGGGGCAAAGTAGATAAACACGAAACGCCAGTGGCTTCTATACTGAACACTAAAGCGATAATATATATTTCCAAACTGCACTTCAGTTCGTTCCTGCCTCTCCACCCTGTCACTGTTTACTTAAAGGGTACTCTAAAGATGTGAAGTGTACAAAATATGATATTGTGGCCGCAGGGAGTCCAATGACAACTGAGATTATGAAGAACCAGCGTTCTATCACGAGTCTTAGGAAAGTCTTTTAAAAGCCATGCTACCAGGAAGGCAACCTTTTGCAGTCCTAAAAAAAAAGTGACTTCCACCCATGATGAGTAATGAATTTATTTCCAGGAATGAATTAAGGAAAGTTAAACAAAATCTACCCCAGTGTCCAAGAAGTAAGTCACTCTGAAGGGCAAAGACGTGTCCTCCCAACTCACGTTCCAGAACTGTGTGTCACAAACAGGATTATTATTTACATTTTATTCAGTCATGTATTTTTCATTGACACATGTTTTTGACGGGTTAAACAGGAATCAGAACCTATTCTGGGATGTTCAGACCACTGGAACCTGAAGAGTCATAACTGTAACCCAGAGAAGTAGGGCCTGAGCAAGGTGTCCAGGTGTCCACTGTAGGACTGAACTGATTTATCAGAGCTGTGTGTGCAGTCTTCCTTGGCCTGGTTTCTCAACTTCAATTACTTAGAGACGCAATTCCATATTATTCTATTACTTTCCTAAAACCCATGATAGAACACTGGCTCTTCATCATCTCAGCTCTCAGAGGACTCCCTATAGCCACAATATCATGTTTTGTGCACTTCACATCATTAGAGTACCTTTTAAGTAAACACATTAAATAGGAAGATCTCCAATTCCAGAATGCAAGACATATGAAAACCAGTGGGAAATCATAAGGGAAACCTTGTTAAGACCCCAAGTTCACTCACAAACTTTCCTCTGTCCCTCAACTCTCCTAATTTTTCAAGCTTTTGATTATCAGGGAATGGAGATGACTCAGCAATTCAGAGCACTGGTTGCTTTGCAGAAGACTGAGTTTGATTCCCAGCACCCACATGACAGCTAACAACCATCTGTAACTTCTGGCCTTTATAGGCATTGCATATATATGGTGCGCTTAGATACATGCAGGCAAGTCCTAAACATAAAAATAAATATTTTTTAATCTCATGATTATCAACATGGGAACACTTCTTAGTCCAATAACACTATCCCTTGTGCCTTACCCCAGAAAAACTTTCAATTTAAATATTTTTTCTCAGTGAGATACTGGTCACTGACTGAGTACTATGTTCTAATTCTGATGTGATTTAGTGTTCAAGACCAAAATCTATATATTAAATAAGCACTCTTCCTTCTGGTGTTTTGCCTTCCCAATTCTTCATTAGCATTCAACAGAGATGCCTCCATAGAGAATAATCCTCATAGGTCTGAAGGGATGGATGTGCAATGTGTTCCTATGTAAGACATAAGCCCAGCTTTTATGTGAGTGCTGAGGGTCCAAACTTAGCATTTTACCGACTGGAACATCTCCCCGGCCCTGATTTTTTTTTTCACTGTCACATGACACTGTATAAAACATGTTCCCCAGATACTAGCGCATTTAACTCACACACCCTTCTTTAGATAATTACCACAGTCTTGAGTTTTACGAATGGAAAAATAGCTGAGAGGGCAAGTCACCTGCCTGGGGCCAGCAGGATCTGTGGCTCGTTGAGGGTTGTAACCCTGTAATCCAAGGCTAATTCATGTTGCTTTTTACTACAGCTAAGTCCAGAACTTGTGAGTTGATCTGTTTCATATTTTACCAGAAAATCAGGATTAATTAGTATAGAAAAGTGAGAATTCTCATTTTCAGAACTCCAGACTTCCTATCTGTATGCTAATAAGCCAAAATTTAGAGAAAGTGAAAAGATTGCAAACAATGGTCTCAGCAGATGTTACTAAGATGGTTAAAAAGCAGAATATTGGCAGTGCTTTTTATTTGGAGCCAAGCACGCATACCAAGAACATTCTCCAGGCTTTGAGAGCTCAGCTGGTTTTCCCACAATGGCTGCAAGCTCCCTCCTCCTTGAGTTCCATTTTCTACATTGAAGGTTGGATTTCTTCCAAATAATTATGATGGTGATGCCCAATCCTAGCGACCTTGATAAGTAAACAGCCATATGGATTGTTGATCATTTTGGAAGGGAAGCACTAGATAATAATGCACATCATGTCCATGAGCCAATTATTAATAGCAAGGCAGATACTGTACCACAGAGATCCTGAAGTATTTTTTGCCTTTACAGTTGGAGAAGGGAAACCCTATCCTTTGCCCTTTGGCCATCCAAGTCACCCACATCCCCTTAGAGACAAGGAAGGAGTCAAATGAAGTAGGCAGGGATGATTAGGGGAGAATAAGAGGAGGCAGCTGCCGTGAGTTAGATATCAGCGTTTGCATGTTTCTCTTAATTGGAGAATGTCCCCACAGAGTCATCTCTAGGATAAACATCAATATCAGCAAACCCACTTGGAGTGTACTTAATAAAGTCATCTCCAATCACCCTGCTTGTCTTTGATGTCTCTTCCAAACCAATGTCCTCACGGCTGCCTCACATCCCTGTCTTCCAGACTCTAGATATTTTCCTGTCCTTACTATTAAATCCTTCTTGTCTGATGCTTCAAAGATGCTCTTTGTCATATTCTTACACACTAAGGTGAGCTACTATAGAAATAGCAGTTAAGACCTAGAGAAATGGCTAGGGTCAATAAAGTACATGAAGAGCTGAGTTCAACCCCCAGCACCCACATAAAAGCTGGCCACAGCACCATGTGTCTGAAATGCCAGGACTGAGGGCAGAGAAACAGGTAGATCCCTAGAGCTTATTGGCCAACTATCTTAGCTGAATAGTTGAGCTGTAGGTTTAGTGAGAGACCATGTACCAAAAAAAAAAAATAATAATAAAGAAAAAGAACAAGGTGGATAATAGTTTCTAGCTAGGCTAAGATTCTAGGGTCGTGGCCGGCTGCATATTTCCCTTGTTCTATGCTGGGTTTTTCTCTCCGATTGAGTCGTCATGGGTCTTGTGCATGCTGTCACCGCTGTTGCAAGCTCATATGATCAAATTTCCCATGGCCTGAAGCCTCTGTTTCCTAATGTTCGTGCACCAACTCTGGATCTTACAACTTTTCTACCCCTGCTTCTGCGATGGTCTCTGAGCCACGGGTGAGTGAGGTTTAATATAGGGGTCCTATCCAGGGACATGCACTCTGAAGTCTCTTATTCTCTAAAACTTAGCCTGTTGTGGCCTTCTGTGTGTATTGCACTCTGTTGTATGAGGAGGCTTTGCTGGTGAAAGTTAAGGGATGTGTTAGTATTCTTTCTACCCCCTGTGTTCCACGAACCTTAGATGTAGAGGTTCCACTGAAGACATGTCATTATGGCTCGGCATCTCTCAGACACATTTTCCGAGATACACTGGCAACTGATTATTTCTGAGTGAGGGAGAGTAGACCTTCTTTAAGGGATAGACTCTAGATAGGCTGACTAGACCCCAGTAGATGAACTTGCACCAAAGGACATCTGGATACAAATGTTTGTCTGGAAAGGACTTAACATATATGACAGAATGCATGTGATCTGGTGGGTGTGGCTGTGGAGGGGGGCAGCGTGGGGAGGGGATCTAAACTTGATGAAGATCTATTATCTGAAATGCACAGAACTCAATAATATTTTTTAAGAAAGAAGAGAAAGTGAGCTAAGCACAGGCACTCATTGACTTCTGTGTGGATGCGATGTAATGAGCAGCCTCACCCTCCTGCTGCTGTGGTCTGACCACCATGATGGACGGGACTGATGGAGCCTAAATAAACTCTTTCTCCCTTAGAAAAAATGAAGTAGACAGCAAGGAATCAAGAAAGACACTCAACATCAACTGAGCTCTATGCATATTCATACATATACATACACAACAGTATGCACACATGTACACGTTTGGGCATACATCTACATGACCATGTACATGTATCACACATACACATGTACAGAGTTAGTGAACTGCCTGCCACACAAGCATGAGGACCTGAGTTAGATCACTAAAATCCATATAATAAATTATGGGTGTTATAACACATACCTGTAATCTCAGTACAGAGAAAGGAATGTTCCTGGGATTTGATGGCCAGACAGTCTAGCTAATCAATAAGCTATAGGTTCAGCAAAAGACCCTGTCTCAAAAAATAAGGTGAACAAGAATTGAGAAAGACACTCCACATTGACTTCTAGCTCCCATGCACACACTAATAGACATGTATGCACACCAAGACACAAAGAAATAATTAATTGGTGCTCTAGACTGCATCTGGGATAGTCCCCAGAGGCTCTAGTGTTAAAGGCTTCATCCCTAGGGCCACATTACTGGCAGGTGGAACGTTGTAGAGATGGGGTCTAGTGGGCGGTCTTGAAGCGTTGGTGGGCTTGCTAGCAGAAGGAATTGCTTGATCCCGGCTCTTCTCTTCTTCCTCTCTTCCATTCCGTGGTCCTGAAGTAAGACACTGTTCCTGCATATGCTCTTTGTCATGCTGTGCTGCTGCTCCATGAGCCCCAAAGCAACATGGCCAAAAAGATGGTAGAAAGAAACCTCTGAGGCTCTGAGACAGAATAAACTGGTTCTTATAAGCTGATATCTCAAGCGTTTGTTATAGTACTGGGAAGCTGAGTAACTCACTGGGTTGGTTTCTTAACACTTCCCACATTTTACTGATGTCCTTCTGTGAAAACTCAGAGGGTTCATTGCTGGCAAACTGGCTCTGTGGGTAGGCACACTGGCTCTATCTAGTGGGCAGTCTGGCTGGACTTAGCTTAGATGCTTCTGTGTGGGGCCAGCCCTGGGTTAGAGGGAACAGCTCCCCATATGAGAGGGAACAGCTCCCATGTGTGATAATTACTGACTTACTTAGCTAACTCCCTGTGATCTTGAAAGGTCCTTTTACTTCACAACATTTCTCTTGCTTGCGGTTCTTTCTTTTTGCAATATTTTCCATTATTGTTGGTGATGCTGCCCTGGGTTTTACAAAACTAGCTGTCGGGCTCAAAAATACCATTCTCCCCTTTGACGCTATGTGTCCAGATACTTCAGGACTAATCAAGTCTTCCAGATCCTCCTGCCCAACATTTCTAACTCACTGAACATTCATCATTCTGGTAGAACCCTTGAGAGCTGACTGTCATTCTAATTTCTAACATATTTTTCTGTCTCTGTTAAGTATCTGGCTCCAAGTAGTAACACCAGTGGATGCTTACATTCACCTTGGACATGCTGCCTGAGCTGATGACAGCCTGGCTGCCCTAGGTAAGGTAAATCAATCTGACTGTTTTATGGGGCCTTCCTAAATAAAAGGGAACTAAAAGCAAAGTATTCCTCCAGGTTTTTGTCAGGTCTTATCTAAATGCTTACTAAAGATAGAACCAGAGCAAACATATTTGAAAAGCAGGAAGAGGATTCTTAGTAACTGAGACAAGCAATCAGATCCTACACTGGAGGGAGCTTGGGGATGTATTTCTCTGGAAATCAGCCTAAATTGTTCAGGTTGGCTCCAAACAGGAGTGAAATAGATCAGAGCTCCCCTTCAGAGCCCCACTGCATTTGAAAATCATGCATAATTACTGAGAATGTGTGCCTAAGCACTTTCAAAACTGCCAAACACTGCATAAGTATAAGTTATTATCATGTAAAAGAATGAAAATTCCAGCCAGGATCCATTACACTTCACTTTATTCTGGATCAGAGACTGCAAACCAGAAAAGCTCAGTTGGTAGGAAGGGGAATGTCAGAAAAATCTATTTAGTCTTTTCCCCGGCTCTTTAAATTAGAGGAAGCATCAAATACAGCTTCTTGGTTATTGAATATGTTGACATGTAATTCACTTGAAAATAATTCTTAAGCACTGTTATGTGTGTGGTGCAATTATGGTTGGATATGAATTGGCCCCAAAGGGCACCTGTGTTGGTGGATTGGGCCTCTGTTGTGGTACTACCAAGCGGTGACTGGACCTTGAGAGTGCTAACCATTCATCTGTGGGTTCATGGCTGAAGGATCTAGTAGGAGTGGGGCCTGCTTGGAGAAGGTGGGTCAGTGGGATATGTGTTTGAAGGGTTTAACTTGCTTCCTCTTTTGATTTCTCTGCTTCCTGGCCATTATGCGGTGAGCAGCTTTGCTCTGCCCCACCATGATATTCTGCCTCACCACCATGGACTGAAAACTTGGAAACCATGGGCCCATGGTTTTTCCATCTTTAAATTTTTTATGTTGGGTGTTTTCTCACAGTGATAGAAACTGAGTGACACAAATGCCATGATCGACGTTTGACAAAGGCTTCACCATCCAGTGATCTTGAATCTCGTCTAGACTAGTAGACATACACAGAGCAAAACTGAGAAAACAGCAGTGAACACTGACATAAGACACCTGTATACAAGGTGACATGCACTTGTGATTCTTCACTGGCAGATGTGCTCTGGGCGCAAGGAACACAGCTGGATAATAATCAAAGATTCCTTTGAGCCTTATAGCAGAGAAGAGGAGCTCTAACACAAGAACTCAGATTCAGTCTCAGTTTTTCTCCCACCTGCAAACACGATGGAAGACTGCTGGGCTACTGAGTTAGTGAGTTCTGGAGTAAAGTGAGCCCAGCATGGGTGTGTCAGCCTCAGATGGCTGTCCTTGGTGTCCAAGCTTACAGACTCCTCCTTCTTCTGGTCCTGATTGCTTAGCCTTCATCCAGCCCTCCTTGGGCAGCAGGTCACCCACAGCCTAGGCATCTCTTGATGTCTCAGTTTTTTCAAACTTTAGGGAACACACTCTCCTGTGAATCTGTGGAAATCTTTGAGCCCTTCTCAAGGATAACACGAATACCCCTTAAATTATATGCACTGTTTAAGAAGACCTGTAGGCCTTCAGCATTCCATTTATGGGTCTCAGGACAGAAATGCCTGACACAACTGAACATATGCCACAAGAGGGTCTTGGGTGATTTCCAGTAATGAGCTCAACACACAAAAAAAAATCAGTACTTATTCTCTTTTGTTTTTGCATTTTTAATTGAATTTTTACAATTGTCGTGCAATATAGTTTGATGACATTTAGATTCACACCTTTTCTACACCTCCCCCCACTGTCCCCTGCCCAATTTAATGAACTCTCATATATGTAATATGGCCTGTAGAATCTGATTTGTGTCCCCTGATGTCCTTCAGTGTGGATTCATCCCCACCAAAGGTCCCAGTCCTGTAAGACACTGTCTTTTCCCCTCCCAACAGCAACCAATTGCCCAAAGTTCCAGTTTCCAAGAGTTACTCATTAATACATGTGTGTGTGTGTGTGTGTGTGTGTGTGTGTGTGTGTGTGTGTGTGTGTGTATCAGGGCCTGGAGAAACGGCTCAGTGGTTAAGAGCACTAGCTTCTCTTGCAGAGGACCGGGGTTTGATTCCTGGCACCTACATGGCAGCTAACAATTATCCATAATATCAGTTCCAGGGGAATTTTATATCTTCTTCTGACCTGTGTAGACATTGCACGATACAGGTGCACTTAACATACAAGCAGGTCTTATACACAGAAAACAAAATAATAAATAAAAATTAAATTAGTATTATATGCTTAGGACTGTTTTGCCTCCATAGGGTACCATGATATGTAATATACTTTATAATCTTCACAAATTTAAAGTGTAGACATTGCATCTAATAATAGTTCCACACCCTCTAGGTAGTAAACAGGACGATTAATAGGCAAGACATTTGACTTTAACATAAGGAAGGGCCGAAATAGTATTTCTTGAGTACCTACTGTATTCTAGGCTTTCTTCTAAGAGAATTTGGGAATCCTGTCCTTGTGCATCTATATGTGTATTGTTGTGTGACTTGTTCTGCAAACATATGAACAAACGGGCACTGGCAACAGACCAAAGAAATAATTCCACCCAAGTCTGGCTTGATGAACCAATGAGTTTCTTAGGGCTGCTTACAGGAGCATGGGTGGCTCAAAGGCAGCTGTAGCACTGAGAAGCCCACCCTGACATGGGTCACGACTCTCAAATGCTGTTTGTAAGCATCTCCACCAAAAAGGCTCTCCTCTCCCCTGAGTAATAGCCATGTGAACTGTAAATTACTCAGCTTCTTAAATTTTGTTGACCTCCTGAGCCTCTAAAGTGTCATTAGCTTCTGAGTCTTATGAGGCCCCTTTTTTTCAGGAAGGAGTGCTGCAATTTGGAGGAAACAGCTATTTAATAACATACATCCTAGTGTGGAGATAAGCACTGTGGAAGGAAAGGAATGTCAATAGGGAAAGTGCCCAAAGCAGAAATAAAACAGGACCAAGGGAGAGAGTGGGTATGTATGCGTGTGAGGGCATCGGTGTATAGATTTATACTTCTAGGAGTGTGTGCATGTGTGAATGCACACGTGTGTGTGTGAAAGGTAGAGGGTTTAGAAGAGTATGTGTATGCCCACTGAAGCTGTGTGTTTGCTTTCTGTCACTGTGACAAAAAGCCTAAAAGAAGAATCTGTGTTGGCTCATAGTCTCAGAGATTCTAATCCACGGTTTGCATAGCTCCATTGCCTTGGGGTCTGTGGTAAGGCATAATGTCATGGCAGGGAGGGCATGGTGTGGCAAAGCTGTTCACCCCATGACAGCTGGGAAGCAAAGGAAAGAGGAAGTTCCGGGGTCCGAAATCCCCTACACGGACATGCCTGTAGTGACCCAGCCTTCTTCCCTTCCCTTAGTTCCCATCTCCTAAGGTTCCACCACCCCCAGAAGCACTTTCAGCTAAGCCTCAAGGACATGAGCTATTGGTGGCGGGGGAAGTTAAGATATAAACCATAACAGGTGATAAAGAAATGCTCCTTTGATGAGGAAAACAGCCATGGAGACTTCTAGCAAAAGAGGGGCTCAGAGCAGGAGAGCTCTGAGATTATGTTTTCTGTGACATATAGAGTTGGGATTTTATCCAGACATAACAGGGGCAGGCTCCTCAGGGGGCCCTCCCCACCCCTCACCAAATATACATACCAAATACAGGATTAACGCTATACATTATCAAATAAAAGAGATAAATACAATTTTTTTCGCCTAAGGTACAGAGGCATCTGAGTAGAGATTCTATGAAAGTGAACTGATCATAGATGAGCGACTTAATCACTCTGATTGGACACTTCCTACTGGAACATGAAGGCAAGATGTGGACTAGGACATTTTTCATACTTTGCCACGTTGAACCACCCTAGGGGAGATTTCTAGGCTGGTGACATAAATTTGGTTGTTTTCATCATGAAGATTGTTTGGAAAGGTAAATTCAGTAAGATCGCCTTGGAACTAGACAGGGCTAGCCATGACAGCGCAGAGCAAAGCCTTACAATATTTAGGCCTTCAGTGGTTGACAGAAGGTTTCTACAATAGAGACTAAAAAGAGCTGCTAGTGAGCCAGGAGAAGAGCCAGTGCTGTGTTCTGGAAGCCAAGTACAAAAATATTTCAAGAGGAAATATTTTAGGTCCACAGCTGTTGAGAAATTAGGGGAGGTGACAGCCTAAGAGGACTCAAGAGGGACTTTTCCACTGGGGTTGGCATTGCTGACCTCACTTATAACTTGCACGGGAGCAGTTCTGAAAGTGTGCTGGGTTGAGTGGAGCTCTGCTTATGCTCTGTGTAGTAGTTTCTTGTTGCTAGAATAAATTAATGTGAACACAGTACCTGAAAATAACACATACTGTTTAACTTGAAGTTCTGGCAGTCGGAATTTCAAACTGTATCTTTGATGCTTTAGTTTCTTTTCTCGTTGCTGTGATAAAATCTCTAACACAAGCAACTTAAGGGGAAAAGGGTCTATTTAGCTCACAGTTCAAGGTATAGGCAGTCCATTCTATCCCATCTCATCACGGTGGCAAAGTCAAGGCAGCAGGAGCTTTAAACAAGTCACTTCATGGTGGCCACAATCGGGAAACAAAGAGGGATGTATGCAAACTGGCCAGTGCTCTGCTTGCCTTCTCCGTTTTATAAAGTCCAAAGTTTCTGGCCCAGGAATGATCCCATCCATAATTAAGATGGGTCTTCTCACATCAGTTAAGATAATTAACATGGCCCCCTCCAGGTATGACCAGAGGCCCATCTTCCAGTTGAGTCTAGATTCTGCCAAGTTAACAGTTAGCACTGACCATCCCAGGGGATAAATTCCAGGTATCAGCAGAGCCGTATTCTTTCCACCACTTGCAAGGAGCATCTGCTTCCTTGGTTATCCCATCTACAACCTGCCTACCTTCCTGGGTTCATTGCCCCTTCCGCATTCTTCCAAAGACATAACTTCAATCTCTACTTTCATCACCACATCCTCTCTCTACCTCTGTCTTCATAGTACCTTCCCCCTGCTCTGCCCTTCCTGCCTTCCTCCCTTGTGATTCTATTGGGCCCATCTAGACCATTCAGGGCAACCACTTCAATTCAAAATATTAAATTATGTCTGTGTATTAATCTGGTTTTCATTACTACAGCTAAAATACCCAAGACAGACTTCTTGTGAAGAAAAGAGGTTTATTTAGCACATAGTTTTAGAGGCTAAAAGTCCAGACAGCACAGCACAGACTCTGGTGAAGGCTCCATGGAGAATATTGGGAGTGTGTGCTGAAGGTAAATATCACATCACCTAACAGCCAGAGAGAGAGAGAGAGAGAGAGAGAGAGAGAGAGAGACCCTTGGCAGTCAGCTCTAGAGAGAACTACCTTAATTCCACCCAAGAACAGTATCTCCAAATAACACTGGGACTTCTTCCTTCTAGAACCTACCTCTTAAAGGTCTCTCTGCCTCCCACATCTCTATACCCAGGACCAAACTTCCAACATGTGAAACCTTGAGGGACATTAGCAATATCTAGCCCGTAACACTGCAAAGTCCTTTGACCATCCGAGGTAGCACGCTCAGATTCCAAGAATGGGGGTGTAGGTACCTTTGGAGACCATTATTCAATTGTTGCTCTTGATAATTGCAGCACTAATACATACCCAAGTCTCTACCTTTCAATCTCCCCAGTTTGAATATGCATTCCAAATACTATACACAACAAGAGATTTTGTTTATTCAGTTGTATAAAAGTAGCAATGTTATTGAAGCTTGTGGTTAATGAACTGTATTCTAAGTATTACCCATCATCCATCAAAAGAAGATATGGGACTATGTCGTTTGATACAGATGTCACCATACAACCATTTCTCATCAAGTCACCTACCTCTGATTCCAATCTGTTGTATCATTAAATCCTAAAATCTGTTCCAGCCATTTTCTACTCTAGTGTCTTAGGCCATTTTCTCTTGTTAGAATATCAGAGACTAGGAAATTTATAAAGAAAGGGGGTTTACTCAGCTCACAGTTGTGGAGACAGGGACTGTGCTAAAGTGTTTCAGTTGTCAACTTGACACACCTAGGAAGAGGAAACCTCAGCCTCAGCTGAGGTATTCCTTTCATCAGATTGGTCTGTGACCATGTCCAAAAGGCATTTTCTTGATTGGTGAGTGGTATGAGAGAGCCCAGCCCACTTTGGGTGGTGCCACCCCTGGGCAGGTGGTCCCGTGTTGTACAAGAAAGCAGGCTGTGCACAGTAAGCAGTGTTCCTCCATGGTTTCTGCGTCAGTTTCTGCCTCCAGGTTTCTGCCTTTAGTTCCCACCCTGACCACCTTCAGTAATGGATTATCACTTTGGAAGAGTAAGATGCAATAAATTCTTTCCTTTCCAAATTGGCTTTGGTCAGAATGTTTTATTAGAGCAACAGAAACCAACCTAGAACAGAAATGTTCAAGATCAGGGGGCTGTGCCTGCCAAGGGCCTCATGCTATAAGATAACATGAATGGGCGCTGAAGGGTGGAAATGCATATGAGATTAGCGTTAGAAGAGGAGTCAGGACCAGGAGAACTAGAAACTTTGTAGCAATCGAAAAGAATGAATACATGCTTTAAAAAGCTAATCCGGTCATTGGAGAAAGGTATTAATCCTTCCTAAAGGCCTCAATATTACTACGTTGGCAACCAAGTTTCAGCACAAAGTTTGGCAAGGAGAAAGCATATTCAAAGCATAGCAACTAGGTTCGCATTAGAAAGGAAAATAGGACCTTACCTGTGTGCAGAAAATAGCCCCTCATGTGGCTCCAGGGAGGATGGGCACCTGTGAAGGCAGGAGGGGCACACTCCCACAGCACACAGGGGGCAGGACCCTTGAAGAGCGGTAGAGGAGTGTGTACTGGAAGTTTCTGTGAAGAAATGCAAGGGCGGACACCCCCCACACCCTGAGAGTCATTGATTATGACTTCAAGCTTAATTTCTGGGGTGTTATTGTGGCCATTGTTTAGAAACACTTTTTCGCCCTCTTTTTTTTTTTTTCATTATGCTTCCTTCATAAGTGACGTAGACTCCTCTGGTGTCACCTGAAAGATCCTAAGAAGGCAGATAATTGCTTAAAACTCTGAAGCTGATCTGAGAGAGGGCAGCAGAGTTACCGCCTTGCCCCTCAGGAAGTCTTAAATCAAACAGGGGAGGGGCTAACAGGCCGCGGGGTTACAGCCCACTTAAGGTTTTAGATAACTAGAATCAATCAGACGTTCCCTAGGCCTGCTTTCTTCAGCGCTGGAGGGCAGGAACCAGGATGGCCTAAGCACACCTGCTTCCGTTTTTCTTTTAACCCCAATTCAGAGAACTTCCTGTGAGTGCAGAAGCGTGGTCTGCTTTCAAAATCCCACTAGCCAGTGATTTCAGCTGTTTATCAACAGGCTGCTTTTAAACAGAACATGGCTTTTTTTTTAAAATGCATCTCAACGTCTAAATGAAGGTAAAAGGGTTTCAGATATCATCAACAGCACGTAGATATCTTCTGAGAAGTTGCAGGAACTTAAATGATTGAGAGCATCCAGTGTAGTGAGGATTTGCTAGTGGGACCCGCATCCCGTATGAATCAACCAGTCCTCACTTCCATGGCAACTATGTGGTATGCCCTAACAAGAAGAACGATTTGGGAGAACACAAGGAGGCAGAAGCTCGAAACAAAAGATCCTGAACCTCCCTGAACTACCCAGAGACAAAAATGCAAAGCTAAGGAGGTAGGAAAGAGCCACGGTCCCATCCGTAGTCTGGAGTCAGAAGAGAAAATGTCCGAGAGCAAGCAGCCTAGTGTGTGGGCAGGACAGCTTCCGCAGCCAGACTTGAATGGACACCAAACCCCTTCCTGATGCGGCTGCCAGTACAGAAAAACCCTGGTGCGTTCCCATTGCTTAATAGCCCACACTAGCCACTTTGGCAGCTGCAGAAAACCAGGCTTGCCTTGAACCCGGTTGCCAACGGCCGCTCATTCAGCCCCCGCATTGCTCTTCCCTGGCCTGCCCCTCTCCTCTGCCCACCTCACCACATGTGGCTAATTAGGAATTCTATCTCCTTCCCACCTCTGAGTGGATCACCAGCCAGGGGAATAATCCTGTAGGGCATTACCCAGCAGTCCTCTGGGTGGTGTAATAGAATTGCCACAGGATTACAGTCTCTACAAGGAGTCTCGGTGGTTCTCCACGTTTTGTTGTTACTGGATTTCCAGCTCATCCTTTCCCACACCATGAGGAAAACGTCTTACATTTTCATGTAAAGCTTTGCTTTGCTGCCCTATTCAGCAGTGCTGTGAGTCGAATATTTCCCTCAAAGTTCTTATGTTAGAAACAATCCCCAGTACAACAGTGTTGAGAGGTGGCAACTTAGGAGGTCATTAGGCCATGAGAGTGCCATCTTTATGAATAAGTCAACTGGATTTAATAAAAGCTTGCTTAAGTGACTTTTGAGGGTGGGTTCATGATGAAAGATGAGTTTAGTTATCCTGCTCTGTCCCTGTCACATTCCTTCACCTCCTTACCCATCCACTTCCTACCATAGGATGGCACAGCAAGAAAACCCTCACCAGAAGCAAGGCCTTTAATCGTGGACTCCCCAGTCCCCAGGTCTAGAAGAAATTAGCCTCTGTTCTTGATAAGTTACACGGTCTGTAGTGTTCTGTTACAACAGTCTCAGCTGCTTCTCTCCATCCCTCTTCAGCCATGTTACCATGTTTATGCTGGATTCACCCACTTCTAAAATATTATGTGCGAGCAAAGCTGAAGAGGAGTGAGCAGAGGGCTCCAGAAAGCTTTCTCCCGGAAGCTCAGGCACGCTGAGTCATTCCTGTGAGAGACAGAAGTGTCTGCCAGAGTCTACAGAGTGTGAGTGAAAAGTCTGCTCAAGTTTGAGATTCTGTTCTTAAGCTCAAGGTTTCTTCAGAGTGCTAAGTGTTTACCTGTAATCTTTCAGCAGCGGTGAATGGCAAAAGGACCCCAGGCATCATTAAAATGCAGTTCCTTTAATGAAAATACCCTGGGTATTTTGGAGAACACGCCACTCAAAGAATCAGTTGTCTAACGATGGTGGTATTAAGAAGAAGGAAACTATAGTAATAACTGTCCTACTGGGGAGGGCAGACTGTGACTTATTTGCAAACACCTTTGCTAGGTTATCTTAGAACACATGAGATGATCATGAGATTTTTTTCTATTTTACCCATTTAATACTCAGCAATGAATATTCCTTGGTAGGAGTGATTGGCAGAAATATTAAAATACTTAACCTATCAAATAGCACTTAATAAAAGTCTTTTGTCTCCAATCAGCACAGGGAGTCAAGTTTAAGGCTTATATGTGGGAACATTTTAATTAATATGCATACTTTTACTGACATATTTTAAAATAATCCTCCATAATTCAATGTCAGAGTTAGTAGCATTAAAATGTCTTTGCGAGCACGGAAATTGTAAGCTTGCAAGAAAAGGTGCTTAAGAAATATTTGTTGAATGATATTTGACAACTAGAATATGGAGTTCAGTGTCCCATTGAAGTGATACTTAGCTATAGTAACTGCTTTATTTTTGTTTTGAGGTGTTGACGACTTTTAGAGCATAATGCAAATATTGTTTCCTCTCTAGGTATAAGCCATCAGGAAGCAGATTGTATAATGAATCACTTTCATTCTTCACAAATGTCCCCTCATTTGCATTAATGTCTATTTGAACTATAAAGTTGAAAAGGAAAGTGTATTGAAACTTAATCTCTAAAGGTTGCATTTTTAGTTAAATGGAAACATTTCTTTTTAAAATTGATTTCGGGGGAATTTCATATAATACATCTTGATCATATTTAGACCCCTCCCCCTATCTGCACCCCACATAGACCCACACACACCATTTTGTGTGCACAACTGCCCCTCTGTGTGAGTCCATTCACTGGAGCCTGATCACCCTATCTAGCATTACTCCCTTAAAGAAAACCAACTCTCCCTCTCCCAGTAGTCATCATTTGCCAACAGATTCTCAGCTAAGACTGGGGCTGCTTATCCATTTCTGCACTTCTATGCTGGGTTTTGTCGGTTTGACCTTATATGAGTCTTGTGCATGCTGTTACCATTGCTCTAAGTTCATATGAGTGACTTCCCAGCTATCTGGAAAATTGTTTCCTTATGGTCATCCACCACCCCTGCTCTTACAGTCTTCCACAATGGTCCCTGAGCCCTGGGTGTCAGAGGTTTGATACAGGGGTCCTACCTGGGGAGATATACTCTGCAGTCTCTTATTCTCTGCACTTTGACCAGTTGTGGTTTTCTGGATTAATCACCATGCATGAGGAAGCAACAGGGAGTCGAGAGATGCATGAACTTTCTTTGTGCCTCACTTTTTCTGTTATGTTCCCTGAGCCTTAGGTGTAGAGGTTCCATTGTAGATGTGTCCCTTAGGGCTAAGCTTCTCACAGACACTTATTCTCTATATTTGACAGGTTGTGGAACTCTGTTATAGTCTCCACCTGTTGCAAGAAGATGCTTTTTTTGATGAATGGTTAGAGGAATACTTGTAGCTAAGGATCTGGAGCTAAGATCTACAAATGAGAGAGAACATATGTCACTTGTTTTTCTGAGTCTGTTACTTCACTTAGTATAACAGCTTCTAGTTCTTTTCTATATGTCCAAGCCTCTAAAAATGATCAGTCTCAGATATGTGCAAGTTAGTCTTTGATTTTATGAAAAGAATTGAAGTATCAACCTTGGTTCTGATCTATATTACGTTTCTCATTGCTGTAGCCAAATGCCTGACTAGAAAAAGTTTACAGAAGGAAAAGTTTCTTTTGGCTGGCACTTTGAAGGGTATGTTCCACCACAGGCCTGGTGGAGAAGTGGGAGGACAATGACTCACATTGCATTGTCAGTCTGGAAACAGAATGTGAAACCAGGGTATAAAACCTCAAGGCTTCTCTCCTGTGACCTACTTCCTCTAGCAAGGCTCCACCTCCGAAACGTTCTACAACTTTCCCAAACAGGACCACCTGCTAGGGACCAAGTGTTCAAACACAGGAGCCTGTGGGGAAGAGTCTACATGCAAACCACAACATGATCCATTTCGGCCACTGTCTTACTGGGGAAAGTTGTTAAACGTGTCTGGATGTTGGGCTCCTTAGAATAAGGAATGTATGCTGACCCTCTTTAAGCCTCAAAAATGTTAGGAGCAAATGAAATATTTTACCTGGGGCTGGAGAAGTGGCTCAGTGGGCAAAATGATTGCTTTGCAAGCAGGACCCGAGTTCAGATTCTCCAACACCCATGTGAAAAGCTGAGCAGGGTTCCACACATCTGTAACCCCAGAACTAGGAGGAGGGGCAGAAATAAGCAGATCCCAGGGTCATACTGGCCAGCCAGGCCAGCCAAGTTTAGCAAAAGACCCTATCTCAATAAATAAATGTAGAAGGTGATAGAGGAAGACAGATGGCATTGACCTCTGACCTCCACACCTCTGCGTGCATGGGCAAGCACTCTCGCACAGACACATGCATATATCCCCTGCACACATACACAATATATCATCCATACTACGTACAGCACTATCAGTGACATGTCATGAACTAGGACAAGCTGAGAGCAACTTGGACCTGCCATAGTCTCCTGCTTGGCATTGCACAGAGAACCAGGAAGCACATTGTTCCCAGGGTCCTTTCCTCCAGTGCTTTCAAGCAAGAGGCCTTCTAGGAGATGTAAAAGGGAGGCAGAGGCCAGTCTTCCCCGGTGGCAGTGGACAGCAGTTATGGGGAAAACCACAGAGTTGCGTTCAGCAACAACTCATAGCCTGACACTGAGGAGTCACCCATTTCACACAGTGAGCAGCTGAGGCCATGGCCGTAGTTTATGGAGACCTTCACTGACAGCATCTTCCTGGAGAGCTCCCACACACCATCCCCTTAGAGCAGAAGTTTCCTGGTTTTGTAATAGCTGCCGAAACAGCCAATCCTTGGAGGCTTGGACTCCCTGAATGACTTTTATCTTTGTCAGTGAATTCTGAGGCTACACGGTCATAAAACCCATGCTTCTTTCTGAATCATGTTCACGATGCTTTTTAAAATTTTTTTTACACTTTTAAAACTCATTATGTGTCTGTTTGTGTAAAATGTGTGTGTGTGTATGTACACATATATATGTGTGTGAGTGTAGGGCTCTGCGGATCCAAACTCAGGTCCTCAGACTTTACTAGCAAGTACCTTATCCGTTAAACCATCTCTCCACCCCTGCTTTAGAGTTATTTTTTGAGTTAACCTACATAATAATGGGTCTCATTAATGTAAGGAGAAAGGTATCCATGGGTCAAAAGAATCACTCCAAAGTGACTTTCACTTTTAGTCATGTGGTGGAAAAAAATGGCTGGGAAAAGGGGGAGGGGACCTTAATTAAGGAAAAGGCACAATGTATTGAATAAAACATTCTTTTCAGGATAATTTTTAATTTTTGACTTACAGTTAAGGAAGTCATAGAAATTTCCTGAAGCTAAAATAAAATAGAAGGAAAGGGAAAGGCAACAGAAAAGGTGGGTGAAGGCAATGTCTGAAGAGATAAGCACTTTTAATTTAAGAAAAATGAACCATCAGATTTAAGAAGGAGAAAAAAAGGTCCGTGCAGGACTAAAATCACACTTAACCTGGCCGTGTATGTGATGCTGTAAACCCCTCAGACAAAAACAGATCCTAAAGGTGATGAAACTAGGGAGAGAGGTTTCTTAAAATATTTCAGTCCCAGAAATGCAGTTTGGGAATCTTCAGATTCAACTAGAAAACATTCAACATATTTGGAAAAATTGCTTCTGTACCAAAGGTTTTCAGACTTTTGTTTTTATCCCTAAACAACGCAGTGTGGCAACTACTTGTATAGAATTTGCGATGTGTTAGGCATTGTAAGCTAATGTAGAGGTGACGTAAAGTATGCAGGATGATGTGTATGGGTTCTAGGTAAAGGTTATGATTTCTGAGCCAGCAGGATGGCTCTGGGTAAAAGTACTTGCCACCAAGTCTGATGACCTGAGTTCCATCCCAGAACCCACAAGGTAGAAGGAAAGAACAGACTCACACAAGTTGCCCGACCCCTGACCGCCACACACACCCCACAGCACAGGTGTGCACCCTCTCCACACACAATAAATAAATAAATCTGACAAACAAAAGAAAATAAAAAATGTTATCATGTTTTAGACAAAGGACTAAATTATCCACAGATTTGGGTATTCAAAGAGTATCCTAGAGCCAATCCCTTGTGGATACTGCTAGAATGTAGCTGCCTTTCAGTAGTAAAAGTTGGATTCAGGGCTGGAGAGATAGGCCAGCATCCACATGGTGGCTAACAACCATCCATAACTCCAGTTCCTGGGGATCCAGCACCCTCTTCTGGATTCTGCAGGCACTGCACATGAGTGGTACACTTACATTCACACAAGCAAAATACTATACATAATAGACACATAAGATAAATATACCTAACACATAATATAAAAACAAAAACAAACAAACAAATAAAATTTTAAAATAGAACAATGTCTTCAAGGCACTGAAAAGGGAAAGGAAAGAAAAAAGAAAACTTGATGAAGTTATGGCCCTGAAGTTTTGGAGTTTTGTCCATCCTATCTTCCAAGAATAAAACGGGCAAGCAGCATCAGAAAGACGCCAACCAAGAGAGCCTGTAAATACTACAACTCTGCTTTTAGCAAGCTTTGGGTACCAGTCAAGAGAGGTTTCAAGTGGGTGCCAACCCAGAGCAAGCCTGAGAGCAAGCCTGGAAAAAGCAGGTCAGCAGCAAGGGACCTGCACAGGTCTCCCGTCTATGATAAGTCTCCAAAGCTGAAGTTGCAGGTCTCTCCAGCAGGCTTTGGAGGCTGGAGACAGCTGCAGAACAAATCCTCATCTACAACCGAAGTGTTAGAGTCTTGGAGGCTGAGGCAGGAATGACTCAGTCACAGGCTGAGTCCTGGAGGTTCAAGCAGTGGAGCCTGAGTTCCCTGCCTTGCTGCCTTTGATGAACCTGTCTGTAGAGAGTCTTGAAGGTTTGTCTTCCAGTCTCCCTGGCCCATCACTCTGAGGGCTCTTCCTGTTGGATTTCCTTTTCACATTATTCTTGGCTGCTGCTTAGCTGACAGCTAGGACAATGGGTAACTAACTCCTTGTCTTTGGGGCTTGAGCCTGTTATTGACACCCTGCTAAACTTATCAATGGCAGTTATTACCCCAGCACTTGGGAGGCTGAAGCAGGAGGATTATGAGATTGAAGACAGCTGCATAATGAGCCCTTGTTTCACAAACAAAACAACATGAAATAAAACTAGCAAACAAAGACCTGCCGACGTATTAGTTCATTCAAAGCATCTTCTAAAACAGAAGCACACCAAAGGCATTTCAGATGCCAAAATAGATCTGAGCACCCACAGACCCTCATCAAAGGTATACATCTGGGAGAAGATTAAGATCTCAGAAGGGAGATCTGAGAAAGGGCTGCTGAAAGGAATGCATGTTCTGCCATGCTCAGATGGAATGTTTTGTAGCTCTCTGTTAAGTCTATTTGATCTATAATGGCATTAAACTCTGATGTTTCTTTGTTGATTGGGGGCGGGGTCTGTATGCTCTTTCTACTGGTAAGGGAGGTCTGACGTCACCCACTGTTATTGTGTGTTGCTAATATGTGTCTTTATGGCAAGTAGTGTCTGTTTTATGAAAGTGGCTACATCAGTGTTCTATTTGTATATGGTTAGGGTGATAATATCTTGTGATGAATTGTTCCTGTCATCAGTATGAAGTGACTTTCTTCATTTCCTCTAATTTTGCTGTGAAATCGATTTCATCAGACATTCCTCCTGCTTGCTCCAGGGCCACATATGCTTGGAGTGCCTTTTCCATCCTTCCGCCATTAGGTTGTGTTTGTCCTTGCCAGTGGGGGATGTTTCTGGTAGGCAACAAATAGAGGGTCCTATTTTTTAATCCAGTCTTAAGGTCTGCGTCTCTTGATGAGACCAGTAAATTGAGTTATTATTGAAAGGTGACATCATTTCCTGTCTTTTGTTGTTCTTGTACTATTTGGTACTTTCCTAAGCCTCATTTGCATATTTACTAATCTGGTGCAATTTTGTCTTTCCTGTGACCCCAGGGATTGGTTTGTCTCTCTCTTCAATATGTAGGGTTTCTTGAGTATCTTTTACAGCACTGCCTTGGTAGTCATGAATTCCTCTCCCTGAGTCAGCCTGTCCAGAACTAGACATTTTTTTCTCATAACCAAGCCTATCCTAGACTTTTCCATCTTGAGAAATAGAGCCACTGGCCTCCAAATTGCTCAAGACAGAAGTCAGCATTGAAACTGCAAGTTTAAGGCCACCTGGAGCTGTATGGTTAGACTCTTTCTTACAAAAACAAAATTGAGCTGGGTGTGGAAGCTCATACCTAGAATCCAAACACCTGGCAAACAGAGGCCGGAGAATTGCTGTGATTTGGAGACCAGCCTTGGCTACAGCATATTCTGTGACGTAAATCACCCAGAAAGACAAGTATCGCATGTTTTCCCTCATTTGTGGATCCTATATTTTATGAGGATATAAACTATATACATATATGATATGAAAGCTAAAAGGAAGGTGAGGGGCAGAAGGAGGCTCATGGGAGGAGGGAGAGGAGACAAAGGGAATGGCAGGGGGAAGGATGAGTATTGTCAAAGCACATAATATACTTGAAAGAAGTGTCTCTATGATCCCAACACTATGCATAGTGAACGTACACCAATAAAAATAAATGAATTGTAAAACAAAAACCATTGACCTTGCCACCGGCTTCCATCCGTTAGGTCCTCCTGTCCATGCCAAAACAGCAGGTGACAAATAGGGTCACTTTCTAGAGCCAGTGCTGCTGTGCCATGGGCTACAATCAACGCCCCACCTGATCCATGCCACAGCTCCAAACCGGTCTTTCCTGCTCCCATTCTCAACTTTCTCCAGACAACAGCAAAATAGACTGGAAAATACCTCCATTTCCCAGTGCTCGTCAGTGGCTTCCTATTTTACCTGGACTCCCTATGTTTAGCAGGCCTGCTGCTGCCAGCTCCCACTGGACCCTTCTCTCCTTGCTCTCTTTTAGCTGTGCCCATTGTTTCTCTTTTCCTACAAACCATGAAGCCCTTTCCTACATACACCACTTTTCCCATGCAGTCCTTCTTACCTGAAATGCTCCCCATCTGCTCTTACATGGCTCAGCGTTGTGTTTAAAGACATCACTTAAACATGACCTTCTCATAATGGCCTTCTCATAACGACTGCTGTTCATACAGCACGTCTTTTTGCACGTGTTAGGATGCAGTTTTCACTCATTTCACTCTGTAGCACACAGCACATAGTAAGTTGCTATCTGTGTGTTCTCCTGGATGCAGAACATCTTGCCCAACAGACAGCGAAATCTGTAAGAGCAGAGATCACAGATGCCTGCCCTTTTATCTTAAGCACCTTAGATAGCACGTGGCATGTGGCAGGCACTCAATAAAGATTATCACATTGAAGAATGAACAGAGACTTCATCTTTTTGTCTCATTGCTTCCCTGTGATCTTGACAGACCCTGAGGTTCTGGGGAGAGTGGGGTATTTTTCTGCCAAATGGCACCAAATACAGAAGGGGAGCCCTGAGCGGCCCTGCTTCAGAGCCTGTTGGCACTTGAAATTCTTTTGAAATTCTGGGATATCCTTTCATACAGAGAGTTATAATGAAATTTTTCAGTTTCCTGGTATCTTGAAATATCTATGGGATTTTTAGTTGTTAGATCTGAGATGTGGTAGATTAGACTGATTCAAGTTCAGAGGCAAGCCCAGGGCCATCGTTATCGCACCTGTTTTGTTGAATGAGGAACAAGGCATCAGTGGTGATTTGGACTGTGGCTCAAAGGCAGATGCTCTCTGGGAGAGACATTTGGTGTCCGTCACATTCTTTGGTTACCATCACTGCCAGGTGCATTAGCTAAAGAAAGTTCGAAAAGCCATTGAATCTGGGCAGAAAGGGCCGGGGGCAAATAAAGAAGAGAAACAAGACACAAGGATGGAGATCACCAGATAGATGTAGTCACAGGAAAGGGAAACCTGGTTAGAACAGAAACAGACTCTATCTCTGTGAAAGGACACATGCGAAACGCTTAGTTTCCTCCCTTTGGCTATGGCTGGGCCAGTACTCACTCTAGGAGACATACTTCATGTACCTAAGGAAGGGTTCCTGCAGATGGGTGACCCAGGGTCATTTGTTATAGGAATGAAAAGTGAGTACTTGAGAAGCTGGAGAGATGGTTCAGTGGTTAAGAGCACCGGTTACTCTTGCAGATGACCCAGGTCTGATTCCCAGCATCCATATGGTGGCTAACAACCTTTCACAACTCCAGTTCCAGGGGATGCGATGCCCTCTTCTGACCTTCAAGAGCACTGCATAACACAGGTGCAGACAATACACTCACACATATAAAGTTAAAAACAATAAACAAAATATTTTTAAAAAAGAAAAGTGAGTCCTTGAATGTAAAGCTTTACCAGTAAGAACAGATCCAGCTCTTCCGCAGCTTCCATGGAACCTAAAGTTTTGGCAGGTGACTAGCAACCAAGGATCTCTTCATTTGAGGACAGAACTTTAAGAAAAGCCTTAAAAGATTTCATTTTTTCACTTCCCTGACTAGACCAGCTGCTATCCATGAGAATTCAGAGTGAAGCTAAACTATACTGACACACCTGCCCAGACTTACAGGGTAGTTTTTGGTTTTGCTTCGTTCCCTGGATTTGGAAACCAAAAAGTGCAGAATCATTTGTGCAGAGGGGTATTCCAGACTCCTTTTCTGGTATCAAGTGGTCAGGAATAAAGCTTGAGTGTTGGAGTAAATATGCCTCCAGACACATCTGTGAGCACCTAAAAGCCACACTGCATTGCTCTGTAGTGAGGAATTTTATGACCTTTCGAGTAAGTTTGTTTTTGTTTTCCCTAAAAAAAAAAAAATGAAAAACCATAAGGAAGTAAGCCAGCTTCTGGGTAAAGGGACGCTGGTCTCAGAGTTCCAGCATATTTTTTCCAGAGTGTGAAGGTTCTGAGTAAGAGGAACTTGTCATCAACTTGGACTGCATATAGGTTTCCAAATTTTATTCTCATAAATAAGATTTCTGCCCACCCCAGAGTTTGTGAAGTAGCTGGAAATGACTAAATGGAGGTGTCCCAAGTCCAACCTTCTCAGTCTTTCCAGGGTCCATGTCTAAGAATACTGTTGACAAGAAGTTGAAACCCAAGGACCCAAGGTTCAGGAAAGAAGGACAATCAAGGTGGGAATGCAGAAGTGACCTTACAACAGTCTTCTTGCCCCTGTAACCAGTCAGTTTGGCACTGCCTTTGTGTGTGTATGTATGCATGTGTGTGTTGCATGTGTGTATTTGCATGTGAGTGTATATGTGTAAAAATGTGTGGAGACCAGAGTTTGATATAGGGTATCTTCCCCAATTACTCTCTCAGTTTTTGAGATGAGGTCTTGTACTGAACCTGGAGCTTGCTGACTTGATTAGACTGGATGGATGGCAGGCCACATACCCAGCCCTGGGGTTATAAGCACGTGCTACTGTGCCAGCTTTTTACATGGCTGCTGGGGATCTGAGCCCAGGTCCTCATGCTTATGGGGAAAGAACTTCATCAACTGAGCTATCTTCTCAGCCCCTGTGCTGTGTTTTAATATCGCCCCTCAGTCCTCGATACATTTGAACACATCATTCCTGGAATCTCTTCTTTCTTTCTTCACCTGACCCTTAGACTAACCATTCCTGTCATTTTCCTTTGCAAAATGATCTTTTATCCATCATTTCATTCAGAGACTCCCAACTGAGATGGAGTCTACCCTCCAAAGGACATTTAACAATGTTTGAAGACAATTCTGATTGTCACATTGGGGAGCAGGAGTTGTGCTATTGGCATCGGATGAGTGCAAGCCAAGGACGGTGCTAGACATCCTGTAAGACCCAGGGGAGTCAGCAACCCAAAAGAGGATCGCTTGTAAAATGTCAGGGGTGTGGTGGGTGAGTGTTAACATCATCATGACTGCTTTATAGTATTTCATTCCAGATCCTTTATTCTTTTCCTCACTCTTCCATTTTGTTTAGGATACCTCTACTGTGACTTTAAATGGTAGTCACTTTAATGGCTCCAAGGTCTTTGTCTACAGCAAAGTATCTCTTGATTATCCAGCATTCCACTAGAGATCTTCAGTTTGATATCCTATGCCCAGCCATTTTGTTTTGTTTTGTTTTAATTTGGGATTTTTTTATAAGGAAAGAATTCATAATTGAAAAAGTAATCAAGTAGTCTACAATATGCAGCTATCTAACAACTATTTCAAAATAACATGAGATAATGAGACCTGGCTTAGGTGACCAAAACTACTGAAGAGAGATATTCAAGCCTTTTAGGAAAGAAAACATTTGGCCTAGTAAGCCTTGTACAAGGAGCATAGGTCTCTGAGCTAAACAGTGACTTGCTCATTCATTGTGGACTCAAAGGGTTCAACCCCATGGCCACCTATTTGTGTCTAATGTGTTCAGAGCCTCCACCACATAATAGTTTAAAATTAGTCTTACCCTAGGATGACAGGGTAGGTTTTGAACAAATACAAGTTTAAATTCACAAATATTTCTCTGAGTTGGAAGACCTCAAAGACATGCTTTTCGGTTTCTTGAATTGTTGAAGCATAACTGTGTTTGCTGAGCTATTAGATGGAGATTGAATGAGGGCATTTCTCAGGAAATCTTCTCTTTTCCTCTTGCCCCTGGGCCCTACACTTAACCATCCCTCTCTCCACTGGCAAGACCCCAACAGACAGCTCAGGTGTCTCCCTCTACACACATATGCACAGCCCACAGGGGGACTGACTGTAAATGAACTGATTATGTACATTTAGGAAAATTACCAATGAGCAACAACCATTCATTTAGAGCAGCTTGTGAGTTCCTTCAGAACAGGATGAAAGAGGCAGGAGGGGGAGAGTGCGGAAGGTGGTGCCTCGTGGAGGGCTTAGAACTATGTCCTGGAGCTTGTGCTTCCAGGATGTTTCCAGAACCACTGTTATCACCCAGTGAACCCAGGTGCCTACGTGTCCAAAGTCATTTGGTGATATGGTGATGAGATACCAGAAAGGCATTGCCTGGAGACACAATGCCTCCAAAGCAAGCCAAATAAAACAAATCCCAGTGTTTTCTAAATGTCTCTCTGTTGAGAAGAACAATCTCTTACCAAAGCAGCCTTCTGGAGAGCTGCCTATCTGTCTATCTCTTTATGTCTCTGTAGGTGTCCTGTGGAGTCAGGCAAGTAGGCACAGAGAAAGGGTAAAGGGCAGGTTGATGAAGAAGAGTGGGGTAGAGAAGATATTCAAGAAAGTGAAAGGAGAGAGGATTCCCCTTGACCCAGCCTCAGGATGGAGGAGAGTCACATTCCAGGTAACCCTGAGATGGAGCAAGGGCTGTATATGCTAGTTTCAAGTTGTCCAACTTGCTGTAGGGATGTTGATCTTAAGCAGTTGTGCCACTGGCTGAGCCTGAAGTGTAGTCGCCATGGTGTTGGCACCTGCTGGATGTTTCCAGGAGTCACACTTGCTCACAGGCTTCTCTGCAAGCTCCCAGAAGACAAAGTTTTTAGACTTGGCTGCCATCTCCATGAGGAAGGGGTTGGCATCCGGAAGTGAGGTTGGTTCTGCCATTCTGCTGTTGTTATGCACACAGCCTATATGTGGCTACTGACGTCCAGGGATGCGTCTCGTGTCCTTTCCAGGCTCTGCAGAGGGACTCCAGCGACTACTGTTTCCTGGCCTCACTCATTAACACTGCTAATATTACGTGACCTGAGCCTTGAATTTCTTCAGTCTCTGTAGGATTTGACTGGTATTAGGCAGATGCACTCACAGGATGCTGTGATGAGGGAATGAGCACAGAAGGTTCTAGATAGGCCACGAAGGGCCCAGGGGTCACCGAGCCCTATGTGATGGGAAGGAATGAAGAATGGAAAAGTAGAGGGACAAATAGATGAGGGACAGACAGTAAGAGAGAGACTGATGTGTAAAGTTGGGAACGCAGAGTAATCAGGAGGGGATGGTGAGGATGCTGGGCAGGGAGGCAAGACAGGTGATGAGGTCACCTCTAAGGGCCACACTAAGGACTCCACCCTCCTCTAGAACAAGGTCAGTCAAATATACATTCTACACACTGGAAGGTAGCATAGAAAAAAAGGATGAGAGTTTTCCCCTCAAAGCATCTACAATTTCATTGAGAAGAGGAGCTGAAAACACTTGAGTGGGCAGCAGAAACCCAATCATACAAATTGAATCCAGTGTCTAGGGTGGGACAGGAGAGTGGGTATTTCAGGAGAGTACTTGTGGAGGGCAGTGGAGAATGGGAATGGGAAAGTTCCAGAGGGGACACTGGAGCAGCAGAAGGGAGGGGAGAGGAGAAAGAGGGGGCGAAAGATGGTTTTGCTTGGTAAGACCTCTTCTTTGCAATACAAGGATGTCACTATTACTGATGACTTTTAAAAAATCCTACTCAGTGCAGTAGATAATTCTTGCACTCCAGGCTTTAAACAAAGAATGACTGATGTCCAGCTCAAAATTTAAAGAAAAATTAGCAAAAACAAATTGGTGTGGAATGGTACTTCCAGTCTGCAGTTCAGCTCACAAACCATTGTTCAGTGATAATTACTGGCAGAGTCTCTCTGCTAGACTGTGTTTTGTTATGTTGCTTTCCAATGATACCAATTCATGGAATCTAGCACTTTGAACAATCAGTTATGGGGACACTGTTGAAATCACTATAATGCTTAGTGACCCCTAGGGGAGGTGTAGTGGTAAATATTTTTTTTTCAGTATTCTTACTAGGGGAAAAACTTAAAATAATTTTTAACGGGAGCTGTGTCAACTCCATCTCTTACTTTGACTGACTGGAAATATATTACTAACTAGCTCAATTGTCGACAGCAGTAAGTGGTAAGCTTTCTAGTTGGGTTATTTGTGCTTGTTTCCTTGAGTCCAAATATATTTATGCCTTCTAGTGCTAATTAATGAATATTAGGGGGAATGGAACCTCTAAGGTATGTAGGGCTCGTTAAGAGAGAAACATTGAAGAACTGAATATAAACAAAGAAAGGTGAAGAATTAAAGGAAAAGAAACAGAGTGAACCAAAAACATAGTGAGAAACTGGTTTGAGTAAAAGAAGGGTGTGTTGTCATGCTTTGGAGAAGAGTGAGGTAAGGAAGATGTACACACTGTAGAGAGCCACAGAAGGGTTTTGAGCACAGAACTGCTAATATGACTCTTGTTTCAGAAGGTTGGCCTAAATACAGTGTACCAAAGGCACTCATGATATGTATATTGGTTACTTCTCTGTTGCTGTGATGAAATACCATGGCCAAAAACAAATTAAGGGAGAAAGAAGTATATTTTTGCTTACAGTTCCATAACACTACCAGCTGGGAACCAAGTATTTAACTACCTGAGCCTATATGGGACATCTCTCATTCAATCCACCACAATAGAGAAAAAGTCAGCAAGTCGAAGCTTGAGAATCTTAAGCTTAAAATCTTAGCAGCCATAGAAGTATAACGTTTGCACGTAATGTCTCAAAGATGAGTCAACAATCATAGAAAGTATTGTTTCAGACAGACATTGAGAGGAAGGGACAAACATACCCTGACTGCAGAGTTACAGGTCTTCAGACATATGACCTTAACTAGATAGAATCCAAATGGTCACTGCTTCACTAGGCGAGACTCTTCTAAAGCACAGCTAACTTCCAGATAGAAGAATGATGCTAGGAGTCAAAGTACAGATTAACCTAAAGGCTAACAGTACAGCAAATGAAAGATAACTTAGAAACCCTTGAGACATTCAAAGAGCTGTCATTTGCCACCTGTTTGATTCACACGGAACACATACATGACAGCATGCTTTTCTTTCTTAGCCCCCAGAACCATTTATTCTTCTTTCCAGGTCAGTGAAGGCTGTTCACACCCCAACTCCAGTGTCTTACCATGAACATTTTCCAGCACAAAGATGGAAGTTTTGGAGTGCAGGCTTGGGTTGGAGCTGCAGTTACTGGCTTGCTGGTTCTGCTTCAGCGTAGCTCTGTCCATCGATTTGTGCATTAGCTCATCTTGATTCGGAGTAAAAGGCAGTAAACATAAATGAGGTTGTTGGTTTTTAACTTCTGTTTGCAGGTGGGCAGACCCTGTCAGTTCATCTAGGTGGGTAGTGGAGATAAGCCAGAAACTTGCACCTGTCTGTGGGTGGTTTATGTTCTGTCTTCCCCTATCCCTGCCTGAGGCAATTTCACATCGACTCTGTAATTACAGTGGAGTCTTCCCAGCAAATTCCTAGAAAGTAGAAAAGAAATTTTTAATTGAACTTTTGAGATTTTCATACACTATAACTTGATGGCATTTAGATTCCTTCACCTACCCGAATCCTCCCTTCATACTCCTCACCTAATTTAATATTCTATTGTGTATATGTATATGTATAAAATAAGGCCTATTGGGGCTAAAATGTTTTTGCAAATATAGTTCTCTTAAAAATTTTTGAGTATTTGAAACTGGAGATGATTCTTATAGGTGGCAGAGATGGAAGAGTTAGAAACAAAAGCTTGAGTACCTAGAGGCTATAGGACCTGTGTCCATCTTATTATCAGGGCTACTTAAAGCAAGATTGCACCTTTTTAACAATGGGAGAGGATCTAGACTACAGATGGCCTCTGTTTTGATTATAAAAATGTTCCCAGAAACATGTTCAAGACCGTCAACACTGTCCTGTATGGAGTTTGAGAGAGAAAGTGCAGCTGAGGAAGTTGGTGAGGAGGAGTTAAAGTTATTACCGGGCAGATGGATGAGGCTAATAAAACCTAAAACCAGGATTTGCCTTCACAGGATTAACAAAACAGCTTTCACTGTATGTGAAGAAACACGAGTTTCAGAAACATGAGCCAGCAGTATAACCAGCCTGTATATGAAAGCTTCCATTAAGGTCTCTTTGGTCTCTACTGCTACAGCTTTTATATTTATGTTCTGAACTGTAATTGATGCTTTGGCCATATGTTTGTCCCTGGAGAGCTTTCTGCAAGGCTTCTTTTTGTTATTATATATCTAGCATATCATAAAATCCTTTATGTACTCAGAAATGAGATCTTGTTAACATACTCTAGGCTAATTTAAAGTAACTAGATTGGTTGCTTTTCTCATTGTTACAATGAAATACCTAAGAAAAGCAACCCAAGAGAAGAAAGACTTATTTTGGCTCATTGTTTGAGGGTACAGTTGATGATGGTGGGGAAGTCATGGCAGCAGGAACTTACTTGGGTCACTTTGTATGGCATTACTTAGCCATGTTACAGTGAGGAATAAAAAAGAAATAGCCTGGACAGGCATGATGGCATGCAGTCTTTAATCTCAGCCTTCAGGAGGCAGAGGCAGGCAGATCTCTGTGAGATGGAAGCTAGTATGGTCCACATAGTGACTTCCTAGGGAGACCCTGAAAAAGAAAGAAAGAAAGAAAGAAAGAAAGGAAGGAAGGAAGGAAGGAAGGAAGGAAGGAAGGAAGGAAGGAAGGAAGGAAGGAAAGAAAAAAGGAAAGAGGAGAGGGGGAAGGAGGAGGAAGAGGATGAGAAGACTGCCTGACTCAGCATTCATTTTATGGTCAAGAGTGCTGAACTTCTGAACACCTGCTCCTTCAGATGCATTAGAACTGTGTTTCCAAACAGCGGTTTGCTCAGTACTGAAATAGTATTTCCAGTATGACTTGGGGAAGTAAGAAGTCAGGATACGCATATCTTCCCTTTGATCCTGAGGCCTAGAATATCACACATCCTCAATTTCTCTTACTGTTTGCAATGGGAAAAGCACACTGCTTTTGATGTGTAAAGCCTTCACACACACATTCAAATGTGACCTTGGGTGGAGGGCAAGGAAGGGTCCTAAGGGATTAAGGTCATATGCCCAGGTCACAACAAGAATGCATGGCTCTGTGAGCTGATTACATTATAAACAATAACTTTTTGGTTGCAGAGTTAAGTGAAAGTCTTTAGGCCAGATAATGTCCGTATTGTAAAAGTCATTCTTACAACAGTGATCTCCAATCAGAACAGATTGGAGAACAGTGACTGCTAGTGCTCAGGGGACTTTGTCCTTTTCATTCAGTGTGGGACCCCATCCCCTGGGACAGTACCACCATTTAAGATGGGTCTTCTCCCCTCATTTAACCTAATCTAGAAATTATCTCAATGGCATGCCCTGAAGTCTATCGACTTACACGGTTCTAGATTCTGTCAAGTTGACAAGAATTAGCTATCACACAAACCAAAGTATTGTCTTAGAGACTTGGAGGAAAGGACCTCAAAGAACATCCAGAGTGCCTTCTTAGATCCAAGCATTACTTGGACAGAGGGAAGGATGAGAGCAGAGGCATGTGTGAAGCCGCAGCATGACATCCGGTTGGAGTTGAATAGGGCGTCTGAAGGACAGCTGTTTGATGGCTGGTCTGAGAAGACAAAAGATCATTGGTTAATGGTGGTCAACTCAGTTCAACACAAGAAAAGTGTTGGGCAAGGAAATGAAACAGAGGGAAGAAGCAGAGGTTGAAAATTTTAAAGTTATCATTTGATTTTTAAAATGTGTAGTCTCCCTGATAGTCTTTCACTGGAGAAAATTAAACACTCTGCCCCTCAAGGGCTTTACAATAGAGTGTGATGGGCCTGTCCCTACAGAGTCAGTCCTTGGATCCTCCATGACTATGAAGAGGCTGAAGCTAGAGGACTACTCTTGGACAAAGGAGGAGGAGGAGGACAGAGAGAGGGAGGGGAGGAAGAAGAGGGAGAACAGGAGGAGGAGGGATGGAGGAGGAGGGGGAGGGGAGGGGAGAGTGGGACAGGGAGTGGGAAGGGAAGGGAGAGTGGGACAGGGAGAGGAAGGGGTAGGAACGAACCTGTGGGCTCCATTGGTTATTTCAGTGATGAAGGATTGCTTGTTTCTTGAGTGTCAAGCAGAGAACGCATCCATTGCACCTTCAGCTTCATAGGTGGGGAAACCCTACCAGTTGCTTTTCTGCTGCTATGGGGTAAATAGAAAGGCATGTGTAGTTCATCAACCTCATTCTTCCAGTTGACACTCATGCAGTCTTGTAAGAATGTTCTATGGGCCAGAACACTCTAGTCATTATCCACAACCACAGAGACTCTAACGTGCAATTATTGTACCCATCCCGAAATGAGTATTTCATGGGTATAGATCTGTCTCCAAGATATTCAGATGCAAGGCGGCATTATGGAAAGACTGGGAGGAGAAGGGTTATCCTGGGAGGGAAGAGTCAGAGAGAACAAGATGCTCGGGATGGAGACATTGAAAGGAAAATCCTCCCCAGCCATGGCTTTTTTGACAAGGAGTAGAACTTCTCTCCTTCCCCTGTGTTTACACATGCTATTGTTTCAGCCTCCGGTGTTTCCTTTTCTTTGGAAGGAAATATTTTATCCCCTTTGAGATAATTAATTTTTGTCAGCTTCGCTGTTTATAAGGGAAACTGAGAAACTGTTAATTGAAATACAGAATGAGTCACTGTTTTCCGTCATTTTGGCAGCGTATTCTAATTTGTGTCAATTCCAGCCTAATTATTAGATTTTGTTGGAAGCAGAAAGCATATTTGATTTTTTTTTTCTCTTACTGAATTTTTTTTCTTCCCCTACTCTTTTTTTTTGAAACATGGGCTCTCTGGAAAAGGTAATATAATTTATGTCAATGTGAGGTGAAATGCTGATATATCTGAAATACCAGGAGGTTTATTGCGTCACGCTTGGCTCTGCGCAGGAGTTCAATATTTAGGAAGCTTGTAGATTGTGGTCTTCCTCCTTGGCTCCTGACTACCCAAAGCTGCAATGAGAAAATGTGATTCTTTTAAAGATGTTTTTGCTAGGATGGAGCCGCAGTCTATGGACTATCACTAATGACAGCACAGAAGTGAATTTCCCAGAAGCCATCAGGGAGAGTTCATTTGGAAATCCAATTGAATGTCACTTGCAAAGGGCAGTCGCCCGGTAGAGGTGGCCAGTCACGCATCCCTGAGTCGTTGGTTGTAAAAGCATTAATCACCATGAACTCATTTACTCTCAATGCAAACACACTGCATTATTCTACAGGAATTTTGTTCCAAATGATCATTAATGCAGACAACGGGGAGCTGCTGGTTGTGGCTGAGGTTAATAAAAGCTGTCAGCTCAATGGCCAGCATAATGGGCCTGTTAATGGCTCTTAATAGAAGTTGGATATTCCTGATTGCCTATGAGCAAAGGCAGGAAGAGAGACAGGTCAACAGCTCCATCTCCTAGTTCCTGAGGGTGGTTCTGGCTAGAGACAGCACTAAGGTCAGTCACTGAGTGTGACCAGCGATCAGCGTCAGTGATGGCTGGGAGCCTCTGCACCGAGTGGTGGGCAGGGTCGGCAGTCCCTAGGATGACCAAAGAGGACTCTGTTCTCACTCTCTAGCATGCTGTAGCTGATTGTGGACATCCAACCTGGAGCTATGACTACCCCAGACTCCTGCCCGCTTTCCACCCTGGACCCCCCATGAGAAAGCTGACAGTCACAGTAATAATATTAAAGCCATGGAAAGCACCTACCAGATGCTCTCAAGCAAGGACCAAGGACTAAGCAAGTCACACACACACTTAGCAGAAGTCCTCACAGCAGTACTCTAGGAGTGATGGACGATGTATTGTTCCCATTTGATAGCAAGGAAGGTCAAGTCCAGAGGTCTTTGGCTACCAGCCCAAGGTGGTATTCAGAAGGGTTTGTCTTTAAAAACCATGTTCTTTTATTGGAGGGAGACACAAGCAGCAGCCTACAGTCAAACCCAAAAGATGCAGGACCTGGACCTTCTCCATTCGTACGTCCATCTAGCCACTCAGCACTTTCAGGACCAGGTTCAGGCAAAGTGCATCAAAGCTCTGGTTCCCTGGTAGTATTTCCTTACATTTCTTATCATCCGAGGCTCACTTTGACCTCATGATTGTACCCTATCTGCAGGGCGGTAAAAGAAGCTACTGATTCTTGGGGACCCCTCCTGAGCATAAGCTTATGAGACTGACAGCAATATGTGTCCTGAGCTCCAGACACATAGGCTGGATGGCAGCACAGGACACTCTCAAGCTCTAGGGACTGCTGGAACTGAGGTGCTGACAGCCACTTGGTGCTGAAAATCAGGAGACATGGAGTTGGGAAGGGAGGCTCTGGATGTAAGAGGCTCCAAGAGCAGTGGAAAACAGCAGCAGAGACAGAAGAGCTTTGTAAATGTCTTCAGTAAGTGAAGGGAGCACTGTGCACAGACTCCTACCCTACCCTCAGGGACCATTCCTAAAGCAGCTTCCAAAACCCAGTGGGAACAAGTCCAAGTTGTCTGTACCTCTACCAACACCCCCATCCCGAAAGGTGTATTTCCTTGATTATATTATTTTTAAGTGCAGTTTGGGAAGAGATGACAAACCAGATGGTTAAAAGGAGGGGAGATGCAGGGAGAGAAGGAACACAGAGTTTCAGAGGGAGGCTGAGCACACACCCCACCGCATCTACCATCCCCAGGGCAAATGGGCTCAGTGCTGAATGCAGTGAAAACACAGAGATGTGGGACAGGTTCTCTGGCTGCCCAGTGCTGATGGCACAGATGTGATGTCATAGAACCGTGGAAGAGAAATTAGCAGAAAGACAGCATTACAGAAGGTGGCATTGGCTGTAAAGCGTATAGAGGACCAGCAAGCACAGAGAGAAGAGACACAGTCCGCACATGGAGAGGCAGCACCAGGAGGATTTTAGATGGAGAACAGCGCGCAGAGCACACAGGAGAAACACCATCTTATTCCGGTGGAGGAAGAACATGTGCCTGTGGGTGTGTGCTTAAGACAGAACATGTATGCATGTTTGAGAGCGTGTGTGGCATGTTTGCGTGTGTGTGAGTGTTAGGAAAATAGCACCATGTATAGTATGCAAGACCAGAGATGATGGTAACACATCTCAAAGAGCCTTAGTACCCAGACAGAGGTATCCGGACCAACACAGCAGGCAGCAGGAAGCCACTAAGTCTTGGGCGTCCAAGTAGAATGATCTAACTCGTTTTGGAAAGGTCACGCTGGCAGTGTACTGGAGAGGGAAATGGGATCATGTGCACTGTGAGCAGCCTGGGCCCCCTGCCTCATGATTTGCCTCTTCTTTTACAGCACACTGTCATATTGCCCTTATTGCTGGTTGAAACCATCCTCAGACCACATCACTATCCATCAAAGAAGCTGGGACTCACACTGTTGACTGTTTGTAATCTTGCCTACATCACCAGGTAAGAATTGCACAGAGAGGGTCAACTGGGGCTTGTCACTCAGAACTGTAAGGAACAGTCGATAAGAGTATACCATTCCACCAGAATCTCTATGTTGATTTAATTGATGATCTATCCATTTCTAAAGTGCCAAGGGAGAAGGATTCTTATTTCTTGATTTTAAGACTCATGTAAGCTCACATTCAGAGGACACGGAAATATGCCTGAACACACACACACACACACACACACACACACACACACACACACACACACACGAGAGAGAGAGAGAGAGCAAGTTACAACTTCATCTTTCACCTTTGTGAAGAATTAGTCATTGTAAAGCTGCATATAAGCACACTTTTCTAAGAATATGTTCATTTCATTTGCATTTGCAATGAAAATGTCTGAAAACATGTATGATCTGAGGCATCTATACATATTCCATCATGTGCCATGTGGCAGGCAGAGCAGGCTACTTCTGTCCATTCCTGTTGCCTGCATCACTGTGGGCTTCAGTGATGTATCTGACATTTGAGCACATCAAAGGCATTTGGACAGTTGCCCAGAGACCCACAGAAAAGGTTTGCTAAAGGCATGGGGAATGAATCATGTAGCTGGCCTTGATTTTATCATTCAGTTAGCTGACACTAACTCTAGGTGATGCTGCTTAGTGGTCTACAGTCAAAGGAATTCACTGGACCTTCTGCCTGTTCCGTAGCTATCCATATATCTGTCTATCTATCTATCTATATCTATTTGAGAACCCATTTATCTATCTATCATCTATTTGAGACATAATCTCTTATAGCTCAAGCTAGCCTCAAACTTTGCAGATAACTAAGGATGACTCAATGGCCTTGAACTTTTCAGTACTCATGTCTCCACTTCCCAAATAGTGGGATTACAGAAATGTGCCACCATGCCTATATAAGGCTGGGGATTGAACTCAGGACTTCATGTATGCTAAACAAGCACTCTACTACTGAGTTACAGTCCCAGCCTCACCTTCAACAACCTTTTCATGAGACACTATACCATGCCTGAAAAAAAAAAGGGCATGTGCAGGTCCTGCCCTCTGGAAGCTAGTCATCACTCCTTCTCTGAACCCACCTGCAATCCTTAAATAGGAAGCCCCTTAGTACAGTGCTCTGTTAGTGATGAGAGCCAAGGACATGGGTCCTAGAGGGACCTTCTTCATGGATGTCACTCAAGACACTGGCTCCTTCCTGACCCTCCTTCCTTTCTACAGTATCTTCTCCCCTACCCTTCCTTACTCTTTCCTTGGCTGCCCAAAGTCTTTCTTGCTTCTCTTTTCTTAAAGAAAGTTCAACAATAAAGTTTCCCCAGAATTCAGTGCTCTTCACCATTCTCCAGCATCTGGGGTATTTCAGTTTTATCAAAAGACACTTTCAGAGAGCAAGGCTGAAGCTTGGAACCACTGAGAGTTGATGCCTGAGTCACTGTGTTAAGAGGGATCCTGAGGGTCATATTGTATGATGACTAGTCTGAGGTTGGGCAGTGGTAGGGTAATGTGCTATGTTCTTGCTGTATTTTGTTTAACCCAAAGGAATAAATCGCTACTGTACAGAATCTGGATCTGGGTAAGAAGTAAGAACATTGACATGTGAAGCTATTTCTTTCTGTTGTGCAAGCTGTGTAGATAGCAGTGTAGAAGCTTGCTGACCATGCACTCGAATTTGTATTCTCCACATTTTGTAGACTTCAGTTCTCTTCTTTGCTATGCATAACTTCTGGAGTTTTAATATGATAGTTCATTTGTTTACATATTAACTTTTTCAAGAACTTGAAAGTTGATCATTAGTTTACACATCTAACCATTGAAGTTTCTATGGCCACGGCTGTTATTCAAGACAGTTGTAGTGATCATAAAGATGAACAGCAATGACCAGAAAGTCTAGACCTGACAGTGTGCAGGTACCAGTTCCAGGGATGCTAGGAACTGGAATGTTAGTGAACGAAAGCAAGGGGTGGGGATGAGTTCCAGCAAGTCTCGTGTCCATTCGGTTGTGTGTTTTATCAAGTACTGTGCTGAGATATTGAGGACACGGGGAGGTACAAAGTCTGCTGCCCTTAGGGACTGTCTAGAAATGAGAAAGGACAGGCAATAAGAACACACAGCGATGGACTAGTAGTGAGGAGTCCAGGGTGCTGTGGGCATGCACAGAGGCAGGTCTGGCTTTCTAAAGGGAAAAGTTGTCTAATCTTAGATATAGAGAATGAGTAAAAATAACTCAGAAGAAATGTGGAAAGGACCTTTCAGGCAGAGGGAATGACAACACTGGAGGAACGGACAGTACAGTTGAGTTGGAGGACAGAGAAAAGTTAGGGCTTGGGGGCATTGCATTCATAAGCGGAGTGCTTTTCTGATTAAGGAAAGGTTTTAAGCAGAGTCGTAAATACTGAGTTAAGTAACAACGGTGTTAAATAAGGAGACTGTGGCTGAAATGTAGAAATTGGACTGAGGAGGAATAAGAGACATGGGTTTGTAGAGACTTAGTAGCCTCGATATCAGGCAGCAGCTCACAGAACATCAGTGGCGTAGGGAAATTTAGAGATCAAGTGGCCCTGGAACACTGGGGTCCCAGTGGGTTAGATGGCATGTGCCAGGTCATGAGGCCATAAAGCAGAAGTGGAGGAAGAACAATGCTTAGGACTAAAGCCACATTAAACTGAGGTCTTCTATTTCCAAACCCAGTTATTTCTCCACAGTGTGCACATGCTTACGTCTCCTCGGGAAAGCCAGCACCAGTCTTGGAGGCTAGATGAGTGTGTGTTGGGTGGGGGTGGTGAGGGTGTAACGCTTACCCTCGTCTCGGCGCTTTACAGTCTTCCTTGATGTTTTGTTCCCAACTTGTATTCGACTGGGACACTAAAGATAATATAGATAATGAGCAAATGGCAGGGAGGGATGGGGACCTATCCAAAGGGAATATGGCAGCCTGGTGGCTCTGATGCTGGGAGGCTGTGATGGTTTAGGATCTGATTCTTGTTATCTCTAATGAGCAATACTAAATCAGAGTTTGGTCCATGAAGCCCAATTTTTGCTAGAACAAACCAAACGCAAATGTACTTGAGGGAGTTTTTTGTTGTTCCCAAATGGACACTTCCACCTCTCAGTCCAATCCTTGATAAGAGGACTTGAGACTCCGCCTGCTGCCTCTGCCCTGTCACAGCATGCTTGAACCTCCAAGTCCTCGTGAGCACAGATGGCCATTAACGAGTTCCACAGTAGTGGATACCCTTGGAGAGATTGTAGAGAAGTGGCTTTGGATCAGCTCCAACACGTGCCAACTGGGATGGTCAAATGGGGGCCTGCCCAAGGAGGAGCAGGGTACAAAACATGGGCTGAGGTCACAGAGACCGTGAGAGGCACACACGAGTCCAGAACACGGCAGTGACCCTGAACTAGAGAAACATTAGACTGATGAAACCACAGTACAGCGACCTAAAAATAGTCATGCAAGCCCAAGGGAACGCCTCCCCTGTGCCGTTCACTGTCTGCTACTTTTCAGATTGCAAAATTGGAGGTCTGGCCCCTCAGAGGGAAAACAAAGCTTCGTGGAGTAGCAGTGACTAAAAAGCTTTCATTTCCTTTGGAAAGCGTTAGTCAGCTATAATTCTGGTAACTTATGCACTCTTCCCTGCTCTCTCACCCCCAAACACCTCATCTCACTCTGTCTGAGGCAGGAGTGAGGCACAGGGAAAGGAATGTTCCCTCTTCAGAACTTATTCCTTTAAAAAAAAAAAAAAATTGAACACATATTTCCCCTAATACAGCACTGGTCCTGCTGGGAAAAGCAAAGTCGTGTAAGGCCAAGCTCCAGCCTGCGGAAGACTGATCCTTAATGAGTGGAGATGAGCCATGTATACATATCATAGGAACATAAGTTGCAAAGTGGGGAAATGTTACGAAAAAAGTACAAGAAGCCCCAAGGACACAGAGAAGGAAGGAGCAGTCCGGGAAGGTGCTGTGGAAGGTGTGCACTGAGCCTGAGACCCAAAAGGCCAAGCGAATGTGAGACAGTCAGGAGGAGGAGGAGAGCATGGAAGACGCCACACGTAGTGGACCTGTTAGTCAGGGACATTAGGAATAGCCTGGGACTATGTACTCTTAGAGGCTTGTGGATGGCGGCCTGGAAGAGGTGAGACAGGCTTATGCTTTTTAATTTATGATGGGATTTGCCTTAATACATCCTTCTTAGAATGAAACTGTCATGAGTGAAGATGGATTCAATGTGGCCAAACTACTAAGCATCACAGCTTAGCAACAGCATGTAGGCAGAGCATGGACCATTTCCCACCTCCCCATGATCATGTGGCAGACAAGCTGTGGCTCACTGTTGCTGCCCAACATCTCAGAAGATGATTGGATGGCATAATCCTAGCCTGCAGAAGAATCCAAATCTCAAATTCTAAGTATAGTTTTTACATTCTTAATACCTATACTATCTTATCATTATCAAGTTGAAATATCTTTAAATCAAACCTTTGTAAGTCTGAGGCCTTCAAAACAGACGGCAGGAATTTATTGTTACTATTGTTAATTTCTGTGGGGTTGGAGGGAATGTGAGTAGTGTTAATAATGTCCATGGAACTAAGCTTTAAAAAGTCAGTACTTAATATTGATGGAAGAGATAAGAGGTAGGAACAACTTAAAATAAAACAAAAATATAAACATTAAAATTAGGGTATCAAGCAACCTAGTTTAATCACACAGTTTTATTCTTCATCCCACGATAGCCCATAGTTCCGGTGACATCCCACATCTAAGTATTTGGAGCATCCTACTTCTTGACTGGGGATGGGTGAGTCTCCCCAAAACTCCATTCCAAAAGAGTCTCCTAGTAATCTACTGAATACTCATACATGTCCACATGCACATTATCCTGAGCATCATTCTCCTGTACAAATGGCAAAACTGCAATTCCCAGCCTCTCGAACGGAGCACCTCACTCGGACTCTAAGGTTAAGGTTTAGCATGTCAGTCCCACTGCTGAGAACCCAGCAGTGCCATAGAATTTACTCTCCTGATGGTAGAAGTAGATAAGAAGTCCCCTGAGCACCGCGACAGCCCCAGCTAGCCTGCACGGCACTGAGGCCCTGCTCTTGGTAGACCAGATGTCTCTATGTCTCTGCTGGTATGGTAGGTGTTGAGAGCCAAGTGCAAGAATCTTGCAGGCAGATAGGGATAAACCAGCCTTGGTGGAGACATTTGCAAAGTTACTTTCCAAGAACAGCTCCTGTGAGGCACAGGACCTTTTACCATTGTAGTATGTTCACTCAGGTGACACCTACCAAAAAACTTCCTGGGCCCCTTGTCTTAGTTGTGTTTCTTGTCGCTATGATAAAATACCCCGACAAAGAGAAATTTAAGGAAGGAAGGGTTTGTTTTGGCTCACAGTTCAGGAGGACAGTCCCTCAATGAGGGAGAAGTCAAGGATCTTAAAGCAACTGGTTCCATTGGGTCCACAGTCATGAATGAAGAAGATAGCCTTGGATGTTTGTGGTCAGGTAGTGTTCTTGTTTACATTCAGTCACTTCAGGATTTGAGAAATGGGAATGGAGTCACCCACTTTTAGGGTAAGTCATACCACTTCAATTAGCATAATCAAGATAATCCCTCACAGGAATGACTGACATAATCTGAATAATCTCTCTGTGTGCCTAGAGGCCTGTCTCTTAGATGATCCCAGATCCTGTCAAACTGAAAGTCACATTCTTCAATAATAGCAATCTTTGGGGCCAGCATTTAATCACAGCACTTGAGAGGCAGAGGCAGGCAGATCTCTGTGAGTTCAAGGTCAGACTGGTCTACATAGTGAGTTCCAGGCCAGCTTGGGCTACAAGGAGACCCTGTCTCAAAAAGACCAAGAATAAAAGTCATAACAATCTTTAAATCCACGCCCCCCGCTGTGTCATGTACACTTACAGATCTTATCCCAGGAATGCATTAATTGTTGCCAAGAGCTGAACCAAGCTGAGTTCAGATCAGCCTTGGCTGGCCATACCTTGCACCAATTCTCTCTTTCTCCCTTTAACTCATTATGGTAGAATGTCTCCCAGAACCACTGATTGATATTCCTGAAATACGAACTTCATCTAGGACAATCATGACCAAAAAGATTGTAAACTCAAATCTTAGCAAGGGCTAAAATCCCACTCCCATTTCTGTATTTTACGCATTTGGTCCTCAAAGTCCCTCCTTGTATAACATCATAGTGGAGCTTGTGCTTGTGTGTGTGTGTGTGTGTGTGTGTGTGGTCTCTCTCCTTATCTTTATAAAGTCACCAGAAATCCATACAGGGACTCCATCCAAATGTCCTAATTTAATCTAACGGTTTTCCAAAGGGAAACACCAAAGCCAATGAAGTGCCCATGGCCTCAGGAGCATTTGTGTAAGGACTGGAAATTAAACCCCTGCATGAGTTTGGAAGGACAAACCATACCAAACCATAGCATCTACATCTTTGATTTGTTTTATTCTGCTCCTGTAGAAAGATGTGACATGTAGTCCAAGACTTCAAAAAGAATGTTCCCCAAACCCACAAAACTCCATTACCGGCTTATGTCTAACCACAGGCTTGCAGTATTTCCCTGCTGATAATAGAGAAAGATCCAGATGTCATGGCCACTGTGCTGATGCTTTGAGATTTAGCAGTGGACTTCAGAGACTAGGTTTTGTTACCATTCGGTGTCTGCCCAAGTTGTCCTTGAACTCGTGACAGAGAGTTCAAGGACACAGAACATTTTCCTATGACATGAACAGTAATTGTCCTTCTGGTCTACATACTGAGTATTCATAAAGTGAGCACTGAGGAAACTCAAACAGATTTTAGGTCTATTCCCCAATTCTCAGAGGCCCTGGGGGTGGTCTGGGTGTGTCCAGTAGCTGAGATCTGTTTGCATTAACTTCAGTGAACATTTAAAGGTTTGTGCATGTTAAAAAATCACTGGAACAGCCCTTCATTTAAAAATGTAACTGAATTGAGATTCCACCCCATCCCAGGCAGAAAGCCTGTCACTAAGAAAACAGACAACAAATCTTGACAAGGATAGGGAAGGGCCCTTGTACACTGGTGATGGGAATGTAAATCAGTGCATCTACCGTGGAAAATCAGTATGGAGATTCCTCAAAAAACTGAAAACAGACCTCATGCAGGACACAGCTCAGCCACTCCTGTTAATACAGTCAGAGGAACCAAGCATACAGTGGAGATACCTGTGAAAGGTATGTGGTAGGGGAGCCTATAACAGGGTCTTGACCTGCTGGGATTGTGCTAAGTACCTCCAGGGGAGCTTTTTTAGAGAAATGAACCTTTAAGCTGAATCTCGAAATATGACTGAGTTGGGACTACCACGCATAGACAAGGGAGACACACATTCCAGCAGACAGAGGGCTCAGAGGTGTTCTAAGTGTAGACAACCACGGGATGAAGGTACAGAAACTGCAGAGCTGGGTTCATTTGAGAAGCACAAGGAGATTGAACACAGAGACTGCAACGCTGGGGTAGACTGGGGTAGGCAGGGCAAGCCAGATTCAGGCGTTGTGTTTCTGACAGAGTGGTGGTCTACTGAATGCAGGGGTGTCCGGAGTTGATAGTGCCTGCATAGAGATTGCTGGGCTCCCAGGACTAGCAGTAGAGAAAGGAGATTTAGGAAGCAAGGAACACCTACCTGGGAGACCAGCACTGTGGAGACGGCGGGGCCAGGACTCAAGTCACAGAAAAGGTCCTCTGGAGAGACACTCAGGTGTAACTTCAAGAGACTGAATGAAGGGCAAGAGTGAGAGAGGAGCTGCCATTGATTGAGGTCATGTGCTTGCTGAGTGTCCCTCCTCCATCCCCATCGCCCCTCCCATCTTCTCTCTCTCCTTTCCCCTCTTGCTTTGTCTTCCTTCCTATTTTCAAGCACTCTACAGGGAAGTGATGCCAGCTACCACCCTGACTCTCCTCTCTCTCTCTGCTGAATGTCCTCTAATACAGAACTGCAAGTTTGCCTCTGACTCTGCTTGGCTTCTGTTACTTTTCCCATGTCAGCTAATGCAGCTATAACTTCCTTGGCATGCTCTCTGTGAAAATATACAATTCATTAATTTAACACAGGAGCTTTCCTTTAGAAGCCGTACACTGAAAGGAACAAATGTGAAGCAAGCAGAAACCTTCCAGGACCCTAGGGGAAGAGCCTTATTCACAGACTATCCTCCACAAATGTGCACTGGAATTAGGAAGCCCCGATTTCAAGTGTATCAACAACCTGAGCCAATGAATACAACCTAGGTATTGTGCACAGAGCTTCTTGCTGACTCCAAACCCCCTGTCCTATCTTCCTTGAGATATTTATTTTCTGCCTCTTATTCCTTCTCTAGTCTGTCCCAAAGAGCAGCCACACAGGAAAAAAGTGGCATGGAAAATCTCTGATGCATCACTGTCAGGCACATTTTCTTTTTGGTATTTATAATAAGAATATCGCTTTTCGTTAGTCATTGCAATATCCACCTGGGGAGAATGTCTAAATGATTTGGGAGAATAATGACCTCACTGGGGCAGGACTAGGGACCAAGCATCACATCTACACTTGCATAAGTGCTTAGACTGACACTGCCTGAAATTTATTTTAATTGGGATAAACTGCACTTAGCATGACATCTACCATTTAAACCATTAGAAGTGTAGAGTTCAGCCCTGGAGAGATGGTTCAGCAGCTAAGAGCATCAACTGCTCTTGCAGAGGACCGGGGTTTGATCCTCAGCACCCACATGGAGACTAATAACTTCTGTAACTCAGTTCCAGGGGGGAATCTGATGCTCTCTTCTGACCGGGGCGCACTTATACACATGCAGGCATTACACTCATACATTTAAAACAAAAATAATAAATAAAATAGTTTTAAAAAAGAAGTGTAGAGCTCAGTGGCACTAAGTACGTCACACTGTTGCAGCCACCACACCAAATACCCACCTCCAGGACTCTTTCTTTCCCTCAAACTGGAGCTCTGCACCCAGTAAATACTATGCTCCTCTGCCCACCTCTCACAATCACCATTCTGCTTTCACTTGAATCTTTGTGTCTCTGCTTTCAAATCTTTGAGTGTATTACTCAGTACAAGAGTTGTTGAATCATATGATAACCCTAGTTTAATTTTCTAAGAACTTCCACATATTTTTCAGTTGCAGACAACTCATTCTGTATTCTCAATAACATAAAGGGTCCAATTTCTCCTACCCCACCAACACTTACTTTCTATGGTTTGATTTGTTTGGGGTTTAGTTTGAATAGTAGCCATCCTAAGGCATATAATGAGGTGATATTTCACAGTTGTGAGCTGCATTCCCCAGCTCTTAGTGACACTAGGCATCTTTTGACGTCTTCTTGGTCATTTGTATGTTCTTTGCAGAATGTCTACCCCAGTCATTTATTCATTTCTAATTATGTTGTTCGGCATTCTGTTGAGTTAGATGAGTTGTGTCTTGTTCTGAATGTTAACCTAGTGTTATACATTCGATCTGTGTATATTTTCCTACATTCCTTCAAAAAATGTTCCATCCTGTTGATGGCATCTTTTGATGTGTAGAGATGAGCTTGAGAATTTCACACTCCAGCTCCCCCTTTGCCTCATCTTAGTCCTGGCCCCTAATATTGGTCCTGGTCCATAAGACACTTACCAAACTGAACATATTTGAAGTGACAGAGATCACACTTGGGTTTCTAAAAGCTTAATTAAGCAGAAAGCTTCATTTTTCTGCTAAGCTCCTTTGACAGACAGCCACATTGGAATGCCATTTCTGAGATCTGGTCTATCTGCACTGTTACAAGAGACCAGTGGCCTTAAAGAAGAGTTGCCGAAAGACTCTCATTATGCCATCCCTCTGTGAATATGACTGCTTAGAAACTCTTGTCAGATGACCACCATCAGTGGTCAGGCACTGTCCTATGAGGCTTACATATGACATATACATGTAGTGACCCATGTTCCGCTACCTTAAATCTCACAGCAGCCTGGTAAGGTATATGCTGTTTGGGTTCTCAGGCTACACCAGCAAAGCTGAATAAATCATTGGAGGTAATATAGCTAATAGGTGTCAGAGTGAGCATTTAAGTCATGGAGGCCTCTTCTGGAGTCTATGCACATAACAATTATAAGCTGTAGCTGAGGCAACATCTTCCACGTGCCCTATGTTTGAAGTTATTTTAAACCTTGGCATCCCCAGTACAGTTAGGTTCCAGCAAACTGCATTTTTAGGCTTCACTTAGCTGTGGTGGCTTCTCTCCCAGTGTTTCTTTTCCTTCCCTTGGCTCACAGATGCACTTCCTATTCTGTCTTCACATGAGCAAGTTCTGAACCTCCTTCCCAAGCCATCCATTTCTACCTAGTTCAGTATCTCTAAGGCTGTGGATACCCATGAGCTAAAATAGGAGACAGCAGCTAACCCCCAGGCATCCTATTCTAAAGCAATGATATTGGATCTCTACCTCTCCTAAACCAACCCTTGGAGAGTTAAGAGCGGCTGCACTCACCTCTTAGGTACCCAAACCAACAGCAACAAATACCACTCCTTCAGCTGAAAGCAGCAAATGGACGCCATCTTCACAGGTCTGTTGCTTCAGTCAGTATGGTCCATCTCAGGGAAAGAAGTGATTTGCTCATATGCTCACACACCCTCCTTGGCTAACCACATGTTATGTGCTCCTTGTGTTCTTTCACTAAAACAGATTTTAACTTGCCCCAAGAAACAAGATGTCTTATTAAGTCAAGTTAAATTACCAGGAAATACACCTTCTTTAGATCCTCGAGAATGATTCAAGACACCTACTGGTGTTCTCCAAGGAGCCTGGGGAGACAAAAGCTTGTGGGCTTCTATGGTCCTGATCATCTTGACTTTTTGTTTCATGCAGGATCCTGTGGCTCTACTCTCAGACAGGACAGTGGGTGTACCCAGTGTTTGCCTCACTCAGTCCACTGGGTATTTTCATCTTTCTCTCAGTCGCCTACATCCTGACTGCCAGCATCTACCTGTTTGGAGAGAAACTCAACCGCTGGAAATGGGGTCAGTATTCCCCTCTTGCCCATGGAGATTCCTCTTTCTAACCCTCTCTCCACTCTTCCCAAAACTAAGAGGAAAAATTAGGCCAAACCAGAATGTTTGATGCCTTTACCCAAAGGGCTTTATTGGGTTCTATGAAAGTCAGCAAAGGAAAAGCTTGGTGAAAATTGGCATGCCCTAGGAGGACTCCATCAAATATCTCCTCTCAACATTTCACTTAACTCAAAAACTAAATCTTCAGAAACTTCAGAACCCAGAGAATAAAGTGTTAATATCTTAACCATGAGAAAAAAAATCATATCGGGGTCTTCACTCACTCCAGTGAAAGCTGGAGGGACACAAGCTGTTAAAATGGTTAAAATGTCAGTTTCTTTTGTCCACATGAAATGCATATCTAAAGATAGTTTGCTCTGAGCTAAATATGAGTGACCATGACCTGAAATGTAGGTTCAGGTTTCCCCAAGTGTCATGCTCCTTCATGAAAGAAGTTACATGAACTTTTATAGTCATAGAGCAGAAGATAATCATAAATTGAAGAAATTTTAAGTATCTTATTTATTATCTTCATTTTATGCATATTGAGTATATTGCCTGCATGCATGTAAGTGCACCTGTGTGGTGCAGTGCCCACAGAGGCCGGAAGCAGGTGTTGGATCCCCTGGTGGAACTGGAGTTATGGAGGGTTGTTACTATGTGGGTGCTGAGAATGGAACCTGGGTCCTCTGCATCAGCAGCCAGTGCTCTTAACTGCTATACCTCTCTCCATCCTGTAAATCAAATTTCGACCAAATATAAATACATTGGTGGGAACAGCAGGTTGGTATTCACGTTATAGCATAATAGAGAAAATCTGCTATATGTTTCTGATGCTACCTGATAACATTTTAAACTCTGGGGTTGAGGGGAGCTAGTGGTCTGCCAAGTTAATACATTCTAAAGATTCTATGTTACAATCAAAGGGACACTAGGTCAGATGCAGTGGTGGACAATAGATGGCAATTAAGAGGAATAAAGATAGCCCAATATAATCTCAGCTCTAGATTTGGAACAGCCCAACACTCCAGAATCACGTGGCGCTCATCAGCCTGCTGAGTTGTTAACATAGGAATGGCTTTTTCGGGAAATTCCAATTCAGTTTTTTTTTTTTTTTTTTTTAAGGAAATGGGTCCATATAACCATCTTATCAATTCTACCCTCAATAGAACATTCTCAAATGAGTTCTGAACCCTCTTCTATCAACTTACTTCTTAACCTGAGTAAAGCAATCCCCAAACAAAAATCACATGAGCTATATATACTGATATTGGAATTAGCTAGACAAGGGCCCTGGGCAATGTGCATATGTCGGTAGCTAAGCTTTCTAATAACTGGTGTCTAGAACCATGTCGATGTTTCTTTGGGAGAGAACATCTAACAGCACATTTTGAAGGCAAGGATTTCATTCTCCATACCTTACTTCTGGCTCATTTTCTCCTCCACTCCAGTACATTGAACAATAATTAGAGATACCAGATAACCAGGTTATAAAACATTCATGGTTTTTGTTTGGTTAGTTAGTTTTGGTTTTCTTTCTTTCTTGCCCAAGGACACACATAGGAATTCTACCCTTATTTTGTACATGAAGAAGGTAAAAAGCCACCTACAGTTCCAACCCCAACCATTCAGCTACATGCCATTCTGTTCCATCCTACTTGTCGTCTCCTACCCTGAGTCTCTGAATGCCTGTGTATGCAGAGTGCACTTTCCAAGGGCCCTATGTGCCTCATTTCCAAGGGAAGGGCCAGACCTTGGAGAAAAGAGTACACAACTTGGATTTGTCACATGTTTTCTACTTTTGGAGGATATGGCTTATAAAACTCATAAAGGTAGTATCTTCTATGAAAGAAAACATTTACAAAATGAAATACTTAAACAAACAAAAAAAACCTAACTGAAATGTTAAAAAAAATTAGCTAAACCATACTCCAAATCTAGAATTCCAAATTTCATGGAATTACTCAGAAAAAAATACGGTCAATTTTCAAATATACTACATCTAATTCTAATGATTTGGCTGATACTTGAAATTCTGGATAAAGATTTCTGCTGACTTTCCAAATTCTGTTTTTAAAAAGGAAGAAAGGAAGGGAAGAAAAAAACTAATCCATTTACAATCTGACAGATGTAAATGCAAACAAAGAGAAACAAACAAAAAAACCATGATTACTTAGAGCTCAAGAATAAAAAGTTTCTAAATCACTTGTATTGAGTTTAACCATGATTAGCTTTTAAATTATCTCTCTACAAGAGTCAATATTAAGGTTAGGTTGGATTGAAAACAAGTGCCCTCTGGCCTTGTCAAGCACCTGGATAAGATTAGTGAATATAGGCTCATGCAGACACACATACATACACATAAAAAATAAATATTTTTGTAAATAAAATAAAATTTCACTATATTTATCATCCTTCAAATCACTATAATTGAAAGCTACTCTTTGTTGCTGCTGTTGTTGCTGCTTTGAGACAGGCTCTTACTATGTAGCCCCAGCTGGTCTGTACTTTGCTATGTGTACCTTTCCAGGCTAGCCAGAATCTCATACAGATCTGCCTTCTCTTTCTCCCAAGGGCTAGGATTAAAGGCATGCACCACCATGCCTGGTCTTAGAAAGCTGTTCTTAGTGTGACTCCTTGCTGTGTCTAATTCTCCATACAGTTAACTCCCAGTGAGCAAGGAACATCAATATTTACCAAGGAGCTTTAACAGGTACCAAGAAAATGCAAATATTCATATAAGCAATGGAGTTTAGTGTAGATGAAGATGTGTCTCTCCTAGATTCTAACTTGAGAAGAGACTAGGTGATATTGCATCAGAATATAATGATATGTGTTAAATCCCGAACACGTCATCATTAATTACAAATAATTCGAATTAAAGGAGAAACTGCAGTGGGGCATGGTTGGTGCACACCTGTAATTCTAACACTTGGGAAACTGAGGCAGTAGACATGATCACAAGTTCAAGGCCAGCTTAAGCTGCTTAGAGAATCCTGCTCAATAGAGGAAAAAAATAGAAGAGAAACTAGACGTCAACATCTCATTGGCACTTAATTATTTTAAATCACAAAAACTAAACAGAGCCGTCTGTGTGAACCTATTTTACCAGATTCTCTTCTGCTTATAGTACTTTATGGCTTCCCCAGGTTTCAGAAGAAAGCCCAAGTCTTTAAAATGACACACAAATTCTCGGTGACCGAGTCTGTCTTGATGTTTGTTGGTCATCTTCTGAATTTGCTGCCTCTGACTCTATGGGTCTGTGTCTCTCTAGTCCACCAGTCTTTGCCTGGCTCACATCTACTTGTTCAGCCTTAACTTAACCTCCTCCGGAAGGATTGCCCTGGTCTGCCCAGGTTGGACTCAGTGTCCTTCTCAGTTGCTCCCTGGCTTTTCCTCTGGCTTTTCAGCACAAGATTTACCATTTTAGCATTACTGCTCTTTACTATAATTTTAAGGATTTGTTTTTGCAGAAGGTCTTGGGTTTCTTAAAGGAAATGAGTATGTCTTAGCCATTTTTGAATTCTTATTTTTGCTAGCTCTCTCAATGACTGAGTCAGAGCAGATAGTTTAAAATCTATGGGCTTTTCTCTCTAGGTAGGAAGGGGGGCTTCTTGCAAAGGCATCCTAGAGACAGCATTCAAGGGGGAAGTGCTAATGGTTTTATATTAGGGTATTAGACCAGGAATTTGGAGCATAGGACGGTAGAGATATGGTGTACCTATTAGAGAGTGTGGTTGTTTGAATGAGAATGTCCTCCATAGGCTATCTGGATATTTGGCCCCTAGTTTGTGCCACTGTTTGGGAAGGGTCATGGAACTTGACTGTCACCATGCTGGAAAAGCATGTCATTGAGGGTGGAATTAGAGAGTATATAGCTTGCCCACTTCTATGCTTTCTATGCCTGTTTGAAGATGTGAGTGCTCAGCTTCCGTTCTGGCTGCCACCTGCCATGACTGCCCCACCACGATGGGCTCTTATCCCTCTGGAACATAAGCCAAATAAACTCTTCCTTCTATAAACTGCCTTGGTCATGGTATTTTATCACAGTAACAGAACAGTCACTAATAAAGAGGGCTATTGGAGAAGAGGTGCATGTTGGGGCAGGCAATATATAATGGGGAAGATCATTGAAAATAGTCATCTGCCTTATGTGTCTCCAAGGCAGTTCACTGAAAACCAGCAAATATTTTTCAGGTTTTCAATTCAAAGTTTATCATCAGTAGCTTTTGTAGCTGGGGATATACAATTGTCAATCTTTGGTAACACCATTTCAAAAAGTTTATCTTGTGTTCTATTAGAGTAATAAAGCATATGGTTGTATATAATATCTATAGTCATACTGACTAAAACAATGCTTTCTTTGCCACATCATCAGAAAAACGTTAAATATTTGTCTTAAACTCTGTTTCTAGCCTTTGGCATATCTGAGAGAAGATAAAGAGAAAACGAACATAAATCAGGGGTGGAGCTAACTCTAACTGCCAACTAGCAGACTTTCCACTGGGGAAAGTTCCCTTCAATCAAGAACTATTATAGCAAACAATATTACTTCACAGTCAGTTTGATACCTACTCCACGAACATCATTTAAGTAAGATAGATGACCTATTACTAAGTTGACAGTTTCCATGTAATATAGAAACAAACATGGTCAGAGCTAAAATTTGAGGACACAAGGGAGCCCAGAAACTGCTCAGCTCTGTGAGAATTCCAAACTAAGGACCCACTCTATGCCCCAACATGATTTCTGAAGTATTCACACCATGTAAAACTCTACAGAATAAAATCACTGTTGGAGCCCCACACAGAGAACTGTGTGGGAAGGTACTTACTCTGTGATGTTGGTGTATTAGTCAGCTTGTCATTATTATAATGAAATACATAAGACAGCTAATGCTATAAAGGGAAAAGTTTTGTGTATACTCACTGTTTTGGAGGGAGAAAATCCTATTGATTTGGCCTCAGGTGAGGGGAACAGATGGTAACAGATCATAGTGTTTGTTAACGGAGGAGCAAGCAAATTATTACATCTCAGACTACAAGGAGAGGGATAGATGGGGTCAAAGTCAAGCCTTGGTAGCAACTACCAAACAATTCCATGACACCTACCTCTGAGGATATGCCTCTTCCCATAAGGCTCCACCTCCCCAAAGTTCTTTCACTCCCAACAGCCCCGGCCTGAAGCCTTGGATTCTCAGATCAGACCCATATCAGAGCAGCGGGTATGTGGACATTTCCTAACATTTGGTCTAGCTAATTGGTTTTGCGTCCAACTCTTTCTACAGGAAGACACATCTACTCTCCTCTCCCGACAGAGCTTAATGCCTTCACTTCTGCTTTTCTCTAAGTCTTCACACTTGGCTGTTTCCTAAACAAAGGGAGCAGTGGGCCTGAAGAGCGAAGCTAGGATTATAGCTCACTGCAAAGGGATAAGGGTTGGTAAACACATAGATAAAGTGAATTTACAGAAACCTGAGAGTCACTGCGGAGGAAAGAAATTTGAGAAATTTATAGGAACCAAGCCCTTGAATAGGAAGGAAGCAGCTTGTTATTTAGTTGACACATGATACAGTAGAGGGCTAAAGTACACACTGCAGCAGGAGAAGGAACCATGATTGTGTTTATAACACAGGGAATTCCCATAAGAAAGGGAAAATCAGTAGAAGTATAAATTAACTCAGTATGAAGACAGTGGAGCTGGGTAGACACCAAGGCTTTGCTGCAGTCTGAGCTGGTGAGGGTGATGAACGGAAGGATGGCTGTAAGGGCCATGTGAACAGGGATGATGGCTGAGGGGCCACAAGTCACTACAGCCTCGGCAAAGTGAAGGTGCCGAGGACTCAATGATGGAAGATGTGTGATGTCTACTGTTTTAGTGGATTTGTTTTGCTCTGTTTTTTATTTTATATTTGCAGTGCTGGGACTGAACCCGGGGCCTTGTACATGCTAGGCAAGCACTCTACCACTGAGCTATATTCCCAGCTGATATATACGTGTTAGGGACAGGACTGACTGAGGTGGCAGCAGGAAGCATGAATTCCGCCTCAAGTCTTTATGCGTGGTTGTTTTGGAATTAGCGTACGGCATAAGAGGTTTCACAACAGAATTTTCATACAGTGTTTATTTTCGTCAACTCTGTCCCCCATTTCCCGACTTCTCCTTCCCGTCCTCTGTCTCCCCTGGCATGGATCCTGCCCTTTCCAGGAGTCCCCTTTCCAATTTTATATCACATGCTGTTTTTCCTGTACACTCTCTGCCTTTCCCTTCTCACGGTCCACTTTCTAATTAAAGACCTCTACCCACCCTCAAACTCACATACATACACTAGAAGACAGGATCCACATCTGAGCAACATCTTGTGGTATTTGTATTTCTAAACAGGTGTTACTTCACTTAATGCACTAATTTCTAAACCCATCCATTTTCTTACAAATTTATAATTTCATTTTGTTTCACAGCTGAATGAAACCCATTGTATATGTTTATCGCATGTTCATTATTCATCTGTTGATGGACAGCTAGGCTCACTCCACTTTCTAACTCTCATGAATAAGACAGTAATAAACACGGATGTGCAAGCATCTCTGGGGTAGACACAGAGTCCTTTGGGTTACGTCTAGGAGGAGTGATAGCTTTGTCATATTTTAGTAATACTTTTAGTTTGTTTCTGATAATCTCCATACTGATTTCCATAGTGGCTGTGCCAATTTACACACCCAGCAGCAGTGAATAAGGGCTCTTCTCTCCCCACATCTTCTCCAGCATTTGTTGTCATGTTTCTTTGATGATAGCCATTCTGACTAGGAAGGGTTAGAATTTCAAACTACTTCTAATTGACATTTTCCTGATGGCTAAGAATGCTGAATAATTTTAATAATCTTTATTGGTTGTGTTTCTTGAGAATTGTTTGGCTAATGGTTAATGATAATTTCTTGATCAGCAGGTTTATTTGGGGGTTCATTTTTGCAGTTCTTTATATGCATTCTAGCTAGTAACAGCTGCCTGCAGCACAGCTGCAAAACCTTTTCCCCAGTTCTGGAGGATGTCTGTTCACTCTGCTGATAGATTCCTTTGCTATGCAAAAGCTTTCAGCCTGGAATTTGGGGCATAAAATTGCTGCAGCAACACCCGACCAGGACCTCCACTGCTCTCACTCCCCAAAGGAAGAAGACATTGAGGAGAGAAAAACATTTTAAATTAGTATTGATAATATTCAGCAACAGGTAGGAAGGAGAATGAACTAAAGAAAGGTCATCAATTTCAAAGCTTAGGCAAACATTTATGATCATGACATATGTATGGGAGTTCCAACTTGTGGACTGAATGAAACTCATTCTCCGAAAGGAATGTATAATTTCAGCAGAAGCATGATCCTATAATGTGTTTACCAAAAACAAATCCATGTGTCGGTACTTTTTAACCCAGGCTGATATAAATTGATTTGGTGCGAGGCCACGGAATGACCCCAATTAGGTGAATGTCCACTCTTCCATTTCCTCTCTAATTTCACGCTGTCTCTTTGTCTCTATCTGCAAACTCTCTGAGTTTGCCCATCGATGTGTGCAGCATACAAACACTCAAAGTAGCAGCCATCAGAGGCTGTTCTGAGAGCTCAATGAAGGCAAGAACATCATCCAGTGACTGGCTACCCACGCACTGAGCCCTGAGGCAGGGGACCAGACTGCTTTTTGTCCTTGCCCTAGTGGTGGCTTGTTTATCAGCGCTCTTCTCCCCTGGAGTAAAAGTGCCCTTGACTTCCACTGCCCCAACAGGGTCAATGTCTACTCCTCCCCGCACCGCAAGGATATCTATCTGTTAGTGACACCCTGAGGTCTGAAGTGTCTTGGTTTTTGTTTGTGCAGGTGCCACGATGAAGCCACGGATAAAGAAGAAGTGAGAGCATACCATGTTCCAAGAGCCACAGAAGAAGAAACATAAGAATTGTTCACTTCTATTATTATTTGTACTGGGAGTGGTTTGGCTGAACAATATAAGTAGAAAGGACAGAGAATGATGTATTAGTTTAATAAAAAGTTATGAAAGTAGCTGAATTTGAGGTTTCTTGGTTTTCTGAAAGGTTGACAGACAACACCTGCTCCCTTGCTGACTTTGTCTGACCTCTGCGGAGGACAGTTTCTGGCCAAACTGTGGACAATGGCTAAAGAAGCTCATAGAAACCTGCTGATAGAAGGTATTTAGAGAAAGAGAGCGAGGACAGGAAATTAGATCATCCAAACACTTCACCTTTAGAGGAATATGGTGAGGACACAGACGACATGTTACATACATCAAAGTTAGTGTCAAGCTGGCATGGAGGTGTGCCCCAGTAACTCCAGCACCTAGGAGGCTAAATCAGGATGATTGTGAATTTGAGGCTACCCTGGATCACAAAGCAAGGCACTGCCTTAAAAGACCAAAAAAGAAAAAAAAAATGTTACCGTCAAAATGAAGACAATGGTTTCTGTCTCATAGGTCTTCTGATTCCCGGCTTGGAGACAAGTTTTTGATAATCCCAATTTCTCTAAAATATATGTATTTTTTTAATAAGATAGCTATTTTCACTGATTTCTCATCTATTTTTCCCTTAATTTGAAGATGAAAGCTACTGAAGTTGTATGTCTACTCAGTATGGTAGCAAATTCTTGGGGGCAATGAAAATCATTTGCAATAAATACTGGGAAGTCTGCCCCTTTTCAGACCAAACACTTGAGGCAGGTATAAACATTGACCCTCAGGGCGCTGCTGTCAATCAAATGTCTCTTCCCTTTGAATATTTATTTGAATGTAAGCATGGGCACGTCACTGTAAATACAGGTGTGCGTGCTCGTGGAGAGGAACGTAGGTGGGAGGTAGTGTGAAGGGGCTGTGGTTTCCCCAGCTCCCCTCGGGCAGACTCAAGCTTTGTTTTCGCTGCTGGTTTCCAGGTGCATTTTTCTTAGTGCTATCTACTCCTTGTACATGGTACGGGGTTCATAAAAAGATAATTTCTTTCAAGAGCATATCATGCATTTGATCATATCCACCTTTCATAATCTCCTCTTTCTCCCCCTCCCCCTCCTGTTCGTCCCCTAACCTCCCTTCTGTTTTCATGTTGCACAGGCACACACACACACACACACACACACACACACAGGTCTACATATCTATACACAATCTGGTATCCTAATGTGGCGCGGGGGGGATGATATTTGTCTTTCTGAACCGGGCCTATTTCACTTGATATGGTAATCTCCAGATGTGTCCATTTCTAGCAAAGGCATAATTTCATTCTCTGTGGGTGAATAAAACTCCACAGAATTTTCATGTTCCTTGCATTTTCTGTGTTGGGATTTTCACGTTTGGGATAAGGTCATTGGGTTTTTTAATCACTTGTATTCTTCAAGTGGAGGTATTTGCAATGTTCAAATGGAACTAGGTTCTCCTAGCAATGTGGGGTTGCTTCTCCCCACTGGTCTGGAGCTCTGCCTTCATTGTCTGGCCATCAGCCCATGGATGATTCTAGACACCAGTCTCTACTCCCAGCACTCTACCTAGAGTAAAATGCAGTGTGCACAAGCAGTCACAAATGATAGATAGGATCCCTATGAAAACACAGTAATAGTCAATTACAAACAAGACATACACCAGGCCTGCCTCTGTGCAGTCCCTCATGAGGGCAGGAGGTGAGTGCTAAGCCTGCCTCTGTGTAGTCCTCTATGGGTATGTGGGTACTAGGCCTAGCTCTACGCCAGCCTCTGTGTGTGGGAGGAGGGTGCCAGGCCTGTCTATGTGGTCCATTCTAGACTATGGCCAAGGAAAGATGTCTACCTCGTGCAGTCTGACTTGGTTTTTCCTCTGTCCAGGCATTCTGCAGGCCAAGTCTCACAGTAGTCCTGAGGCACTTGCTCTGTCCGAGCCATCTCTGCAGCCTCCTGAGGATCTTTGTTTTAAGCCATGCTCCCAAGCCAGTGTGTTGTCCTCCCACTGGGAGGAGAGCCCACCTGAAAGAACTAACTCAGGACTCTCTCTCCTTCCATTTTGTTTTCCAAAGTTTCCATCTTTTTTTGTTACTAAAACTTATGTTTCTTCCACCATCACCTGCCTCCTAGGATAGCTGTTCTCCCACAACCCCAGTATATTCCCAGGAGTTTCTAGCCATCCATCCATCCATGAATGGTACCTGCCATCTTCTTCCTCCTAGGGCCACTTCCTGAACAACACAATGACCCTTGTCTGGTGGTGGGAAAACGTGATTAAGTCATCTGGGGTCATGTGGGTTGGGATTACGGGCACCATGGTGAACTGTTTCGGGGCTTCCCTGGGTTTGGTAAAAGTGGATGCCATAAACAGCCTTGAAAGATTAAAGAAGCAGCAAAATATTCTGACATTTTGGGCATGGATCCCAAGGGAAGACTCAAAGACTAAAGAAGGCAGAAGAAACAAAACAAAACAACAAAAATCCTGTTCTGCCTCTTCTCCTCTCTGCCTCTTCCTATGTAGTGAGCCTCCAGACTTTTGCTTGAACTGGGAGCTCCTCCCTACGCTGCTGCTTTTAACGGCTTTGAGCACCTGGTCTCAGCAGAAGCCCATGAGCAGTTGTCACAGTGGAAACTCCCCAAATATGAACCTCACAGAGGATCGCCCAAATTTTCCACACCCTAAAGATGACCCGGCCTGCCTGCATACCTCTCAGAGCCACAGTAAGCTCTTGCCTGAGGTGAGCCTGCCAATGTTTATCTGTAGCTTTTCTGTCCCAGCACCAAATTAAACCTTGATGGCAGCATGGCTGGCCGCTGTGGAATTCTGTTCTGACACTAGAAAATACCTCAGACCTGTGTCCCACTGGGCACATGCATCCAAGCAGACAAATGCTTCTTGGGGCTAGTATAGCTTAAATTACAAGCACCAAAGAACTTATAATGAACACTGATTAAACATTCATGACTGCACGGCTATGTTAGGCCCTTAGCAGTCAGAAAAACGACAATAGAAGCCAAATGATGAAACCAGCAATCATATTTGAACAGTGGCCTATAACTTACCATCTCCCATTTTAGCCTTACAAACCTGTAAGTTGAAAAGGCACTGGGTCCTCATTTTACAGTGAATAAACTGACCTTCTGATGATGGTGTGCTGGTAAATGTTTAACAACCAACTCCAGGAAAAAAAAAAAAAAAGTAAAACCCTGATTCATACGATTGGCTCCTTTCCCTGGTGTAAACACTCCCCCAGCGGTCTTTTTAAGACTACTAAGATGTCATCAGATTCAGTGCTGGTAAGAGATGTGCCCAACCCACCCGCTGCCCTCTGGTCCTGAAGCTCATGGCTCCAGCAGACTTTTGAGTCCCAGAGCAGAGAAATGACAGGTCCAGATTCACGTGGATAGCCGATGCCTCAACCCACCAGCTTTCCTTTTTATTGCAGAGCAAAGCAAAAACAGTGATTATAAGCAAAACCAATTCCCTATCTAGCAACACTAGACAGGAGAAAGGGGGCTAAGTGTTGTGGGAAATCCTCATCCAGGCTGGGGCGGGGGAGAACACCCTGTGACCTCCACTCCTCCACTCCCCACCTATATGTCAGTACATAAGCTAGGTTCTGGGGTTGCTCTCTTACAATGTGAAAACAATTTGAAGTGGGGTAAATACTGACCTTCCTGCCTAACGCAATATACTCATCTCTTCCTCCTCTCAAAGGGTCATACCTTCCCCAAGCTATTTTGAGCTCCTCTGCACCTACTCGTTTGCAGTATTTGTCATAACAGGAAGCCGGTTTCATATACAGTAATCCTAATCACGTTGAGCCTGCATGCGGGGAGCTTGAGGGGGCTGAGGAAGGAGTGAGGAGCCAGGTTTCCTCTGAGAGGCAGAGCCCTGGACCCATCCCAGGACTTGCCTCCTTTCCAAGACCCAGGCTTCAGAAACCTGATTCATCCCACAGTCAGACAGCCTTGTTTTCCTCTCATGTAGTTGGTGGCGCTTTTTTTTTTTTTTTAATAAAGCATTTTGAGTAGGCGGCAAAGCCAGTCAGCTGTTTATTTATAGCTGCAGATTTTCAATGCTGTATAAATTAAAGTCATTGCTGAATGAGGCCCGCGCCCACTCACACACACAGGGCCCCTATCTGTGAGTCCTTTCACACAGTTTGACTGTACACAGTCTAAAATGGGAGAAAATGACATGCTCAGAGTCAAATGACGGAGCCACAGCTAACCGGCAAAGCAGAAAACCAGCAATTATTTTTCCCCAGCACAATATGGGAAATACGGCAGGTGCAATTATCCAATATTATTTAACAGCAGCACCGGTTTGTGATGTAGGGAGAAAATAAAGGTTTCTGTGTCTTGGAGAGAGAGGAAAGAAGGGAGGGAGGGAGGGAGGGAGGGAGGGAGGGAAGCAGAGAGAGAGAGAGAGAGAGAGAGAGAGAGAGAGAGAGAGAGAGAGAGAGAAACCTGCCTTGCAAGCTTCTGTTTCTGTGGATTAAGCTGTGTTATGTAAATTGAAACCGGCCAAGATTCTCAAACAAGGAAGGGAGAGCCACCTGGCTCCAGGGCCTCCCTCACGCCCAAGAGGCTGGCAAGCGGCAACACCACTGGATTTCTGTGGAAAGGTCCCCAGCCCAGGAGGCACAGATTGAACACCCTTCTCATCCCCATCACAATGGCTCCCAGGTAAACGGTGGGAGGCTGGGTTGCTCCTGTCCCCTTAGAGGGACTTGTCCAGCATTGGGCTTTCCATCCCTCCATGGTGGCCCACAGGAATAACTCATTCCTGCTGTGGTTTGCATGTGAAATGTCCCCACAGGCCACAGTGTCTGAAGACTTGGTCTCTGGCTAATGGTGCTGCTTTTGGAAGACTGTGGAGCCTTTAGGTGGAGGCTTACTGGAGGAAGTGAGTCACTGGGGGGTGGGGCTTGAGGTTTGATAGCCTGGACCTGCTTCCTGTCTAGCCTCTTCTGAAGGCAGATGCAGTAGCACACCGGTCACTGTGCCTTTCCCACCGTGATGAATTGAATGCCTTCTTAAATCCAAAGTCAAAGAAACCCTCCCGAGAGTTGCTTATAGCAGTGAGAAAGGTGATGCCATTTCTTTCACCGCCTCCCCATCTTTGGCATGCATCACTTTGTTAACCCCATTCCCCAGCATTGACCTAGTCTGGGTGGGAAGACCCTTCGTCTTCTTCCCGCTCCTGTCAAACAAGCAGCGGCGTCCCTGGCTGCAGATCTCCCGGTGGGCTGCTTCCCAGCTCTCCTGAAAAGGTTTTCCTTATTTTCCCTCCAGGGCTTGTGGTTCTCTGCTTCCTCTTAAAGCTCATAGTCCAAATCACTCTCTGTACATATCCTACTCTGTGTCTGTTTCCACAGTAGGGTGGGATGCTGGAAAAAATACTACCTCAGTCCTAGACCAGAACTGAGTTCAAATTCTGACTCTATGCTCACTGTCTATATTGAAATTCAGGAAAACTGTTAGCTTACCTGAACCTTTGTTCTTTAAATATTCAAATAAGATTAAAATATTCTCCAAGATTGGGTAAGATAAGGTTTGACTATCTAAAACGATTAGACAAGATTACAGTGTTGGATCCAAGTACCTAGTATCCAAAATCCTTACCTTATAGACTGCAAAATCCTGAGGTCAAAGGGCCCTGTCTGCATTTGTCCCCAACAAAGCCTAATTCTGTACCTCTATAATATACTGAATCTATAGTCTGAGGGTTGAGAGCTTCTTAATCTTGGCTTCATTCCCAAACACTTCCCTAGATGCTGAGACCACCCACCAACATCAGAGCCAATTATTTCATGTAAGATGCTTCTTACCATCTCCAGTTCTATAAACTATTTCATACTAATAGTCAAATTACAATTTCATATGACCTGATCAGAACATGGGTAGAATGGGACACAAGATGGATTTTGATGATTAGAAGGCAAGGAGTGTTCCTCACTGTAAGGATTTCTTATATGCCTCTTCTTGGGAAAATGTGGACAAATGTCTACTCACCCAAATGGGGAAGCAAGGAAAGACCAAAGAAATTATTCCAACAAGTCTAGCTTAGTAAGTCAGTGAGTTTACTGGGGCTATTTACACACATATGGGTGAAGAATTAGTTTCAGGAGCATAGTTGTCTCTTTAAGGACAAAGCAAACTCAGACCTCTTAAGTTTTAATGGTACATTCCGGGTGCTAACACTTCAGTGCGCATTCTGGCACCAAGTCAAGAGCCCATGAATGACAAGGTCTGAGTTGTCCAATACAAATAATCCCCGAGGGACAGACCAAGTCCAAGGTTAAACTAGCCAGCAGAGCCCACAGCCATAGAACCGTTAAAAGCAGGCTGCACCTTGGAGAGTGTGTGTAGTTTCCTGATCTGGCTTTAGGGACTGCAGCCTGGCTAGCCTCTTGATTTACTTTGTTTACTAAATTATGTAAATAAATTTTCCTTTTTACATCAGAGTCTCAAAGGCAGCTGTATTACCCAAAAGTTACAACTCCAGAGCTCCCTAAATGACTTGCAGGTAACTCAACAGGTTGGAGAGTCTCTCTCTTTCCTTAAGCAGTCCTTACTGCTTATGTAACTTTGGGGAAGGGGCATCATGAACCTTATAAATTTCAGGAACTTCCTGAGACTTGTGAGTTGTTTACATCCCTAAAGAGACTCTCTTTAGGATGGAGTATTTCAATTCAGAACTTCCCAATGTTTAAATTCCAAGGAAATTATTACTCAACAAGATTGCGGGTAGGTGGAACTCTCCAGAACACCTAGATGACCCTATTTACCCAAAGGAGAGCCTAAGGAATATGAGGTTCCAAGTTGGGAAGATGGGCTCTTAACAGAGGTGGAAGGGAAGAATCAAAGACAAAACTTGTTCGGTTTGGGAAATGGCTAGTCATTAAGTGCTTGTCATGTAAGCATGATTCAAACCTAAATTTGAAACCTCAACACTCATGAAGAAAGTATACATGTAATCACAACCCTGGGGATGAAAACAGGAGAATCCCTGGGGCTTTCTGGCTGCCTAGTCTAAACAAATCCTTAAGTCCCAGGTTCAGTGAAAAACTCCGTCTCTAAAGCTGATGGAAAGTGCTGAGAAAGTTCCCACCGACAACTTCCGGCATTCACAAGTACACACACACACACACACAGAGAGAGGATTCATTTTACTTTATGTTGCTGTTACTCACCTCTTTCTGAAGGATGTGCTTTTGTTAAGGCCTGAATCTCATACCACTGTATTACATCACACCCACTGTGACTTCATCAACCTACCCCATGGTATGATTCTTAATGCCACACGTTAGTTATTTTTCTGTTGATGTGATAAAACACTGACCAAAGCCAACTCAAGGAAGAAAAGGTTAGCGTATACTTTCGGATTATAGTACAACACTGAGGAAAGTCAGAACAAGAACTCAGCAGGAACCTGAAGGCAGAACCTGAAGCAGAGACCACAGAGGAACACTGTTTACTGGCTTTCTTCCTCCTGGCTTGCTCAGACCTACCTGCCCAACCCACAGTGGCCTGGGCCCTTCGACATCAACCAGCAATCAAGAATATGCCCACAGGCCAGTCTGATGGAGGAAATTTCTCAACTGAGGTTCCCTCTTCTGGGGTGACTTTAGTTTGTGTCATATTGACAAAACAAAAACACTAACCAGCACACCACACCACATATCATACTAAGGCTAAGAGTTAAAGCAAAGGCCTTCTCAAGGATAAAGCTTTCCAGTTTTGTGTGGTGAACCAATTTAAATAAGTACCTCTTGTTGATTTAAACCCATATACATCTAATCGTTTGGTGGTCGGCAAGTAAGTTTTAGTATGGGAGAAACAAGTTTCACGAAGTGAAAAGGGCACAGAAGGGGCAGGCTGCAGATTCCGAGGACAAATGTCACCTAGGTTACAACTTTCCACCGCAGAAGTTGCCAGTGGATGGATGTGGTTCTGCACTTCTCCCTGAGAGTGAGAGTGAGGTTTTGTCAGTAACCTTGGCAGCTGACGGGTCAAGAGAATCGTCCATGCCTTTGGAAATGGATGGAGAAGAAAAAGTTGTGCTGTGCTATTCAGAGTCTCCGTCTTGATCTGGCTTATACTACAGGAATTCAAACTTGCTTTATGCATGCCTAGCAAGAGAAGTTAATGTTGGGTTATCACCATTCTTTATTCTTTTTTTAAATTTATTTTTATTATTTTTATGTGTGTGAGTGTATTACCTGCATATGTACAGGTTCACCCATGTCATGCAGATGCCCATGGAGGCTGAAGAGGACATTGGATTCCCCCTGAACTGGAGTTTCAGATGGCTGCTAGTCGCCATGTGGGTGCTAAGAATCAAACCTGGGTCCTCTGCAAGAGCAACCTGTGCCCTTAATCAATTGAATCATCTCTCCAGCCCTAGGGTTATCACCACTCTTTTCTGTTGTTGTTCTTTTTTTTTTCCAGACAAGGTCTCTGTGTAACCTCAGCTGACCTGAGAACTCACTATGTAGACCAAGCTGACCTTGAACTCACAGAGATCTGCCTACCTCTACTTCCCAAGTGCAGGGATTAAAGGCATGTGCCATCAAGCCTGGCTGATTATCACCATTCTTAGGAAGAGAAGGGATGGAAAGAATAAAGCTGGATTCCATTGGCTCCTGTGCATCCTGAGGCAACACTGAACATCCACAAGATCTTTCCTACCCAAATATCTATCCTATTGACCAAATATCCTAAAGTGCTAGAAAAATGGACACTGTGTACTTCTCAGGAGAAGGGGAAACAACTATCTTATTTTTCTCCTCTTATCTCCCTACAAAGCCTAGAGCATTATTTATGGTGCATGTTAAATACATATTTGATACCCAGTCAGATTTAACTAAAATGCTACAGACTTGGGGAAGCAGCAGAACGCAGCTCCACATACATCTGACCCCCAGGCCATCAGCATCCCTTAATCTCTCATGACAGATGCTCTCAGGAATACATTTTACACCATGACTCAGAAGAAAACCACAAGTTTTTAGTGAATTGAACCATAGGGCACACCACTCTCTGTAGAACTCATTATTTTTTCCTTCATTCAACAAGTAATTATGAAGTGCCTCCACTGTGTACAACCCTGGTGGCCTCATCCCATGGCTATCTAGGGCCATTTGCATTAAGTTTGGAAATTTGCATCATTTTTGGCTCTCCAGCTTGTACTAACAGCTGGCTGCTACATCAGCTCCTCTGAGACGCTGACAGGAAGGAGAGAAAGACCACTTCTATCACAAGAGCTTACAAACTTTCCTCAGAGGCTTAGGTCTGGCCTGAGCAGGTATATTTCGTTATACTTCAGGGATTTGTTTTCACTCAACACTAAATTTTATTAAGCATTGAATGATGAGGTAAGATGACATGGAAAACAAATACCGACTGACTTTTACCTAGCTGGGAATCGGCTATGTGATTCTGAGGAAAAGAAAAAAAAAAAAAAAACCTGAGACATGCTTTATTACATATGAAAATTTTCTAACTACATCTAAAAGGCAATTACGCTGTCATTTCGCACACGTGCATTAACTTCACTTGCCAATTTATAAAAGCACTTGGTTAAATAAAATTCTCTTGTTATACAATAGACCGCATTAGCACTACTCGTATTTTCCTCTACCAGACTCTTTCTACCACTGTGACCTTTTATTGTCGCCACGCATCTCAAAACTTAAAGGAATAGACCAAGAGGATCATAGCTCACCAAGACAGCCATAGCTTCCCCACTCAAAAGTATGTGTTTCCGTGTAATCACATCAAAAGAAAGGAAAGAACAATGGCATAGAGTTGTCTGAACATGAAGAGAACTCTAAACCCACTTGGGAGCCAATCGAGACCCTGGGCATGTAAGACAGGAATTACTCATCTGACAGGGCAATAGCCTCTCTTGTCCATGAGCAAAGCATTCCGAGTCCTGCGGTCCGGTGGTAAAGGTTAATTAATACAGCAGGCATAGTAAGGGATCAACCACCATCAGTCAGAATGAACCAGGACAATTGTGATACTATGCAGTAAAAGTCCTTCAGATGTGTGAGTTGCTTATTTTCTGTTTCGTGTTTCGGGATGGTAGCTGAGCATGAATAAGTGAAACCAGAAGGTGAAATTGCAGGTGAAAGGAGATGGTTGTACTATGTTAAAGAAACCTATCAGCTCCTTAGGTGAGCTTAGTTCTCCTGAAAGGAGAACTCTGGAAAGCGGGTCCTCAGCACAAAACTCTACTTATTTGGTGTGTTACAAGTGATCAAAAGACAACGGCTCTCCCTCTGTGGCTGACGGGTGGAGACGTGCAGGATGGGCAGGTCTTTGATGCTGACCCACTGCCCAGCTGCATCTCACTCTCATCACCTGACATTTACTGTGCCCTCACACTGTCACTCTCAAAAGATCCTTTAAGTACCAACAGCCTTGACTGCTGTCCACACACTAGGTTGCTCACCCAGCATCTAATAGTCCTAGTGACTATTTCATCAAAACATTGCTATTGCTAATACATCTACTGTGTAAATTCCTTACAGTTACATAAGAAGTAGCATAGCTTTTGTTTGTTTTCAACCTTCAGAGTTATCGTCACAAAGTGAGACAAGCTACGCACCTTCAACACAATGGAAGTCTACCTCCTTGTGGTTGTGGCAGCTAATGATCTCAAGTGTTAAGCAGAGCAGCACCAAGCCCCCTTGGAAGGGTATCGGGAAGACCGTTCCTACTGGTGACTCCCAGTGACCCTTGTTTTTGTCATAGCAACATTCTTGTTTCTGCCTTCCAATCCTTCGGTGTCTGTCTGTCAGATCATAAAGAATCTGGAGTCCAAACCCAAATCTCTTTCTCTTTTCTCATAAAAATTCCAGTCACTGGATGGATACAGCATCTACACTAAATCCAAGATGATTCACTTCAGGATGCTTAACCCAACACATCTGCACAGGCCCTATGTCCAAGAAGGTCACTCTCTAAAGTTCTACTGGAAGATGCTGTTCAACTCAACGTAGCCATCCTGGCAGGAGAGAAGATATTAAAAGAGAGACACTTGTGTTCCTCCTTTCAACCATCAGAATAATGAGACTATAGATCCCAAGGAATTAGGATTTCCCCAGGGAAAGGAAAAGGGGACATAAACGCTGGGACCCAACCACCAGGTGGAAGGGGAGCTTATCTCTCTAAAAAGGATTTCACACAGTGCTGTCAACGGCAGGACACACTGAATAAACCTCCTTTCCCTGCCTTTCACAATTACATGTCTATTGCATTGGCTTATTGAGAATGAGTGGCTGAGCACAGCTTATTAGAGTTGCCAAGGCCAGGTGTGTACCCTCAAAGCTCTCGTAACAACAGCAAATTATTTGTATTTATTGAATGGGGAATTGAGGCTTCAAAGTCATAGTTATTGAATTGTAATTCTTAACTGCTCTCATTTGTCTATCCTGGGAATAATTCAGGATCTCTACAGCGTAACCACCTTGAAATGGGCATCTGTGGTCTTACCACAGCACAGAAAGACAGATATCATTATTCCAGTGACAGAGTAAAAGAAACGAAGGCTCAGTAACATTGAGGGATTTGGGAAGACAAAGCTTAACAGGTTGGCTCTGGTGCTGGGCACTTTTGTGTATACCATACAACTTTTTACCAAATCCTGTTTCTCTCACCTTTATGATATTTGAAAAATTCAACCCTTCCTCTGGTTCTTTTAGGTCAAAATATTTAGCATTTTCCTTTCTAATCTTTCTAAGTCAATCTGTAAAGGAAGCAGGTTTAGAGAAAACTGTACCATTGTGGAAATGACCTCTCTTTTGAGCCCGAGCAATGGGAACTGGCAGAAAGTAAGTAAAGGTCAGTAATGTAATGTGGTGAAGTACACGCTTAGCAAGCTTATGAACCTCAGTTTAGACCTCATCAGCATCAGAAAAGAAAAGGTGGGTTAAACAGGCAACGAAGAGAGCCTGCAAGAGAAAAAGAAACACCAAGAGCTGCTGAGGGGGCTGTGGCTTCAGTGTGACCCCAAGAGTTCATGTGCTAAAAATTGATCCCCAAATTCTTATGGAAATAGTAGTCTTTTGGGAGGTCATCAAGACTGAGTGAGGTCACGAGAGGGGTCTTCACAGTGACTTGCTAAAAGGAGAAAGACTGCAGAACTGCTATGTTGGAAACTCACTATTTGATGTATTCTGTCATGTTAAGACCAGCACAACGCCCTTTCCGGAGACTGAACAGATAACCAAAGCCACATTTTAGACTTCTCAGCCTCTAGAACCATGAGCCGAATAAGTTCCTCTTCTTTATTACTGGTCCAGACTGTCCTTCTGTTATGACAATAGAAAGGGGACAAGGACTGGTGTGTGGGGCTGAGGCATCTAGCCCTCCTCGCCTATTTGGAATCACCCAGGAGCTTCATCCGTACTCCAGAGATGCTAAATGGGTCTGGGCTATGAAGCCTGCCCTGGGAGTTTTAAACACCTTTCTAGATCATTCTAACATTAAGCCAAGGTTGGAGTCTCCACCAAGGTATGAAAATCCTGTTTTAGTTGCCCTTGCACAGGGAAGCAACTAAGGTCTTCAAGCCATTGCCTTCTTTCCTAGCTGTCTTAAGGGGCTATTGAAGAGACACTTAGTGCTGAGAGGTGGGACAGGTGGCATGATTCACTACCTGGTCCCTTTGGGTACACAGCAGAGGTGACTTTGAGGCAGACTGTGAGGCCGGGTGACTAATGTGAACCCAGTTCAGTATCCTCTACAGAGCTTTCTGGTACAGACTTCTCATGCCTACCTACAGACATCAATCAATATGCTTTCCTAGCAGTGAGATCCCAGACTGCCAGCCCAAATGGTGGTGGCTCCTGTGGGAATGCTACTGGCGCTTAACACCAGCACTCCTTCTGGGCCTCCAGCCTACCCAGTTTGGACTTGCCAGACTCCATAATCACATACGCCTTGAATGAATTCTCTCACATACACACATCCACCTGGTCCTGATTCTCTGCAGAGCCCTGACTAACATACTCCTGTAGCTTCTCTCTACCTTAACCACCTTCCTCTCCATCTGCCTCCAGCCTCTGTGTGCCTACACTCCTCCCTCGAGCCACTCCGTATTATTCGCTTGCAGTCCCTGTGACTCATAGGCCTATAATAATCCTTCAGCTTCCGCTTGCCAAGCTCTCCCTCCTGTCTTCATTCAAGAGTCTCCCCAAATCCCACATCCTCCAATTAAAGAGACAACAGTGTGTCCTCCCTAGAATGAACCCAGTCAGTGGAACAGATTCACAGAGAGAAAGGGAATAGATGAGTGTTAGTTTGAGAATTAATTTTGCCTCACATGACAGCAAGGGAACTCTGTCTTCCAAGATGGCTTAGGGGATGTTCTGCCTGTGTCCTCACCATGCCTCACAGCCTTGTCCAATTTATCTTCCCAGGTGAATAATGGTACTGGAAAGGCTGTGGTCCTGGGTGCTGCTTTCTGAGCAGCACTAAAAAGCCATTGTTCTGCATGATGTTAGATTGCAAACCAAACTCCTGCTACATCCTGCTCCTAGGACATTGTTTACAAGGCGAGTTGAGTAAGAAGACCTGAAAGAGTTGGAGAAACTCCATAAGAACCACAATATCCTCTGGATTATGGCCAGGCCCATGATTATGGAAGCCCAATGTGAGGGATCATTCACAGCATTCATAGCAAGGAACACAGTTGTGTCTGGAGGTCCACGAACCCCACCTGAGCTCGCCTGCAGGCATCTCAGTTCAGAGGTGTTAGAGTCGCTGCAGTGACAAGAGTAGCTATGGTCAACCCATGGCAGTTACTGTGTCAGGACCTCAGGGTTTTCCTCATTACCTCACACCGCGGATGACAAGAAACTTAAGCACTACATATCAGGAGGGGACCTTGAAGAGTTGCTGTCGCCCCCATTAAGGCACACTCCTAGAGGTTTCTGCAGAGATTCAGGACATGGAACTTTAAGGCTCTACCAAAGATCTACTGTTCCAAATATCCCAAATGGCTTGAAGAAAGGGTGATGGTCAAAAGAAAGGCTAGGCTGTACTTTGACATTATGTGGGCTCTAAAGTGTCAAGGTAAAAGAACATATAGGACTCTCAAGTCCATTAGTCCCATTTCCACAGCACTTAGGATCATGGGTGACTCACTGAGCCTTGTCGAGGTTGGTTTCCTCATAGGCAAATTGGGAATGTGATGCCTCCTCTCTGTTAGAGTTTCTAGGAGGATGGATATTAATAAACATTGAGCACTCAATAAACATTCTTTTTTTTTTCTGTTCTCCTAATTCAAACCTAATCTCCAACCATGGGTTTTTATCGGTTATAATTTACAAGTCTGGTAGACTTTGTGTTAAATCCCAGGGCACAAAGGGACTGATGGTGCCACTAGAAGATAGAGATGGAGGAAAACTCACTGTCTTCATGACCCCACCAAGTCAACAAAAGGGTCTCAAATCACAACATCTATCCCCAGACCTGAAGCTTGAAAAAAATAAAAATGAAGAAAGACGACAAAATGTACTATGAATGCTGTGGACTGCAGAAATCTTAGATTTTAGAACCTTCAAGTTTTCATTGAGCACTAAAAGTTGAGCAATTAATATAGCTTCAGCAGACTTACCTGGAGAGAAGCCGCTTGCTGCAAGCGTCCTTCCTCTTCCTGCCCGACACACGGACAAACTTTCCAGCCAGTCCTTGCTTCACAGTGCACTAGAAATCAGTTCAAACAGGAATTAACAAAAGATGAAGAGGCCCCCCTCAACATTTGGAGATGGAGTATTTAAAGCACATTTGTTTAGTTTCAGTCTCCTCATCTTATATTAAGATGGCTTGGCAAGATGTCTTTACAGTGGTTGCATAAATTTAATGCAGAAGAGGAAAGTGTGTGCATGTATGAGTGCACGCCTGTGTGTGTGTGTGTGTATGTGTGTGTGTGTGTGTGTGTGTGTGTCCTTCTGGTCTTTGACTGCAATTTTCTCTCTCTTTGGTTCTAAGCCTACTATTAAATGAGAATATGAGAGCCCTCTGGTGGCTACATTAACTCTTTCCCTTTCTGAAGCATATCTTGTCTGTGAAGTTACTCTGCTGTTTCAATTAGCAGTTTGCTGATCGTAAAGGGATGATGGGTGTTATCACACTTTCAATCTGTTTGATTCTCATACTCTGCATGTAGACGGCCAAGCCACATTCTGAAAGGTAGAAAAATACCTTTTGAGTAGTTTTTCAGAGGTTTAATCTAACAAATATTTATTGGGAATCTATAAAAGTCTGATGTCATACTAGATATGAGGAAATTTAAGTAATTTTAGCTGTAATAAGCATATGGTAGAAACAAGCGAAGTTGTGGGGATAAGACCCCCGTAAACGGATTAGAGTCAGTCTGAAGAGATGGGCTTAGTTGTCCCTGGAACTCAGCTAGTTACTGGGAGGATGGGCTCTTTCCACATAGATCGGCCTTCCTCCTGTCTTTCTTCTAGGGAGGCCTCCTCTTGGCACACACCTGCTTCCCCTTCCAATTTTCCTCCATGCTGTGACACAACAATAACCCTTATCAGAAACTTGGCAGATACTGATTCCATGCTTCAGAGTCTCCAAAACTGTGAACCAAAACCAGCTTCTTTTGTTCATAAGTCAAACAGGTCATCTGCTACAAAAACATCAAAACAGAGACTCAGACTGTGGTCAATGCAGGCGTACACTAGAAAATTCAAAATGTACAATAGTGACTGAATTTAAAAATATTTTTTCACCTTCTTATACCCTAATCCACTCAAGTCCCTCCCCACCAACAAAGCAACTGTAGGTCTGCATATCTTGGTCATTCATCTGCGGACTCTCTACTGAGGTACAAGCAGACATACTTTTTGCACAAATGATGATGTATTGTTCATTAGAGCCTTGCTTATATATATTTCAGTGCACACTGCTAAAACTTCTAAATCAGTACAAAGAAGGCCCTTTCATTCTTTTTTAAAAAATATTTTATTTGAGCTGGGCACAGTGGCACACGACTTTAATTCCAGCACTTGGGAGGCAGAGGCAGGCCGATCTCTGTGAGCTCAAGGCCAGCCTGGTCTACATAGTGAGTTCCAGGCCAGCTGGGGATACAGGAAGACCCTGTCTCAAAAAGACCAAAAAATTTTTTTACTTAAGGGCTGGAGAGATGTACTGACTGCTCTTGCAGAGAACAAAGGTTCAATTCACAGCACCCACATGGTAGCTAACAACTGTCTGTAACTCCAGTTTCAACAGATTCAACAACTTCTTCCGACTTTGAGAGGCTTTGAACAACATAGCACTTACACAAATGCAGGCAATATGCTCATCATCATAAAAAATAAAACAAAATAAATAAAACATTTTAAAACTAATTTATTATTTTCATTTCATGTGTATGAGTATATCACCTGCATGCGTGTAAATGCACCTGTATTGTACAATGCCCAAGGAGGTCAGAAGAGGATGTTGACTCCCTTAGAACTGGAGTTGTTAGCTGCCATGTGGGTACTGGAAACCAAATTCTAGTCTTCTGCAAGCAGCTAGTGCTCTTAACTGGTGAGTCATATCTCCAGTCGCCTCTTCATTCTCAAGAATACATAGCATTCTATTATATATCCCCATACCTTGTCTAATTAGTTCCCTACTGATGGAAATGCAGGCTGCTTCCAAGCTTTCCATATTATAAGTTAGCACTGCAGTGAGCATCTTCATATAGACATCACTTCGCATAGGTGCCAGAGTATATTTAGAATAATTCCTAGAAGTGGAATTATTGGATCGTATAATATGCATATTTTTACTTTTGATACTTATTGCCAAATTACCCTTCAGAGCGACTTTATCAATGTCTTTCTTCCCTGACAAAATATGGGCTCTTTTTTCCCCACAAATCCTCAGTGACACAGTGAGTTATAACTTGGTGTCTTTACCAATCTTATGGGAGGAAATAGAGTCTCAATAGAGTTTTAACTTATGTTATTCTTATTCTGGTTGAGGCTAAACATCTTTTAAGAGCATTTTAAAGTATTAAGCTGTATCTTCTTATTTCTTTATACTTATTTTCAGCAGTGCTTTGAAAGCAATCCAGGGCCTTCCGCATACAAAGCAAACACTTCACCACTGAGTTACACTTCCAGGTCTGTATGTATTTTCTATAACAGACTTTCTATTATCTCTCTCTCTCTCTCTCTCTCTCTCATAGGAGCTTGTGGCAGGCAGCTTCCAAGCTGGGCCCTGATGGTTCTGTGCCCTCAGCTTTTGGTATTCAAACACGTGGCACCCAGGTAGTTCCCTGATTCATCTGTGTGTCCAATAAAACAGAGAAGTGATATTATATCATTTCCAAGCTCACTTATAAAAGTGTTCTTCTTCTGTAGCTCTCTTGAGCCACTCCCCCAGATAAGCCGGGGACCCGTCCTGAGCAGACAAGGTGGCACATAAGATGTGGCTCAAGTATCCCTCAAGTGGCCAGTGAGGAACAGAGGCCTCCAGCCACAAGCTGCAGAGATGACCTCAGAAGAGGGGCTCTAGCCTCAGGCAAGCCTCAGGCTACATGACAACCCTGGCTCCTGTCTCTACACAAACTCATGTGCTTTCCCTGTCTAGGCCCCAAATAGCTCAGCCATGCTGTACTGTTTCCCAGCCTACACTGCCAAGAAATAATAAATTCCTATTGCTCTGGGCTGTTAGGTTTTGTGGTACTTTGTTTTACATATCAACTAATAATATAGAGTTCTCAATACATTGAGAAAACTAATCCCTCTCCTGCGCTTGAGTTTATGAAAGGTTCAAATACATTTGTTGAATGGTTACTGGTCTCCATTGTGGACCACGTTTTTGTTCTTTTCTTTTTCTTCTCTTGTCTGCCCTGAGATGTTTTTATTTAACTTTTATGCAATGAAATGTCAACTTGGGATTACTTTTATACTTAGAAATGATAAAAGCAATACTTGGAAAAATATCCCATATTTCCTCATTCCCAAGAATAAAGGATTCAGGCCAGCTGGGACAACCTTCTTGCTAAAATCAAATAATAGATAAAATAGCTTTCTAAAATAAGATAGTAAGGAATTAACCAACCGAGTTCTAAAAGACGCCAGGGTCTCAGAAAAGGAAGAAAAGAAACAGAAGCTTTTCCCCACGAGGAAAAACACCGAAGATGTGCTAAACAGCTCGAAGTTCTCGAGCACAGAGTCCATGCAGGTCGGAAAACTCATGCTAGACCTTCCCTTGCATTTGCTCAAATGGAAAACCTCCAGGAAGTAAAAACTACCAATTACCTGGGAAAACAGGCCCAAGATAGAGGTATCTTAGTACTGAGCACAGGGGAAAATTCACATGCATCCACATGCACACACACATACACAGGCACATAGACACACGCACACATACACTCACACACATGCACACACATGCATACGCACACACATGTACATACGGCACACACGCGCATGCACACGTGCATGCACGCACACACACAGAGTTCCTAAATACCTTTATATACAGATCAGCCCTTCGGAGAAACTAGAGCCTAATTAAAAAACCAGGGAGATCCAGAAAATTCCAAACCATCAATTTAATTTTAAATTGGCTACAGAAAGGAGGCTATGCCCCTACATACCTAGCAAGGGCAAATGTGAAAGTAAGAAGGGCACCCTCCCCCAAGGACTCACCAAAATGCATGATTCCTCTGGAGTGACCCCATGGGTGTTTAGTGCAACTGAGCTTCAAGGAAAAGACTGAGCATGAGAGAGAAACAGCAGCAATAACAGACACTACAAATAGACCCTGAAGGACAACAACATGGGGAATAATCAGATGTGACTTATGAAACTATCTTCAAATAAATGAAGATTGAAAAATGTCTGCAACAAAAAGAAAATGGTAAAAAGAAGAAATAACCTTGCAGATATGTCAAAAAACCAAGCAGAATGTCTAGAAACAGAAATGAAAGAAACAAGAGTTAAAAGCCATGTAGATGCTTTTAAGAACATAATGGATAAAATCAGAGAGAACTAAAACACTGATCAGAAGAAGGGACAGAGAGACAAAAGACAGAAAATGGAAAGTGGGGTTAAAAGTAATGGAAGACCGAGGGGGGTCTGCCACATGTGGGACTCAAAAGAAGTCGTGTGTGTGTGTGTGTGTGTGTGTGTGTGTGTAGCTATATGTTAATACAAATATTTGAAAGGTAAAATTATTAAAAATTTAATTTACAATGGTCTAAAATGACAAAAGACTTAGAAAATGTTTTTTTTTACTATAGAATTTATTTACTGTGAAACTCCCAGATCTTAAATATTCGGTTTGATGAGATTTGACATCTGTGTTCTATCCTGTACCCCCTTTGCCAGTCATGATATAAAAGACTTAAGTATCTGAATTACTTCAGAAAGTTTCCTCATGGTCCATCTCAGGTCCACCTCCAGCCCTAGCCAATCTGTGTTCTGATTTCTTTCACTAAAGATTAGTGCAGATAAAAATTACATCACCGTACATGTACCCGGGCTATCTGGCTTCTTTGTCTTGGCACAGGTCTGATGCTTTGAGGCTTACCCATATCTTTCATCCACATTTCATCATTTTTATTACTTTTAATATGTATGAGAGCATCCCAAACTATTTATGTTCTTCTTAGAGGTCCAGGTCAGTTTTAGTTCATGCCGTTATAAATAACACCACTGTAGATTTTCTGTACAAGCCTTTTGACAGATAGATTTTTTTTCCTAGAAGTACCTAGAGGTGAAACAGTGGGGTCAAAATGTATTCACCACACTACTGAATCATCCAGTAAGCGGTGACCCATTATACTGTCAGCCTTTAAAACTAGGGGCCAGGTGTGGGTCACCGGCTTATCTGATGTCTAGCACAGTAAGCACTGATACAAATGTCTTAAGTCACTATACTTAGAAGAAAATATTTTTTAAAAAGAAGAAAACAATGCAACTTCAATCCAGTTTGTCTTTGGTTATACTGAGGTACTATTTTAAGGAGATGCTTTGTTAAAAAATAAAATTAGTCTGGCATGGTGGTGCATGCCTCTAATCCCAGCACTTGAGAGGCAGAGGCAGGCAAATCTCTGTGATTTGAAGGTAAGCCTGGTCTACATAGTGAATTCTAGGCCAACTGGGGCTACAGAGAGACTGTGTCTCAAAAGGACCAAAAAATTTTTTTTAATTATATGTATTTATACATATAAATATATATAAATATATATATATATATGTGTATAACATGAAAGACCAGGAACTGTGGTCATACATACTTATAATCCCAGCACTCAGGATATTGAGACAGGGGGATCATGAATCTGAGGTCAGTCTATGTTGCACAATAAGAACTTGTCACAAAAATAAAAACAGGAAACAAAAAATGTTTAATAAAATTTGAAACACTTACAAAATAATAAAATTGGTTAATATTTATAGAACCCTAACAGTACTGTGTTCACTCTTTGCTAAGTAATCAATATACGAAAATAAGTCTGACAGCAAAGAAGTACCTTGAAGGATGCAGATAGCTTTTTAAAAGTTGGTGCACTTGTAGAGATGACTGGGGGGTCGAGTGCTTACTGTTCTTGCAGAGGTTCAGTTCCCAGCAATCACATGGCAGCTCACAACCCCTGTAACTCCAGTTCCAGAAGATTTGCCACCCTTTACTGGTCTCCATGGAGTCTGCATGGACGCAGTGCACATAAACTCATGCAGGAGCATGTCATGTATGCAAAAATAAATAAATAAAAGTTGGTGCTTCTATAATGAATATGAAGAAGGAATTTTGTCTATTTTAGTAAGTATTACTATTTAAAGCATTTCAATCCAAGTTTTTCTACACCAAGGATGAAAACAATAATAGCAGCTCTTACATCTCCTATAAGTACAAATATTTTTTAATTTATTCCTTCAACAGAAAAGCTCAGTGCTGGGCAGTATCTCATGAGTATTGTTATAACCACTAAGATCATCAGGCAATATCGTGTGGTCACTTACTGTTGGGCCTACATAGGTGACTATGAGCTTCTGAAAGAGGGTACTATTCCACCCTATCGTGAAGATTAAAAGATACAATGTTTATAAACTCACTGCTGCAGAACTGCGTAAATGTTCAATACAGGCCTCTGCTGCTCTCGACTTGATTCTTCTCTCAGCCATACTTGATTAAGCCTCTAGAACTCCCATTAGGGAATCTCCTGCTGTCAACATGTTAGGTTCTAGCAGTAAGTCAAGACAATCACAAATACTAGTGTATTTTCCGTCTTGGAATCTTAAGACTTCACTGTAAGTTCTCGCTGATTGTCCAGTGATGTGACACGACAATTTTTTGTTTACCGTTTCATTCTTGGCTGCCTTAGTTTATTTTCTTGTTGCTGTGATAAAAAAAAAAAAAAAAAAAAACCCTGGCATAAGCAACTTAAGGGATAAAGGAGTAATTCTGGTTTACAATTCAAGGATACAGTCCACTAGTAGCAAGTTACAGTGCTCGAGCTGGAAGCATCGCAGCCATGATCAGCTATCAGCGATGAATAGATGTCAGCTGTCTTTCTCCAGGGACCGGTACCACCTCCGTGGATAGGCAGGCCTTCCCACTTCAGTTAAGTGCAATCAAGATAATCCCCCTCGTCATGCCCAGAGCCCCACGTGCCAGGTGATTCTAGATTCTGTCAAGTGAACAATTAGTAGTAACCGTCACACTGGCAAAATGGTCACTCCTGGGCAGGTGAAAGAACTCCAGATCAAGCTTCACGATTCTTCTCTCAGCCATACTTGATTAAGCCGTTAGAACTCCCATTAGGGAAACTCCTGCCATCAACATGTTAGGTTCTAGCAGTAAGTCAAGACAATCACAAATACTAGTGTATTTTCCCTCTTGGAATCTTTAAGACTTCACTGTAAGTTCTAGCTCTGATTGTCCAGTGATGTGACATGATGAACCATTTATATAGATTGATCAATAGTTCTAAAAATAAAATGCTGTATCTTATCATTTTTACATAAAACAGGGAGTAGAATTTAAACACTGTTAGCTACTTACTGTTATCTTTTGAGCCCTGAAATACTGAAATTCTATAATCTTTCACGGAAGCATCATTTTTACAGGAAATTGCAAAAGCTACAAAGTCTCACTAATTAAAATCAAAACAAATAGATCTACTATCAAAATTTTATGTCCTTAAAAATCTCAGCTGGGGGTGGGGCGTGGCATGGTGCCTGGAGAGATGACTGAGCAGTGAAGAACTGCTCTTACGGAGGATTTAGATTTGGTTCCCAGTACCCACACAGTGGCTCACAACCATCTTAACTCCAGTTCTGGGAGACTGGATGCCCTCCTCCAGCCTCTGTGGGCATTGCCTGCCCATAGCGCACATACACACATGCAGGGAAAACACTCAGACCCATAAAATTAAATCTTTAAAAAAAAAAAAAACTCAACATGAAAATTTAGGGGTGTAGCTGCATGAACTGAGGGAGGTTATTTAGGGGTGTAGCTGCATGGACTGAGGGAGGTTACTTCCTTGAAGATCTGCACCTTTCCTCTACTTACCTCCTAGCCCCTGAGACAGCTCTGATGAACACAGTGGGGGGGTTTTAAGGGTACTTGACAATTACTCATTTTCAGAGATGATGCTTTCCATGGCACACATTACCACTGTACACCTGACAAGGCAGACGCTGGAGTCTCTGAAAATCTCTGTTCTGATTCATCGCGAGTCAAGATGTGACTCCTCATCCATCAGAACAAACGTCTCTGAGACTCCATTTCATCACAAGGAGTAGTCAAAGAACCATCCTCTTTGGAGACTCCACAGCAGCAGACACTTGCTTTTTAAGTGTCACAGAGGTATTTGACCTTTGAGTTCAACTAAAGACAAGTACTTTGAACCTAAAGAAGTCCTTCAAAGTCCTGGGAAACGGTACCTCCCCTCAGTTCTAAATGTCCTGACTCACTAATGACCTTTCACTTTACAGATTCACATGCTACTTCTATTTATTTATTTATCTACTGGCATAAAGGTGCATTTATTTATTTGAACATCAGCATGTGGAATGACACCAAGTTAATATCTCAGAAAGGGCCTAAAAGTATACATGAGAATCTGAAGCAAAGTAAACCAAAGAATCAGTAAAGACAATGTAGTATGTTTGTAGTATTGCACAGTTTACCCAGGACATTTGCATAGCTGATCTACAACTCAGGTTCTTACTGACAAAAAAAAAAAAAAAACAAAAAAAACAAACAAAACCCAAACCATCCTGGCTAATTGCCACAGAAATACATTCACTGCATGGAAATGAATACTCTTCAGCATTCACATGAAAGCCAGAGCATAATCAATTAGGAGCTGAGGGAGTCAGTTCAATGTGGTGTGGAAAACCCAAGCCATCGTCATACGTGATCTAAAAGGTGTCTCAGCAGTTGCCCCCGCCCCGACCACTGGACATTGGCCCCCGCTGTCACTGTGCCCTGGGTTTCACCTCTGACAGTTTCTGAACTCTTTCCAGATTCAAAGTTCTAGGTGCCGGTTAAGAAACAGGTAAGTCAGTCAAATGCATGCTAAGCAAGCATGACGACCTGAATTTGGCACCCAGAGCCAATGTAAGAAAGCTAGATATGGTGGGACATGGGTGTAATTCCAGCACCAAGGAAGTGGAGACAAGTGGGTCCCTGGGGCTTGCTGGCCAGCCAGCCTGACCTAGCCACCAAGCACCAGGCCGTTTAGAGGTCCTTCCTCAAAAAGCACGCTAGAAGTACACACGCCCACTCCAAAATCCACTAACGTTCCAAGTGGGTATGTCTAACTGGCTTAATATGTGCCCTAGGTGTTAAGAATACAGGAAGAGAGAACATCTAGTTAACCTTACCTTATCCCTTGCCTCTTGATGTGCCTTACTGTGTTAGTTTTATATCAATAAAATGCTACACTTGGTACCTTAAACAACATGAATTTGTGATTTTAAAGTTTCTGTGGATCAGAATTCTGACTCAGCTTCAGCTAGGAGTTCTGCTCATGCTGTTATCAAGGTGCCAGACAGGCTGCATTACTGTCCAAAAGCCCAAGTGGGGAAGAGCATTTCTAAGCCCCATAAAGTGATAACTGAATGAATTCATGCTCTGCTCTATGTCTGAGATGCCCCCTTTCTTGTTAGTTGTCAGCTGGAGACACGGGCACTTGGATCCACACTGAAGCCCTTGCTTTATCCACAGGTCCATTCCTCCACAGGCAGTTCGGCAAAAGGCTCGTAATTCTTCAAAGCTGGCAGGGAGAGGATTATAGACTATGCAAATCAGAGGATGGGACTCTTGGGGTCCATCTTTGAATTATGTTTGCCAAACTTAACAAATAGTTCTGAGTATTTCTCACTTCATCTCAACAAATAGCAGACCAAAGCTACAGTTTCCAGTTTACTGAGGAAGAAACTAAGAAGTTAAGTAATTTGATAGTGGCCATATAGTCACATGACCAGGTGTGAATGTGACACCAGGACTTTGACAGTGCTCTCTACAAAGATACCTGGAAGCAAGTGGTAGTAAACATTGACATTCATAAAGAGCCTGGTTTGACAGAGGATGACAGCCTCTGAAGAAAATTTTAAAAAGACTCCCAAGACCATGGCTGCCCCTGGAGGCAGCTCTCAAGTCATGAAAAACAAGAGCAATAAAGAGCCAAAGTTGTCTGAAGTCACAGGCATCTAAGGCATGATTGTCACTTTGAAAAGAAGCAGTTCAGAGCGAGTTTCAAAGATGAATCTTCACGGTGGGAAAGGCTTCTGAGAGAGCAAGTGGGAATGGAGAGACTGCGGCTGAGGCCCTGCGTGTCCACTCACTGCCCCCACCCCGTGGCTCTCCTTACGTTCCCCTCCACAGTTCAGAGACCACATTGTCTCCTGAGGAGGCTTTCCTTACCTCGAAGAGAATTTAAGCACGTGCCAGCTGATATTATTTCCTTTGTCATTATTCTGAAAATCTTCCCAAAGACGTTTTAAAAAGGCAGGAGAGAGAAAGAGCTAGAGACAGAGACAGAGAGCGACAGAGATAGAGAGTGACAGAGATAGAGACAGACGGAGATAGAGAGACAGAGACAGAAACAGAGAGTAGACTGAGGTAACCATGAATACAGTCTGTATTCTATAATTAAATGTTTGCCTAAGAAGATGTCTTTGTGCCCATTTGTGTGCAAATGTATACAAGAAAAAAAATTAAGTGGAAAATAGAGATAGATTTTTGTGCAAATAACATATTCAGATGTATCTGGATGCATATAGATATTTACCCTCTTTTATTCACATACATGTAATCTATGTTACATATAATGAACAAAAATAAATCCTCTGTGTCCATCCCAGCCCTAGTAGATAACCTTCAAGTTATTAGTCTGCTTGGTCTCAACTTTTTCATCTATGAAGGCAAAATGGTTGAAAATTTGAGTTCTAAAAGTGTTCATACCTTCATCCACAAGAGGCCAGAGAAAGGGCAACTGTGAAGACAAAGCCATACAAGCCTCTTCTCTCTTCTACAGGTGGAGATGGATCAGTTCACATTAATCACAAGCAGGCATGAACCTGATTGCATTTTGGATTACATTTCGATGAACCACTTTACCAGACACTTTGGGCTATTTTGTGATATTTCCTTACTGTGGAACTACTTACCATAGTCATAGAGAGAGCTACTTAGAGACATGTGCACCCCCCACACACACACACGCACAAAGCATAAAGACAACATAGTAACCAAGTTACCGAAGAGGCGCAGCTGAGTTAACAGAGGCCTGTAGGAGCAGAGGAGAGTGGGCAAAATACTCTTCCTGCCCAGCGGCGTTCGGAGTTGGCCTTACCATCGTGCTCACCCTCGTACAACAGCCACCTCCTCCTTCTCTGATGACAGCACTGCCCAACCCTGAGTCCGTATTTCCTGTATTTTTTAAAGCATCTCTTTGATGCTTTATTTTCTCCTTTAGGCAATGAATTAACTACACTGATGGCCAAGGAAGGCCCCAGTCACATGGTCTATGTGGCTGGTCCCTGTTTCCTGCCATCTAAAAACACTGAAGAGCAACAGTTTATCTCAGCATGACCAGGAGGACTGGCAGCTCCCAGCTCTGCTTTACCCATCGCTTTCCATTTCTGCTAGAGAATAAACATGAGCAACCTGCTGACTATATTATTTCCTTGACCGCCATTGTGAAAAGTTCCCAAGAAGCTTTTGAATGGCAAAGTTCTGTGCTACAAGGCTGTTTGTGTGCCCAGGAAGATGCAAAGACGCTAAGGGCCACAAAGATGGCCACAAAGCAAGGAGATGGATCCCATGCATTGTAGAAGAAAATTAATCTCGCCTTGCATGGTGGATGCCTGAAGAGAGGGACTCAGACTTCTTTCCTCTCCCCCAAATCCCTGGGAGGTTGTGAAAATGAATTGAGCAGCAGGTCTGTCTCTGTTCCCACTCCCCAGTCTCTAACATGGAGTTCTGGTGATAAATATGGGTTGTGACAAAAAGAAAATTACCTAGGATTAATAGTTTTTTGTTTGATATTTATGTTGATAGTCTGTATTAAAAGAATGAGAATTTATCTCTTCTCCTCTTCCTTTACCTCCCCTCTCTCACTCTCTCTGCATGGTGTGTGTATGCATGTGTGTGTGTGTGTGTGTATGTGTCCATGCTTATGTGTGTGCAGCCATGTGGAAGTCAGAGGTTAATCTCAAGTGCCACTCCTCTGGAGCCAAACTTTGGTTTTTGAGACAGGGTCTTGGGAGGGCCATAGGACTGCTGTCACTATCCGTTACATTAGAGTCAGTGACTGTGTTGACTGGGGGATGAGGTGGCTTCTTCTCAATGCCTGGGAGCCCTTACTAGAAACAAGTTCACATGTGTAAATTCTCGGCTCAAATTAGAGGTAGAAACCAGGAAGTGTCCAAGTCTGTTCTAAGAGAATCTCTTGTTTCTCTTAGTTGCTTGCTGAAAATGTCTCCAAAGTTGAGCATGCGGATTGCAGAATAAATCCACAGACTCTCCAGTTTCACCAGTGATGGTTTAGAGTATCGGCTGGAAAAACTAAAAGACCTAAGTATTAGAATGGAGGCATCTGTGCAGATTCAGATGGAGCTCAGGACCCTCCCTTGTAAGTAGAAATTTTTTATATTTCTAGAGACATTAGCCACTACACTTCAACTTTAATAATGGGGCAGATATCTCTTCTCTTTAAAACCCTTCCCATCTGGTCCTTTTGACAAAATACCCATAATTAGGACCAAATTTGAGCTCTCCCTCATGGAGAGCTCAGGAGGAAATAAAGTACACACTAACATAATTGTAAAATTAGATACATTTACCATGATAGAAATCTGAAAAAATTTATGTGGAAGTGTCTTCTGGGGATGCCAGACCAAGAGCAAGGAGTTGAATAGAGGCTAGACTGGATTTTATTAAATATAATGATATGGGTGCTGTCAACAGAGAGTCTGAATTTGAAGTTTATCGTGTACAGCTAGATGTGGATTTAACAGTTTATCAACAGACTGAAAGCCATGGCATATGGTGATTGTGATTGTGATGCCTTAGTCCATGGTAAGCATCAGGAATCTGTCAGATTCTTCTTGGGAATACAAGGCTGTCGAAGTAGATTTATAATGTGTTCCCTGAATTCCCTGCCCCACACTCCACATCCCAAAGTGGCCAGAAGATATTTCTACAAAAGCACCGAGGTGAGTTCTTGGGCACTCTATGGTAGCTGCCTTTGAGCACTCAGTGGGAATGTGAGGTCCTAGCTTTTCACAGGTGGTTTGGTATGCTGATTCCCAACAAGATGAAATGCCTGCTTCAAAACGCACACCAGAGGGCTGGAGATGAAAAGAGAATATACTGCTCCTGCAGAGAACTGGAGTTCAGTTCCCAGCACCCACGTGGGCTACCTCATGATCACCTGGAACTCCAGGAGGTCTGATGACCTCTTCTGGCCTCCTCAGGCACTTGCACTTACATGGGCACACACACATACACACAGGCATATATACAAAGTGAAACATAAGATAAATCTTTACAAATAAAAAAAGAAAAGCACAGGAGTTAGATGGTCATTAAAACGTTTCTGACTTACAGTGAACTTGGGTGATGATATGTCAAAGAAATAAGTGGGCTCCCTATGACCATGTTATCTGATCTATGCTGGGGCTGCCAAACTTCCTATAAGGCTATGGATAGTCATGTTTTACCCTTTGCAGACCAAGGGGCAAAAAGAAGATGTTACAGAGGTAATTAAAAAGATAAAATCTCAAAAGGTTTCCATTGATAACATTAAATTTAAAAATACTTTCTTTGTAATAAATTTCTTCTTGGGGCTGGAGAGATGGCTCAGTGCTCTTGCAAAGGACCTGGGTTCAGTTCCCAGCACTCACATGGTGGGTAACAATCGTCCTAACTCCAGTTCCAGTGACTCCAATGACCTCTTCTGACCTCCTTGGGCATTGCACAACATGGGTACACTTACGTACATGCAGGCAAAACACTCATACACATAAAATAAAAATAATAAATAAAATATTTTTTAAAATATATCTTTTATCAAGGAGCACAAAAGTCAGGTATAATATTTTGCTTCATTCAGGCCTTAAATTAGTGCTTTCTATCACCAAAAACGTTTGCCAATTTCATCTGTTAAAGCTGCTCTTGAATACACTTTGTGCATGTAACTTTAATCTTTGAAACTATCTTCTTACACAAATAAGTATTGCCAAACATTAGCCTCAGACTTGGGAGTGTACCATTTTGAGTATGTTTTTTTATTTAGCACTTATTTTATTCATGGAATTCTGTCAGGTTCTTCCCTTATTTAGCCATTGACAGCTTAATGACAGGGACATGTTCTGAGAAATGTGCTGTTTGACAATTTTGTGGTTGTGTAAATACCACAGAGTGCATGGGTCACACACTGACGTAGGCTCTCAGGGTAATCAAGAGGCACAGTAAACAGGAGGCATTGTGGCTGTCACTGGCATGACACAGCACGTTATTCCATAGTAAATGTTTTATTTTTATGTTTAAAGAGTACATTTGATAAAAAATATAACAGCGAAAACATAAACCAGTAGCACAGCCACTTATTACCACAGTCAACTGTTACGCACTGTTTATAACTGTGTGGGCATTTCTGCTTTCCTACCGCAGGCAGAGTGGTAGATGTCTCTACACTAGCATTACCACAAACATGTCAAGAATGCATTGTGCTATTACTTTGTGATGGCAAGAACATCATTAGGCCATAGGAATTTCCCAGCTCCATCATAATTCCCACCTACTGTTGTATGTGTGGCCGTCATTGACCATAAAAACATAACAGCCCATGACCAGCTCTGCCTGTTAGCACATTATTACACAGCAAATTAATCACTTTCAATGGAAGGTTATGATGAGTTCCCCAATTACAAAGTGAAACAGACTTTGAAATCTGTAAATTTCCTTCAGCCTCCATAGGGGTCTAAAACACATTGATCTTGGGGATATAGCCATACACATTTGTGTGGTAATGGAAATCTTGCTTTTTCATTTAACTGTTGACAGCTCAGAAAATGCCAGAAGCAGCTTGACACTAATCGCAGTTCAAATGTTAGCTGCCAGCATAATTTTACTGAACTGCAGTTTCACATATAGAAATGTCATTTGCCTTGCAATTTTAGGTTAAATTCATTAATAAACATTATGAAGTCTGTAGTGAAGGTTAATTTCCTAAGCTATACAATATTTGAAAACAGTGGTTTAAGAGTTCTTTCAGAAAAAAAAAAATCAGTCTCATCTCCAAGTTCACTGACAATGGTTAAATAACAAAAACAAAGGAAAATGTATGGATATTTACAGATATTTGTATTTTTGACAAACATTCCTTACATTGGCAGTATTTAAGTGTGCAAGATGTAGTTTGTTGCGTCTCCTCGTTTGACAGGAGATAAACTCATATTTTCTGCAGAATACCTAATAAAAGTATAATTCAAAAAGCATACAGAAACTTTCAATTTATGTCTGTACAAGCTTTATAAATGTATCTAAGCTTTTTTGTTTCTTCCACATATATTTATTTTCTAACCTTAATTGCAACACATTGTCACAAATTTCGAGTTATGTTGAATTAGTGATTTCTCACCTTTGAATACATGCTGACCTGAATTTGCTCCACATTGTCCCACAGACTAAATCTTCAGTCATTTCAAACTAGTCAAAAATGGACTCCCTCAATAAACAATTGAACAGTATCATAAACATCTGTCAACTCATCGATAGCCAAAGAAAACCACTCAAAACCATTTGCCTTGCTTTTTAATTGACTATTGATTTTGCACTCAATATTCTGAATTCTTAAAGCAACTGTTCTTGCTAAAAATGCTACTAATCTTAAATAAGTTTCTCAAGACATGTTTCTTTGACTGCTAAGATCAAGCATGACTTAATTAATTCACCATTGGTAAATTGATTTTTTTGCTTGCTTGGCTAACAAATAAGCCACTTGGAAACAATAGTGCCCTTGCATAATAAACACAATCTGGCATTATTTTCATTTGACAAAAATATAATTCATACTGCAAAAAAAAAATCTAATGACTTAATTTTCAAAATAAAAGTTCCTTGTGTATCTTAGGTTGAGCTACAGATGAACAGAAAACACTGACAGTCCGATGAGTATCCTCCCACCAACACAAAGAAGAGAGTAGAACACCACCAAGAGCCAAGCTTGCTTATTGACCTGAACATGTGACAAGGTCATGTTCCTGATAAGCTTTAAAATAAGCAAGATGTAAAATGCAGAGATGAGCCCACATATGATGTATTCTAGAAAAGGACAAAAGTAAGTGACAGAGGTAAAATTAAGACTAGATGACATGTAAGACTAACCCCCCTAATTACTCAGCCAGTGAGGAAAGGGAGGGAGGGGTTTGTGTTAGTGTTATAAATGGTTCTCTGCACCCAGGCAGCATGCCTGCTGTTCTGGGACGAGGCTCATCTTTGTAAAGTCATGAAACAAACTGCCCTGCTTTTGCAACTCTGAGTCTCCTGTGCTCTTATTATGAAGTGAGGATCCTCTTTTCTCACAGATCCTTCACTGTGCCTTAAAGACATACACACAAATTTCACATTTCACCTATTTTCTACTTAGGACATGACTATGTTAACCGACGATAAAAATACATTATAGTACAACGATAAATATGGCACTCATCTGTTGAATTCTAGATGTATCCCCATGATTTGTGGCATGTACAGTGTTAGCTTGTACGTGTGAAGCACTGTATCATGTCTCTTTTGCTTCTACTCAACTGTGCTATAATATCATGAAACCATCCATAGACCATAAACGAGTGTGAAGTTCTTGATAACACTTTATATATGGACATTGTTTATTAAATTTTCATTTGTCACCAAATTGTTTTCCCTTTGATTTTTTTCCATATACAAACCTTTGTTAGTTCACATCCATATAAGACAGAGATGGGAGACCAGAAAAGGCTACAGCCCATGATGTGCCCAAACTCTGATCAATGTATGAAAACTCCAGGCCTGAGACTAGACCTGAGTCCCTACATAATGTAGATCCAAGTCTGTTCACAAGTCCAGATCCCTTTGATTGAAGGGAGGGCTAGATCCCCTTGGGGAAGGAATCTACAACCAAACACACCGTGAATCTCTCTTTAAGCCTTTCCAGATTGATCCTTGGCCATTTATTAAGGGACTTTCCCTTGGAAGTGATAACGTGGGACCTGGCAGGAATTGGCTAACAGTAACATGCAGGAAAAATAATCTAGTTGGTGAGAATGTAGTTTTGTATTTTCAAAGCTGATGATTTTGAAGACCCTCACTCTTCTCCCACAAATAGCAGAGGGCCAGCACAAGTCAGTGCTTTCCCTGGGCTTGCTTCACTCATCCTAATCTCTAGGCTGCAAATAGCACGCATGGCAGGCCCAGCCCCCCTTCTAGGACATCGTCCACCAAGCAGGTCTCTGCTCCTGTCTCTTCTTTCCAGTGCCTGTGAGATCACAGCACTGCCCATTTATAGGACAATTGCTAAAATAGCAACTGAGGTGAGACATAACAGTAGCAGTCAAGAAATAAATACTTGTGTCCCTGTGCTTAAAATAACCACTGCGGCGTGACATCATGGGAAAAATCCAGATAAGACAATGCTTGCCTGGTATGAAGTCTCCAGGATGCATGTCTCCTTCTGAACCACAGACGTTAAAAGCAAAAGCAACTGCCCACATTCCTCAATCTTTCTTCCCTCTGAAGTAAAGTATAAGACGTTTTCGTTTAGTGCTCAGCATTAACTTCTCCTGGCATTACCTTTTTGATTTTCCAGAGAACGAAACTGAGTGGACAGCACTGCACATGACATCTTGTCATTTTTGACTCAGCCGAAAACTTTTAAAGCTTTATTGATTTCTTGAAGATCGTTACAAAGCTTTTTTTTAATATAAAAAAAATACCAAAGAAAAAAGGAAGAACAAAAGCTCCCTCTGTAATGCCCCCCACCCCCATCTGTTACCTGATGTCACTTATCATTCCTTAGGTCCCTATTCTGCCCCCTCCCCCCTGCAAAAAAAAAAAAAACCAGCCCTAATGCTCTCTAAGCAGATAAGGAACCTCAGGGACAACCTTCAGAACGCTGGTAAGTGGTCTGATCGTTGCTCCAGGGTTGTCTGCTGTCTGCCCTGGGAGTCAGCAATTTGAAGGTCAATGGTTTAATAATGACCTCCATAATGTGTTAAGAAAACTCTAAGTATCATGATGGTGAAATGCAAGTTAAAAGCTTTCCAGGGATAAAGCAGGGTCCCAAAGTTCCAGCAAGAATACTGAAGACGTTAATTAGAAGCCCTTGATCTGAAACTAATGTGTAGAAGGAATGAGGGTTGAAAGGAAGGATGAAAACCCAGCATTCTTGCAATCTGGAGGTTCTGTATAAAACTTACAATTCCTATGCTGTGGCTGGCTGTCTGCACAGGAAGCTTTTCTGTGTATTCTCTCAGCGTCTTTTGCTGAATCCTTTCACAGTGGTTATCATATGTAGTGTGGTGTATATCTTCTTTTCTATCTTGTAAGCTTCTTGAGGGCAGAGACTGCTGGTTTTTTAAATAGTCTTACAGAATCCACTGTAGAAAATATCAATGAACAAAGTGAAATGTATCATGGCTTTTTAATCTTTTAAATTTTTATTCTTTAATTTGTATTTTATGTGTATGAGTGTCTTGCCTACATATATGTAAGTGCACCTGTACATGTGTACAATGCCCATGTAGGCCAGAAGAAGGCATTCAATCCCTGGAACTGGAGTTGTACATGGTTCTTAGGTATCATGTGTGGGTGCTGGGAACCAAACCTGGGTCCTCTGCAAGGATGGCCAGTGCTCTTAACCACTGAGCCCACCTCTCTTTTAACTATAAAATTCAGTACCATGTAGAGTAAGCCCAAATGAAGCTTTAAGTAAAGTTTTAAATAAAGCTAAAATATAGTTATATGAGACTTGCTGGTACTAAGGGTGAGTCTTGTGCCTAAAATGAAGCCTCAGCTTTGTCACCCAATGCCCAAAAGATCTTGATTAGCTTCTTTAGGTCTCTCTTCACCTTGGTTTTAAACGTGCAAAATGGATATGAAATGAACACTCACTTCACTTAAAAGAGCTACTGTGAGGGGCTGGAGAGATAGCTCTTGCAGGGGACTTGGGTTCAGTTCCCACATAGTGGCTAACAACTGTCCATAACTTCAGTTCCAGGGGATCCGATGCCCTCTTCTTTTAGCTTTTCCCCAAAGCAGAACACAATCAACACATACACACACTTTTACCAAAAAAATACCATGTTTTTCATCAAAAATCTCTCTTCAGATACAGCTTGAAATTCCAGCTAAACAATATCTCCTTTTATAACAGATCATGAAAACAGTCCCATGGTCCACTTTATTTTTATAACTTACTAGAAAGTGAATAAATTAATTCAATTGGATATATATCATTTAAAACTCTTTGCAATATGCATTCTGAAATTTATTTCTCATTAATCTGGAAATTTTGATATTTATTCAATATTAAATGCAAATTAAATTCAAGAGATACTTGATGACATTTCTTAATCTTGTATTAATGTATTTATTTGAATTAAAAATGAAGCTAGACTATTTTTGTTCAAAATAAATTTCATTTTGCAGATAAATTTGAGAAAAGTCACTGGCTTTCTCCACACAGGAAGGATGGTTTTATAAATTAGTGAGATAAATCTGTAGTTTTAAGGTTTTTAATGAAAATGTATCTCATATCATGTGATGAGATAAAAATTGATTATTAAGGGGCTGGAAAGATGGCTCAGCAGTTAAGAGCACTGGCTGGTCTTGCAGAAGACCTGAGTTCGAATCTCAGCACCCACATAATGGTTAACAATCATCCATAACTCCAGTTCCAGAGGATCCTATGTCCTCTTCTGACCTCCACGGGCAGTTACCACACAGGTGCACTTACATCCATGTAGGCAATATACTCATACGAATACAATTTAATAAATAACTTTGATTATCAATAATAAAATTGACATATATGTTTTCCCAGTGCTGCTTCATGTCCTAGTGATTCATCTAAGACCTCATCATATCTTTGTGTATATGAATATAGTGTGCACGCATATGTGTGTGCCTGCATACACTAGCTACAGCACACAGGTTAGCATCAGATGACAACCTCACATGTTGGTCCTCACCTTCTTCTTGCTTGAGACTGGGTCTCTTTGTACTATGTAACGCTGGACTAGTTGGCCTGCAACTTTCAGAGGATTCTCCTGTCTCTGCCTCCCATTTTCCCATAGGTGCAGGAGTACAGACATAGCTACCACACCAGGGTTCTGGTTCCAGGGATTTGAACTCAAGACTTCACATTTGCAGAGCAAGTGTTTATAACAATGAGTTATCTCTCCAGCCCCATAATTCCTAGTCATAAAAGAGGACTCAAAAATTATCTATGAACCCTGTTCAGAGAAGCCTGAAAGTACCAGAGACAAGAAACTAGAGACAGGAGTCAGGGGCACAGTCCCCATTCCCTTGTCCTTTCTGGGGCAGTTCTGCTATTGTTGTTGCTGTTATATTTTCGTTTTTGAAGTTTGAAATGGGGTCTCATTCCAAAGCATAGACTGGCCGAGAACTCACTGCGTAGCCAGGCTGACTTCAAACTTATGGCAATCTTCCTGTCTCAGCCTCCCAAATGTTGGGGGTACAGGTATGAGACACCGCCCCTGGTTTGTGGAACAGTTCTGAGGTGCATTGCACAGGACATTCAGGAGGCAGGAGCTTACTAACTCACCCACTGATGGGTGGTTTTGCCTGGTTCTCACTTATCCATTTTTTCATTGTACCCTGTTAGAAGCTATTTAATAAGAGAAGCATTTACATTGTTGTTTTTTTCCATAAACTGACATAATTATTGCTTTGTAATATAGCTTTGTGGTCCGGATTAATTATGCAACAATAATTATGATAACTTAGTACAGAAGAAAGTTTCCACTATAGCCTCATGGTCACAGGAAATAAACTTACTGAACTCAAGACTGACTCTTTGAGGGCTGGAGATGGCTCGGCAATTAAGATCACTGGCTGCTCTTGCAGGAGTCCTGGGTTCGAGTCCCAGCATCCTCATGGTGGCTAACAAACATCTGTGCTCCAGCTCTCGGGGATCTAGAGCCCTCCTCTGTCCTCTGTAAGCACTGGATGACATGGGTGCACTCACCTACATGCAGGCAATATACTCATACACTTAAAATAAAAATAAATAAATCTAAAAAAATGTAATTAAGAAAAGATCTTTGAGCTGTTTGATGGGAACCCGTACTAAGATACCAAGTCACTCTAAACAAGTTGCCTTTAAATGAAAGAAAAATATAAACCATTAAGAGTGGTTTGGAACAGCTTAGAGAACACTTTTTGGTGTAACTCTTAGGACTTGAAACTATTAATAAGCTGTTCAAATAGGTTGGTAGAATTTTTGTGTGACAGTTGGGGCTCAGCGCTCATGAATTTGAAGCACTTTAGAGGAACTGTAGAAGATATAGCTCTAAAAATATTTTTTGTTAATTAATTACTAGGTCATGTTTGGCATGTAACATATTAAATTGAAAGAATTTGGCTGTGAATGCTATATCAAATGGCTTTTATTCTAATTTGTTGCCATAAATAAGGTCTTTCAGCAGTTATCTCTGTTAAAATGGCAAGGAAGAATAAAATGATGCAGAAATCTCTGTGGGTGCACACAACCAAGGGGAAACCACTGATCTTTTCACTAACAGAAGCACTGGGATGAAGTTTCCCTTTTTTATTTAGTAAGCTGCCAAATAATTTGTTTTATAGTACAGTTTTATTGTCCTAATTAATTGTTCAACAATAATGACAATAATTCCATCCAGACAGAAATTTTTAGCACAGCCTTATGGTCCTAGAAAATAAAACACATTTTCAAAATTCAATTTCAATTCATAATCTTGTTGATGAGAATAAAGTAGACATAAAAGAGACTTTCTGTGGGGCTAGAGGATAACTCAGTGGTTAAAGCAACCACTGCTTTTGCAGGGGACCTGAGTTGGACTGCCAGCAACCACATAGTGGCTAACAACCATCCATAACTCCAGTTCCAGGGAATCCAATGCCCTCTTCTGGCCTCCATGGGTACTGCATGACAAGTGCACTTAAATGCAGGTGCAATACTCATACACATAAAATAAAAATAAATACTTTTTTCTTAAAAGTAAAAGATTTTCTGAGACAAAAATTTATTACATGACAAAATTTTGGGGGAATCTGAGTGAAAAGAAGAAAAATTACATTTATTGAATTTCAACAAATTGTGCAGTCATTTTTAGGATGCATTATCATTTAAATTATATCAAATTATTATATTTCATTTCCTCTAGATACACCTTAGAAAGTGATCCAAACATTGTATTTTAAAGCATGAATATTTACAAATGCCAGAAATTTTATCCCTTAGTACTATTTAAATCTATGATTTAAATTATTAAATATCAATTACTGAAATGTGCAAGAAATACATAGTGGTTTCAAATTCTTTTTAAAATTAATTTACCTTTATTTTATGTGTGTGTGTGTTGCCTGCATGTATGTAAGTGCACCATGTGCACGCAATGCCGTTGAAGGTCAGAAGAGGGCATCAGATGCTGTGGAACTGGAATTAGGGACAGTTGTTAGTTGCCATGTGGGGTCTGGGACTTGAACTCAGATCTTCGGCAAGAACACCTAAAGCTCTTAGCCACTGCACCATCTCTCCAGCCCCTCAAATCCTGTTAATTATGGGTATGGGATGTAGTACACACAAGTGAGTGCAAGGGCCCACGGAAGCCAGCCGCATGGATCACCCTGAGGCTGAAGTTATGGGTGGTTTTGAGTTCTGGGTTGAGGAAACTGAACTCTGGTGCTCTGCCAAGTTCATTATGAGCTCTTTACTTCTGAGCCATCTCTCCAGCCCCTGTGTCAAATTCTTTTACAAGTTATAAAAGAAAGAAATTTTGCCAGATGTGGAGATGCAGGCCTCGGGAGTCAGAGGCGGGCGGATCTCTGTGAAATCGAGGTCAGCCTGGTTCACATAGTGAGTTCCAGATGGGCAGAACTAGGAAGATCATGTTGGAAGAAAGAAGAGAGAGAGAGAGAGAGAGAGAGAGAGAGAGAGAGAGAGAGAGAGAGATTGAGATTTGAAGAGTTTCATGCGGGTACACGTAAAATATTATAAAAACTTAAAATATCAACTTTGCAGTATGTTTTGAAATTCTTGTAATGAAATATTGGAAAAAATATGAAATAAAATAAGTATTAGGCACACAAAATACACGTTGCAGAGACCATCTCACTCAGGTGGCCAAGGTCAGCACCCAGGGAGCCGAGACACCCTGATACCCGCATCCATGATAAGTACTCTAATTTGAGATTCCCCTCCCTCTCTATCATGAGAAAACAGCAAATTAACAAGAATTGAGGGACTAGCTACAAAACACCTAGCAGATACATTCTCAAATTGTTAAAAAAATCAAACCCAAGGAATATTTGGAAACTTATCACCGCTCAGAAAAGTCTGAGGGAAAATGAGACTGAATGTGTCGTGATACATTAAAAGAGATGTTAGTTAAAAAAGAGATATTAGTTAACTAAGGACAGTCGAGCAAAGTGTGGGCCCTGGTAATAAAAATATAGCAATCGTGGTTCACTAATTTTAACAGCAGCACCATACATATGTACGACATGAACTGCCGAGTAAATGGGAGCTCTCTGTTCTATCTTTACAGGTAATGTCAAAACTATTTGGAATTAGAAATCCATTTTTAAATGCATAGAAAATCATTACCTAGAGCAGAGTGTCCAACCTTTTGACATCGGGACTTGGCATTGTCATCTACAAATGTGTTGGGTCACATTTACAGCTATCTTGGGACAAGGGTTGGACCTGCCTGACCTAGAGTAATGGATGTTGTCTTGTAATGACATTGCAGGTGTTGTGTGATGTGTAATCCTCTAAATGTAACTGAAAGGCCCTTATCTGTGTCCTCATAGAAGAAGTGCCTTTAGTGTGAAGGACAGTCATTGCAGTACAAACTAAAAGTGAGGTCCAGAGACAGAAGCTATGTGTGGCTTTAAGTATCTAGTCCTGTCAGAATATCCTAATTTTGCAGACAGTATTTTTAGTATGAGGAAGCAAGATAATGCAGAAGGATGATGTGGAACCAAGAGAAGCTAATTAAAATGATGTTTAATGGTGTTTGCCCAGATTTGAATTGAGAGTACATATCATATAGATGAAAATAGATTCATATAAAACATTTTATGAGAACAGAAAGAATATTATTATTCAACTTACTTGCAATAGACATGTACACAGTGGATATACATATAAATGTACTAACTGCAGTAGGATTCCCAAGACACCAGTCCTTACTGCATTTTAAAATAGCTATAGAAAGAACATTCTGGTATGAGTCACTCAACGATCTCGGTGCCAGCTGTTCACTCCACAGTGCCTCATGGGCTTCTCTTCAGTTGGTTACCTGTGTCCTCCCTCAAATACTTAACAATTGTTGATTCTATTAAGGTTTTAGTTGGCCAAACAAGCGAAATTCACAGCCAAAGTTTTGTAAATTTTAAGATAAGATTTCACATTCATGTTGAAAATTGCAAAGGATTTCCACATTATGTGATCTAGTATGACTCTTGCAAAGACGCAATACTGTGGAGTACTAAAATACTCTTTCTTAGCCAAGGAAAATAGGGTATCATATATGTATGTGCACGTCCATTTCTGGATTCTCTATTCTATTCTATTTATTTGTCTATATTTATGCCAAATTTTATTACTGTACATTTTTGTGAGGAAATACCATTCAACTTTACCGTATACATATATATATACATATATATATACATATATATATGTATATATATATGTATATATATACAGGTATATAAGCATTGGTACAATAAATTTATCTTTGAGTGCTACTTCAGTGTCAGGCTACAGGATATTTTAATTGAACTTTTGCAAACTTCATACAATATATTTTAATCATATTTAGACCCCCCTTCCCTATCTGGACCCCTCTTATAGCCCCCTGCCAAATTTCATGCATTCTGTCATATATAATAAGGCCTATCAAGTCATGTTTGAATCCCCAAATGTCCATCTGCAGCCCATTTAACCTATCTAGCACCCCAACCTTGAAGAAAATGACTCTCCCTCTCCCAGTAGTTATCGGTTGCCAAGAGTTTTTCAGCTAGAGTTGGGGCTTCTTACCCTTCTCCACTTCTGTGCTGGGGTTTTGTCTGGCTTAAGCTTGCCTGGGTCTTGTGCATGCTATCACCATTGTTGTAAGTTCATCTGAGTAACTTCCTAGCTGTCCTGGAATATTATATATATATATATATATTATGTTTATATAATCATATGTGAATTCATTCCCGCTGAGTGGACCTTAAGTTCAGTTAGACAGCTGTTGATTACAGCCCCCTGAGATAAAAGTTCCACTACTGCACCAATAGAGATTACTTGCTGGGCCAGACATTGTTGTGGTTTGCAGGCTTTACAGCTGCATGGGAATCATTGACCAGCTCTCTCCCTTGGCAGTGTGCATAGTAGCTTCTGATACTATGAGAGCTAGTCTTTAGGGAGGAGGTTTGCAGATCAGTTCCAGCTTGATTGCTCTAAGTCCTGCATGACTTAAGTCCTGTCTTCAACAACAGGGTCTTACCTTCAAGTTCTGGAAGGCAATCAAGGACTGCAGCAATAGCTTGTGTTGTTCTTGGAGTCTCTTGGACTACCCTGAACAACAACAGGAAAGGAGGTTTCCCCTGCCTGTCAGTGTAATTTTTGTTATGTAGCCATCAACTGTATACATGAATGCACGCACACACACACACATACACACACACACACACATTATGTGTATTTTTCGATAGGCTTTTGAACTAATACATTTCCTTCTTTATCACATCATCTAAGCATTATTTATCTCTCTCTTTCTCCCCTGTATAGGTTACAAGTCTTGACATACTGTGTTTTCATTTTTATTCATATCAATACACTTCCTAATTTCTCTTTTGCTTACAGGTATCCCTGAATTTTTTCATTGATCATTCTTGACTACCCGGCATCTGGTTATCCTGATAGCATGTATGGGCATCCTCCTTTTTAAGAGGGCACATGCTTTCTCAGGCTCTGGTTCAGATCAGATATAGGCACAGGCCTAAGAATATGTTTAAATTTTTTTCCCATTTCTGATTGAGTTGCTTGCCTTCTTACTTCTTGGTTTCAAGGTCCCTATATATGGACTGGAAAGATAGGCCAATGTGATCACTCAGTGGGTAAAGGCACCTAATGACCTGAGTCTAATTCCTGATACCCATAAGATGAAAGAAGAGAGTGGCCTCCCTCAAGTTTTCTTTTGACCTCCATATAAGCATTATAGTAATGTGCAACTGCACACACAGAAACACACATGCAAAAAGTAAATAACTTAAAAACTTTTAAAAAGATGCCAATAAACACAGAGGCCCTCAACTGTGAGACCTGCAAAGTGCTCAGCCCTCACATCTCTATCACACCCCTCTCCCAAAAGCTCAGAGAACATCACTGAAGTAGGGGCAGAAGGACTGTAAGAGCTGGTAGTGGTAGAGAAATCAAAGGAAATCGTGTTTTCTGGACACAATTTGGCACTTGCACATATGAACACACAGTGGTTGTGACAACATGCGCAAGATCTTTGCAAACCCATGCCAGACAGAACTTCTGCATGGAGCAAGGATGTGGTCACAGAGCCTCAGCCCTGGCTGAGGAGCTTTTGGCAATTTGTAGGTACCAGGAGAGGGAGAGTCAATTTTCTTTAAGGGTGTGGTGCAGGATATGTTGATCAAGCTCCAGGGGATGGATTCACATCCAAGAGTATTTGGGAAACACAAATTAGACTAAAAGGGCTTTTTAAAAAGTGGAAGACATGAAGTGGGAAGGGCTGGGAGGTAGGAATGATATGAGAGGGGGTGGGGAAGGGGTCTGTATATGATCAAGATATATTATATAAAGTTCTCAGCAAAACAATAAAAATACTATTTGAAAAAGATCTCTAAGAGATATGATGATGGTGGAATGAGGTGTTCCTGGGCAACCAGCCTTGGAGTTCAGGGCAAGCCAACTCCCACAAGACTGAGTGCACATGCAGGATCATGTAAGGAGCCCTATCACACAGGATGAATATTTTCCTGACCTTAGGTGATTCTCTATTACACTAAAATTTTTGAACTCAAGAATGGCAAGTAATAAAGAAAATAATTAGGCACCAAGATGGCGGCTGTGGGCACTGGAGCCATGATGACAGCAGCAGTGGCTCTGAACACAAGGACTTAAAATATGACTCTGGTAAGAAGATGTCTCACTTGTCCCCCCGGACATGGCAGAAGATATGACAACAGCCAACACCAAGAAAGCCATCTGGACCCTCGACCATGAGAAAGAAAATTACTCAGGCCTGGGGACTCTGGCTCCAAGCTCAGGCAGGGGGGTCAAGTGGCGGGCACAGTCCAAAGGTTGCTGCCACCACCACCCCACTGTACTGGACCCTGTATGGGTCTCCTACTGGGGGCTGGGCCTGCGAGTGGCTGCCTCACAGCACACCCAGGGGCAGCCTGGCCAACATCATCAGCCAGTGGCTGTCAAGAGCTGACTGCAGTCTTCAGCAGCAATAGGAACCCGAGAAATCTTCGAATTTCAGAAAATAAGCTAGAGGACACTGGTTTAAAGCTGTTATATGATGCTATTGAAAGTCCCAACTGCCACTCAGAGAATCTTGGGTTGGAGGCCAGTGAGCTGTGAGGGCCTAGCTTCTGCTTTTACCCACAATAAAAGCCTATGGAGAATCAACCTGTTGGAGAATGCCTTGAACCACAGTAGGGAGGCTGTGCTGAGTGAGGCTCTGAGGACCATGAATAACTGACTCTGATGAGGGAACCCAAGTATTTCTGGTCACCGAGGAAGAGAGAAATCTGTACTTGACAGTCCTCCTAAGCAGTGTGTACGAGAAACAGAAAACAAGAGTGAAAATTCCATTCCAAGACACCTGGGCACATTCTGACCCAAAGCACAGACAAAGACAGGGGAGAGGCTCCTTTCTTTGACCCACCTATGTATAAGAGTTATAAATCACTGACATTCTAATAAGATACGATTTCTGTGGCACCCAGCTCCGATGTGTTGTGTAAGATGGATGGGGATTTCCATTTGCTAATAGAGGACATCAAGCCCAGGGGAGGGGATGGGGAAGCCGGGGTGGGGCAGGAGGGGTGGTAAGTTGACAATGAAGATAGGAGAAGGGGTCTGAACATAATCAAAATACACTGTATGATGTTCTTGAATCTACTTTTTAAAAAAGATCTCTAACATTCTGGATAAAATTACTTTATCACATATATGAACTGCAAACATTTTCTTCTAGTCTTTGCCTTTCCCTTTATTCTGCTAATTGCGCTTCTATTTAAGCAGAAATTTTGGTTTTAATGAACTTGAATTTATAATATTTTTTCTTGTTACATATTGCTTTTAGTGTCACATCTAAGAAAACTTTCATTAACTGGAATTTTCAAAGATGTCCCAAAATATTTTCTAAAAGTTTTATCAACTTAGGTTTTACATTGAGTCCTATAATCCACTTTTAGTCAATTTTGGTAATTGGTGTGTGTGTGTGTGTGTGTGTGTGTGCTCATACATGTGTGAACATGCCTGTACACACAGATTTGGATAGTCACATTCTGTCCATAGTCAGGAAGCAGGAAGAGAGATGAAAGCTTACACTCAGCTCACTTTCTCCTTTTTATTCAGTCTAGTTCCCCAAATCATATCTTCAAACCTCAAATAGCCTAATCTAGAAACTCTTTCACAGACATGAGAACAGCGGTTTGCTTCCTTTATGATTCTAAATCTCATCAAATGGACAATCAAGATCAGCCATCACATTTAGCATTTCTTTTTCCCTAAATAATTTCGTTCTTTATGATAAACATATATATATACACATGTATGTATATGTAAATAGTTCCAATTTTTAAATTTTTATTTGTGTATGAGTGTTTTGCCGGCATGAGCACCATGGACATTCCATGTTCATTGAGACCAGAAGAGGACACTGGATCCCCTGGAACTGGAGTTATGGACTATTAACAACAATATGGGTGCTGGGAACTGAACTTGGCTCCTCTGCAAAAGGAGACAATGTTCTTACCTGCTGAACCATCTTTTCAGATATAATAGTTCCAGTTTTTAAAGGCATTTGCACAGACAAAAGGAAGGTAGCTATTGGTATTTCTTTGGCTTTGGTGTTGTTCAGGATTTTCTGAGCTTGTTTGAAATATGGGCTTATGGTTTTCATCCTGAAAGGAACTTTTTGCCATTGAAATTTTGAGAGAATTTCATGAATGAGTACTACATTATTAATTCCACCTCTTCCTCCTCCAACTCATCTTGTGCCCCTCCTAGACCCTCTCAAATTCTTGACCTCTTCTTCTATAATTATTGTTACACACACACACATACACAGACACACACACACACACACACACACACACACACACATATATATATATATATATATATATATATATATATATATATATATATATAAACATAGGCTCAAGGGACATCTCCGAAGAGGAGGCAGGAAGATTGTAAGAGTCAGATGACCAGGATGCTCGATGCTACATACTGTCTTCCAGACATGACGGGGATGTTACATCCATGAAATCTCACCAATATGGTTGCCTAACAAGATCTATATAATGACAACATCAGCCATTATTTTTTAAATACTTTCTTTTTCTCTTCTTCATGGACACCAGATACACAGATTATGCTGCTTGAAATTGGCCCACAGATTAGTGAAGTTCTCTTAATTTTCCCTTGAGTCCTTTATTATCATTGAGTTTCATTTGGATACTTTGTATTGATGTGTCTTCAGAGTCACTCGTTTTTTCTTCTGTGGGGTCTAATATGCCACTACTCCCATGTAATGTGATGTTCATCAGAAGCATTTTAGTTTTCTTTTCTAGAATTCATTTTGGGTCATTTTAATGTGTTAAATCTGTATTGAAACTTTTCAATAAATAGGATATAGTATAACTCAGTTTTAATGTCCTAGAATTCTAGTTATGACTTCTTGTAATTTCTGATTTGATTATCAATTTTTAAATTATTATATTTATTTTATGTGTATGAGTGTATTATTGCCTGCATGTTTGTAAGTGCACCTGTGTTGTGAATGCCAACAGAAGTCAAAAGTAGGCCTCGGATCTCCTGGAACTGGAGTTATGGATGGCTGTTAGCCACCACGTGGGCGCTGGGTGCTGGGACTCGAACCCAAGTCCTCTGCGAAAGAAGCCAGTGCTCTTAACTGCTGAGCTATCTCTACAGTCCCCTGATTATCCATTTTTATTGGCTAATTTTTATCTTCAGTTTTGTTCAATATTGTTCATGTGTTCCTGATTCTTGATGTATGCCATAGTTTCTGATTAGATTTCATTTTACCTCATTGGACACAAGATTTCTTATTTGCATGTATATTAATAAATATATAAATATTTATAAGGATGTATGAGAGAGTTTTGTACTGAAAGGCAGCTAAATTATTTAAAGCTGTTCTATTATGGGGAGGGGTCATATTTTAAATTTTTTTTAGATAATGTCAGAGCAGCATTTAGTCTAAGGCTAATTCCCCCGAGACCCTTTTAAAGATTGATTATGATTGATGACCCGTTTTCTAGTCTGCCTGGGCACAGACTCTCTCTTCCCAGGCTTGTGAATACTCAAGGAGCTTGTTCCCTGTGGGCACCCTCTAATTCTTTTCCTTCTTGCTTCCCTGCCCTCAGCTCAGCCCTTGGCTAATGCTCACACTCAACTGACTACACAAGAGGGATGCTGGCCTTGGCTCTAAGGGGAGTTGCTCTGTAGCTCTCTTTCCTCTGGCACTGTGCTTTGAAAACTCCAGCTACCTTGAACTCCCTGGAGGTTCCATCTCCTCGGGGTATCCAGCAGAAAAGTCCTCTTGGTTTATTCAACCTGCACCGTAGTTTGGAAATTCTCTTAAGCAACCAGTTGGGGACATTTGCAAAGTCCACTTTGTTTTTGCCCCTGTCTATTAGAGACAGCTGAGCTTCACCGCCTGCTGTCCAATGTCTTGAAAACTGTTGCTTTGTATATTTTATCAAATTTTCAGTTGTCCAATTTTCAGTTGTTTCAGGCACAAGAGGAAATCTGGTTCTTCTTACCCTTCGGGACAGGAAGTGGAAATTCTGCCTGCCAATCCCTCTCTTACCAATCCCTTTCAATTTAAGACAGAGGCACAGAGTTGGTATCTGCCGTCCGCAAAAGAGAAGTCTGGAGACACACTGCTACTTCATCCTTACTTTACTTAGTTTGCTTCCCAGTCTGTCAGACTTAGTCCTTAAATATGCTCTTAACTGTACTCTCACATAGGTTTATATATATATATATATATATATATTTACATATACATATATGAAGCACACACAGCATATATATATATGCATAACATATAAGATTATTATGTACCAAGTACTTTTCTAAGCACTTCTATGAATTCAACTTATTCTTTTCAACAGCCCTATGAAATGGAATTCATTATCATAGCCCACTTTTCAGGTGAGGAACCTGAGGTATATATAGATAAGGTAGGTTTTCAAGGTTAGGGCTAAGACTCGCAAACTGGTGTTCTAGAGCAGTTCCCATGAAAATACAGCTGCCTCCATTCAGCACATGTTCTTCCAATGTCTCCACATCGCCACTCTAGTTTAATACAGTATCCTCAAGGCCTAAGTTGTCATATGACTGGCACAACTACTTCTAACTAGTCTCTTTGTTACGTTAGAGATCCCCATACCCAAATCTGAGGGTATGACCTGAGCGCTAAAGACTCACCAGCAGCATCCTCTACTGTCTCTTTTTTTGTCCACGATACAAAGTTTAACACCCGTGGTGGTCTTCCGGGTTACCCTTCCCCGCTTTACAGCCCCAGGTTCCATTCTGTTTGCCCATGGCTTCAATGCAATTACAGTGGTACTCTGTTTTAAATTCCTCTTTCCTCTCCGCTGTTAAATGACTCTTGAATGATTCTTGGGTGAACTGTTGTTTCTACCTGCAACACTAATCTTCCCACTTTCCAGCAAACCAATCAGTATCTCTTTTGACTCACCATAGGATATCCAGTGTCTAACATACAGCTGAGCGCACAGAACACATCCTGTAATTGGCCAAGTGATCAGGTAAATTCCCTGGTTGAGGTGGCCCCGGAATAAGTCGGGAGACTGGAGTCATGCTTGCAATTCCAGGGACAGTTTCCCTGTGGCATGTGAATTTTGTGAAGACTGGAAGTTCCTGCTGCCTGTTGTGGAAATGTTACTGATAGTTCCCAGTATACAATCTCCTGAGGAGTCAGTCACTACCTGGTGCTCCATGGCTGACTACTCGTTCATTTGACATACAGAGTCAATATACTGTGAAGTTACTGGTAATTCTAGTCTATGGGAATTGGGGTTGATTGAGTACCTGGTCTAAGAATGAGTTTTTGACAAGTTAGGTCTGATTTTAGTTAATTTATGAAGACAGATGGAGGAACTTAAACCTGAAATTTCTAGATACTCGGCTGTTCTGCATAGCATATTAAACAACATAACACTTAAAAGTTCATTGTGCCTTAAAACCACTTCATGAAAACCCCACAAGCAGAATCACAAGTACTACATTAGTTGTTTTAAGGACTATGCAGATTCCTTTCCTCTAAAGAAGTGTGCTTTCCACAAAGAACACAGGCTTGTGCTGAATAGGTATCTCCTAGCATCTAAAAGGGAGATGTAGAACCTGAATGCAGTCTCGAGGAAACAATAGACAAGCTCCAACTGAGAGGCAGTCCTCAAAAGGGTCAAGACTGTGAAAAGAAAAGAGTGGTTCCCAGATTGGAGTTGTGCAGTTGAATATAATTTCCAACACTCATTTGGATCCTGGATCACAGAAAGAACACTGGTGTCACAACTGGTGAGATCTGAATACAGTCTGTTGGCTATACTGTGCTGACATTCGTAGAAAATGGGGTGAGAGTAATAGACGTTTTCTAACCTACGTTTACAACTCAGTTACAAATTCAAAATTATTCCATTACAAATGTTTAAAACATCAATAAATATGTAAGAAAGATAAAGAAGAAATAGAGACAGAGACAGACAGAGAGATTGATTTCTGTGCCAAAGGGAAAATAGAATTGATTCATTGGCCTATGGGTCCTCATAAAAACCTATTTTTCTTTATATAATAGTATAGAACCCCTTGCCACGAGGCTCAGCAGGTGCCGCAGAGCAGGCACACACCTTACAGAGGGCCTCAGATGCCCTAATGTTCATGGAGTCGCTTAGGTGAAGACCTAAGTCCAGATATCAATATTGTAGTCTATTGTGTATATATGTATGTGTATCTATGTCTGTGCATGTGGTGTATGTGTCTGTACACATGAGTATACAAGTGTACACACCCCTGCTGATGACAGCACAGACCTCTGTCACTCTCCACCTTATTCCTTTGAGACAGGGTTGATTTTTTCAGCTAAACTGATAACCAGCAAGGTGTATCATTTCCTCCTATCTCTGTCCCAACTATATCAAGAACTGGAATCACAGGTACATGAAGCCATATTTGAATTTTTACATGAGTTCTGGAGGTCTGAACTCAGGTCCTCATGCTTATCCACTAAGCTATCTCCCCAGCCCCTTTTAAAATGTCTTTTAAAATGTCATCTAAAAACCCATCACATAGCTATAATTCAAGCACAGCATTGCAGCTTCATTTCTGTACTGTGATCAAGTGGCCTCATTCATTTCAACTTGAATGCTTGTGAGCTGCAGACATACAGGCTGATGACCAGAGAAGTAAACGCTTTTCAAGGCAGTATCAAAAATAACAAAAGCAGACCATTCTTTTCCAAGATAATTGTGGTCCACATTTTATATGAAGAGCCTAGGCACAAGAACACTTAGTGACCCATTGGCGATGCTCCAGGATGAAAGGGGTTCCTGGGATTCAAATCTATGTCTGGTGCTCTCGCAACCTCTCCAGCCCTTGGTTTTATAATTTGCAAAAGGAGGCAGATGAGCTAAGTAATCTCTAACAGCTCCTGTAACTTCAACAAGCCGTAATTCAGTGAAAGAAGTTATTCAAAGGAAGAATGCAGACTACAAGCGATTGCCGCAATTATCGTTGCAGCAAAGATCTTGGCACTGTTAAATGAGAGATACTTTTTTGTCTAGTCTCGGAAAATCACCTGCCGCGTCTCTGTGTGCTCTGAGCCCCGTGTCCTCTTAGCATCTCATTATGTGTGTTCCATGTTTTTGCTTCTCTATTTTCAATCCTTTCCATTGGTATGGTCCCATTTTTATGTCACTTTTGGCTCAGGACAATAAGCAAGGAAACTGTCTTCACAGACTCCTCTACCTCTTCATAGCTCAACGTCAGGAAAACTTTAATATTTCGCGTATTTGCTTTCCCCAGGTCTCCTCTCCTGGGGTCCCCTTCAATGTCTGCATCACTGCATGAAACAAGAAGCACACAAGGCCACCAACAACTTCTACAATGTTAGGCCCACTAAGCACTGGGCCACGATCTCCCTCTTCTGAACTCCCTCTTCCATCTACCTCTGCCTTTCTTCAGTTGCTCTGACACTCCCCCTAGACATCCTCTGCTTATGCTTTCCTTCTCAGCTAGCAAAGTTTGGGGTTTATTAACACTACCTCCTAGAGCCACAGTTCTCATCATCCTGTCTCTAAGCCGTCTCCTCAATGGCTTTAAATGTTTGTGTTTTCTGGATCTTCAACACTGAAGTCTGAGTTCTGTCGTTCTGTCGGCTATTAGCTATCATCCCCCAAGCACCTGCCTTGGTAATTTACACACCTCTGTGATCAAGATACTCAAAAGAAACAACTTAAGAAGGGAAAGGTTTGTTTTGGCTCACAGCTCCAGAGAGATTTCAGTCCACTGAGGCAGAGAAAGCAGGGGGTGCTTGGTAGTGTCTGTTCACATGGTGGCTGACAGGAAATAGAGTGAGCTAGATGGGAGCAAAGAGCAGGTCTAATCTTCAGAGGCCCACTGTAGTGACACACTTTGGACAGACAGGCTCTACCTCCTAAATGCTCCATAGCCTTCAAAAAAGCACCACAAACTGAGCAGCAAACATTCAAAACATGAGCTTGTGAGGATCATTTCAGATTCAAACCATAACTGCATGTAAAACTCACTATATCTCTGATGCAGTCATTGAGCAAAAGTACTTTTGTTACCTGCTATGGACTTACTATTCAAACTAAGATGTTCATGGTCCCTGTTCATGTAAAGTTTGACATCTTGTGGGGATGATGACACTAAATAAAAAAACAATTATATAAGTACAAACTGTAAGAAGAAACTATTATAAAATATTAGTGCTTCATAGAATGAGCTGGACCCAGATTGGAGGCCAGTGGATGGATAACTCTAAGAGTTTGTAGAAGTTAACTTAGTAAAAGGTGCTAAAAGTGTCAAGAGACAGAAAAAACTTTTGCTCAGTGACTGCATCAGAGATGGTGTAAGTGGAAGTATGTGTGAAGTCCACAGCATGGTCACCTAGTTTGGGAACATGGAGAACTTTGGTACAAAGATCTCAAAGGGCAAATACATGCTTGCCTTATAAGTCAGTAACTCCTCTTCTAGGATTTTGCTCAAGAAAAGCAAATTCACATGCCTACAAAAATATCAATGCAAGAATCAACAGGGGCCTCGCCATATAACAAAACTCTATATATACGTAGCAAAGAGAAATACGGCTGTATACAAAAGCATGGAGAAACTTCAAAAACATGCTGATGAAATAAGGCAGACACAAGAGGAAACATACTGGGAATGTATGATTCCCTCCTCCCTGGATTCTGCCACAGTTGGAGATATTCTCTGTTCTCCCAGGGTCACAGTAGAGTATCAGCGTCTGCTGTGAATTAGTGATGGTCAAGCCTGAACTCACCATTTATGTGGATGCTTTAGAGGTGTTAGATAAAAGTGGTATCTATTCCATTCCAAAGTTTCAGGCAGAAAGACCTTTCTACGGCTCCCCACCCTCCATTACTAATTAGCCAGGTCTCAGAACTCAGTGCTGGATACCTGCTTGTACCTCCAGGGCATTTTCTAGTCACCTGACTAGTTAACCTCTCTGATTTTCCATTTCCTCACATGCAAGAAAAATAATGCCCTTCGTTGGGCCTGGAAGAATTAAATAATGCGAAGCTCACAATAATCTATTGCTCTCCCCTTTCTTTCCTTTCCTCCATCCTCTTTTCATCTCTCGGTATGGAAAAGGTTAAAAGTTGAAGAGACTCTAAAATTCTTTAGTTCAACTCTTTCCCCACAGAAATAAGAGAGTAAGATATTTGCTTGCGATTCTGCTCCTGGTCATTGGCAATGCTGAGATCTCTTAATAGTATGATCTTTCTTCGTGCCATGAGAACACATCAACCGGAGAATTAGAAATCTTAAGTCCTAGTTCTCAAAGCTTATAATCTGTTCTCCTTACCCAGAGGTTCCACATCCATGGATTCTGCCAACCCCAGCTATAAAATATGTTACCCCTCCTAATTATATCCCTCTTGAACATATGAAACATCTTCCTCGTATTATTATTCCCTAAATAATGCTGTATTACTATTCACATGGCATTTTCACTGTGCTAGATACGATAGGAGGTATAGAGAGATGATTTATACTAAACAGGAAGGTTAACATCAATTATATGCAAACACTAGGTGTTTTATAAAAGTGGCTTGGGCATCCATATGTCTTGTTAGTTCCAGGAGTTTCTGGAACCAGTCCTCTGTCTATGCCAAAGAAAAACTGCAAGTGAATTCCCTCAAAGTTCTCAATTTAAAAGGACACCAGGGTGGGAGATGACTCAGCAGGTAAAGCACTTGTCACACAAGCATGAGCAATCTGAGTTCAGATTCCCCAGAACCTACATAAGGCCTGATATAGTGGCAGGTGTCTGTAATTCCAGTGCTCCTGTGATGAGATGGGAGACAGAGACAGGAGAATTCCTGGAAACTTTGGGACCTTTAGCATGGCATACACATATATGTCTCTGGAGCTGGAGAGATGGCTCAGAGGTTAAGCTCTTGCTGTTCTTCCAGAGGACCTGAGTTAGCTTCCCAGCACCCATGCTGAACAGTAATTAGTCACCTACAACTCCAGATCCAGGGAACTGATACCCTGTCCTGGCATACAATTATACAGACACATGCACATAAATAAAAAATAAATCTTTTTGTTTCTTAAAAGAAGGAAAGCTCTCTTATTTCTTTACAACCAGACTGTGAGTCTCTTGGTTTTTAAAATGTTTTATATTGGCATATAGTAATTATATATAGTGACGGATTCTGTTATGACATTTTCAGACAGGCACATAACGTATTTCAGTGTTTCTCATCACCACCCTGACACCTTCTCTTGACCCCCTTCCACTCCCGCCAGTGTCCTTCCTCTGTCCATTTAGCCCTTTCCTACTTCTAGACTCAATGAGTTTCAGGGCGGGATTATGGGAGCATAGAGGCAGGTTTGTTTTCAGGAGACAGGCACTTACCAGTGGCCACACTACTGAAGGAAACGTATCTTTTAACAGCTATTCTGATAAGAATTTTGTACACTCTCTGTAAACTTTAATAACCCAAGACCATATTTGAATTCTGTGTATAAGTACCTCTGAATAAATTCTATTTTTTAGAAGGAGTCATCAGCAACTAGTCTCAAGATAGAGTCTACAAAGTCTTCACAGAGTCCACAATTGTTTAGAAGGGACTTGGCTTTCTTCTTACTATGCTTCATTCAAACCTTCAGGGAGAATTCCCCTCTTTGGTAAGTCTTTCAGGGATATGGTACAAAGAGAAGGGACCATATTCTCTCTCCAGCCTTGCAGTCAGGGATAGATCATATGACCCGGGATATTTTAATCTTATGTTCTCATCAGGCTGTGATCCTGAATGAGGCTGAGATTGGAATTCAAAGAACAGCACTGAAGAGCTGCGACATAGAGTTACTGAGTAGTGGCCAAAGCTGTGCTCCTCAACCAGTTTTCATCATTGACCTCCAGTAGAAACTTTTCAGACCGAATTCCTCCATGAAATATTAAAACAACACATGCAGTATATGCCACATAGCTGCTTATGTACTGTGTGAATATAATAAAGTAGAAAAAGTAAATACAGTAGAGTAGAATTTTCATCCTCTCTTAAGAGCCACTGTTGCACCCTTGGGGTGACGTCATCGCTGCTTAGCATACGTGTCTGAAATATGTGTGTCCGGCAGAGACATCTCAACCAGACATCTCTGTGAGCTGGTAATGCCTGAATTCCCTTTTCTGCTGTCCATTCCCTTCCCATTTTCACAACTGGATCTTCTTTTTATAATAAACCACCTGAATTCTTCCAAGAAGATACTTTCCTAGTTTGGGTCTTCCTAGAGGCAGACCCTAAACCAAGGATTCAAGCACAAGAAGCTTATTTGGAAAGAAGTAGTCCCAGGAAACATCAGCCAGAGGGTGGGAATGTGGAGCAGGAAAGAGAAAGAAGCTAATAAAGTCTCAAGACCAGGACATTACCAGCAAGGGAGGATGGAACTCAACTGTATGAGACCCTCTAGGGAAAAGAGTAAGCATGCACTTCAGATCATGCCACCCAAGGGCCAAGGCAGCTGACTGCTCTGCACTGTGTCCAACTGGGCACTTCCCTAAAGGTCCCTGTCCTTCTGTTGTCCATGGGCATAGAAGGCGTAGAGGAAGCCTTCATATTAAAGATATAAATGTCAACAGTTAGAAATCTGATGTGGGTGCACTGAAATGGGGTCTAAGTGACATTGAGTTTTGTCTGTCACTGTAACAGAATACCTGAGATAATCAACTAATAGAGGAGAGGTTTATTTTGGCTCATAGTTTCAAAAGTATGAGTTCATGGTTGGTTTTCTCTGCAGCTTTCGGGTGTGTGGAAGGCAAGGTGGAGAGTACATAGGGCGTCCAAGCTGTTTATCTCATGGTACCAGGATGCAGAAAGAAAAAATAGAAAGGAAGGAAGAAGGAAGGAAGGAAGGAAGGAAGGAAGGAAGGAAGGAAGGAAGGAAGGAAGAGGGAGGGAGGGAGAGGTACACCAATATTTCCTTCAAGAGCATGCTCACAGTGACCTAATTCTTTCTACTAGGCTCCACCTCTAAAGAGTCTATCACCTCCCAATAGTTCCACAAGCTGGAGACTAAGCCTCTAACACGTGGGCCACCGGAGGACATTCAAGATATAGAATACAACACTTTGCTAGACACACAAAGCCTAAGATGTAGTCTTTACCTAAGGATTTCTCTATGATAACAGAATGGGATTGTGATAGCTGGAAACCAAAGGAAAACTGACCTGAAGTTACCAAATTACATTATCATTTGAACTCATGTCTTTATAATGGGTCTTTAGTACATGCAGAGACATCTGATCAGAAAACAACTAAAATTTATGAGAGGCCTCAGAGGCTTCCCAGTCCCTGGCCTTCAATCCACACCAGGCATCCTGCACTTTTTCAGACTCTTCCAAGAGGAAGGCTTTGCCCAGTTCAGCTTTCCATGTCTGATGTGAGGACAGTGACACTTTCTTCCAATCGCTGTTGTTTACCTTGAAAGAGGGAATGGATATTTTCATGCTCTGTCTTCATCACTGGCCCTAGCCTTTACCCCCCAACAGCCATCTTTCATTTACCCAGACTCCAATTTGGCTAAAGGAGGAGGAAACTTACGAAGTCAAACCCAACTGCCCAACTAAAGCATAAATGACCTTTCTCAATTATACTGACAAAGACGTGAGAATGTGCAAATAAATAGAGGGAATCTGAGGACTGTTATCAGGGGGAAAGGGCTTCGTTTTATCAAGATAAATGTGGGCACCTGTACCAATGACTCTGGATCTAGTGGTGGGTGCCTGCTTGAGCAGTTTGAGCATAGTTTTGACAGCTTGCTTATTGGCCCACAAAGACGGACTCTGTTGGAAGTGCAGTGTAGGGAAAGTTGAGATGCAAGAAATTATGGCATCTTATATAAGAACAGAATTCAAAAACATTGAGAGAGGACTGTGAGTATAGTAACTTTAGCCTTAGAGACAATCCCATCATCAATGTTTGGGGTATTTACTAGTGAGAGGAAAAGCCATGACCTTTGAAAGGCATAGAGGCTATTGGCTGTGGATTAGGGACACTGGAGGGAGATACAGCTTCTGGAGAAGACTGCTTGATAATAATAAGCACAGGATGCCTTCAACGTAGAACAGGGCAAACAGGCACACTACAACACTGGATAAACTGTGCATGGTTACTTGAATCATATTTGAAATGACATGTGGAGATATTGGAGAGAAGCAAATCGATGGGGTCACAAGGCAACTTAGTGTGTATATACATATATATATATATATATATGTATATATATATAATTGCAAAAATTCTGGCAAATAGAGGCTAGAAGTTTGGAATCTGAAATGTTCCCCCGTAGGCTCCTATGTTGAACACTTATTCCCTAGCTGATAACACTATTTGGAGAGACTGTAGAACCTTTAAGGGGTAGAACCTAGCTTGAGGAAGCAGATCACTGGAGGAGGGCCTTCAAAGAGCATACTTGCCCCTGGATCTGGCTCTGCCCCTTACTGCCCAGTTCACCATAATGGGAACAGTCTCCACCACAAACTCCCACCACTATAAACAGACTGAAACAGTGAGCTCAAACAAACTCCCCTCTCTCAAGTTGTTTCTCTTGTTCTGTTACTGTAAGTGGTTAGGACACAGCAACACAATAGTAACTAATAGAGAAAATCAGTGCCAGAGATGTGGGGTAATTGATGGAACTAAACCTCACATGTAATTCCGAGGGCTTTGGAATTGGTTTGCATGACGAATTTGGAAGAGTTTGTAAACATAAGTTAGAAGAGATCTAGAATGTTGTAAGCAGAGTTGGTGGGAGTTGAGGAGACCAGAATACCCAGAGATATGCAGCCAGTAGAGACTGCTCATAAGGTTTCAAGTGAGAGCAAGGACTCATTGAGACTTGAACTATTAAGTGAGTCACATTATACTCTGCTAAAGATTTTGTCTATGTCCTGAAAACTTGAGTGAGACTGAATTAAAAGTAAAGACTTAATCAACTTGGCAGAACAAATTTCAAAAGACCATAGCATTCAGGCTGCAGCATGGCTATTGCTCGATGCTTCCAGCCAGGTTTACCATGAGAAGTAACAGCAGAAATGGACTAGAAGATGCAGAGAAAGTACAGTTTGACCTGAAAAGGAAAACAGGCACAAGCAAAGCAGAGAGCAAAAAGACCATAGGTGTTAGAGATCAGTGTCATTAAAAAGTTAAGCCACTTGCTCTTGGACAATAAGTAGTGTACTTTGGGATTGTTTCCTGAATTGGTGAGACACACCCCCCATACACACATCTATTTCAGGTTCTAGGATATAAGCCTGCAAACATTTTCCTTTAAAAGCAAGAGGGTTTGGGGGTCTTCTACTTGCTGTAGCAACTGTAGTTGAAGACAGGTCAAGCTACAGCAGACACCAGCATCTTTTACATGGTGCTGTTCCGCAGGCATGCCAAAGGTCACAGAATCTTCCCACAAGATATTTTGAGGAAAGGTTCAGAGCCCAGGCATTGCGTAGTGGGGTCAGATGCCTCACGGGGAGTCCTCAGCAGGGTTCTGCATAGAGCTTTGAAAGTGAAGCTTTAGTTGCAGTGGAGACCCCAGGATGTTGGAGATGCTAAGAATTTGGCACAGCTGCTAAAGAAAGCTGCAGACACCAAGTGGAGCCCATCCAAGAAAGAGGCACCATGGTCTATAAATAAAAGGGCCATGCGGGGGGCACTTTCTGCTGGAGCCTAGATGGTGATACTGCGTGCTATAGATAGATGTCAAACATGAGCAACAGTGTATTCGTTACTTTTCTGTTGCTGTGATAAAACACTGTAACCAAGAGAACTTATAGAAAGAAGAATTTATTTGAGCTTAGTTTCAGGTTCCAAAGAACCAGAATCTGTCATGGCAGGAACACATGGTGAGATGGCTGGAGCAGGAGCAGAACATTAAGCTCTCATATCTTCAAGCAGGCATAGGAAACAGAGAGCCACTGGGAATCTCGCAAGGCTTAAGAACTAAGTCTGCCTCAGTGATGTGCCTCCCTCCTCTCCTTCCAAGATCTCCCAAAACAATGCCACTAACTGGGGACAAAATGCCCAAATACTTGGAGCCTGTGGGGGACAGACACCCTCATTCAAATCACCATAAATAGAGTTTAACATTTCCCTGCTGGATGTCAGTCATGCTTTAGGACCATCTTTCCTGGCTGTTCTCTTGCTCCTCCCTTTTAGAATGAGATTGTTTATTTTGTGTCACTGCATATTGAATGTAACTTTCATTTTTATGTTTATAGGCACTCACAATTAGGAGTTTCCCTGAGTCTTGGAAGAGATTCTGAAAGTGGACTTTTGAACAATGTTGAAAGTTTTAAGACTATGCAAACATGTGAAGTTAAACAAAATGCACTTTGCATTATGAAATAGCCAGGACCTTCTGGGAGCCAGGGGCAGGATGTTATAGTTTGAATCCAAAATGTCTCCAAAAGGCTTGTTTCTCAGCTAGGTAGCACTATTGTGGAACTGTCAGAAGACAGGGCCTAGTTAGAGGAAGCAGGTCACTACAAGGTGGACCTTTCAAGGTTTCCCTTCCCTCGGTTCTTCCTCATTCTTTGCTTCGTGGTCATCAAAGCATGATATGCACAGCCTCCGTCATACACTTTTGCTGCTATGTACATTGCTCTGCTCATCGGCCCTTCCCTGACATGATGGGCTGAGACATCTCAAAACCCTGATAATCAACCCTTCCTCCTTGTTTCTGTCAGGAATTTCAATTACAGCAATGCAAAGGTAACTAAGATAGGATGATACAGGTTGAATATCTATATCAGTTTTCTCGTTGTTGTGACCAAAATACCCAACTTAAACAATGTGAAAGAAAGGAAACACGTATTTTGACTCATTTCAGAGGATTCAGACCATATTTATTTGCTCGGCCCCATGTGTTTCGGCAGAATGTCAAGGCAGCAGGAATATGTGGCAGAGGCTGTTCTGCACTTCTTGATAGACATGAAGCAGACAGGGAAAGATCTAGAGGGAGTAGCTGTGGCAAGACATAGCCTCATGGACGTACCTCCAGTGACCTATTTCCTCCATCTAGATTCTCTTAAAGTTTGCAGAATTTCCCAAATGGTACCATCAGTGGGGACCAAATATTTATCACATGTCCTCATTCCATTTAGGTTGCTTTGATAAAATACCCTGACAAAAGTAACTCTAAGAAAGAAAGGGTCTATTTGGCTTGAAATAAGCAAGATTACAGCCCATCCCTGAGGGGAAGTCAAAGCAGGAACTTAAAGCAGTTAGTCACATTCACAGCCAAGAGCAGAGAGAAAATAAATGCACACATCATCCCCAGAACCCTTTTTATACTTGTATGGATTAGGATCCCCTGTCTAGAAATGGCACCATGCACAGTGGGCTGTGTCTTCCCACATTAATTAATGTAATGGAGACAATCGCCCACGGACACACCCACAGGCGGTCCTGATCTAGACTGTCCCTCCTTGAGACTCTCTTCCCAGGTGATGCTCTCCTGCATCAAGCTGACAAAGCTAATCATCACAGCACACCAACCTATGGGGTACACCTCATATTCAAATCATAACAATATTCCTTATTCAAAAGGTTGAGGACAAAAACTAGTTTGGATTTTGCTTAAGATTATGAAATATTTGCATAATGGCCCAAGTCTAAATATGAAATTTATTTGTTTCATATATCCCTTATAGACCACACACTGATGGTAAATTTATGCAATATTTTGAAACAACTTTATGCAAAAACAAGGTAGAATTTTACACTTGTAGTATTATATTATTGCTTGGAAAGAATTCTGATTTTAGGTTTCAGATTCTCAAATGAGGAATGCTTAATCCATGCTGATCAGGAAGTTGGAATTATTTCTAAACCCTGATCAATTCATGGGCTCACATCTCCTTAATGGAGGAGAAAAGGGGGTGCTTAAGATCCACACTCCTCTGCAACACGTGTTCTGACTTTTCCTTGTGGCCCAAAACTACACGCGTCTATTGAAACAGGTCAGTGTCCCGGGGAAAGGAAAATACTCAAACTTTTAGGAAATATTTGTATTCTGGCTCTAAGCCAACAATAGACTCTCCACAAAAGCAGAGGCCAGCCTGTGGAGGCCAGGTGATTGACAGAGCTTTAGGTGTGTGTGTATGTGTGTACATTGGCTCTAAGATTACAAATATCAGATGGGCTTTCACATGTATATCAGAACCCATTCTCCCTTCCCATATCACAATTCTCTGCAGAGCAGTGTCTTTAACGTTCCATATGCCCATCTCCAGATCTTTGAACTTGCTGTCTCTTGGTCTAAGGTCTTTGAACTTCTATCCCCTGGTCTAAGGCTCTTCCTACCTTTTTGTTTGCCCAGCTCATTCCTTCCTTACCCTTCAAATTCAACTCAATGGTCACTCCTTAGGGAACACTGCCTGCCCCTGTCGATCTTTAAACCCAGATCAACTTCACTGGTTCAACATCCTGGGACTATGTTCGCTTCCTCCAAAGCACCTGCCTCAGCTTGTTACTGGGGGTTTTGGGGGGCATGGGATGAGGATCTGGTTCTTCTGATGGAGTAGAAACTCCCTGAAGGCTGGAACCACAAATTTTCCTTCCCTAAGCACTGCACCAGCACGATGGTCTCACTGAAGGAATGGATGAATGACTGAATAGACCTTTTCATTTTATTGTTTAAATCTCACAAGAATAGAAACTTGGCATAAATTGGCCAGTATTTATCAGATATCTGGCTTTGCAGCATTCCTTTTGGTCACCATGAGCAGAGGCAGAAAAAACATCACAGCAGTCACCACATGTGTCTCAAAGCATGTATGTGTCCCTCCAGAACAGCCTGGATCAGTAAGGTCACCTTAGAGCACTCTCTTCTCCAAACAGAGTGAAACTGTAGCCAGATTGTCAGCAAATGATGAACTTGGGAAACCAAGCCACCAGTATCTCAATCCTTTGCCTCAGTACCCTCTGGACTACCGGCCCCAAACGGGCTGATGGAAAAGTTTGTGGGCCGAGAAATTGGATTGTAATTAGGATGCAAAACTCAATAGAGTTTTATTCCCAGTCTTTCATCTCATCCACACTTCCCTTTTAACAAACTTGAAGGAAATAATTCACCCCAAACTGCCACTGAGATCCTAAATTTAAAAAGGCGCCTGCTTCCTGAATGTGGGTGAGTGGACTGAACTCACTTAAAAGGCTTACTTTTACTACTAAAGAGAACTTGGTTGAGCTTTTCCTTTAGGCTTCCTTTTTTCTAATAAAAACATCTGGTGCCATCTGCTGGCCAAACTTACAGCAACTTGCAAACATTCAGAGTATGACTTCCCTGTTAAGTCTGCAGAAACCCCCAATAACAAGTTATTTGATAAAAGTTTTAGAATCCAGAGAATGCAAATTGCCTGCTTCTTGCTTATCATGCATGTTACTGCACACCTCCCCCCAGGAGGCCATTTGTTTTCCTGAGCAGGCAGCTGGCTTTAAGTGAAAAATTGTCTCCAAGGCACTGTATTTTGTACAAAGTTCATTCTTGAGCTAAAAGAAAGATTAGTGTTATAAACAATCATCTGGGCATGAAAAGCAGAGGGAATTGCCCAGGAATCTTCCAGGCCTTTCTGTCTCTAATATAGGATTCCAAGAAAGTTGAAACTGTTCCCGTACATTTGGTCCTCAGAGCAATGCACATTAATTGAGTGGCTCAGCTTTGACTTTAAGAAAAGCCTCCCATTCTTCATCCTTGAGTCAAACCTAAATAGTCTCACTTTGGTGCCTCTGATGTTTTTACAGACTGAACTTGCACTTCTTGACTTTCCATCCCTGAGCTTGAGGAAACCAAAAGCATGATGTTAACATCCTAACAAGCCCATCCCCAGAGTTCTATTCTAATTGACTGATATAATCAACACAAATTATCCTAGAGAAATTCACCTCATACATCAGGTGTATGCAAAAGGCATCTCCATGTACACATTGTGTACGTGCAGAGCAAAGGGCAGAAACTCTTTTCCCTGAAGTCTATCTATGAGTAAAGGCAAGCCCTGTCCACTTATATAACTCTAGAGCGAAGCTGATGGTAAGGGCGTCGTTTAGGGTGCTGACCTCTGTTGATGACCACAAGAAATATGCCTCTACCTATCAGCCACTGCAGAAAAACACTTAGAAGACAGCCAGCGTGGTGTACTTTGCCCTTCCCGGTTCATCACTAGAATTCAAGCGAACCTGAAGGGCCCAAAGATGGTGTCATTTAAGAGCCTCTCTTTACTGGCAACAGAATGGAGACCTGACGAATTTGTGTGACATCATTACCAGCGCGACTGAGTTTGAGGTGAAATGAGAGGGAGGTGAGCTCTGCTCTCTGCGTCTCCTTCTCCTCCTCCAGGGTGATGCAAAACTGCCAGGTGATGAGAGAAGTGGTAAATATATATAACATAGTATATAATATGGAAACTGAATGTCTTCCCCTTTTTAAGGAAATAAAGCCCTAAATGTAAAATGAAGGTAACCCAGATAAACAGGCTCTGCATTAAAGCCATCCATGTTGTTGAGCACACATATGTGTTGTCTTCAAGTCTCCTCAGTACTCTTCACTATGAGGTAGGTAGAGAGCAGAAACAGCTCAGCAACCCCCACCTCTCCACACAAAGCAACTGGTCACTCTGCGCTAAGGATCCTAACAGATGATTCTCTGGAAACCCCCTAATAACTCCCTTTCTGTGATCAAATACATCCTGGAACTAGAGACAGTGTGCCGATCCAGCCTGGACTGGTTTTAAGAGCATATTGGTGAGACAAAATATGTCCTCTGAGCAAACTTAAGGAAAAACCTCTATTTACCATCTTGTCCTTATACAGGATTCGGTGTGCATATGATTAAAATCAGATGCATTACAGGAAAGGACACACAACTAACGCAGACTTACAGAACCCAGCCTAGTCTTCAGGGGCCTAAAATGACCCATACCACTCTCCAGCAACCATCTCTCCCTCTCCTGGACCCCGGAAAGGAAACCCGGGGGAAATAGCCTCAGGCTTGCTACTCCCTTACAGTTCATCAGCTCTGTTCCTTTTCTTTGCTTCTGCATAAAACCCCTCAATGCTTTGCCTGGTGTGTGCACTTCTGTAGTCCTTTGTACAAGATGCCAAGAACCTGGAAACACCCAGGCCAGGCAGGGACTGCCCTTAACAAATATTATATGCTGTGTCCATTCCACAGATGAATAGGTTAGTGTTCAGGTGGGTAAACCATCCACCCTCCTGTGATAGTGAAGGAAGAGCTCCACATGTGAAATCAAGACTCCTTGATTTCAAACCCTGTTCTTTGCTGTCACCACAGCACCCATAGCTTCACCAATGCAGAGTATTCTTAGGAGACCTGAAGAGTAAAAGGAAAAAGGCATTGGAGGCCACCCAGGCCAATTCTGATTCTGCACTAAGCAAGCACCCTCTCTAAAGAGCCAAATTAAAACATGTCACCAGGTGATGTAACCTGGGTAGATGTCAAGTGCATTTGTCTTTAAAATGAGAATCATTGTCTGGGGTGGAGATGGTTCAAGCATGAGTCATACAGAGCTAGCAGACCTGCTTTGTTTTTAACCAAGTCTGTGGTGGGGGAGGGGGTTCATCAGCAAACTAAGTCAGGGAGGATGCACACACACACACACACACACACACACACACACACACACACACACAGAGGTCTGGTCATTACAGCTCCCCTAGGCATCTTGCTTCTGACACAGAAAGATCTGTTTCCAACCCTCCTCCAGCCCCCATGCACACATCCTTAAGGAATGTGCTCTTTGCAGAGATCACTGGCAGGAAATGACCTTGAGGAAAGCCTCTTGATGTCATTCCTTGAATAGTCTGTTGTCAGCTCCCTGAACGGTCAGACTTGAATCGCAAGTTTCTGCTTCAGCTGCACAAACAAGAGGCCACCAAAGAATGCCAGGAGAGAAAAAGCTGGCAAAGTTAGTCACATGTGGATCACATACGGTGGCCCCCAAGAAAGGCACCTGATGCTGTGATTCAGAGAAGTTCAAGCTTGACTGTGAAGCTGCCATGTTCCACTGGGAACGATGAGCCAAGCCCTCACTTAGCATCTTGGGTCCTCCATCTGCTTGAAGAGCCTCAGAGTAGCATCCATTGTATAAGTGCCTACTATATACACATCAGAAACTGCTTCTTCCTCCTGCACGACATGTTCGGAAATCTTGGGTGTGTACCTGAACTCAAAGCTGTAACCCATACAAAGGGTTGATCTGCCTTTCGGTCACACTGACACCAATGAGTGTCATGTAGCACTAGCTTGAGGCAAACCCACAGACTTGAGCTTGAACGTAAACACCAGCCTCAGATTTTCAGGGGGTCAGTCTCACAGGATCGCTGCTATGGGGTCTTCCTCCCCATAGCTCTCACAACTGCCTTTTTTGCCACTTCTTGGTAACTGCCTGCCTCCTTGTCTTCATTCCATGCCTACTTAACATCCCCTGAACCCTGTGGCACTTCCTGATGGTCTTCTTGACTTCCACCCGCCTGCTCCCCGCACTGCACCTATCCCCACACTGCCGTCGTGGTATCTCTGACACGTTAGTCTAAGCAACAGATATGACTGGCCATCTCCCAGCAATATTCACTCTTCTTCTATCAAACAGACCCCAAACTTTGTCCCTGTACCCAACACTCTCATCTATGCTTCAAGGAGAATTATTTCTGCGCACATTTTCTTGGGCAGATCTGATTGGTCTGAGCTGGACCATACCCCTTACCAAGGATCATTTTGGTATTGTTTCAGGTCAGTGAAATGCTTGTGGCCATTTCTGGGAATGTTCTCTGTAACACAGTTCACATAACACATGCACAGTTTTGGCATGAACACAGTCATTTCATTCACATGCATGTCTTGGTCCCTCTACTCTAAGCTCATAGAACAGACCTTTGTTGATGCTTCTTTACACCTGACTCTTAATACAATGCCTAGCATTAAGTAGACCCTCAGAAGATATTCACTAGACAGATGATTGATAGGAAAAATGATCGATAGTTTAAACCACTTACAGGCTAAATTTTCCTAAGGTGCTTTGTGTGTTACACAAAAGGCCAGAAATCCTAAGTCCTCAACAAAAGGAAATCAACTTTGTAGCAGTGCTCAGCTACAAAGTCTTTTCTGTTGTTTCTGCCTTTTCTAGAACATGATGCAAGGCCAGCTGTCAACTTTTTTTTTTTCTAATTAGGAAACAGTTCCTCTATTCTATATGAAAGAGACCTCTCCCCAAGAGGTTATGATCCCCATAAAAAATCAGCAACAAAGCAAGGTTTTAGGACAGCCAAGTCGCAGGGCATTGAATGCTCTGTCTTAGCAGAAAGAGCCCCACCTACTGGTTTGTCATCAAAGTTAGCAAGAAAGGTAGACCAGAGGGCCATGAACTTGAAGCAGAAGGAAGCCGGGGCACTGCAGCTTGAAGTGGATGTAAAAACAAAAGGTCTGCTACCCTGCTCATCCAAAACCTTAAATTAAAAATCCTGCCTGTCCCTATGAAGCCCAGAGAACAAATTAGTACAGTTGTATGTAGACCACTAAGGAATCATTTGCAATTAAGAGCAGTAATTTCACTGCTGTTCCTGTAATTATAACTTCTCCTGTGTGGACAGACAGATCCCTCATTGTGTCTGAAACAATCGTGGCATTCCAAACACAAAACAAGCCAAAACAGCACACCCCAGGGCCAGGTCTTTCAACAATCCATCGCTCAACAGCTCCCAGCTCCAGCCAACTAGAGGACCCAGTTTCCTGCCATTGTTAGCATGTTGAGCCTGGAATTTCATCCAAATGGATTTGACCCCTTTACTCACAGCAGCACATAGTTCCCTGATTAGTATATTCCTGTGTTGAGATGGGAAGTGGCGAGGTTGGGAGAGGTGAAAGGAGAAGACAAGGAAAAGAAGAAGGAAAAACAGCTTCATTCTATCCCGAGCTGTCATGGTAGCCATTTACAACTCTGACTTTGCCCATGAGTGTAACAGACATACACACGCATGCATACACATGTATTTCCAGAAAAGCCTTTGCTGTATATGTAAAATTAAAGCAGACTGACAGGGAATAAATAAGCATATATCACATCATTAGCAACATTATTGCTAAGGGAGTTCTGCTTGTTTTCAGCAAGAGCATGCAGAAAATTATAAGCTCCTTGATTGTCCTACTTAAAGTTTTGCTCCTAAGAGGATTCCTTCCGTCTCACTGTGACTCTCTGGTATTAGGCAACCAGTGTCATTCCTAGATTACATAGGACTGAAAGGTCTTTCACATGCCCTCCACACCCACACCCTACTTTTTATTTTTTGCTGTTTCCTTCAATATAACTTCTACCAAATTTAATGGTCTCTGGGACTATGTTATTTAGAACAACTCACAGTACCTTCAAGAGCAGACGTTTTTATACACACACACACACACACACACACACACATACACACACACACACACACACACACACACAAACAGACACACACGTACAATCATCATTATAAACCTGTCAATGACTAAAAGACAGAGAAAAATAAATTCACCATGTAAAAACAGTGAAGTTCTCAAAATTTAAAAATTATGTGGCTTTACGAGACAGTGTCAAGAAAATAAAAAGACAAATTGGTTTGGTAGCTCTGCTTGTCATTCCAGCACTTGGAGTCCAAGGCAGGACACTTGGTTATGAATTTGAGGTTAGCTCCATAGTAAATTTCAGCCCAGTCTAGGTTGCAAAGTGAGAACTAATTTTTATAACAAATAAATAAATAAATAAAAGATTAAAAATGAAAAGACATCCCACAGAGTTGGAGAGAAGTTTTTCAAATCATATATCTTAAAGTACTTGTATATAAAATATACAACGAACTGTTACAACTCAAGTCAAGTAACCCAGCTGAAAGTGACCAAGAATCGGAACTTGGCCCAAAAAGAAAGTACATGGTCAACTCACATGAAAAGACGTTCAGACTTATTAGCCACCGAAGAACATGCAAGGCAAGACCAGAGTAAGATGCCACCTCACCCCCCATGAGGAGGGCTATAATAAAAAGATAGATACAGAAATCAGGCCCCTGATGCACCATTTATGCGAATGTAAATGCCACAGCAGCTGAGAAATCTGAGCAACCATTCCTGAACAGGTTAGTTAGAGAGAGGGTTACCACATGATCCAGAAATGAAAATACAGGCCCACACAAAATGCTCAGGGCAGGATTACTCATCATAGTTCTAAACTGAGTGAACTCCATGTTCATCAACTGATAACTGGCTAATAAAGTGCGATGTGTTCACTCAGTAGAATATTGTCCAACATCAAAAAGAAGGTGGTAATCCATGCTAGAGCATGACCAGGCCTCAGAGACACACCAAGTAAAAGAAGCCAGTCATAAAGAATGATGTCATTCCATAAAATACCCAGAACTGGCAAACTATGAGAGCAGAAAATAGATTCATTGTTGTCTAAGTCTAAAAGAATGAACGTTCTGAATGGATATGTCTGCAAAGAAGGGGCAGAAATGGCCAGCTGAGAGTGACAGCCAAGGGATATAGGCTTTCCTTCTAGAATAATACACAGCTCTGTATTAAAGGCCACTGGCCTGCATACTTTAAATGGGTAAATTATATGTCATATAAACTATAAAACTGTTAACTACTCATTGAATATTCAAATTTAAACTAACTGAGGCTAGTTGAATTTGTCCTTCGTTGGCAAATTTAATTGAAATAGTGGTGAGATTCAAACCCAGAATCTTACAGTGTTGGCCTAACACTGACCCTACTCAAAGCAGCTGTGTAACCAAAGCAGGTCCCTTAGTCTCCATTTACTCTGTCCCCACCTGTCAAATAAAGAGGGTGGACAGATATTCTCCAAGGACCGTCCCACCCTCAATTCTTTCAAAAACCAGTGACCTCCAAACAATTGTGCTGATAAAATGACCTGACCGTTCTTTGAACTTTCCAAAAGTTATCATGCTCTTTTTCCTTGGTTTTCAAAATTCCACCACAGGCCCCACTGGGTCGTTAAAATAATAAGTTAATTGTGTTTGATTTCAGTGAAAGCAAAGTATTTTAAATGAGCCTGATTTACTTATGCACTGATAACAGCCTTCAGTGTGTGGAGTTTGGGGGTGGGTAGTAAGTTTTATCCACTCGGAAACCAGCTCTGTGGGGCCTGTGCAACCCTTCTTACTCTAAGCGGAGAAGCAGGTTCCCTCCATCCTCTTTCATCACCCAAGCCCGTTCCTCAGTGCCCTCGGTGTGTGGTTCTGAGCCCCCTGCATGGTAATTTTGGCCTGTCTGTGAGCTCTGTCGCAGTCCCAACTTTGTTGAATATGAGCTTGATTGTTATTGACTTTTGTGCATTTGATGGTAGCAGATGGAAGGTACTGTGTCTGCCAAGTTGCCCCACAAAACATTGGCTTGACATATGTGGGATGCAAAATTCAGTCAAGACTGGCCATGGAGGGGTTAACAGAACCCCTGTTTCCCAAGCCCTAATGTTTATGAGTCAAGAGGAGACCGTTTTCTTTCACTCTTTCCCCATGCCACCCAAACTCTTGACTTTAATCTAAAGATTAAATAATCATAGTATCTATGATTTAAAATACAGTTTCAGCTCAGATGCTACGGCTCTTCGAAGATTTCATGATACTCCCTTTCTAAGTTCCATTATAACAATGACCATTTCAGTCTATTTTCCTGTGTGACAAAATAGTTGAGACCCAAGAATTTATAAAGAATGAAAGACCAAAAGAATGGCTTATGGTCCTGAAGTGTGGACAGCTTATGGTCCTGAAGTGTGGACAGCCTAGAGTGCGGTGTTGGTGTTTGAGATTGCCAGACCAAGTGTACCAGTTGGATCTCTTCTTCTCATAAGGTCACTAATCCTAACTTACGGGCTTCACCCTCATGATGTCATGGAATCCTAAGTACCTCCTCAAAGCCCCATCTCCAGACACCAGCAGCAAATGAATCTGAGGATTAAGTTTCCCACACATGAGATTTGAGGGACACATTCAAAGCAGAGCAATAACCATGAACCTGAGTAGCTAGTTGCTTAATACCTACACACCAGTATCTTCCATTCGTTGCTGAGATCAGACAAAATTTACTGCTTCTCTGCTCTCTCCTTCCATGCCTAGCACAGCCACAACAGATACAGAATAAATCTATACCTGACATTACTAAAAATGGAACAGGGTTTGGGGGGCTAGAGAGATGGCTCAGCAGTTAAGAGCACTGGCTGCTCTTGCAGAGGGCCCGGGTTCTAGTCCAGGTACCCATATGGCAGCTAACAACCATCCATAACTCCAGTTCCAGAGGAAATATAAGGCCCTCTTCTGACCTCTGCAGGCATCGCACAACATGGGTGCACGTATACACATGCAGGTAACACATACACAATGTACAACATAAAATATACAATACAATATAAAATAAAAATAATAAATAAAATATTTTTTCAAATAAGTAAAAACCCATTGGTGAGACACTATGTGTGTAAGAAATAGCAAGTCAATATTAACTTAACAAAGAGGGCTTGGAAAATGTGTATCCGTTTTTCTGATTTGTCCTGGCTGGTCTACTCCTGGCTCAGCCTTCTGAATAGAAGCTTGTGATTGACCTAAGCTAAAATAACCCACAGAGAATCAAATATTTTTAAGTAAGTTATAGGCATGACATATCTACAAATTAGCACTTTACACAAAGGAAGACTTTGAAAGTATTTTGCAAAATAAAGGTTTCTATATCTCCTCATTTATCTTGTTTGGTTAGCGGATTGACTGGTTTTTTACCTTTTGAGATGGACTCTCACTATGTAGCCCAGGTTATCCTGGAACTCTCAGTCCCTTTGCTGCAGTCTTCCCAGTGCTGGGAAGCCTAACATTTTTCTTTTTAGTGATTTTCTTAACATTAGACTTACATATGACAAAACACTGAAACTGTACAAGGCACGTGTGTGTTTGGAGGATCCCCAAACAGGGTTTCATGAATAAGAAATGAAAATGGAAAGCTGACATTCACCTAGGGGCCACCTAGCACTTTAAGCAGTTTTGGGAGTGGAGGGGTTGTGACTCCCAGGCTGGGCTCCCCACTTCATTCACTGATCCCAATCTCTTCCAGAAGGGTTGAGCTTGGCAACTTTCCTCCAGACATCTCCAGTCATACAGTGAAGTCTCTGAAGGTGATTTAAGGAGGACTTTCACAAGACAGCAAAAAAATCTCATCAGGAAAGATGTACATGTGAGTTCAAGGCAAGCCTTGGCTACATACAACAACTCTATTTCCACCTCTAGTTTCATCCTCAAACCTCGGTATGCACAGAAGCAGTCAGGGTACCTCTGGGATGATGGCGGGAGGAAAACCAGTTAACCCCCTGAGCAGCTGGGATTCCTCTTCCCTGCCTCTCCATCTTTCTTACAGCATGCATATGTTTCTACAGGAACAACAGTAGACATCAATTACGGACCCAGACTGCTACTATATGAACGCACAGTCATGCTGCTCAATGAAAATAAAACTCACAATAGCCCATCAGACTTTTCCTGATGCCCAGTCTATTCATGTCCTTGAGTCTTAGCAGAACCAGAAAGGTTGACACCATCTCCCGGAGCTACCATCTACCATGACAGGAAATCATTAAGAGTCTTCTTGAGCATCCTTCTCTCAAATGATAGCCCTTACTTTCAGCCTCTTGGTTTTCTGCCTCCTCTGCCCCACTCACGGATGTCTAAAGTCCAAAGTCCCTGAGTTAACAGATTAACTCACACTGAAGCAGTACTGACTTAATGCATTATTTATGTGCAGGAGTATTTCTCATTTTGAAAGAAAGCTGCTCTGTTTGGGCTGCAGCGGACACTAAGGAACGCGCACCTCTAATGTTAGACTTCCAAGATCACTTGCGCCTGTTTGGGGAAGCTCTGCTTCTGGCCCCTTCAAGCAAGCCATGTAGGTTTCTTTGCATTCCTCATCAGCCTAAAGACTGAGGTCAAACTTTTAGGATCCATAAGATGGTCTTCTTGTAACCAGACAAGAGTATTTCAAAGAAGAAATCTGTCTCACTGCTAACAGCACAGCTTTTCCCAAAAAGATGAAACTCGGGCTTACTACAATGCCCAGAAGAAGGTCAGAAGCCCAACCACTTCTGGGAACAGAAATAAGGTTATGTGGCATTGGTTCCAAGGGTTCCCTTTCCCATCAGCTCTGGAGAACCAAGATCTTACCAGAGCTCATGGTGCATTTTAGGAGGGAAAATATATAAGCATAACTGAAGAATCCTCCTAACACGGAAGATTATTTTTCTCTTTAACCTCTTCCACCCTGAAAGTTCCTGAAGACACAAGGTGTCTTTCTGACTCTCTCCCAGCACTCGTCCGGGAACTCTCCCAGGTCCAGGCCCCTCTGCTGCAGCTCTTACCTCATCCTTTCTTTCATCAGCCTAACGGTCTGGCTCTTGACGGTCTTTCTCCTGTACTGGCACTTTTCCCATTCATGACCTCTCTCTGACCAGAATCCCACTTGCCTGGTCAAGTCCTGGCTCAAAGCTAATTAAGGAGCCAGCAGGTCCAGCCCATGGCTGGGGGTGTGAAGGCAGGTGGATCCCTAGCCTAGCAATGTTGGGCCCACCTGAGCCCTCCAGGTAAGAAACAGGACACTTCTGGCTCAGGCTGTCCAATCCTCCAAGCAGATGGCCAGCTCCGCCCATTCCCCAACTGCAAGCTTACATTTCAAAGGAGGGGTTCACAGGATTGTAGGCCTTTTTAGAAACCAGGGTCATGGGGTAGTGGTACAACATCTTCATGTCTTTTAAAAATACCTGAATCTGCATAGACTTTATTTTTCCTGTAATCCACGTGAAAATTCTGGAGCCCTGAATTTCCCTCCCACCCCCTCTCTCGCCATTCTCCCTGCTTCCCTGTCCAAGTTTTAATGGCTCAGCTGGGGTGGGGACCATATTTGCTGCTCATATTTGTTTGAACACTTAGGTTCTGTGAAAATATTTGCCTCCCAAATTCCCAATGACAGACAGATGTCCTAACTCATTGCTGTTATTTTTTTTAAGTTTTTTGGCAGGGAGGAAATTGGCTTCACATTTCAAAGAATTCCTTTTTCTATTAAAAGTCCTGGTCTTCCCCACACAAAGGCATTTACAACATGTACCCTGAACATGGGGCCACTGGGACCTCCTTAGGGAGCAAAACCAACCATTCCTTTTCTCCAGCAGTCCACTAATTAGCTCAGTGACCTTGAGTTTGACCTCTCTAGACTCCAGTTTCCTCATTTGTAAATGAGGGATTTGCTGGCTTTCTAAAGTTTCTTCCAGCATGACCTTCTACAATTCTCTCGAAGACAGGTCACAGTAAAGGAAACCATAGTTTTATTCTAAGCACAAGAACTTTTAGAAGAGCATGGCAAGTTTGCACATGGAATTGAAGATTTCATCCATCTCCCTTTACAAACCCCAGCATCTGTTCAATCCTGCTGTAGCCTTGTACTGGGGGATAGAATGAGAAACAGTTCTTAGAGGTAAGATCTGACAGGCCTCTGTGATAGTAGAATGAATGGTCCTGCCTTCAAACCCCAGTGTGTGGGGGGTGGAGGAGAGATGGAAACATTTCTCTCAATAGCCCAGATCCAGAAGTAGCCATGTCAGTGGAATCTACCTTGTTGACATAAAAACACAACCTTTACCTCAAAGAGAATAAGATAGTTTATTCTGGAGTCAAATGCGATTGACCATGGCCTAGGAACATGGATTCACATTGCTCTAAGTACCGCCTTTCAACATAATAACAGTTTTAGAAAGTTTTTTAAAGCAAAAGACTATCATAAATCAAAACATTTCTCAAATACACTGGTGGGGGGCTGGGGAGAAGGCTCGGTAGGTTAAGTGCTTGCTACACAAGCAGGAGGACTTGCATTCGATCCCAGCACCCATGTAAAATGACAAATGTGGTCGCATGTGCTTATAATCCCTGAACTGGGGCTGTGGAGGCAGGTGGATCCTGGAGCTCACTGGTCAGCTAGTCTAGCCCAATGGGCAAGTCTCAGGCCCCAGTAACAGGTCCTGTCTCACAAAATAAGGTCAGTGGCTCCCTAGGAACACCACCAGAGGCTGACCTCTGGCCTCCACAGACATGCACAAACATATCTACTTGTACTCACATAGACACATAAACACAAAGACTAGCCTCCCACACAAGTACATTGGTGGGAACATATGGTAGTCAAATTAAGGAACTCTCTGTTTTCAGTTTCAGATGACATTCTTAGTTTGGATATTTGTGGAAGTAAGCAGTCTGTTAATACTTTCCAAAAGGGTTTACCTACTAGTCATGAGGATGTTAGGTCAGACACAGAGGTGGGCCATGGCTATTACAGAGGTTGAAGATAGCTCAAGTTAATTTGGCTCCAGATCTGCAACATTCCAACTTTCCACAATCATAGAAGTTCTAACCAGCTAATCAGCCTTGTAAAATCTAACACGGGTGCAGCATTTTGTCTAGGAAATGCAGTTCAGTCTGACCCTGGAAGGGTCAATAGAAAAGTATTCACAGATGGAACACATGCAAAGGATACGGTAGGATCTGGTTCAAGAGTTTGGACCCTTGTTTGTTCACTATCAAGAGACATTTGCCCTTTAGAATCAAGAGCAGTAAAGAAAACCCATGATCCTCGGCTGCTGCCTTTGGCATTCTTCCACCCAGTGCTTTGTTCACCAAGTCAGGCACTTCAACTCTGTAAGTTTGGATTTGAGGAAGTTGCCAATCACTTGGGAACTCCACCTATGCCAGGCTATACCCTGGTGAACTAAGGCTACGGCTATCATTTTGCTCCTGAAGCTCTGTCCTCCCAGCCCAGCTCTGAAATGCCTCTCCATGGAAAAGGGAAACACCACCAAACCATTCCTGATCCTTTCAGCAGCAACGTGAGTCCAGTAAAGGACAAGGGAGGCACTGTAGGGAATTCGGCTGCGGAAACCTGGCCCCTGCCTTTTCTCTGCCTCAGTCCTGGATGCTGAGCCTCTGCTCTTCACCATTTACTCAGGGGCTTCTTCAAGCTCACATGCGATGCATCTGTGTGGAATCCACAGTGTTACTTTTACAGCCATCAGATGATGCAGTGGACCTTCATTCTGTCTTCTTCTAGCACTCCAGTCACATAGCAGTCTGCGAAACATCTGACCCACAATTCAGTTCTAAACCTCCAGTCCTTTACGTATCCATTTTCTAGTGAAAACAACCTGGAACTGCAAAAATAGCTGACTGGTTTTTTTGCTGATTACTTTCTGAGAACAGTATACAACTTTTCGGTCATATCCATGAAGTGTATGGTTGTGTATGTGTGGGGGGGAATCTTAGAAGAGGCTCTGGATTTCATACTTTAAAAATTGCTGTTGGCTTTAGGATTTTTTAATGTCCAACTATGAGATCAAAGAGTTTAGGAAAAGTTAATAGCCAATAGCCAACAAGGTAACAGAGGCTTTTCAAAAATGTTGTCTTTGAGAATTCCATACCTGTATACAATGTATTATGAGCATAACCATGTACCCCATTTTGCCTTTACAGCTCCCTTGGATCTGCCCAACATACTCCCTCCCAATTCCATTCCTTTGTATCTGTATCCATGCATATAACTACACTGTAACCACATTTGTCCCAGCATGTCCAATCAGTGCCGCCTGGAGACGCCTAAGTGTGGAACCATCTGCTAGAGCACAGGCAACCAACTTGTAGCCAACCCCCCAAAGAAGAATAACTATCCCTCCTTCAGCCACCGTCAGCTGACAATAGCTCCTCAATAAAGTATGAGGCCTGGTGAGCTTCTCCCCGTCCATGCTGGAATGTTCACAGGCTTGATCTTGTGTGGATCTTGTGTGGATCGTGTGCTGGCAACCACAGCTGCTGAGTGCAACAGCCACGTCACATCCAGAAGACAGCATTTCACGGCTCTCCTCCCCTTCTGGCTTTTACATTCTTCCCATTGCCTCTTCTGTGATGTTCCCAGAGCCGTGGGGAACGGCAGGTGTATGTGTGGGGGGGAGGTGGTGGTGATAAAGATATTCCATTTAGGGCTGAGCACTCACAGTTACTTAGACAGGTGGATCTTTACAAAAAAGAAAAAGAAAAGCATTCCCAGACAAGAAAAAGCATACACAGACACACACACACACACACACACACACGCTCAAAAACTTATCCATATAAATGGGTGCATACATATACATAGACAGTTCATAGCCAATGGACTGCTATACCCATGTTTATGTTCCACGGGTTTCTTTTGCCCGTTTACTATGATAAACTCTGAATCACTGCACTCTGCTGCAGAAGCAAAGTTCTTTAAGAGATGGAATAACTGCAGGATTTTGAAAAAAAAAAAATTTATTAATTCTTTGGGTGCTTCAAGTCAGCATGCAGAGAATAAGAGACTGTGGACTGCTCAGCCCAAATGGGACATCCATATCACACCTCTCTTCCTAAGCTCAGGAATCTTTGCCAATGAGGTAGAAAGACTGTAAGTGTAAGGTGGGGACAACCAAAAGGAAGCAGTGTTTTCCAAACAGCTGGGCAACCGCACGTACAAACTCACAGCAACTGTGACACCTTGCACAAGACTCTGCAGGGTGTGTGTGTGTGTGTGTGTGTGTGTGTGTGTGTGTGTGTGTGTTTAGATAAGGTCTCACTATGTAGCACTGACTGGCCTGGAACTCTCTAATAGACCAGGCTGGCCTCAGACTCAGAGATCGGCCTGCCTCTGTCTCCTGAGTGCTGGGATTAAAGTGCGTTACCATATCCAGCAGGAGTTTAAAATCTAGAATTCCATGATCAGATCTCTGTTGGCTTCATACAAGAGAAGCCCATCCATTTATTCAGCAAATTCCTTTTCGGTAAATCTCCCTTATTGTAGGCGGTGTGGGTGCAGGCCCCGGAACTCTGGCCTGGGATTATGGCACAGCTGTCTGGTGAGCTGGCTGGGCTGGAAAGCACATTAGAAGCAATGCTTGTGGTGAAGGAAGAACTTGAACACTGTGTGTGCAACTACAGAAGAAGGACCGCATTGAGTTCAAGTTGCAGAAACCAGGGAAGGGCCTATCGCAGGAGGAAAAGCTGCGCTGAGTCGGAAGGAGCAAAGGGGGCTCGCTCAGGAAGCTAGAAGGGCGTCAGGAGCAGAGGGAAGGGCACGGGGACCTCTCAGCTATGAAAGGCTGTGATGCTTTCGGAGAGCAGCAGGTCCTCTCCTGGGCCTGAAGTTCAACAATGAGTTGTGCTTTGAAGGACCCCATCTGACCACTGTGCTGAGACATGTTAGCTTGTGGCGTGGAGAAAGGATCTCACTGCCTTTCCTTCTCTTTTTCTCCCTGTTCCTCACCTCTTCTTCTTTTTCCTCTCTTTCTCTCCTCTTCCTTTTGTGTCCCCCTAAGTAAGCATCATCAATAGATGAATTATAGGCATGTCTTCCCATTTGGGGGCACATGGTGACCATGGCAACCTCGGGAAGAGGAGCCTGAAGTTGGGTGACTTAGAGAAGCCAATGAGAGGCTGAAACAGTCTTCCTAAGAGCTGGAGGAGCCAACACAGGAAAGCTCGCAGCTGACCAAGTCCGAGTGAACCAGACCACCCTTGCTGCCTGGATTCCTAGACACCCCTGTTGTGGTCATCCCTCTCCTCCATGACCCTGGGAGTGCTGGATGCTCCATGAACTCTTCCGTGAACATCTCTCACATCCTCACTGTAGAGGCTCAGAGAAGATACAACTCTTCATTTCGCTCAGGGCTCCTACTTGGGATCTCAGTAGACTTAACCATGACAATTCATGCCAGAATCAGAGCCTCGGAAACTCAAAAACTGTCAGAAACAGTTTCTCAGAAACTGTCTTCTATATGGCTCGGCATGAGGGCGAAGCAGGCTGCTTGACTCCTTTGAAATCAGTCTGGAAACCACTGCAGAAACCGCCCTGGTTGTCAGAAGCGAAGCAACACTGCACACTTTGTTCTGAGCTACTCTCCCACTCCACTCAGGATCTCCCTCAGCATGGCTAGGGGACCCACTTCTGAGCAGAAAACATTCAGAGAGGTCCCCGACCAGCAGAAGCGGCGAGAAGGAAGGTGAGGTTTATGCTGTCTGAAGGCAGCAAGCGGGGGACAGCAGCGCGTGCAGGTGAGGGCCACAAAGCACCAGCTTCTCCCTTCACCCGCCGGGAGCCACCACCACGCAGCGTTGCCTCAGACGCGCACACAGCTAAACATGAACACCGCAAGGATGGCTAACTCTCCATGCTCAGTTTCCTTTTAAGTCCCAAACATGGCATGTTATCGGTGCTCAATATGTGCTCCTGATTGAATGAGAAGGTTAGAGTCAAACTTTATCAAAATCAAAGGTTTTCCCAGAGAAGCTGGGGACCTCGGTGTAGGGGAAATGTGTCCTGGGCTAACAGAGATGCTTCGTCTGCATTCTTCTGGCCACATTTATCCTGTTTTACGTTAATGAAAATTTTTACAACCAGGACTAGGAAATTACTAAAATCCTCCCATTCTTAAAATACTCCTTGGAGGGACAGAGATGGCTCAGTCAGTAAATCACTTGTCACATAAATATGAGGATCTGAGTTCAGATCCCTAGCTCTCATGTTCAAAGCCAGGCATGGCATCGTATGCCTGTAATCCCAGCACCAAGGAGGCAGAGACAGAAGAATCACTGGGGCTTGCTGGTCAACCAGTCTAGCCAAACTGGTGAGCTCCAGATTCACTGAGAGATCCTGTCTCAAAAATATGGAGAGAGATATGGAAGATACCCAGTGTCAATCTTTGGCCTACACACGCAAACATATGTATACACACTCATGTACTCACACACACACACATATATGCATGTAGCTCAAATTCCTTCTAGGAGCCACAAACAATGTCTGTCTTCCCCTCCCCCCGCAGAAAATGGTGAGCAACCTTCCCCATAGGGTCCTCAATTTATATACTCTTAACCCCTCCCCTCGTGCAATTAGCATCACCTGGTTGACTGAAGGGCGTGGCTGACTCCCTGTCCCTCCTTTCTTAGAGTGTGACAGTCAACAAGCTTGTCTGTGATGATCCTAGGTGAGTGGGTGTGAGCAAGCTTGGGAAGAAGGCATCTGTCCACGGTCCGACTATTGTGGGACAGTACTATGCAACAATATACAACATATTTCTTGAATCCGATGCAGCAATAAGACCAGTGAACTAATTGCAGGTGTTCAATATGCTTCCATAAGTCAGGTTGAATGTATTTTTAATTAACTTTTGGAGGAAATAAAAGACAGCCCTCTCCCTTCCTACTTAGATCAGTGGGAATTCTAGAAGTAGCCTTGGTTAGGAGGAATGAGGCTGCCATCATGGAGTTTGCTAAGCTGGCATTATAAATATTTTTCTACTCTGGTCTTCAGTTCTCCAAACAATTGATTATTAAACCACTGCTCCCTGATCCCAACTTCCCTGGCAGTCCAATGTCTCCAGGGAGCTTTGGCTTTCAAACTAGAAAGCCCCCACCCACCCACCCACCCAGCAATGGGAACTGGATTTTTTTTTTTTTTTGCGCTTAGGGTATCTTTCTAACTTGCTATTTCCATAATTAGCTGTAATTATTCTCTTCTTCCTCAGCTCTTCCTTTCTTTCCAAACAACACCCTATTTTCATTTTTTGTGGGGGCAGCAGACCTCCAGATTTTCATCAATTTCCCTTTGCCTGAGGTCCCAGGGAAGAATTTCAGGGGATCAGTTGAGGGCACCTCAAAGAGCTGCATGCAGAACAAATCTCAGTGGGTGATCGGGGTGGACAAGAGGAAGGGCAGGAAGGCCAGCTTACGTAAGTAGGACTCGGAGATTTGTTGCAAACTTTACACTCAGTGAGAAAGTTCAACCTGAGCAAGGTGACCCACCAGAGTTATTACTGTGGGGTTCCCAGACTTTGAGGGGCATGATACTTTCAAAGATGTGGGGATTGGGATTGAATTTAAGAGTGCACAGAGGCTCTCAGAGCTGAATAGAAGGTAAGAGGCATACTCAGAGCCCGTTTGGTTAAAACGTATGTACATACTCATACATACTCATATAGTTATATACATGTAAGCACAAGGCCCAATTTTCCTGAAACCACCACAGCCTTCAAGAGGAAATGGAGTTACTGTAATGTTAGGGACTACAATTTCTGTCTTGGTTTCCTTCTGCTAATGAGACCAGCAACTCTCGCAGTGACCTCACTGGAGGTTGCTTCCATCTGACTTATCAGCAGTTCACTGGTTCTGCCCTGCTCCCCAGGGGTCCATCAGCCTAACGACAGGGAGGAAGGGGCAGGAGGATGATGAGGGACTAGAAGACCTCAGGCCCACAGCCACCTGCCTCAGCACAGCCAAGCGCAAACCTGGACCTGTCTTCTTTATTTGGTGTGAGCTTCCAGAACACCTCTGTTTTGTTCCTCGTGCAATCAGGCATGTAACGAGGCTCACCCACTTCACTCAGCTGAACACATATAATGTCCCTAAAATTGTGCCAGCAGATCCTCTAAATATGCACACAGACATACAGGTCTAGATACAAACTCACAAGTGCATGAATGCATGACAGAACACCTGGAAGAGAGCAGAGAATGGCATTCTATGGCTTCCTGTCTCTGCTTATTCACCCTTCTAAAACATTGCTGACTCATTTGAATTGAGAATTCAATCTGAACAATAGAAACAAGTATGCCATTTTAAAATTTTTATTACATTTACTTATTTATTGGAGTGAGGATTTGAAGGGTTACATATACTCTGATGCACATGAGGAGGTCGGAGGACAACTTTCAGAAGTTGATTCTCTTCCATCACCTGGTTCCTGGGGATCCAGCTCACATCGTCAGATTGGCAGCAAGTGCCTTTACCAACTTAACCATCCATATGTGCTTTCGAAGCTACGAATGTGAGTTAGCTAGGCTGTCTCTCTTCTAAGTGTATCTCGCGCACTCATTCAACAAACACTGTTTCTTTACTCACTTTCTGACACTGCATTCAATGCTCAGTGTGTGAAGAAAAAAGTGTCTCAATCTTTCATATTTCAAGAAAACCAGAATACAGTGAAGACAGTTCAGTGAATTAAGTATAAACTCAATCCTGATATCAAAATGCTATCAAAATGAAGACGTCTGTGACAAACATTGTTTGGCACCAGCTGAGGATCAGTATGTTACAGACTGAAACATGATTCCACAAAAGAAGCCTGCAGCTCAGCCAAGGAGCCTGACAGGCACATAAGAAGATGAGATGTGATCTGTACAAGGGGGCTGCTTGTATCTTACCTATTCACAAGGCCTCCAAATATCTGCTTCTAACAAATGCTGTCTTGCAAAGGTCCCTGCAGAAGTCTCCTGACTCATACAAACCATACTGCCACCATTCAGATAGTTTTGGGAATTTTTCTGGAAGTTCTTTTTTGTTTGTTGTTTGAGGCAGGGTCTCACTGTAAAGTCCAGGCTGGCCTCAGACTCCCAATTCTCTTTCCTCAGCCTCCCACTATTGCAACAACAGGCACGGTAGCTCACGTGCAGCTTTAGAGAAGTTTCTTTGTAGCTATTTTATCAGCCATATGGAAAAATCTCTCCCTTCTTTCATAGTCCACTTCAGAATCAGTATTTAAAAGAAAGGCAGGAATCAAGGGGCTTGGTGAATCCTTAGGATACATGTGATGCTCAAGCTAGAGAGACACTAGAGCCCAGACAGTGAACACACTCTCTCTCTCTCTCTCTCTCTCTCTCTCTCTCTCTCTCTCTCTCTCTCTGAATACCTATATCAATGCCTGGCACAGAGTAGGCAATTAATAGATGCTAGTTGAAAAAAATAATGAAGAAAAAAAATGTTAAACTCAGTAGTCTGCATGCACCATGCTTATCTGTCCAGATTAGCCAAGGCTATCTACAGAGCTAAGGTACCACTGCTGAGGCTATACAAATAATGTCCCATTTTCTCTTCATCTCTGTCGCAAGTGAAGACACAGGTTTAGACTTTAACGAAACTGCTCTCAGCCTCACTGCTTATAGCCACATAGTCCTGCCTGAGTATCCACAGGAGGTCAGTTCCAAGACCTCCACCCACCCATACTCAGATGCCTAGATGCTGAATCCCCTTGTATGAAATAGCATTGTATTTGCATATAACCTATCCATGGCCTCCAGTATACTTTAAATCCTCTCTGGATGACACGATAACTAACAGAGTAAATGGTATGTAAACCGTTATTGCAAAGTATTGTTTAGGGAATAATAAGAACAAAGTATGCTGAACATGTTTATTACAGGTGCAGTTGTTTTCTAAATACATTTAATCCACTGTTGTTTGAATTTGCAGGTGGATGGCAGGGAGAGAATGACCGGCTGTATTTGACCCAAAGGTATAACTAAGCCAGAATCGTCAAAATAGCCAAAGGCAGGCATGTTCAAAGCTAAAGCCTTCACACCAGGGTCAATACCTCCAAGTCCAGACAGGCTCTCTTGTGACTAGAGATCCTACTTGCTTGGGGTCAGAGCTTTGTAAGATGTCAGCCACTGAGAGACCAGGTCAACGGTGATGACCCTGCCCAAGGACAAGTCAGATACCTCTCTGTGGTGTGTCCTTGCTTGCACCTGCCTGACCTGTTCTGGGATTCTTCTACCCTGCGCAAGGTCCATGGACACCCTCTTGTACGTCCATCTTCAAGGAGTTTCTGGAATTCCTATTCTCCATTCCAGGGCTAGCAGGAGGTGGCTGTCTCTGGTTTTTTTTTTTTCTCTCTAAAGGGAATTTCAGAAGTGATCCCTCTCTGGGAGCTGGGAGAGGTGCTAGGGATGGATAAAAAGCTGAGCTTGGACTAGGCATCAAGAGCTAATCTACATCTCAGTTTCTGGAACATGGAAAAGAAATGCACCCGCTCTTCCATTCAAACCACAACACTTTAAAAGAAAACAATGGGGCGGGCAAGATGGCCCAGAGGGTAAACGTGATGGCTGCCAAGCCTGACAATCTGCATTTGATCCCCAGGACCCACATGGCAGAGGGAGAGAACCAACTCCTGCAAGCTGTCCTCTGACCTCTACACATACACAAAAAATAAATTTTTTAAAAATGCAATAAAAATAAATAAAGCAGAGGTCTGCATCTGTGTCATTCTGAAGCTGGCTGAATTTGTACTCAGAAAGCCCAGAAATGGGCAAGTCAATTCTATGTGGCTTTATCAGGAAAATCCTGCTTTAATTCAGAAATTTCCCTGGTGACCCCCTACTGCCTTGTGCCCTCCTTGGGCATATTGCAATTTGAATTGTAATTATATGAAACAAAATTTTTAATTCTATTATTGACTGTATCACGTCAAGAGCTAACCATGTGCTGATCCTTCCATTTAGAGTCAATTTCGTTTAATCCTTGTGAAAATCCTGCGGAGCACGGTTAACTCCGGTTTTACAGAAGTAAAAATAGGACGTGTTGGTGGCACCCAAAATAGACTAACAGGTCCACAGTCTGATGGAGTTGCCGTTACAGCCAAGGTATACTGTTACAGGTTATTTTTCAGAGTTCTTTACAACTAGCTTTCCTCTATGCTTTGATTGTTGAAAGATAACTTTGCTATGTGAGCAGACAAGCATGGAGAGCTGACAGCTGCTGAAGTCAGGCATGGCCAGTAATGGGCTGAAGGTAATTAACGAAGCATGGTCTATATGGAAGGTGAGCAAGCCAGACATAAAATTCCTCTGTTTGAACCCAAGTTCTGTCATCACAGCTTCCCAGCATGGCTTGGCTTGGCCTGGGCATCCCGAAGAACTAGGAAGGTGTAGGGCCCAAAGAAAGTGATATTTATGGTCTAACTTAGTAGGGCTTAGCATCTCATTGGCAAGTAATTGATGCTCTACAAACACAGATTGATTTGCTGATTCCTTAGCAGAGCAGTTCCTTGGATGAGAGAGGCCAGTTCCTCCCGCCTGCTGTGCACTAGACTGGGCTTGCTCAGAGAGGCATGTGCTATGCGCATCAGATAGTCTCCCAATCTCCTGCTGGGTTCACCAAAAAAAAAGCCAAAAGCTATACTCAGAGATCCTCCTGGTGACCTGCTCTGACTCCCCATCCTGGGAAATCTGCTCTCAGGCAGTCCTGAAGGCTGTATTTAATAAGTTTGGAAGCTCTGGGAGTGTGAGCTTGAGCTTCCCAGAGCTGAGAAGTCATCCAGGACAGGTCCCAGGCACTCACATAGACTTACTTCCCTCTGGGGCCCCAGTCTTCTGGATGCCCAGTATCTCATTCCTTTAAACCTCCTGCTAAGGCACTTAATGAAAACTAATATAAAACATTTGAAAAGTAGGACTCCAGTCTAGAAAACTATCACTAGCAGAAAAAAAGGAATGCAGTTCAGTAGGTAGCAGGAGTCCCTGCCTGGTTACCCTGAAGATCTTACACTGTCAGGAATCACCCAGTGGTTGCTCCAAAAGCTAGGGTGTCCCTCACTCTGGGAAGGAAGCTGGCCAGGAAGGGCCCAAGAGACCAGCCTCCACTCAGAGGGGCCAAACCCTCTACTTCCTTGTTTGTAAATTGCCAGTTTCAAAACAAACAGGCTTAGGGACTACTGTTAACCATCTCCTTTGTGGAGCCCTAGTCTTGGGTACCCAGAAGGTAAAAAGATGAATGGGGATAGAAAGATGGCTCAGTGGTTCGGAGTACTCGCTGCTCCTACAGAAGACCCAAGATGGGCTCCCGGCATCCACATCAAAGGACTCACAACCATCTGTAACTCTTCTGACCTTCATGGGCACTACGTGCATGTGATACACACACAGACAAACAGACACACATGCATGAATAAAAATCTAAAAGATAAATGTCCTCAAGGAATTCATGGGATAGCACAGGAGATGAAACATGCAAGCAGACACAGGTTAAGCTTTCCATTTGAAAATCCAGAATTCCCTCTGAAATCTAAGATGCTCCAGATGAAGAGCCTTTTCATCGCCAGTATGGTGCACAAGTGGAAACCCCACACCAAGAAATGATGTTTCATGAACAAGATCAATTTTTAGAATACTACATAAGATTATGTTCAGGCCAGGGCTGGAGAGATGGCTCAAAGTTTAAGAGCACTGACTGCTTTTGCAGAGGATCCAGGTTTAGTTCCCTGCACCCACATGGCAGCTAACAACTATCCAGAACTTCGGTTCGAGGGGATCCATCACCCTCTTCTGGCCTCAACAGGCACTGCAGTTACATGCAGGCAAAAGCATTTACACACATAAAATAAAAATAAATACATGAAAGTAAATTTCAAAAGAAGATTACCATCAGTAAAAGGTACATATAAAACACAGATAAGGGGCTGGAGAGATGGCTCAGCAGTTAATAGCACCGGCTGCTCTTGCAAAAGACCTGGGTTCGATTCCCAGCACTCACATGGCAGCTGACAACTATCTGTAACTCTAGTTCCAGGGAACCTGATGCCCTCTTCTGACCTCTGTGGGCATTGCATGACACAGGTGCACTTAAAATACATGCAGGCATAACACATATATACACATAAAATAAAAATAAATAAAAATTTAAAAACTGTCTTTAAAAAAGGCACACAGGTCCTGGCTTCAAGATATCTTACTATGTATATGGAAAACATTCAAAAATACAGAAAATTTTGAAATATGTAGCAGGTCAGGTCCTAACTCTGAGATAAGTGATCTGTTCTGTGCTGCTGTATGAATTTTTTTTGTTCTGCTTTGTTGAGACAGAGTCTCATGCAGCCCAGGCCTCAAACTTACTTCATAGCCAAGAATGGCCTTCCACTTTCACCTCCCAAGTGTTGGGGTCACAGGTTTGAGCCACTGTGCCTGACTTTATTCGGTGCTAGGGCTGAAATCCAGGGCTTTGAGCATGCTAGGCAAGGATTCTACTAACAGAACTACACCTCTAGTCCCTGCTCTATCATCACAATGAATAGTTCTAATGAGAACAGTAGGATCAGGAGAATAGGGTGGGGGTGAGGTTTCAAAGGTGCTCCCACTAGACTTTTATGTGAAATGATAGCTATCTAGCTTGTTTTCTGACCATCTGGTAGCAAAGACTTCCCTTACCTAGACTACAGCTGTCCATGTTCACAGTGGTCTATGTGTGCCTCTCTACTGTGTAAACAACTCAGATCAACTGTGGAGGACACACTCCCTCCCCTGTCTGGTCTGGGTCAGGGTATGGACACCAGGAAGGAGAAGGATGTGGTGAGCTGGGGCCAGCACAGTACAGAAGAGAGGAATGTGTTTGCTGCTTCTCAGGAAACATCCACGAGCAATGTCGTCTCCACAGGACCTGGAGTTTAGAAAATTTGGAGAACCCTCTTTAAGAAAAAAAAGAACTTGAAAAGATGTATCTTTAAAATGGCAGGTCTTGGGATTTACCAGGATTCTTTGCATTAACCAGCCCCATGCAAGTGAGGGGTCCTACACCTGAGGCCTTGTCCATTTCACCCCAAGCCCTCCCAGGCTCTGGGACCAGGAAACGGTCTTTCTCAAAAGGAAAAAAGCAGGACTCAGGACTTCCTTCCCCTAGCCTCACCATCCATAAAACAGGCGGAACTTCAAATTGCCTCTGGCACGGACAGGAATGTGTGCCAAATCATACATCACTCTGCCTGCTCCGGTGGCCTCCAGAAAAATGCAGGGTTATGTCTGGAACAAAATCTTTCTCTAGATTTTCAGTTAAATGTCTGAAATTTTCATAGCAATTCAAATTACAGAGCTGAGTAGATAACAAAATATATTTATGTTACTTTTTTATTGCTCTAATGAGTCAACACACCCAAAATACTTGCCTTCACTGTTCTCTCTCTCTCTACTTTCTTTTCTTTGTCTTTTCTCTTGCTTTTCATTTTTTTCTTCTTTCTCCTTTTTCTCTCTCTACTTTCTTTCTCTGTCTCTATGTCTTTCTCAAGGACATTAGAAGCTCAAGCATCTCCTATTAATGCCAGCACAGCATTTAATGTTCTTTTCTCCTATAAAATTCCTTTGTTCTAATTAACTCACAAATAAAAGCATCACACAGCTAGTTTAGGGAAGTCACTCAAACATTTCCCAAGTTCCACATGTTCCATCTCAGTGAATTCTGTAAAGTTAGAATGGCCATTTTGAAGCCATGGAGCTTTGCTTAGGGTGTTTCATTTTTACCACCAATAATGAAAACATATCCATTGTTTCTCATGAGCACGTGAATAATGACAACTCTTTATTAATATTGTCATTGTTTTAAGCTACTGGCTCTTACCAATGTTATTAACAATCACAGCAACCAGCTCTCACTAGGAGTTTGCAAGTAAAATGAAGCATGAATGATTTTGTCTCTGCTGGGTTCAAACCCAGAAGAGAAGTTTCTATGTCATATGGAAATTCTATTTAGATTCCCTAGGAATCTCACAGTGGCCGTATCAATCCAGTCTTAGCAACAGTGTACCAGGGGTCCCTTTTCTTCAAACCCCTGCAAACATTTGCTGTCCCTTGTCTTTTAAATAATAGTAATTTTTGCAGATGTGAATGATAGCTATTTGTGGTTCTGACTGATGTTTCTCTGAGTATTTGTGATATGAGTAATTTCTCAAATAGCTATTGGCCATGAACTGAAAGATGTAGATTCAAGGATGCAAAACAGAAACAAGCAATGCAGGAATGGGGGGTGGGGAGTCACAGGGATGAGGCAGGAGGATTGTTTGAGGCCAACCTGGCTAGACACTAGACAATGAATCCCCAAGCTACAGAGTGAAACTCTGTCTCAAAACATCAAAACATAAACAACAACAACAAAAAAACCCCCACAAAATCAGACATAAAGGATGAACATGCCTAGAAATATAATGTATACCAGGAAGACTAAATTTAAGAAAATTATATTAATGACTTCTAATAGACAGACAATCTGCTCTTGCCTCAAAAATGTAACTATGTAAGATAGTAGACTTATCAACTATAGTAACTACTTTACAGCCTACATGGGTGAATCTCAAAGTAACATATTATAAATTTCAAATATACTCAATGAACTTTATTTATTTTTAATATTTTATTTTTTTACATGTATGAGTGATGTACATCCATGTCAGGCAATGCCCATGGCGATAAGGGCATTGGATCCCCTGGAACTGGAATTACAGGTGGTTGTCAGCTGCCATGTGGGTGTTGGGAATTGAACTCGGGCCCTCTGTAAGAGCAGTCAGTGCTCTTAATCGCTGAGCCATCTCTCCAGTCCCCAAACTTGATTTTTAAAAAGAAAAGAATAATGAATGAATCAACGGGTGAATGAATGAATGAATTAACTGATAGCAGCTTAACCAAAGTTTAGGACACAAAGACTGCAACTCTTACTCTCAAGAATTCCACTTCAAACTTCCATGCCTGAGGTCTTCCAACATAACTTGATTTGGAACTTCCTTTTTCCCATTTACTCCAGTATATGGATCAGGGTGAGCCAATGTGGCTAACCAGCTTCCAGTATCCACCACTCCCTTCTCAACATACAGAAGAAATCACTAGGAGGAGCTCCTCTCTGACACACGGCACAGGGTTGCGTCTGAGGAGAAAGCTCTTTCCTCTATTCCCATCTTGATCCTACTCTTTTCTCCACTTCCCATTCTCCATCCAATAGTGCAGCAGTCAGACTGTCAAACAGATTACCAAGACCAAACAGATTACAGTGGGAAGACAGCTGGCTCCCATTCTCTTGCATGGTCAAGCTGCACACCGGCCCTTCCCTGGCCTCCTCTGCCGATTACTGTGTGAGATAGACAAATCTTACTCACTAAAGCTCCACTAGTCAACAACTCTGACACTTGTTGCCAAATGCACACCTGGCTGATGCAAGGGAAAAAGTAAGTTGGTCCCTTCCAATACTGTCATAATACATTAACAAATAATGGACTAAGTAAAACTGCCCCCTTATTAATAGTATCAGAACACTTACAGTCCTAATGGATGAGCAAAAATTTTCAGGTTCTGAATTTTGCAGTTCTATGTTCCTTTCCTGAGTCTGTTGCCAGAAATACCATAGCTAAAACCTCAGAAATTAATTCTGCCCATAATCTTGAAGGCTGAAGCAGGGTACGAGCAAGCTGGTTGTTTTGGAAGCTCTAGGAAGATCTCCTCCATGCCTCTTTTTTGGCTTCTGGTGGTGTCTAGCAAGGCTCTGTGCTTCTTGATTTGCAGGTGTGCTAAAGCCTCCCTCTGCCTCATCCTTACTAAGCATTACCCTTCTCAGTACCTCTGTTTCTAATTATGATGCTCTTTACTGGATTCACAATCTACCCTAAGATGAATGATCTATTTGATTCTTTATTTACATCTTCCAAGATGTTTACTCCAAAGAGAGTCACATTCGGTTCTGAGTCGGGGCCACGAACTAACGCCACTAAATAAGCCCTGAACAAGTTGCTCAAATGCCCTCTTCCCCAAATTTTCAGTACTTACAAAGATGTGGCTTTGAAAATAGGGAAGCTTGAGTTTTCCTTGGGAAGCCAACGGGTCTGTGGTTTCTGATAGATCAAGCTTCAAGAGGGAGATTCTGGAAGAAGGGGCCAAGAGACTCAGAGAAACAACAGCAGCAACTAGGAAAGGCAGGGCAACAGAAGAGGCCAGGAGGTAAAAGAAACAGCAGCAAGAACTGGGGAGAAGATGAGAACCACTTCCCTTGACACGTCCCACCTCGCCGGTCACCACTCCATCTTGCCCCAAGTTCCAGAACAGTCTTAACAAGGGTACCACATATACTTCCTCTCCTCCTGCCTCCCAGCCTGCAGTGTGGCAGAGCTTAAAATCATGTCACATCCATCTTTGTTCTGATCTGGAAAGCCGGGTACTAGAGCTCCCCCAAGATCCTAAGCCCAGAGATCACCTTAATCATAGCCACCCTCTGCGGATGGCCCTTCTAGCTCACCCAACTTCCTCACACTGAGTCTAACTTGCACTGTGGTGACTGATCTATCTGGCCTCTATTTCTGAGCCTTGACTCAGCGTCTGTTAAAGCACTTCAAGATGTCCTGGAGGGAACCCTGACTTCACACTTCCAGGCTTCTAGAATTCTATCTTTTCCCACCACCTGCTCCTTCTGAGAGACAATGGACACACCTCAGATAATGATGAGAGGGGCATAAACTTAAGAAAGGGGGTCAAGGACTGTGTGGATGCTGGCTCATCAAGTAGCAGGGTCACTCCGAACTACAGGGCCAGCCTGATGTGGAGAGAAAGGAATCTACAATTATACCAGGAAGTTCTGGCAAGAATGAAGTGGGTCAGGTAGAGAATGTCACGAGAGAATGTCACGAGAAGGGAGTGGCCACTTGAGACATAGCAAGGGCAGACTTCGACTCAACAAAAGGAATGTCCTCTGGACAGCTCTTGACCACATGGACTTGAATATGCATCACTGGCTTCCTGATCAAGCATGAAGGAATCACCTTCAACAGCTTCCTGATCTTTACACTCTTAGCCAATCAGAAAAGTATAAAACGAATGCACTGATGGGAATTAAAGGGGAGAGAAAAAAGAGTTCAGATGTTGAACTTGAATCATTAAATTTGCCCTCCTCACCCTCCGTGTGTGTTGCTGGGAACAAAACTATAGGAGTTCTGCATGCTACGTAAGCATGCTACCACCGAGCTATATCCCTACCATTTATTTATTTATTTATTTATTTTTGTCTTTTTTTTTTTTTTGAGACAGAGTCTTCCTGTAGCTCCAGCTGGCCTGGAACCCACTATGTAGACCAGGCTGGCCTTGAACTCACAGAGATCCACCTACCTCTGCCTCCTGGGTGCTGGGAATAAAAGCATGAGCCACCTCACCTGGCTCCTTCTTTTATTTTTTATTTTAAGATAGTCTCACTAAGTTACTTAAGGCTGCCTTGAACTCACTTTGTAGCCCAGACAGACACTGACTTCAAGATGCTCTTGCCTCATCTTCTGGAGTATCTCTGCCATCAGGCCTGTACCACGAGGCCAGCTCAGTCACTGAAGTATAAATCCAGAGGCTCCATCTGCATTTAGGCTCTACAAGAACTGTGGGTTTCTAGTAAACAGACAATTGTCCCCTTGCTCTTCTCCTAGCTCATGTGTAAAAAATGAAATCTTTTCTGTCAAAAACATTCTAAACTATCTGCTTGTCTTTCTCTTCAGTTCCCCTGTTACAGGACGAATATTTACTTGATCATATTTGTTTCTTAACATGTCAACTGTAACTGGCAACAGTCACTTCCTGTCTCCCTTTTAAAGTCTCGTAGTTATACTGTGGGAAAGTTTCTTCTCTCTTAATATATCCTGTTTTCTCATCCACAAACCCCCTTTCCCCTTTATGACTTTTAGACTCTGGCTATAGGCCAAAGCCCCACACTCTCAAATGCCAAAAATTCTTGCTAAAGTGCCCCCTCAAACAGCCAACTCTGCCTACTGCCTGCCTGACACCCCTGCCTCCTCCCCACCCCCCGTTCCCCTGGCTGAGAAGCGAGGTTTCTAGCCAAAACAACTACATCCTCAACTTCTTTCTTAGCTAGGAGTGCCAATGAGGCCGAGTGATGGCCAGAAAACTTTAGACAGAAATCCCTAAGAAAGGTACCCATCCTCCAAGGGGAAAGGCAAGACCTCTCTAGAAGGTTCTTCACATTTTTCCCCTTGTTCCTGCTTAGAAGGAAGTAGTCATTGTCCAGCTTCAAGGGAACAACAAGGCAGGAAGGAAACTGACTCGGGAGAGTGAGTAAAGCTCATTCCTACCTGCAGGTTTCTTTCTGCATAACGTGAACTAAGCCACTCTCTGTCTACTCCACCATAGCACATTTCTACTAGTTTATGGTTCTGATTTCTGCCATTGCAATCAGCCCTCCATGTCTATAATTTTGGTATCTCTGGATTTAACCAACTGTGGGGTGAATTTTTTTTTTTTAAATATTGGTGGGGTAGAGCAGGCCTTTAATCCCAACACTCTGGAGGTAGAGGCAGGTGAAACTCTGTGAGATCTAGGTCAACCTGGTCTACATTAGTGAGTTCCAGGCCGGCTGGGGCTACAGGGAGACCCTGTCTCAAAAAAACAAAAAAGAAAAAAGAAAAAAAGATTTGAAAAATTGTGTCTGAGCTATAGGCTTTTTTCCTCTTGTCAATATCACCCACACAATACAGGATAACAATTATTTGAATAGCAGTTACATTATTAATTTCATGATCCAGAGAGATATGAACTACACAGGAAGTTGTGTACAGGTTATATATATAAATATGATAATATTTTATATGAGGGACTTGGACAATAAAGGACCGTTCAGATCTACAGTCCCTCCTAGGGACTTAGAGCCAATCCTCCATAGGCAGCAACAGACAACTGCGTTTTATCGTTAATATTCATGTCTGCAAACCCCTCAGGAATCCTTCATAACTGAAGGATTCACTGCCCAATGTTGTCAGTGCCTCCCTGGGAAGGAGCTTTGCTAGGCTCACTCAAGGTCACTCTCCCTTCCAAGGCAGTAGTCATCATTGGTCAGCGTAGCATACATCAGTGCCTGGTCCCCTTGGTTCAACTCAGATACCTGGAAAGGACCATCCCCTTGGGATCAGCACTCTGGTGGTGATTGCATTTATTGTCCCACCTTTTTCCTCTAGACCAGAGGGTAGGTCTTAAGAGCATGCCCCATTCAAAGCCCTCAGGCCAAGGTCCATCTCAGAATCTCCTTCCAGGAAAAGCAGCCTGCAAAGCGTTGTTACAAATGGACAAAGGAAAAGAGTTACCCTGAGTTTAACACAGCCTGACGCATTCACTGTAAGGGCATTCTCAACTTCATGAGGACATAACTCTTTTCTCTTAAGTAATCAAGCTGTAAAACAGTTTTGCAAAACTAGCATTAACACTAAACCTGAGCTTACACAGCATCCCATACTGTCTTGACAACAAGAGACAGAAGTGACTTGTTAGCCTAACATGAGTTCTTCAACTTTTTACCCCTTGGCTTAAATGTTAACAGTCCATTGTGTGATTTTTTTAAACACCGCTAAACGCTGCTGCCAACCCTCCTGGAAAAGATCTGTTTTGTCAGTGATTCAAGCATGAATATTGGAATTTGAAAACAAAGAAAAAAGATCTAGTAAGCTCATGGGACTTATTCCTCCAAAGGAAAATATTCCCTGTGTATGCATGCTCTTCCACAGCTTGCTGTCCACCTTTCATAACCAGAGGTGTGTTCACAACCAGATGTGTTCTGTTTAGGGCTCGGATAATCTTGAATAATTGGGCTTTTGAAAAAAAAAGACTTTAGATCAGTACTTGTCTGAGTCTTGGAACCAGGAATTTGGTTTTGGATTCTACATTACCCACCCAGGCTGAGAACTCTGGGAAGATGTCAGAGATGTGTAGAGATTTAAGAATGTTGCAAGAACCGTGAATTCCAAGAAAATTTCATAGTGAGGGACTGAGACTAGGAAATGGGATCAGAAGAGAGGAGAGTCTGGAGTAGGGGAATACCCAAGACATCCCTGAGTCTGGGGTCTGCTCATTTCAACCCAGGGGAGATGATGGCAAAGAAGGGTCCCAGCCTTGAAACAGAGGCCAGAAGTGCTCTCAGAGAAAGGCTTTGTGGTCGTGCTGAAGAGAACTGGAAATGACAATGGGAGTTGGCTCCATGGTCACTCCAAGTTTTTCTCATGTTGTTTTAGGTAGCAGAGTCTTAGCTGAAGAAGATCAAATGGGTAAGTGACCAGTCTAAGGTGACTATGGGAAAGGACCTGGTAGAGTGGGGAAACCATTCAGGACCTGAGCAGAAGCAAGAAGCACCCCTCCATGATGTGTCCCACGTGTTAGAAATAAATTCGGGGTCACAGAGAAAGGGACAAACACTCCACCTGAGAGCATCTCAGCAAGGCAAATTACTGCTGATCAGGAGGATGTTCGCAAGAACAAAGGAGAGAGGGAGAGCACCTGGGTTAGGATGGCCTCCCCTTTCATCCCTGATGCAGAGGGGAGCGTGGCTGTGCCTCGCTGGTTGAGGTTAAATCCCACAGTCTAGAGGAGTAGCTTAACTAAAAGAGAAAGGGGCACTTTCCAAGAATCCTAGGTATTTGAGAGTGTGGGGCTTTGGCACATAGCCAGAGTCTAAAAGTCATAAAAGGAGGAAGGGGGTTTGTGGATGAGAGAATAGGACACATTAAATTAAGGGGGCAAAAGCTTTCCCACAATGTAACCATGAGACTTACAAAAGGGAGATGGGAAATGAGGCTGCGAGCTACAGTTGCCACATGAAGAAACATCAAGGCAAATACTGGTCCTGTAACAGGGAACTGACGAGAAAGATGAGCGTGTAGCTTCAAACGTTTTTGACAGAAAAAGTTTCATTTCTCACACACGAGCCGAAGGAAGGGGAAAGGACAAGTCTCTGACTTACTGGAACATCACATCAATTCCCTTCCATGCGCACACGTACCCTACAACAATCGCCTCACTTGTGAGAGCCACAAATCTAGGCCACTTCTGACTCTGTACACAAATTTCAAGAGACAATGGACACAGAAACCTCCAAGCTAAATCGCGCCCCCTCAGATTGGTATGTCGAATCCCTTCCCACCCTCCTCAGTACCTCAGAACAGGACTGTTCTTGAGAGAGGCTCTTTGAGTAGATACAGAGGGTGGTGGTGCCACATGGGTGGACACTAACTCAACAGCATGAGTGTCCTTATAGGAGGAACTTTTGAAACAAACATGCACAGAGAAGAGGGTCCTATGAAAACCCAGGGAGAAGTCAGAGACACCTCAGAAGAAACCCACCCTTCATCTTGGATTACCAACTTCAAAATTTGAGGAAATATGTTCTTGTTATTTCATCTTCCTGGTCCACGTTATTGTGGGATTGTAGCCCAAACTGGCTAAGCATCAGCTTGTGGAGGGAAGATGAAGGGACTATGTCTGTTTCTCCAAGACCTAGTCCAGTGTCTGGCCGATGCTATACTCATTCAGTGTTTGTGGAATTAGAGAATATTCCTCAGGATATACCTGCCTGGAGTTAAACCTTCCCACACGATCTCACTCTGGTAGAGAGACTCATGGGGTAGCTATGAATTTTGCTGGGTTCCAAGAAATCATAAATGCACTAATAAACCGTTGATGATTACAAGCCCCCGAGAGGAGGAGAGGTGGGAGAAAGCCCTCTGTGTTCTGTTTCCTTCAGCCCTCAGCACAGCAGCCTGAAGCAGGTCCATTCTTAACGGTTATTTCTTTTTAGGAAAGTAGCTATGGCCGCAGCTGATAGTACCAAGCACATGTTTAGCAATACTCTTTCCCTTCAGCGATCTTATTTGTCTTCTTTCTCAAACATTGATCCTATTTATTTCTCTCTACTTAGGTCAATCAATGGTACTTGGATTACGGTTTTCCAGAGGAGCAGAATTAATAGACTATATAGAATTGTAAGAAGGGAATCATTACTTTGGCTTACAAGATCAGAGGCTGGATAGTCCCACATTAGATATCTATAGTCTACAGAGTCAGGGAAACCAGAAGCTGCTCAGCCCCAACCTAGAAGCCCCAGAACAAGAGAAATCAATGATGCTGTCCCAGACCAAGGCTAAGGGATGGAAGCCCCCGATGGACAGTAGCAGGTACAAGTCAGCCTCCTTTGGAGAGGAATCTGGAGTCTGATGTCTGAAATGTACCGCCCAAGAAGAGTTGGCTTGGGCATGCATGGTGTGCGAAAGTCCTCTTCCTTCCGTGTTCGATTCCATGTGGGGCCCCCGACCATTACACAGTGCTCACGTTTATGGCACTCTTCCTCATTTGGTTTGCTGACCCACATATCAAATTGTCTCTTGAAACACCTTCACAGACACACTCAGAAGTGTGCTTTCCTATCTTCTCAAATGCTTCTAGATCCAGCAAGTTGACCACTAAGACTAGTTATCACAGTACTCAAACCCAGCCAGGGCTCAGTACGCAATATATATCAAAGCCAATACTATGGTGCCAGTTTTTGCAGAAAGAGTTGTATTAACAGTCTACTGACCATGAGAATGGAGGCTCCTTCAAATCTGTCTCCAGATAGGCCCATAATGAAAGGACTTAAGTCATCAAGTGAGGGACAATCACCTGATCAGTATCCGGTCCACCTTGCGGCCACTGACAATGGTGCTTGCTTCTAATCTAAGTTCTATTCTCTACTCAAGTTCTTGGAGATTTTTGGGCCCACTGGGTTCTCAAAGTCATTTTGGATCAGATCCTAGGGTTCTGTGCCTGAGTCCTGAACAGGAGCACCTCCAAGTTCAGCAGATATAGAGACAGAGAAGTTGTCATTTTGTGGCAGGATTTCAGTTCCCTCCTTCCATGCCACAAATCAAAATGTCCCACCCCCCAAAAACTGCATCTCTGGGCTGCATGTGGAGTTCAGTAGTAAAGCCCTTATCAAGAAAGGCCCTGAGAGTTACCTCTACACCTCCAAAAAGAAATTGAAATTATCATTGCACATATAGAGATATTTCCTCTATATGATTCCCTAAATAATATAGTTAGAACAATTCATATTATAAGTAAGTAATCTCAAATTACTTAACTGTTATTTAGGAGACAATCTATGTGTAGGTTCTATGCAAATACTGCATCGGTTTCACAATGGGACTCCTGTATCCATGGTCTTAAGAATACACAGGAGTCTTACAACCAATTTCCTGCAGATACCAAGGGACAACTGCATGCCCTACCAGCTTCACCTTAGGTTGTTGGATATAAGAACGAAGCTTCTAGAACATACCAGAGTTCATACGTAAACTGTTCATGGCTTGATCTTTCCTGCTGATGTATTTTTGTGAGGATTATTTTAAGAGGGGCTGGGAGTGGGCGGTAACATGTGCAGGCCAGAGGGTGTGGAGAGAGAAAATCATTCCCAGGAACACGGAGAAGGAGCCAAGAACTATAATTCTAACCTTTGCCCTCAACGGTTCGGTGGCTTGTGGGCTGGAAGAAGGAAAGCAGCATCTGTGATTTAGTCCGTATGAGCTGCTGGACCTCCTTAGCTTCATGCTTCAACAGACTTAGTGTGGGGCGAAGGCCAAAAGAACAGAGCGGGAAGTGAGGAGCAGGGGGACACAGAGAAGAGAAAAGAAGCCATCCGTGTGTTCTTCTCTGATGCTAATTACAAAAATCCTGTCCTCCTTCTCCTTCGGGCTGTTTCTTGGTAGATTTTCTGCTTATGTTAATTTTTACAACAAATTAGTCTGTTCGGTTTGGTTAGTCATGGAAGGATGATTTCCTGAATAACACTGACACAATAAAAACACCCTTTCCTGTCCTGAATTTGTTCTAGAACACCATACCCAGGCACGAAGCAAGGAAACCTCTATAGCTGAGGGTCCTACAATGGCTAGAGGTTGACCCCATCTCTGGTCCTAGGATGCCCACATGTGGACATGGAAAGGTGATGTGGAATGAAGAAAGGACTTGTGAAGAGTAGGAATCATTTTCCTTATTTATTGTTATAAGTCCAGGTGGAGGCAAGTCTGGCAGGTCCACCAGAGTCTGTGCCTCTTAGATTTAGTCCCTCCCTCTGCCTCTGCCCAAATTCTACCACAATGCAGACTGGTAACCCTGATGGACGCATGCTTGCCTTTGAATCCCAAGACCTGAGATAGTGGGAAAACACCAAAAGATGCTTTCATGGTGGTTTGGCTCAAACAAAGGAGGAATGCAGCATTCTCTGCTCAGGGTCCATTCCATTTCCTTGTCTAATGTTTCTGCAATTTTTAAGTATTGCCCTTTGAAGCATATTTGGCTATAAAAATGCTAATATAGCATTTTTTGATTATTCATTTTAATTGATAATGATACTCACAGCAACAATGGTATGTTGATTAACTGACTCTTTAGAAGAAAAAACTTCCAGTTGGTAATGTTTGCAGATTTTCATGGCATCAATAGTCCTATAGTCAAGTGTAAGCTTTGATACCAACGAACAGGAGACTGGGAAAGACAGACACACGGTTGGCTCTTAAGGCCAGGCCAGGCTGGCACTCTCACACCACTAGCTGGGTACAATTTGAATAATCAAAATTGGCTGGCATGAGCTTAAATTCTTATTCTATGGTTTTGTTTTCTCTCTTTTCCTTTTTCTATTTGTCACAGAAGTACCTCTCCTGATAAGAGACAGACACATAATCTGAACCAAAGCTTTCATTGGAATAGAAAGTTAAGAGGTAAAATTGCTGGATCTGACTGTTTAACCCTCAGGTTAAAGAAAAACAGAAGGTTTCAGGTCTTTCTGTTATCTCCATCGCTATTTATCACCTGACTTCCTGTCTGTGGGAGAAAACTATGCTGAGAGCAGCACCATTTCCACCAGATCCCTACTGAGCTATGTACCAGAAACCCAGCTCAGCCCAAAGCCCATGACAAGTATTCAATAAATGCTAATCAAATATAGGTACATTCTCTAACAGAGCCTGGAATGTCAACCAGACATTGTTCAGATCAAAGGCACATAGCTCCAACAGACCATTGGTTCATTAAGTGGGGAAGGAAGGTGGTGAGTGATGCTTCAGAAAGCAAGACAAACACCATCCTCTCCCTCCCAAAGACGGCCGGTTTCATCCTGCCAACACCACAGGGTAAGATGAGCTCACCAACAGTAGACAGCTTCCTGGAAAGCTGTATATGCTTTCTTCAGGGAAAGCAACTCCAGTATTAAAAACCACACTTAGAAACACCATCAGCTCTACTGACAAGTCCTGGTCCTCAAACCCCCATGTAAACTGGACATCGTACAGAGAGTCTGCCATACTTAACCTATTCAGTGTCTTTATTTTTAAAGCAAAGACATTGCTACCTGTTGTGCCTATTAAATGAAATAATACACGCAGACACTGGTCTTAGAACATGGAATTTCAGTAAGTGACTGAGCTGTGATGATTCTTGTGCTTATTGCCTCCACATTGTTTCATGAAATCCCCATGCTGGAGAGAAAACCTCCCACATCCCTAAGCTCCACCAAACTACCATTCTGCCTTCTCTTCTCTGAAGGGCCCAGGAATTGTTCTATGGAATCTAAGCTGCTCAACCTGTAGGCACCAAGTAAAAGCTCCCCCAGCTTGTGGAATGCACTAAAAGGGTCCTGGCTTCAGAGAGATAATAGATGTACACATCCTAGTCCCTAGAGCCTATGGCTCTGTTATCTCACATAGCCAAAGGGACTTTGTAAAAGTGACAGAGTTAGGAAACTAGCTGCGGAGATAGTTGTAGCTACCCTCCATTATCTGTGAGCCCAGCGTCATCACCAGAGTCCTTCCAAGAAGTGGTGATGGAAGCAGAGGTTGAGACATGCAGACATAAACCAAGGCATGCTGGACTCCTCCTACGGCCCCCAGACAAACCACCCTTGCTAACATCTGAACTTCAGTGTAATGAAAGAGATTTTGGACTTCTGACCTCCATAACAATGCAAAAAAGAAAAAAAGTTTAAAATACTAAGTAAGCAGTTGTTTGTTACACAAATAGGAAAGAAACACAGAGAAAAAAATAAAACTTGGGTCACAGGTCCAGAAATCCCATAAGTGAGAAGGCAGAATACAACCTCCTTGGCCTATAACGGTTACTTCCTCCGACGAGATGTTTTTCAGAGCAGGAAGGCAGTAAATATCAATCGAGGTGTCAGGTCTTCTAAGACCACAACTTTGGTCAGGGGAAATATAAAAGGAAGAAGGCAGGAAAGGAGAAGTTAGGGCACATAACAACTCTAAGCTATTAGTACTACAATGTCATGGAGAAGAGAAAGAGAGACAGAGACAGAGAGAGAATTATTGATTTGATTTGGTTTTAGAAAACTTCAGAGCAATCACACTGTAAGTGAAGCCAAGAACTAAGTAAAGAGTTTTTCAAACACTGAAGAAAAATTAAAAAAACAATATCCCCAAGTGAATTATGGCTAAGTCTTCCAAGAAGGAATGTTCCAGCTTAAGTAGCATGCAGAATTTTTAAAACACTAGGAACCATGAGGTAAGTATTGTCCCACTCTAGAAGAGGTACAGAAGCCCATGGTGACCTGACTGAGAATTCAGTCTGAGTTTCTCTGCTCTCTACCAGTCTGACCACCATGTGTGAGCTACGTGTGTTAACTCGAGGACAGGGGTCTCTGGAAAGCATGTGTGTGTCCTATTGCACTTGAACTGACACAGAGAACTGAAGATTGCAGAGAGGAGGTTAGAGGAAGGCCATCTGGCTGACACTCTGAGTTTCCATTTGGTTTGAATTGTCTCACTTTGCAGAAGGCGCTCTATTCCTTTTCTTTAAGCAAAATGTTTTTCAAAAGAGCAGCCAATAGGCTTATGGTAGAGGGCTTTCAGAGGGTGCATATAATACCATTTATCATGCTAGCTTAGAAAGCATATAGTAAGACAATTACTAAGAACAAGTTTATAATGAGTGTACAGACAGAAATTCAAATACATAAGCACTGAGGAAAAAAAATCCAATGAAACCAGTTAACTGGTAATTTTGTGAGTGGGGTTAGAAACTGGTTGAGAGATTTAGACTTATTTATTGATGTTTGAAGTGATGATATAAAGAATCCCTTTTCTTCTTTTGTGAATTATCTCAGTTTATGTTCACCAAAATATTTTTTAAAGAAAAGAAATTCCAAGCTAAGGATGTAGCTCAGTATGTTATAGTGCTTGCCTAGCATAAACAACCCTTGAGTTTGGTCCCCAGCACCATATAGCTGGGTGTGGTGGTGCACACCTGTGATCCCACCATTCCAGAGGTGGACAGAGGAAGATCAGGAATTCAAAGTTAATCTCAGATGCATAGTGAGTTCAAGGCCAACTGGGCTACATGAGATCTTTCTAGAGAAAAGAAGAAAAAAAGGAAGGAAAGAAAAAGGAAAAGGAAAGAAAGATTTTACTTTTGACTGAAAAATGGTAAAAACACAGATCAGAAAGCAGCAAAGTTCTGAGGTGTCCCTTGCTTTCATAAATTAAGTGCCTAATCTGCTAGAAGTGCAGTGACTTCTTCTCCGTGTTCTTCCACAGGACTGACAACTGTGTGAGTGCGTCACTTACAATCACAGGTTCTGATTTTTAAGTCCTGGGCAGGCCCTCTGTCCCCAGCTCTCATGGGATGCTCCACGGACCAGAGGGGTAGCAAGGGCCCAGAACTTCTTATAAGAATCTGGGGAGTCAAATCATGCCTTCCGCGTTAGTGCTGAAAAAAATGCTTGAGATGAATTAAAAACAGGGAGGTTTTATTTTAATCCAGAGTCTCAAATCCAGGATCCTTTGGGCCTGTTCTTTGGGCTGTGGTAAGTCAAATGTCACTGCAGGGAGTGTGTGGTAGAGCAAAGCTACTCAACTCATGGTGGCTGGGAAGCAAGGGAGAGGAAGAGGAGGAGTAGAGATCCCAATATCCTCTTCAAGGGTGTCTCCCAATGACTGAACCTCCCTCCATGAGGCCCCACTCTCCAAAGGTTCCATCACTTCCTTATAGCACCATGGGCTACGGACCAAGTCTTCAAAACACAGAAACTTTGTGGGACATTCAAGATCCAAACTAGTACTTTCCGATGGAAGGACTGAACTCTAGAACTCTGTGAACTTCCAACCAGTAAATCAGACTGTTCTCAAAGCTACTCTCAGAGTCAGCGCAAGATTACACAGTAAGCTCTGAAACAAGAGTGGTCTTAGTCCCAGAGCCTCCAAGGCTGCAGGTAGTTCTACTTTGAGGCTGAAGAAGTGTCGCGACAAGCACAGAACATTCAGGTTTCAACACCAAATTCCTGTTTCTTCCAATTATTTTACCATAAATGGAAACGGCTTTCCTTGGGAGATCCCCAGGGACCTTCCACTGGCTCTTATTTGTAGTCATTCTGTTATCAGCAACATTACAGTAAAGGCCGTGGTGCCAATCATCTGGAATGTTTGTTCAGAATACCAGGATATTCACTTCTTGACAATTACCCTTCCCCAAGAAACTCTGGTATTTTGAAAGCAATATACTTATGAAAAAAATTAAATACTAGGTGACCAGCCAGAATCCAAGGGCACTTCCCACCCTGAATTGTAGATGCCAAAACTAACCAAACCACTTGCTTGTGTTTTCCTGTTCTATTACTGGCATGCAAACAATACAAGCATCACAGTTCATGCTGTAGAGGGTATCACCCTCAACCAAGACAAAGGATCAAAACAGGCTTTGTTCTGGAACTCTCTGTTCTGTGGCCAGGCAGTTCTTGTAGGATTTGTACTTGCTGATCCTGTGAGTGCCTACTGAGTTCCCTTAAGTCCCTAGTAGAAGACTCATTCCTGTAACCGGCCTTAAATAAGGGCTAACCCTCTGTGATGTGTTTTTGTGATAGTGCGTCCCTATGGTTTCTAGTCATAAAAGGTTTTGTCCATGGTGGGGGATGAGGTCACAGGAGCAAGTCTCACCTCTATATTTCTCTGGGGTCTTTATTCGTTTTTTAGGACCAACCAGAGGTTCCATTTCACAGAATCAGTATCTAATAGATTTTGGAAATTCTTAGGCACAATTACTCTAATTCAAAGCTAAGAAACCCATGACCAAGGGCAGTGAAACATTCAAGGTCATCCATCTAGCCTTGTGATTCCCAGACCAGTGTTGAATCTCTGTCCTTGGATCATAATGATCATACCTGACACAGGCCAGCTTTCCAGCTCATTCAGAGAAAGTAGAATTTCAAAGCATCCCTCAAAGTCAAACCTATCCACAGTGCAGATACCACCACCAAAGCCATTCCATGAGAACCTATCTAAACAGTTCCTAACTATACAAATAGCAACAGATTCAGAGGCCCCAAACCCCAAAATCTCATTGTGTGAAAGAACTAACTTTGCATCTAAGATTGGATTCTTCCTTGCATGATTCAGCATTTCCTAGGTCACATTTTATTAATATACAAAGTAGTGTTGTAACATTGCCTCATAAAATTATTAGGATAATTGGGAGAAGATTTTAGTCTATTATATAAATGGATTGGACGTCTTCACACCTGGAGTTCTCTTCTCCTCTATAGATGCTAGAGGAAGCCTTTTGAACAAGGCCTTTAGCCACTCTGGCCATTAATTTTCACACTGTCAAAATTAGGTAAAGACTTGTACTTTTTAAGATTAAAATGAAACATATATTTAACCAAGTGTGTAAGTGCCTTTATACATAGGAAGCATTTAGCAATGCAAACTCTTAGCCTACCCTTAGGAATTTCCTTGTGAATCTGATTTGTCCTAGCTAGAGTTTACCACAGGTTGATTCCTTGGAGTAAAAAGCTGACAAATGCTTCTAGTTTATTTCAAGAGCAGAAGAAAACATGATGCAGGCCCTTGAGGAGATTTTACTGTGGAAAAACAAGATGAGCTAGCATATTGAGCAACTGAGACCTGTTAAGCATTCCACACATTGTCTCCCTCAGTCCCGATAGCATCTCTAGATGCACATGCTCTTTGAAGCTCATTTCACAGTTGAGTTTATATTGATGTCAGGAGGCTGAGTAATTTACCCAAGGTCAGAGAGCTGCTAAGTGGACAAAATCTGGTAAGCTGGCCTTCAGACCTTGGGTTTTGAGCAGGATTCATAGACCTGCCTCTTATTCATGACGTAGTGTGGTCTGTCTGTCACTCATCAGTTCTTCAAGGTCTAGTCTAGGGAGGAACTCTGCTTTATAGTGTTTTTAAAATTTTATTGTTGTTGTTTTTATTCTTTTAGTCATTCAAGGGTCTTTGGGAATTTCTAAGTATAATCGTTGCTTTTTCCTTTTTATATGGCATATGCATGTGTACACCTGTGCATACATGTGTGGAAGGCAGAAGTTGACATCATCATGTGTCTTCATCAGTTGTTCTCTATCCTTACTTTGCTTCATTCAGGGAAGTAAAATAAGTCAGAAAAGACACAGCGAGGTCCCTGGTCGCTTGTGTTTCTTACAATGTCATAGTCTTCATTCTTCCTTCAAGAGAAGTTCTCCTGTGAATGGACAAGGTCGCACCCCACACGGTCAGTGTCCCTCCTCTTCACCTCACTAAGTCATGGACAAACTTCCCTCTGAGTACAAGTCTGTGCTCATGGGGCATCACAAGCCGTAAGTCTGAGCTGGCATCAGGAACCAGTGGATGCATTTTTGCATACAACTCAGCTCACACGTGGGGCCCATGTTTCATTAGAATTCACTTACACAGTATAAGTTAGATAAACTGTTAAGGATTTCAAATGAACAGCTCTGTGTGGAGCTTTTAGAGAACATTACCAAGCCTGGGCCTTTGCTTATGCCACACACCAATGATACTGGCTTCTATCAGAGAAGGAGGTTATGGCACCTTGAGTATCCTGAAGTGAGAGTCACTTTTCTACAGGACACTCAACTCCTTGGTCCTTGGAAACCTTAAGGGTGAAAGTCTTAATGATAATTACAAAGATGTTCTTGCTAAAAGGTTTCTCATTATATCAGTCAGGAGAGCTCCTTAAGGTCTTTAATTATGTTCAAGTGAGTCATTTTTGTTGTTGTTGTTGGTGGTGGTCTATTTGAGTCAGAGTCTCCCTGTAGCCTCAGTTGGCCTGGAACTCACTATGTAGACCAGGCTGGCCTTGAACTCAAAGAGATCCAGCTCTGCCTCCCGAGTGCTGGGATTAAAGGCCTGTGGCACCACTCCCAGCTCAGGAGGGTCATTTTTGAGATGGAAAACAAATTTAAATGTCTTACCTGCCCCTTACTTGAGGGTTTCCCTATTCTTGCTGGCATCACTTTTTAGATTAATTCTGTGGTTATTTTTCTAGTGAATGCTGCAGGTTTTAAAAGCATGTCAGTGATTTTGAAGCCCGCATGCATCTAGGAACACACATACACACACACACAGTGTCCTCTTGGGCTCTTAGGAATTCCTGGTGTCACTGTAGCCAGCTCTGGCCACCACGACTGCAGCTGTGGCACTGGTTGGCTTTTGTCTGTGATCCCTGCACCTGCCTTTGCCGTTGTCTCTGTATTATATGCTGAAACATCTGCTGATTTCTCACAGCAAGAATGTTCCTTTGATGGAACACTTTGCCTTTTCTAATCAGTGCAAGCATATGATGTGTACATATGTGGCACGCATGCACGTGTGTGTGCGTGTGCGTGTGTGTGTGTGTGTGTATGTGTAACTTCCTAGAAACAAGGGCTGCTTCCAGCCAGGCGCCACGGCGGGTCTTCCTGTGCAGGAGGTCATTTCAATAAGTACTCTCTCTCTCTCCCCAAGCTTAGTAAGCAGAGTAAGCAGAGAAAAGAAGGTCAGTCTCAAACAGGATGTTGAGAAGACGCCCTGAACGAGCCTTGCTGTGCCAGAGACGCCAAAGGGACCAAGAATGTGGGCCAGAACCCCAGGAAGTTATTCATGAGCCTGCACTGTATGATAAATAGGGAACCAAAGCCTTTCCTAAACAAGGAAATTAACAACGCCTCAAATTCCAGAAAATCCTCAAACAATACTGAACATTCTTTGTCTCTTATTTGCTTATTTGTGCACCAAAACCTTTCAAAGAAACCAGAAGAGCTCTGATTTGGGCCTTAGAGGAGGAATGAAGCATTCAGGAAGATGTGCTGGTGTGGCCCTGCTCCAACTAATGGCTTTCCTCCTTCAGGAGGATGTGTCTCCCCTTACTGACACTGTATCACAGTATGCCCTGTGATAGCTCAACTGCCTGCTGGCTCTGCTATTTATGTACTATTTTTCCTTTTTCTTTTTTAAAAAAAGTTTTGAATTCACTTTTATGTGTATGACTGTTATGCCTGCTTGGAAATAAATGCACCTGTGTCGGGCAGTGCCCGCGGAAAACTGAAGAGGGCATCAGATCCCCTGTAACTGGAGTTATGGATGGTTGTCAGTCCCAACGCGGGTGCTGGGATTTGAACTGCAAAAGCAGCCAGTGCTCTCAGTCACTGAGCCATCTCTTGAACCACCCTGTTCTGTTTTTCCAGTGGCATTCATAGCTCCTAATACACCATGCACTCTACCTACTGTCTTGTTATTTATAATCAGTGTCGGTGCTTGCTCTTCTCACTCACGTGAGGGCAAGTTGTGCTGGTCAACTTGACTGGATTAAGAAACACTTCAGGGCATTAGTAAGGTACACCTTTGGCTGTGTCTGTGATGGTGTCACTAGAGAGGATTAGCTGAGCACTTACCCTGAGTGGTGGTGACACCATCCCACAACCGTGGTCCAGAATGATTGTAACGGGTTGAGATAAAAAGCCAACATCATATGGATGGAATAGCGAGGTATTTTATTTCCAACCAGCCAGAGCCATTATATATAGCAGGAAGAAACTTAGGAAGAAACTTTTATAGGGTCTCGGCAGCAGGGGCCAGTTATGATTTGCAACATCCAATGAGAATTAAGCATTTCACAAAGTTTCCTGTATGCACATTCCTAACAAAAACAGATCTATTTGCACATGCCTCTCTCAGCTTAGAACAGCACATGAGTGTGGTCAGGCCAGTTTTTGGAATTGCCAACGTCACTCTTTTCTGGGTGTGCTGCCAGGAGGGGTTGGGCAAAGGTCAAGCACCAGTGGACTGAGTCTGGACAAACCGCAAAACAAAAGTCTTTATCCCATTTTCCTAGGCCATTACAGTGCTCACAAATGGAAAAGGGGAAAAGTCAGCTGGGCATCAGCATTCCCCATGCTCTGGGCTCTGATCTGCCGAGATGTGAGTAAGCAACCTCTGCCGACATGCTTTCCTGGACACAATGGACTATATATATATACCCTCTGAACCATGAACCACAACAGACCTTGTTTCCCTTACGTTGTTTCTTGTCAGGTGTTTGGTCACAGCACTGAGAAAGGCAAGGAATACACATAACAGCGTACTATCTTCATGTGATCAGTACATAGATGAGGGACTACCACACATGCCACATGTTTTTGAATGAACATACTCATTTGTCTTTCTTTCCAAACATCAAAAGAAAGGGGCTGCAGAGGGGCTCAGTGAGGCACTTGACTAGCTTACAGGAGGTTCTGGACTTCATCCCCAGTAGCTTCCCCCACACAAAGTTTAACAGATATTCATAAGGCACCAACGAAACCTATGGTAAGTGTGGACTTACGTGGAAGGCTGGGCTGGGATTAGGATGGTACTCAATTTCAGGCACTTGGTTGAGATGTAGTATTGAAGAAACAGAAGAACTTGAACCACCTGCAACAAAACAGAGACATAAGCACCTGCCCAAGCTCAAGGGCCTCCCCCTTCAAACATCTTTGAAGCTAGCTCTTTTAAGAAACCAGTCTCCCCAATGCTGGATAAGAGAGACAGCTGCACACAGAGCCCTTCAGAGAGCCAACGCTATCTTTCTTGGGATTCTGTGCTTCTGTCTATCCATCTCCCAGAGGCAGATATTCCCACCGCATCTAACCTCCTGACAATGTTGGCAATACACCGGTGTGGAGCAGACTGTGGACCTCGATCACGGAGGGATGGAGAAGAGAGAGATAAAGGTCCCGGCCTGGAAAGGGCCAGAGCAAAGCTGCTTCAGTCACATGTCTATGGGCTCCCATCAGAACCACTGTGTGTCTGTGGAACTGCACATGCTCAGATGACTCCTCAGACAAACACCCATGGTGCAACTCCCTCCACAACTGTGAGGTGGAGAAAGAAGCCTTTACTAGCTACAGCTGTGTTTGAGACTGTGACCAGGAAGAAAGGATACATTTGGGCCTAAATTCCATCCAGTATACTGAATCCTACATCCATGACATTCCCAGTCAGAGGCAAGACCGTCCCTGGTCTCATTTCTTCTCCACTGCATAGGTTGACCCTGTCTTAAGAGCAACCTGAACGGATAGGTACTTCTATATCAAAAGTACTTCTGTGCTGCATAGATGTTCGTCTTTGAATGCCAGAAAAGCACACGGGCACGTGAAGACCATTGTTGACATTGTTTGTGGGGAAGGGTGTCACCTGCTATATATTTCTTATCAAGGCAGTTATCTCATTAAGAATGAGAACCCCTCCTAATTCAATCAGACATCACCACCCTCACTCACTACAAGAGAAGTCAATACAAGCCTATTTATAGAGAAAGATTGCTTGGAATTAAATTTATAACAGAATCTGAAGGGCCATTTCTGGCTTCCAACGACAAAGGCTATGTGAGGCAACTCTTCTTCCTATGCGAGGCACCTCACACCTTAAAAGTGTGTATTAAGCAGAAGCAGGTGGACATAACAGGTGTTTAAACCATTCTGCTTGTTGTGATCAGTGCCAATCCTGGCCTTCAACTCTGGCACCCAGATGATGAGCTCCTGGGCTGGATTCTATAATTATGAACTTTTGTTTGGAAAGTTAGCAGGCCGGCCCAAAGGTCTTTCTAACAGACATAATGGCTTAATTATTACTTTAATCAGAAGGCCAACATCTCTTAAACGGCAGTTTCCTTCCCTTAAGGTTTTCCAAGCCCCCTGGCTTTACTCACAGCTGACCTGTGCTTCCCACAGTTCAGTGGGCTTTAGGTTACAGGAGGGCAGGGGGGCAACTGGATCTCCAACCAGCTCAGTGCCGTGTAAACAAGATGTGCTCTCATTAAAGGAGGTTCGTAGAGGAGCCCAGGAGCAGGGGAAGCTGAGCATAGTTCCAGCACTGTTGACTCACAGGTTAGCTACACATTATCTGAAATGAGAACTAACCTTTCCCTAGCGCAGTTTGTATTAGACTCTTTATATGTAAAGGAAGAGAGATAGTGCACAAGATAAAATCACTCATGGCTAGCAGACACACTGGACTTGCTTGATTGGATTTTAGCAAGCTTGCCAAAACCTCAGAAGGAGTTAGGGGAGAACAGCTGCTTTTGAAGGGGACAAATGTAAAATTAATATCCCGGATCTAGTTTTAGAAACATGTAACGCTTAGCATTTCTCCTGAAGTCGCTGTTGAAAAGGTCAAGGTGGCTTATTTCCAATACAATTCTCCACTGCTCCGCAGTCCCAGCAATACTGTATTAAACCATTAAAATAAAAGCATCGAGGGGGGGGGGGAAGAGAGAGAGATACTAGGTTTAAATGCTTTCTTAGTATTAGAGTTTTTTTTAATGAATCTTAGAAACAAAAGTTGTAGCCCGGAAAGCCTACCATGCTGAGCTGGTTTTGAGTTTTGCTAACTGCTCTGTAAGGATGCCTTTAGTGACTTGTGCCTCTCTATCTGTCTCTCTCTCTTCTCTCTCTCTTCTCTCTCTTTCTGTCTCTCTCTCTCCAATTCTCTATAATAGACTTTTGGGATTTGGTTTCCCCCAGGTCTATCAAAGCTTCTTTTCCTGGGAGGCTGGGGTTTTCTTTGGAGATTGCTCATGGGAGGGGCCCCGCTTGCTCCATTCTGATAGATTCTATTCGATTCTATTTTCAGCCTCTGCACACGATAACCCTTTTGTTCTCTGGAGCCCTCCTGCTGACATGGCGTCCTTCCTCCTTTATAATATCTCTTTCTGTGTGTTTATCTCTGCAGGAATGGAACCCCAAAGAAAGAAGAGTCAACTACAGCTTTCATTCCCTGCATCCTAGCAGGCTGCTTGTATCTAGCCCTACCAAGCAGCCATCCCAGAAAACACCCAGGGCTCCAGGCATCCCAGAAAACAAACCAGCCCTCACATCAGGTACTGGAGTTGGGCACAATGGGAACTCATAACAGATATATTTTTTCCTTTGGTTTAGAACAAACGGTGCTGTAAGTGCCCAAACTTTAGTAGGGGAAAGGAAGGTATCAGGACAGACAAAACAAGCAATGCCATAATGCCGTTCTCCTCCTTTCCCAGAGTTCCCAGGGAGTCGCTGTACCCTGCCCCAGGCCAGGCAGGTCAAGGGCAGGAGCTGACTCCTGGCTGGAACACTGAATACAACCTGTTTTGTTCTGCCACAGGTTTTCCTGGAGGATAAGTGGCTAATTATAAGTGTAACTCCGTCAGTCATTTAGAATCCCTGTGGCATTCCAGTGAGTTCTTTTTCCCTATCATCCCAAGTTTCTAAAATAAAGTGATGTCTTACCTTGCAGACTATACAGCAGGGGAGGCTCTGTAAGCTTACACAACATGCTTTGTAGGCTCCAAGGCAAAATGGGACTCTTAAACTATTATCTTCTTACAAGGGGCCTTTTACATACACGTGATAGAAATTTTCGAGGCAAGACAAGGTCTCCTAAGCTTAGAAGTATAGGGTGAAAACAGGCCAGGGGTTCCTGACTTTGACCCACCGGGGGCAAAGTTCAAGTGAAGAGACCCAAGTCTGGGCCTCTGCCTGTCTTCTGTCAACATCACCCACTTCCCCCTCTTAACTTAGTCCATCCTGGAACTGTTGCTTTCCCAGTAGATTGTCTCACCACACATAAAAGCCCAAGAACAACCACCTGACTTGCTTGTATGGTCTGTGCCTTTCCACGTGGTGATGTTCCAGAGTCCAACTATCCCACCAACTATCCCATAACTGACTACGCTGTGTTGATTACACAGACACACTTCCGTCTACCCCACACGGCAGCTTCTACCCTCCTGGGCTGCAGGCCATCTAGCTTGCCCCTGCTTCAGTACCAGAGAGAGATTCCTTGACTGTTCTGTTATTTCTCCTCTTTATCAGCTGATGTGTGCTCTGGCCCAGCTCTCCAGAGCTGAATCCTTATCTACATGCCTGACAACTGGCTTAATGGGGCAACCTAAGACTTCAGGGACTCAAGGCTGAGCCACCACAAATAGCCTTACTGATGCTGTGAGCACTCAGACACTAGCTGGAACCTGAGGTGTTGAGTTCTTCTCAGACAGCTTGGACTTTAGCCTTAAAGAGGAAATAAGGATGGGCTTACTAAGAATGATTTTAGTTCCCTACCACTGCCGTCTGTGATAAGAATTTCTGCTCTGGAGATCTGCTTTGCAGAAGGGCCCAGTCCTAGGACCTGACTTTAATGGCAGAGGGACTCTTAAGAAGCAAACCTGTGTTCAGTTTCAAGAATAGTTTGGGGCCCTGGTCACCTTTTCCTGGCACCAAAAGAGAGGTCATTAGATACATGGCTGCAACTGGAACTCACACAGGCATCGTCAGAGTGGCTCAAAGTCACACATGGGTTCAGGTGAGTACAGGTGTTAGAAATAAAGGCTGGGCACGGTGGAACCATTAATCCCAACACTCAGGAGGCAGGAGGATCACTGTGAGATTAATGCAAGCCTGGTCTATATAGTGAGTTCCAGGCTAGCTGGGGCTGCCGGGAAACCCTGTCTCAAAAAGGAAAAAATAAATAAAATAAAAACCAACGTCCAAGGACCCAATCAATATCATACAAAGAACACAGGGGCAAAGTAACTGGGCAAGGCAGACTTTACTTTTGCAAAACAGTGACTTCCATGGTCAGTCAGATCCAGCAAGTACACAGAGAACCCACAAGCTTGGAGGGGCTTTTATCCCTAATTCGAGAAAACTGTATCTTTTCCCCACTGATTGGGGTCCACTTCACAGTCTTTCCTGGTTGGCCAAGCTTAAAAGGATCTGCACAGAGGGAGGAGAGCTCCACTACTCCAGGCTGTCAGACTCAGGGCCCTTCCTTTAAGAAAAATCTTCCCAGGAAAAAATAAGACAGAGAATGTATTTAGAGAAACAGAAATACAGGCCTGGAGAGGGAGGGAGAAGAGGCCACAGTCAACGGCATGGCTTAAAGAGCAGGATTAGATCACGATAGAGGAGTGGCACCAAAATGTGGGAGACAAGAAGCTTCTAGAAGGGAATGCTAGGGAGGAAGAAGACTATAATCCACAGAAAATGTTTTGGATTGTTCATCCAAAATAGTTGAGATGGCAGGAGTCAGGGCAAAAGAGGGCAAAAGGAGGAGAGTGTGAGACACCCAAGCATGGGCCATGAGTAGACAGTCTGTTTCTAAAATAATGGAGGGAAGAGGAGGACTTGGTGGCACCTGAAAGGAAGAATGGGGTTGGGCTTCTGAGTTTACAGGGATATGTGTGAAACTATTTTTAGCCTGTAGGGTGAGATTCACAGTACAGGTGATCCCATTTTATAACGGTTCAACTTAATATGGAATAGTGACCAAGCGAGGAGTTGAGCAGAATCTCTGCTGTGGATGTCGAATTCGGATCCATCTTTGTCACACAGTTATGTAATACAGTCTTCTTTCTGCACTGGGCAGTGACAGCAATCTCAGCTCCCCATGATCAACAGAGGAAATACCTGGCATTATACAGTGTATCTGCTGCTAAGCTAGAAGGGCTGGTAGGTGAGTGATACCTTAGGCATCTTTGGCTTGCAATATTTTCAACTTACAATGGGTTTGTCTGGACATAACAGTATTGTAAGTCAAAGAACACTCATACAATAAAGAGAATGCATAATTGATAGGACAAGGTCAATGGAGGTCACAGACAGACTCAGAGTCAAGGTCAGAGATAAAGAAGGCCTAATCTCCAAGGGGAAAAGAATACATTGTTCCCTGAAGAATGAGGGTGGATGGGGGCAGGTGAAGACAGATATTTCAGATGGCAAGGGAAGTTTCTCCCATCCTTGCATGAGTTGAGTCATTTTCCAAGTGAGGACTCAGGGGGTGTGGAGCCAGGAGAGGTGAGTCTCTATCTGGGCAAGCAGGAAAAAAGTCTTGGAAATTATTTTCTGGTTCAGCAGAAAAGACATTATTACACATGGGAGGTCTGGATTCCCATAGACTCCTTAAGCCCTGGAGGCTTGCTAATTTTAATGGTCTTATCTTGAGAGTTCTGAGGTAAGTGAGTTCTATAAGACTGTTTAAGACAGGGAGGGATTTTTGTGTCCATTCCAAGAACTGTTCCAAATAGCAAAGAGGGGCCACCAGATTGCTCTCCTTGCAGAGGACAGTCACTCACTTCCCCACCTCCATTTGGTAACCTAACAGACCTGTCTCTGGCTTTCAATCCTGCATTCAACTCAGCCCACATTTTATCAGGCAGGATTCTCAAGTGAAACAGAACTAGATATATAAGTGTATATAGACAGACAGTGTTGGGCATAATGTAAGGTGGACCTAGCCAGGCCACCTGCTAGGAGAAATAGAGGAATGGCTCCTGTGGATGTGGCGTTCTGCTCTGGCTAGTTGTGAGACCAGCATCTGCAAAGTACCTGCCTCCCTGGGAACAAACTTACTATTGGCTGTATTCGGGACCCCACCCCATAAGGTCATCGGCTATCCAGACCTATAAGAGCTTGTGCACCTATTCAATAAACGAGTTCACAGTGCCACACGAGTATGCAGGGCCACGCACTAGGCCTGTTTCCCATCCAACTCCCGGAGTCTGTGGCTTGTCTCTGTATCTACTCACCCCCAACCCCTAGGGCTGGCCCCGCAAAGTCCACTCAGGCTGGCCCCAAGTGGTGAGACACGACGGTAATGGACATGACTATAAGACAGATAGATAGATAGATGATAGATAGATAGATAGATAGATAGATAGATAGATGATCTATAGAAAGAGAGATAACACATAGATATTAATATAATAAAAGGGATTTATTAGATTTTCTTACATGATAGGGGTTGGGTAATGCGACAATGGCCATTTGCCTGCCAGAGAAGCAGAGAATGCAGCCGCTTCACGATTCAAAAAGTTGGACACCTCAGCAGTCCCAGTCTAGCACGGAAAACCCAGAAGTTCCTGGCAGAGTCACTGATATTGAGCTCACCTTGAAAAGTCAAAGAACTCAGAGTGTGAGGTCAGTGAAGCCAGGAGGCCAAGAACAGACACAGTAAATACCTGGCTAGAGGCACTTGTTCAGAAAGCATGAAGGCACATGTGTGCACACTGCTCTTTCCTTGACCTTCTTTTCTATCTGCCCAACCCTGAGAAGGTGCCACCCACATTGAAGGCAGGTGTTTCTCCCAAAGTCCCTGTCTAACAGGCCAGTCCTTTCTGAAAATACCCCAGAGACACATGGGACATATCATGTCCCAGATATCTCTCAATTCAGTCAAGCTGACAACCAGGACCAACCATCATACCCTTTTAGACATGAGTCTCTTAGGAGTCACAAGCCTGAGCATGGTTGGAGCCAGAACCTGGATGAAAGGGGCAATGGAGCTGGGTACGATAGAGGCTAGAAATGTCAGTATTGCAGAACTTCCTGATTCACTATTATAAATGTGCCTTTCACATCAATATGGGAAGAGGCCGTAACTAGGTGGACGGTAGACAGCTTAGCTTGACAGCAGTAATGATTTCACAGTACGTTTGCATTTTAAAACACTATGTTAAGTAAAATATAGAACTTCTACTTGCCAATCATTCCTCGGTCATGTTGGGTGGCAGATGAAAATATCAGGAAGTCAGCCATCAGAAGTCATTTGTGGAGTAGCTTCACCCTCTACACATTGCTTACAAAGCAGTCAATATCAGCTATGCCAAGAGATGGGGACCACGCCAGGTCACTGGAATGCGTCCCTTTGGAAAATGGAGAGAGCAGAATTACAAGAACTCTTATAATGTGAACTTCCTGACATGAGACCCCTGGGTTCTTGGGAGTTTTAGGGTGAGAGAGAAAATAAATAGAGCTGAGGAGTGTACAAGAGGGGAGGTAGGGAGACACAAACCAGAACCACACCTTGTCCATGCCACAGTGCGACTGGGTGTTGACTTGCTTTGGGAGACAGTGGAGAATTGTGAAAAAGAAATGATCCTCAATGAACTTTGCAGAGCACATATGAAAATAAGGCGGAACTGACTGTGGGAAAGCAGTCCACTCAAGTATAACAGAATAAAGGCTAGAGAGAACTAGAAAGTGGGAGGGAGGAAAGGAGGAAGGGAGCCAGTGGTAGGAGCATTTTGAGAATCCAAACTACCTGCTGGGGACTTGGTTACACAAGAGCAAAGTTCCTGTCCTACCTAGTTAGAAAGGTGAGCTGTTAGGCACCTCAGCCTCCCAACACACAGCACAAGCTTCGGTCTTTCGCCCTCTGACTTAAGCCCACCCCCTGCCTCCGTTCCGAGTATTTGTAACACAACATGCTTTGGGTAATTTTTCCCCTTCAAGGAGATAATACTCTTACTAAAAGGTCAACCAGCTAAAAATATTTGGCTTGGATTTTTCCATGTGCTTTTCCACATGATTTCTTCCCTTCTAGTTTTGCCTCAGAGAAATATCTGAAGTCTTTTCCACCCACAGGGAGATGTTTTCCAGGCACTGATGTCAGTGTTTGTCCTCTCAGCCCCCCTGCTCTACTTTGTCCCCTTTGGTCTCACTGGTCACTCTCCTAAGAATCTAAAGGACTCTATTCTAAAAGTCAAACATCCTACTGCTCTTTAAGCCAAAAGCTATCAACCCCCTTTACAACAGTAACTAACGCACACTTTCCCATGCACGTAATTAAAACATGCTATCCTTGGAGCAGGGATAAGCATCTCACGGCAAACAGGTAGGCATGACAGCTCTCTATCAACTATAGAGAGCTAGTTGGGGGCTGTCCCCAAATGACACCTACACTTCCTAGACGCAACATCATTTATTTGGGCTCAAACATGGAAGGTCCTCTTCAATAGGATCTTCCTGAAATGTCTTTCCCTCCATTTCTTTATAAGGCACAAATCTACTCTTGATTATACAGCCTATTTTAAGTCAGGTCTCCATTATTATAACAAATTCCGGAGATAAATCAGCTTCACAACAGGAAAGGCTTGTTTAGTCTCACGGTTTCAAACTCTGGTCACTTAGCCCAGCTGTTTTGGGCCTGTGACAACACAGTATGTCATGGCAGAAACACACAGCAGAGGGGGCTGTTCACTTTGTGGCAGCCAAGAAGCACTGCAGGAAAGGGCCCCGGGTCCCAATATTGCACATGGGTACACCCGGTGACCTAACAGTAATACCACAGACTAGTGACCAAGCCTCAGATCTAAACATTAGCACAGCTCAAAGTCTACATGCCCAGGGTGACCTGTTCTGTCTTCTTGGTTCTCATAACAAGTCACCTACCACTCATTTACTATTTAACTTGGCTTAAAAATCATTTCCTGGTGAAGCAGGAAAGATGTTATCACACAAAGGAGGTCTGGACCTCATACCTGGCTAAGAATGATTTTTTCTTTAACACATCCCTTCACCGTATCTTGTAAAGAACACTCTGCAGTCAAAACCTAAAGACTTGGCCACTGTATGGAGGTCAGAGGGGGGGAGGGGGGGCGGGGTTTAAAGAGCAGATGCACCTTTATCACAGCTGTGCCTGAAGCTATTTCTAGCCCTTGAGATGTCAAGTTCTTGGTATATCTATGTGAACTTTCAACTTGTTATTTTTCAGTTCAGCAATGTTTCCTCCTTCCCTCCCTCCCTCTCTATCCTTCCCTCTCCTTTCCATTTTTCTTATTATCTTTTGGTTTTGACATTAAACATTTTCACTTTAAATATAAAAATCAACTGGCCCTTTTAATTTCAGTCTTTAATATTTGGGGAACATTTTCAGTTCCAAAGTGGCAACTATGGGAACATCTTAGGATTACAAAACAGAAGAGACCAATCATCTAAAGTGGACATGCCTGGGGCAAGTTGGAAGTAGAAGATGGCTTCTGATTGTTTTTGATTTTTTTTCAGGATCATCTCCTCCCCTGAGGAGCTTCCTGTTAGCAAATGCTCCTCTCTGCAGAGATCCGAGATGGTCCCTGGCATGGTAAAATTAGAAACAATATTTTTAAAGGAAGAAAGAGCAGGGAAGAGGAGGGCAGAGAAAGGGAGGAGAGAGAGGGCGATCAGGGAGATCAGAAAACTGTATTGTTGAGGGTTTGACATTCTCCAGGGACAGGGTCAGGGCAATAGTCTCCAGCTCTCGAAAGGGAAACTTCCACAGTGCTGGTGGGAAGGTAAACTGTGGGAACAGGATGGAGAACAGGATGGTGGCTCTTCAAAAAACTCTTACATGAAAACCATTATATGATCCGGCAATCCCTCCGCAAGACAGATATTCTAAGGAAATAAGAGCAGTAACTCACACTTCACCCCTGTGTTTACTTGTAGCTTTATTCATGGTGGCTAAGACATGGAGACAACCTTAGTTAGCACCTACTGATGGATGGATGCATGCATAAAGAGAGTGTGGTGTACGGACACAGTGGAATACAATCCAGCCTCTCAGAAGAACGGAATCCTGTCCTTTGTGCAGATTCATAGATGATCTAGAAGATATCGTGTAAAGTGAAATAAGCCAGGCACAGAAATTCAAAACCATGTGATGTGCTGATGTGCATCTTTAAAAAAGAATACTTGGAAGCACAGAGAAGAGTCATGGCTACCAGGGGCTGGAGCATGGCGAAGGGATACTGGGAAGATGTTGGTCACAGGATATAGAATGTAATTTTACAGGAGGGTGTGGCCAAGACACCAACTGTGCAACACAGCGATGAAGCTAACAGTAATTATTCTAATCACTTTTCTGTTGTTGTGAGAAAACACTCTGACCAAAACTTGGGAAGAAAAGGGTTTATATGTCTTATACTCCCAGGTCACATCCATCACTGAGGGAGTCAGGGCAGGAACTCAAGCAGAGACCACGGAGGAGCACTGCTCACTGGCTCACTCTCCACCTCATGCTCACCTAGCTTTCTTATGCACCCCAGACCCACCTAGGACTGGTGCTACCCACAGTGGACAGGGCCTTCCCACATCAATCATGACTCAAGATAACCTCTCACAGACACAGCCACAGGCCAATCTGATCTGGGAAATATCTCAATGAAAGTTCTTTCTTCTCTGGTGACTTTAGATGGTGTCAAGTTGATGATAAAAAGTAACCAGCACAGCAACATACTGAGTACTTGAGGAAAGATTAGATCTTAAATATTCTCATCAGAAGTAAATATGAAATAATACATGTCTGTTGGGCTCATTTTGCGGCTGCACAATGTTACTACAATATATCAAAACATCAAGCCACAGTCTTTAAATACACATTATTTCCACTTGACAATTTGGAAATGTTAATTGTAAGAAAAGAAAAACACCCTCATGTCTTGATTCTTAGCTCAACACAAAGCACTCCTTGATCTCCCAGGAACATCATTTGTTTTCTACAGAAATGATAGATGATAAAGGGATTGATAAATAGATAGCTCTTTTTATACTCTTAACGTATTTTAGAATAAGCTACATACAGGGTTCTTCCTTACCACTGAATACACCAGAGTTTGCTTGAGAAAAAGGTTTTCCTTCTACCTAACTAACACCAGCACAGTTATCAAGCTCAGGAAATTTAACATTAATATGACATTATAATCTACACTTCATAAAATATGGCTGCAGGATTGGAGTGATGGTTCAGTCAGTAAAGTGTTTGCCTTGCAATCATAAGGACCAGAGTTCAATCTTCAGAACCACCCCTACCTCATCACCCTCCAAAACAAACAAAAAACAAGTTGGGCATGGTAGTGCCCAGTTGTGACCCAGCACTAGGGAACAGAGACAGGAACATCCCTTGGATCACTAGTCAGCCAGCCTGGCCTATTTGGGAAGTTTCAGGACAGTGAGAGACCCTGTCCTAAAAAAGCACCTGAGGAGGAGTCATTTCTGAGCTTGTCCCGTGCATACCACATGTACACACATACACAGATGGACACACATATATGACTGCAGTACATACTCAAAAATCTTAACGTAGCTTTAAGCTATTCAAAGTTAAATAAAACAACAAAGAACTCACAACAGAATCATGAGAACCTTCCCACTAATTGATACTCTATGAACAAATGGCTTTCTCCATAATTTATTGACTTAGGTATTTTTAGTTTGTTTATTACTTAGCGTTTAAAGCCCAGTACAAACATATTTATAAATCCAGGAAGACATTCCCATAGTGTTAAGTCAACACAGAAGACCGGAGATGACATAGTAAATGCCGTTAATCAGGAGGGAAGGTCAAACAATGCATACCACCTTTAAAGATCTTGGCAGGCTTTGGGATTCTAAGCATCTAAGAACTAAAATGTGGGGCTGGAGATGCTCTTTATGAGAATCATCACAGTTCCCTGAGACCAGAAAATAAATGGACAGTCAACAAGCACACAGGAGAGCCAACAGCTTCTCTCCCCAACATCCTGCTTCCAAAGCTCTTGCTTTGGCAAAGGCAGGGGACAGAGCTGTGCAATAAAGACACTGTATGCACATACCATCTGCTTATCCTTAGCCACATTCAGATTCTTTTTGGATGTGTGTGTATGTATGCATATTATATGTATGTTTGTGTGTATGTGCACATATGCACAGAGCACAGACTTGAATGTCAATCCTTACCTTCTACCTTGTTTTGGGGCTAGGGTCTGAGTATGCCAGGCCATCTGATCCACAGGCTTCTGGGGCTTTTCCTGTGTCCACCTCCATCTCACCCTAGGAGCACTGGGATTAAAGACATGCACCACCACATCTAGCTTTAGGTAGCGCTGGGTCTTCCAACTCAGGTCCTTACACCTGCATGGCAAGCGCTGTGTCCCCTGAGCTATCTCCCACCCTCCCACCCCCCCACTCAGCTTTATCCCCTCTTGTTTCATGTTACTGGAAGGGATGTCTGATAGGACAAACTGTGCTAACTACTTTTCTTATCATTGACCAAATTCCTGATGGAAATGTCTTAAGGGAAAAAGGATTTCTTTTGGCTCACAGTTTCAGAGGGTTCAGCCTATGCTCATTTGGCCCTGAGTGCTGCGACAGCATCCTGGTGTAGAATCACGGTGGAAGCTGTTTTTCACTTTGGGAGACCTGAAAGAAGAGAGAGAGACAGGAATGAGCCATGGATAATATGCCCCCACGGACTTGCCTCACTACCCCAGTGGTCTGCTTATTCCACTGGGGTCCTAAAGGTTCCACAAGATCCCAGGATAGCGTCACCAGTTAGAGGCCAAGTATACAACGCATGTCCCTAAGGGAGACTTCACACTCACTCTGGAACAGCAATGTTCCCCTCCTTCTTCTTGGGCTATTTCTGCTCCTCCATTCTGTCCTTTGAGACTTTGCCCCAATCATCATCCATCTCTTCTTCCTGCCCTCTCTGACCCTTTCTTTCTTCTCCACTGACCTGTTTCCTCCTGACTGAGGTGTTTCCTGGGACCCAGTCTTATCTGCAGGAGGATTCCATGCTGGGATAGTGCCAGGGAAGGTGGCAAGGGAAGGCTTCCACCCAGGGAGAAGCTGAAGTTGCTTAGACGGGATAACAGCCGTGCTAGATCAAGAGACAGCACTATATCCTTCATCTATAACTTTTTGCTTTATGTCTTACAATTAAACTCTCACTTCATCAAAGTTTACTTTTACTTATTTCCAACACTTTGGGCCCCACTGAGAGTCCAGGTAAGAGCCACTGCGAGAAGTCCCAGCAGGCATTTCCTAATTAACTACCTTTGAAAAGAAACTACAAAGGCAAATTTTGTTTTGCAGCTCTAGGCCCACACTGACGGGTTGGAGTCAACTGGTTTCACCTCCTTCTGACCTGCCTTTTGGCATGGGAGGTAACTGGGCAGATTAGGTTTCAAGAAGGCTTGCTTCTAGAACTAGCCCAGGTGTCTGATGTGTCTGTTGATGGCAGCTACACTAACGCTAATGAAGGAAAGAGAGGTGAGGGTCTCTTACCTACCAAAACAAGGGCAACTCAAGTGTCATGCAAAAGCACACTAGGTTCTCCAAAGGGAGTAATTATTCTAAGGCAAATGAGTGGCCAAGGTCCAGGAACAGTCATTTAAGTTGCTACAAGTGACGATTCACTGTGGAATCAATTAAATGCACTTTTTATAGTCACAGAAATCAATGCATTTCCTGAACAGGCCATTGGAATATCAGGTAGGCGGGTTCCAGCAAAGTGAGAAAATTGTTGCTGTAGGTTCAGATGCTCTCTGATGACATGTTTAGCCTTCAGGTTGGTGGAAGCCAGTGGTCTGCAAAGTGAAACCATCCAAAGGCTTAAAGGTATAGCCTGATAGTGAAAAGGATGTTATGTCACACACAGAAGCGGGTGATAAATAGACATTAAAGGGACTGAAAATAACCCGTGATAGTTTGGGCTCTTGATCTGCAGCATTCCAATTCTCCACATTCATAGAAATTTCAATCAGTCATTCAGCCTCAAGATTCTAACACAGATGTGGCTTTTGGGGAGCACTTCACTTCACACGCTTTAGAAAGATAAACCACTTACACAGTGCCATACCAGTCTCTATTGTGGGAAATCAGGAAAGAATAGGTTTAGGGACGCTGAGCAGTATGGTTGGGAGAGGGAGCTGTTTATACTGCAGAATAGAACCACCCCCAAGCTCAGCTTCAGCACAGCCATAGCTCTGTTTTACTCCAGTCTTACAATTTCTTTTCAAGTCTGGTACTAGTTAAGCCTTTCCATAAACTGTTGGGATAGCTTTCAAAATTATTTCATAACTGAGGATTCCGAGGCTTAAAGAAACGATGTCATGGTCTGAAGCTCATGCAGCTAGTAAGAGGCAAGAGTGGGAATAGATTGAGGATTGTGACTGGGAAACTCGTATTCTTTCCTGACACCAAGAGAGCAGATGCAGAATGATGTTAAAGCAGACAGCAGTCATTATCTGCTTTGGTCTGCATGTGCCCCCTCAGAGTTTCCGTGTAGGACACTTAACCTCTAAACTCACATGTTGATGGCATTTGGAGTTGAGAGCACTGGGGGGTGATTGGGGATAGATGGAGTCATAGAGGTGGGGATCTCCCTCCTGGTGGCTTTACTGGCTTTATGAGAGGCCTGGGCTGGCACCTTGCCTTGGCTCACCATGTGATGGTCTCTACCACGTTATGACACAGCTAGAAGACCCTCATCAGATGCTGGCACCATGCTCGTAGACTTCCTAGGACCCAGGATGAGTGAGTCCAATAAACCTACTCTTTATAAATGATTTGCTCTAAGGTATTTTGTCATAGCAACAGAAAACAGACCAAGACAGTAATTCATTCCTTACTTTCCTTCTAATTTAGATAGAGGTGTATTTTCTTTCTCAGAAACTGGTTTGAGTAAAGTGGTATTGTTCTGCCTACATGTAAAGTTCAAATTTTTCCTCCTGGTAATTTTGATATAACTGTTCCCAGAGAGAACTATTTTAAAGAGAGACATCCGTGCCCTTCCCTTTGGCTATCAAGTTATTGAAACAATGGTCCCCAAAGAATTGGAATTTCCCCAGGAATCTCATGCTTGGACAAGGCAAAGGCATCAGTTATAGGAAGAGTGTCTCTTGAAGAGAATTCACACTATTCTGACTTGTCAGACAAAACCTGCAAGATAGACTGGGGCTCCGACAATGATGGGTCACTAACCCTAGGACCACCTAAACCTAAACCTTATGTCAGTGCCCACAACTTGGGGTGTCGGGACCTCTTTATTTCTTCCTCTTCCTAATGTGGCCACATTGAGTATGTGTCTCTTCTTTGCTTTCACTATTATTTGTTAACCATCCTGTTGAGGAAGGGTGGCCAAGACTAGATCATTAGGACTCCCAGAGTCCAGGTTCTGACCTTAACATCTCTGATAACATCAGCTGTTCTATCGAATACCTATTCCTTTCTGGCCCATCCACCATTATTTCCCTGTAAAATAATGTTCCTCAAAACCATACATGCTGACTTCCACACTCAGGTCCCGCTGTCTCCCACCCTCATAAGTGCTTATCTTTGTTCTTTTCCTACCCATAGGCCACTGTGTCCATCTTCAGAAACCCAGTCTCCAGGCCCTGTCCTGGTGCCAATCACCCAGGAAGTGGTCCCTGCCCTTCTCAGCCCCCAGAGCCTCTCCCATTGGTGAAGTGCTATGCATGATCTCTAGCTTGCACCTCTCTTTTAACATGTACCAGATGCAACCCTGGATTTTATGAGGTTCCCCACATTCACAGACTCTGAGTTTGGACATGTGTAACCACTGCCAGTCATGTGTCTTGGTTCTGGATATGCAAGATAGGAAATTCCAGGCATAGATAAGCCAAGCATGACATCATAGGAATGGGAAGGTGCTGGAGTCCAGAGTCCTTACAGAGAACAAGGAAGTGGAAGGTCAGCAAATTGTGGAGGACGAGAGCAGATCAACATTAAGAAAGGATTAGAAACCCAAGTTAAAAGGGAGACAGCTCAGGTTCAGTGGGCCAGCGAATGCTGGGATTCGAACAGCGTTGGACTTTAAAAAGATGCTCACAAATGATTTCCAAAAAACCCCACAGAATGAGCAAGGGAGATTTCTCTTTTGGTTTCTGACAATTTTCACAATACTCATGGGAATTAAACAAAACCAAAAAGTTCTCAGAGCTCACCATCACCTTTAACATGCAAGTGTGACTCATGAATCTCAGAGACAGGAATATAGAGGCCAGTTTCATCAAAAGAATTTTTTTCTCTCTCACTTTTAATGCCCTTCCAGCCGAGTATACTTTAAGCTATTGACATTTAGTCTGATCCATGTTTAATTGTGCTTAAAAGCGGGGAAGGTCAGGAGATTTTAGAAAGATGGGTTCTTATTTTGCCAAATTTTACTATGTTAAAAGCTTGAATTTTTGGCAATATTTGAACTAAAGAATGAGATCAGCCCAGATTAGGAACAGCCAAGATAACCAAAGAATTCTTTGAGGTACACTTTATAAATCTGGAATCCTACCAAGTGATTTCATGCTTTTACAGATTGGTGGGTTTAAAAAAAAATTTTGGTATTTTCCAGAACTTAAGAGCATTGAATGGACACTGAAGAATTAAACAATTTTTACTTTTTCAAGCTTGATTGTTGGTATTTCTGATTACAAGAAAAGCCATATCTCTGTGAGGAGACTTATTTCAAGGGTTAACTCTGGTTCATCTGGGGGTCATTTCTTTTGGTTTTTAAAAAATATTTTACTTATTTTTATTTTATGTGTATGAGCATATTGCCTGCGTGTATGTAAGTGCACCTGTGTTGTGCAGTTCCTGTGGAGATCAGAAGAGGCGTTGGATCCCCTGGAACTGGAGCTCAGACAGTTAGTCACCAGGGACATTTCTTTTAAAAAGACAGTAAAGATTTATCTTTGTCTTAATCCTTAGAGCTCTATGTTGCAAATAAAAACATCCCCAACTACCTCTGTCCCCTGACAGAAATGGTGACTAAAGTCAAGAGTTTATACACATTTGAAATAGAGATCTATTAAAATAGGAAGTGACCAGGTAAAATAGTATTGTTCTAGGTAAAGCAAAAATTCTTTTGGTTTGCTTCCTAATCTATTATCTCTGCCCCCTGCCTCTTCTATTGTACAGCTGACACAGTGCCAATCTAGTTTTTATTTAGGGATACCACTGTAATCTAAATTTCAGCTCAGGCTTTTAAGTTTCTCCAGTACTGTCTAACTCAGCAGTAACAGATCCTGACGTCACGGGTGATATGTTTTGATTTAATCCTGACGATGGTGCTAATCAGCATGTTCACTTTTCCCACCACACCCATGGGACCCACTGCTCTGCTCTGCAGGTCTCGCAAACACTGCATCCCATTACACTAACATGCAAAAAACACTTCAGTTCTTTCGTCTGTATTGGACTCAAAATAGCCACAAAGACTCTTTGGTTTTGACTTAGCATTTTTTTTTTCCTCATTCAGTTAATGGATACTTCCCATAGACCTAGTGAGAAGAATCAAGAGTCTGAATCCATGCTGTTTTATTTATGAAGGAAAACTGTTCGTTTGGTTGAAGACCTTAATGAAACATGGGGACACTTTTAATATCAACCTATGGACACTGGCGTGTAACTGACGATAAAGAACATAACTTCTCAGCACTGCCATCACACAGCACCTCGTATGAGCCTTAGTTGGGCCTTTCTACTTTCTTTTTTTTTTCAAAAAAAATAAAGTCTTGGGGCTGGAGAGATGGTTCAGCAGTTAGGAGCACTGACTGCTATAGCAGAGAATGGGGTTCAATTCCCAGCACCCACATGGCAGTTAACAACCATCTGTAACTCTAGTTCCAGGGTGATCCAACGCCTTCTTCTTACTCTGCTGGCACTGAATGACACAGGTGCACTTACATAAATGTAGGCAATACACTCAGAAACACAAAATAAAAATAATAGGTAAAGTCTTAAGGCAAAGTTTGTGGCAGGAGAAGCTGGGCTCAGGTTATCCAGAAAAGCGAGCCATGTCCAAAGGGCCCCAAGGCTCACCAGAGTCCACATAATGCATCGTGACCATTGTAGGTCTGCCTTCAGAACTGAATTTGTCCAACCATCTGCCTGGATCATGTGAAAGCCCTTTAACCAAGTAAAAAAAAAAAAAAAAAAAGCATTTAAGTTTAGCTCAGAGGCATTGTGGCTTCCCTAGTATACACCAATCCCTCAGTTCCATCCCAAACAGGATCACCCCCAAAAAACAAACAAACAACAATGCTTTCCAAATAACATATTGTGAAGATAAAATTGAGAGGTGCTAAAGTGGTTTGAGAGTAAAAGTTGGATAACATCATAATTACAATGATTAGCCAATCGATAATAGAGGCTTTCTGTATTTGCTCTAGACACTTGTAAACACACACACACACACACACACACGCAGAAGTTAGGGCTTAGATTTGAAATTTTCATAGCTTGTCACTCATCTTGGAAAAAACAAAAAACAAAACAAAAAAAACCCCTTAAGTTACATAAGGTGAACTAAGGAGGTGCAAATGGCCTAAAGCTCCAAACACAGTAGACAGGCTAAGTGTCAAGTTCATGATTCCTGACTGGTCCTGGGACAGGGAAGTCTAAGTAAACAGGATCCTGGAGGCTGTTCGGTGCGAAGTTGTCAACCTGAACTTTGAGAAGGACAAGAGGAATTCATCTATTGCCATGTTGTTTGGGGTAGAAACTAGCATAGCTATACTGAGTCTAAACTGGAGTCTCATAGACATGAAGATGAAACAAGAAAGAGAATCAGGCTTCACACCTCCCCACCCAGGAAACATCCACAAGGCATTCAAGCTGTCTAAAAATTGGTACCTCCCATCTCTGTCCCTTGTCCCACTTTCCACATCAAATAGAACACAAGTGGCTTTCTGTATCAAGCTTTGGAGTCATCCTGTAACACCTCTTCCAACAAAATGTAACAGGGAATGAAGTTTTCTCAAAATACGTTGGTCCTCATCTATGATCTCAAGTTGTCCTGATTCAAGGTCATGAATGACTCACGTTTGTCTCTACAGTCCCCACAGAGCTCACTATGTAATGTAACCTGGAAGCACCAGCCCTTTAGTATGAGCCAGGGTTACCTCGAGACAACAATAAACAAAGCCACTTGCAACAGGATCCAAGGCTGTTATGACTCTACACAGCTGACAGGCGAGTCACATCCGTCCTTCAGGAGACCGAATTTATGTCATTGCTGGGGCTTCCTCATCTTGGTCATATTTGGTCTTGGGAATGCAAGGAATCTGCTGGCTGAGCAAGTTTATCCTTTCTGCTTTGTAGCAGGCTCCTCTCCATTGATGTATGTTTCTAAAAAAAAAGAAAGAAAAACAAATCAATAGTCTGCGTAGCAAAAGCAGTGCCTGGGTCAGCAGGACAGTTTATCAGCAAGAAATCCTCTCTCAAAGCAGTACCTCACTCTCCTAGAACAGGGAACCTGGTTCTGGCTTTGAAAGATCTTTTTATTTGCTACCAAAACTTGTAGCTAAATTCTAGAACATCCTTCTACAGGCCTTGAAGACAAAAGGCTAACAGGAAAATGCAGAATTATTCCCTGAGTACTCACTCCACACAATGAGTTATTCCAAATTTATTGTTTAAACTGAGGGTCACAGAAACTAAACATGGCTGCATTGAAGTATTAGACAGAAGGACTTTACAAGCAACTATCACGAGGTTGGCTGTGTAGTATTTGGAGGTTTTCCTCTTCTCCTAAGAAATGCAAAAACCACAGAACTTTTGCTGAACATACTAAGTAGATTAGTCAATATGATACCATGCATTAAGATTCAGAATTTAAGAAAAATATATAAACCATGGCCAGGCTAATGCTGTACTAATACAACTAATGTGACTTTCTGACTTGTAAATATCTCTGAACATTATATCTTAATAGTCTTCAGAAAGTAAGACTGGATAGATAGCAAGCAGGAACCATGTTTTTTATCAAGTTTAATTCTCGCATTTATCTTTGCAGGGGAAACTGTTAAATGTATTTTATGGGAATGAGCCCCTGAGTATAGAACAAATTAATCTGGAATCCTAAGAATGAACCGCCAAGTCAATAACAGGTGGAAAAGAAAATGGAACAACTGCACCATCTAGTGGCAGTGTGCGGCTTTGCAAGTGAACCACCTAATAAATTCCATTCTGCAAACCAGTCCCCAGGACGTGCTGAGCCTGTCGAATATTCCCAAAATTGACCAAAAGGTCTGGCAACAAATAATGAAAATTTACGGGCAGGTAGACAGAAGTGGTACGGATGCTTCTTAAGTGTCTATTATAAAGTGGAGGTGGACCCAATTGCTCTCCTGATTTACCATGAGTCCTGTTGATTTCTCTGTCCCTAAAACTACATGTCATTTTATGAATTAACAAGGGTTAAGCTTATTTACTGAGCCCATTCAGTAAACCTGAGATGCTTTTCATTTAGTCTGACCAGGACTTGTCTGCCACAAGGCTTGGTGTAAGACTGAAATGTCTGCCTTCTAGATTACCTTTCTAGTCTCAGGCAGGTGGCAGCAAGTCTGAAATTTAATGCTGTCTCTCCATGCTCAGTAAACATCAAAATACATAAGGATAGTTTAGCTATCTCAAAATCATTGCAAAAGTATTACTTCAAAAAGCCAAAGGTAATAAAGCAAAGTAGAGCTGTGGGGCATGCTCTTGGGATTTGCAGTTTATCTGGTCTTTAAGTTTTTGTTCATGGGCAAGAAAGGCATTCAGTAATTTTATAATTTATATGGTAGAATGAGAATGTTTTCTGCCCCCCCCCAATTTAGTAATTATAAGAAATAAAAGCCAATGCAAGTGAAATTCCACTTACTCCCATTATACCTGCACAACGTTAAGCCAGTATTTTATTTCAACACGGTTGGTGACCAATCATAGGGACTGGCTGACCACTCCATTCCCTTCTCAGGTAGGATGAACTTGGCACCTCCCTCAGAAATCCCCATCAAGGTACTAGAGATGGCTCGGTAATCAAGAGCATTGGCTGCTCATGCAGAAGACGCGTCTTCAGTTCCCGGCATCCACATCGCTGGAAACTTCCAGAACTTCAGTTCCAAATCTGACCTCTTCTGGCCTCTATAAAGTCATTGCATACATGGGTGCACTTAATGTACATGCAAACAAAACACTCATACACATAAACTAGCCCCAAAACAAATCTGTATAAAAGTCCACATTCTACATTACTTTTCTCTTCAAGTCCTAAGCTGTCTTTCAACTTGTCATGATGCTATCTGGTTTTATATCTCATTACAGGCAAACACTTTCAGAAATCAAGAGTTAAATCAAGAGTGGAGTGGGGATACCTGATCTGTGTGGTTATTAGCTGAATTGCCTTTATGAACCTTGGGGTAACCTGAAAAGTTACTTTCACATGTATGAACTGTATCCCAGATATTAAGCTCTCAAGAAACAGCAGTACTATTACTAAAAGTGACAGCATGCTTTGTGTGTGTAGTGTACATGTGTGCACATGAAGGCCAGAGGTTCATGTCAGATGTCTTCCTCTACTGCTCTGCAACTTTTTCAACATTTATTTTTGGGGGAAAGGGTATGTGTGCCAAAGCATGTCTACCATGAAGGTCTGAACACCGAACTCATTTCATTAAGCCTGGAGACTGAACCATCTGTCTGGCACCACCCTATTTTTTGAGACAGTCTCTTACTCAACCTGGAGCTCACCAATTCAGACTGGTCGAAGAGCAAGTTCCTAGAATCTTCTTCCTGTTTCTGCCTCCCTGTGAATGAGGTTAACTGGGGTGCACCACAGCATGTGGCTTTTTACACGGGTCCTTGTGAGCACCACCTCCAAAACCCACACCAAAAATTAGCCCAGAAAAACTGGCGAGAGAAGACATTGCACTCTACCACCAAACCGTATCAACAGGCCTAAGAGAAGACATCTGAATCCACCGTGAATGTATGAAGACAGAGTAAGAGTCAAACATGGCATAAAGCTTTTAAAGACAGGTTTATTTATATATAAGTGCATGAAATTGAATACAGAAACTTTATTAAAATACTGTATATTACAAATTTTAATCCAATAAATTCTGTGTAGTGACACTGAAGTGCTGGATTCACTTGTAACAGATGTTCTGTGTGTTATCAGCAGAGTTCACCCTGTATATTACAAAGAAGAGAGCCCCGTGTGGACCATGGAAGTGGTCTTCTGATCAGACACGGGATGTTGTGAGTTGTGCATCTTTTCTTAAAGCAATGAATTGGAACCGTGACCCTATCTTTGCAGGCCAACTTTCTAGATTCAAAAATAACTTGCATATGTTTATTGCTGCCCTTTGAAGAAAGTGATGGTGAAAAATAATTTAAAATAACGATCAACATCTCTGAGGCTAATCTTATGCTTACTGCAATTAAAATACTTAAAATTCACTGCAAAATTTGTGTTTTTCAGGAAATTATGCTATATACACAATGAGATTTGTACATGACTTGGGAAATAAAAAAATTGCTTATATAAAATTAAAAATCAATAGTATACAATATTTACAGCCTGTTAGGTATTATATATAAACATAGTTTTTAAATAATCCTTCAAAATTAAACTGCGTTATGTAAACATGCAATAAACATACTCATACAGTGTGGGTTATAGTCCTAGCAGAAGGGGGAAATCATGTTCACATAATGCAGGGTACTTCAGAAACACGCTCTCGCTTTTGTGTATTACCCTCCACTGTTTTATTCTTCCTGTCTTTAAGCTTCACAGTACATTTAGTATTTCTATTGTAAAAATAAATCCCTGATGGTAAACCTATTTCTAAAGGTTACATAAAGCATCTGCCTTTTTACTACAATATAAAAAACTAACACTGTTCACACTGGAATCTCTAGTTTACGAAAAAACTAAAATTTAAAACCCCACACAATTTGTTTGACTACTTTTCCCCCATTTCATACTTACTTGGAAAATAAAAACAAACACACACACACACACAAAATAGGGGAAAACACCATATCATGAAAGTAGCTGTCACCCATCAGTCAGCAGCTGACCAGCACATTTCTTCTGAATCATGGGAGGTCGGCAGCTGGGATCGTCTCAGTGACCTTCCCAGCTGTTTCCCAGTCACAGGTAATGTGCAAAACACTAGCTTATTGGTGCCAACCCCAAACCTTCCCAAGTCCAAGTAGCTCCACTTCCACGGCGTCAAGACATCACTCAGGTTTTAAAACTGGTACTGCAGTTTAACTAAACCTTTCAGTGGGCTGAGTTAACACAATTTGAAAGAGAGTCTCTCAGTATCTGTCAGGTTAAGACCGTTTACCTTGTGTCTTCAAGATGCGGCTGCTCTCTTCCTTTCAGGACATCTGGAGTCAGGGACTAATCAGGAGTTCTGCCAGGTTATGTGGCGAAAATCAATAGCAACATGGAATTTCCTATTTGTCACCTAAATGGGAGGACCTTGTAACTAGATGTGTATATGGGGAGAGGGTCAGAATATTTATACATTTCTCCGTGGACACTCAACATCACTAACTAAAACTACCCAAACAAGTACCTCTATTTCTCTTTCTAGGGAGAAAACTTTTTTAAATGTTCTACCCTAAACATATTCTTTGATGAAGAGTAAATATTTTAATTTATTACAAAGGAGCCAAGTATAGTGGCACACACCTGTCATCCTAGCATCTGAGAGGCTTAAGGAGGAAGATCACAAGTTCAAGGCTAACATGGACCACACAGTGAGTTCCCTATCTCAAAACCACAAAATTTAAAAAACAAACAAAACCCTTTTCAACATCAGCAGTGTTCCCAAGCTACATTCATTTAGACAGGGCTCTGAAAAACTTGTTTTCATTTCTTTTTTTTTGTTGTTGTTAGTAATTACCAATCACATTTAGGAGAAAAAGTATTCTGGTTATGGGATTCAGATGAGTTCCTCTTTCTATGTATTTGCATCATGCTGTTTTCCATTTTATATTACACATCAACATCGTATTACTTAGGTTAAACGCACTATGTGTGGCCTGGCATCAACTCTGAAGAAGGCGGCTGCTGCTGTTTCAGTAAGAAACAAGCGCTGAGCGTTCTCTGGACCAGCACTCCAACTTCTGTCAAAGAACAGTACACATGTCTAAACTATGATGTCTGACATCCACTTGGGAAAGGGAAAGAGAAGAAACTGCTAAATAAATTAGTTCTCAAAACCAAGGAGGGTTGTTATGTAAGCACAATAATGTGCAACACAGGTGAAGAATGTGAAATCCAAGCTCCTAAACTTGTGGAAGAGACGACTTTGGAAATCTCAGCTCACTCAAAAAATGTGTTGCCACTAACCAGCTCCTCATTTACTGAAAACACTTCATATATTAAGCATTAATTACCCCCAAACAAATGCACAGCTATGCTTTAAGAGAGCCAAATTCGGAAACCTCCTTACCACACTGTATCACCTACAGGGAACAGAGATCCCCAGGGGAGAACAGCAAGCCCATCACACACAAAACACACTGTCGTCTGTGGAGCCCAATTCATGGGAGAGCAGCCCTAGTCAACACACACCATACAGAGAGTTTATAGTCAATGAAGGGAAAACTAAACATACTTGCATGATGCTGGGTACTTTACCAAACATGCTTTTGTCTTTGTGTGTTAGCCTCTCCAACATTTCCTCCTCCTCTTTAAACTTGCCTGTTACAAAAATGGTACTACACATTTGGAAAATATCACATTTTAAAAATAAAGGCTGTCTTTTCTTTTCCGAAGTTTCAAAAGGATGGCCAATTAAGAGCAATTGGGAGACCATTGGATGGCTAGTAAATTCTAACTACCAAGAATCTCACCCATGATTTACCCAGTTACTCAACTTGTGTTACCAAACTTCACTGCAACATAAACCCACCAGAATTTCTCCAGTAATTTCTCCGCATTCTTCACATCTTATAAACAAAATGGGGATGGTTCCAAAGTCTTGAGACTTTCTGAAAGAACACTCTGAAATAGCAAGAGTACTGTAGTCTGAGATTATTCCAAAAAGTGCTCTTAGCCTCCTGTTATTTCCTGAATTATAAAATGGACAAAAACTTAAAATAATGGTATTTTTTTTGATAGGTTAAATAAACAGGCAATGAACAAAACAAAAGTAGCCAGGACCAACAATGACAGGACTAAAGACACTCCAGTCCAGATCTTTGTCTCTACAAAACTGATTAAATGGTCAGGACAGCAGAAGGAAGCAGGGGTTAGATTAAAGCTGAGTCTGAAGTCTCCATTGCTAAAACTAGGGTCACAATTTGCACATGGTGAGCAGGGTCAAGGACGCTCTGAGTCAATCCAAGAGAAGGAGAAGACACTGGCCCCGCCACTCTTTTCCAACTGTAACCAGTGGTCACAGAACCTGCAACGTAATCCTCCCTGTTCTGCCGTCCCCATGACCCCCAACTCTATAAAGCAGCCTTAGATAAATTATCTGTTACCTTTAAAAATAAAAGGACAAAGAGGAGGTGAAGGAAGTACAATCATAAAAAATTAAGTTTTTTTAGTTTTCTTCTTATGTAGGGAAAATATAGAAATTGAAAAAAGAATTTTTAAAAACAACACAGTGTATTGATAATGCAAAATATAATTTTAAAATTCTGTTGACTGTCTCTTTATGCACTGTCAGATATATACTGCTTTGCCCACAGTATTAATCAAATTTCAGAGTGTAAACTGAAGCTCAGAGGGTAAAATAACTTGCTCAGATCAGAAAGCCAACAAGTGCCAGGGCCTGGATTCAAGCTCGAGCTGCTGGCCTAGAATCTAATCTCGTACCCCTGGCTCACAGCAATATCTCAGACACTGAAACAGCCAATTCAGAGGACGAAAGAGCAAAAAAGAACAGGGGCATGGGAGGGAGAAAAGAACTCTCAGGTAGTAAGATATTATTCCAATGGTTTTAAGGTTTAAAACTGTTTTGCCAGCTCCTGGCACACTCAAGGGCGGAAATCCCATTCTGGCCATCTTTGTATACAGAAGATCTACAAGTGTTCACCAAATTAAGTTAGGTAGTGAGTGCCAGTCTGGGCATATTAATGAAGCAGTCCTTCCTTCCTTCCTTCCTTCCTTTCATTTAAGAACAAACAGAAGCCCTGTGGGATTGGAAATGTAGCAATGGGATTCTGTGTTGCAAATACTAAGGTGCACACTGGATAAGAGTTTTAACACTGTAGGGTAAACTTGATGAGAGTTTTAACACTGTAGGGTAAACTTGAGGACCTATAATAACAATTAAGCTACAGACCCTGAACACAGACATCAGGCAGAACTACGGCCCTTATGTTAATCAACCAACAGATCTGTGCCAGGCAACTTACTTGAATCTCTTGCTAAAATTTCTCAAAAGCTTTATTTGCAGATTACACGAGGCCTCCCATCCAACTCTAAGTAATAATTCTGAGTGTGGAAGAACTCTACCTTTAGGGAACTGATTTCATTATCAGCAATATTTTGCTGAAGATTTTTCATCTGTCACTGGAAATTTACTGCTAAAACATGGACGAGTTTTAAAAAGTAGAACCCAACTATGTCAGACAGAGTTTTTGATGTACTCCAAACTAGGATCTCAAATATCCTCAGATCCATTTAAAAGATCATTCATCTGAACAAACGTATCCAATTCTCCACAAGATCAGGAAAGTTCATTAAACAGAAACTTTCCAATTGGACTATATTCATATATAGCTCTCTATATATGTATATATTTGAGTTAATAGATATATCATTAAACATTTGTCTCTATAGGAAAACTGCTAACATCTTAAAAATCTCAGCATATAAATAGCTATTAAGACAATTTCATAAATTCACACTATTCGACTACATTTCAAAATATCAAGAGTGACAGCTTCACAAAATCCCAATGGAAATAACTGAACAAAGAAATCAAAAATGCCCCTCAAAATAAAAGTACAGGTACATGTGTACACACACACACACACACACACACACCCCTTAATGCAAATCAAGTTGATAATGAGATAACTGCAGGACATTCTGTAAAATAATTAACCATTCAATTAAACTTTCATTCTAGAGTAGAAAGAGGAGTGTAAATCTCTTTGGTCCATTCATTAACATATTCAATGTGTCTAAGTTGATTTCTAGTTAATTCTGGATTATGAACAATGGGTTTCATATTACCATATTACCTTAACTCTCCTACGTCATAAAATGACCATAAGTTAAAATAAATCTTTCCAGTACACTTGAAACTTTCTGCATGTTAGTACTTTCTCTGCAAGAATATAAATGCTTTATATTACTAGTCAAAAGAAGAATACAATTCAAGTCGAACAGAAAAGGAGAATCGAGTTTGGAAAAGATATGCCTAAACTTAATTTTAAAAAGCATTAAGAATATGAATAACAAATAAAATAATAGTCGACTTGTACATAAGAGTCAGTTTTAAGATTTGTTCTCCAAGATCTTGAAGGATAACTAAGAATGTATAGTGGCCTGTTGGTTTTTCTGTTGTTAAACTGCTAACCAACAGTAGCAGTAAACTCTAAGTTGGCTCTCATATGGGCAAAAGCAGCCCCTCCAAAACTTGCTAATATATTCTTTTTATTGGAAAAAAAGGGGGGAAGGTATGGATAATAAAAGTCTTAAATGTGAATGGAATCTAAAATAAGCCAAAACTTTTAAAGCCAAATTAAGAGTTTAGGGTGCTAGGTTATTTATAAATTACTGACAAATTCTTATTCTCTCCAATGGATCTTCCTTTAAGTTGTTAGCACATTTATAATTCCAACTGGTTACCTCCCCACCAATCTACCAAACATTCAGTTCAACCAGAGTTTGCATTTTACCAACTTCTTATATTCTTAACAAATTATTGTCTAACCTTCTTAAAAGGTGTCTAGATAAAAAGGCATTTCCACTTTTAATAAATGTCATCATGGATGCTATTGAACTTAAGTAATAATTTATAAACACAAACTAAAGTCATACCAATGTGTAAGAACTGGAATCTGAAATGAATCCCTCAGATAAAGGTTCTGAACTGTGTTGATCACTCATACGAACTGCGGCTTTTAGGGTTATTTACTCTATCCCCAGCCTTTACTTAGCATGACTAAAACATTGCCACATATACAGAGAAAACAAGTTTCTTATTCTTCCTATGTAACTTACTTGTTACTTATCTATAAATGAGGCTTTTAAAAAATTTCCAGAGCTTAATTTAGGCACTCTCTAAGGAGTACTCCAGAATGAAAGATTATTTGTCAAGATATATACATGTGATATAACCTCACTGTGATACTAATTATAAACATGTATTCTCCATGAGATACAAGGCAAAACTTTTCTTTAGAAGGGTTGAAGAATGCAACATGCATTTCAGACTCTTTTCTTACAAAATTTATAAGAAAAAAATCAAATTATATTTTTATGACACACAAGTGACAATGTGTGTGACCCATAAAGTTTTTTAATTCATTTAAATAGATTATGTATGAGGGAAACTATTAAAAGGGTTTTACGTTACTGCGAAGTATGCACCCTACAGGTCTACTTTGAGTCCTTCAAACAGTTTAGTCTTCCATTAAAAGACTATTATTTTTTACATAAATAAAATAATAAAAACACCTAAACATATTAAAGCCCTAAGTCCCAGAAACACTCAGCATTAAAACCAAATGATTCCTTTTGCATTAAGACTCAGTATTTAGCATTCATACAGGAGTTCGCATTACAAAACAGAAGTCTTACTATATTACCTGAATCCATGTCAAGTATACTCACAGCACTCATCTACATCTACACTTGCAAATTGTCACATGATCAATGTTAACAAAAAGAAAAGTTTGGCACATTTATCATTTTCTCAAAATGTCCCTGTAACTTAACACCACACTGTTGAGAACGATGGTTTCAACACCAATGTCAACCTGATTGGCAGCGAAACAAGGTGCTTTTTCTTGCAGCTTCACAGAGTGTCTAAGCGCACCTTGCCTGGGACAGAGGCACATAAGGTGCAGTGCGGTAGTGCAATCGCTTGGGCGCCAGAGGGCAGACTTTCCATGTGGTATGCTCAAGGCCTTCCCTAGGCTTTGACTTGCTAGTCCATGCTTGTACCATTTCCTTTCTGCTGGTTAACAATGCCATTCCCAGGGAACCTGTACATCCGTTTCCTTTTGTAAAGAAGACATTCTCTCAGAGACCTCAGAGTGTGGCGAGGATCCTTGAAAAGGAGATGATTAGAGTCAACACAGTCTGCCCCACACCCCACACCAGTGCTTCCAGGGGGGCCATGTTCTTCCCGGCCACTCTATAGATGCCTGCCACCGCTGCACCTGTGGAGGAAGCAGAGCACAGGGTCAGCAGGGGACACCAAAGGTTGCTTTTCACTTTACCTGAGTGAGTACCTCAGCACTTACCCACATGTGATAAAGGTTTTACTTTTCCACCTGATCGGGTAATGGTTAAAAGTTACCTTTACTACACAGCATTAAACTACCAAATTGAAGAACAGTTTTTCGAACTGAAAGCAATATATAAGTAGTTCATGCTACATATATAGTACCAAATATGTTCACAAAAAGTAGTAATTTATTGCTTTACTCTCTTTCTCCTCGACATTCTGCCTGGCTCTGATTAGACTCTTGGATTCAAATCCAGGCTCTACTGCTGACCCTCTCTTGTGCCTCACCTGCTAACTCACAGGTGGGTAAGAAGACTCTGAGGTTCCACTGTAAAGTACTTGGAAACAGGGGCTGGTCCTAGAACTCTGTCAACAAACCCTGGCCAGTAGTTATGAAGTATCTCACAAGTCAAAAATGGTGTTGGAACACCTGGGTGGCTATTTGGAAGGAATACATTGAAGTTACTAACTCACACCATTCCAGCACATGGACTAAAGAAGAAAATGCTAAAAATTACATCACAACTGTAAACACAAATGTAAGACTCCAAAAGAGCAAAACCACCTGATGTCATGACAAGGACTGAAAGAGCATCTACAATCTGCAAAACAAATGGTGCTCAGTACCTCAGACATACACGCCCATGCCTGCACAAACACACAAATAAGAAATAATGCGGCATTTTTCACAATCCAACAACAGAGCAGTCCATCATCTGATCTGTGAATCTGTACAGTTTCAAAAGGAAAATATCAATCTTTATAAGCAGACACAGAAAGAACTTAAGAGATCCTTTAAACAATAAAAGAAAATCATAAAATAAACATTCCCAACCAGTACAACTATGTGTGTCTGTGCATTACACCCCGCCCCGTGGTGTATGAGTGTGTGTGATTGAGTGTGTGTATGAATGAAATGTCTCAACAAAAATCTGGGGGAACTATGTCAAACTCAAATTAGGGATTTCTTCTGTGACCAGCAGTGGACTGAGAGTGCTGGTCGGAGACTTGACTGTGTCCATGCTGCAAGTTAAATGTAAAATATGGTTATATATTACTTATATAGTAAAGTTCACTTTTTAAATTTCTATAATTCACTTGCCTAAACTTCCCTGCAATTCCAAAAATTTTTTCATTTAAAAAAATAATAAATCAAGGTATCTTGATTTTTCCAACATCTTATTTTTCCAACAAAAATACTGGCAGGCAGTGGCAAATTCACTAGACTCTTGATTTTAATATATATTTTCCCTTGTATGGAGCATCAACTTACTCATTTTTCACTGCCATATAGAATTCTATGCATTGTATACTGAAACTCACCCATTCTACTGCTAATGACCTTTGTTTCTACTTCTATGATAAGGAAAGCAGCTCCCGTGAGCATCCTTGAACTTGACTGCTCTCTGCTCCGGAGTACGGACATTTCCAACTTTATCAAGCAATGTCCAGTAGTTCTCTCTAAATCAGCTATCCTGAGTCACAGTCAAGTTATCCTTTCCTGAGAAGTTGTGGGTGCCTTTGGGTATTTGGGGTTTTGGTGGAGAAAGTGCTGGGACTGGAGTGCTGGAGTTACAGGCACTTGACCACACTTGAGTTTTTACCTGGGAGCTGGGGATATAACCCAGGTCCTCTTACCTACTGAGCCACCTCACCAATGTCCTACCCTTTTTTTCTTTTAAAAACCAAATCTGGCAGTATCAATACAAACCCAAATGAAAAGCCATCACTTTGCTTAGATTGTGTAACATGACAAATGTTAACGGATATGGACCACTACTTTATCAGCAGATCTATGGGTACTGAGCACTTGTCTGTTGAGTTCAATGTAGGGTCACATGAACAAGTAAGTACTGACAAGCCGTATTAAGAAAAGACATCTGCTAAATACTCTACGTAGTTTTTTAAATTCATCTTTGCAAGTCAGAAAATTAGCCAGGAGAAATTTGTATGACTTCTTGTTAACCTGATCACTGAAATTTACTAGAAATTGTGGCAGAATTACATTTTCATGGATTTAAAAATATTACACTGCAGTTTTGAAAATTATTGGCTTTTTGTATTCTTGATAGAATTAAAAATGGGTTATGTAAATGCACACATCATTAGCAATAAACAGAGGTAGAACTAAATCTCATTCATTCTTCAAAATCTTACGATGATGCATGTATGTATATACAGTCTACGGCGTCTGAGCAAGCTGTTGCTTCTCCCCTCTCCTCTGTGCACAGTCCCAGTTACCGTAGCAGAGCACACCAGCTACACATTCACGTCATCACAGTGAACAACACAGAGCCATTACTCTAGTTCAGATACTAGCAGCAAGCACAGATTCTACTTAGTACCTCGAAATTCCCTTCCCTTCCCCTGATTCCCCCTTCCTGACTCTGCCCACTTCTTCCCTTCTTTTCCTCCTTTACCATCCATCCATCCATCCATCCATCCCAGTATTCTTTGAGAATTCATCATTCTCCAGGTAGGTTTACCCCTGGGTATGGCAGCAATAGCCCTGCTCTCTAAGTTTCCTTTAGTTCTTCATATATGCTCTATATTCAGTTAGAAAACAAAATTTTCTACTGAATAACTCTGTCCCTTGACAGGCTCCCTTAAAGTACCCATTTGTCTTTTGTGGCCTTCAAGTAAAAAAATCCAAACTTTCTGGCTGGCCTTCCGAGACCTTCCATCACCAGCTCCATCCTCATTTCCCAGCTGAATCTCCTAGGCCCCAGTATGATCTCCTGTGTTTCAGCCATCCTGAGTCCTTATTTCAAACCCTACCTATGAAAGTGGATAGGGAATTGTAAGATAAAGTTATAAGCTAAATGCAGAAAAAACACAGTGCCAAAAGCAACACAAGATAACGTAGGAAAACAAACAGTAAGGAAAAGATGACAAAGAACAACTCGATGTTTCTTACGGGTATTTTATTATTGTCTTGAGGCCAAGAAACATATTTAGACATAAGAAGGTTTTCCTTTCCAAGTAAGAAATGGCAATCACTCTGCAACAGGTGAAGAAGGGAGGACCTTGTACAAGATAAAGCTTTCCTTTATGTTTTGTGGAAAGAATCAACAGAAAAGAATGAAGGCCCCCATGGAAAAGTCAAAACAGATCCAGTGGCTACAGTGAGCTCCAGCCAGAGGAAGCTGGCACAAGTGAATGCCATGCAAACTCAATATCAGCCCAAAGGTTGAGGAATCCACAGGTGCCAGTACCAACCACTAAGAAAGCAGCTGTGGTAGTCTCAAGATGCACCTATGTTCTGCTTAACCATCAGAAGTCAGAACTAATTCTCTGAAGCCTGAATGGAACTGGGCCCAAGTTCAGTATCAGGAGACAGGCAGGGGGAAGAAACCTAGGCAACTTAAAATGCAATAGGCAGCACATCAGAAAACTTGTAGATTTCCAGGGGACACTCAAAATGCCTTAATTTTCAGAAGACAAAAGAAGATTTGTACCATAATAATTTGTGTATGGGAAGAAATATTTTGTCACAGGCAGATGACCCCGAAGACCCAGGGGCCACATTTTCATTCTTTTAAGCGACAATGGTTACTTTCATATTTCAGTGCTTCCTTTCCTCTCTAGACAGTGGGTGCCTTTTAAGCACACACTACTTAAGGGAAGTTTCCCACTGCACTGCTATGGTCCCCGCTAACTCCATTTCCCACAAACCTCTACATGGTGACTCTTGCACACAGTGAAGCACAGATAATCTGTGTGAGGACAGGATGAACTCATCTTTCCTTCTAGGTCCTGATATAAAAGTGCTGATGAATCATCTATATGAAGGATTACACCAATGTTTCTTTTACAAGGACAGTAGTTACCAAAACAATAACTGCATATAAAATTATGTTCTTAAACAAACAAGCCAACTTACTAGTTATCATTGCTCCAGTGACAGAAGCCAGAAACCCGATGCTGACGGCAATGACGGAGATCACTCTCCCCTGCCTGTGCCTCTGCAGCATCACAAACATCAGCACGCCCGCAGCACCGTGGACGAACAGAGAGGAGAAGAGAGCCCAGAGGAAGATCCAGTACCACATCTCTGAAAGGAGAAGAACAGTGTTAGTCCTGCTACTGAAATATGGTTTAAAAGACTCAGCAAACAATGAGCAGCCATGACTAATGCACATAAAAGTCCTAGTCTGGTGTCTGACACACAGTAGCACTAGGCAAGTCCTAATGATAATCAACACTAACAACGGGGGAAAATTCTCTTCCCGATCTCTCTTCCAGATGCTAGTTGTAAAGCCATCATTCACAGTCTTGACTCCAAAACCCCTACCATTTTTCCTAACTTCTTGGAATGAATTATAGAAGTTAACTGATCGTTGTTCAATGAACATTTTTCTATTGGCATTAAGATTCTTAGAAAAAACTATTCATTATGCCAAACCATTCCCCAAATCACTTAATGAGAGCTGGATTAAAGAGTGGCGTCTTTAATCCCAATACTTGAGGTAGAGGCTGATGGGTCTCTGTAAGATCAAGGCCAGCCTGGTTTACATAGTGAGCTCTAGGCCAGCTGGGGCTACAGGGAGACCCTGTCTCCAAAACAAAAAACAAAACAACACCCACTCAATGATTTACCTTTTGATTTCAGACGGTCCTTATAGCCTTCAAGTTCATAGACTAAAAATAAATTCACATTTTTACAAACTATCTTTGTCTCCAGTCATTCCAATGATTTTACCCAGGACTTTCCTCAGTCCTTTACTCTCTCTTCGCGGTGTTCCCAATCAACTCTTCACAGTAGTCTCAGTTCACACAGGAAGGGAGAACCGTCTGTCCAGTGTTACTATCTTTCCACCAGAACTTTGCTGATTCCCTATCAATCACAGACTTCCCAGGGACACTGACACTATGACCCTGTATAACTCATCTTCCTGGTCATATCCATGAGGTACTATTGGGGCAGCAACTGCTCCAGACCAAGCCAATCATTCCCTTCCCCTGAGAATTCTTGACTGATACCCACTGAGTCTTCCTGGTTTTCAGGTGCCCCCACTCCTCTATCACATAACAAAAGTCAAAAGAAAGAAAGAAAATAAAGCAAGCAAGAAAGCAAATCCACCAAAGACAAGAGGCAACCAAGTCCAGTGACTCTGAAGGCCTGTCACATTACCATCCTTACACACAGCACAACATTCCAGTTTCTCTGTAATAAAATATCTCTTTTGTCTGAACTAGTTCAAGTAAGGTTACCCACAACTGAAAGGCTGACTCCACAATGCTTAGCCATCCCCTGAGGGTCCTCTTTGATGTGCAAGCATTCTATAATATGAAGGATCTCTTCTGCAGTTGGCGATACATGTCTTTTGTCAGGTTTGTAAAAGTCAATAAAATCATTATTAAAGGGGGATATAAAATTATTAATCAAACCTGATTAATCCTAACATCGTGGTAGAAATTTATAACAGTATAATGACTACGAAAAACAGTATGGCAGTTCCTCAAAAAACTAAAAATATAATTACCACACGATCCAAATGTATTTCTGGGTATACATGTGCTGGGGAGTTTTCATTGTCAACTTGATATAACCAGGAGTCCACTGGGAACAGGGAACCTCAGATAAGGAATTGATCAGATGAGACTTTCCTGTGGACATGACTGTGAGGGATCGATGATTGATGCAGAAGTGTCCAGCCCACTGTGGGAGGAACCATCCCGAGGCATGTGGGCCTGGGTCACATAAGCTAAGCACAAGCCAGACAGAGCCAGCAGTCAGCATTCCTCCCTGGTCTCTAAGTTGCTGCATTACTTACCCTCCGTGATGGATTATGATCTGGAACCCTAAACCACATAAACTCTTTCCTCCCCTAAAGTGCTTTTGGTCATGGTGGTTGTCACAACACACAAAAAATGAAACTAGAAGAGAAATTGGTACCAGGGAGAAAGTGGGGTTTTGGTATAATGTGGCTTCTATGCTTTTGGACTATTTTGTGAGAGAATTTGGAATTTTGTACTGTAAAAGCTGTTGAATGTTGGAAGGAAAGCTTAAGCAGCTATTCTACTGGGGGCCTGGAAGACAGGAATGATGGGAGAAATGTAGATAGCAGTTTGTCTTGTAAGGTTTCGAAGAAGACCAAGTACTATAGCAGTAACAGGAGTACCATTTGTGTGGTATTATGGCAAAGACTCCGGCTACATTCAGGCCATACCCTAAGAACTTGTGTAATGGACTGATTTCTTTGGTGGAGGAAATTTCAAGTCAGGAAACTGAATCTGTGGCATGGTTGCTACAGATTTTCTGATACAGGAAGGACCAACAAGGAGGGCAGAAAGAAGATTTTTAAATGTGCAGTTTGGAAGGGAAAAGAGCACTAGGAAACTAATTTTAAAGAGATTAGCAATATTAAGAAGCCTCCTTTTCACTATCCGAATAGCAAAGGTCCCCTGAAGCAAAACCACACCCAGTTAAACCTTCAACTCCTGAAAGAACGATTTTTCCTGCTCCTGAAAACTAACTGCCTAGCAAAGTCAGTTGTTGTTGCTGCTTCTCTGCTTTGCCAGCTTTGGCAAATAGAAGCTGCTGCAACTGCAGTCCAAGGGAGCTGTGTCCGTCTAGAACTGGTAGCTGAAGCTGGCTGTGTCATTCATATGGTACTGGAGTTTTCCACTGAAGCCAGGCAGTGTGGCAGGGTTGGAATCCCTGTACGAGGTCCTGGGAGACCACTGTGTGAAGCTGTGAGGGTGAATCCTGGGTTGCAGTGGAGACTCCAAGATGTTGGAGATGCCAGAGCCAAGAAACATCTGCCAAGGAGAGTTGCATACAGGGAGTGGAACCAGTCCAAGAGATCTTCAACAGGCGGCAAAGCTGGAGGAATGGGGCCATCTAAGCCCTTGAAAATTGGAGTCCGAAACACCAGACATGTAGCTACAGGATCTGGTGTTTGCCCTGCTGTGCTTCAGTCTTCTTTGGTCCAATCTTTCCTCACTATGCCCCCATAATTCTCTTTGGGGATGGGAATGTAGACTCTATGCCACTGTATGCTCCAAGTATGTAATTTGATTTTTGATTTTACAGGGAGTCACAGTTAAGAGACTACCTTGAGACTTTGAACTTTTGAATAGTGCTGAGACTGTTAAAAACTATGGGGACTTTTAAAGTTGGTCTAAATGCATTTTGCATCATGAGACAGTCAATGAGTCTATGGGGACCAGAGGTGGAATGCCATGATTTGAGAGCTGTGTCCCATAGGTTCACAAATTTAAAAACAATCAGTCCCCAACTGGTGGCCCATTGGGGAAGGTTATGGAACCTTTAGGAGATGGGGCCTTGCTGGAGGAAATCACTGGGGGTATCACTGGAGGTGGACTTTGAGAGTTTATATCCTTACCCCACTTCTGGTTCTCCCTGCTTCCTGTATGTAGATGAAATGTGACCAATCAGCCACCTGCTCCAGCCACCACACCTTCCCCACAAGATGGAATCCATTCTTCTAGAACTGTAAGCCAAAATAAACCTGTTCTTCCCTAAATTGCTTTTGTCAGGGTATCTTATCACAGCAACAGAAAAACTAATACAATGCCCAAAAGGATTAAGAATAGAGGCACCAAGAGATACTGGCACAGCCAGGCTCACAACCACACATCCACAACAGTGGAGAGGAGAAAGCAGCCCAAATATGCAACACCATGTGAATAAACAGCACACCACAGACTCCATCATGGAAGATTACTCACTTCTTAAGGGAAAGGATCAGAAAAGACATAATCTTCTGATAAAACAAATCCTTTTGCTTTTTACTTTGCTGGATATACTGTTTTAATAAAAGAATGGGCAAGCCCTTGATGGAGAACACAGTTCTGAGACATCTAAAGGAACAAGTTTTCAGCAGTTCTGGTCTACTCTTGGCCTTATGGATGCTAAGAGTCAAGTTGTCTTTATTTGAGTATCACTGTAATGTGGGATTACATGGTAACTGCTGCATTTTGGCACCCATGTGAAGAAGAGGTTCTCTATTCCAAACTCACAGATAGGCACCTGGAGAAGTCTGAAGGAAAAAAAGGAATTACTGCACATTCCCAGTCATACACAAGGGTAAGTCATATGACAACAAAAACAAGGATTTCTTGCTTGCTCACAGTAGCTGGCACATACAATAATTCTTTGTGCAATTTTTGCTTTTATGTTCTTCTTTACTAGGCAAGGAACAACCCCTAAAATTTCAATTTTCTCCTTTTGCTATGGGGACCTCTTTTGTCTCCCAAATCTCATGCACATGCACAGCAATTAATGAATTTGTTTTGAGGAATTTGAGCTAATGTGCCATCGATGTAAATTTATTATTAAGAAATACTGTCCCTGGTATCCTAACCACGGGACGCTTGATTCAGAATCTTGGGGAAAAAAATGGTGACCAATAAAGATACTGCTTAGAAATGGTTCAATTAAAACATTTAACTCTTTGGAACCAAATTATATTTAATATATGCCTTACCAAGAGAAAAGAGAACTCCAAAAGAGACCCCCCTCTTATTGAGTAGTGAAAGAAACTAGCAGAGGTAAGTAATGTTTTCTGTTTTCTCGTGCTGCTTTTGAATTCATTTTCCAGTTACAATGATAGGGGATGGGTTTAAAAGAGAGAATTCTGATAATCATCTTTTTCCAAGTTCATTTAGGTATTATTTCTGTGTTTCACCTGCTCTAAATTATGGACACTTAATCCAAGATTATATATGGTAAATTATAATGTGGCTTTTGTAATCCAGGCAGCCAGACAGCCCTCTTTCAAACATGGAATTCACCCTGAACACAATCATGTCACATTTGCCTACAAATTATTTTTACTGGGGGAGGGGGTGATGTCAAAAGGAACATTTACTGAAAAGTTCAATCCACCAAATAGCTGAGAAGCTCCTTAATTTAATAAACATTAGAAGCTGGCTGACTTCGCTGATATATGTAAAACCAATGTTCTGGAAGTTTTATGAATGGTGGGTCCTGCATAGACAGGACCAGATTAACAAAGCAATAAATAAACGTATAAATTTAATAAGTTCATTAAGGTCATAGTATATTATTAAAGTCAATCAGGTAACACTGAATAATCCATATAGGCTCTACTTTTTGGGGGTCACTAATAAAGGATGAGATACAAAAACTACAGGTCCTGTGAGAAAACCTGACCAGGCCTCTTTCTTCATGGTCACTCACTAGGGCAAGAAAGTTAAGGGTGCTCTGAAGAACAAAACAATGGAAATCTGGCTATGTTCATTTGTCTTACAGAGGGGTAACAGGACACTCCTCGGTTGTATCCAATATGATCCGGCACTCAAAGAAAACTGTGATGGTTTTCTGCATCCAAGTCTGGCCTAACATTAAATGAGAGGATAAAAATAGCCTCTAATGGGAAATATCAATCAAGAATATTATATTATCCTATAACTTGATTTCTTTATAGGAGAGAAGATATCTAAGCTTTTCAGATTGTCTGCCTTCATTCATATACAAAAAGCTAACTACCTGTGGGTATAAGCTTTCAAGCTTCTGGTACAGCCAGAGAGGCACTCGTTAAGGAACTAGTTAAGGCAAATACTTAGGTATGCTTGATTTTCCTTGATTATGAATGCTGATGGACATGTACTCAAGATCTTTGAAAATTTAGAGATATCAGAGTGATTCTACAAAATTGAGTGTTCTGACTTTTGTCAATTCCTTTCCTATGTAAGACACACCACATCATAGGGCTCATCGGGAAAACTCTAAACAGGTTATCAGGATGACAGGTGCTTTCAGTTTAACAGGTGTCTAGCAACCCAACTAGTCTACGGTCCAGTGCAGGCCACTACACTCAATTTTACAGAAAAAATGTCTTACATATACACTATGTTGGTAGACTGCCACGTGTGGTTTGAACTCACTAAGAAGCTGGCTCTCAAGATGGGATTTGACCCTCCCACTTCAGGCCCAAGTTTGCTTATCTCAAAATGGCCTCCAAATCTGAGTCAGGTTGGCCTATGGCTCTGTGATAAGAAGACATTAAAATACCCCTATAGCTAAGGTATAAAATATTTCCAACTTACTTATCTTATGATATAGAGGTGTTTATACTAAAAGCAGCTTATAAGATATCCTAGTTTGTCACTAACAATGTGCTTGAGTGGGAACCTCCCCAGTAACCCTTCAATCCCCACACCAAAAGGAGAAATGAAGCCATGGGTAGACTTGTCTCAACCTAATAAGAGGCAGGTTACCTCCCTCCTTAGCTTTAGGATAATAGAGAAATTAGCTTCCCACTACTGAGAACACAACAAAGTTAATCTGTAATTGAAGCTATGAAATTAGAAGTAAAAATAGGAAAATTAGAGACCTCCACAAACTTGTGGGGACCCCTTCCAACAAAATATTTTGTACTATGAAAGAAATCAGTTGCTCAGATCTTGATTCAGACTTTACTGGCAAAATTCTTACTATGGTTTATTCATAATTACTCCAAGAAATTCTGGTTTAAATTAACTAACTTAATTGATTTAATGTTCACTTTGATGGATCAAACATTGGTTTGTCTCTAGAAACTTTTGAGTACATAAACACTGACTAGTACCTCCAACAAGAAAGTTCTCACAAGAGATGGTAAATTTGTTAATGTTATTATGTCTCATGATATTAACATAAACAATAAATATCAAAAAATATTAGAAGGATGTAAGAATGGAAATATTGTAGTAAAGAAAAATTTATGGATGAATATGGAGATGGTTGGATGCTTCCAGAATGGAAAGAAGTAAGGCTTTATGTGTTATGAAGGTTTGAGTAAGTAATCTTAGATACATAAAAGACTTAAAAATTTTATATATATGACTACATACATATATATATATATATATTAAAATTTCTAAAGTCAAAGTTCAAACCTTTACTTAAAACTATAGGTATTGATCTAATTTTGCTATTACAGAATTGGCTTGAAATATATACATAAATATGCATGCTGATTAAGGTTTACATAAGAGCATTTAGAGGGCTGGAGAGATGGCTGAGCGGTTAAGAGCACTTCTTGCTCATACAGAGGACCCAGGTTTGGTTCCTAGAACCTACATGACAGCTAACAACCATCCGTAGCTTCAGTTCCAGGGGAACTGACAACCTCTTCTGATCTCCAGACACTGCAAGACACATGTACTTGCAAGCAGGCAATAGATTTATATAAGGTTTTAAATCTTTGACCAAAAAAAAAAAAAAAAAAAAAAAATCATTTAGTTTTTGTGCTTTATTTAAATATTATACAATATTTATAAATACCATACTAATGTAATAGATCTTCTGGGTGTTCAGTAACCATACCTGGAGTTCACGTTCCTACTTCAAAACTACCATACTATTGTTACTGATTTAAAAGACTGCCCTTTGGAGGAAGAGGAGCTGGAGAGATGGTTTAGAGGTTAAGAGGTCAGGCTACTCTTTCAGAGGACCTAGGTTTGAGTCCTAGCACCCACACGGCAGTAACAAGGGTCTGTAATTCCAGTTTCAGGGGATCCAATGCCTTCTTCTGATCTCTGTAGGCATTGCATGACATAGGTACACCTACCTACAAGCAGACTATACACACATACACATAAAAATTAATTTTAAATTAAATTTTAAAATTACCTTTTAAAAGACGTGCTATTTCTGTGCCAACTTTCAGTAACTAGGCACCTATGTTTTATTTTAAAAATGAAAAGCTCTCCCTCAAAACATGATCAGTAACTTCACCTTCTGTCAATAGTAAGTACATAAAGTAATACTCTATTAAGCAAAAATGTCCTAACACTTATTATATTAATCTTATTATATGGGTATCTTATCAGCATCCCCTACTAAAAATATAAACTGTTGTAAAAGATTTACACACTTTATTACAAAACTCTCACTCAGAATATGCTAGCTAAATACAACTACCTTGGACATAGTCCCTTATTCTTTTTTATTAAACCTCATAGATTGCAATCGCCTGTTCCAAAAAGGGAAACACGACATTCTTTAACAGCTTTCAAGCAATGTCAGCTGGCTTCAGCCTTCCCTTGGAATTCCCAGTGTGACTTTTCATTACATTTTCTGCTTCTCTTAAAGGACACATAAATTTAAATCCACTCTGTTACACTGTGGTGCCCCTCTAAGTCCTTTCATTACAACAATCACAATTAGAAGCTGAATTTAGAACAAAGACAATGTTCTCACAGATGCTTAGATTTACCTGTTTATCTTTAGTACTCTCCTCTCCCTTCCAGTAGTCACTGTACAATTAACTTCTTTAGTAATTTTAGAAGTTATTTCTCTCCAATACATTGAAACAAATTTTTTACCCCAAATCAACAAAGAATTACTCTTATCCAAGCGAGCTGAACCAGAACTACGCAACTTACTAGAAAAGTTTTATTATTTATTATTATTTATGCTTCCATAGCTCAAGATAATTTCAACTTTCTTTTACAAACTTCAGAAGTATGGCAAATAACTTTTGTTGGCCTTTTGGGAAAAGATTCCTTTAACTTCCCTCCTAGAAGAACTACTTCTTATATAAATAGTTGCTCCAAGTACACATCCCATTCTTAATGTACTAACAATTTTACCTGATGGAGCCAAGAAATGATGCCAGTATGCTGGAATATAGTATTTTTATATCCCAGAGCAACTAAGGGGCAGAACATTCAGCTGCACTTTCTACTTCCAAACAATTCCCTAAGTAACCCTTCAAATTACTCTATGTGTTTCCAGCCATTCCACTATTGTTTCAAGTCACCTTGGCTCCTCCCTTGGACTCCTTGTTATCAATAGTTACCTCTATTTAAAGCCTCCTTCACAGATGAACTCATCTTGTTTTTATTCAATGCTTTCAACCCCATACAGAATCACCGGACCTCCCCACAGAAGGAAACTGTTATGCTTACTCCTTGTTATATCTTTTCAATCATCAGAGATACAACCTCAATAAATTATCTGGTTCTGTCCTGAATGCCAATTGTTGGGCCCCATTATCCCAAGAGAAGTCAAAACCTTAGATTTATATCCTAATGAGCTTTGGTAAATGGAAGTAATACACACAAATTCCTTTGGTCATTTTAAATGTGTTTATGCAAGTGTTGATACTTTTCCAGCTTTTATTTTTGTTACTACTCAGAACACATAAATCTGCCTGAATTGTCTATAGACACTTATTAACTGCTTTCTCTGTGATAGAGTCCCAAAACAAATCAAAATAGGATAATAGTCTTATTTAGCTAAATTTTTTTTTCTTTTTGCCAACTTCAGGAAGTCATGTCTGTGATGGCATTCCCTATAACAACCAAGGACAACTATAATTAAATTAACTCAAATTAAATTATAACTCATTATTCACAAATCAAATATATAAACAAAACAGAGGGAATAAAGGATTAACTGCTCAAAAACAAGTTGCTAGAGCAAATTACACTTTAAATCTTTAAAATACAACTTACAATTTAAAATTTTTAAATTGTTCATCTCAATTCCAGCCCTCCCCAACACCTGTGAAAAAGCATCTTAAGTAATAAAAAGTTTTACCAAAACCCATGGTTTCATATACACATAAGGCCAACTAATGGATCTCATCCTCTCATTAACTGAAGCAAAGACTCCACATCTGTGTTTTCTCCTACAGGCTCTCTCTGGATCCCAGCAAGGCTGGAAAGGCACACATTGAGCTGGGCCCAGAAGACAACCTGGCAACAGAAGGGAGGCCCTCTCCTGAATTCCAAACATATGAACAGCTGTCATGTTCCTTTGTTGCTGCCTCACAGTGCTCTTCTGCCAGTGCCACTTTGCCCAGAGAAGTGCCCAAGATGATATGCAGACTCATGCCACTTCTCCAGCACACTGTATCCACCCACCACCAGAGATGACCCCACGGACATGCTGCTAGTAAAAGTAGACTGAGAATGACTTTTGACTGCCTTCTCTTACAATATGGCCATGCTTCTTTTCTAAAACAAAGGGGGACTGCAGTAATAACATTTACAATATAGACATACTCTGGACAAATGACTTTTGCCTAACCTTACAACCAACAAGTTAATCTTGATTATAATGTAGACAAACTCATTAAGCCATGTGCTCCTCTTGTGATCTGGACATAGGACTTTAGTTCTTTATGACTCTTCCTTGTCCTGTACAGAAACTGATATATGAATATGTGTGCATACATTTTATATTATCAAAGTGCTGCAAACAGCATTTATCTTACTGAAAAAAAACGAGAGAAATGTCGAATATCTGTAATTGGGTGAGTAATGGTCTAGGTCAGGAGGGGTGAAAAGAGGCACAATCTCCTGATAGAATACTGGTAAATTCTTCTGCCTTTTATTTCTCCATTTCATGCTGGATACACTGTTTGAATAAAAGAATGAACAAGCCCTTGTTGCAGAGAACAGTTCAAGAGAAATCCCAAAAAACAGGTTCTCAGCAGTTCAGGTCCATTTCTCAACCTTTAAATGGATGCTAAGTGTCAGGCTGTCTTTATCTAAACATCCTTGTAATGTGGCATTACACAGTAAAGGACACACTTGGGGATACTTGCTGAATGATCGGAGACAGAGAAGGACTAAAACTGTGTGATCCCACTAATAGGAGACATCTCAAGTGGTCAAATTCACAGAAAATACAATGGTGGCTGCCAGGGAGAGGTGGAGGTGGGAGTCATGACTCTAATGAATGCAATGTCTCATGATTTATGTTTGGAATATTTTTTTGTCTTCTTTGCCCACCCTCATTTCTGATCTTTCATACCCTTCTCTCTAGAATTTGAGTTTTGTGAGATATAAAAGATGTGGGAGATCTGTGGGAAAATAAAGTAAATATACTTAACATACTGTAAAATATACACTTAAATAATAGTGAATTTTATGCTATATGAGGTGATATAACAAATAAATTTGGTATTTGTGCCTGGTTTCTGACACAGTGTTCCTAAACCCCTAAAATATCTTAAGACAGATATATCTTTTGTTACTTATGAGTTCCTCTTAATCATTCCTGAACTTATTTTTTATTATTTTAAAAAAGATTTTTAGTGCATGAGTATTTTGCCTCATGTTTGTGATTGCAAAATGTATGCGTCTGGTGCCCACAGAGGCCACAAGAGTATGGAACCTCTTAATCCCTGAAACTCGAAGTGTTAGCTGTCATATGGTTGGTGAGAACTGGACATAGTCCTCTGGAAGAACAGGAAGTGCTCTTAACAGTGGTGTCATCTCTCCAGATCCCATGCCTCAACTATGCTATGTAAGTTACTTAGGCAGGACCCTATACAGCCTCAGATGGTACTGGTCACCAGAAAGACCTCACCCACTTACTTCCAGGAAGGAGAGCAGAGGTGTGGAGGTTAAGCCCTATAAACACTTAACTACTAAATCTGACCAACTTCCAGAATGCTGAACATGTGGAGATACTGGATGATATGACCTAAGGGCAAGAAGGTTCTACCACAGAACCCCCGCTTTCACCAGCCCCATTTCTTGTCCTACACGAGTCTTTTATCTCTGTCCCTGAGCTGTATCGTTTATAATAAACAGGAAATAGAGTGTTTCCCTGAGTCCTGTGAACCATTTAGTAAATAAATAGTCAAACTTCAAAAGGGAGACATGGACATCTCTACTTTACAGGTAGCTGGACAGAAGTATTGATCAGGACAGGAGATAGGAACTGGCTACATAGTTTTGGGGGAAGAGACCCCAAAAGTGAACAGTTCTATTCTTGTCCTTGGTCTGAAGCTGGAAATGTTCTTGGTTCTCTGGCCAGAAATGCCAGCAGCTCTGGTTTCTTATCTCATAAACAAGCACAGGGGAGAGGGGAAACCAATTGTCTTTAAAAAATGCAAGGTACAGAACATATTGGTGGCAATGTTCTGCCTGTGGTAGTAAATACACATATAAATTACAAAAATTAATATGCATATGCATACAGTGAACATAAGCACACAAATTATACTGGTGTAATCTGAATATGTTTGAAGACTAAATCAGTGCTAATCATGGTTTATCCAGAAATTCCCATCAGGTCAGCTGGATAAACAGTTTACAAGGTCTCCTCTACATATAATTTCTTATCACTGCTATGGACCTACAATTACTTCAAAATGGAATGTATAATTATGACAAAAAGAAGGGATGGAAACACAGGAAACAAATCTGAAGCATCGGCTTTTCCTGGCCACATTCATAAGATTCGGCACACTGGATGGACTCAGAAGATCTGAAACTGCTTCAAGGAAGAGACATCTGATACATTCTATGCTGTGTTAAAATACCATGCTTGCTCCTAGCAAAAAAAGAGACAGACACTGAAGATCAATGAAAAATAGACAAAGCTGGCCTTTTAGAGGTTTTTTCTTTTTCAACTTTCAAGGAAATGGTGCTTCTACATCATAGTCACTCTCAAGCAAAAAGCTTCAATTTAGAATAAGTTGCATTAAGAACAAAAAAGTTTAACTACTTGTATGTTTGTATGTTAAAAGATATAATTTCCCAGAATGAACCTACTACTCTGAGGTTCTAAAGGGCAAAAAGGAAGTCTGATAAGCAAGCAGTTAAACAGAAGAGAGTTAGAAAAAGCCATAGATATGGGATGATAATGGACAAAAATTCAATAAATTTTTAAAAAAATTTTACTTTTATGTGTATGAGTGTTATGCCTGCACATATGTAAGTACACCCGTGTCCTGCAGTGCTTCCAGAGGACAGAAGAAGGTGTTGGATCCCCACCTTGAACTGAAGATACGGACAGTTGCAGGCTGCCTGCCGGTGGTGAGATTTGAGCCCAGGTCCTCTGGAAGAGCAGCCAGTGTTCTTAACCACTGAGCCAACTCTCCAGCCCCTAAAACTTAATAGATTTTATTCTTAATTCTTTTTTTTTTAATTCCAATAAGACTCCTGCAACTGACCTGCTGAGAGAGTCACAGAGCCCATCATCTGAACTAAATGAGGTTTGAAGCCTATCAATATCCTGGACCTCTTTGTTTAAGGAGACCAATCTAAAACTATGGAGAAGGTCCAAGGTGTCACCCCCTGGGACCAGATAAAAAAGGCATTTACAAGCATAGCAACAGGACTCCCAATTCTGGGCCTCTCCTCCCACCTGAAGGGAACTGTCCAGCTTATACATAATAAAGAAACCTTTGCTGTCACTTTTTCTACATTTTCTATCTTTTTCCTTTCCTGGAAGATCAATTCTTTGTCCCTCTCCAGGCCCTTAGACATCTCTACCAGTTCTACATCAGACCCTCAAACACCCTGTTACACTCCTACACAGCAAGGGCAGTCTCATGACAGCCACCAACTCTCCAGTAAGAGAAGTCAGCAAAGCCCACTTAAGAAAGTTTAACAAATTTATCTCCCTATCAATGGGCATTTCCTTATCTTTCTAATACAAGAGAGATTAATTTCTTGACTATACTTAACACTATGAATAAATAATTATCTGATATAAAATGGAGGTAGGGTTGCTTGGCTATTGAATGTATTATTACTGACATCTACACAACAAATGAACCTAATAAGGAAAAGTACATTTTAAGCTTAATGTTTCATGAAGATCCAAGATATTAAAAGACTGATACAACTACACTCTCAAGAGGCCTCTGAGGACCAGTTTGGAGTCATCTGTTAAGTAGACTCACTGTGAACAAACCACTGCAAATTCAAAATGTTTTCACACTTCCTTTTCTCTTTTTTCCTTTATTATACTACACTATTTATCCTGGAAAAAAACTGAACTCTGCTGCAAATATTTAGTTAAGTTAGGTTGAAGTTACTATCATTATTTTGAATGTTGACATTTCAACATGGCCTTTGTGGTGGACAGGACCTCCTGAGGTCTTAGCCACTCTGGACAAGCAAGTCTGTCTGAGAACTCCTAGGTGGCAATCCCAGAAAACTAATAATTGGCTCAGATCAAGAGAACTACAGGACCCCAATAACAAGTGTCCACAGTCTTAGGGGCAGAACAGGCTATCAAGAGCGGAAGCTCAGTGCCTTTTAACTTCTTACCTCCACTGAACAACACATCTCTAGGATGCATTCAATTGGAAAAGTTGTCTCTGGGTAGTTGTACTAAAACACACTAAAATCAAAAGTTAAGAAGTCATTAGTTAACAAGAAATAACTTGATATAACAGGAAATGACTTGATATTATATGCAGTACAATGAAATCGAAAGCATTGTATAAGATTTGATTGTGCCATATAAATTTGGCCAAATGTGAGTCCAATATATCACAACTTCCTGTTGTTTTGAACTTGACTTTACATTTGATGCTTTGGGTATGCATACCAACTTCCCAAACAGGTTAGGATCATGTGGCAACCTGAACATACTGAAAAGGCTAAATTGCATTCTACATAGCCCATGAATCAGTGGATGGCAGAACAAGGCTCAACTAAGCATTGCAAAAGGAAGCAAGGTCTGACCAAGATGATCACCAACTATTTCCAAACAACTAATAGCTGGCTGGCAAGCAGTATTTACAATACTAAAAGTCTACATTTCTCTTTCTGCAACCAACCAAGAGGACACTTGAGTGTATGGCTAAAACAGGACTTAATGGTTTTCAAGTACTGACCTGACCTGTATCCGATACAGCTCAAAGTGATGTCTGTTATGTGAGAGAGAAAACTGTAGCTACCAAATCACTGGAAGAAATTGAGCCAACTAAGCTACATAGCTAATGTGAACACCCAGAGGCCCTTGGCCTTGTTTTTTCTCATACCCCACACCAAGCTCCCACAGTCTCCCCAATAAAGGAAGGAAGTCAAGTAGGTGGCATTGCTGGTACCAAACAAAACACAAACAATTACAAATGCAAGGCACAAAGTAAACATTGTGAAGAATCTCACACTTAATTCACTGGAAGGAACAATGCCTTCCTGCCTTCCTCCTCTACCCCGACACAAAGTTCTCTTGGTCATTAGCTCCATGCAATCTTCATCTTAAACTAATTTTGCCTGTCACTGCAGTGTGTCTTACTTTTGGTGAGATCTGAGAGTTATAATTTGTTCCAGTTTCCAAACAATACTAGAAATAGCTCTGTTCCCATCTGTAACTCTCATCAACTCTGGTTACCAAGTCACTCACTACCTTCTGGGGTTTTGTTCTTAATCTGAACAAACACAGTTTATGAGACATGAATCTCTTGAGACATCTAGAAAATACTGATTAAAAACAAAGAAGGGTTGACACTGGATAGTCTTGTTTGTTAGAAACAAAGGTCAATTGACAGCTTAATTTTTTAAAGTATTTTACTATTTTTCACTATTCTTTCATTTCCTTCCCACTCTTGACTCTCTTGTTCTTCCCAACTACTTCTCCTCCTACTGTCTGTTTGCATGCACAGGCATGCGCAGGCAACCACAACTCCTGTGTGCTCATGACTGTAACAGCCCTGCCATATCCAGTAGAAAACTGCTGATTTTAAGTACAAAACTTATATAACTAAACTCACCCTTTAAAAACTTTTATTCTGGTAGATACGGGAAAGTGAGACTGAAACAGATGAAAAATTAAGGCTATGTCAAGAATCCAAAGAAAAGGGGTGAGAGAGGTTGGCTGAGCGTTAAGAGCACTGGCTGCTTTTGAGGAGGACCTAGATTCCAGTTCCCAGTCCCCATATGGTGGCTCACAACCACCCATGATGCTGGTCCCATGGGATCCAATGCCCTCTTCTGGCCACCACAGACACTGCATACAATTATGCACTTAATTAAATACAGACAAAACACTCATACACATAAAAAATAAATATTTTTTGAAAAAAGAATCCAAAGAAAGTTAAAATCTGGACTTAAATACTGGTCTTAAGGTTGAAAAGAATGAGAAGTACTTAAAAGGACTGCTCATCTGGCCTGGACGAGGAAGGAGAGCTGGGGAGATGAATATGTCTACACACACAGAAAAGCATTCTAGGTCTATCTATAACACTAACAAGCAAGAAACAAGCAGGCAAGATGCAAAAAGCAGGAAAATACCAAGTGCAAATGCAGACACAACCTGCGTAGTTATACGGCTGACTGTGTTCACGAAATGAACGTATCTCATTTGGTTTATATATTTACATTTTTTCCTAAATGTCCTAAAATTTGACACCTATTTTGCTAAGTTTTAAAATCTATGATTACTAAAATAGCTATTAAATATGAATAAGAATTTAGGATACAAGAAGCTATAAAAAGTATTATTCCCCCTTTAACAATGAGCAAGAGATAAATTACAAAGTCAAAATTTTAGAGAACCAAGGAGATGGTTCAGCAGTTAAAGAGACTGGCTGTGTTTGCAGGGGACCCAGGTTCAGTTCCTGGCACCTACATGGCAGCTAACCATCATCTATAACCCCAGTTCAAGGGGCTCTAATGCCTTCTGTCCACTGCAGGCACTGCAAACATGAGTGTACTTACATACATACAGGCAAAACACTAATACCCACACACTAAAAAATTAATTTTTTAAAATCAAAATTTTTCCTTAGCCTGTGAGAGAAGATATAAGGCAAAAAAGTAACTCAAACATCAACTCAAATGTCAGAGAGACACTCTTACCCCGAGAGGGGACACACAAACTGTGTCATCTGTGGCACAGAAGATAGAAATTGGCACCGTGAAGTAGGTAAGAAGAAATCCGATACAATTTTCTCAAGTTGTCAGAGGCCAACTATGCGTTCTGAGTGAAGTGACAGTGTGAGGAGCACAGGAAACAGGCCCTCTCCCAAGCTCTCTCCTAGGTGTGCTAGAAAGACTAGCGAGTGGACAAGAGGCTAGAAAAACTACTTGGTGACGCAGGCCCAAGAGGTGAGTGCAGCAAGCCTCTAAGAATCCTGTTCTTTTTTCTTTACATTTTCTTTCCTTCCTCCGTTGTTTTAAACACGAGTTGCAAGGTAGAGTAGGCTGGCCTCATCTCAGAGATCTACCCTTATCTTCCTGGGATCCACCTGCATCTGTGCTGGGATTAAAGCATGTGCCACTATGCCAAGCTTTTTGGAATCCTTTATACAAAGCAAACACCTTCAGCCACTGGGGAGTGCAGCAAATCTTGTCACCGTCAGGGGACAGATAAAAATATACTGCAGCTCCAGCATAGTACAGAGTAGAAAGAAAACGTCTACCCCTAGTAGAAAAGCAGAAAACCAACTATTACACTATGACCCAGGGTCTTGCTCTAAGCAGGGGTCAGTTATTGCTGAGGCTACAGGAAACCCTTACCCAAGACCACGCACAAACAAAAGGAGCTTGGCCACCAAGGTTAGGAAAGAAAGGAATGCTGGGAACACTCTAACCTCATTTACCCAGAACCACCATGAGCCTAGCCCTGAGTCACAAGCAACAACAGGGCAGAGGACAAGTATGTGAGAAGACCCTGCTGCACGAAGGCATGTAGAAAGGCCTCAACGTGGATAGTGGAGCATTAACCCAGAAAGGAGCACTGCAGCACCCAGCTCCCATAACACAAGGCAACAGCAACACATACTGAATACAGAAACAAAGATTTAGAAGCACAAAAAAACTTCACATAGAACTTATCGACTCAGAAGCCAATGAAGAGAAAGTCAAAGGAAAAAACATAAAATCATAAAGCCAGAAATCCAGCAATGTCTTTAAACGAGGACAAACACAAAAAGTTATTTTTTTAATCACTCAAAATGAATTCCTGTATTCACCTGTCTGAAAGCTCCCTTAACATATATGATAAACCTATGGTACATATCTATCAGTTCTGGTTTTGCTTCTTAATACAGGGTAAAAACGATAATCTTTAAAATCAAGTATGGCACCTTCAAAAACTGTTTTTAAGCTATCACTTTTTACAACTTATGACAATACTGTTTATTAATCACTTAAACTAAATTACCCCCTTGCTTGCTAATTATATAATTACAGATTATAAGTTACAATATGTTACACTGAACAGTAAAAGGGAATCTTTAGAAAAACAAGTTTTCTACTTAAAATAATCAGTTCATTTGCTTTAAAGAAATCTTAAGTTTATTTAAAGTAACTCAAAAACTGCTCTACATTAAATCATAGCACAATCCTTCCTTAAAATGATTACTCAGAAAAGGATATGGAAAAAATATAAAAACGTGAATCTACTATGAAGTTAGATCAATTATAAAATACTTTTAATGGTATCACTTGTATGCCCTCAAGCTACTTAAATTATACATGTGCTGCTAAATAATAATAATGGGTAACTATGACTTTTTGAATCTGATATTGACCTACCTACAAAAAAATCTTAACAATGGGTAAACAGTCTCATCATATATTTCCTAGGGTCAGCTATACTGAAAGCTAAAAAGAAACTTTTTATATTATTAGCATAATTTCTAATGAAACTCTGCACATAACATGATTTAGAAATCAATCTAAATAATGGACCACATAATGAATGATAGGTCAGGAAATAGAATCACTGGCAAGAAACATGGCAAAGCAAGGCCAGGAGAGGCACAGCTGAGACACTGCTCACAGGAGGCCCAAGAAGAGTTACATCGGCCTGAGATGAAATATTAACAGCAGTCCAGAACTGGAAGGAATCTTCAGATACTGAATCCTGAAGTTTCAAACAGAGTTAGAAAGCCTAATTTGATTTTAAGAGCTATTAAGCAGTCATTGGACAACAAAGATTTCTTGGTTACAAACCTTAGCCTACAAATAAGCATATTAAAAGTCTGAAGATGCTACATCTAAAAACTATAACCTCAAAAGACTAATTAAATATTTATGTACAAATGAAAAAGATTATTTTCTTAACCCCTAAATAAAATTCCCTGAACTTTTCATAAGTCTTTAAAATTTCTAAATTAGTTTTCCCTTAATATTGTATGAAAATTACTGGCACCAGTATTACAGAAGATATCAAGGGTTGGGCAACCCAACCCATGTTTGTCTAAAGCAAGACAGAGCACTGCAGTCGGGGTAACTCAGTTTCTCCATACAAACGTCTGCTGTTTTAGAGTCCATGTGCAGACATAAATCTAGCAGAATCCTAACAACCTGTTGTCAGAGAGACTCTAGAGACTAAAACTTTATATAAGTATTTACACAGACATTTGAAATATTTAGTTCTTACATACACTCTGGATTTAATGACACTTCATTTAAATTTTTAAATGCACACCTTTAATCCCAGAACTTAGGAGGCAGAGTCAGGCAGATCTCTGTGTTCAAGGCTAGGCTTGTCTACATAATGATTTCCAGGCTAGCTGGAGTTACAGGGAGACCCTCTCTCACAGATTTAAAAAAGAAAAAAATGAATCCTTCCAAAATATGATATAATAGAAATCATTCTCCATGGCTAAAAATTTATATAGACAAATATTTTAATATAAACTATACAACCATCTAATGTTAAAAGTCACTTTAGGGGTTAGAGGGATGGCTCAGCAGAGTACCTGCTGCTCTTGCAGAGGATCCAGGTTTGCATGGTGGCTAACAACCATCCCTCACTCCAGTTCAAGGAGATTCTAATGCCCTCCATGGGCAAGGCATGCACATGAATGCAGACAAAACACATTCCTTTACATAAAATAAAATACATAAATATTATTTAAACAAAAAAATAGTCACTCTAAAAAACCAGGTTATTGGGGTTGGAGAGATGGCTCGGCAGATAAGCATACATACTGTTCTTGCAGAGTGCCATTCTCAGCAGCTGTATCAGGCAGCTCACAAGTGCTTGTAACTGAAGCTCCAGGAGGATCCAGCACATCTGGCCTCTGCAGGCCACATATGAAAACACTTGCACACTTTACAATGATACATTTTAAAAACTGGGTTACCATTTTCTTTGGGGAGTTGTTCATACTGAAATTTCAATGTTTTTAGTTATACTACATATCTTGTATTAATTTTCATTATATATTACAACACAGCTACAAACGCAGCTCAAAAAGTCTTAGTATTTTTTAAAAGCAGATATTCGTAATCACTGCATACTGACAATCACCTGAGAGCTAGTTTAAACTGCAGTTTCCTCAGCCCAGTCCTGGGAGACTCTAATTCCACACATAGGACTGGAGCTTGGCATCTGTATAAACCAGCCCTGGATGAGTCTGATACACAATAGGTTTAGAAACTATGACTGAGTGAAGTCATTCATGGTAGGTGGTAAGAGAATTTTTGAAATGGAAACCCAGTTTCACATTACTGATTAAAAAAAATATATGCGCTAGATACATACATCCAAGGGCAAATACAGTATTTAGACTTAGGTATTGTTAGTGTAGTATGCCTAGAACATTCCATAAGCAGTTCACCTCTACTGCCTCCTTTATCCCATACACACATTCATTCTCCATTCTTCTCTATTCTTTCATTTTCTTTAAAACCTTATTCCCTGGTCCTTCCCAAAGTCAACAAACCATAAAAGTACTACTTCATCTGAAAGTTGGCTTCTCTAGGTTATGAGTTTTTCTGAAGGAAAGTTTCATCTGTTTATCATCAGCGCACCACAATGACAGCACTCACAGTTAAAGTTGTCAAGATTAACTCCTGAAATGCCCTGTGCTGCTTCTTTATATAATTCTTCTATTCTGATATCAAGCAGCTTTTCTTCTAGTCAGCTTATTTCTCTTACCAATATTTCCTTTGAAAGCCTCTTTCCTTTTTCCCTTACCTGTTTTTTTAAGTATTGCAGCCAGGTTCTACCAGGTCCTAATGGTCCCCACCACCTGCTTTGTTGTTCCCTTCCACAGCGGACCAGAGATGTCTGTGTACATACAGCACATAATAACACTTCTAAGATCAGGTTAAACTGACTCTGTGGCTTCTGTTTTGGTTCAATTATCTTCCTCATTTTTCAGTAGGGGAAAACTATACTGTGAGCAGTGTCATGGAAGTCCTTCTGCCTCCTGCCACCTGCCACAAGAATGTGCTTGGAAGCTGGCCCTCTAGTCCCAGTCTGCAGAGAATACAGGCCCAGCTGACTGCTGGATAGGAGTACCCAAAGACCATGGGCCAAACCCAGTGTTCCCGAACACTTTAAACTGTATGAGGTGTTTCTTGTTCTAAGCTACTAAATTTGAGGTTAAATGTTATTTAGCATTAAACACAATACAAATTTATAAGTTAATATTCACTGGAAAATAAGCCTCTGAGGACAGTTGCCACATGCTATTTTGTGTCTAGGATAGCTCCAGGTCCAGGATAATTACTCAAATGTTTGCTCAATTGTTATTGACGGTGATGATTTTTCAAGTCCTGATTTGCATGTTCTATAAGTAGGGACAACATTTCTCCAAGCCTGTGTACTCATTTTAAAGATGGAGTTAATGGTACCTACCACATAATATTTTGAGACTCAACTAAAACAGCACATGTAATATTCTTGGAACAATATCCTGCTTATGGAAACATTTTAGAGAAATATTAACTGAAAAGTAGAACTTCTAAAATGGATATGCCTTAAAACTAAAATCCTAAGCATAAAGTGTTTGGTGTGAGAATGACGTTCGCCACAGTGAATTACAGGAGAAAGGGAGAGAGGGAGAGAGGGACAAAGGGAGAGAAGGAGGGAGAGAGAAGGATCAATGTACATGGGAAAGATATAAAATGAAGGATTCTGTCAAGCTGTTCACTGATCTAGTGATCTAGTCTCCAACTGGAAGGTACAGTTCATCTTTGTGTTCTTCAGTTAGTACATAAATGCTCCTAAAATACACTCTAAGATTTCTATTATAGCACAAGAATGTAGACTCAGGTAAAATCTGATTTTTCCTACTTGTATAAAGTTTAGGGAAAAGCTTCTTTTTTCTTTTGGAGTTGAATGTACATAGCTCAAGGTCATTGAATGGAATTCGACAGTCTAATGAGACACCTTTTAAATGCATTGCTACAGCTACTGCATAGTCTATGCAGTAAATTATTGCTAAATACTAGGTTATTAAAATACATAATTAGCCTATCACACCTTATATAATCATACACTTTAAATAAGATAAACTATATGGTCAGTTTAATTATAGGAAGTAAGATTTATGTGAAATGGTTTTCAGAGTTCGTGACATACAAGAGGTGATTAAGTTAGAATTTCTCTTCCTTAGCTATGCAAGTTCAGCGGTATACTCTCTGGCCTTGCCCATTACATCTGACTCTCTTTACCTTCAGTTTCCTACCCTGGTTCCAATTCCTCCTCACTCTTCCAGTTAAGCATCTTATAATCTAGAACTGCTCCTAGAGGGAACAGTACCTCTGACTTGTCTTTACGATTATCTTTCTTGGAAATTTCTTTTCAATCACTAAAGAGAGCAAAGATAAATGAATTTTTACTGCATGGTTAATTATTAAATAGCCCCAAATTGTAGCCTATGTAGTCTTAAAACTAATACTAATACTCCAGAGAATATAGTCTTATATATGACGCCAAAGTAACAGAGTATAAATTAAAACCCAGTGACAACAAGCTTAGTTTTTCAAAGCTTACAGTGTCTTCTGTCAGATACCCTAGTGAACCTTCTGAAACATCACAAGATACAAAGCACAGACCATGGCTGCTCTTACTGAGCTATCTACTCTATACACAAGAGTAAGATGCTTTAATCATGTATTTAAGAACCAGTAACTATGAGATCTGGAACAAAGACTGAAAAGCAGAATATGAGATCAGGGCTGCACTTACACAGAAAATAACCCTAACAGACATCGAAATCACTGTCTACATCCGCTCACCTTAGAAAGGGGATGCAACCTAACGGCACACACTGATGGATACCAAGAGAACACATCCACCTGGAGACAATGTAGCACCATGTCTGAACTAGTGCTTCCTTTTTGGCTGACAGCAAAATTAACAGTAAAACAGCTTAGCAACTGTAAACTCTAAAAAGAAACTGTAATGGCACATGTATGAGTATTCTAAAAATAAGCACAGCAAGAGACTGACCCCCAAGTTACTACCTGTTCAGCTTGAGATTTTTCAACTGTATGGTGATATAAACTCATGCACACACAACCATTCTGTTCTCCATGGTGTACATAACAAATTATACAGTATCCAACACTTATTATAAAACACATGTTGAACTGGATAACTTTTGTAAGACAAGGGGTTAATGTATATGTTCTGAACACATTTAAGACAGTTTAGGCTAAGCTCTCGTTTGTCAAGACATATACTTTTAACTTACAATAAATTTTTAAATTTATTACAATAGGCTTATCAGGATACAACCACATCATTAAGTTAAGGAATAGCCACAGATACATATATATGCATACACAAAAATAAATGCAAATATGTGTATAAACACATACATAAACTTTTATCCTTCATTACAGGTTGGACCCCCAGCCTCTCAAGACCAATAAAGAGAGGGATACACACTTGCCCCCTCACACACACACACACTTGCTGCTGTCAGAGAGAGTCGGCAAGCCTACAGCAGTCTTTCTGCCAGTGCCAACGGCTCTTTCCCAACACCAATCCAGCTATGTTCGGCCAGGATTTAAGGACCCTGCCTTTTCTCAAAAATTCTTCTCTAAATCCTTGGTAACCAAATTTGGGTCAGAACACAAACTAGGAGGCAAATCAACTAAGGAAAACAAATGAAAGCAAAAAGATAGCTAATTATCATTAATTTTACTTAAAACATCAAGTTCCTCACAACACTGAAAAGGCAGGACTCTAATTTTAGATTGAGAGGTAGGAATTTAGAACAAACTCAGAGAAAGAAAAAGTACTTGAGAAAAAAAAAGGAAGGAAGCCATTCATCTTTCTAATAGACTGAAGAAGCCTGTAACCTCTTCATGATTAAACAAAGGAGACTCCTAAGAATCACACCAGGGGAAAGGGCTAGACCACTGCCAGCTTGGGTGATAGTCACTTAGAGAAAGCGGGACTATGTGGGTCGAGTTGGAATCTTCAAAGTGAGAGAAAATTAAAGAGAAGATCAAACCTCAAAGGGTTTCTAAAACTGGGTACAGAATAAATATGGATCAGTAACTTCTACAAAAGCAGTGGCAACTTAAAATCTTAGGAAGCGTTAACATCTTACATTTTCCAGCATCTTTTATTTACTGGACAAATAACTCTAGTCAACCCTTATTCTAAATTTCAGTTTCTATGGCTTCAGTTACCTGAGACAACTGCCATCCAAAAATATTAAATGGGAAGTTCTAGAAGTAAATAATCCGTTAGTTTCAAATTGCTGGTCATTCTGAGCAGCATGGTGACATCCTATGTTGTTCTGCTCCGTCTCACTCAAGACAAGAATCATCTCTTTGTCAAGGGTATCCACCCCAAATACACTATCCGAACAGGGCCCATCTCAGTTATCAAACTATTAGTTATCAGATCGGCTGCCTCAGTGTTGCAATGCCTGTGTTCAAATAACCTTTGTTTTACTTAATAATGGCTCCAGCACAACAGTAGTGATGCTGGCAATTTCTAACCATAGGATGTTAAACTGCCCTGCTTTACTAAGCTGTTAAGCTCTTACTGCATCTACAATGAAATAAACTTTATCACAGTATTATTTTCAGGGCTGGATACTATCTGTGGTTTCAGACAGCCACTAGGGGTTCTTGGAATGTATCCAGGGATGGGGCTAGGCTACTGGAGACACATCACACATTCCCAGACTCACTGGGGCAAATATGTGTCAGACTAATCTTAAGTATCACAAGATTTACCATCTCTCCGACATGCTTGTGTTAAGAAGCTATATGGGACAGACCAGACAGACACAGAATTAAGAGTCAGGAGACACTGGCTCCTATTCTGCTCTGCCATTAAATAGGAATCATGGCAGATCACTCCACGGATGGGAGTAGTAGTTCAATGTTTCTAAGACTACGCAATTCTAGCACTGAGATGTTAAGATGCTTCTAGTTATTAAAGATGTAAAAGAACTTTCTGGCTTGTACAAAGGAAAAAACTTCCCTTTTACTTGGTATTTAACCCAAATTTCCAATAACCAGATTTCTGTGATTCCTTTACAGTCATAAATCCAAGACAGTCTGGTTTTATACTATGCTCCTTTTTATTATGTTTCATTTCCAAATTTACTATAATGCCAAATATGCCTTCTGAATGAACAATACATGTTACAATCTAAAAAAATGTAATGACTTTTTCACTTGTTACCTATGAAACCTATGAAGTTATTCTCTTTTCAGTGTCTGAATCTGTAAGGTAAAGATAAATTCAATTCAATAAACATGTATCCAGCACTTACTATGTGCCAGGTTCTGGAATTCCAGTATTTGAGAATCCAAAAATGAGCAAACAATGGCCTCTCTCAAAATGCCCCTTCTGGAAGTGACAAAAGCTATAATGCCATTAAAAATACATGTAGGCACAAGGCGCAGAAGCAGCCTGAGGGAGTAAAGAAGAATAGCTAAATAAAGTCACACTACAAGAGGGGAAAGAGAAGGCATTTTATAGGACACTTGGGTCTGAAGCTTAGCTCCCCATTCAGTTATTATTAAGGTGAGTAATACATAGTAGGTATTCAGTAAATGGTAGTCTTGTCTTGTTTCAGGCACTGTTGTTTGCTTGCTTCTTTTGAGGGGACTAACTTATGTGGTACCCTAGACAGCAACTCCTGAATAAGAATCAAGCTGTCTATGGGATGGCTATGGCCCTGTATGGTCTAAGACACGAGGACCATACACAGCTAGCTGCTCTCTGCAGAGTTCGGTTCTATCTGGTGGTGCTCTCACGTCCTTGTCTGCATTTTTTACCCTACATGAAGATTTATGCACACTTACTAATGTCTTGCTAGCAGAGGCTCCCACAATCCTCCTCACACCTCAGTCCTAGTTTCAGCGACTGCTAAGACCACACTGGAGATAACTGAAGCTACTGGAGACTGATAACTACTATTACCTACCAAGTGGCTGACCTGTGGAACTAGAAGCCATTACAACGCTGAAAAATCTTAAGTATTTAACAGTACTGTTAAATCTGACTGAGAGGTAAGCTACATTTATACATAATCTAAGACTCCCCAAACCAACTTTCTGTAAAATACTGGTGAGCTAAGTCAGTCATTAACATATATGTATATTTTTTTCACTACATCTCTGCTTATCATAGACTTCAATAAACACAGTCCATACCTGGGAAATATGAAGCTGTAGATAAATACAAGCAAAGCCATAAGTAGGAAAGAGCAGTCTATCTCTAAAACTTGAAGTGATCTATCTGTCGAGGTATCTTTTCAAAATTATAAAAACATGTCTCTAACCTGCAACCAAAGAAAAGTATGTTTGTTCCAAGTTAAGTACATCTTAAAACGTGAAGGCACCTCAAAGCAACCCAGTCTCCCTTAAATCGTGTAGTTTCTGTATTCAATGAATTTAGTATACTTAAAATTGTCCTGTGGCATAAAATTCCATAACATTTCTCTGTGAGAACATGTGAACTCTGTATCATGCCAGATTTTACATATAAATATATGAGTATGTATTATACTATAACTAATCTGACTTCACAGATTTTAAAATAGTAATGTTCAACGGAAATTAACTCTTTAAAAATGTATAAGAATTAAACTGAGTATATTTTTCTCAGAAAAGCAGGTATCCAAACCACAACTCCATCTCTTTTCTACTCTTTAGAAGCTAATTTTAAAATTCAGGCCTCGGAGTATAATCATTTCCATATTAATCAAAGCAGAAGTTTCCTCACAGAGCGAACCCAAAGATTAAATTAAAATATTATGTGCATTAATGCTTACTCTAACAAACAAATTGATGTGGCTAAGTCCAATTCCAGATCACCTGAATTAACGCAGGGAAATACAGAGGATTATGAAATGTCACAGAAGCAGCAGCTGGAGGCCAGAGACGGAAATGGGAGAGGAGACAGATAAGGCTAAACTGCTTCCAATGCACTAGCCAGCGGCCCACCCACTGACCCACTCTAATCTACTTAGTCATCTCTCCGGTCCACGCAAATAGATCACTGTGAGCAGGGCATTTGGGCTCCGCAAGTGGGTTGAGATTAATGCAAGAGGAGCTAAAACCGAGAAAGAAAAACAAACATCTAAACTGCAGAAGCTCTGTGTGCGTGCGAGGGGGAGGGGAGGGAAAGGGAGAGACGGATGCTAACTGCGCTCCGGTTGGGCCAGAGCCGCCACGCCGCCTGCTGCGGGAGCAGGGCACCGGGTCGCGGCCGCCGGCCGGCCGGCGAAGCGGCGACCCCGACGCCGCGTGGACCGCGGCTCCCGAGCGCCCCGCGCTGCCCTCCGCCCCGCGTCCCCGCGCGTCGTTACCCGTGAGGTTCCTCAGCACCGTGCCGTGGGCCCAGAGGCTCAGGACCTGCTGCACCGACAGGTTGATCATCGAGTGGTCGGCGCCCTCCGCCCTCATCTTCCCCGCGGGGCGGCGGCGGCTGCGCGGCTCGCGGGGCGGCGGCGCGGCTCCTCCAGGCCGCCGCCGCCGGGGGAGGCTGCGGGGCTCCGGGCGGCGCGCTGCGGCTGCGGACCGGGCTCCGGGGGGCGCCGCTCGGCGGGTGTCGCAGGCAGCCCCCGCCCCGCCGGGGAGACATTGAGGAGCGCTGGCGGGCAAGGCCTCGGCCGCGGGAGGCTCGGCCGCTCCCGGCTCAGGGCCCGCGCCGCGCCACGGGGGCCCAACCTGCCACGAGGCCCAGGTCGCGCCGCGAGGCCCGCGCTGACGGGCAGCCGGCAGGTGCAGGCCGCCGCGGGGCGCGGCTCATCGCCACCGCCCGGACGCCGAGGTGCGGCGGCCGGCCGCGGCACCTGCCGCCCGCCCGCCGGCCGAGCCTTCGGGTCGCCGACGCTCGAGGAACCGCCCCCTCCGCCCGCGGCCGCCGGCCCCGCCGCCCGAGTGTGCGCGCAGGCGCGTGCCCGCTCATCCCCGCCCGGCCCACCCCCCCGGCGCACCCCCCCGGCGACTGCGCATGCGCACTGCCCCGGCTCCCCGAGGCCCGCGGCCCTCTCCAGCCTCCAGCCGGCGTCCGCCCTCAGTGGGGCGGAGGGAGGCGCCGTACGTCACTGGCGCCACCGCCGGGCCTCGCCGCTGATTGGGTGCTGCAAAAGACCAGCCTCCACGCCCCCATCCCTCTCCACGCGTGGCGCGCGCCCTGGTAGAACCCTTAGCGGGTGCACCGGCTGCGGAGCGCGCAGACCCGAAGTGGGCGCTGAGGTCTTGCTGGAGTTGGATGCGCGGTCAGGTCCTTCCCTTCCGATGCAGGGCTGGTCCTGAGGGAGTTGGCGTGCAACTTTGGGCAAAGGTGTAAATATAACGGTTTTAGATTCCGGTAGAGTCCAGTGAAGTGGATAAGCCCCTTATAGAGGTTAGAATAGATGCTATGTAGAATAGATGCTAAATCCACTCAAACAGAAATAGATCTGCTTTGTCCTTACCTCCAGCCTTCCTGCTTGGGAGCTTGGTCTCCCGTGGCTCCGGGCTCTGAAATCACTACTGATGCAACACCCGGCAGGTGTCCGAATCCTCCAAGTTTGGCTCTAGCTCTTTGTTCTTTTCTTGTAAATTTTGTGTCCCCAGTTACTCTCCTCCCAGCACTTAAACTTGATCAACCTCCCATCCCCCATTTGTTGTCTTTCTTCAAATCCAAGGTCAGCCTGGGAGGCGTCTTAAGTCTAGTTATGCTAGTTACGCTGCTCCTTGAAGTTTGAAACCCATTTCCAACTCCATCCTTTTCAGTCACTCTGCTGAGAAAATTTACAGAGAGAAATGAAATTCAACTTCAATTAATCAACATGTACATTTGCCGAAATACCAAAGGACTGAGTTGCCTGTAAATTGGTGCTTGGTGTGCACTTTAAAAATGATAATAACGTAAATGCATGTAAGTATATGTATTTTCCTTTTGATCCCACTATGTAGGATAAGGAATGTTTTGGATCTTTAGTTGTGGTTGAACCAAAACTCATAATGTAGAGTTTATCTTCCTCCTTGAATTTAGACTGAAGTAAGTCTGTTACTTCAAGAATATCACACATCAAAGAGGCTTTAACAAAGCTGAGAGTGGTGGTACACACCTTAAATCCCAACACTTGGGAGGCAGAGGCAGAGGCAGGTGGATCTCTGTGAAATGGAGGCCAGCATTTCTACATAGCAAGTTTCAGGCCAGATGAAGAAAGGAAAAAGAGAAGAGAGAGGAAGACTTTAATGTCTGAATTCATTTGAAAAATTACACGACTTGTAGGTGCTCCAGTTTTGAATCTTACTTCTTCTTCTAGCAACCATAGTATCCAGTAACCACAGTCATAACTCACTATTCCCTCCTTAACATTGAAGTTTTGAATGGGAAGTTACCCAGTGCTGCTGGGAGGAATCTGGCATTCTTCAGGAATATGGGCACATTCAATGAAGGGCTCATGGCAAACTCTCTGGGCAGGCGCTCATTAAACTCTCATATCAGAAGCTTTTTGGAGTCCACGATTATGGCTGCACACTTTTATTTAAACATAGTAGCATATTTTTAAAATTATGCATTGAAAACATTCAGGACCCAGGACAGTGCTTAGAAGGCAACACTCCAGAAATATTTGTTAATAAGTGAGTCAACTTCATAGAAAACACAGCATTTTTCCTTTTCCACGTAATTAAAACCATTCCAAGTGTTCATGTCTAAAAGAAGATGGTTAAGACAAAATGAGGGGCTGGAGCAGTGGCTTAGAGGACAAGTGACCAGAGAGAGGAACGGAACCACATTTCATAATGTAGAGTTTATCTTCCTCTTTGAATTTAAACTGAATTAACAAAACTTTCCGCATTCTGAATGAGAGGGCAAGAAAGAAAAAGATTTTGCAAAAATCATGTACATACAAAGTATTCTACATTTAATAATACACACGTCTGTTTTTGCTCTTAAAATCAAAATTTAAGTATTATACGTCCAGCTGGGTGGAACTATAGACAGAAAGTGAAACATAAAATCGAGTGTTGACTACTTACCTGAAAATTCATGATACAAAACCCACACATTAGGCTTTCAAATAACTTGATTATTGAGATAACACAGGTGAACATCGCCAAGAACAAAGTATCATCTGAAAATGGTCTTTCTCTGATTTCAAGTGAGGTTATGCATCATTGTTATGGATAAGAACATTTCGGTTACCTTTCTGGGGTTTTTACTTTTTATAATGTTTGCCCATTTTTCTTTGGGGTAATTTATCCTTAAATATGTGCACACACGTACATGTGCACACACACACACACATCTGCACGCACTTGCGAGAGCTTTTATATCTGTAACAAACATTTGTGATAATGTGTTGGACACAACCTTTTCCACCCATCATTTGCCTTGTAATTATAACAACTTTTTGTCATGAAGAAATTTCTCTTACATTGTCAGTATTTTTATTTTATGTTCTGAGTCTTTTCTCATGATGTTAAGATGTCTTTCCTTCACTTTGATATGATGTTCTTTACACATTTGTTCTACATTGATGCCTTTAATATAAGGAGTTTGGTAGAAATTCTCATTGTTTCTAGATGTCCCAGACTACATATTGAATAATCCATCTAAAACACCTGTTACGTCATGTATGAAATTCCTGGCTAGTACACTCCTATCTGGACTGACATTTCTGCCTTATCTGTTTGTACCACAGGATTTTTATTTTCTCTAACTGCATAATATACAGTATTGCTTGCTAAGGTAATTTCCTCCTTTTTAGTCATCATTACCATATTTTCTCTTGATTAATCTTGAATGTGCATTATTTAAATTTAAAAATAAATTTCCTAATTCTAAAAATATCACTGGTTATATTGTCATTTGGATAATACTAAATTTAAAAATCAGTTTAGGAGAAGCTGTCAAGATTTCATCTGTAATTCACAGAGAAGTGGTGTTTTGGAAGGTTGTTGAATGTGTCTTTTTAATGTCCACGACCGTACATTTTGGTTCCTTGTGCACAGTGAATAAAATTAGTGTATTTCTTGAATAGTTCCTTTAATTCCTGTACTTAATGCCACTTGGTCATGACTTCTTATACTTTTATTGTATTGCTAAATTATCTCTCTTTTCTACATGTTTGGTACCAGGAATCAAATCAGGGCCTAGTGTGTGCTAGACAAGTGTTCTACCAGTGAGTCACACCCACAACCTTAATTTTCTCTCTTAATCAGGTTTTAGAAGTTTACTCTCAATAGTGTGAGATTCATCTATAGTTTTCTCTTTAGGATCATATTTATATACGTATTTTCCCCAATTAATGTTGTGTTTGCCTTATACAAAATGACTAGGAATCTTTCTTTGTTCGGGTTTGTTTCCCTTGAAGGTTTAGTGAAACTGCTCTCAGTGCTTCGGGGAAAGCAGCCGCTTTTTTTCTATTCATCACTCTTCCTTGTGGTAGTTAGTCCAGTTAGGTTTTTGTTTCTCATATTGGATCTTTTTTCATTTTTCTATTTTGATATGTTTCTTTGTATCTCATACATTTAAAAAATGATTTGCAATGTTAAGAAATGTCTCTTGCATTCTTATAACTTCAACATGTTACGTATTTTGTGACTTGTTTTCCATTGAAGGATATTTACTGCTCATTTTATACGTTGTTCAAATAACCAAGTTTTCTATTTATTTCTCAGTTTTCCTTTTTTTTCTGTATACTAATTCACTTTTTAAAATCCTTCTCAGTTCCTTCTGCTTTCAGGGAGATTATTTTGTTTCTTTTCTCTCTTTCTCTCTCTATTCCTGTTTATTTGATAAATTATTCCCAAAATACAATATTTAGATTTTTTGGACAATAGTTACTGTTTTAATTGTACTATACAAGTTCTGATATGTAGTATTCCATTAACATGTTGTATTGTTATTTTCTAGAAATTCTGCCATTTGAGTTATAATTTCTGTTTCATTTAATGAATGAGTAGCATTCATTAATATCATTTCCTTCTTTTTATTCCTCATTATCATATTTCATTAATTATTCAAAAGAGAGAGGCTTTTTAACTTTTAGCTTTTGGAGAGACAGGATTCTGTATTCTACCTGAATAAATGATATAATTATACTATTTTTTGGAAAGTTTTGGCATTCTTCTTTGTGGCCCAGCATATAGTAAGTTTAGATAAATGGGTATGCTGAAAAGGTGTGTTCTCTGCTTTTAGAGAGTTGTATTGCTATATATGAATCCACTGTATTTGTTATGTTACTGTAAGTATGCTGTAATCTTTGTGTGTCCTAATCTGTCAGGCTCTACATTAGGTTTCTATAGCTGAAGAAGTAGCCAGTCTCTGTGTGTGTGTGCTGATCTTGTGGTATAGTATGGATCCAAGTCATAGAGAGATACTTACACCTTGCCTGAAATATTTAAGGAAATTTCAAAAAGAACTCCTTTATCAAGATAAGTAATATTCAAATGCAGTATTCTTCAAAATAAAAAATAGTGCAAAAGTCCATAGTGAATAAAACAAAAGTTTTACGTAAATACAGAATCTGATCTTAAACTGCTACCAATCAGCTGGCTAGAGCCCTTTGGTAAACTCAAATAGGGACTTTGGGGAGAAGGGGAAGTTCCTCAAGTACTGTGGGGTAGACCTTGTATCCCTCAGTATTTGACAGGTGTGAGCTATCGCAGCAGGCAGGAGTGGCAGCAGGTGCACTTTCTTACTACAGCTCTCAGGCAGGCTTCTGATAACAGGGGCCTTAGCTCTACAAGTATTGCCAGGTTCTTGTGGAGACCTAGGAACTCTGAGGTCCCTCAGTATTGACAGCAGACATTCTTACAGCCCCTGGGACCCAGGCGTCTGAGACACTTGGCCCTAAAACTTGACAGTCCTCAGTAACTCTTCCAGCAGCTGAGATCTGTAGCTTGTTTTCTCTGACTTCTTACAGCTTTTCTCCCTCCACCTCGGCTCCTGGGCTCTCTACTTCTGTTCCTCCCTCTTGTTACTAAGCTGCCATCGCGGTTGCTGCCATTTAGAAGTCAGCTTCTACCATGTTCCATTGCTGCAGATCTAGTAGCTTCGCCCCTTTTGTGGTTGTCCATCTGCTACTTTGGCAGCTTGGTCTGATGACCACCCAGCTCTGCTGTTTCTTCCACTTTTATCACCCCTGCTGATCCACTGTTTCTGCCTTTGCTGCCATTGTGTTCTTGCTGTTTCTTCATGTTTCCAGCTCAACCTGCTCTACTCGAAGTAGGCGGGTAAAGATCTCTTTAGAGAAGCAAACCTTAAATTGCAGCACCAGGGGAAATAGCACAGGAGAGTGTCCCCCAGACAGCTTACGAGATAAACCAAATGGCCTGCTTAAATAGTCAGAGAAGAGGTATTTGCACCAACCACATGTGCAAATGAGGGTTTGTGTTTGTGCCAACAGCGTTGTCCCTTTTGTATCAGTCACAGCAGCCTTAGTACTGGGCCATCAGGAAACCTCTTCCTAGACAGAGATAGTTGTAGGAGCAGCTAGAGTTCACCAGAAACTATATAGTGAAAAGTGCAGGTCAAGCTCTTTAAAAACGCTGACTGGGCTGAATCTTCAGCAGCAAGCAGTGTCCTTTCCTCAAGACATCCATGGAGTGTTCCAATGGCCAGTGCCATATGACTGGCAGTCATTTTGCTCAAGACTGTCAAGGCAACAAGGAAGAGTCCAAGAGAGCCACCTACGGAGACAAATTAATCCATCCCCCAACATCTTTGTCATCTATTGGAAAAAGAACATAAGAAAGAGGACCTAAAATAAGCACTTATCATTTACACTAGTAATGTTGTTAACAGATTTTAACAGGACTTTAGTAACAGCTAACACCAACCCATCCCCACGGGTAGACTTAGGCTCTCCTCATCTGTCTTATTTGTGTGACCGTGCTTGCCCCCAAGAGTCTTCATTCCACCAGCAATTGTTAACTGCTTATATAACCTAAGAGAGGTTGTATCTGTCTTGTAATTTTATTGTAAGTTCTTATAACTGTCTTGCGAATTTTTGTGAATTCCTACTTCCACTAAGGAGAAGAGTTTCAAAGGAAGCACCTATGCAACATTTGAGGTTGGTTCTATGCTCATTTTTTATGGTAATGTTCATTACTGTAACTGATAAACTTCTCCCTTTCTCATAATTGTGCTTTCCCTTTGCCATCAGATTCCAGTAGATGATACATTTTATCTCCTCTGTATACCTCAACTATCTGAGTTCTAGTCCTGATTTTACTGCATTAGCCACTATTGTTTTTTAATGCTCAGTGGGTTACTAGCCACTGCAGTTTCATCACCTATACATGTAAATTATGATATTTCATTATATATTTCTTTGTTTTTTTTTTGTTTGTTTTTGAGTCAGGGTCTCCCTTTAGCCCCAGCTCTTTTGGAACTCACTATGTAGACCAGACTGGCCTCAATCTCACAGAGATCCACCTGTCTCTGCCTCTCAAGTGCTGGGATTAAAGTCATTCACCACCACACCTGGCTATATATCTCCTATATTACACATTATAGATGATATAGTTCATTTCAATATTTGAGATATTCTGGAGACGAGCATACTTAGCATTTGAGTTCTTAAGTATTTGGAGTGGAATCTGGATCTATACATAATCAGTAGATGCTAGTTTTTATTACTGTTGCATTGATGTATTAATATCTTTTAAAATATGAGAATAACAACATAGTATTTCTTATATAGAAACAGCAAAAAGGATTCATGAACAAGTCTCTTGATAGGAAAACATCTCCTTCTGTTTTCCTACATTGAAGTAATATACTCATGTGGCTCAAAGCTCTCATCATATGAAATGCATTGAAAAGTGTCTACCTACCACTGTTCCCCAACCAGCCACTTACTGTACCTCCGCCAAACACAGTTAGTAGGCTTTTGTGAGCTATTCCCAGTTTTTAGCTATGTTAAGTGACTTCTTTAACTCCAGATATGAAAGATAAGAGAATTACCTTGTTCAGACTTCATCTTCTCAGTTCTGAGAGAGCAAGGGTCTGACTCCAAATAACACACAATAAACTTGGAGAACTGAACCCACTGTATAGGCCAAACTAAGGATCAAATGTTTGTATCTTTCTAAATTTATGTAATTTCCCAAATTATTAGGAGATAATTAAGTCATGATGGTGGAGCCCTCATGAATAGGACTGCAGCCTTTATAAGATAAGGCATGAAAAAAAAATAAAACACCAGAAAGGAAGACATAAGAGATATTTTCCTAGCCATGTAAAACTCAGCAACATGGTAGCCATTTGCAACCCAGGAAAGGGCCCTCAACTGACATGGAATCTGATGGTTTCTTGATTTATACTTCCTAGTCTCTAGAACTGTGGGACATGGATTGCTGTTTAAGCTGCCCAGTGTATGGTGTTTGTTTATATATAGCAACCGAACCTCTGTAAGATCGACACCACTCACATAGCAGACTAACCTAGCTATAGGTAATGTCCACATGGGAAAGCTCCAGGCAGCATTGTGAACCCATAAAAGACTGTTCTGAACTTGTTGTAACCTGACCTAACCTTGCTGAAAGTCAGTATTCTGCCCACAGATATACTACAAAAAATTGGTACCAAGAAGAGGGACTATTGCTGTGATAAAGCTGACAGAGTTCTTGGGATTTTAGAACTGGTGTGTAGGAGGAATGTGAAAGATTTGGGGGGTGTCGGCTAGAGAAGCCCCACAACATTGCAAACAGAATGTAGCATGCCTTCTGGTGGGAATGTGGAAGGATGTCAACAGAGGTATGAACAGTGGAGTGAGGTTTCAGTGGTAACTGAGGACTCTGTCAGGAGCTATGATTAGACGCCATTCATATTATATTCTGTCAAGTAATCTGGCTGTATTTTACCAGTGTTCTGAAAACTTGAGTGTGACTGAATTCAAAAGTAATGAGCTAGTTTGTTTGGCAGAGGAAATTTTAAAACATGACAGCATTTGGGCTGTGTTATAGCTACTAGAAATTGCTCTTATCCAGGGCTACACAGAGAGAGAGAGAAAAAAAAATATGAGAAGTATGCAGTTTGGCAGGTAAACTATCCTGAGTGAGTTTCAAGTTGCAGATAAGATTGTGGGGAAGCAACTATGATTGTTAAAGGGATTAGTGCCATTAAAGAATACTTAGTGCTCTGCACTGGAACAACAGAAGAGGTTCCTTGACACTAACACCAACTCTGAAACTCAAATTCAGTTGAAAGGAATGGACCTAGACTGACAATAGCACTGAAAGAATTTCCTACTTGAGTTTCCTACTCAAAAATAATCACCAACACCAGCCACATAGGCAAATGTGGCTGTGGTCCAAGGGGCCTGGCTACATCTAAAGCTCCCATTAGAACTTGGTAGCATGGGGCACTTGATACTGTTTTTACAGGCATGAAACTTACAAGACTAAGGGCTTGTTTGCACCAAGATTCCAGAAAGTTTCTGAAGTTAAACAGTGTGTGGCAAGATCAAATTCCCTGCAAGAAGTTCCCAAGGTGTGAAGCTGTGAAGAGGAAGCCTAGGTGGTAATGAAAACCTTAGGATGCTAGAGATGCCTCCAAGGAAAGCTGCAAGCATGAGAACAGAGCTGGCCTAAGATGTGGACTTTGGGGGGGGGGGCAAACAGCAGAACTGAAAGAATGGGGCTGCCCTAGACTTCTGGAGCCCAAATGGGTCCATCAGGACCCCCAAATATGGGGAATATTCATTTTCATAGGACAGACAACTCTGAGATGAGCATGGGACATGGCTAAAGAGGCCCCTTGCCACAGTCTGAACAGATGTAACCACCTAATCTTAAGTTTCTAGCTTCTAAAAGCTGTGAGCTAAACATAAATATGTAAAGTACCCAGCTTCAGGTATTTTTTCTCTAGTAACAGAAAATAGACTAATGCTTGTTTTCTCTCTCTCTCTATATATATATATATGTGCATGTGTACTTGTATTAATATAAAATGTATGTACTCAAGCATATTGCATATATATAATATATACATGTGCACTTATAATCTACATATGTATATTTAGTAACATGTAAGTGTGCATACCTGTTTTCCATATAAAACTATGATAAGGTGAACATCTGGTCTTCATCTTTGTGAAAGTATGAGATTGAAGGCCTTCCTCATCTCCAAGGCCGCGCAGTCTGATCCCAGGCTTGAGACTGATTGGATCAACTGGAGCAGACAATCCATTTCCTCCCAGAGTGTTTCCATCTTTCCCAATAACCAAAAGAATGGGAGACAGTATTTTAAAATCCCAGTAACCAACATATATTGAGAAAGCCACTGAGTTAGGCAATGGTGTCATCTCTCTTCCTAACCAACACCTTGCACAACAAAATGTAACTTCCTCTTTGCAAAACCAGAGAACATTTCATGCTCCTCAGAGTCTGCCTGCCAAGGGAACCTCCTAAAAAAAAAAAAACCTCCTATTTTATGTTTGTAGTTGTGCAGGAGTTTAAAGTCAAATAAAATACAATAATGTTTTACTATAAAACATGGTGCCCAAAAACTTAATAGAAGGATAAATAAGGAGTTTAAGTTACTTCAGTACAAAGATAAAGCATAATCAAATTCTGGTCCACATGAACTGAGCTCTTATTGCATAAAGGATGGATCTCATGTTAAATGTTCTTCAAAGGTTAAAAAAGAATGAAAGATTTCAATGTGACTGTCTTGCTTTCAAAACATTATAAATTTATTTAAATTTTATACATATGAGTGTTTTGCCTGCATGTATGTAAGTGCACCCATGTGTGCAATGCTCACAGAGGCCAGAGGAGGGCCTTGGAGTCTCTGGAGCTGGAGTTAGAGACAGTTGTTAGCTCCATGTGGATGCTGGGAACTTAACCCAGGTTCTCTGTAAGAACAGCCAGTGCTCTCAGCTTCTGAGCCATCTCTCCAACCCCAGTGACATTGTTTTCAGTGGTGGTAACTGAATTCAGGACATCATATCTGAACAACTATCCTATACCCAATCCCGTCTATTCCGGTCTATCCCCAATCCCCATTGCTGCCCTTGTTAACTGTCCTCCTCCCCAGGAACTTCTGGAGACGTTGCTTTAAATGGGAACATTTTTTAAAAGCCTCTTTGCCCTTTTGGCGTCTTCCTTCCTTTCTGGTTATGTGTGCATGATATAAATAGCTTACTAAGCATTTCCAAATCATTGTTTATTCCTTTCTATTCTTGGAAAAACCTTGCAAAACATTTATACTGATGCCTAAAATATGAGAAGGAAAAAAAAACCCATGAAATTAATCATTTGCTTTGAAATTGCTGATCTGACCTCAACTAGAAATACACGCCTCAACTTTTCATCATTCCTTTAGGAAAAGCTGTTTAAGTATCTGGGGGAAAACAATGTAGAGAGCAGTATACCTTTTGATGTTTTGGTTGTTAGTCTGAGCCTTTAATGGCTGCACCATCTTTCCAGTCCAACTTTTTAAAAGTTATATTGAAAAGCATCTTGCCTTGTTTTAAGCTTGAGAATATTAGCTAACAGTGTTATTTTTGTGTGTAAAATAAGATTGTTTTCTTTCATAGGTATCTAAAATTAGCTTTGTTAAAGTTGGGATGCATATGAAAACTGTGTTCAATAGTGCTCAATTTGAGGGTGAGGCTAGTGTTTAGAAAATTCTGAAGTGTGGTGTAATATCAGTCAAATGACCAACCTAGGAGAGGTATTTATTATCTGTGCTTAAATATGCACTGGTAACTCTGTTTATCCAGAAAAAATAATCCCTTACTTTATAATCTACATGGCTTGTCCAGGATCACTTTTTACTTCTGTTCACAGCCAGATTCTTTAAAGAATGATGCAATACGTTGCCAACATTTACCTGAGCTCTTTCTATGGAGCATTCTGTGCTAAGCATTTTTATGTGATACTTTGCATCTTTTCTATGAAGAAAGTCATCTTCCGTTTTAAAATGTGGTGGCTGAATGTGTTAGGGTCCTGGGGCTGCTAACACAAGATACCAGAAACACATGACTTAAAAGAACAAAAAATCCTTTCCTTCCAGTCCCAGTGGCCCGAAATCTGAAATCCAGTAAGAATAGGCCCCTGATTTCTCTCTCAAAATCTAGGACAGAATATGGTCCTGGCAATTCCTCATAGTGTCTGTTATTTCTGACAGTCGTTGGTGTTCCTTCTTTTGCAGCTGTGTCACTACAGACTCTGCCTCTGTCGTCACATGATGGGTGCCTTCCCCTCTTACACTTTAGGGACACAGTCTTCTCTGGTATAAATCATCCTGACTCATTAGATCTGCAGTGACCTCATTTCTAAATGACGTCACATCTTGAGGATATGGAAAAGACACAAATTAGTGGGGACACCATTCAACCCAACACAGTAGAGTGATTAAACCTCTGCAAGTAAAATTGTCCAGTTTAGGGGAACCAAGATGCAAGAAAGATGGCCATCAGCTCCCATGCTCACAGCTGCTTTTTACTCCGCTGGGTATTTGCAAGTCCATCCTCTTCCTGCTCCATCCCTTCTTTGGTTTCCAGTCCCAGGTTGTTACGGAAACTCTTCTAAGTACTTCATCTTCCTGATCGTTCAGCTTCTTCTGGCTCCTCAACCACTCTGTTCCCCTTGAATTCTATGGCAACTCTCAAGTCCTACCTCTCAGGCTTAGCGATTCTTTTAACACTGGTTCATCTTATGTGTCACAAACCCTCAAAGTGGGTGCATCGAAACCATATTTTTCTGTCCTCCCTTTTAAAATCCCTCTCCAAAATCTCCATTCTTTTGGGTTCAGTTGTAATTTCCATGCCATTGACTATTCAGTGTATTCTGCACTATTTTGGAAAGGTCCTCGCTGTCTCACAGAAGGATAATATAAGATGCTCGAATTAGCTTGCCTGACTCTAGCCTCCACCCATCCAATGCATCTTGCATAACTTTGCCCCAATTTCTATCATGTTACTCATTGGCTCAGTGAGTCCTTATGTTCTTCCTTTCACATTGAAATACCTCTGACATGTCTGTCTACCATACTCACCCAGGGGCTTCCCACAGTGGTGCACACACAGTGATGCACACCTCCCCGCAGTGGCATACACTTGTAGTATACTAAGGCACATTGCTCCTCTGCAAAATCGAGCAGGTTCTCATCGCTATCTTATGCTGTCTATTCTGTGCTTTATCCCAAGTTTATTCCCTCAGGCCCCAAATCCAAGCCCACTTCCTCCAGAAATTCCTCTCTGATCATTTCAGCTTCCAAGTACCTCAGTAGATCCCAAAACGAGTGATGGGAAAGTTATCGGGAGCACAGATGATCTCCGTGTCTTCTGCCCCTAGCTTTTCTGTTGATGTTTTCTCCAGCTCTCTGTTCCCTACCTCAGCACCCACACTAGCATCTCCCTTTATACACCGCTACTTTTTATCACTTCTGCGTCTCCTTTCTCTGCTTCCTGTAATGCTACAGTACTGACACAATGTTGAATATTTACTGAAAAAAATTTGCTTAATTTAATAAAGTTTTTCAACAATTTGAGAGCGAGATTTCTTCATAGAAATATATAGAAAATAGGTTTCTGAAAACCAATGTGCTAGCCCAAAAACATGGATTCAGATGCACCATGGATTGAAACCTTTAAACCCATGAGCCAACTTTTGTTTGTGTAAGTTGTTTTTTTGGGGGGGCAGGGAGAGGAATCTGTTATACTAACAGAAAAGTAAGAAACACAGTGGATATTAATGGAAAATTGTTAATTATCATTAGAATGATTATTCTTTTGTTTTAATCACTAAAACTGCGTCACATATTTTTATATGTGAACCTAAACCAAATTGTGAAACCAGAACTCATTGGCAGTCAAAAGTCAAACATTTCATGCGCTTTTTTATTCTTAGACCCAGTCTCCCCATGTAGACCAGACTAGCCTTAAACTCAGAGACCTGCCTGCTTCCACCTCCCAAACCCTGGCATTTAATCAAGTGCTTCATTTTTACAGCATTGAACTTATTGACTGCATTTGACATAGTAGTAAGACAACACAAACTTGATTTCTTTTTGTTTTGGTATGGCTGTTTCATCTGGGCACGACATGATCATCCCATGCCCTCTTGGAGTAGAGAAGACTGTGGCCTCGTAGTCATGGCAACCAAATAAACAGAACAATACACAGATACTCTACTCAGCAGAAAGAGTAGGGCCACACGTCTCTTCCTGTGCTTCCAGCCTTCCCTTCCTCCTACTGCCTCCACCTTCCAGCTGCAAATGATCTTGAGAAATGCTGCAGTGTGTGGAAAGCAGCACGTTAACTAAAAGTGGGACTCCACGATGGATGCTGCTTCCGTGATGTCACGGTTGTGTGGAGGCAGCTCTTTGGGGGTCATCAGTGCTCCTGGAAGTGACCTCTCCCCCACGATCCTGTAAGTAAGCCCAGTAAACTCACTGGGCCTGAGTAGAATCCTCTGGTCTATTGTTGGTGCTCTGTCTTCGATGAACAGATGTTGTTAAAGTCTTCCCAGGAAGTTAGTGCAGCACTTTCCTAAGAGCAACAGAAAAGAATTAGAAGCTTAAGAAAAGAAAAATCACCCGAAAGTCAAATTCTAATAATTTTGTAACCGTATGCTCTACTGGTCAGGGAAATATACATAAAAGCTTGACACTGGAGCTTCATGGGAGCAGAGATGGTTTGCATAGCTCTGCAGTCAATGCCTGGTGAGTGAGCCAGTCACTGTCTGTCTCCAGCCGCAATGAACCTTATATTGAGGAATTGGGCAGGTGAAGCCAAGAGACGTGTAAGACCTGAGTAGGGCTGGCTGATTACTTAAAGGCGAAAAACCTCTCATGAATCATTTCACTTTTCTATGATTAAAGTTTCTTTAACAAATATTCAACTTTACAGGGAAAAAGGAAAAAAAAAGAATCAAAAGGAGGGAGGAAAAGAGGAAGAGAGGGAGGAGGGGACGGAGGAGGGAGGGAGGCAATTGATATGAACAGGACCCTGAAGGAGTCCAAAGACAGGAATACATGTGAAGCCCTGGAAGGCAGTTAACCAGGAGCCCACAGCTGGCAGGCTTGAGGAAGTACTGCAGCCCATCTCTGCCTCTCCTCTTGCTTCCCTCTTGTTTTCTTTCTCTCTGTAGACTGTCGTTCTCTGTTCCTCAGTCTACAACATGGGGCACAGTTGCATACCACATGAAGAAATAAACTAATCCCTGGGTGAGAGGAAAACTGACCCATTTAAGTAAGATGATAAGCACTTTAATAATCAAAGATGGTTATGCAACATTATGTCCTATGAATTTGGCCTGAAGATTTCTGGCCTTCCTTAAATTTCATCAGGGACAGGGGAAGTGCTAAGCATACAAGACAAAGTCAAAGTGACCACAGACAACAGAAAATAACTTCCATAATTGCTTTTATGAGTTGTGTTTGCTTGATATTGAAGGCTCATTTTGAAAAGGGGATTGGAAAATGGGAGTTACACTGAAGGAAGGGTGTTTAAGAATTTGACAGATACTCTAGGAGCAGGTAGTGTGATTTGAATATAGCTTACATTTAAATTTTATGTTATCAGAAAATGCAATCCCAGAAATCACAACATATGTTGAAACAAAAGCAACACTATATTATATAAACAGCATAATGAAGTCTTAAGAAGTATCATAAAGGAAAAATTACATGCAAATATTATCTCAAGAAATATATACATTTTATGACAGTATATAGAGAAGACTAGGAAGACTACACCCAGATACCATTGGGGGCATAATTTTTAGGTTGTGTGGTCATGGATTATTTTTATTTACTTTGCTATTTTTGAGCGGTCATTAATGTAAAACTGTTTTCTTTATAATTAAAGGGATTACTTTTCAAAAAAAAATTCTGGATGTGGTGGTGCATACCTTTAATACAAGCAGAGGCAGATGGATCTCTATGAGACCAAGGCCAGCCTGATCTACATAGTGAGTTTCAGTGGGACTACAGGGAGACCCTGTCTCAAAAAAATTACTTTTTTATTTTAAAAGGTGGCGTTTGAGAAATAGGTCAGTGGTTAAAAGCATATACAGCCCTTGCAAAGACCTGAGTTTGGTTCACATACATAGCCATAATTAAAAATAAAATAAATCTTTAAAAAAGAGGAGCACTTTGATTAGGATTAAAACATTACCAGTGTGTAAATAGAAGATTCTGCACAGATTACCATACTATATTGAAGCAACGTTGAAGTACACGAAACCCCTTTTGCATAAACATTTTCCATTTAAATAGTCAGTCGTTCCAACACCACTGGTGAGAAATATTTTCCTTTGACCTTAATGATTTCTTTGCGGCCTCTGTTGAAAACCAACTGTGGAAATCTATTTCTGGGCTCTCTATCCTGTGACATAGATGTCCGTTCTTAAGACAGTACCATAATTTCTTGATGAATGTAACTTTAGGAAATGTTGGCTTCAGACACTTTAAACGCTCAGTCTTTATTGTGTATCAAGTGTGTGTATGTGTGTGTGTGTGTGTGTTTACCCGTGAATATAGTATACATCTCAATGTATTTGGGTTTTCCTTAATTTTCTCAGCAGTTCTGCAGTTTCTAGTGGGATGTTACATATGACTTTGCTTAATTAGTTAGCAAGTAGTTGATGCCGCCCTAATTGCCACAGAAAATGAAATATTCAATTTTCCAATTTTATGCTAGTGCATGAAATCACTGATTCTAGAGGACTGACCCTAAATATAGTAGCAACACTGTTAAACTTGCTTAATTTCACTTGACTTTTAGTAGACTCTCCACAGTTTTCGTCACAAACAAGTGTTGCAGTTGCTACTGTATTTGATCAAGTAGGATTTCAGTCACAGCATTAAAATAGGACATAATTTCCCTGTGTCTAGTTGGGAAAGAAATACAGTGATTCTTTCATCCTGGCGTATTGTATAAATGATCGGATTTTTATGAATATTTTAAATTATGTGTATATGTGTACATCTGAGTTTGATAAACGTGTGAGTGCTTGACCACTGAGCCATCTCTCTAGCCCTAGTTTAAAGATTTTTTCTAGATCTCAAGCTCAAGGACATTCCCTTCTATTTCTAGTTTGCTTAAAGATTCTTTTTAGATTTATTTCCGGGTTCATTGATACTGAGCACAGAATAGGAGCAGGAGCAGAAAAAGGGGAGCTCAGGTACCTTCCTGAGCTTGAGACCCAGCCGTCCCCACTCCCAGTAGGCTTTCACCCTCACCCTGTCCAAACTGATCCAAAAGAAGCTGCCGGGAGAAGTGGAGAAATACCAACAGCTACAGGAGGACTTGAGTAAATCCATGTCAAGGAGGCACAGGCTTGAGACGCAACTAACAGAAAGTAATGCCGAGAAAGAGGAACTGGCCTTGCTGGATGGATCCAAGGAGGTCTTTAAACTTCTAGGTCCCCTGCTCGTCAAACAGGACTGTGGGAAGCCCAAAAGCCATAATGAGGAAGAGGCTAGAATATATCACAGCTGAAATTAAATTACATCAATCCAAGTTTGGGGACATTGAAAAGCAGTCGGTCAGACACCACAATGGATCTGGTCATGGGGAGAAAGCAGTCACATGACTGTCACTGAGTTTGGTTCTGATTCTGTTTTGCTCAAGAAGCAGAAGTGCGCAGTGTGTGATCAGCTAGGAAGCTCAGGACTCTGATAAGGAAGAAATTTAGCAAGTTAATTTAAACAGCATCGAGGGGGGCTAAATTCGGATTGCTGGCAACTCACATTTTAATTTTCTCTTGACAGTTGCTAAGGAAATCTGTGTTTGAGTTTGTTTCTGCTGTTTGTTGGCAATTTCCTAACCCACCCATTACAGAGTTTTAACAGCACAACTACATACCTGCGAGTCAATGGTCAAACCTGTGCTTAATAGGAATTTTTTTTATTTGTGTGTGTGTGTGTGTGTGTGTGTGTGTGTATGTGTGCGCGTGCGCGCGCACACCAGTGCCCAAAGAGGCCAGGAGAAGTCATTGAATCCCCGGAGCTGGAGTTACAGGCTGTTGTGAGCTGCCTGATATGGGTTCTGGGAACTGAATCCTGTGCTCTAGTCCTCTGGAAGAGCAACAAGTGCTCTTAACCACTGAACTATCTCTCTAGCCCTATAGTAATATTGTATAAAATAGATTTCTTCTCCTCACAAACTCCCCAATAGTTACTGATTTAAAGAACAGGTAATTTAATTCCTATAATTACATCCATGACATTATATTCGAAGTATATTATCTGGTGGTATAGAGCTGTAATCACAAATTCTTTAGGAGTCTCAGATGGAAGGATCATGGGTACAAGGCCTACATTGGCTACAGAGTGAGTTTCAGACCAGCCTGAGCATCTTAGTAACCTATCTCAAAATAAAAACTATAAAAAGGGCTGGGGCATTACTCAATTATAGAGTGCTAAGCATGTGCAAGGTCCTGTGTTTTTTAAACACACACATACACACACACACACACATTTAGCTTAAATATCATAAAAGTTCCAACAATAAAAACCACAGAAATTAAATCTTCTTTATCTCCTCCTTCTCCTCTTCTTCTTCCTCCTTTCCCTTTTTTGAGACAGGTCTCACTATATAGTTCTGGCTGGTCTGGAGCTCACTATGTAGACCAGACTGGCCTCAAACTCACAGAGATCCACCTGCCTCTGCTTCCCGAGTGCTGGGATTAAAAGTGTGTGCCATCATGCTCAGCTTGGAATATTCTCTTAATATGTCTTCTAAATAGAGATGTCTTCAAAGAATGAGTTTCAAATACCAGATGTTTAGCAGCAGACTTTCAGCATTTAACAATTCAACGGAAAGGCCAAATATCCAGGGATTAAGTGACCTACTTGTACCTCACAGCTTTTCCTATAATTATCAAACATAAGGGGAAAGCTACTTCTGACCACTCTCTCAGATATTGTTTCTAACAGTTTCCAAAGGACTTTTTCTTACTGCTCATGCATTTCTGAAGACCTTATGTATTTTTTCTAAAGTTTAAGTAGGAAAGCTATCAAATTGGATACAAGCATTTCAAATTAAAAAATACTTCAACATTTCAGAGGTCAAGTAAGTCCACTTTTGTTCACACAAACTTTGATATAAAGTGTGAATATAAAATATAAAATGCATGAATGGGACTGGAGAGATGACTCAGAGTTAAGAGCACTGGCTGCTCTTGCAGAGGACAGGAATTTGATTCCCAACACCTACATGGTAGCTAACAACTGTCTGTAACTCCAGTTCCAGAGGAATCCAATGCTCTCTTTTGTTTTCCATAGGCATTGCAGAACATGGGTGCACTTACATATTTGCATACATAACACCATACCAATAAAGTAATAATAAAATATTTTTAATGCATGAATATAAAATATATAAGCTCTGACTTTTGAATGTATTATTTGGTGCATGTGTGTACCATTAAATCAAGATCATATATATTTATATGTATATGTAGACATACATTACTAATGTTTTGTTTTGTTGAGACAGAGTCTCACTACAAAGCCAAGTCTTGCATAGAACTCACTATAATTATGTAGGCCTGGCTGGCCTCAAACTCTTGATCCTGTCTCTTCTTCTCAAGTGCTGGGTTTATAAATGTGCATCACCATGCCTGAAAAGAATATTTTATATAAAAATTGTGCTAAGCAAAGTTCTGTTACTTGATCTCTGGCCTCTTGAAGTATTCCCTAGTCATATTGCGAGATGCTTCTAATTCCATAACTTGCTTTCTCAAATATCATCAGGCAAAAACACACAGGACCTTCAGTAATGCATAAACAAAAGAAAGACTGTTAAAGTGAAACACATGGGGGCTTGAGACGAGGTAGATGGGAGCACTCTGTCTTGGCCCTCTGTGCTTGTCTTGATGCTCCGACCATGAAGGTGGGTGAGTGTGCCAGGATCAGTTATGCTAACTCAGTGCATGTTGGTATAATGTTATATGAGCTGTCCTATGACTAAGGCCCTCAAAGTTAAGAAGGCAAGAAGGTAAAGGGTTGTTCTAAAAGAATACCTTGTCTGTCTTGAAGAGTATGATTTGTTATTGGAACAGATTTTGGGTTATCCTGTTGACACGTAAAGAAATTCTACAGTTTCATTTCAGTGTAAAGTCTGGTTGCCAAGTCTATGGCTTCCTCAAATCAATATTTATAATAAACTTAGATATTTCCATCTCTTCATGTAATGCAACTGTACCATCAAGTTACTGGCTGCAGACAAGACATTAATCATGTAGAGGTCATTGTCCCTAAATTTCCTGGTTAATATTTAAACACTTATGGACAGGGATGATAAATAACATCCTTTAATGCACTGGAGGTAATACAAGCTCATCCAGCTGAAGGTTATTCACCCAGCATTTGTGTGATCACTTATCCTATTGGTGTTCATTTTGTGTTCCTATAATAAAATACCTGAGTCTGGGTAATTTGCAGAGGAAAGAAGTTTATGGTACAGTGCATAGTCCTGAAGATTCAAGGCCATGTTGCCAGTGTCTGTATGGCTCTGGTAATGACCTCATGACAGATGGCATCACATTTGTAGGAAATACATGTGGAAGAGGTACAGGAGAGTTGCTAAGTTCTCTTATAACAACTCAATAAGCCCAGCAAGACCTGCCTTAATCTTTTTTGAGGATAACACACTATGGTCGAATTCCCTTTGTTTCAAATGCAAACACCTCAATAGCACCACGCTGTGGACCAAGACTTAAGCACCTAAACATTTGGAATACAAAACAAAGCACTAGCTAAATATGAAGCAAGTTTTTGAGGGGTTCCGCCAAAGCTTCAAAATAATTATGCTTCCCTGAAACTCTTTTGCCTTTCTTTCTCCTCTTCTTTGTTCTAAAAGAAGACAAAATTATCCTGTGGTGGTCTAAGCAATTATGATTGCCCCCTAAAAAAGAAAAAAACTCTTAATTGCTTTCAAATAATAGATAACCCACAAAAGTCAACTAATTGTAACAAGCAGACATTTAAGGCAGAGGAACAACAGAGTGTAGGTGTCTTGGAATTATTTCTCTAAAGTCTACTTTGTCATGACTTTCACTCTGGAAGTGGGTCCAGTAGACAAGAGGTACATTGTCTCTACAGTACTGGGAAACTTACAAATAGTCAGGTAGCATGTCCTTGCCCCGCATTTCCATGGAGCCCGTCATCTCCATGGAGCCCATTGTTTCTGCAATTCTAAGAACCTTGATTTCCTAACCGAAACTTTGTTAACTGAAGACCTCTTTGTTAATGGACCTGCTCCTGGTTTAGCATAACTCTGGTGATCTGATGTAACTATGGTTATTGGCTTTGCCCCTGGCATGATGTAATTGTGGCTTTAGGCTTTATAAACCCTGCCTTGCTTCTCCTTGGGGTTGAAGTTTCTTTTGGACGTTAGCCCCTCTCAATCACCAGCTATTAAAGGACTCTTGATTCGACCATCACTATATGGCATTTCTCTATGCCTCTTGTTCAGTATTAGATTCAGTCATTGCAGGGATTCCTTTAAACTTTGGATGTTTTAGCTGTAAAACTTTGGGTTACTTAAAGTAGTTGCTACAGGACACAGCCCCAACTTCTCAGTCTTATATTTATTTCTCAGATTACATTTATATTGGATACTTCCTGTGAAGTATGAATATATTTTTGAAAATATAGACTGATTCACTTTTTGTTTTTAGTTGTTGCGTGTACTCTGTATTATGTACCAGTGATATGTTAGACAATGTAGGACTTAGAGCAAACAAATTTTATTTCACATATTCATGTCCACTTATAAATTAGAAACAAATCATTTCTACCCCACTATGTATTTATAATTTCTGACACATCATTCTTTTCTAAGGATTTATGTTCCTGACTGGCATCAATTCCTTTCTCCTATAGAGCTCCCTTATATTTTTCGGAACCGCAGATCTTATGGTAAAGTTCCCTTAATTTTGATTTTTCTGGAAGTGACCTCCTACTCATGGTCCAGCATGGTTTTCGCTGTACTGAGCCCTTCTCACCATTTAAAAAATGTCACTTCACTGCCTTCTTATGTTCACTGTTTCTAAATAACAATAAAATGATTATTTATGGCTTTCAGGTCATTCTGTGATGAATCTGCCATTGCTTTCAAAAGTCTTTCTTTTGGGGATGGAGAGAAGGTTGCAGTGGTTAAGATTGCTTTTTGCCCTCAAGGAGGAGAAGGGTTTGGTTCCCAGTCCCCACATGAGGCAGCTCACAACCCACCTTAACTCCAGCTTCAGGGGATCTGATGTTCTCTTTGGGTCTCCAGGGTTACCAGCACACACATGAGCATACACATAGACATAATTAAAAGTAAAATAAATCTTCATAAGAGTTCCTCTTTAACCTCATTGTTTTAGAAGTTTGACTTTGATGTACCTAGATGTGTTTTTCTTTATAATTTTCCTTGCTTGGGGTTCAGTGTACTTCTTATATCTGGTAACATCTGTTTTTCATCAAATTTGTGGAGATTTAAAAATATTACTCATAAATATATTTCTGTTCTCTTTTTCTGAGACTAAAATTACAGAGGTCTCTTGGTTCTTGACTTCTTGAAGGAAAGAATTCAGCCAAGAGACGTGGAGTTTGAGGAGGAGTTTATTTAGCAAAGCAAGCACTCAAAAGAGAGATTTGTTGTGGGCTGCCCCAAGGCAGGGAACAACCTAGTGGGTTCTGTGTTTTGGACTTTAAACACGTTTTTATGACTTTATGAGGTGACTAGCATGTTCATGGGACAAAGTGACCCTTTTTTTGGTCCCAAATCATGATGGACCAGATCTCCTTTTAGGGTATTTCTTTCCATGACTGGCACAAAAGGAAGGGGTGCGAAAGTCACAATGCCTGTTGCAGTTTCTGACATAGAGGGGACAACCTCGCTGCAGGTTCAAGGATGTTTAACCACTAGGAGGCAGTGTGAGAATCAACAGAAGCCAAGATGCAGTTGAAGTTTCGTTACCTCCGATCTACTTTCTGCCATAATAACCTCCCCTCCAGACTAGGAACCCCAGTGTTCATTTTAACCCCAACATCTGTTTCACCATGACATAGATACACATATTAGATCTTACCACACTGTCCCTATAGCTCACTAAGGCAGTTCATTTCTTTTTAGCTTTTCATATTGAATATAGTCTTTGAAAATTATTGCTTCAAAATTATTGGTTCTCATCTCATTTAAATTTGCTCCTGAAGTCATCTTGTGAAATTTTAATTTTGAATACTATGTTTTTCTTTTTCTTCATGTTTATTTATTTACTTATACTACTCAGGATCCTGTGCCTGCTAAACAAGTGTTTCACCACTGAGCTGTGCAGTCGGCTGTTGGGAACAGCTAGTCATCAGAGCCATTTTATGCTTACACACGATAGCACTGATATGGATATCTGGCACAAAGTCAGTGAAAGCATGACTGACACTGGATGTCTGGGGACCCCCAAATAAAGTGACATTATCTAACCATTCTGCCAGAGTTTCACATATATATGATTGTATAACTATGGCACTGAGGTCAAAGGTCTGAGCCTGAGCCCTTAGTTTCAGCCTTCTCTAGCCTGCCTGTGTGTATTTGTCTATACGCCTGTGTGCCTACCTCCATGAGGCCAGCATGCTGGTCTCTGTGTGAGCCAGAGCTTTGCCTGGCTGTGGGGCTAGTATATATACCTGCATGCCTGCTTGTGGCTGCCTGCCCAGCAGCTGTGTGCTAGTGAATGAAGTCTGTTTTATCCCCTCACATTCTCTTCAACCCCCCTGACTCTTGTGACCGTCCCCCTTTCCTGGTGTCTGAGCATGGACCTCGCATCAGCCCCTTTTTCTCTTTTTTTTAAAAAATTTTGATTTGGTTCTTGAGGCAGGATAAAAATTGTAAAATGATGGAGGCATGGGAAAGGAATGGGACATCTCACCCTGAAGTCTAATTGAAGCCTCTCACCAGCTAAGAAGCAAAAATTCCAGCACAGTTAACACTTTGCATGAACACTGTACATCTAGAGACAACTGTCCTTTCACATGTAGATAGTTCACATTAAGGTAACCGTTCCCAGCTTCAAGGCCTGAATGTATGTGATCTTGAGGAGGGACTGGTTCCTTTCCCCAGACAAGGCCTGGGAATCTCAAGCAAAACTGGTAACTTTGTTTATAGTAAAGTTATCTTACCTTCCCACAAACCCAGTGAGCTAGACTTTCACTTCAGGAGTTATAGTCCGTCAGCCCCTCTCAGGAACCCCAAATGATCTCATTTAGGTTTCTTAACAACCCTTTGAAAACAGTAACTTCAAACCCCACCAAAATCCTAAATATGACTATTATAGGCAAACAATTAGCATCAACTCTCAAAGAAGTTTACACCTGATCTCTCTCTCTCTCTCATTCAGGTGTCTTGTCTTTCATTCTGAGCAATTTCCCTGTTCTTACCCCTCATGCTTAAGCATTATATATTAAAATATCTTTATTAAAACCCAACTCTGGCTAATCCTGAAATTCTTTTCTGCATTGAAGTCATGAATCTGTTTTTCCCAAGCGGATGTTCCTAAATCAGAGTAACTCATTGATCTCCTGAGGGTGGCAGTGAGGAACTGTGCCTCCTGCATTTATCTCACCAAATGTGGACAGCTCTCTTTAGGGTTTTGATTCCATTGTTAAGATTTTCTATTTGTTCATTCATTGTAAGTTTTCTTTTAAATCTTTGAACTGGCTACAACTGCTATGGGCTAATTCCAACATCTGGGCCATTCCTCACTTTAAAAAAAGCTTGTGTTTGGTAACAGTCCTTTTTTTTATTTGCTAATTTCAGCATCCTAACTATTCCTTACTCACCTTAAAAAAAAAAATGGATTTAGTGTCATCTTCCTGTTCCTCTATAAATCCAGAGATGTTGGATCATGTGAATGTTGTGGATGGTATATGGTAGAGACACTGGATCGTATTATGTGTCTCTGAAGAGTATACTTCTTTGCTTTTTCTGTTTTTGCTTTTTGAGATAGGGTGTTATATATCACAGACTGAGAGCAAACTCAGTATGTAGTTGAGGATGATCTTGAACTTCCAAGCCTTATGCCTCCACCTCCCAAGTGGTGGGGTTATAGGTATGTATCAGCGCACCTGGTTCATGAAGTTCAAGGTCTCAAACCCAGGGCGTCATGTATGCTATGTAATTACTCTGCCAACCATGTTACATCTACAACCTTGTTTTTGTTTTAAATGTAGCAATTCATTTGACTTTACTTCAGTCTCCAGCCTTGCTTTTCCTGCAGTGGAATAGCTGAAAACTCTTAAGTCCTTTTTTGGTTTGTTTTGTCTCGTCTTTTGAGACAGGGTCGCCCATCATGTAGCCCTGGCTGGCCTGGAACTCCCTCTGCAGATTAGGCTGGCCTTGAATTCAGAGATGCCTGCCTCTGCCTCCCAAGTGCTAGGACTAAAGGTGTGTGGCACCACACCTGGCCTATTTAATTCTTTTAGACTTAGATGGACTGATTGATGTTTTCTCTATGTACACGTAGTACTGGAATTAACCAGATTTTGTCCAGATTTATCTACAGGTCACCCCATCCTCATTCTGGTCATGGATTTCTCTTGTCCAGGGGTCTTTCTTCTCGCTTTCTAGCTTTCATAAATTCCTAAATTCTGTTCTACAACCTAGCCAGGAAGAGTGGATTTCCACTGTGACTAAGGCTACTCGTAGATAGATATTTATATCAAAATAAGAAATTTCCCTGGGCCATTTCCTTCTTTCAAGTGCAAATTTACTTCCAGTTTCTTTTAATTCCCCTAAGTGTCTTCAAACTCTTATTTTTTATATCTTGTATTGAGTTTTACTTGCTGTCTTACAGTGGGTTGCCCTGATAGGTGGCAAATATGTTCATATACATAAAAATAAATAAATAAAATATTGAAAAGAAAACAGAACCAACAGAGCCAGCAAGACGCTCAGTACAAGGGAGGGCACTGGTTCAGAAGTCTGATTACCTGAGTCTGATCCCCAGAGCCCACAAAATGGAAGGACAGAACCAATTCCTGCAAGTTGTCTTCTGTGGTGGCACACACACACACACACAATCACACGCACATGAAATTAATGTCAGATGTCACAGTTGAAATAAAAAATAAAATTCAATAAAAAAATAAAATGTAAAAACAGAACCAATGGACAAAATTGTGCTGGATTAAGATCACAAGCTAAATTGGAAATAATCAATGCTCTTGAGGTTACAGAAATGTAATTTGTACCATTTATATACTGGGCAGAAATAAATGATAACATATCACTCTTTGATACACCAACAAACATTAACTTTACAGTCTCTGCTCGGGACAGATTTGCCTCCCTTCACCACAGAGGTACTGACACTTATCCCCTGGATGAATTCACAGATTCAGTGGCCTTAGTCTGTTCCCAGATTTTTGAAGAATCAAGCCATTCAATACTTGATTCCTAAAAGCCCTGACTGCAGCAGTTATCTGTGATGTCCGGAAATATTTTGCCGGTTACAACTAAGGGTGAAGAAGTTGCCACAGTGTGGGTCTTGAACGTACCCAAGTCCTGCGTGTTGAAGCCTTGGTACAATCTTTAGCAGGTGGGGTATTGGAGGTCGCAGCACTCGGGGCCAAGCCAAGGGGACCGTGAGGGGCCAGTCCGAGGGGTTGGGGGCAAGTAGACGCAGAGTCAAGACAACGACTCCAGGAGATGAATGGGAAGAAGTCCAAGCACGTGGCACTACCAACTCATTTATTGAATAGGTGCACAAGCTCTTATAGGCCTGAATAGCCAATGACCTGATGGGGTGGGGTCCCGAATACAGCCAATAGTAAGTTTCTCCTCAGGTAGGCAGGTTCTTTCCAGGTGCTAGTCTCATGACTAGCCAGAGCAGAGCACCCCGCCCACAGGAGCCATTCCTCTATTCCTCCTAGCAGGTGGCCTGGCTAGGCCCACCTTGCATTATGCCTAACAGTAGGCCTTAGTGAAAGATAGATCATCATCCAAGAAGCATGTTTGGAAAGGGGATGCTGGGACTCTGGCCCCTCCCTTCTTCCTCCGCTTCCTAGCTGTGGTCACCAGAAGGTGAACAGGCCTCTTCTGCTGCACACTCCTACCATATTGTACTACATCCACATAGACCAAAACAACTGGGCACAGTGACAAAACTGAACATTTCAAGGCTATAAATGGAAACAAAACTTTCCTCTTGATAACATGATTATGTCAGGCATTTTCTCCCAGTGATGGAAATCTTATTGGCACAGGGTACTATTAGAATTTGGTGGGTAGAAATCAAGAATGCTGCTAAGTAGTTGTGATGCACAAGCTAGCCCTTTGTAGTATGAGATTACCAACCCAGAATGTCAGTAGAGTCAAGGTGGAAAATCATGTACTGATGACACTTTAGAAAGCTTATTAAAAAGGTGCTAATGTGTCCTTGCAAGGCTATGTGAAGAAGATTTCTAATATTTCTTGACCTCATTTACTTAAATGCAGAATTGGGATAACGGTAGCAGCTGGCGTGGAATGACACATTTTCACCCACCATCTCCCTCCTAGTGACTCTGGCATTTCTCAGCTAAGGGATGGGGTTACGTTCCCTGTCGTGAACCTGGGTGGACCGCTCTACCCACTTCTATCAATAGCACAAATAGAAGTGATACCTCCTGTCTCCTGAGGCAGGTCATAAAAGCAACACAGCTGGCTCATGGCTCTCTTTCTTGGCACATCACCTTGGATGCCAGAAGCCAATGGGGCAGCCACAAGACATATAAGCAAACAAGGCTTGAGATGATGCCAGGCGCCAGCAGACCACAACCAAATGACAAAGAAAACTGTAGACAGAACCACCACCCTGGCCTGCAGCAGGGTCCACAGATATCATGGCAGACAATAAACAATTTCTGTTATGTAAGCCCCTGTGTTTGTGGACAATTGTTCCATAGCAATAGACACTAAAACTGTAATACAGTGGGGCGTACACATGCACCTAGCACTTAGGAGGCAGGTGGACCTCTGTGAGACTGAGGCCAGCCTGGACTACATAATGGGTTCCAGGTCAGCTGGGGCTACATGGGGACCCTGCCTCAAAACAAAACAAAAACCAAAGGAACTAAAATGCCAAACCCAACCCCACAAACAACACTGTAACACATACAGCTTTAGTACAATGTTTAACAAGTGTATGATGTGGTTTCTTTGTTGGTAATATTTGTTACTTTGTGACTTTAGTATTTAAAACTTACCCTTTAAAATTATTGTTTAGTGCTTTAAAAGTAATTTGTTCATATTTATTTTTGCTGTGCCTGCCGTCACCACCAGAGGGCAAACTGTCCATCGAGAGAACAACCGGTCCACTGAACATGAAGGTGTAGTTTTTGAATGCAGACACCAGGGTGAGCTAGACCCTAATTTATTTTTGTCATGTTGAGGATGTGAGTTTGACAACAGATAACAGTCTTAAAACTCAAGACACTAGCTCTCTGAACAGATACTAAAACCCTAGGCCTTATTTTGACAAATAACTTTGCCTCAGGCTGGCTTTACAGAAAAAAGACAGAAAATCATACTTCTCCTCCATTTTAAATGTGGCAGAACAGGTTGCTTTTCCTTTAATCTCTGAGAAGGAGAAAGGATCTACAAGCCTGTAATTGCTCGATAATGCTTTGCCATTTCTATAAACACGGTGAACACATTCAATGCAGCAGCTAGCTTCCGACATGACATGATATTTCTGAATATTTATTATATTTATATTCACATTATATTTAATTATGAATTGTCTTTGTATATTATATGTCTTACTGATATTGGAAGGATCCCAGATAACATTTGTATCACCATTTTAACTAATTTTACAAATTTCCTTTTTTTTTTCTGAGCTATTTTGTTTTGTATACACAGGGATTTAATGGTCCAATAACTGTGAAAATGGGCTGCAGGAAATCTGGGAAGCACATTGCTTACAATGAATTAATTGCACAAACCAAATACATTGTAAGTCTCCTGCTTTCCCGACAAATTTAAAGCAGATTTTACCGGTAATTGTGCACAGTAACCTGAGAGCTTGGCAGCCTGTAGTTAAAATGGCAGCAGCTCTTGAAGACAGCTGCTGCTGCTCTGGGATGGATCAAGGAGAATCTCACCTTAGCAGATCAGTGATCTTGATTAGAAAGAAGGTTTTGTCGTCAGCTTTTCAGAACAAGAGATTGAGACTTTACAATCTGTTAAGAGTATAAACCAAAGAGAGGCAGAGGCTGTGGGCAGTTGAATTCTGAAGAGCTGTTTTATTTTTTATTCATTCTTTTTTTTTATAGGAATCCTATGACTTTGATTAAATCCCTACACCAGACCACCTGCCATCTTGCTCATGAGCCACAGGCAAACAGAAGAACTGATCCACTCAAAGCCTCTCTGTCCTGGACTAGCATTAACAAATCTCAGTCAAACATAGTGGCAAGGCAAGTCAGTAGGCTTACGTTCCTACCTAGTGTGCCTGTGGGTGATGATTTTGACTCCCAAGTTTAATGTATGGCAGAGCCCCATTGCTTTACCTACACAATATAGTGATTATGTGGCATCTTCAGACTCAACACACTGATAATAGCAAAGTCTGTTGTCTGGCTTCTCAATAAAAACACCCCAGAGACTATGGGAGTTTCTAAACCCTCCAGAGAGTGTCAGGCCGTGCTCCTAGAACAACCTCCTGCTCCCCAAACTGACTTGTGGATGGGAAATAGCAAGGGTGATGAGTCCTGGTGCTGTCTAAGGCTGGTTCACTGGGAACTGGAGGCACTGAGAAAGGCAGCAAATGTCAGATGTGTCATGACATTGTACGTGACTGCTCTTCTATCCCCAACTCTCAGTTGCTTGTCAGCATGATGCTGAGGTAGAGAAGTGACCTTGTACCCCCTGGTCCTGTGCTAACTTCTACCTGTTCATGTTGAAGTTTAGTTCTGAAGTCTGTGAGCAACTAATCAGGCATTCTGTGATATGGCCATTCACACCTCCCTGAATCTCCAAACATGGAGGAAGGCCATGTCCTGTGCTCTGAACTCTTGCTTGGGAATAATTTCTTTTTCATAATCATTTTTTCCTCAGGCAAATAAAACTTCACAACAAGTCACCATATTGTCCTTTCATTCCCCCTAGTTATCCCACTTTCTCTTGGGCACTTAGCAACTGGATACCTGGGCTTCAAAGGTGAAAGACAGAAGCATTACCCTTTAAAAAAGGTTTTTATTTTAATTTTATGTGTATGAGTTTTGCCTGCGTATATGTAAGTGCATCACATGCTTGCAATGCCTGCAGAGGCCAGAAGAGGGTGCTGGATCCCCTGTAAGTGGAGTCATGGACAGTTGTTAGCTGCCATGTGGGTGCTGGGAACTGAACCTGGGTCCTCTGCAAGAACATCCAGGGCTCTTAACCTCTAAGCAATAAGCTAATCTAAAGTCTCAGTCGAGCCTGGCTTTGGACTTCCAATTAGACATGTTTGTAAGGGTTGGGGCCGCTGGATGGGGTTTTCCAGCATGGCCGCCCTCACCAGCTCACGAATGGACAAAGCGCCAACTTTGCTCAAGACTCTGCAGCTCTCGAGGGCTGGAGAAATGCCTCCTGGGTCAATACTGTTGCACAAGTGTGAGGACGCGAGTTTGGATCCCTAGCCCCCATCTAAAAGCTGGGCATAACTGTGTGCCTTTAATCGCAGTGCTGGGGAGCAGACCCGAGGGTTGCCGGGGCTTGCTCCAGCTGAATCAAAGACAGGCTCACAAATTAAGGTGGAGCTCACAAATTAAGGTGGAGCTCACAAATTAAGGTGGAGCGTAACGGAGGGAAACCTCTGGTCTTGACACGTGCATGCACAAGCATGAGCATGCGTGAGGATGCATACACATGCAGACACACAACCCTGAACCTTTTTTAGAACCAAGTAACATGTCCCACATCTCTCCTGCACCTGCTAGTGTTAGACCGCCCCCAGAGGCAGGGCAACCTGGCCTTTTCCACTCAGACCTCACTCAGCACATGATAAATGCCCCTTTTTAATAAGGCTTGCCAATGTTTAAAATCCTAATGGAGGGAGCTCATGAACCGGATCAGACCCTGGACCCTGGCAGCAGTTTACCCAGGGAGACCGCGGTTACCTGGCCCTCGCCGCCTCCTCGCATTCTTTCCCCCTTCACTTTAAGCCCTCCAACCGAACTTGGCTCGTTAGAGCGAGCATGCCTCTTTCACGACCCTTTCAATCTCCCATCTGCCACCGCAGAGTGCACGGTCGGTCCTTCTCACTTGCTATTTGGAATTTCAGATGTCCTGGGAGCAGGAGAGGGAAGAACAGCTAAACATGGTGGCGTTTCCTAGAGGAATCTGTCCTCTGGTTGTAATTATGAGGAGATGCTGGGGAGGTTAGCTAGACCAAATGTGAATGCTGACCAAGCATTAAAGTCACTGTATCCAACACGAAGAACTCAAGTGACTTCCTGTAAAACCAGAAGACCTGTCTTCTGGTTCCACCAAGGACCATCTCCTCCTCTTTATGAACCGAGGTGCCAACAAGAGCAACAGAGCACATCAAAGGCTCACACCCTTCCAGTACCCTATCTCATGCCATCTGATAGTGGCTATGGTTTAATTATCACCATCTGGGGAGAAGGTTTCTCCCTTGCAGGCCTAATCAGTATTTGGATTTACAGGCAGGACCCTACAGTGTGGGTTACAGAGGAATTTGGAGATGAGGTGATTAGAGAAACATGCCTATTCCTCACACACGTTGTTCTATGACACCCCAATTTCATATCAGTCTTTTCCCATCTGAAACACTTATCAGTAGGCTCAGGTTATAGTAGGTCCTATACCAACCTAAAGACATTCAAAATACCCAAGCCTGTAAATCTAGTGTGTTACCCAGGCAGTGATGAGTGATCGATGATCCTGATTTCTGGGTCCTGTGCCACATCGTGTTCTTGCTACAGCGTGTCTGGCGTGGGCTCTGCCCGCGCTCCCCGCAGTGACATCTGCAATCCTTTGATCATCCTCTTGCAGGTCCTACTTTACTATTCTCCTTTAGACTGGCTCCTACTGCGAAGCCCAAGCTGCCTTAAACTCACAATGCTTCTGCCTCAGTCTCTTAAATGCCAGGAGCTACAGCCATGTATCAGCATACCCGACACTATCTTGATCTTGAGGATGAATACATGAGAGCCCAAGGTGGTTCCTTAACTTCTCCAAATGAGTATCATGATGGAACTGGAAATGAATGTTCTGTTATTACAGTCCATCTAGCATTTAGCCTCAGACATTGTGCTGGGAGCCACAGTCTGGGCTTCAGTCTTGACATCTCTTAGAAATTTTTAGCCCTTGATGCACCTGCTCCCACCTCTCATCCAGCAGTCTTTGAAAATGGAATCTGCACAGGGCTTGGCTCTATATACCAGGTTTGTCTTGCCTGATCTTCTACACATTGTTCACTGGACGTTCGTATTGCAATCTTATCCCCACTTGGGACACTTGACTACTTAACATCACCTCTATTCCGTTTAACACTGGAAGAAGAGACCATTTTCGTGACGCTTCCTGAAACCTCAGTCAGTCCTATCTCTGAGTCTGCCCAACCATCTCGTCAAATCTAGGGATAATTATTTTACACTTATTTTTTAATTATGTGTATGTGGGGGGGGGTATGTACATAAGTGCTGGGGTGTTGGCTGAGGCCCATGGTATCAGATATTCCTAGAGCTAGACTTCTAAGCAGTTGTGAGCCACCCAATGTGGATGCTAGGAATTGTTCTTGGATCCTCTGAAACAGCAGTATGGGGCCTTAATTCCTGAACCACCTCTTCAGCCATAGGGTTAATTCTTCTTGTAAAAAGTATATTATTTATTATTTTTATTTTATGTGTACGAGTGACTCCTTGGCATCCACATTCAGAAGCCTCCTCGCTGCCGCTGTCTGTAACTCTCTGCTGCAGGGATTTTTCTCTTGTTGCCAAGCGTGCCTGGTCTGAATGTAGACAAAACGGGAATGCCCAGGAATGATTCTCCCTAGAAGCAGCCTTCAAGTGCACAAGGGGAAAAGCACTGATAAACATGCCCTCTCTCCTCCTTGATCTTAGTTGGGGCAATTGTGTTTGACATTCCTAAGTGGGACTGAGCTGTGGCCTCCAGAAACATAGCTGAGGTGATGACACATCCTTGATCCAGTTTCCCGTTTAGTCTTACCAACCTCCTACATTGCTGATGATTCTTAAGACCGCCTCTCAGATTAAGCTCCTCACCTTTGAATGCTCCTGTCACAGAATCAGGAAAAAGGTGGAACTATCAGTGAAATGAAGAGCCAGTAATGGTTGCTGCCAAGGTGACATGCTCATTTTTCTTCTCTTTCCACCTAAAGAATCTGCCTGGAATTCTTAAGAGCTGCTCAGAACTCAACCATTAGGTCAAGTTGAAAAGAATGAAGGGTTCTATGATGGCAGAAGGAATGAAGTGGGCGAATAAATCAGGGGATGCTAGAGGTGTGGAATTGAGAGATATTGGCATCTAATTACATGTAAGCATTTGGTCATCTCAGCCCAAACGCTGATGTGACCTGGAATTCTTTCCTGTTCCTCACTTATCCCAACCCCATGAGTACACAAAAATAAACCACATTGCAGTGAATAGAAGTGGCAGTGAGCACACAGTGTTCCCCGGTATTGGGACGTCAAGGTGCCTGGCCACACTCACCCCATGCTGGTCCTGGCCTACAGGGGACCACTCACCTTGCCTGTCCCCTTGATAATGCATCTGCGAAGGCTGAGGTAAGAGGCTTGGCAAAGCAGGAGTGATCTATCAATTATTTTTTACGTTTACTTATTTATGAAATGTGTGTGTGTGGGTGTGGGGACCCATGCCACAGCACATGTGTAAAGGTCGGAGGACAACTTGTGGGAGTCAAGTCTCTCCTCCTATCATGTGGGTTCCAAGGATTGAAAGAACTTTGTCAGTCTTAGCAGCAAGCGCTCTTACCGGCTGAGCCATCTTGCTGGCCCCATCAATGGTTGCAGACACAGTGAAAAATTAAAAGAACGAAAGACAGATGAGCATCTGAACTTAGGGATTCATTTCCGTAGGAGTGGAGAGAAGGAAAGCAGGCTTGGAGGTCAGAGTCCCAGGGAAGGATGTGATTGTAAACAACTTTTTTGGTTTCACTTTATTCCTGAAGAATGAGTCCAGAGTCACATGTTGTGGCTCCTGTCAGGGCTAAGTCTAAGAGCAGAGGGAAGAACGAGGACCACACTGGAAGCTGACCCGTTACTCGGAAGGAACGGAAAGCTAGGTCACTCCCGGATTCAACAGCGTCTTGGAGAGCCCTCTGGATACTGGTCTACCTCGTTCATTCTGGCTTCGGGTGTGCGTTCCCTCCCATTCCCACTCTTGTTCCTAACTGGGGAAGATGATGGTGCAGACATTCCACAGTGATTTCAGCATGTTTAAATACGACGAAACCGGCTTGCCGGAGCCCGCCGGCAGAAATCAGACCATACCCAAAGCGGGGAGTGAGGATGAGAAAATGTAGAGCTAGAGAGAGAGAGAAAAAAATAGGACAGACTCAGGAGGACTGTCAGTTACACTGAAGCAGCTTGCCTTTATTAAGTCTCCCCTATGTATATTGTAAAGTAAGCAAAACAATACTAACACAGGCAAAATAACTCAAGATGTGATTGGCTTCCTTCAAAGATCTTCATGTGACCTCAAGTCTTAGGTGAAAAATAAACTTCTCCTCAGATGTAAATCATTTTGCCTAATGAAAACTCCTGCTTCCAATAGCATTTCTGTGCACGAGATTGTCTTCTGCCTAACCCAAAACTAGGGCATAGTTCAAGACAGGCACATGGCCCCCAACACCCACTGAAGACTAATGGGCCCAAACTTCACCAGAGGGAATTCACTTCTTAAGAGTTTGCATCTTGGACCTGCTGATCCTCTTCCAGTGCCTCCAGGAAGGGAGGGATAAAGGACATCTGGGAACTGATGAGGAGAAAGGGGTGTGATTAAGTGTTTACAATGTACTTGTAGTTTCAGCGCCTGTTATGTTTTCAGAGTGTGCCTTTTAGCTTTTGTTGGCACTAAGTCCTCAGGATGCCAAGTTAATTTTCTCTCTCAATCCCCTCTTAGTTTCAGATGACAAGTTTTTTCAACCCCAGCTCTGACAGTATGAGGGAGCCTCAGGACTCGTAGTCCTGTGGCCTTCCTGTCCCCGGGTGTACTGTTGCTGTGGTCACATCCCAAAGGTGTCCTAAATCTCCCATTTCCTTCCATTTGTTGTATTTAGAGATAAGGCCCTGGGTATCTCTGGGTTTGTGGGGAAGTATCACTGGATAGCCTTGGTGTCATAGAAGAAGGGGAGATTCCTAGAGATGGCTTCAGCCTGTTTTAGAAAACCTGTTATTTTTTTTCTCCAATTCTATAGGTGAAATTCAAGCTTCTCCAATTCATCTCTGCAGATTCCTGTCACTGATACAGTGACAGGCATTGTGCTGTGAACATGGTGTCTGTAACCTGGACTCTACTCTCACAAGCACCAGCATGTGTAGAGGGGACCACCCATCCAATCTGCTCAACTTATCTATGCCACAAACCAGAACTCTGGTGACCAGGCATAGCTGGCATTTACCTAGTAACTAGAGTATGAATAAAAATCAGCCTGATTCACTGGGAGCAGTAACACAAAAGCCAGCTCATGTAAAAAAGAGTCTTTTATGTTGGCATTATAGAACAAAGTAGCGGCTTTGTTTGGGATTTGTCTTGTCTTCTGGTAGTACAGAGGAGCAAACCCAGGGTTTTGTTCATGCTAGATCAGCTAGCTACGTCCTCAGACTTTGTTTTTTGTTTTGTTTTTGTTTTTCTGGAGAAAGGGTCTCACTCTTAAGCCCAGGCTGACCCAGAACTCACTGGGTAGCCCAGATCACTTTCAGATTCACAACAATTCTCCAGCCTCAGCCTTCTCAGTGCTGGAATTCTAGGGATGAGCCACCATATCTGACATGACCTTGATGGCTTTTAAACAAATCTTTGTGTGTGCATATGTGTGTGTAGGCGGGGAGGTGAACATGCACACATGTGTGCATGCTTATAGTAGAGGTCTACGTAGGTGTCTCTTTTGGAGATAGGGTCTCTTACTAAATCTGGAGCTCACCGATTCAGCTAGACTTGTGAGCCATCAAGTCTCCCAGTTTCCAGCCCCTCAGTGCGAGGACTACAGACATGGAGCATCACATTCTGGCTTTTTATGTGGGTGCTGGGCTTCTGACCTCAGGTCCTCACACTTGTGCACCTTACTTATACAACTGAGCCATCTCCCCAGGCCTATAAACGAACCTTTAAACCGTGTTTTATTTTAAATGCTAGTTCCTGGAAAACTTTCAGTTGGATAGAAACCCGCAAGTGATACACAAAGTAAATGATGGTAAATCTTGTAAATTAGTTATTGAATAATCATGAGGAAATGCTTCTCCTTAAAAGTGCAAGCAGAGACGCTCTGCACTGACTTTCTTTTGCAATCACTACACCCAGACACAAAAGCAGTCCTCACCACCTGACTCCTTTTTTGTCTGCGGCTGGCTCACCAATAAAGTTATAAATTAAACGATGAAACTGCTTCCTTGGGGTGTATTAATCATAGGCTTTGAAAGAAAGGCAGACAAAGTTCTTGTTCCTATTTTCTATCATCTAACCTCTTTTGGAGACTTTTTTTTTTTTAACATGTGGCTTAACTTTTTGGAACTCTGAAGAGCGTTTGGGGAAAAGCATAGAAATGATAAATAATTTGGAAATGGGGATCAAAAAGAAAGCATTAGGAGAACTGGAAATGTTTAGTCTAGAGAACAGGAGAATGAGTGGGGACATACTTTTCCTAGCTGTCATAAACAGAACTAAAGCAAGAAAGAAGCTAGAACAAGTGAGACTCGGCAGAAATGAGGGATTTGACTTCAGTACATTTAATTGGTCATTATCTTCTTTAGTGCAGGAACAACTCACAGTGGCCAGCAGCAGAAGCTGAAGACTGGGGTGGGACCTGGATCTGATATGACCCAGGACCTGGGCTGCTCTCAACCTTGGTCAGAGCAGCTTCTTTTGCAATGGGCAACAGTCAATGCAGAGATGCATAGCTGGTCACAGTCCTGAGAAGAGACTAATTGCTCAGCTTGAAATAGGATATCTTTATCAATACTGTACCCCCTCCAGGCTCAGGGAATATCAAAGAATAAGCCACAGAAAAAAAGCAAGAGCTGGAGAATGGGGAGAAGTTCTAGAAAATGCTATCTTCTGGATATGACATGGCTGTCACACTTTTCCTTTAAAATTTATAGGCCCTTCCCTTTCCTTTATCTTTTACTTTTCCTTTACTTTTCTTTTAAGTGAGCTCACTCTTAGCACGGTGTCCTTCACTTAACCCCTAATCTTCAGGTCCCTAGTCCAGGTGCCACTTGCCGGAGCCCGCCGGCAGAAATCGAACCGCACCGGAAGTGGAGAGGATGAGAAAATGTAGAGATAGAGAGAAAAAAAATAGGACAGACTCAGGAAGGCTGTCAGTCACACTGAAGCAGCTTGCCTATTTATACTGTGAGGTGAGCAAAACAATAATAACACAGGAAAAATAACTTAAGACGTGATTGGCTTCCATCAAAGATCTTCATGTGACCTCAGTCTTAGGTGCAAAATAAACTTCTCCTCAGGTGTAAATCATTTGCATAATGAAAACTCCTGCTTCCAATCAGTACTTCTGTGCAAGAGATTGACTTCTGCCTAACCCAAAACTAGGGCATAGTTCAAGGCAGGCAAATGGCTCCCGACAATTCATTCCACCCCAGTCAAGGGTCTGTGAATATCAGGCACAGAAATGTTCGTGATCGCTGCTAACACAACAGACCCAGCACACAGGCACCACCCTGGGTGCTTTCATGAAGGATATAATTTATTCTTCAAAGAGTTCTGTGAAGTAGGCGCTGTTCTTTCCCTGTTTATGTGAGGAAACTGGGAGGCGGGGCTTGAATTAGTTTCGCGTTGTCATAAGTAAGTATAAGTAATAAATGTCTAAGTAATAAATAAGAGAGCTAAATTTGAACCCGTGTCCTCCAAGAGGTGAACACCAACGAGGGGGTATTGAGATCAACACTTACCAAGGATAAAGGGGCATAGACAGGTGGGATGGAGAGGGAGAGGCTTCAGGTTTACAGGCAGGTGTGAATCACATGGAAAGAGAGAAGGAAGGGAGGATTTGGGAGGAAAGCGTCAGATTACTGCATAGATTTGAAGAACCTGGCCAGTAAATGAGGAGGCAGATGAACGGAAGTAGCACATATTAGGCAGTGGGCTCTTAGGAGAGGTCCCTGCCATGAGGGCCATAAGGCATCTGAAGCAGGGTTTGGGGTTCTGGTCCCTGTGGTAGGGTCTTTGGAAGGAGATCTGAGAGGGACAGCACAGAACCCATGTATCTGACCCTAGGCCGCACTCGAAGAAAGCATTCTACTTAGCCTCACACTTTACGAGCGTGCAGTGAAAGTGTACCCTGTCGCCGTGAAAGGTCCGGGTGATGAAAAGCAGTGCCTTATGGCTCAGCTGCAGTGGGACTCCATTCCCACAGACTCCAGCCTACACAGTAAGTTCTGGTTGTAAAGACCTTACGGCCATCTTAAAACCCAAAGTGTTGCTACGGGACACTTTCATCACATAAACTGTCACAAAGCTCCTCAGCCAAGATTTAAATATTTATTCAACGCGTACAAAACCTAAGGTATTATATCTTAAGTACCGTGGGAGACCCTGGGAACTAAAAGCCTTGACCTTTCCACGCATGCCCAGCAGGGAAGAGGCTGCTGATACAGAAATGGTAGACACGAGGATGGGAAAACCTGGTGACGTGAGGTCCTGATAGGCTGCTGTGGAAGGCTAGAGAGGAACAAAGAAGGGGAGGCAGGAATCTACAACCTTTAGTCTTCTTCAGTGCATTTCCTTTTACATGCCATCCTGATGGCCCTGGGGTCTTCCCAGGTCCAAGTTTACTCCTGTTTGTGTGCTAGAATCATGATTTTAAAAGTACATATTGAAAAATAAAAATACATATTAATTTGTCAGAGAGCCAATAGTTATTCTAAAGATGTGTTTTGTTGATTTTGCATTTTTCTGACTATTTGTGTGTGCATCTTGTCTTTCCTCAGGACTGAGGCTCGCCTTACCCTGCCTAAGTTACTCTAATAGCAAAGCAGGGACTTTTCAGATTGTGCCTTTCCCTGAGCCATTGCATTTTTACAAGCAGCTTTTTAACTCCATTTTAGGACAGAATATGATTCTGCATCTTGGGAGACATGTGAAGGGCACCATCTGTCCAGTACCATCCCCCACAGGACACAGATAAGTGACTTAATGCTAAGTAGAAAGGGAACCACCCTATAACTTCATCAGACTGAATTGGGACTAAGAAAACCTGGCCAGGGAAAGAAGTAATTCCCTCACTTGAACCCCATAAAAAGAGAGACACCTGGCTCTGTGATGACAAAGGCTGTACCAGCCTGTCTTCTTACAGCCCAGTGTGTGTAAGGGACCCGCGCGTAGAAAACCCCTGAATCCTAGGGGTTTCAGCTCAGCCTGGCCCTTGCTGTTGATACTCCTGCCTGTCCACTCACCCTTTTGTAAAGGCCAGCTGTGCCTGGTCACCAGAGTTCTGGTTTGTGGCACTCACCAGCAGAACATCATAGATAAGATGAGCAGGTTGGATGGGTGGTCCCCTCTACACATGCTGGTGCTTGTGAGTGGAGTCCAGGTTACAGGCACCATGTTCACAGCACAATGCCTGGCACTGTGTCAGTGACAGGAATCTGCAGAGATGAATTGGAGAAGCTTGAATTTCACCTATAGAATCGGAGAAAAAATTAATGGGTTTTCCTAAAATAGGCTGAAGCCGTCTCTAGGAATCTCCCCTTCTTCTATAACACCAAGGCTATCCAGTGATTCTTCCCCACAAACCCAGCTTAGCTACCCAGAGATACTCAGGGCCTTATCTCTAAATACAACAAATGGAAGGAAATGAGAGATTTAGGACACCCTGGGATGTGACCACAGGAATAGTACACCCATCATGACAGGGCTTCCATCTCCAACAATCTTTCTAAGATATTCCCATCTATATCCAAGAACTTCCCTGTTGTCAAATCCAGTTACAGCCATGAGTCACAACATTGGGACATGGCATGAGAAGTGTGTCATTAGAGGATTTTATCATGTGAGTGGTTTTGTTGTTAAGCATGCTTACACTGTCTTGGCTACTTTACTTGGCTACTATTGTGTTGCATGACCTAAAGCTGCTATTCAGAGTCACAGCAAGTACCAGGTGCCTGAGTCTGCTGCAGTATCACATGGCACACAGTTTTAGTGCCAACTGTTTTTTAAGTAGGAATACACTGTAAAAGAAGGATGAAAAAATACAGGGCAAGGGCTAGGGAAATGGCTCGGTCAGTAAAATGATTGCTAAGCAAGTGTGAGGATCTGAATTCCCAGCACCCATGCAAAAAATAGGCAATGAGGTGGGTGTCTGTAGCCCCAGCCCTGGGGGAGAACAGAGATGGGGGCTCCCAGGGGCTAGCTAGCCCACCTAGCCAAATCCAACGAGCTCCAGGTTCAGTGAGAGTCCCTGCCTCAAAAAATGTTGTAGAGAATGATCGAGAAAAACACCTGATGTTGACTTCTGGCCTCAACATGTGTACATGCATACAGTCCCCCGCATGTACAGCACATAGCAAAAAAATTAACAACAAAGTCTATTATTATCAAGTACTGTGTACTGTATATGAGTGGATGAGTATGCTTTTATAGCCGGCAGCTCAGTGGATTTATTTACATCACATGAGGAATGCATGAAAGCTATAACACCAGTAGGTGACTGGCGTCTTTCTGCACCATCATAATGAGGATCACCACTGCACGTAGTCTCTCACTGGCCAAGCTGTGCATATGGCAGGCATAACTGTGTTCTCTCAAATCCTCCCTTTAGGGCTCCCTCGGTATCTTTTACACAGCCTTCACCAAACCCTCTTCTTTCAGTCTTTATTTTCTGTTTGGCAATTCATTATGTCTTTCTTACTGAGGTACAGTCTTCAGCTTAACTTTTAATTTGATGGACAACACTAGGACAGAGTTCTAGGTCACCGATTTTGTCTACATTGTCACCCTACATAAGAATCAGATCCCTAGTCTGCAGAGGTCATAGGTCTGCAAGTGACTCCTTGAGTTTACATTTCATCCCTAAGCTCTTTTCTGAGCTTTGTCTTGGAGTGCCAACTGTAAATTCTTTTTTAAAATTTTATTTATTTACTAATTTACTTATTTTTCGATTTTTATTTTTATTTTATATGTGTGAGTGTTTTATGTGCATGTATGGATATAGATTCGTGTTATACAATCCCCGTGGAAGGTAGAAGAGGCATCAGATCCCTTGGAACTGGAGGTAAAGGATGGTTGTTAGCCACCTTGTGGGTGCTAGGAACTGAATCCGGATTCTCTGCAAGAACAGCCAGTGCTCTTAACCACTGAGCCTCCTCTCCAGCCTCTCACTAGATAGTCTTTTCCACATCTCCATTTGGCTTTCTAAACAATATCTCAAATGTAAATCAATTTTCTCTTCTTACCAACTTGCTCTTCCTGAAATTGTCCTAATTCCTGAGACAATAACATGGAATATCTGCCCAGGAAGTCAAGTCTTGATTTCTGGTTTCATATCAGTCAGTGAGTCTGGTAACTCTACCATCAAAATGTAGGTCAAGCCTGCCCTGCCCTTCTCCACTGTGATTATGCTAATTTAGAACCACTGGCATCCCTTCATCAAATGGCAACAATGACCTCCACATGCCTCCCTGCTCCATTTCACCTGGTCCATTCCCACAGAGCAGACAGAGAGCTGTGGCAGTTGCACAGTCAGATGCCGCGTGCTCAGGCTGATGACCATGTAGATATTTCCTTCCCAAAAGCTAATACGATAAGCTTCCCCCAACTCAGACTTAGTTGAGTTGGGCCTTACTGAACCCCAACTCTCCGTGTCCCTTTTGCTTTCTCGTGTCCCATATCCCAGTCACTCTGCTCCTCCAATGTGCTGGAGTTTTGCACCTCCAGATCTTTGGATGTGATTTCCCTTGTCGCTTTGCCTAGCTGAGTCCTTCCTCATTTGGAAGGTTTTGGTTTTGTGTTACTGTCGGTCTCTCGCAGCAAACTTGCCAGATAACTCTCCAAAGAAGGCTCTCCTCTCACCTCCAGTCCCCAGCTCATTCCATCAAAGGCCCTAGGCAGTAGCTAGTGGCTTGTTTTCCTTTTTGTTCATGGCTGGTTATTCCCCATAGGACAAGAGATCCAGAAGAGCAGGGAATTGCTTGGTTGTGCTAACAGCTGCATCTTTGTTATCTCTCCAGAACAGTTCCTGTCTACAAAAAATAGTCCGTAAACACTTGTGAATGACTTGGTCGCTTTTTAAATTATAAAGCTATTTGTTTTTCCTTCATTTTCTGACACTACTCTGTGGTGAAGGTTTTGATCGTTACAGGGAAGATCCGGTTTCATTTCCAACTTTAAAATTTGTTCAAAGAAGACAGAATTTTGAGATATGGAACAGAGATATTTGTTTTTAATTCTTAGCTTTTAAGAAGTTTAAAAGCTTAATGATAACAAGCAATTAAAGACTAAGTTATGACAGCAATTAGGCATCTCCCAATCTTTTCTATTTTCCTGTTTTTGACTTTTATTTTATCTGAATTTAGAATGTAGTCATAACCATGGATATTATTGTTTGGGTATACAATTGTTGAACTTCTATAAATACTACCAAATTAACATTTTTGTTTATTTCAAGCATATTGGTTCCAAGATTATGTCATCCTAACACCTCTTACTCTCAAGAATTACAAAATAAAGATGTTGATAGGGAATTCATTGCTACAATGCCTGGGGATATGAAATTGTATCTATAAAACACTGATGTAATGCTCTGAGCTCAGAATCTAAATGGATACTAAATCATTTTGTGGCACATTATATCATTAAAATATTTTTACACCATTCCAGGCAGAAAATAAAACAAAGTTGCAACTAGCAGGTGTGTGGCTTTAAACATCCCACTCAGTAGTCAGAAATTCTGACTTAAGATCGTCTCTGCAAATGTTGACAGACAGGTTAATACAGCACAGTTTCCAGTACAGAAAATGGAAAAGAAGTATTCCTAAAATGTATTGAAAAAAAGAACAGTTATGTGGAGATTGTGGCTGTGCATATAAGGTCAGCACTCAGGAAGATGAAACAGGAGAATTGCCATAAGGTTAAGGATATTCTGGGCTACATAGTGAGTTCCAGACTAGCCTGGGCACTACTGTGAGACCCTGTGGCACACACAAAATCTTAAACATAGTACACTGCACATCGAAATAAATGACTCAGTGTAAAATATTCTTTTATTGGAGAAAGAGGAAAAGGAAAAAGAAATGACAGGAGAAAGACGGTTCACTTAAGACGTGCCTGAGTTAGTGTAAGTGCTCCGACGTCTTGAGCTGCAGAATCAAGAAAACAGTGTCGATCAAACATTTACCCTGAGTCTTCATTCTCTGAACATGTTTCAACCACGAAAAGCATGGAGGCTTTGTAAGAGCGATCTTACCTCAGTGAGTACTACAAAGCAGGTGGAGGGACAAGACAGGGCTACTTGGAAGGGGCAGGACTTTAGTCCTGAGTCTTGAAGGGTTTGATATATACAGATATGAGATGTGTGGGGGGGGGGGGGGCGCTTAAAAGAACACTGGCTGAAACAGCAAACTTTGGTGTGGTTGGGGAAAGTGGATCAGGATGAGCTGTGGTGGGTGTCATGCTGTGGGCTGCAATGTGGGCATGCAGTGGAAACCACTGGAAATATTAAACAGGTGGAAGTGGAGGGTATTTTAGGAGGGAAAACACTTGATGCCAATCTGACTGCAAGGAGGTAAGTTCAGATGTAATTTGGGTACAAATGCCCCCAAAGACCACTGTAGGGAGACTTAGTCCCCAGCCTATGATGTTATTGAAAAGTGGGGGAACCTTTAGGAGGTGGAGCCTGGTGTGAGGAGGTTAGGTCATTAAAAGAGAAATTGGGACTTCAGCCTCTTCTTGTCCCTTTCTCTTTCTGTGTACCATGAAGTAAAGAGCTGTGTTCACTACACACTGTGTTCCAGGATGTTCTGCATCACTAGGGGCCCCGAAGCAACGGAGCCAGCTAGTCATTGACTGTAGCTGTGAGCTTGAAAATTAACCTTTCCCTTCTGAAAGCTCTTTATCTCATTTGAGATAAAGAACCGCTGTGTTTTGTCTCAGTAACAGAAAACTCACTAACACATTTCAGGCATTCCATGATGATGATAATTTTTGCAACAGTGTTATGAAATTTAATCCATTAAAGATCTACACTCTAATGATATTAATGTCAATAGAGATAAAGAGGCAATCCCAACAGGCCAAAGGAAGGGAATCAGAAACAGAAATTCACCAAATTCTATGATATATGTGTGTATATATATTCATATATAATTTTACTTAATTTTCATCGTGTCCATTCCAATAGCTATTATTATTATTATTATTACTATTATAATTTAGAGATGTTTGTGTTTCAGTAACTTACTGGGGAAGCTGCTTAAGTTCAGACAACAGAAGTAGGGAAGACTGGATGTGTGATGGGTTAAAATGAGTCTGTGTTTTCCACTTGCTTGCTGTATAAAGCCATGTTTGTAGTTTTGTTATTCTTTTTTTCCCCTTAAACCTGGCACCTAACATTTTTGTGTTTGTATGTGAAAGACAAGGGCCGAGCAGGTAACATGAAAAGCAGAAAGGGAAAGTCAATTTAGTTTTAGGTTTTCATCCTTAACAGTATTTGGTGTTAGGGAAATGAAAGATGAGATCCTGGTAATAAACAAGAGTCCATTGATGGTTAGTCATCCATTACCAGTTTGCCAAGACAAGTACCGCTAGCTTTGCTTTCAGGCTGCTCCTCTGGGTGACTGTGGCCCAGGGCTGTGCAAAGTGGAGGCCTGCGGAGCAGAGGTGGCCAGCTCTGCGTGTTCTGAGGAAAGGGAAGTCCTCCCGTGGAGATGGAGGACCACATCGGGCAATTTGGATGCACTTGCCACACGGGTCTAAACAGCAAAGATGCACCAGAACTCAAAAATGCACCTCTCATTTCAGATGGAGAATTTTCAAACTGGGAAACTTCCTAAAGAAAAACAGAAGCTCGAGTCCCATTTCATTACCCAGCAGGGCCTCAGAGTCATGAACTTTCTCCCAGTGCGGAAACTTCTCTGGAAAATTCATTTCATGCCTGTCTACTCCAGTAAAACACTTGACTGAACTGTTACAAAACAGGAGACTTGGCGGAGTGAATGAGAAATCACTTGATACCCAGAGCCACTTGGCGTCATCAAGCCCAATGCCTCTGACCATCACTTTACCTGCAATCCTGAACTGTGACCTTTTCCCAGCAGAGGGGACTTTCTGATTATTCCTCTGCCAGGTGCCTGGGAAGCAGACACAGCATACATATCACACTCTTTGACACTGAAAAATGTGTTTCAGGCTGTGAGGTCAGGACTGTAGTCACCGTCAGCCGGGGGAACGAAGTCTGGCCAGGCCTGCTTGGTAACTATCAAATCTCTTTGAAAATCTCCACTTGGTTTCTTTTCCTCTTAAGGTCAGGCCCCCATTGGTTACCCTTCTGCTGCTGAGCATAGACAACCAACACGATAAGACCCTCCTGTCTCTTCCAGGGCAGCTTCTGCCCAAGAATTTATGTTTATAGACCCATAGGCAGTTGTCCATTCCACCACACTTGTTCAGAACCAACTTCTTTTCTCATGTTCTCTTACCTTCTTACTCTCAGAAGACGGTCTAATGTCTTCTTCTTCCAAGAGCAGGTTTATCTTTTCAATAAGAATTTATTAATAATTATGCTAAATCTTGAAAACATAAAGGCAAAGCAAGACATCAATTCTGTCCTGACTGGACTTAGGGAATATGAAGGCCAATCTTCATAGTCAGCTTGGCTGTACTGAGATCCTCAGAGAGATCTATTTGAAGAAAGAAAACCCACCCAAAGTGTGTGGTGCCATCCCATGGGCTGGGGCCCCTGACTGAGGAAAAAGGAGAAAGCAAACTGAGCACCAGCATCCATCTCTCTCTGCCTCCCGACTGTGGATGTCATGTGACCATCTGCCTTACACTCCTGCTGGCCATGTCTTCCCCTCCATGATGGACTAAACCCTCAAACTGTGAACCAGGATAAACCCTTTCATTCCCAAAACATTTTCCTCAGGTATTTTCTGTAGTACTAGAAAAATAACTAATACGTGGAGAGATCAAGGGAAAGAAACACAAAAAGAACAAAAAGAGTCAGAGCCAACCTTTCCAGATGAATTCAGTGGTGAGATGGACAGGGCAAGGGGCCATGGTGGGGTCAAAAGTTTCACCCAGGAGGCAGGGAAAAGCTCAGTCTGGACCACTTAGAATATGCAAATGTCATGCCTTAAAAAATAACAGGTAAGTAAAATGGCAGATCTGGTAAGTAGCTTGGTTTAATCATTCCACATTGCATGTTCACATGAAGGCATCACATGTGTCCACACATGGGTATAATTACGATTTTCAACTAGAAATAATATTAAGGATTTTTTAAAGCACTGCTTGTGATAAACTTCTTAAATTCCCTTCCATGAATCTAGAAAGCATCAATACCTGTACAATATCTAGATATTGTCTATACCTTCACAGTATCTAGAAATCATCTAAACCTGTACAGTATCTAGAAATCGTCTATACCTTCACAGTATCTAGAAATCATCTAAACCTATACAATATGTTTTTGTTTGTCTACTTTTGCTTCTTTTTTACTTTTTTTTGAGACAGGGTCTTGCTGTATATGCCATGTGGCTTAGAATACATGCTCCATCTCCCCAAGTACTGGAGTCTAGGCAGGCATCACCATACCAACTCTATAAATATTCTTAAAACCTTTCTTCCTATCTCAGAAAAGATATCTACCTTTTTTTTTTCTTCAAGATAACACTTCATGTCGCTCTTAAAAATACACGTCCTCTTCTAAGGTTCAAGGTAAGTTAAGAGAGTGATTAAAAGTTTAAGAAAGAGAAAAAAATATCTCCTGTTGCCCAACTCTTATCTTTAAAAAATGTATTTATTTTTATTTGTATGTGTATGAGTGTTCTTTGTATGTGTATGAGAGTGTACTGCTTTTGAGTACACCATGTGTGTGCAATGTCCATGGAGGCCAGAAGGAAGCATCAGATAACCCTGGAACTGGAGCTATAGATGGCATTCAGGGCCATGTGGCTGCTGAGAATCTGACCTCTACAAGGGCAACCAGTGTTATCAACTGCCCCGACATCTCTCCAGCTCCCAACTAACTTCTTAACCATCTTAACAGCACTGATTTTTGTCTATATTAACAGTTTCTTTTCTTATTTTTTAAATAGTTATAAGCATAACCACCATATTCTGTGTCCCTCCTCTGTCCTCCTTTGGGACTTGACTCTTTCAGTTCTGTCTTGACTGTCTTTCCAGTTCCCAGCTCTGCTCCTGTAAATCTCATTCATCCTAAAAGAAAAGAAGCCAAGTCTCTCCCTCTGCCTTGGGTTGTGCACTTCAATCTTACGGGTTCTCCAGGGCCACAGGTGAGGCCAGGCTAGCTTCCTCTGCATTCCCCCCTGCTCTCTGCAGCTACCCTCCTTGAAATCCCTTAGCTAGTTCTGCAATCATTTTCCCTTATTTCTCCCGCTGGTCCCTCCACATCTACCTCTTTCTTACGTGAGTTTCTCTGTCCACCCTGGAAGGGTCTCAGCCCTGGCCAACATCTCTTTCCTCACTGGAACCTTTCCCCCGGGGCCTTTCTCATGTCTTTGCTTAGTTCATTCCAGACTTCTTGCCCGCAGCTCAGTCTCATGCTTACCTGGACCCCTCCAGTTCAACACCTACTAACTGGGTGCTTCACCTCAACCTTAGCTTTGATTCTGCTGGGAAAACGAACACCATCTTCACACCATCTTCATTTCTCCTTCTTTGGTTCCAGAACGTTTTACTGCAAAAAGAGTTCCAAATCTGTCGCTCATTTCACACTAGTTTAAACAATCAGATGGTGGCTTTCTCTGTCTCTGTCACTCTCACTCTCTCTCTCACTCTCTCTCTCTTTCAAGTGTGTCCCTCCTTTCCTTCCTCCTTCTTGCCTCTTTTTTTCTTCGAGACAGGGTTTTGCTGTCTCATCTCGATCTCATGTGTAACACTGTAGTTCCTCAGTGCTGGGCCCGCAGGTGTCTCATCACACTGTAGTTTATGTGGTCCATTAGGCAACCTGCTGATCAGAGTCCTGCTTTCCAGTTCTTCTTACCACACTTTTTCTTCCATGCTATTTCATAAACCACAATTCCAAAAATGCAGAGAGTTCTTTAAAATACCACTTTCCTGTCTAGAAAATTGTTTGATTTTTCCACTACCAGCACCAAAGCCCACCTCTCTTACCTAGTGCCGGGGCGACAATGTACCTGTCCTCCAGTCTGCTTTCCCCACCTCATTTCTTTTGGTCACTGGTCCACACACCCTCAGAGGCAGCCACATGCACTTCCTGGAGTCTACTTTACAGCTCTGAACCCCCATGAAAGTGCACAGCTCCCAGGGTCTGCCATGCTCCTGACTTCTCTGTCTTTCTTGAAATCCTGCCCACGCTGCCAGGCTCAGCTCAAATCTTACTGTGACTGCAAATCTTGCTTTCTTGGGGCTCTTAAGAATCCCTTTCTTCTCTGCATCCTCACAGCTGAGTGATCCCTAAACCTGGCTGTGCTCCGGAATTAGCCGAGAAGTTTTGAGAGGCTATTGATGCCCAGTCTGTCACTGATATCCCTTAGTCAGAGCACGTGAACATAAGCTGTCTGTATTTTTTTCCCCATTTTTTTGTTATATGAAAATGTACAAAACATCAGATTTTCTATCTTCACCATTTTCAGCCCATCATTCAGTGGTTCGGAATACACATGTGACATTGCCTCCATCTCTGCCCTTCTTGTGAAATTAAACTGTGTTCTCAATAAACAACAGTCCTCCTCCCTCCTCATACCTGGCAACAGACACGTGACTCGATGATTCTGATCACTTTACCTCATCAAGTGGAAATATACAATACTTGTCCTTAGAAGACTGGCTTCTTTCCCTCAGCATAATGTCTTTGTGCTGAAACACGTATCCCAAATTCCTTCTTTTTTAAAGCTGAATAATATTCCTTTGTGTTTATGTAGCACTTTTAGATTCTTCAACCATCCATCAATGCACACAGATTTCATGTTTTAGCTCTTCTGAATAATGCTGCTGTGAACACTAGTGTTTGAATCTCTTCTTCAGCATCTCACTTCTTACCAACACACACTATGACATGTATAAGCAAACACACACATGTTGTGTAATAATCAAATCAGCCTTGGTTTTAATTCTTCTGGGTATAATAAACCTACAAGTGGAATTCCTGGGTCACATGGTCATTGCATGTTTAATTTTGTTAAAGATTTATTTTGTTTTTAATTGTGTGTGTGTGTGTGTGTGTGTGTATGAGTATATACATGTGAGTGCTGGTACCACAGAGGCCAGTGATGTTGGACTCCCTGGAGCTGGAGTTATACGTAGTTGTGAGCTGCCTGATATGGGTGTTGGGAGCTGAACTAGGGACCTCTGCAAGAGCAGTACAAGCTCCTTAACTCCTGGGCCATCTCTCCAGCATCTTGTGTAATTTTTAAAAGAAGCCGCCATGCTGTTTTCTACAGTGGCTGCATCATCTTAGAGTCTTACGCACAGGAGCTCTCGTTGCTCCAAATCCCCACTAATATTGCTTGTTGATGTTTCTTTCTTTATAGTAATGTTCCCAGTGGGTGCAAGGGTTCAGTAATTATAAAAATCAGATCGGAGTTAAAGTATACATATGTATATTTTGTTCAAGACAATTGTGAAAATGCAAGGAAACATCTTGTACATAATGAATATACACTAATAAAAGTAGATTTTAGGTGCTTAGACTTAGATAAGCTCAAATCATAATTCATGATATAGTATTATTACTGCACATATATGACCCCTATTAAGGATGGTTTTGTGTGTATGCACATGTATGCGAGGGTGCCCATAGAGGCCAGAAAAGGGCATTGGATACCCTGGAGCTGGAATTACAAAAGTTGTGAGCCACACGTTGTGGATGCTGGGGGCCAAATATTGATCTTTTGCAAGAGCAGCAAGCACTCTCAACAACTGAGCTTTTACTCCTGCCCCTTAATTGAATTTTAATAATGTAGCAAGTGTCTGAGATCCTGCCACCTATTTAAAAACCAGAATATTGTAATTAACTTATTATCTATGTGACTCTTCTTTATTAACCCATTTTTTACACTAGAAATAACCACATTTCTTAAAGCTTTTGTTTATTGATTTTTTTCCAATCTCTCTTTTTTTTTTTAAAAGGCTTTTCTGTTCTAAGCCAGGGATGGATGGTGGCACCTACCTGTAGTCCAAGCATTCAGGAGGCTGAGGTAGGAGAATCAGAAGTTTATGGTGAGCCTGGCTACACAGTGAATCTCTGTCTCAAATCAATCAGTCAATCAATCATCAGTCAATTGCTTTTATTCCATCTCTGCACCTCTGTGTAAATGTACATATACTTAAACTGAAGATGAATCACTGTTGAATGGTTTTGAACTTGGTAACTATACTGGTGCTTTTCCAAAGCTCAAGGCAATTCTCATGCACAAGCAGAAACAGCCACTACAGGGGCCCTTTGTACACAGCCTCTTTGCCAGGGTCAGGTATGTACACGCAACTTTCTCCCGCTTGTTTGTTCCATCCCAGCCTCTGTCAGGTGGCGCTGTCCATATTCAAGACAGGTTTTCCATCTCAGCTCACTGATCCACATGCCCATCCTCTTTGGAAACACCCTCACAGACACACACGGAAGTAACCTGGGCTAACTTTGTAGTCCTTTCTCCATCCAGGTAATTGACATCTAGGATCAGTCATCATACACAGTCACAGAGAGGGAGACTCAGTTTCATGGACCAGCAGGGAGGCTCAGACTGGAAGACACTGGCTTCATCTTGGGAAGATATCATTAGTTCCTTCTTCATTACTTCCCTTAATGTCCACAAAGTGTATGCTTCAGTGTATATTAAGGTCCGCTGATTGCAACAGGTTACAGATGGTCTAAGCAAAGACATGACTCTCTCTACTCTGGGTCAACCTGGTTCCAAGACAAGGAGCTGCCTTCTGGATTCACTCTGTTGTCTCTGAGGTCTCTGAACATATGCCAGAAAGCTGAGGTTCTTTACAGGGCCAAAGAAGACAATGGGGAATATGATCTGCTCTTCTCCCAAGTTGGGGAAATCACTGGGGCATGCTGGAACCAAGCTGCAAATCCCTTCTTACTGGTCTTAGACTGTGACATTAAAATTCTCATCCTTCTCCATCTGGTCTAATGTCAGGAACTTCCTAGTTCTACTGACTCTAACTATGAACTAAGAACCAACACACAGACAAGACTGAGATGTGCAGGAAAGAAGTAGGTCCAGGCCACTGCACCAGGGTCCAAAGGATAATTCTGCTGGAAAATTTAAAAAATGATAGCATGATACTTGCAAGTGAAAAACTCCCAGAACCTGTAATGAATGACTTTTATTTTTTCTGGCTCAGATGGAAAGGATTGTAATAGTTTATGCATTTTGTCTCAGGATATCAGAGTGGCTCTCACTTGAGAACTGGAACAGAAGTTTTGTTTACGAGAGGGAGCTCAAAGTCACAGTTAATGAAACTGTCATCTTGGGGATTTAAATACATCTAAAATTTTAAATTTCCAGCTTTTTTCTTGTGTGGCAGTCTACCTGTCCACCGGGTCCTCACGGTCATTCAGCCATAACTATTTGTTTGTTCTAGAAGTTGGGCGGCAGCAGAGCTCATCATTTCTCCTGCACACACATACCCTTTGCAGGCAAACACACGCCTACCTCCACACCCACACAGCTGGCCTGTCCACAGCCCAGCTCGAAAGAAGCCCTGGCTTTTAAGAGGCTGTTTTCTTTTCTTTCTTTTTTCAAACCCAATCTTACTGAATCCCAAACTCAAACAGATATGTCAGTGAGAGGCGCAGCTCAGTGGTTTGAGATTAGATGTCTTTAAATGACAACAATGGGAGCAGGAGGCCATTAAAGTCAACATTTAATAAGCTGAGACCCATTCAGTGTCATCACAGTTGCCCGAAAGCCTTCCCAACAGTGTGTGGAGAGAGGTGTGCAAACTCTCCAAGAAGCATTTAAGAATCTTTCTGCCTTTTGGACCCATGGCAAGGCTTGGGGTTCCAATCGTCATTAGTTTATTCATTAATATTCATTAGTTTCTTAACTCAGAGAGAAAGTAAGGACAGTGAGTGTATTACAGTTTTTATTTTTTAGTTTTGAGACAGGGTCTCATGTAGTCCATGAGGGCGTCAAACTGACTACAGCTAAGAATGGTCTTGAACTCCCGACCCTCCCACATTTCCTGAGTGTAGCATTAGGAGTACGCCTACTTTACTGTGAATAAGAAAATGAGGACAAGTGATGAGATCTGCCTAATTAACCCACAGCAAACTTGGCCCTGAACTATTTGAGGGTCAGTTTCATACATCAGTTGTCAAAATACGGTCCTAAAGTTTGAAGCTGGCTGAAGGGAAGGGATGCCTAGCACAGCACACCCTTCAGGTGATTCTGAGACAGGGTCAAGTTTAAGGTCCACTGGGTTTATCCATTTCACTTCGCAAAAGAACACCTGGTGTCTGCATATTTGCATATTTGTCAATCACAAGGCGTTGCTTACTGATGCGATGGAGAAGCCTGAGGGTCTCTGGAGCAGGGGGGCCATATTCCCAGCATTTTTACCATGCCTAAGAAAAAAGGGGAATGTAAAGACAGATAAATTGGCTCCTTGATCCACAAGGCATAAAATCAACTGAGTGTCACAGAAAGGTAAATAAACCAACCCACACAGATCATCTTTTTGTTCTTTTTGATAAGAAACATCACGTGTTTAATTTTCTCTTTTTGGTTAAGTTATGAGAAATTTAATTAAAAAAAACAAGAGAAACCCTTGATTTTTTTAAAAATTGTAGTTAAAATTTCTATTACAGTTAAAAGAGAGATATAAAATCCTATGGAAGAGCTTGTTTTCTTAAACAACAAATATTTTCATTACATTTCTTTTGTACCTGGCCTATTCCTTAGTTTATAGAGGTGTCCAATAAATACTTATTGAAATTAAAGCAACCATATATATAGTGACAAAAGAAAGGAAGAGGGAGAGGAAGAGAAAGAGAGAGAAAAGAGATATAAATACGAAATTAAAAAAAAAAAAGGATGGAAACAGATACAACCAGCTTTCCATGTCTGCAGGTTCAGTATTCATGGGTTCAGCTGACCACTAATGGAAAATAGTTTTAATTGTATCTATATTGGACATATACAGGCCTTTTTGGTCATTGTCCCCCTGAAATACAGCAGAAACACCTATTCATATGATATTTAATTATATTAATTATTAAAAGTCATCTAAAGATGATTTTAAGTATTCAGTGGGATGCAGATGTAATATGCAAATACTGGGCCACTTTAATAAGGGGCTTTAACTTCTGAGGATTTGGTAGTCTTCAGGGGTCCTGGAATCAAACCCTCACCGACATTGAAGGATGGCTTGTACACAGAGGCGATATCAGGAGCAAAGAGAAGAAAAATCACACGAGTGGCAGAGCTAAACGATGACGCTTTGAGATACAAGGACTAAATGTTGATGAATTATGGGAGTAAGGCTCGTGACCTCTAACTTCAATGATCTAGCTTCTAGGAAATAAAACATTTCCTGTTTTAAAATTATTTCTAAAACTTGTGGTCTCTAAATGCTAGCCAAGTGTCATGAACTAGGAAACAGACACTTAAGGATGCAGGATTCTTGCTGTTGTGGTTTAAATATGAAGTGTCCCCCAGGTGTCTGAACATGGGATCTCCAGCTTTTGGTGCTGTTTTGAAGGAGGGGGAGCCTCCCTGAAGTGCTCACTGAGGGTGGACCTCGAATTCTGATAACCCAGCCCCACTTTGTGCCCATATTCCACTTCCTGTGCACACAGTGTGACCAACTAACTTATGTTCCTGCCATCTTGTATTCCCCACCTTGAAGGACTACATTTTTTTCTTAGATTATAAATCCAAATAAGCTCTTCCTTCCTAAAAGTGTTTCTCGTCAGATATTTAGACATAGCAATGAAAAAAGTATCCAATATTCTCTGTAATAGAAAGGATTCCTTTCTTTAAGTAGAAGTCATGAGTTGTTGGTTTATATAATACTTGTGAGGAGTGAGGCAGATTCTTATATCAAGACAAGAGAGAAAAAGGAGATGGGAGTTATTTAAAACACCACTGTGCAGAGAATATTTCTCATTTTTAACTCACGGCAGCTGTTTCATGAGTTTGGGAAACATGGCTCAGTGGAGCAAGGCAGGTGAATTTTCACCACGAACCACAATCCACTGTTCACCTCTCAACCAGTCAGTACCCTGCTTGGTTTCATCTCTGAAACAGGACTATATCCTACTACTATATAGTGCATAATAACTAAGAAAAGTGTACCGAGAACTCAGAAATGCAAATGCTTGCTGACTGCCTTTTAAAGTCATGATACTGTTCTTTAACAGAAACCTAAGAATACATGGGCAGTTGTAGGCAGATTTAGCCTAAGGAAAAAAATGTGAGCAGATACAAGTGTTGGCAGGAGACATCTCCCCACTCTCCAAGAGAGACATGGTTGTTCAAGGAAGACACCAGAAAGCACAAACTCCCTCTGTATATAGAAAAAGTACCTGGCAGCCTCATCTTCAGAGACAGAGATTAATTGATTTCCAGGCAGTTAACACTTTCAGAAAAACTGGATCCTTTATGCAAATTAGCTGGGTTGGAAATCACTGGGCCATAAATAAGAAAACGATGTAGGGAAACAATCCACACTTCCATTCCTGCCTTCTGAACTCAGTGAAGTGCTTTTATCTGTCTGCAGGATGAAATATCCAGTAATGAGGATGAGACTTTGGTGCAAACAGAATCTGGAAACAGAATCTATCTTATAGTCAGTTCTGATCCTTCCCAAGCTTATTTGAAGGTGCCAGTCACTGGACAGATGACTTAGTAGCTATCATTCACTGTACTTCACACCCAGAAAACAAATGGAAGGCTTAAACGTTTTTACTTAAAGAAGAACATTACAAAGAAAGCAAAGAGGGAAATAAAAAGGAACACGGAAGATGTGTGTTCTGTACATGTGCACAGATGCAAGTACACCCACGAGTGAAATGTGTTCTCCTTTGGTCTTCCTTCTGAGGATGGGTAGCCTGGACTGGGGTGTCCCTGTCATCAGTGTCATTGGTGAATGCGATGGCCACAATCCCAATAACCATTATGATGGCCAATCTTGATTGTCCACTTGATGGGATTTAGACTCATCTAGGAGATACCTCTGGGTGTATCTGTGAGGGCGTTTCCAGATAAAACTCTGAAGAAAAAAGACCCACGCTGAAAGTGAACTGTACCATCCATGAACCGGGGCCCTGGACTGAATTAAGAAGGAAATGGGGAAGCATGAACACCAGATTCATCTCTGCTTTCTGACTATAGGCACAACATGACTAGCTGCCTCACCTTTCTGCTGCCACAATGGCTGTTCTTGCTACTCTGACTTCTTGCCTTGATGAGTTGTACCCGCAAACCATGAACCCAAATAAATTCTTGTTTGTGGTCTCAATGAAAGACTAACTCCTGTAGTTACTTAAAACAAGAACCACCCAGATTTGTTCAGAAGTGAAGTGTTCTGATTTCTCTCAGGACTGTCTTCCTTGAGCAAAGGGTCTATTCTGTCATCAGCAGATTCAAGCATGGTCTGGAAAAGGAATGAAGAAACTTTTCTTACAGAATATTTAACAAGAGTTTTTGTTAGAGAAGAATTTGCCTTTTTTCACTCCCTATTGACCAAGAACAGCATACAAAATCACAAACCGATGTTATTAGCCTAAGCCCACATTTTGTTTACAACGTTGATTGCAGATAGTTTTCTTGCTTCCAACCTGCTTTCAAGGTCCCTGTTTCCAGCACTGATATTATCACAATACACACACACACACACACACACACACACACACACACACACTATTCTTGGTTGGGGCAGTGAAAGGTCATGAGGGAGAAATACAGAATATAGTTTAAGAGTAAAACTATGTTTAGCTTAACTTCTAAAAGTTGACTACACAGGGAGTCCAGGGCCTGATTGTTTATATTGTTTTCCCAGAGACTAGCTAAATTTGAATATGCTGATTACACAGTAGGATAGGAAGGCAGATTGAATGTATAGTATTAAATGATCTCAAAACATATGATTAAATTTTTTTTACAAGATTAGGTAATATTCCCATTTTAACAGAAAGTATTTCCAGAAAATTCATTCACATGCTGGCTTTCTTCCTTAAGTATGTTGTCACAATGATGAGAAAAGTAATGAATACTGTGATCCCATGCATATCTTCAAGGCCAGGAGCCCTGGACAATGGGAAGCATTTTTTTTGAACAACAGTATGCCTGGACAGCAGTCACTGCTCTTGAGTCAGCTGAACTGATGGAAATCCTTCTTTTTTAAAAAATATTTTATTTATTTTTATTTTATATGTATAAGTGTATTACCTACATGTATGTAAGTGCACTCATGTTGTGTAATGCACATAGAGATCAGAAGAGCTGACCATGTGGGTGTTGAGAATCAAACCAGGGTCTTCTGTAAGAGCAGCCAGTGCTCTTCACCATTGAGCCATCTCTCCAGCCCTGTAGAAATCCTTCTTAAATCAACTCAGCTACATGAAGATGTATTATCTAGGATTCTCTCTGTGTGTTGTCTTATCCATAAAATACTGGACTTGTGACATTTTCTATTAAATTGTCACTCAAATTTCTAAAAAGTCAAAGAATGAGACGAGATTGGTTGTGTGGCTGCTAAGACACTATCACCCAGTGGGGCTTCAGATAAGATGGGGAGAGCCTGAGGCGATATGTGGCAGATCCCCAAAGTGAGGGAGTCTAGAGCTAAGAGAAGAGACACAGGTGGAACCTCCTCATAGTGTCATTCGTGCTGGCCTTAGGGTTCCTTTTCTGCTGGAAGTAAATTCAGAGCTACTTTTACCAGGGTGCATCTTTTGGTTTCCAGCCTAGCATGTCTCCTGTCTTTATGAATAGACCTTGGCAGAATGCAGAATGTAAAAGACAAAGGAGGCATTTCAGTTACTTTGTACATAAGGAAACTCAAGTGCTAACGCCTGTGTTTATGAACCAAATGTCTTTATGCAAACACATTCCTCTTCTCTGAGATCACATTCTTTTCTTTCCTAGCAAGACTCAGGAGTCCTGATGTTTATTGAGTACCTACCACAAGCTGAACATTTTACAGACGTTGTTTCTTGAACTTTTCACGACTAGCCACGAAGATACAGACGAAAGTAGACAATGTTAACAGACAACTGGTAGAGTTGGGGTTCAAACTAGTGTTTGCTACAAAACCAGAGCATGTCTTCGCACTGTATTCTAATCCTATCAACTTGGAATTCTCTGTTTTTTCTTGAGACAGGGTCTCATGTAGGCCAGGCTATCATAGCTGAGGATGACACTGAACTTCTCACCTTTCTGCGTCCCCCTCCTTTGTGCCATGTTGGGGATCAAACCCAAGGCTTCATTCCTACTAGGCAAGCACTCTGTGGTCACTTCTGGAGTGCTGTGTTAGAAACACTGACCAGGGGGACTTATAAAAGAAAGAGTTTATTTAGCTTACAGTTCCAAAGGGGCAAGAGTCCATCATGGCAGGGCGGCATGGCAGCAGAGGTGGCTAGAGCAGACGCAGAAGCTAAGCGCTCACATCTCCAAGCAGGCACAGGAAGCAGAGAGTGACTGGTCATCTGTCAAGGCTTAAGAATTCTCTAAGCCTGCCCCCAGTGACGTGCTTCTTCCAGCATGGTTATACCTTCTAAGACTTCCCAAAATAATGCCACAGACTGGGAACAAAATGTTCCAATACTCAGAGTCTATGGGGGCCATTCTCATTCAGACCACCACGCGCTCTATCAACTGAGCTGCATCTCTAGTCCGCCAGCTTGGAATTCTAATATATCCTCCCTCGTTGCTTATTGTCAAAAAAACTAAGTCACCCCCCCACACCCACACATGCACATTTTCTCTTTATACCTGTAGTGTAATGGTCTGGAACATAGACATTGGAATGAAACATTGTTGTCTAAATATTAATCGTGGTTTCTTTATGATGTTTTCTATTAAGTTTCACAGCCCACACTGCAAAGCCCACCTTGCGTATTATGAACAAGGTATATAGTCACTCGGATTTAATTTTCTTCTTATAAAACAGCCACAGTGAGTGTCCATAGCTTACAAACAGTGTCTGGAGGAGCCCTCACTCAGTCATGGAGTACCGTGGTACCTGAGTCTAGAATGGAAAAGAAGGACAAGTAAGATCTTTAAGTTGTAGTTTTGTTCTTTGACATGTTTATTAGAGTCTCTGGATCGTTTTAAATACTAAGTGAATATTATCCTTGACTTACATCAGTAAAGGTCAAACTTTTGAGTAATGTTACTCATGTGTGCCTGGGCTGGACAGTGAAACCTCATACTAAGTAGGAAGAAATTAAAATTTAGATTAATTTAGAGACCTTTGAGCTCCATGTCCACTCTTTTCTCTTAGATTCCTTCACTCTCTCAGTTATAGTGACAGGTATCAGGAGCCATCAGAACTCCCTGATAGAACAATTCAGTGCCTACAAAATATCCATTTTACTGAAGATCAAGGCACAGATTAGTCATAAACTGAAGAGTGATTTTTTTGCCTGTTGTAACTAAAAATAGGTAATGTATACAGCTAAGTTCAAAGCAGCATTATTCATGATGGAAAATGATGAAAGTAACTGAAGTGTCTAGCAAGAGAGGAGTGCTGGGACTGGAGAGATTGTTCAGTGGTTAACTGCACCTGCCGCTCTTGCAGAGGACCCGGGTTTGGTTCCTAGTGCCCGTGTGGCTCACAACCACGTACAACTCCAAAAAGTGAGGATCCAATGAATTCTTCTGGCCTTTGTGGGCAACGGTTACACAGGTAGTACACATGCACACATGCAGGCAAATACCATACACGTTAAATTAAAATTACAGAAGAAGAATGCATAAACAGAATATTATTTAGCCTTAAGAGGAAGGAAATTCCAACACATTACAACATGGATTAGCCTTATTATTTTAAGTGAAATGAGCCAGTCATGCAAGCATAAATACTGTCTGAGTCCTTGTATATAATAATGATACAAGCCAAATTTCACAGAATGATCATAGGGCAGGGGAGAGGAGAAACAGGCCACTGTTTGATAGGTGTAGAGTTTCAGGTTTGCAGGATAAAATGTGGAGATTAGCTGCACAGCTATGAAAGGGCACTTACCATTAGTAGTTACACATTAAAGAATAGTTAAGGTGGTAAAGTTCATGTTACATGTATTTTATTATAACTAAAACAATTAAATACAGATGTTAGCCAAACCAACTGTGGCTACCAGGGTGGCCCCCAAGTTATCAGAAGGGTGTTCTGCTGTTACTGATTTGTTAGATCTGACAAAATTATCCATGCTTTTGCAGACAGTGGCCAGTTTCGGTGTTGTGCTGCAGCTGTGATTTGTGTTCCCTCATGCAAACAAGAGTTCAGGCCTCTGACCCCTGGCCTTTGATTCTTCCTTAAGGAACTTACAAATATGACCCTTGAATTAAGGGCTGAGAGTGGAGGACGAGCTTGAGTGATCCGGGAACCTTTCCACACGGGAGGTGAGACGCAGTCCTACTGCCTTCCCTGCAGGGCAGCTGTGGGAAGTCTCAGGGCTGTCAGATGTGATGTTATTGCTTCTGGCGACATCATTAGAACCCAAGGTGATATCCCAAGGCTTATCTGTGTTTTTTGCCTGGTGTGTGACTCGCGCCTGCAGCTTATTTCGGCAATTCCTCCAAGCAGGAAATGGTTGGGTCTCTTTATTAATAGGGCTTACTTAGGTTTCTGTTTTCAAGTCGTCAGGTTAAAATTACTGCTTATTAATTCCTTTAAGGGGTGTTTGAATTTCATGAGTGTGTGTGGATTGAATTTCCTTTGTTTTCCTTGGGATGGAGGAAGGCTAAGCCAAACATTTAATGTTCCAAAACAATGAGCATTGCCTTCAAGTCCAATGTATCAGTTAACTGGAAAATGAGTAGCACCAAAAATAGAAATATAAATAAATAGGAACCTATTCATTTTACTGTTTTTAGACATTAGCATAAATTCCTTATTCTTCTCCCTCCGACTTTCTACATATTTTGCCACACGTATACATGTGTTTGGTACATATATTACATGTTATTTTGAAGTATAACTTGAAACAACAGCCATGCATGTCATTGAAAGACTAGAGATTTTGTCTCTGTTATCTAGGATGCATATCTGATAAGATCTTTCCCAAACACAGCTTTCAAATAGGTCTGGCTGGCTCCACAGAAATCAAACTACAAAGTGATAGTTCTTATCCTATATGTCTTATGGAAAGGTGAAGCCACTCCGAAGACCAAGTGGCATCTGTTAGTGGAATGGGGCCCAAGTAGCCTCTGAGCAGACTGCCACTGGGGGGATTGGCCACATCTGTGATTTCCATCAGCACCCACTTTCGTCCACGAAGAGCCCAGGGCAGCTCGTGGTCAAAGTACGGAAGCTGCTTTCAAAGGACTTGAGATGAAAGGATCCTAGGACTCAAAAGGCTTAGTGCAGTGACGAATTCTCTTTTGCACAGTCCTAAGAAACCCAACCTTAGCCTTTTAAAGTGTTATTTCCAGGATACCAACCTCTCAGGAGACTAAAGAGCAGCCACAGCAGCAGGCGAGACCATTGGATGTGACCAATGGATCAGGATAAGAAAAACCAATTATTTTAGACCCGAGACCGGCAACTAAATCAGGGCACAGGCAAGACTGAGCCACACGGAGAAGCCCAAAAGCTGATTCTCTGACTGGATGGAAGAAACCAGAAGTGTGGTCATTGGAAACTGACTGTAACAGGAGAGCAGTGACTAGAGGAAGCAGCATCAAGCTTAACATAGAAAGAAAATCAGTTCAGAGGACGACTGGGGGCCCTCCCTTCCCTTGGCTTCATGTAAGAAACATGCATGAGTGAAGCTAGTAGTAGACAAATGGGAGCTGCAGGTGCTATGTAAATGTCCTCTAAAGGGTCATGTGCCTTGTGGCCCAGTGCTTTCCCTCAGCTCACGACCCCATTCTTGGGAGTGCTTTCCCATTCTTCATAAATTCTCTCTCTCTCTCTCTCTCTCTCTCTCCATATATATATATATATATATACACACACACACACACATATATATATTTATTTTATGTGCATGTAGGTAGGTGCACCTGTGTTGTGCAATGCCCCAAGATATCAGAAGAGGGTGTCAGATTTCCTTGGAACTGGAGTTATGGACGTTTTTTAGCTGTCATGTGAGTGCTGGGCATTGAACCTGGGTCCTCTACAGAAGCAACCAGTGCTCTTAACCACTGAGCATTTATCCCAGTCCCTTTACTTCAATTTCTAGCCATGTGTCCTGGTCTGATTCTTTAAAGCAGGACACCAGAACTTGGATCCTTTGATAGGTGCTCCTGGGACATTCCAGTCAGGTGCTCAGGGACTCAGATCCTGCTCTACCATGAGTTTAGCATGGGCTTCAAACTCCTAATAAGAAGAGGAAGTCAGGGCTTCAAATTAAGTTTCCCTTTCAACGGCCACCAAGAACAGGTGTTTTCTTTACTCAAGAAAAGAGTTCCCAGGGCTGATTTCATGCATAGCTAAAAGCAGTAATAGGATTCCCCTCCCCCGCCATGACAGGACCTCCTTACATAGCCCAAGCTGGCCTCAAACTTGTGATCCTCTTGCCTCAGTCTTTGGAGTGCTGGGCATTTAGGTGTGTGCCACCACATTTGGCTCTTCTCCAGTGGTTTTGAACTCACTGGGATCTTGTAAAAGGATCACTCACTGTTTTCTCAGCTTTCTTGGGAATGTTTGCCATACCAGGATGGTTCTCCTGTGGAAACAGTTGAAAAAATATTTCACTTACACTTGATTTACTTCTTTAATATTTTGAGGCATCTCACAGGCACATTTCTCGATGGGACATAGTGACTGGTACTTAAACACATTCCATGTTCCCGTCTAACACAGCTTGTTTGGTGACCATAAACAGGTACAGTACTTGAACCTTGCAAAGCTTTGCTCCTTTTATCAACACTCCTGTTTTTATAAATGGTTAAGGTCATCAATCCCATTCCTATCCAAATTTCCTGGTAAACATACGTAAAGTATGATTTCATGGGAACCCAGACATTCTTAATAAAACCTTGAAATCTCAGCTGCACCAGACAAGACAATAGTCTGTGAAAGTTCACTGAGCATGTAGGCTCTGTGCAGGGCCTTTAAGATTTTGTTATTTTAAATTACGTGTGTGTGTGTGTGTGTGTGTGTGTGTGTGTGTGTGTGAAGAGGTTCACATGAGTAAAGGTACCCACAGAGGCCAGAGGTATCAGACCCCTTGGAGATGGAGTTATAGGCAGTTCATAGCCACTGGATGTGGGCTCTGGGGATGGGAACTCAGATCCTCTGCAAGAGCAGTGTAAGTTCTTAATCACCAAGCTATCTTTCCAGACTTCATTTTCTTACCATTCCATGAGATAGATGTCACTGCCCTGACTCTATAGAACGCAAGACCAATGCTTGAAGATGTTGAATGACTGTGCAGGCAGCATAGTGAAGAAGAGGTAGAGGTAGGTCTCAGCTGAAGAATTCCAGAGTTTGCTTCATTCATGATCCCATAAGATAAATAGCATACATCACACAGGCTGCATAAAGTCCCCAGGAAATCATAGGGAACCATCTGCAAAGCCCATTCACTAATTTTTCTCTCTACAGTTGATTCATAGGCCAGAAAAGTAGAAGTTCCCCTCCCTCAATTGCCTCACCTGTGTGGATTTCAGTCCTTTTCAAAATGAACATTTGACCCATGTGCTCTTAGAGAGCAGTGAGTAATAGAATCAGACATAATGCCATTGTTCATCCTCCCTAACTAAACAGCTATCCCGGGAATGGAGAGATGGCTCAGAAATTAAGAGCATTGGCTGCTCTTGCAGAGGACCTGGGTTCTAGTCCTAGCATTCACATGATGGCTAACAACCATCCATGACTCCAGTTCCAGGGGAATCCAACACCTTCTTCTGACCTCTGTGGGCACTGCATGACACTGGTGCACTATTAAAATAAAAATGATAAATAAAATATTAAAAATAAAACTGCTAACCCTCCACAAACTTCTGGTGTTGTATTGCTTATACTGCCGTGACTAAATGCCTAGTATCCAACAAAATCTCACAGTATCCCGCCCTTTCATTAATGTATTCATGCCTCTCTTCCGGCTCTTTAATTCACTGGAATTTTTTTCCTGTTTATTTTTTTTTGAGACAGAGTCCTCCTATAGCCCCAGGTTGCCTGGAACTCACTGTGTAGACCAGGCTGGCCTTGATCTCATAGAGATCTTCCAGCCTCTGCGTCCTGAGAGCTGGGATGAAAGGCATGTGCCACCATCTCTGGGAAATTCACTAGATTCTGTCAGCGGCTGCACTGCACTGGGACATGACAGCACTGCGGCACACGTGAACTAACACCAACTGTGACCGCATGCATGAGACCTGCACAGAATCAAGCCAGCCAGAAAACCAGCATAATTCCCCTACTGGGGGAGGGCCTGATGAAGTCCTACCACAAAGGTGGAGACATTGCAATGAATGGTTGTTGGGGGAAGAAGAGTCCGGTGCCCATGCTCCAGTAGGTTGTGCTATGCCCATATACGTACAGGGAGCACTTAGTGGACTTTTATAAAAGAGTGCATGTATTTGGGAGGGAGTACTGTGAGGCAGAATGGGGAGAAAGTCAAGAGGAGGGAATGCGAGAGACATCTGATAAACACATATTATATGCAGGTACGAAGTTCTCAAACAAGGGCTGGAGACATGGCTCAGCAGTTATAAGCACTGGCTGCTCTTGCAGAAGACCCAGGTTCGAAACCCAGTCTTTCATATGGCAGCTAACAACCATCTGTCACTCCAGTTCCAGGAGATCCAGCATCCTCTTCTGTTCTCTGTGAGCATTGCACAACATGGGTCACTTACACACATGCAGGCAATACACTCATACACATTAAATAAAAACAAATAAAATGGAAAAAAATTTAAGGAAATTCTCAAACAGTAATAACAAAATTTTCTACATTAAAAAAAAAAAAAAAACAGACACAGAAGAGGCTGCACCGAGCTTCAGCATTCTAGCTAGCTGGTCACTAAGTAACTAGACAGATACACAAATACGTGTTTTGGGTTTGTTGCTCCAGAATCACCTTGCAGTAAGGCAAGTAGAAAACACTGGTAGAGAAATGAGGTAAGGAACAGGGAAGTACAGCAGCCTGTCAGAGGAGAACTATCAACGAAGACACCAGGAACGGCAAGGGCAGCATGATCCCATGGGCATATTCTGGAAGTCGGTGTAGAAGTCAATTCAGTGTCTACCGCCACCAGCTTCCTCATCATTACCATTATCTTCATCACAACATCATCACCACTATCATCTCAAGCTCTACCCCCGCATCTAATGAGAATGTAAATTTTGAACAGCATTGGCAGACAGCCAACTGCTGTAAGTTACGAAGGTTGAATATGCCTCAAAATAAAAGGACAGGAAAACTGTGATCCTCAGTCACCACCTCCCCCTATCACTTTGTCGGAGAGCTGCTGCTACAGGATTGACTCTCACTTGGACACTGTATAGGCAAAATGAAGTCCCTAGACAAAAAAACTCTTAGTGGTATTAGCAGAAAGTAGTTCTTAATATGCCAGCTACTGTAAGTCCAGCTGCTACACATGATGTTAAAAGCTGAGGTTAAATTGTGATAGTACTGAGTCAGGTTTTAAAATACATTAAATAGATGAACGTAGTCAGGGTTTCATCTAGGCTCAATCTAAAATTCTAAATAAAGCAGTTGGTTTACCATCTAGAGAAATACCATTATCACATTCATTTTAGCAAACGTCAAAACAAATAGAACATTATTCTTTATTCAGTGAGTATTTCGGTCTCTGCCAAGTAGACCGTGAGTGACGTCAGGAAATAACCCCCGTGTCTCATTTGCTTATTATAATTCCTAAGATCAACCGTCAAGCATGGCAGAGGGTTGCATGACCAATGCTCTTCATGGTAATGACAAAGTATGCTCTGCGTTTATTCTGGAGTATATTCAATAGCTGAAATTACAATGGAAAATAAAAGACTTGACTCCAATTATAACGTTAAATTCTGGTAAAGGCATTTGGATAACATCCAGACAAAGCAATGGCTGCTCCAGACACAATAAAATACTATACAAGAAAAATAGTCGGTACATGTATGTACATGTATGATTTTTAATGGGACTATACTGTACAAAGGTAAACATGTATTTGTTCAAAAAAATTCAAAATGAGTCTAAAGTTTCCAAGTTGGCTTTGAAACCAATTAATAGATAGCAACTTTCTAAAAATAGTGATGTTTTCAAATGTGATATCAGTTTAGGGATTGGAGAGATGGCTTAGCAGTTAAGAGCACTTGCTGCTCTTTCAGAAGACAGGAGTTAGGTTCCCAGCACTCAGTTGGAAGGCTCCCAAAGGCCTGTAACTCCAGCTCCAGAGAATTTGACACCATCTTCTGGGCTTTGTGGGCACCCACATACACCTAACAACACACACACAATTAAAAATAAAATAGATTTTCAAAACTATATTGGCTTATGAATTCATATAATAAGTTCAATATTGAACTTTACAAGATATAAAGATAAAAATATGTTAGCTATATCCTTTAATACATTTTGTTCAATGTATCAAACAAATTTAAAAGTATTCAAAATATTGTAAAATTTACCCTTGTTCATTTCTCAACCAATTACCAAAAACTGAACACTCCTCATTTAGAAAATGCAGTCGATACATGTGTATTTACATTTTTGACATATGGAATTAACAGAATCCTACAGAGCATTTTCTGAATGCTGCCCACACTCCCTTTACAGCCCCCCCATCTCCTGTTTCTCTGTATTTGACTGTTCAGCGGAAAAACAAGTTTTATTATGTCATTAAGTCTCTCCTGAGTCATTGAATACAGCATTTTCCTGTGCATTTCATGACACTGCAAATGAGCTGCCTTAAATCTTGCTTTTACCAAAGTCATCTCTGCTTTCATGAGGGTTTTCTGCTCTGGTCTGGTGTACTCCAAAAGGACAGGCAGTAGAGCTTTCAGTCATGTATTTAAGTGTAGTGCGATTGATAGGTTCACTGATACTATAAGGCAAAGCTTGCCAACTTGACAATTCACTCTTCAGTCTAAATTTTGTTAAAAAATTGTTACTGGGGTTGGAGAGATGGCTCAATGATTAAGAGCACTGGCTGCTCTTGCAGAGGACTCAGGTTAGTTCCCAGCACCCACATGGCAGCTAGAAATGATCCATGACTCCAGTTCCAGAGGATTTGACACCCTCTCTGGCCTTTACAGGCACTCATGACATGAGTGCACATACACACATGTAGGCAGTACACTCATACACATAAAATAAAAAAATAAAGTATTTTTAAAAATTGTCAAGAACATCAGCTTGGTTAGAAGAGGGAGACTTATTCTCCTCAAAGAAATGAAATGAATCTTCTTCCCTCTAAGGCAAGTGTAGGCTGAGACCAGAATGCTGGGGGTGGCTAGGATTGCTCATTACAAATGACTCACTTAGGATCCTAAAGAAAGAAGTGTACAAACAGCCCAGACCTTCAGGATGAAAATGAATCTGCGCAGACAAGTCTTCATTGTGTCCCAAACATCTTGGGTTCCAAGCTACTGCTCCCTAAGAGAAGTGCAATGTGAGCCACATGGGGCTGGAGAGATGGCTCAGTGATTAAGAGCACTGGCTGCTCTTACAAGAGGACTCAGGTTAGTTCCCAGCACCCACATGGCAGCTAACAACCATCCGTAACTCCAGTTCCAGGAGATCCAAAGTCCTCTTCTGACCTCCGCGGGCATTGCTCTTATATGCCGGCAAGATGCTCATACACATGAAAATAAAAACAATAAATAAAAAACTAAAAAAACCCAGCTCATATATGTGATTCTAAATTTTCTAATAGCCCCATTAAAAAAGTGAAAAGGCATTATGTACGTGTATAGAATTGTCAAAGAACAAAATTAATTTAAAAAGGAAAAGGTAAAATTCATTTCAATGTGGTATTTAGATCAATGTATATAAAATGCAATTATTAATATCTGTCAGTCTTTTTTCACACTGACTTCAAGATCATGTGTGAATTTTACATTTATGATATATTTTAATAGTCCCCAGATCATCTTTGCTGACCTGCTTAGGTCTAGACAATCTATTAAATGAATCAAATTGCTTTTAAAATATTTGCAGGATCTTTAACAGCCAGATCAAAGCCTTCACTGAAGTCATAAGGCTGAAACTACATTTTTACTATTGTAGGTTCTGATTTCTTTCATTTACACTGAGAATTCTAGACATCTAACAGCCTTTTCTCTAAAAGGAACTTTGCCATCCAGTTCAGCTTCCCACACTCTCATTCCCTTAAGTTTGTGTTATGAGCGCACCCCTAGACACACAATCTGGCTTCCTGTGGTCTTATCCACGAGCCCCTTGAAGTTGCCTTGGAAATTTGGAAAATATTTTAAGTGTGATTACTTTGGTACGAAAATCACTGTCAGTATGTTCTGCTTTAAAATGTGAATTGCCTAAGGTGCAGAAAAACCTTCAGTGAAGGTTTTCATGTGGCCAGACAGACCAAAAAGCAAATAGCTTTGTTGTTTAAAAATTTATGTGTGGTAGGCCTCTGGTTAAGTTCAAATCAGAAAGGAGACTAAGTATAGCCTGGTTGTTTCTATAGGAAGCTCAGTGTGATGTACATGAAAGCTACTAGACCAGTATACTTATTTAGCAAGTTTATACAATACATGGTGAATAAATACACAAAATCATTCCATTTCTATAAAGTGGCAATAGAGTATTAGAAATGCTGAATTAAGGAATCAATACCATTTACAATGTCAAATGAAAATATGAAATACTTAACTCTGACAAAGAATGCACTCAGAAGCCTGTGAAACTTTGCTGAGGGAAATTAGGAATTAAAGGAGAAGAGTAAGTCAGGAAACTTTACTCATGTGTCAGAGGGTTCAAAATGGTCAGAATATCAATTTCTCCTAGTTTTTTTCCAGTGCACCAATGCAATGCCAATCAAAAGGCTAGCAACTTTCTTTTATAAAAGCAGATTCTAAAATTCACTGAGGATCCAGAGAAAATGTGGGAAACAACACAATTGAGTGTAGCCGTGAGAGCTGGGGAAGCTTACGTCACACAGAAGGGTAGGAATGAGAAGGAAGCCCTGATGGCAGGTCTTCCCCCAAATATCTTCAGATAAAAGATGTAAAATATTTGTTGTCTTGGGATTTAGAAAACAACAAACTAGACTGGTGTGACACGATCCAATGGACTGAACCCACTAAGTATGTGCTGGTTGTGATCAAAGTCAGTTGTTAGTGGAGGGTCTTGAGTGCTGGGGATGTGCATTAAATAAGCTACTTTCCCACTTTATAAATGCAATTTTATCCACTTACATGTTTTTTTTTTTTATTCTGCTGTCTTTAGCAAGACTTGAAGTAACGAATTTAATAAGCCAGGAATATGGCCAGAATTTATTCTCTTCCATTTATATTTTTACACCCTTGTGTGCTCCCCCAATCTTCCTTTGACTAGAGGGGAGATGACTGACTGACTTCCATTCTGTATTGCTAAATAATGGGGGCTGGGGACCAAAGGACTCACGTGCATGTCCCACTGTCTAGACTTCTTATTTTAGATCCATCTAATGTTTGAATGGTACAATGGAACATTTTCCAGGCCAGGAAGAGTAGCACACAGACTGGGCTGTCGTCACAGTCCTCGTTAGGCTAGGACATTTCCCATCATTGTTACAAGAAGGCACGTGGGAACCAGGCTGCGGGAAATGAAAGGTTTCATCTAGATGGACATTTACCATGCAGACCCCAGTGTCACAAAATGTCTTACGACGACGGCATCTCCAACTCGGTGCTTCCCTTGCTGAGAAAAGTTTGGCTCTTTCTAGAGAGAAATTGGTGACTAGGGATTCCTCGTAACTGTGTAAATATTTTCTCCATGTTTATGAAAACTAATTGTAGCAATGAATAATACTTACTGTAAGAACTTAGGTTGATATTTCAGGGATGCCACTGACTGTTTTAGGAATGAGAAAAACTTCTGGGTGTGAGTCTGACATCAAGACTTTCCTTTTAAAGTTTTGAAATGATAATGGAGGCAAATGAGCACCACGTACTGTCTTCCCTGCTAAGGGAAGCAGTCCTGTCTTTTCTAGAACTGGGGCTTTGAACGACTCAGGGCTGCCTGCATTTAAACTCCACTTTCATTTTTGTGCTGTCTGTCTGGCCACCTCTAAATGCAGACAATGCCTTCCACTGGCTATTGTTCACATGCTCTGGTGTGACTCACCAACTTCACCACCTGGCTCCAGTTAACCTCTTCATGTCTATACCCTCTAGAAGCACATACATATAACCATGTAGGTTGTGTTTTCTTCTGATTTGGTCCTGAAAGTCCCTTTCTAATGAGTGGCTATAAATTGTGGCCCAGCTCTGCTGGGACCCTGGGAAATTTGGCCACAGTGTTTACAATGTACCTTTCACAGACTGCTTCTTTATTCTGGCGGATGGCCTGATGCCTAAGTATCCAACCATAACCTGATCTGAGAAACCTGTTTATACTGGTTGTGAGCCATCACAGTGTTCAATGTCCACAAGACTAGATTTAGACTAATTTAGGACTTATATCTCTGATATGACTTTGAGAACACTTCCAGTCAGGTTTCACCCAGGAGGGAAGACCCACCTTGAATGTGGGTGGCTCCATCTCATGGGCTGGGGTACCACACTGAATACAAATGGACAAAGGTAGAAGCCAGTTGAGGCTCAACATTCATAACTCTCTGCTCCTGGCTGTGGACACAGGATAACCAGCTAGAGATGCTTCTGCCCCGGCACTCCCCACCATGAAGACCGCACCATGGAATTGGGAGCCGGAATAAACTCTGCCTGCCTCACTGCCTTTGTCAGGTATTCTATCACCCAATGAAAATAGCAGATAACCAGTACATGATACACGGGTACACTCACTGCTTTGTGGCTCCTGTGTGACCACACCCACCTTATTTCTGCAGTGACAGCACTCCCTAGCTGAGCCCTGACTGGAAAAGAAGTGGGATTCAGGTGCGTTGGTCATGGAAAGCGCAGAGGAGCCACACACACACACACACACACACACACACACACACACACACAACCAAACCAAACAACTCACAAGGACTCCCAGAAGCAGCTTGTTATTCAGATCGTGGAAAGCAAAGGGCAGCATGCTTCCCAGCTTTACATGGCAACAGGAGAGAGATGACTGGAGTACCTTATATTCAACCAACAGGTGGGGAGCAAGAAAGACAAAGGGAGCAGGCTGTGGGCCAAGGTCTTTATTGGGGTGCAGGGTGTTACCTGAATGGATTTCTTAAGGACTGTTCTGTTTTCATTAGAATTATCCAGTCATTAGTTGTACAAATTGATGCCTTTCACTGAGACATTCAAAGCAGGTGCGTGTTCTGCTGTGACCATTTGCATGCCCCCCTCCCATTCCTCGCCTGTCTTCTCCTCTCCCCTAAGCACATCATCTTCCCTCCCCTACCGTCTGCCTTCCATTTTCAGGTCATCATTTTTTTTCCACATATAACGTGTAATGCTTTTCTTCCTGTGTCTGGCAAATCTCACTTAACAGAATAATCTCCATTCACTGGGGGACATCTAGTTGGTGGGTTTCCAGCAAACAGGCACACGTGTCGGCTAGTCCCACTGACTGAGAGTTAGTTACTGCTGTCCCTCTAAGCCACCTATAGATGTGGAGATGTGGGGGCAGTGGTCAGTCACTGCCTCATAGGGAAATGAACATCTGATTCGTCCACTGGAGGAACTGGGACAAGGGAAAGAACTGGAATTTGTTAGCACTGACCAAGTCCTGTTCTTAGCACAACGGGCATTCACAAAAGATGCTGAAGAAATACAAAACTCTAAGAATTCACTGCCACATGCTAGCATCCCTCCCACCGATTCCATGACACACTTCCTCTCCAGGTACGAGACAGCCATATGGAAATCATTTCAAGACTATATACGGCCTGACTTCCAGCAGACTCTGGGTCTTTGCCATGTTCCATTTGTTTTAAATACCTTTTCACACACAGTCTTTGTTTGGGTATCTTCAATGGCACCTCAGCTTGGGGTGTATTTTCTTTGAAAAATTCCTGTTGGACAGTGGCAATGGGAATTAAGGCTGCTCATTTACTCTTTCACTTCTCTGGCAATCCTACTGTCATTTTGGCGGACCATATTTTCTAAAGATGCCCACAGCTTTATCTCCCACCCCACGTGCTGCTGTCTAGCTTCTTGCTCGTCAAGAGTTGGAGGCAGCAATTAAGAGAGTCAAGTGCGCCTCCTCTGCATTCAGTAGCCAGTAGAAATGGATGGAAACAATGGCCCTGGTTTCCAGGACCAGGCCAGGAAAAGGCATGCATCTTTTGTCTGTTTCTATCAACGTGCTGGCTCTGGGGGAAGCCAACAAGCCTTTATAAAGCCCTGTGACCTTACAAGTGTCACGCTGGAGAGAACACAATATCGGTGTTCCCAGCAATAGCTCCGAAGTTCTGCCAGGATGGCCTGTAAGAGCTCAGCCAATCAAATAAGGTAACTCCAGGTATCCCAGTCCCGGGCATCAAGTCACCCCAGATACTGAATGTCCCTGTTGAGACCAAGACCCCATAAATTCTGTTCTTTTCAGCTTCCTGTGACACAGAACCATGAGCATAACCACGTGGTTGGTTCAAATGAATTAAGTTTGAGGATCACTTGTTACACAGCATCAGGTACTGAAACACTATTAGGTAAATATTTAAGATCCCACACTGTAAAATCATAAGGGTGGGGACTCTAGTCTGGATTGTTTATTATAACAGACTTTGGCCCATGCCTGTCATGTTTAAGTTAGTAATTTTAACTATATGAATAGATGAAGGAACCAGTGGATGGGTACTTCCTCCTCCCTGGCATTTATCTACCTCTTTCTTAGAACCTAAGTCTGGTGACAGCTAAAGACAAAGGTGCTGCTTTCCTCGCCTGTCTGTTCTGTACCATCGATCCCTTCTGTGCTTCCCTTGAGTATTCCTTTCTCTCATGAAGTGATGGAGAGAAACGACCTGACTGATGCGGGTCTCAGAAAAGTCCATCTGGTGCAGTTGTTAGAGGACAGAGGGGATTGGACGGACGAGGCTGAATGCAGCACTTCTCTGAAGCATGGTTGCTAGAATTTGGTTGTGTTAATGCTTTGATTCTCAGGATGGCATCTACTGGGAGGTGGTGGAGCCTTTAGGAGGTGGGACCTAGCGGGAGGTTCTTAATGCATGGGAGAGGCATCCACAAAGAGAACTGTGGGACCCTGGTCTCTCTCCCCCTCTCTGCTTCTGGTTTGAAATATACTTGCTTGCTCATCCTTGTGCAGCTGCATTGTAATCCTCATCCTGAGGTAAGGAGCAACCATCCTACTAGGCCAAGTAGACGTTCAACCTTCAACAGAGTGTCCTCAAGAAGCCTCTTCTCACACACAGCTGCTTTGGGTATTTTGCTGTAGTAATGTGAAGCTGACAGTACAGTAAAGTTCCTGAGGGTTCAGAACCATTCACTGGAATGATGCTGCCTTTCTCGTTCTACAACCCCTAGGGCATTAGAATGGAAGAGACTGGAGAGGCCACAGTCCTACTCAAGCAGCCTATCAAGTCTCCTCAAGGAGTGTTAGCTCGAGCGGGCTGGGGAGTCAACATGAGGCATAAATATGCAGGTGTCATGCTGAATGAGCTGATATCCCTGCCTTTAATAGTCTAGCCTGAGCCAAGCAAGCCTGTTGATCTGAGTGCTATCCCTGGAACCCACATAAAAATCAGATGCAGTGATGTGCATCTGTAATCTCAGCACTCCTGAGGAGGGATAGAAGGAGGAGACATCAAAATCATCCTGAAGCTCATGGGCCAGTTGGCCTGGAGCACTCAGTGTAGCTGCAGAAATAAGAGAAACCTGCTTCAACCAAGTGAAGGTGAGAACCAATTATCTTCATCTGATACCATGGCACCTGCACTTACACACACACACATACACACAGACACACACACACACAAAACTTAAGACCAGGCCTATTTTCCACATGTGATGGTGTGATGGTTACTCTCCATTGTCAATTTGACTGGTTTTGAAATTGTCTAGGAGACACATCTCTGGGTATATAATGGTGTTTCTAAAGAGGTTTAACTAAGGATGGAAGAGCCACTCTGAATCAGAACAGCACCATCCCATGGGCTGGGGTCCCAGACTAAGGGAAAAGGAGAAAGACCCCTAAGCACCTGCATTTATGTCTTCTGATTCCGGATTGAGAGTATGCTGTGACCAGCAGGCTCACGCTCCTGCCACCTTAATGTCCTGCTATGATGGACTGCACCCTCAAACCATGCGCTGAAACAAACCCTTTTTTCCTTTAAGTTACCTTTGTCAGGTGTTTTGTTACAAGAAAGGTAAGTAACACACTCTTCCACTTGAAATTCTTTCCTATCCACACACACACATACACACATGCACACATAAACATAAAGCCTACTTTAAGCATATTCACTTAGTCAGGCATTGTGGCATATACCAGCAACCAAGAACTCAGAAGGAGGAATGGTATAAATTTGTGGCCTTGTAGAAAGAAAATATCTCACTCTGTTTAAGACAAATGCATCATTCCATGCTGGAGTAATTGCCCCAGTTACAGAGACAGAATAAGAAAGAGAAGGAGTTAGAGTGAGGAGGAAGGGGCATTTTTCTTGGTGTTGGCTCAGTGATCTAAACTGTTGAAAGTTTAGACACAGCAGGGCAGTTGTACACATGAGCCCACAGTGCTTGGGACAGCATGCGCAAGACCTGCTCAAGCTCAAGCCAGACAAAAGTCCAGCGTGGAGGTGGCGAGGGGCCATGAAGTCCCAGTCCTAGCTGGAACGAGCTGCCGGGGTAGGGAGAGTCAGTTTCCTTTGAGTATGTGAAGCTTGTAGGTTGACCAGGCCCACACCTAAAAGCATTTGGAGAACACAGATTAGACTCGATGAGCCTTCAAAAAAATCATAAGGATCATGAAATGAGGGAGTGTGCAGGAAGGTTAGGGTAGAGATGAGGGAGCGGGTCCGAATATTGTAAAAATACGCTGTATGAAATTCTCAAAGAATCAATACTACGTTTAAAAAGATCATAAAAAAAACTTCTTTTTTCAGAATCTCATTTAATCTGAAATAGTAACAACTCATGAGGCAAACATAATTTCTAACTTATAAATGAGAAAATTGATGCTCAAAGAATTTGAATAGCTTTATAGACACCGGAACTACATCTTTTAGACAATTCTGACTGCCCCCAAACTCCAGTTTTTCAGTTGTGCTAGAGAGGATTCTGGGATGACCTAGAAATGTCCAACTAGGCCAAAGAGGCACATTCAAAGAGCATCATGACCTGGGGGTCATTTTGACGGCAACACTACACAATTTGACCTTTATGTTGTTATCTCACCTGTCCGAATTTGACTCCCCTAACACAGTTTCTCCTGGATTCCTGAGCACTTTCGGCATCTCCCCACTGAGCTGGAGATGTCCTGGCCATGCCTTGAGGTTCAACAGTGCAGGCTATAGAATTCAAGCCAGTACGCAGCACCACAGAAGAGATGGTAGAGTCATCCAGCAGCTGGCTTCCAGCCACATGTAGCTTCCTATCCAAGAACTCATTTGTTCTTAAACATGAAAAATGTCTCTCTCAGAGCCATTCTGGTCAACCACTTCAGCTGTTCGTAGCCATGTCTGTGACTTGAGCTGGTTTTTCAAACCCCGCACAACACAGTATACATATAAAATCTCTGTTTGCTAAGGCAACAGAGTCAGTGATTTCTTCAGTGTTTGCAGTCAGTGATAAAGAAATGAAGGAGCAGAATCAAGTGTCAAGGCTCTTTATCAATTTACTCTCGGGGTTGCCAGGAATTCTCAGAGGCACTGCATAACTTGGGGGTGAGGCGGTGGCAGGGGGTATGCTCTCTTGAAATCAAGCTCAGGTTGCTGAGAACACACCCCTGGATCTAATGATTGAAACATTCCAGAACTGCAAAACAAAAGGTGGCTGTCCAGAAACTCCTTTTAATTACTTTTGTTTTATGTTTCCAACTCTGTAAATATTATCTTGATCTGTTGCCACAGGGGACACTGTGGCTGCCTGGAGAATACCAACGTGATTGCTACTTTTAGAATATTTGTTGGGCCCTGAGCATTAGCTGCTAAGCAGCCCAGGCACCATGAGGGATAATTCACCTTCAAAGTGTCCTTTTCTTGATTTTTGGCTAAAATTTTATGATGCAGACTGAGCGTGCCCAGAGGGGATCCTGTGCATCGCGCTTGCCTTTTAAAAACATGCTTCATGACCTTGCACTAAGCATGCCTAAAAATATGTCAACTGCCTTTCTTAAATTCTAACTTTAAACTGAACATGATCAGGAATGTACTTCTTCACTGAGTAGGAAATGTGGCCAACCATAAAGTGCTTTCCAATATAAGCATGCACAGGCTCCTGAATAAAAGCCCCATTTTTCTTGGTTGGGAGAGGGCATTGTGTTGGAGATGATGCCTCTGCTCACCTCACCTGCTATAGCTAAAAAGTCCTTCTTTACTTTTGTGTCTTGACCATTCTTGTTTCCTCATTGAACTCACCAAAACCTGAAGTCACTGTGTCCAGGTCACTCCCAAAATATCAGGGAAGGACACAGCAGAGGATATCTAAAAGTTATGGGCATTTGCATATTTAATTTAGATCTCGTGTTTGTTGCTATGGTTTGATTCTGTATGGCCTTTGAAGCAAACTAGACATTAAACTACAGTGCAGAAATAATTGGTCCCATATTCTGAGTTTAAGTAGCTTACAATTATTTAGTGATTATAGAAAAGATGCATCTCTTTGGCGTTACAGTTCTTGTGTAGGTCAGAGCATAATACCGTAGTATTGACTTTTAGTTCTCAAATTTGGAATACATGGTTGACTATATTATAGTAGACAATATCTTACTGTGCCTGTAAGTAGCACTTGGGCCCTTCAGTTTGAATATAGTCCCTCTGGCCATCTACCACATCAAGGAAAAACAGGGATCTCACTTTCCTCTAAAAATTCTATTGCTTAGAATATGACGTAAGATTTCAAATTGTTCTCTCAGACCGGCTCAACTGAGCAGCAGGACTCAAACGTAGGATGGAAAATTCCAGACTCCCTGCTGGTGAGAGTTGATATTCATTCCAAAAGAGAAACTAAGAACATTAGAGTAAATAGGAAATAAGCTAAAGGAAACAAAGCGCTCGCTCCTGAAGAAAAGGCAGAGAACTCCAAGGGACTGAGGAGGAAGGGAAAGGCAAGAGAAAAAAGTTGAAATAATCCCCGAAAACAAAGCAAAAAGTCTGAACAGCCGCCCCCCCCACCGATTTGCTATAATTTGTCATGTCTGACATGACCAAAATAGGATTCAATTTAGTTCCCAGCAAATGACACCAACACACCCAAAGCAACGAGTGACTCATTACAGAAAATCACTTGAATACGCGATTGAAATGAAAATGAGTTTATGTTCAGCATTAATAGAACTGTTTCCTTTACTGCTAATGAAAGGCCAGAATATACAAGAACATTCTATGGGACCTAAAAGATACATTTAAAAATAAAATGAATTCTATTTTAACATAGTAATCCCGCCCCGCCCTTTTTCTTCGTAAGTACAGAGAGCATTGCAAAAGTATTCCGAATACCCTCAAATCATACTGTTGGGGAAAGAGCCACGAGGCATGATTGTGGCTTGATAGTTGAGTGAGTTACAAAACAAGTCAGGGTGGCAACTGTGGTATTAGAGTTGGTGTTTCTTGATTTTAATACTTTAGTGCTTTTCCAGTCTTCAGGAGTTCATCGTCAGCACCCTCACAGGAGGCTGCTGCTGTGCTGTCCGTGTTAACAGGCTTTCCTTTATTGAACCTGTACTTTATTTGTCTCCCCGTGCCTTTCTCACTTGACTTTCAGCTGGTAGTCATTCCCCACATAAAAATACCAGACCTAACAGGATGATTAGATGAAACCTTCAGAATAATGACTATGCACTATGTAACGTGCCACGAATGCGGTGTACTCGTGGTATACATTACGGCAAAACCTTGGTAATTGCCTGTCTGGTTTCAGCTGAGTAAAGGGAAAAAATTCTGAGGTTGTGCTGTCTTTTCCTCTGTTATTATTATTACAAATATCTGTATCGGTCAGCGAACCACATAAATCCACCACACCAGTCTTAAGGTTTGCGGACTCTCTGGAATTAGAAGTTTACCCCAAGGTAAAACAGTTCCCTAAGCCCAGATTTCCAGAGTTGTCACACATTTTCATCAGAAATGAGTTTCATGTAACCTTTAGATAGTAAGTTATAAGAGTTCAGTATGAAATTGTGGGGTAGCCAAACCCCATGGTAGGGAGGAGTGTGACCCAGAGCGAGGGCACAGTGTCCTCGGTCATCCTGTCAGCACATGGCCTCACACACAAAGGGCCGTCTTACATCTTTAGTGGAGGTTTCCTGAGGCCTACCTATCCTAAAGAGATGGTGGCACAATGACTTTTGGGCGAGGGAAAGGACAGGGATAGAAAATGCCTCAGCTTCCCACTTTTCTAACTGCTACAGTCACCACTCTCCAACTTAATGTCTGTGGAGTGTTTATCACGATGTTTCAGTCCTCAGATGAGTGTGCCAGGTCCTGGAGATTCCAAGATAATCACCACAGGCAGACAATCACTGAGGTATTGCGGCTCTGGGGGAGGTGTTTGCAAGAGATGCCATGACAAAGTACCTCGGACTGAGCTGCATACATGACATCAAAGTACCATTTTCCAGTTCTGGAACTAACAAAAGGGGTTCACAGGACTGCTTCCTGTTGGAGAGTGTGAGGGCGAATCTATTCCGTCTGTCGCTCCTGGCCTTTGGGGCCTCTCAGTGTCTTCACCTCTTCTTCTCCATGTATGTGTCTACCTCTAGGTCTAAATTTCCCATCTGTGTAGAGATACTAGTCATGTTGGACTAAAGCCCACACTAATGTCCTTACCTTAACTTGACCATCAGCAAACACTTTATTTCTAAATAAGGCGCATTCACATTGCTAGGAGTTAGAACCTCAATATCTTTGGTGGGGAACACAGTTCACTCACATCAGAGCTGTGCTCAGATGGAGAAATATTCCAGTCTCCGAACCTCCATAGTGAATCTCAGCTCCTCCTTTTATTTCAAACCACTCTGTTGCGTCAGTGCCTATGTTTTAACAGTTCTGCATGCATTTGGGAGTTCCATTTGTGTTGGGAGCCATTTGTCTGCCTTGAACTATGCCCTAGTTTTGGGTTAGGCAGAAGTCAATCTCGTGCACAGAAGTGCTGTTGGAAGCAGGAGTTTTCATTATGCAAATGATTCACACCTGAGGAGAAGTTTATTCTACGCCCAAGACTGAGGTCACATGAAGATCTTTGAAGGAAGCCAATCATGTCTTAAGTTAGTTTGCCTGTGTCAGTATTGTTTTGCTCACTTCACAGTATAAATAGGGGAGACAATCAAGGCAAGCTGCTTCAGTGTGACTGACAGTCCTCCTGAGTCTGCCTATTTCTCTCTCTCTCTCTCTCTCTCTCTCTCCATTTTCTCATTCTCACTCCCCGCTTCGGGTGCAGTCCGATTTCTGCCGGCGGGCTCCTGCACATTTGCCACAAAATCTACACTACATGCTCAGTCCTTGCCTAGCCCAACACTTCCTTTCTGAGGTCTTTTCCTATATTGAGATATTTGGTTGTGTCAGTGACTTAAAAGGTCTGAGCCAACAGTTTCACTCAAACACATATTTCGTTCAACACATACATTTTTATACGTAGTTCTCTAGGTTGTGTCTCGAGCTCAGCATACATTCTTGCCTTCAGAGAGAATCTCAATGTCTACCAGGGAAGAATGAAGGAAGAAAGACCGGAATGAAGGTTTTGGAGGGAGCAGAGACAGGTGGAGTGGGGATGTGAAGACTCAGGTCCAAATCCAGGCTGGAGTTAAGAAGGGCCTCTCGAGGAAGGTCCGGGCAGGAGAGGACAGAGACCTGAGCTGAGTCTTAATGTACAAGATTTGTCTAGACAATGATATCAGCATGGGGAAGGTAGGCAGGAGAAAGGAGATCATGCCAGACAAGTAAGAGGTGCGCACAAAAGGGTGCTGATTAAATTCTGGAAATTGTAAAAGAATAGAAGACGGAAGGAAGGAGTCCATGTTTCAAAGAAGTGAGCGTTTGAGTGTTGTTCTTTTTAACAGGGACAGTCAGGTCATGTATAGCCTGGAGAGCTTGAGCAACAGACATTTTCTTCTTAAGCTTTTAGGGCCTGGAAAATCTAAGATCAAAGTGCCAGTAGATTTGGTTCTGGGTGAAGCCTCACTTCCTGATTTGGAGATGATTATTTTACGTGTTCTCCCACTGCGGGGAGAACAAGAACTCCAATGTCTTCCTCTTTTTATAGGACACGAGTCCTATCTTGGGGCCCCTCATCATCATCTAAACCCAACCCCTCCCAAAGCTTCCACATCCAAATAGCATTGCATTGATGATCGGGGAGTCTGTATTTGAATGGGGCAGGGTGCGGGGAGAGGGCGGACATAAACACGCAGTCATAGCACAGCCATCATTGCTCTTCGCTGTGACCACGATGAGAAATGAGTATGCAAATCTGTGGGACAAGCTCCTCCCCAGATGCCTATGGACTGGATGACTATAATCCACAAGACCAAGCTTACTCAAATCCGCCAACAGTTAACAGGGCTCTAATAATGGTTCATTAGACCAGAGAGAGAACACTCTAAGACAGTCTTGTATCATTTAGTTACTCAGAGAGGCACTTTTCCAGAAACCTACTGGCATGGCCAACCTATGGCTAATAGAAGAATGACATTACTCTTTTCTGGCTTGGGTGTTAACATCACAGAGAGACTTTGGAGAGTCATTCATTTTCTTCTTATCTGTCCTATGATTAAAGGGCTACTATTCAACTCTGGTGACTTGGTATCAGAGCTCCCTCGCCCACCATCCTATGATCAACAGGAAAGCTACCCTAACCCAAGCTGCCTCTTTTTCCTTTGAATTCTTAGCCTCAACATCTTAAAATCTCCATCTGCTCTTCAAGTAAGTGTAAAAGTTCAAGGGCTAAAATCTTTGATCCTGCATGAAATGAAACAATTTTGTGGAAATACAGATCTTATTGTTCACATAACCATCAGTATATTTTTATAAACAAAACCTCAAAGTTCCTTTAAAATAGTATGGCTATCAGGAGGAAGCAGTTGATGTCATTTGTTTTTTATTTCAGTCATCAAGAACTTCAGCCATGTCTTCAACCATAGGAAAATACCAGTTATATGTCTCATTTGTCATCTTTCAGTGTAAGCCATGTTGATGGGAAGGAGGAGTCTGGTTAGAGAAAGAAAAAGACACAGTGTACAAGTAAGAAGATTCTTACTTGTACCAAAGAACAAGGTTACTAATGAAGTGATGTGGTTAACCAGAAATTGGCTCTGAGGATGGAGATTCCAGGCCCTTAAGCAATGGTATTCCTTTTTGCTCCAAGTCTGTCTATCTTGTTTTTAACTCCTTGCCTGGTGGTTTGTGGGCTGAGCTCACTGCTGGTCCAGCCCAAGGCATCATCAGGACCTAAACACACAAATGCATTTGGGACTTAGCTCATATCCCACCAGAAGGGCAGGAGAGCTGGGATTTCACAGATCGGCCTCTGGAATCCAGCACTGTCTCTAAACAGGAAGCAAAGATGTTTACAATTGCTGTCTACTTGGGAGCTGGGGTGTTTCCCTGGGATATGTTTGGTAAAGCCAGAATTCTAATTTGATGGGGAAAACAATCATTTGATATTTATAATAAGAACTAAATGTTTTCCTCTTTTTGTCCACATGTAGCCCTGGTTATTTAGAGGGGTCATTTATGGTTTGGATCCAAACTCAGCATGAAGAAAATAAGGCGTACATTCATTAGTTCACCAGACCAGAAAATTCTATTGAATACTTACTATCTTCTTGGGTTTATAAAGAACTGTTAGGCCTATGAAGAAACTATAACCAAACCACAGGACAGAAAGGTTATTCGAGCTGTTTTCAGCTTCACTGTGTTTTCCACACCTAACACAGTGTTTATTTAGTAAATTCTAGGTGCTCAACACATATTTGTCAAATACATGAATGAGATCAGTGTCTTACAAGGGCAGCAAATGCATTCCAGCTGAGAGGTGAGACAGAATGGCTGCGTAAAGGAGATGGAAGTTTAGCAATGCTTTCAGGGAGGGGTAGGATTCCACACAACTGGTGGTGGGGCAAGGGAAATTGGGTAGTGTCTTCAGGTAAGGCACGACATTGATCCTGGAGGCAGAGACCCATAGCATTTTTAGGAGACAGAATGGTTGGTGTGCAAGCGCCTGTGAAGTAGAAGAAAGGGCTGAGATGGGTGGGTCGGGGTAAAACTGGGCAGGAGGGGGAAGACCATGGATGACTGGAGAGAGGTGCATGCACGGATCTCTGGGTAGTCTCATTTGGGCCGGCACAGTGCCCCTCCTTAACTTTGAGCTTAAAAAATAAGCAACATTAAAAAAAATCACCTGACTTCCTTTGTACTTTTCCAAGTGAGTCATAGGATTATGATGTTCACAGTCAATTTTGATGTAAAGATATGAACAGGAAGAATATTTCTCATAAATTTCAATAAAAACAAATAGGGAGAGAGAGAAGGGCAGGGAAGGACTGATAACTCTGGAGCAACAAACGAAGAGAAGGCTTTCTCTAAAACCTCCCTCATCAACTAAACCCCAGATCCAATAAACATAATTATTTCTTACTAAAATGCCCCTAACCAAACTGAACTTGCCCTGTGGAGGAGTTCTCTGAAGTCAAACAGCATATTCTCGAGCCCCTATGACCTTTGTCACAGACTGTTTATCAGTGTTGGAGGCACATTCATTCCTCTCAAAATGATTCTTCCTCCTCAAGGTTATCTACAGTCCTCTCCTCACTCTCCGAGGGAAGAGTATCGAAGTGTCTGAATTTCATGGTATTGTTGGTGCCCGCCTTCCTTGATGCTCATGCATATAACAAATGAGTAAGCTTTTCTCCTGTGTCTGCTGCCAGTTAATTTCTAGGTCTCAAATATCAGTCTTCCCCACCTCTGCAACTAAATGACCATAGGCAAAGTCCCAAAATCTGAAAGATAGTTTTTAAAATGTCAGAGGAAAAAAAAACAGGTCAGAAGAAATGGGAAAAAAAGGAAAGTCAAAACTCCTAAGATTAGATTTCTCTGTAAGGTATTTACCGGAAGTTGCTTATATCACAGACAGAAGTGACAACCTCTACAATTAGCTGTCAGATCCATGCCGCAATAACAGTCTTCATCTTCATTGTGGAATGAACAGCCATTTCCACCCCTCACCATGCACTTAGCTATTTCCTCCTTACTATGACAAGATACCTGGCAAGAAGCAAGTTCAGGAAGGAGGGGTTTGTTTCGGCTCACAGTCCCGGGGGATACAGTCCATTGTGGTGGGGGACATCATGGCAGCAGGGACTTGAGGCTTCGGGTCACATTCAATCTACACTTAGGAAGCAGAGAAAGATAAACACACACCTGTATGTCAGCTTGCCTTCTCCTTTTTATTCCAAGACCCCAACCCGTGGCATGGTGCAGCTTGTGTTTAAGTTGGGGCTTCTCAACCTAGAAGCTCCCCCACAGACATGTCACTTGGGTGGTTTTTAGATCCTGTCAAGTTGACAGTCAGTGTTAACCAATGCAGGTGGGCATGTCTGTGTCTCGTCCTTTTTCACGTTCTCTTATTCAGGGGCAGCTGGGACCTCCTGGAGGACAGGAACTGGTTCACTTACACAGAATATTATTTGACACAGAACAAGAGTTCAAAGATCTATTTCCCAAATGGGATTTGAGAAGGACATTGAATTGCAGTTTCCTGGCGGTGGGGCAGGGAGGAGGGGGTGACTCCATAACAACATGAACTGCAGAAGACAGACTTGCTCAATATCCTGCAGACAACTGTGGGAACAAATGCAGGTATTCAAATGTGCAGGCACACATGCATATACCATGCACACACACCACCTTCCAAAAATCTAAAAAAGTGCTGTCTTTTGAGATTATGTGCTCTATTTCAATATTAAGGGATCAGCACATTTTCTTAATATATCCCAGTGTAGACCATATTAATATAATTCTTTCATAGCATTCATCCTTTGCATTAGTGAACTTTCTCTATCACCCAGTACTCTAGTTACTGTCTGGTGGGCTGTAGGCCATCCCCTGCTCCTAGACTCCTGGTAAAGAAGCTTGCAGTCAGTCAGGACCATCAGTCAGTCAGAGAGGACGACACAAAGCTTTTCGAATCAGTGTGTTGTGCATGTCACTTTCCTGAGGAAGCATCATAGAGAATTTCTTTGCATTAGAGGAAGAAGCCAGGGTTTAAACGCTTTCTGTGTGATAGCCACCCACATTCCCTACTTTGCTGAAGATGGCAATAGTGGGCAGAGTGGGATGGAGGCCATTGACTTACTGTTCTTCCAGTTACCATGACAAGCATGAAAGCCGATACATGTGACAGAAGGTTAGAGAAAGCAGAGTGCTAAATGCTTTGAGAAGGATTCTCCAAGTCCCAGGACTGGACCCAGAAGACGGAACGAAACTGGGGTGTGGGGAATGAGGACATTCTTAGCATTCCTGGGTCAAGCAGCAGCAAAGGCCAGCTGGGAAGCCAGTGGGGTGTCAGGACACCGGAAGTCCGGAGGGGAGAAGTTAGGGCGCAGGAGCAGCACAAAGGCAGCGTGGGTACACATTACGTGCCTGTGTGTGGATGTGAATACATGCACACACACCTGTTTGAACAGCAATCTTTATTTGCACTTACTGTCTCTGAAAAGCTTTTACCCTCTTTCCTTAATCTGAAAAATGGTACCTGAGTATTCGTAATGATAACAATATCTCACACATTAAAAGTATAAACAACTTAAAAGAAGTGCTCATATCTTTAGGACGTGACAACAGTCACTCCCTCGAAGTCCTCGACATATCCCGACTTCTCAAGTTGTGAGGAATGCCTCTCATTTCAACTTCTACTATTACATTTTTAAAATACCATTTTCTTAAAACTTGCTAAAACATTCCTTCATTATGCTGAGAAGCTGATAAGATTCTGGACTCAACACTACTTGCTTTCAGAAGTAGCTTCTTCCAGAATGCTTAGGGAGAAGGGTGGGCGCCACCTGGCATCTTTTTCAGAAGCCCGGGGGCTGGGCTGGGTGATAGCCACTGTTTGCACTCTGAATCTGCTGTCACCTCCTTAGAACTTCCTGTTCTGCCCACATAAAGGAAAAGTACCGCTCAGCAAGCCAGCTCCAGTTCTTTTTATTCTGTTTGTGGACTGTGATACAAGCTCTGTGGCCCATGTGTGAGGATCAAGGTATTCATGAAAACTGTGTTCATATTTACTGACACCTACTAAGCCTGTTACTGTTGTTGTTGAAGCCCTGGCATTCTTGTCCATGCCAAAGTTTTGCTGTTGACTGTTGAAGAAATGTTTCTCAGTTCCAGGGCTTCAACCTCATGATTGAAGCCAGGGTTCTGAGTTTTAGCTTTCCCTTTGGAGAAACCCTGCAATAGTGAGGCATTTTCTCAAACAACCCTTCTTGACTGCCTAATATAACCTGAGACCTCTAATCAGTTGAACACAACTGGAGCTCTCCTAATCCTCAATCAGTCTATAAGATATGTATTATTAATGCAATTCAGGCCAATGAACTGGAAAACTAGAGAAGTTGAGCAACTCGTTCAAGGTCTTACAGCAAATGTTCATCTAGGTTTTGCTGATTCCACTTCTCTGAAAAAAATTGCTTATTTTTTATCTGTATGAATATTTTTCCTGCATGTATGTAAGTGTTCTGTATGCATGCAAGGGTCCTGAGAGGCCAGAATAGGGCATCAGCTCTCCCAGACATAGTGTTATGGACGTTTTTTTAGCTCCCGTGTTGATGTCGGGAACCGAAACTGGATCTTCTGCAAGAGCAACCAGTGTTCTCATGCACTGAGCCATCTCCCCGGTCTCTCCGCTGCACATTTTAAAGGATGGTGTGATTCTTATATGTCAATTCATTCTTTCTTTCAATGAATATTTCATGAGCTCCTAGTAAGTGTATGGTTTCTGGAAAGTGCCGGAGCCCACAGGCAGAAATCGAACTGCACCCAAAGCGGGGAGTGAGGATGAGAAAATGTAGAGATAGAGAGGAAGAGAAAACAAAGGGACAGACTCAGGAGGACTGTCAGTCACACTGAAGCAGCTTGCCTTTATTAAGTCTCCCCTATTTATACTGTGAAATGAGCAAAACAATGGGTCAGATGTTCAACACAAAAACAATACTAACACAGGCAAAATAACTTAAGATGTGATTGGCTTCCTTCAAAGATCTTCATGTGACCTCAGTCTTGGATGTAGAATAAACTTCTCCTTAGGTGTAAATCATTTGCATAATGAAAACTCCTACTTCCAATCAGCACTTCTGTGCAAGAGATTGACTTCTGCCTAACCCAAAACTAGGGCATAGTTCAAGGCAGGCAAATGGCTCCCGACAGGAAACACAACTGTGACTAAAACAGGTGATAGCTTTCAAAAAGTGTATGCACAGGTTGCTAGAGAGAAAATATATAGCATATTATGTGCTTTTGTTTTTTATTACTATAACAAAATGTCTGACATAATTAACTTACAGAGAAAAAAGCTTCATTGTGTGTCATTATAGCCCGTGATCAAGCAGACATGTTTCTTTTAGGTCTCTGGTCAGTGTGTTGGATGTCAATGACACGGGAGCAAGTCACAGAGCAAACTACATACCTCATGGATGGGAAGCAAAAGAGGAAGAGCCAGATCCTCTTCAAGAGCATACTTTCAGTGATCTAAAGACCTCCCAAATAGCCACCCTCTAGGCCTTGCCTTTTACATGTGGGCCTTGAGGAGCATTAAGCATTCATATTATAGCAAGTGCTAGAGGAAAAATTAAACCATGACTCTAGAAAGCAAGAGCTAGAAGTGATATGATTTACTAGGGAATGATGCATTTCTGACAAAAGGACAAAATGCTTCCCGTCATGTCAAGAACAATTTCCAAACTCCTGGAAATTGTCACAGACAGCTGTCATGACAGTACAGTGCTCCCCAGCCAGCATGAAAGGATCCTCTGCCAGATAGGTGTGTTTCAGCTTTGGGAAAACCCTGTCAGAATAGGAATGCTACAACACAGATGGACTGAATGAGATGGGGCAGTGATTTGACCCTGAGAGCTGTAATTACTCCTACCTTGATTAGAAATCAACCCCTAACCCCTTCTTTCTTCACAAGGAGACTTTGAAAATTGATTCCCACCAATCTGGAAACCATTTGGTGAGTCCCAGGAGGAAAGAGCTATGTACCAATGTGATTATTGGTGTTATTTTCATTAAGTATGACATGACTGGAGATTACTGGGAAAAACCACTACAAATGAGTAAATGAGTTTCAAAAGACGTGACAAATTAGCATGTCTGAAGATTGGCCACAAAATCAGGGGGTTGATGACTCCTGTGTCTAAGCTGTGTAAATAGGCACTGTTGTAAACTAGTGTGAGTCAGAGATCTAGAGAGGTGGTCCCATCCTTTATAAAATAAGTCATAATGAAATAACGGCCTTTGGGAGGATTGTATTTCCCAGAAGTAGCAAGGTTTGTCAATACAAAAATTGAGGAAAGACGGGGAGCTCTTGCATCTAAACAGTTCAGTAACTAGCTTTCTGAGATCCCTGGGATACTAATTTGTGAACAATCTGTGAAAGCCATTGTTAGAACAGTCAATAAAACTGAATATTCTTTGTCTAAAGGGAGTTAACATAAATTGAAAATCATTTCACAAAAGACCATAATACTCTATCATACCTTAAACTTCTGTCTCCCTTCTAGCTCTTTCCAGAATAGAAAGTGCTTTTGTTAATAAATAAAGTTTAAGCCCTGAATTAAATCTTAGACATTCCTATTCCACATCACTTGAGAGAAATCAGAATTTTGAATTTTCAGAAGTCAATTTTTTTTATCATTGATTATACAACTGGCTTTATTTTTATTACAAATTTGTACAAATACTATGTTTACAACTTCTCCTCTACTCAAAAAGGAAAAGCTGGAACTCTGTAATAGTCTCTCACTGTTGCAAAAGGAGCTTCTTTGATGAGTGGTGACTGGCATCCTTGTTTATAAATATAAGGATCCATATTTAGCATATAGTAAGAAATTACATTTGTCTAGGCATGTGACAAACTTAGGGTTTTCTCTAGAATCTACAACCTCTCCAGGCATGTGTATTTGTCTATGTTTACAGTGCCAAAAATGAGTTCCCTCCTGTTGAATGGGCTGTCAGTCCCATTAGGTCGATGTTGATTATCTCCAAGATAAAAGTGTCATTACTACATCAATAGAGTTTGCTGTGCTGGTCACTGTTGTGGTTATTAGGCTTTAAAGTTGGGGGTTGGACCATTGATTTTCTCCCTTAGCAGTTTGCATAGTGTCCTCCAAAACTATGAGAGTTAGTCTTCAGGGAGGAGGCTTCCAGGTCAGTTCCATCTCCATTATAATTTGGGGAGTCTCTTGGATTACCCTGAACAACAAATTAAAGGGAAGTTTCTCCTGTCTGGCACTGTGTCTGTGTTTCCTGTTATATAGTCTCATGTTCAGATATTGTATGTGTAACTTTTCAGTAGGCTTTTGAACTAATACATTTCCCTCTGGTTTTTCACACCAGCTAAGCATTATTTATTTCTCTCTCCATGTCCAGCCCTCCCTGGTTGAAGTACCCCATTTTCTCCATTTCTCCCTTGATAATATTTGTCTCCTTCTCTTGAGCTCCTTCTTTCCCTTTACCCCCATGGTTCCTTGTATAACCCACCCTCTCCTGCCTCCCAGTAGTTATAGAGTTCCACAACTGGTCACACACAGAGAATAGGTATCTGGGAGAAGCCCAATCCTAAGTGACATATCAACAATAGAACCTCTACACCTACGGCTCATGGAACATACTGCAATAAGAGTTAGAGAGAATACTAATGCATGTCTTAATTCTCATGAGGTTTCCTTACACAACAGAGGGCCATAAACACAAAAGGCTACAACTGCCCAAAATGTAGAGAATAAGATACTGCAGAGTGTGGGTCTCTGGACAGAACTACTATATTAAACTTCACCCACCCAGAACTCAAGGACCATTGTGGAGGTAGAGGCAGAAAGACTGTAAGAGCCAGGGGAGGAGGTACATGACCATAAGAAAACAGTCTTATAGGATCCTGGGATCTTGCTTATATGCGGTTACAGCAATTGTGTGAGCATGCACAGACCCATGCAAACTCAAAAACCTGGCATAGAACTGGGGAGATGCATAGCAGGCCCCAACCTTACCTAAGAACTATTGGCAGCTGATCACTGCTGGTGAGGGAGAGTTGATCTTCTTTAAGGGAGAGGCTCTAGATAGGCTGATTAGACTCTAGTGGATGAACTTTCACTGAGGAATTCTGGGTACATTAACATGACTCTATAGGCCTTAATATATATGACAGAATGCATGTAATCTGCTGGGGTGAGGGGTGTGCAGATGGGGAGGGGGCATAAAGATGATTAAGATGATTTGTATGAGATGCACAAAAACTCAATAAAAAATAAACACTGGAAAAAGACAACCTGGAATGGGGGACATGGCTCAGGTGGCAAAACCTTGACCAGATAAGCAAGAGGTCTTGAGTTCTTTCTCCATCACCCATATATAAAAAACTGGGCCCAGTGGGGTACACATGCTAACCCAGTACTGGGAGGTAGAGATAAGAGGATTTCTGAGGCTTACTGGCCCCCACCATTCTAGCTACTTGGTGAGTTCCAGGTTCAGTGAGAGATCTTATCTCAAAAACAAAACAAACAAACAAACAAAAAAAACAAATCAGGTAGAGAAGAGATTTAGGAAGACACCTGACATTGACCTTTATCTCCACATGAACATGTGTACATATTTATGCACACCTCCACACATGTACACCCACACAGAAAAAACAGAAAGATAGAAAACCTAAGAACTCTTCATATATGACAATAATGTAATCATGAGTGTAACACACAGTAAAACACAGCTTTGAGGTTACCTAAAATTTGTCTCTGTATCTTAACTAATTAGTGGAATTTGGGGGACAAAAATGATCAGTAAGAGCCAAGGTTGTAATGGAAGTAATCAAATTTACTGTTGTTTTATAAAAGTTTTTCCTTATTGCTGTGAGGGTTCTTCCTTTGTCTTTGGTTATTGAAAATCTGATCATACTGTGTTCCCATGTGGTGCTGTTTGTGTAGAATATGATTAGAGACACTTTTCCTATTGGTATCTGGACATTATATCTTTCCAAAGATTTGGAGACTTTTCTGCAATTATTTTTTAAAAAGTTTTATGTCTCTGTATCTCTTCCTTCTCCTCGAACTTCTATAACTCACATATTCGTTATTCTGATGCTACCACACAAATCTCATAAGCTTCCTCCAGCCCTTTACACTCTTTTCTGTTCTTCTACATAAGTTAATGCTTTTATTTCATGAATTCCTTTTGCTTGATCAGTTCTCTGCTTTACATTCTCTATTACATATTTTCATCTCATTTGTTGTGTTCTACAGCTAGAGAGCAGTGTCTCACACATGGTTGACATCTGCTGGAGCCCTGAGCTACATCCCCAACCCTATATGATTTTTAAAAAATAATATTTTTACTGATTCTTAGAGAATTTTATACAGTATATTCTAATCATATTCAAACCTCCTCTCACAGGGACTAGAGAGATAGATTAACATTTAAGAGTACTTGTTCTAACAGAGGACCTGGATACAGTTCCCAGCACCCACATGGCAGTTAGCAACCACCTACAGCTCCAGTTCCAGGGAATCTGATGCCCTCTTCTGGACTCCACAGACACTGCACACACATGATGCACAGACAGAGATGCAGGTAAAATGTTCATACACATAAAATACAAATACATAAATCTTTAAACTTAACAAAATAAAACAAAACCTCCTCCCACATGCCTTCTTGGATGCAGACCTACCTTTCCTCCCCCACCACTTTGTATTGGGCTTCTTCCTACTGTATGTTTTATTTTTAATTTTTTTTCTACTTTTTACTCTGGTCATTTATTGTCCTCTAACCTTGTTGACTCGCTTATCTGCATTTTCTAGGATTTTGCTGAGCTTCCTTAAAGCTATTGTTGTAAATTCTTTCTCTCACATTTCTCCATTTCTGTAGAGTAGTTGGCTTTGTTTGGGGGTGAGGACATTTCCATGATTGCTCTTGGTCCTTGTGATTGAGTCCTGCTGTCTGCCTGTTAGAATCAGGGACTTATTCCAGTCCCTGTAACTGTCTCTTAAGAAAGCTTTTCACCAGTCAGCATGACCGCTGTCTAGATAAGCCAGGCTAATGATTGTGGTTCATGATCAGGCTTCTTGACTGAGTCCTTAGACAGGCTAACCTGGTGCCTGAGACTATGGAGTTGAATAGGGAACATATGGATGCACTACAATAGGCATGTCCTCATCAGTGGAGGTGGACTTGGTACCTGTGTCTGGGACTGACTCATGACTGGGTCCATAGGGACTGAATTGGTGTTGGGCAGGCCTTAGTTATGAGTGCTTGGGAGCTATGTAGGTGCCAGAGTAGACTTGATGCCTAGGTCCACTAGATTTATGTTCACAAAAGTTGGCTTTGTGCTAGGGTAGGCCTGGACCCTGAGTCATGTGAGCACACAGTGATCCTAGATCTGTGGGGACTGTATCCATGATTACTGACCTGGTAATTGAGGCTGGGAATATGAGTTTGACTCTGGTATAGGCCCGAACCACATCATCATGTCTCTAGTTAGTCTAGAGCTCAGGACCATCCTGATAGGGGACATACCTGAAACATATGTCCACAGGTTCAGCTAAGAGACTTGATATGCTGGTTTCTATCTAATGATTATACTGAAACATGTATGAAGCTTAGGATCACAAGGGCTAGGCTGTTTCTAGGGGTTGCTAGGCTAATATTGTTCTTAGGAGATCCTGGGGACAGTATGTGAAGGCTGCCTTGCCTCTGGGGCCATGAGTACTGGGGCTGGTCTAGAGGCTGGGGCTGCTGGGCTTGGCCTAGTGGTGAAACAGAGCCAGAGGCTGAGTCTATTAGGATGGGTACTTGGGTTATAACACCTGACTTGGCACAGGGTGGGCTTGGAGGCTCAATATATAGATACCATCTTGGAATCTGATACTGTGAAAGCCACCCTAGCCTTACTTTTACTGGGTCAAGCCTCAGTTGGCCTTGGGACAAAGCCATGTGTTCATCTTCCACATTCTTCAAGTAAAAGGCATCTCTTTTCTCGGTGTTGTGTCGGGTTGGGGGAGGGAGTGGTACACAGGCAATGCAAAACTGCCCTTCCTGACCTTTTCAATGTAAATCTTCATATTTCTATGCTTAGAACGGGTGTTAGAATCACTCGATGCCTCAGCTCTTGGGAAAGTGTTTTCATGCACGGAGAGTCGCTCAGACTGATGTTACAGTGGGACAAGGAAGAAAGAAGCAGTAGAATAGCCTGTTCTGACTTCTCAATAAGGACAAGCTTTAATTCACCTGGTTTCAAAAAAAAAGTTACTTACGTTTATTTTATCTGTATATGTGTTTTACCTGCATATGTATATGTGTATTCATGCATGCAATGCTCATGGAGATCAGAAGAGGGCATTGGGTCCCCCAGAGCTGGAGTTACACATGGTTATTAACCACCATGCTGGGAACTGAGCATGGGTCCTCTGCAAGAGCAGTCATTGCTCTTAACCCAGAGGTTAATAAACAGAGGCCTTTTCTCAAGCCCCTTTGAAAGGTTTTTAAAGCAATTCTGAAGTTAGATTTTCGTTAGACTAATTTCAAGGAGGCATCAAGATTACATTAGTAGACAATGTAATGTCTACTCATCTAATGTTTCTTCTCATCAGAACACAATAACAGATAAAATATGAGTAAGTAAGAAAAATGATTTAAGCAGATTCAAATCAAGATGACCAGGTGCATGGATCAGGTACATGGACCAGAAAGGTAGTTAGTTATCTGCAGGGAACCACCACTGATCTCTTTTCTGCACATGTAGTAACAAAAACATTCCCTATAATGAAAAGTCCAGATCCAACTGGCTTCACAGGCCAATTCTAGCAAACACTGAGAAATAATATCAGTCCTTTATTAACTTTCCAAGTATAACCAAAGAAGGGGATTTATTTCATGAAGCTAGATTTACCTGATATCAAACCAGACAAAAATATCTCAGGAAAAGAAAAACTGCTGGCAACCTCTATGATGTGAGGTTCACTCTTATTCTACTCCATCTCAAGAATCACATTTGCAACCCACAGCAAGGGGAAACCACAGTTACAGACAATGGACACAAACATCTAAGATTTCTTAGCAGAAACAGTTTTAATTTCTCCTGACATCGACAGATACAGAATGCCCTCAAGAAGTCTCCAGAAAGGGGGAATAGATGTAGAGTCCTTCCATAACATATACAATTCCATTCTAGTTTGGAGAAACGGTGCATCAAAATTGAGGCATTTCTCTCCTTTTAAGGAGCTGTACTGATTTCCAGAGTGAGGGCAAGGCTGCCTATGAGCACAGTGGAATGCAGCAAAGTCAGAATTCACTCATTTCCACCAGCATAAGATCTTTCATCAGTATCACCTCTACCAGCTCAGGACCCCTGAACTCTCTCACCACTCCATGTCAGCATCTCTGCCAACCAAGGTGGCTCAGTGGGTAAGAGCAACTGCCACCCAGCCTGACCACCTGAGTTTGATTCCCAGGACCCACATCGTGGAAGAAGAGGACTCCTGAAGTCACTTTCTGACCTCCACACATGCACCATGGCACACGTGCTTTCTCTCCTCATCCCACAATAAATAAATGTAAGAAAAAAACTTTAAAATAGTATATTCAACAAGAATCTACTTTGATGCCAAATTCCATGCCTCTGGAAATGGGAAGAATTGTAAGAACTCTGGGAATTCCTGTTAGCATTAGTTCCTGAAACTTGTTCAGGCTACACATCCCAGGGGTTCTGGGACAGGAGACACAGAGGAAGCACGTCTGTATCCATGTCAAGCTGACCAGAAGAAATAAGTTTTCCTTTCCTTTCAAAGACATGCATACTTTTATATATACTTGATATATACTATGTGTTTGTGGATAAATATGCATCCTCCAGATACTTAAAGACTCAGTAGGTAAAGACTCAGAAACATACAAATAACTTTAAAATCCTTGTCATTTCAATGGCGAGGAACTTTTAAACAGACCCTTATAATCCTTTGATGATTTAGACAACTTTTCTTGTATCTGATAAACAGTCACTTTAAGTCACTAGTATTTGGTTCTGTAATCACTGGGGAATGTGTAGCTAGGCCTCTAAAAGCCCCATTTACCTCATTTGCTCCTGAGATTAAGAGCATCCAAGAGGCAGGTATTGTGTTTGCTTTGGGACCATGCAGTCTTAATTCCCGTCATCACCATCTGGACTAATTCCATTTTAAGACTACCTAGGTGAGGTCTGCTAATCTCTGGCTGATCTCTTATCACAGGGTCAGGATCTCTTATCATGGGCAGCTTAGTCTTCCTTGCCTCCTAACACCATATAAAGTGTTGGTCCTTGACATTTTCATCAAAAAAAAAAAAAAAATAGAGTTGAAGCATAGGAAATCTGACTCACAAGGGGGTGAGCTCATGGGTTTAAAATGGGGAGGGAGAAAATGCTGAGAGGTGGAAAGACCTCTATTTCTAATAATGTCTTCAGATTGTAAAAGCAGAGCAAAGAGCTCATGCTAAGGCAGAAATGTTGAGAAGTGGACAGAAGAGCTCTCCACGGAAGAATGCTCCCAAGACAGAGCTGGGAGACTGCTCATTTTATTTTATTACACAATAAAAAAGGAAAATGGAGACTTCTCTCTTCCAAAAGGATCAGGCCAAAACTTGTGGCATGTGCTGTGAACTCATTCACAGAGGAACCGACATAGTTTAGAGCAGAGTTGTCTAAAAATAACTTGTTTCATCAGTTCTGGGACATTTTTTCAATCTTTTGCCAAGAATCCAATTAATGTGTGTGGCTTTTTTTTTTTTTTCCTTTCAGGCAATTTTATGGGGTCTTTATATCGTTTACTGTTTTATAAAGAAAACCACACTGCCAAGTGTGTATGAGAAATAGCAGCGAGAAGCTAAGACACTGACGTTCGTAACGCAATTACTTAATTCCCGGAGATTCAGCACGTTTACAAAGATCAATCAATTGAGCTGAGCTACTCTTGACGCTCTCCTCTCTCCTTTCCTCTCCTGGTAGCTTCTGCCATGGCTCACTCTGCAAAGAGCTGGAGCCTCATTGCCTCCATGAGCCCGGGAATGAAGAGGCAAAAGGCAAAAGAGGAGATCCTAGTTTTTCTGCAAACTAGGAGACTGTTGCCCAGCCTGGACTTGCTCGCAGTTTCTGCAGGCAGCTATGAAGAAATATTCAAACATAAAGATAGAGGCCTGGAGGGGACGGCTCAGCACTTAAGAGCACTGACTACTTTTGCAGAGGACCTGAGTTCAGTTCCCAGCACCCATATGGTGCTAACAACCAGCTTTTAACTCTAGTTTCAGGGGATCTGTTGCTCTCTTCTGATCTCTACATGCCTGGTGTGTACCTATATACATGCAGGCAAAATGCTCATACATGTAAAATAAAAATAAAGCTAAGGTGGCCTATCTTTTGGGGCCAACAATATATATATATATAAATACTTTAATAACAAAACCACATAAAATATAAAATATTTCAAGGAATTAGATATTCACAAACTTTCAGCAAAGTAGACTTCAAAGATTCATTGTTTTCTCTTCCTTCCTTCCTCTTTCTTTCTTTCTTTCTTTCTTTCTTTCTTTCTTTCTTTCTTTCTTTTATCTTTCTTTCTTTTTTGAGACAGGTAGCCCGTAGCTTGCCTGAAACTCACTATGTAGACCAGGTTGGCTTCAGTATCACAGAGATATACCAGACTCTGCTTCCCAAACGATTAAAGGTGCAAGCCACCACACCCAGCTGTTTTTTTTTGTTTTGTTTTGTTTTGTTTTGTTTACCTAACCTGACCACTGTTGACTGAGCCTCTAACTTCCTGGAAGCTTCTAATTACACCTTAAAATCAACATTATCATACGTTATAAATCAGCATGTCAGGACACATCTCCATTCAACTGTTCATTTAGGATAGTATTGTTAATCTAACAAAACCCACAATACCATTAGCTATGGATCTTAATACTAGAATAGGCCAGACAAATAATCTTGCTCATACTATTTATTTATTTATTTTTTTTACTGTTTATGAGAATTTAACGTGTTCTTTTATTTTTATTTTATGTGAGTGTTTTGACTTACATGTGTGTAAGTGCATCTGCGACATGCACTGCCCTCGGAAGAAAGAAGAAGGCAATGGATCCCCTGGAACTGGAGTTACCACATTGTTAGCCACCCTGTGGATGCTGGGATTTGAACCCAGGTCCTCCACAATAACAGCCAGTGCTCTTAACTGCTGAGCCGTTTCTCCAGCCCCATGAGAGTCGTTTTCCATTTTAAAACAATTATTAATTTTTCTAGAATTTTCAGACATGAACATTGTATTTACGTTATTCCCACCCACCCTCCTGGTCCCCCTCCAGCCTCTCCCATGGCCTTCCCACTCCTTCACATTTCCTGTCCTCTTCTTGATTTTTATTGCTACATACATAAATTTATGAACACACATGTACATAATGCACCGAGTCTATTTAGTGGTGCTCATGTGTCCACATGTTTAGAGCTACCAGTGGGATGAGCTGACATCAGCTCATCTGGAGCAAACTGATTCTTCTTCTCTCAGCATCCATTAGCTGCCTGAAGCTCTTCATCTCGAGCCGGGACCCTGTGAAATTCTCCCCACTCAAATTGGCATGTCAACTGGTTTGGTCATTATGCAGCCCTTGCTGGGCTACCATACGGTGGAGATTTCACTGGTAAGGCTTCCCTATCATGCTTAGCATGCATTAACTAGCAGAGGGTGTCTTGTCCCTTTGGTCTTACAATCTTTTTACCCTCTCTTCTGAAATGTTCCCTGATCCTTATGTGTAGAGGTTGCATTGTGGATGTGTCACTTAGAACTGAGTCCCTCACAGCCACTTACTTTCTGTGTTTGGTCAGTTGAGATGAGTAGTTAGGGGTACACTGGTCTGTAAATATAAAGATACATAGAATATAACAAGAAATTACTTTGGTTTAGGCATGTGACAAAAGTAGGTTCTTCTCCAGGGTCTAGGACCACTCCAATCATGTGCAGTTGGCTATGTTTACAATACCATGCATGGATTTTCTCCTACTCAGTGGGCTTTAAGTCCAATTAGACAGCTGTTGATTACCCCCAAAATAAAGGGCCTCTGCTAGAGATTATCTTCCGGACTAATCAGTGATGAGGTTTGTAGGTTTTACAGCTGGTTAGAAGCATTGGTTGGTTTTCTCTCTGGCAGCTTGCATAATACCTTCTGGTAGTATGACAGCTAGTCTTCAGGGAGGAGCCTTCCAGGTCAGTTCCAGCTCCACTGCTCTAAGTCCTATGTCCAGAGTATGTTGTGCATTCAACAATAGCATCTTGTTTTCAAGTTCTGAGAGGCAATCAAGGGCTGTAGAAATAGCCTAAATTATTTTGAGAGTCTCTTGAGCTGTTCTGACAACACCTTGAAGGGAGGTTTCCCTCACCTAGCACTGGAATTTTTGTTATAGCCTTCAGCTATGCACATGCACTCACATATCTCCGGGGCTTTGTTGGTACTGCTGCTGGTCGTGTTTTGTAGGCATGACTTTTATAAAATGGACAGAATCTGAGTTAATGACTTTCAATTAACCTTGCAACCAAAGCAAACAAACTCCCTGAGCTACTTGCTCTTGTGATGTGGGCAGCTGACTTTGATCCTTCAGAACCTCAATTTGCTGCTCCACCCAAGACCATGAACAGACACCAGTATGCTTGAGAGTAAACAAATCAAATCACAGAGAGGTAGTGCATCTTCACTGAAAACTGAAGACTGAGAAGAACGCTTGACTTTGTGTATGAGATGTTTTAGACCCTGGGATGAAAGGGCAAGATTGTTTCCTAAGAAAAGAGTAGATCAAGCTTGCAGTTCCCCAAAACTGATGTTGGAGAGTCGCTCTTGAATAAAGGTACGAGTGAGGCCCAGCTCAGGAGCACATTTCCAGGAGATATCTGGAGAAAGAAGTGCCATCTGAGCTCAGGCCCACCCTCAAAAACTAAAGTTAAGAGTCAAGCTGTTTACTTGGGTATTTCTGCAGTGTGACTTGGTAACACTGCAGGGTTTTATATCACCTAAGCGTTATTTATCTCTCTGTGCTCTCTCCCTATGCAGCCCCAACTCTAACCCTCCCGGGTTAGAGCACACCCCCATCCTCCTCAGTTCCTCCTTGTTAGCACCTGTGTCCCATTATCCCTCCCCCTCCAGCTCCTTCTTCATCTCCCGCTCCTGGTTCCTTTCTGTTTTCCTGGGTCCTGCAGTTGCCTCAGGCTATATACTCACATATAAGGATTTGGAGCTAAGAGCCACAAATGAGAAAGAACATATATCACTTGTTTTTCTGAGTCTGTGCTATCTCACTCAGTAATACAATTTTCAGTTCCACCCATTTACCTAAAATTCATAATTTCAATTTTTGAAATTATTTTTAGTTTATGTGTTTGAGTGTATTGTCTGCACGTGTTTAAGTGCACCTGTGTCGTGTAGTGCCCGGGGAGGTCAGAAGAAGGTAGGGGATCCCCTGGAACTGGAGTTACCGACAGCTGTTAGTTACTATGCAGGTACTGGGAATTGAACCCAGGTCCTCTGCAAGAGCAGTCAGTGCTCTTAACCACTGAGCCACCTCTCTAGCCTAGCCCTGATTTCACTTTTCTTTATAACTGATTAGAACGCCATTGTGTAAATTACCACATTTTCATTTTCCATTGGTTGAGGGGCCTTTAGGCTGTTCCTATTTCTTAGCTGCTGTGAAAGGAGCAACCACAAACATGGCTGAGCAGGTATCTCTGTAGTAAGAAACAGTGCTTTGAGTATATGCAAGGAGGGTAGAGCGTGTCACGTGGTAGGTCTGTTTTCAGTTCTTTAATTCTCCACTGATTTCCATAGTGGATGCACCGGTTTCCCACCCCACCAGCAGTGAATGAGGGTTTTTCTTTGTCCATATCCTTGCTGACATTTGTTGTCATTTATTTTCTTCATCTTAGCCATGCTGCCTGGGGTAAGATGAAGTAGTTTTAATTTGCATTTTCCTAATTGCTAAGGATGTTGAAGACTTTTAAAGCTATGTCTTAGCCATTTTTTTTTTTTATTTCTTCTTTCGAGAACTGTTCAGATCTGTAGCCCATTTTTAATTGGGCCATTTGTTTCCTTGATTCCTTGTTTTTTGAGTTCTTTGTAGATTTAGGAAGTTAATCCTCTATCAGATGCACAGCTGGCAAACGTTCTCTCCCACTCTGTGGGCTTCCTCTTCACTTGGTTGATTCCTTTGCTATACAGAAGCTTTTGTGTTTAATGAAGTTCCATTTGTCACCTGTTGGCCTTGATTTCTGAGCAAACTAAATTCGATTTCCAAAGTTCTTTCTTGTACCTGTATCTTGTACGGTACTGCCTATGTTTTCTTCTAACAGCTTCAGCATTTCAGGTTTCACATTGAAGTCTTTGATTCATTTGGAGTTGATTTTTGTGCAGAGTGGTAGGTATGGGTTTAAGTCCCCTCTTCTCCACATGGAGATACAGTTTTCCAGGCACCATTTGTGGCAGGTGCTTTCTTTCCTCCAGGGTGTATTCTTGGCGTCTTTGTCCAATATCAGGTGGCTGTAATTGTGTGCACTCACATCTGGGTCTTCTGTTTTGTTCCACTGATCTACCTGCCTGTTTCTGTACCAGTGCCATGCCGTGTTGTTTTTATCATTAAAGCTCTGTAATATAGTTTGAAATCTGGTATGGTAACTGCTCCGGCATCCTCCTTTTTCGCTTTGACTCTCCAGTGTCTTTGTGCTTCCATATGAATTTTAGGATTTTTTTTTCCTATTCTATGCAGTATGCTGTGAGGATCATTCTATTTTTTGTTTGTTTTGGTCATTTATTTATTTATTTATAGACAGGGTGTCCCTGTTGCCCCAGCTGGCCAAGGACTCTCTATGTTAACCAGGCTGGCCTTGAACTTACAGAGATCTGCCTGCCTCTGCCTCCCAAGTGCAGGGGTTAAAGGCGTGCGCCACCACACCTGGCTTGAGGATCATTCTATTTTTGAAGACAGAATTGAAGAACAAAGCAGGCTCAGAAAGGTCTTGTGTAGGGTTTCCTTTCTCTGAAACAAGGCCCAGAGCCATTGACCACACATGACACTATGTCCCTGCTTACAATCTTCCTTTTGTGTGTAAAGCCTTTTTCTGTTGAAAAAGGTTTGCTTGGGATTCAAGACCATCCTCTTAGGGTGAACTTTTTAATCCAGTGTCAGGAGCCATTTGCCTGCCTTGAACTATGCCCTAGTTTGGGGGTTAGGCAGAAGTCAATCTCTTGCACAGAAGTGCTGTTGGAAGCAGGAGTTTTCGTTATGCAAATGATTTACACCTGAGGAGAAGTTTATTCTACGCCCAAGACTGAGGTCACCTGAAGATCTTTGAAGGAAGCCAATCACATCTTAAGGTATTTTGCCTGTGTTAGTATTGTTTTTGTGTTGAACTTTTCACCCATTGTTTTGTTCAGCTCATTTCACAGTATAAATAGGGGAGACTTAAGGCAAGCTGCTTCAGTGTGACTGATAGCCCTCCTGCGTCTGTCCTATTTTCTCTCTCTCTCTCTCATTTTCTCATCCTCACTCCCCGCTTCGGGTGAGGTTTGATTTCTGCTGGCGGGCTCCGGCAATCCAGGAACTTAGCTGTTTCTTTCTTTGTGCTGCAATAGATTTTTAAATATAATTTTAGTTCTTTTATCACCCCGCCCCCAGCCCCGTCAAATAAGATAAAACAGAAAACATATCCTTTAATGAGTCCCTCTCCTGCTGTTTTGGTATTTGCTAGCCTTTCTGCTTTCTCTTTCTATGCCAACGATTCTAAAAAGAACAGTCTTCCTGTTCCTGTTACTTCTTCATCTCCATTCCCTTGTCAGTTCACTCCAACTGGCCTCTGATCTTTTTCTTCCTTGAAATTATTTGTGGTGATATCAGCAGTGAGGTCCAGGGTGCCCATGCACTGGCTACTTTCCAGTTTCTCTCTTGAACATTCTATGCCTTGACTACCATCTCTTTAAAACATAGTTGGCAGCTGGCTGTGGGGACAGATACCTGAAATTCCAGCACTTGGGAAGCAGAGGGATTGCTGTGAGCGGTTTTGGGCTATATAATAAGTTCCAAGACAGCCTGAGATACACAGTAAGAGCCTGTGTCCAAAAAAAGCAAAACAGGGCTGGAAATACAGTTTAGTGACAGAGTACTTGCCTAGCACATGTAAAGGTGGTCCTAAGTTCAATTCCCAACACACACACAAAAACAAAACAAAACACTCTTGACTTTCAGAACACTACACGCTATTGGTGTTCCCCTCCTAGCTTGAGGCATCTTTCTCATCCTCCTTGGGAGTTTAGCCTCCTGTCAAGCAGCTTCAGGGTTAGAGTTCCTTAGATCCTAGACCTTAAGTACCCTTAAGTACTTCTCTTTCTGGTCCATTCCTCCCTTTGAATTCTTTACATCAAAAATAGGATCTCTCTCTCTCTCTTCTTCTGCTTCCCCTTTCTCCCTCACTCCCTTCCCCTTCCCCTTCTTTCTCTCTGAATTCTACATTGTCAATCTGAATGCTTATCTATATTATTATTAGCACTGTCATGGTTGTGATAAACTAAAAGCCTCCCACCTTAGCTTCCCAAAGTAAGATACATAAAGAGAGGGAGGCAGGAAAGAAAAGTAGATTCGGAGGGAGTCTTCACTCAGTAACCAAACCAGAGGCGGAAGAAAGTCCTGCTGTCCTCAGAACTTTCTTCTGTTTTTTCACTTCACATGCAGAATCTTCATTCTTTTAAACCGATACAACCCTCACGAAGGGCTTGTGCTTTCCAGCAGCTCAGACTTGATAGGCTCATAGCTCTGGAGCCAGAGCGTAAATATTCCACTTCTCTTCATTTAGATTGAGAAGGAATTTGACTCTTTCTGTGAGCCTTGCTCTTCTGCAAAGTAGTCACTGTAGTCTGTGAGTGAACGTGCTGTATCTGGTTTAGATCGGGCCATTCACACACCTCCCTTGTAATTACTGGAGGAATAATGTTGGGCTCTGCGGTCGCCTGATGAGTTTCTGCTGTTCTGTTGAACATTCCCACTTACCTCTCATACAATCTCAAGTTCAGACTCATGTCCAGAACTTAACAATGGTCACCATAAAACGTATGACTGAGTCATCAGGAAAATACAAATCAAAATGGCATTCTGACCCCAATCAGAATGGCTAAGATCAAGAAAATAACTGACAACAAATGCTGGCAAGGATATGGAAAAAGAAAAACCCTCATTCACTGCTGGTGGGGTGGGAAACCGGTGCATCCACTATGGAAATCAGTGGAGAATTAAAGAACTGAAAACAGACCTACCACGTGACACGCTCTACCCTCCTTGTATATACTCAAAGCACTCAGTTTCCTACTACAGAGATACTTGCTCAGCCATGTTTGTGGTCACTCTGTTCACAGCAGCTAAGAAATAAGAACAACCTAAAGTCCCTCAACCAGTGGATAATGAAAATGTGATATATATATATATATATATATATATATATATATATATATATTGCTGGTGAGGATGTAGAAGATAAAGGAACTCATGCACTTGCAGTGTTTGTGGGAATGTAAATCAATACAGTCACACACCAGAGAACAGTATGGAGCTTCCTCAAAAAACTAAAAGCAAAACTAAACATGATCTATACGAGTATGTATTCAAAGGAAAGGATATCAACAAATTTGAGATACCTTCATACCTGTGTTTATTGCAGCACCATTCTCAATAACCAAGATTCAGAATCAGCCTTAGGTGCCCATCAACAGACGAATGGATAAAGAAAATGTAAAACACATGCACACGCATGCACGTGAGTTTTATGCAGCCATTAAGAATGAAATACTGTCAGATGAAGAATGGGATGATAGGACATTGAAGCAAGTGAAACAAGCAAGATCCAGAAAAAACAAGCAACACATATTCTGTTATATGTGGAAGCTAAAACACAGGCCTGTTTAAAAGGAAAATAGTGACCCCTGGAGATTGGGAAAGGTGGGGGAGTGTGGAAAAAGTGACAGAGCTTGATTAGTGCACACCACACTTATGTATGGATTTATCACACTGAATTCCAGCAATGTATATAGTTAATACGTGTTAGTAGAGTTTTTAAAATGATTCTGTTTTGGTACCTGCATGCCCCCAAAATAAAACTTTCACTCTCTCTCACCTACCCCACCCATCAACCAATTATTACAGCCCATCAGTTCTTTTGAGATGTTTGCCTGTCTGTTTCTTTAGTCTCGGATATCTTCATAATTCAGACTGATGCCATCTCGCCCCTCGACTACAGTGGTGTTGTGTTTGTCTCATCCCATCCACTCGTGGGCTCTTCATATCTTTCTCCTCCAAGCAGAATGGTTTTCTAAAAACTAAACTTTACAGTACTTTGATCCTACTTAAAATCTTAGAAAAGACTCATTGCTCTTAAGATCAGCCCTGATTCGTGAACTTACCCCAGTGTACAGGCTTGGTTTTCTTTCCTAATCTCATCTTTTCCTCTTACAGAACACATTTCAAACATCAGTCTTGCAGGTTTTCTGAAATAACTGGACTTTTCTTTGGAGCCTAGCAGGCTTTCATATGAGTCAGGTCAACACACAGTGTTCTGAATTCTTCTAAATCTTGCATCACTTCACAGTAACCCTCAGGTCTTCAGTACTTAGGCAGAGTTTCGACTATGTAGGTAGCTGTAAAGAGCAAAGGCTGGGTTTGTTCAGCTGAACAGAGCCTAGCACTGAGCTAGTACTTACCAAATGAGTACTTGTCCCATTTTGTTACAGATCTTTTAAAAAATATTAATTATAATTGTGCGTGCATGATGTCTATGCCTCTGTGCTCATGCCGTGAGTGTGCGGAGGTCGGGACAAATCTGTGGAGTCGGTTCTCTCCTTCACTGTTACATGGGTTCTGGTGATAGGATTCAGGTGATTGGATTTGTGTAGCAAGCGTTTTTGTCAGCTGAGTCATCGCACTGGCCACTTATTATAGATGATTATGTGTCTCTCCTTGCTGTTATAGTACAGGTTTGCCCTGTTATTGAGCAGATTTCAATATCCACCTTATGCTAAGGAGTGAACTAAATGTTAGGAACAGAAGCCTGAAGAAGACGGAGGAGACTCCAACCTTTGGGATGTTACAGCTTTTTTGCTATATAGAAACTATCTGTTCGTTTCTTTGTTTGTTGGTTTGTTTGTTTCTGAGGTAGGATAGAAAGACAGGAAAAATTAAGGAGACAGGAGAAGGGAAAAACATCTTTCACCCCCGGGACCTAGTTTGCCTTTCCTGCTGATGGACAATCAAGAAATGTCAACAAAACTGGAAAAGCCACAGCTGCTATAGAGATGTGTTTTCCCCAAAACAACTCAAACAAGGATGTCAAGACAGCAGATGACCCATGCTCACTTAGGGCCTGGATGTTCGTGACCTTGAGTGCTGCTTGAATGAGTAAGTCAAACTCAATTAGGAGGTCATGAAAGCCGTGACTTAGGACATTTTGGCCCCAAACACAGGCTACATCCTGGGGCTATCACTGACATCTGACATGGGACTGAGTCCTTATTTAACCTGTGGGATCTGATGCTGTCTCCATAGAAGATAACATCAGAACAGAATTGAATTAAGGGCAGCCAGTGCAGCATCCAGTGAAGAGATAGTTGTCAACTGGGTGAAAATTGACATTCTTAACGACCAGAGGTGAAGCATTCTGTATTTTGTGGAGCTTGTGAAAGAAGGACCCCCAAGGGCCACTGAGCTAGGGGTTTCATGGGTTAAATGTGATGTTCATCCACTAGAAGAAATGAAGTAGGGACCTTCCACTCAGGACCGGGGAGAGAGGAAGAGTGTAGATGGGGGGACCTGGGAGCCTGGAGCAAAGAGACGTCAGTGCAGTGAGAAAGGACAGCGGAGGGTGAGATCCACCCAGTTTTCATTGCACTCAGTGTCTGCCTCCAGCTTTGCATCATGAGCTGGAGCAGTGTCTTGATTTTCAGAGTCCCACATGCCTGCTGGTGCATGCGAGTGCTCCTTCTCTCCCAGAGAGAATGTATGTAGCAGCCAGTTCTGGGACTCATTGTCTCTGGATAACTAGGAAACCCTTGACAGAAGGCTCACAAGCCCAGCTATTCCAAGCCATCCCAAAACCATGTTCAATAAGCCCTATGGATCTGCCATTCGACCATTTAAAAAAGTGTTAGAAGATAAAAAGAACCCTATAGAGATTTTAAAAATCTGTAAATGTATTTATGGCTAAAAAGGCGTGGAAGTGTGGGTGGGTAAAATTATGACGGTGGGTAATGCTTTTTCAGGGAAAAAGAATGGTAAGAGACTTGTGATATGTACTATGAAAAGACTATTTGATGCCTTTTGAGAAAAGAGGAGTCAAAAATTAAACCTGAAGACCTCAAAGATAAACTCAGAACCAATTTTCATTCAAAGCAGGTATAATACCATGTATTTCCTAAGAAAAAAGGTGACCACATAATGAATAAACATGTGAACTCTAGAGTCAGTGGCCTGACTTTGTTCATGGCAGTACTGATTCTGGAAAAGCCACCGGGCATTTTTAGTCATTTATTTTATCTGAAAATGAGGCTAGGAATGAGACCCCAGTCAATGCTGGATCACTGAGGGAAATGTTCTATAAAGTGCCAGGATGTCTTGCAAGCTGACAGGCACACATGACCTGCAGGAGTTATATTCAGCTCCTGAGTTCCTCTATAATCCAGATGACTCCAAAAAGGACAAAAGGAAAATGAAGGGCCCTTGAGATCACCTATGTAAGAGATGCCAGGCAGAGCTGTGTATACAGCTGGTACTCAATAAGTGATGGTTTTCTTCCTTTCTACTTTTCTCTCTTTTTCAAAGACGCTGGGTTTGAAGTGCTCCATTCTCCTTGCTGTGTTATAGATTCCCAGGGCCTTCAAAAACATTCCTGATCTGAAGATGGCAGGATGCAGCCCAGAAGCCAAACCATGGTAAAGTGGTCCAAAAGGCAGATCAAAGGGTGTCCCTTTAAGAGAAATGCAACCACTAAGATGCACAGCTTAATATTAGAAGTGAATCAAGTAGAGATAATGGAAATGGGAAGGTAATTTTTTTCTTTCAGCCATTCAACAGCCCTCGGTCTGAGACAGGGCGGCAGGTAGTTTGCTATCTCTGAGCAAATGTGTGAAGGAAACCAAGTGCAATGCCTGCAGCCGCTTCTTCCCCTTTCCCTTCCCCATTCTACTCCCCCAAGCCCTTTGCTCGCCAACTTTGGGGCCAGAACGTCCACTGTTTCCCAGCCAACACCTCCTCTCAAGAAGGATATGAAACTAATTTACATTAAAATACAAATGAGGATTATAGCAGAGAGCCATGCCTCATGACTTGCCTTGCCTTAAACACTGCAGTGATGTTTTCAACCAGTCCCAGCCAAGAGCAAGAGAGCATCTTCAGGAAGCGCCAGAACTGTACTAGCTGTTATTTTTAAGATGGATTCACCCTGAAAATCCTGAAATCTCATTTATTTGTGTGGTGTTGTAGACAAATCAGCAGGATTTTTAGGTCCAAAGAATAAACAAGGGCTAGATTGGAACTCAAAAACTGATAGGCATGGCAGGTTCATTTCTTTTGGTGGAAGAAGGTGGAGACCTGCTTAGTAATATTAACCTCGTGATTTAAAAATCACCTAAGGCATGTCTGTATCTGGCAAAGTTCTGGGATGACTTCCTCAGCACTCAGCTCCCCAGAAACTGATTTAATAGAGCATTTGGGCATAAATTATGGAGAGATATTATGAGAGTTAAATAGAGGTTCCTGGCCTTCCATGCCTAGGCTCAAGAGAGTTGAGTACTATTTGAATCTTGAATCTTTCTTTCTTATAGCCTCATTTGGAAGAGTGTGTCTGAGTTCCCCATTTGGGGCTCTCCTTAGCTATCAATTGCAACCATCTTTCTTCCCTGAGTCATTATGCATGCTGCTGACATGTTCTGTAGCAATGACTTTTATAATATGACCTACTCTGAACAAATGACTCTTACTTAACCCTACAACCAAAAAGTTAATCTTATCTTGTTTGTAAACTAGTCTACTGAGCCTTGAATTCTTCTTGTATCCTAAAGCATGTAGCTTTAATTCCACATACCCCTCCTTGTCTTTGACCCCCAAACAATGTTTGAATGTGTGTATGTGTGTGTGTGTTGCATGTTCAAGAAAATGCTGCAAACAGCATGGGATGTTCGTTGGAAACAATGAAGATATGAAGACTATCCTATTTGTGTTGCAAACAGTAGACAGGAGTAAATTGATAACATCTGTTTGTGACTGTGTACCTGCTGGTCCAGGTCTAGGGATCAGAAAGGGTACAAATCTCTGATAAGTAAGGATCCAACTTTTACTTCCCCATTTCATGCTAGATACATTGTTTCAATAAAAGAATAAGCAAGCTCTGGTTCAAGAGCCCAGTTCCAAGAGAATTCTGAAGGAGCAGATTCTCAGCAGTTTGAGTCTACGCTTGGTTTAAAAATGCATGTTAAGAGTCAAGCTGCTTTTGTTCAGGTGTAACTATAATGTGGTGGTGTTGCTTTGGGAATGCCACAAGGCTCATTTTCCTATAGAACAGTGCAGAACATACCCAAGGAATTCACTCTGTGCACCCAGTCTTCACACAGCTGAGTGAGTTATTGTTTCTGAAAATGGAATTATTTCTGAGTGTGGAAACACCCTCTCTGCTGGTTAGAGTTCATACTGTTAGAAGGCTCTACACAGGTGGCTGGGAAAAATATCTCATCAATAGTCTTTTCTGTCTGTAGACCCTGGATGCTATAGAACTGACCTACCAGGCAAGACAAACTCTCTTAGTGCTGAGAGATTCATTCTAGAACTTTGCCGGTGTGGACATAGTGCTGCAATAGTGGTCAGTCTGTGTAGGGTAACAAGCCACTTTCCGACTGCACCTGAGGCCTGCTCCATGGGAGGGAATATGTGCCTAGCCCTGTAAATGTGAACAAAAGGCTATGGCTGGGCAGGTCATAGGAGAGACAGACTGAACTACTGATACTCTAAGTGGACATGTAACCAAACTGCCTCCTAAGTCTTTATATTAATACCCAACTCGAGTGCTACTCTCTGCCTGGGTCAGAGAAACTTCTTTTTGCAGAAGGAGATGGTTAATAAAGAGACTTACAACTGGTCAAGAGTAAGTGATTGTTCAGTGCGCCACCCTAAGCAGGACATCTGTATCGCTCCTTCCAAAGTCCAGGGAACCCTTCGGAATCAGGGGCAAAAAGATGATGAGAGCCAGAGAGTGGAGCAGGGTGCTGTGAAACGCTGCCTTCTGCATATGGCATGGCTGTAGGAATCACGAACCCACAGCAGCTGTGGTTACCGGCACACAGCCTACAAAAATAAATAAATGAAGGAAGGGAGGACTAAAAGACCAGGAGGGGGTAGGATGGGGAGGAGGTGAGAGGAGGAGGGTAAGCAGGAGCAGGAGGAGATGAGGGTGATGGGAGACACGATGGCAATACATTTCACATATGTAAGAAATTGTCAGAAAAGGAAACAGTCACAGGACTATCGTGTTTGCAGACTCCCTCCAAAAAATGTGTATCAACAGGTTATGTTACATTCTAAATACTGAAATGTCTCTAAATAAAAGATTTAAGGGCAAAAAATTGGAACTCTTGCATTCTTATATTTAAAAGAAAGATATTATTCAAAGTCTCTAAATGATCTGAGTCACTCTGTTTTTGACCTCTGTTTGTAACATGTCCTCTCCTTATTCTTTAAACTGCAGTCACACTGACTAGACTGAACCTCAAAGAACTCCTGACTCCCTTATTGCCTCTGTCTTAACAGTGCTGTCTTCTGGTTTCCTAAGCCCAGAATGACTGTCTCATGTTCGTGCATGACTAGTTCCATTACCTGGTTAGAATCTAAGCTCAAAAATTATTCCCCAGTAAGGGTCCCTTAGGCTCAGTCACATTGCTTGTTTATTTGTTTGGTTATTTCTTTTATTCAAGCACTTTTACAGTCTGAAGCCACTTCATCTATTTGTTTATGATCTTCGGGTTTGGGGAGTGCTCTTCTTGCTTTCCTCTCTGTTGTGTCTCAATAGAAATGGGCATGTTGGTAGCTTTCATTCAGCAGTTTGCAAAAAATAAACCCAAGTCATTTCTCTGTTAAAGTTCTAAGATTCTACGTCATTTAAAAATCAAGGACATATTTCTTGATTGCTGATCGACATGACTTTGCCTTAGTCCACTTGCTAAACTATATTCATGAAGCATCCTTATTACAGCAATTAGCACACTCAAAATTATCTGCATGGGCCTGTCTTCTAACCTTTCATCCTGGAGATGAAGTTTATGGGTCAGTATTAATTGGCATCATGTGGGAGTTTGCTAAAATTACAGAATATAAAGCCTGTCACTAGGCCTACTCAGTCATAGGAACCTGAAGTGAGTTGAAAGCTCATTGGATCATTCACACACCTCATAATTAATTACTAGTAGAGTGATATTGGGTCCAACATGTAGCCGATGAACCATTCAGCATTGTATCTCTCATGGGCAGCTCAAGTTGATGGATGTTCAAAACCGAGCTAATAATGTGACTCCAAAAAGAATGACCCTTTTCCAGTGTTTTCAGTCTCAGAGAATGAGAAATGTCCTAGACTAATTTTTGAACTATTCAAAGGCAGAAAGTAATTCTTTATTTACTTTCATTTTCCACATGGCCTCTATGTTCACAGAGATGAACTCAGAACACATACAGACTAAGAGGAAGAGAACTTAAGCACTAACAATGTGACAACCTACTTAACCCCCTGAGTGGAAAATGGTGAGGTACTGACTAAGCAGGAACAATTAGAATACTCTCCATTGAGGAGACAGCGATGACAGACACCGCCACCAGCTGGCTGCCGGGAGAGTCAGAGACAACAGCCAGCTGCCTGCTCTGGAGATGACCATCACATGGCCTAACAGTTTTAGGAACAGACTGAGCTTGGATCTCAGGATTGATGTCAGTCCTCAAAAATAGACTGTAGACCTGACATATTTACTGAGCCATGATCCTACCCTGGCCATCGTTCCCTTGGTCCATTCACTCCCCACCTCCTAAGTCAGCAGTCTTGTACCCCTTGCTCTTTAAACCAGTGCCTCCCGCATGTATACAGATTTCAATCTTAACTGATAACCCAGTTTCCTGTCTCACAGAAAAAGCAGAAGTACTCTGAAGACGCATTGCATGAACTCCAATTCTCACTACCCTTTCTCTTGATTAGAAGATAACCTCTCCTCTGGTTTCCTATGTGTTGGCCCCTTTCTTCTTCTCGAGAACCCCATTCCAACAATTCTGTCTCCACCTTCTGCATCATTAAATTGTCCTGTCTGGGGCTGACCATGTCACTAAGTCATAGAGTATATGAGCTTTCTATTAGGTTATCCCCACTATCATTTAAGTATGCTGGATTTCTTAGCTAAGAAAAAAACATGTCCTTTGTCTCTACATGTCCTTTGGCTCTCATCCCATTCTTCTGTTCCCCTTGACAGCAAAGATTGGTTGGTTGGTTGGTGGGATGCTGGGATTGGAATCAGTACTTTGCCACAAGCTAAACAGGCACCCCACTACTGAGCTGTATCTGTAGCCCTTTTATTTACATTTTTTGAGACAGCCTGTTATTCTAGCTCAGGGTAGCCTCAAATTCACTACAATTCACACCTGCTTAAGCCTCCCTGGTGCTTGAATTGTAGGCAAAAACTACCAGGCAAAGCTTCTTGTAGGAGCGGTCTATACTGCGTATGCCGTTACTGAAACTACTTTGTCCAAATCTCCAGTAATCTCCACATCACACAATGGACCATTCTTTTTTCAGCGTCATCCTTCTCTGTTTTCTGTCAAAATCACAGAGTACTCAAGATCTACAAAAACACCAACTACCCAAGATCAACAAAAACATGCAAACAAAAAGCACACTAAGCACCCAAGATTGGGTGCTTAACCAAGGATCGATATTTATGTAGCTCACAGGTCTGGAACCTGGGGTGTCTAAGGGCAAGGTGCTGGGATCCTCTGAGGGGCTACGTCATTACATGATGTGTTAAGACTGAGCAGCATTCTAACTCTTCTCATAAAGCCTTTAGCTTCATCCCAGGGCTTCATCCTTAGGAGCTCATCTAATCCTAATCACCCACTCAAACTTCACCTTCCAATCCATTAAAATATGAGTTTGGTGATTAAGTTTCCAGTACATGAATTTGGGGGTGGAGGACCTGAGTTCAATCCCTGGAACCTACATAAAAGAGGAAACCAGCTTCATAAACGTGTCCTCTGGACTCCATAAGCACACCACGCACCCTCCCCCACATCATCCACACACAATAATAATTTTTTATAAAACATAAAGAGGGACAGGGGAATGTACCTTGGTAGAACATTTGCTTAGTATGTACAAGGTCCTGGATTAGATTCCCAGGACTACAACAACAAAAATCTTTAAATAAATAAATAAATAAGGCGCAGGGTCTCAGAGACAAGAAGGCCTTCCTTTGGATCTGTTTGTTTTCACTTTTATGCAGCTAAGAATGTGCTGTGTAAATCTCTTATAGCCACTTTCCAATCATGAAGGATTCAAGAATTTGAGAAGAAAGCTAATATAAATACTTTCACAGAATTAGCCAACCCTGGGACCATCCTACCCACCCTCAAGGTTCTAACTTAAGACAATAAATTCCATCTAATCCATTTCAAGTCATATGTTTACATTATCTGGAGCCAAGACATCTCTTCTGCATGTTTTCACTTACCAGTTCATTCCCTGCTCCTAGCACAGTGATAATTGCTCAAAAATATGTCTTGATTCACTGCATGAAAGACTTTATGCATTTCAGAAGAAAAAAATAAACAGATTCCATTAATTACTATAACATATAGGAATCCCAAGAGACTCCATCAGGGGCTGGAGATATAGCTCAATGATAGGGCACTTGTGTTCTCATGGAGTATGCAGAGACCTAGGTTTGATCTCCAGCATATCTCTCTCTCTCTCTCTCTCTCTCTCTCTCTCTCTCTCTCTCTCTCTCACACACACACACACACACACACCCCAAGTAGATAATGACACATACCACATAAAATTCCTAGTCACATATAGAGTCTTCCACTGCTACAGCAGAGTACTCCTGGGATGCTTAGCTAAGACATCCTTTCAATCAGATGTCCATTTCCTCTCATGTAATTAATTAAAATTGAAACCAGCTTTTGTCCCTAGTTACCAAGGTTGAAAGTAAAATGGGGCCCAGAAAAGTATTCTCAGCCAGGAGGTGGCCGCGTTTGAGATCCATGTTGGCCTCTCAGAGCTGTGACCACAGCACACATATTTGTGGGAAACCAGATGAAACTCCACAGCGATGATCTTCCACTGGGCTGGTGGCAGCAACACTGACAGGCTTGGAGGTCCCAAGGGAGTGTTTTCCTCTGAACCGTATTGAGAGTCGTTCTTTCCCAGTTAATGAGACCACTTTTCCTGGTTCAGAGATAAAGTACCTGGAGAAGCAAATGCTCGCAGTTCAGTCCGCTCAATATTCAATTTCCAAAGCCCCGTTACACAAGGTTCTGTGTGGTTTGTGGGAGAAAGTGAGGCCCTGGTTACTGATACAAATGATATAATTTTAGAATGTCCATAGGCTTGGGTGGCTCTTTGGTAAAGATCAGCAATTAGAGTCTGGAAATACTGAACACAATTACCGAAACTGTTTTCAAAATGCCTGTGCTCGGAGTTAGCTCTGGGGAGTTAGTTCTCTTCCCTCCTTCGTTGGACTGGAGATCTGTTGTGGCTTTTAGTTACACTTTACCCTTGTTATGTGCAGGGCTGTATGGAGAAGAAACGCCTTGCTCACAGCCCTCTTCTGAGATCAGCGGCCGTAAGTGACTTCTCACACACAGGTGGTCTAGAGAGAAGTTCCAATAACAGATTCCTTTGTTAACCTTCTGTCTGGATCACCAGCCCATTGCTGGTGTTGAAGACTTCTACCAGTCTCGTACTTGAATCTCCCTTTACATCTATTTATTTTAAAATCTTTGACTTCTTCTTTGACAATTTCATGCAAAGTGTCTTATCTACACTCACACTTTACATCGATTAATATCAGCTTTCTGTACCTAGGCATTCTGATATTGGGTATACAGGTGCCTATGACTCCTAAATGTAACGCCTTTATCATCATGCAGTAACTTTTATCTCTTTTCATGCCTTTTAATTTAAACCCCAGTTTATTTGACATTGCTGTTACAGTTGCTTGCATGATGATTATGTTTGTGACCATGACCCTGGCTGATGGAATTAGAAAATAATACTTGTTTTGAACACAATCATCCATAAACTACCCCAGAGCCAGACAGATAACCCAATGGAGTATTTCTACATAGCAAGGAGGGTCAGTGCCCTGTAGCCACCAGCAGACTGGATTAGATCCTCTTTCTTGATGTTTGAAGCTGATTTACAGATGACTTACAGAAATACAGATGGCAACATGGTCAAGAAGCCAAGAGGCTCCTGGGAAGGAGGCAGTGTTAGAAGTCCTGGGGCAGGATAAGTGCAGGAGACAGGGACTGGGAAAGGCATGGAGTTATCGAGAGTGTCAGTAGGGGCTGGAGAGATGAGTCAACAGTTAAGAGCACTGACTGCTCTTGCAGAAGACCCGGATTTGACTCCCAGCACCTATATGGTGGCTAACAACTTTCTGTAATTCCTGTTTCAGAGAATCCAGCACCCTCTCCTGACCTTCTCAGGCATTGCACAATGCGGGTGCACTTACACACATGCAGGCAATACACTCATACACATAAAATTAAAATAATAAATATTTCTTTAATTAAAAAAAGAATGCTAGTAGAAGTAGACCATAGCCTCCTATGGAGCCATGGAGCTCTGCTGCTGAGTCACAAGATTGTGAGATCTTTAGAAAGATTAAAATGGCCGAGACACTCCAGCTAAGTCCACTCGAACTGTTTTTCTTGTTTATGTCTTTTTTACCATAAATTTCCATTGGTTGAGAATCTGATTATATCAGATGTTGCCACATGATAAAGATTAACAAATGAGTGTACCAACTTTGTAACTGTGGATAAGTCACTTAATCTCCATGAATATTAGTTGTTTTGTTTCCACATGTGACAGGCAGAGTAAGGATCACAAGTGTGTCCTTGTCCTGCTTCCCAGAACCTGAAACTATGTGACCTCACTGGACAAAAAAGACTTTGCAGTTGTGACTAAGGTAAAGATCGAAAGACAGGGTTCTTTATTATTCATGTGAGTGTGATCTAATTACACAGGTCCTTAAAATAAGATAGGAAACTTCCCAGTTGTGGTCTAAGAAACATGTGTCCAGGAAAAGGTGGTGAAAGAGGTAACAAGGCCAGCTATGGAGATGGAGGACGGTGACCATGAGCCAAGGAACCTGGGTAGCCTATGAAAAATGGAGAATACAAGGAACAGATTCTTACCCGTCAGAGAAGAGGAGCCCAGCCCTACCAACGCCCTTTACCTAGTTTGACCTATGTTGCACTTCAGAAGTAGAAGATAACGAACATGAGCAGTGTTAAACTGCTCTGGTGTGGTAACCACATAGAAGCAAAGGAAAAGGGAAACATTGTTTCAGATCACACTGCATGTACCAGGGAAATGTCTGAAGGACCGCATAACATTGATTATATCTTTTTGAATTACTAACGCTATATGGTTTGGTCAATGATTCTATTATTTATGTAATAAATGATGGTAACATTAAAGTGTAAGTATAAAACCAATGACCCCTCGTCCTCTGCCCAGGTGTCACGTCATTTGAGCCATCTAGAGGTGACTCAATGCTGCTGTATGTGGGGTCTTGACTCTTGCACAAAGGGAACACAAAGGACAAAATCAAATCACTCCTGATGTCTTTATCCTCCTGTCAGGTACATAGGTATGTTTACCTCACCTGTATGCAGCATCAACATATTTCTGTACTTACATTCAATGTGTTTTTGACAAATTACAGTCATGTATAACTATGGAGGAACACAGTGGTATCATATACGTGTACTGGGTGGAAGGATGTCAAGCTAGTCACCATACCCATCGCCTTAAATTCATATAATTCCTCCTGTCTGACTTTCTGATCTTGGCCAATATCTCATTTCTCCTAGCCTCGAGCCCTGGCAGCCATCTTCTTTCTGCTTCTGTACATCAATGCGTAGAAATGAGAGCATGTGGTTTTTGTGTGTCGTTTGTTTCACTCACTATAATATTTTCCTTCTATGTTGTCACAAAAGAGAGAATGTCCTTCTCTTTCTAGGCTGAATAGGACTCCACTAGGCAAAGGTACCACCTTTTATTTTATTTTATTTTTTAATCTAGTCACCCTGCCATGGACTCCTGGGTGGATTCCATACTCTGCCTATTGTACATAACCCTGCCATAAACTTGGACGAAAGATATCCCTTCAGCCCACTGACTTCCAGCCTTTTGGTTATATTCCCAGAAGTAGAAGTGCTGATTTACATTGCTTTTAAAAAATAGTTTGTTGTTTTGATAATTAACCCAATAGTCTCAAGTATTCTTTGTGTCAATCTGAGGTCCTTGAGATAATGCATATTTTGTGAAGTCTTCATGAGGCTTGGCATGGTGCATTACAAAAGATCTCAAGATCACATTTATAGAGCTCAACATTTTAAAAAAGGGATCTCAAAAGGCATTTTAGAGATTGTGTGAGCAACACATCTTCTGGATCTTCACAGTGTTTCACCAGTCTTATCTACAGTCTGAAAACCTCTCTCAGTCCACTCAGTGTCAGCAGGGTAGGACTACTAACCAAATAGAGAGTTATCCACATTGCAGATAAGCACAGCAAGCAGAGCTGGGCAGCTCGTTAGGAGACCCTTGTGAACCACTTAAACTTAAGAACATGGCTTTGGTGTGTTAAATATGCAGAGCATGCTCATAAATACTAGTTCCCACTTGAGCAAGAATGTCTGAGTCCTTATCACAGCCAACCATCTTCTGGACTCTGAATGACCCTCAGTGCAACTTGGCATTTGGACAGGACAATAGATACTTTGCATGACTTGGGAAGAGAACAATGCAAAGCTGTTTCCCATGAAGTTGCTTTGATCTATGCTGAGCTGAATACCTGGGCCTGACACAGCTGAGCCACGCCCTGGATGAATGGAGGACACGGAGCAGAATTGCAGAAGAGATCTTAGTCATTTCATCCGGTTTTTATGCATCAGATATCTGCCAGACACTGCAGCTGTGTTCTTCAGCATCGAGGAGTCACCCCAGATCATTCTACTCCTAGATGAAGAGCTGTTCCACAGGACAGCCAGGATGTTCACAGTTAACAGGACTCCTAGGTGATTCTGATGATGGACTTTCAAGGACTATGTTTTAAAATGTTTAATTTGTTCAACAAGATGAATAAACAACAGCATTTGTCCTTAGGAGACTTGAAACCCAGGGGAGGGAAGCACTATTTTGACATTTTGTGATAAATGCCATCTACAAGTCCTAGTGGCAGTGATGGGGGTAAGGGTGACTCTTCAGACATGTAGCATTGAAGGGCATTGCCATGTTGCCAGAGGAGGAGGAAGGGCATTGTAGGCAACACTACGATTCCTGAAGTTGTGAAATGTGTGGCAACACAGTGTAGTTCCTGTAACGGGTTGAGATAAAAGCCAACACCACGTGGACGGAACAGCAAGGTATTCTATTTCCGACTGGCTGGGGACCACTTGTAGCAAACCCTAATCATACTTAGAAAGAGGCTTTTATAGGGTCTCCAGAGCGGGAACTGGTTACAATTTGCAACATCCAATAAGAATTAAGCATTTCACAAGTTTCCCCTGTGCACCTTCCTAACAAAAACAGACCAGGGGGTTATCTATTTTCACAAGCCCCTCCCAGATCAGAACATCATGTGAGGTGTGGTCAGGCCTGTTTTGGAGCTCTCAAGATCACTCCTTTCTGGATGTGCCACTAGGAGGGGTTGGGTGAAGGTCAAGCTTTGAAGCCTGGACAAACCGCAAATGGAAATCTTTATCCCATTTTCCTAGACTGTTACAGTTCCGTGTAATGGGAAGGTGAAGGGCACTGTTGGCTTGGACTAGACAGGAGAGAATCCTTTGAGGAGACTGTGGCAGGAGACTTGAAAACGGTCTCTGGGAATATTGAATATTGTGATGTTCTTTCAATTAATGTCTCCTGAAGACCCATGTCTTAGTCACTTAAGACTGCAGTGATATCTTAGACTGGGTGGCTTATAAACAACAGAAACCCATTGCTCATGGTCCTGGAGAGCGGAAAGTCAGTGATCACTCTCCTGGTTGACTCTGTGTCTGGAAAGGCCCGTGTGTTTCATAGATGATGCTCTCTAGCTGGGTAGCCTTATGGTGGAAGAGGCAAACAGGCTCCTTCAGGCCTCTTTATAAGGGCTCAATAGCAGTAACAAGGGTGGAGTCTTTATATCCTAATCACTTCCTGCAAGCCTCACTTACTAATAAAATCACAGTAGAGATTACATTTCAGCTAATGACTCTCAGAGAAACACAAGCATTCAGACCATTGTATCTGCCATGTGATTCTCTAAGTATAGGACCTTAGAAGACGGCTGTCATGGTTAAGAATTGCTTTACTAATCCAAACAATGAACATCTAGGCTAAAGTAGTGGCAGGGGCGTACAAAAGGAACTGAATGGGTCAATATATTCAGTTTTTTTTTATATAAAGCAACTGGAATTTACTTTATTCATTATGATTATTGTGTGTAGAAGTCAGAGGACAATTCCGTGGAATCATTTCTCTCCTTTTTTCTTCATGTGCATTCTGGGGATCGAACTTAGGTCTGACTGAGATGAATGCCCCCAAAGACAGCGTCAGGGTGAATGCATACAAGGTCCAACAGTGAAGCTTAGGCAGCAGGAAGTGGAGGGGTGAACTGAACCATGGAGGAGTAGGCAAGGCTGTACGGTGACCACCAAAGGAAAACAGCACGAGAGGAAAGGAGTCATCAGCCTTTTCTTTCTGTTCATTTATAGTGCTGGGGACTGAAACAAGGGTCTCACCCATGGTAGGCAAGCCCTCTGCCTATGAGCCACACTCCAGCCCAGCCTTTTTTAAATGCAGCATAAACACCAAACCTCTGTAGTGTCTAGTAGCTCCATCATTTGGGTTACTAAGGATGATACTAGAAAGAACATAAAAAAGAAGAAAGACAAAAAGCCTGAAAGGGAAGGGTGTGTGGAACAGACCAATGAGGCAATGCGTTCATGAGAATGTAGACAGAACTTAAATGGGAGGAAAGGTGGTAGAAAGAAAGGGAGGGTGGGTCAGATTCCACTTTAAATTGCTATTATTTTAGATCTAATCATTATATGAAAACTAAAATAAATAGCTGCTACTGGGGTTTTAATTACTGGAGATCAGTTTTTTAAAAAGTTCTTTATTTTATAAAGGAGCGATCATTTCCCATGGGATCCTGATGGGAGAGTCAGAGGGAGACAATGCCTGATGAAAGGGAGAGAAAGACAGAGAAATGAAGTCCCAGATGGGAGTGCTGTGCTCCGCAGTCCTTCCCCTGCGTCTGGGCTCCTGGTCAAGGACAACACATCTTTGTGTCTAAGGGAAGGTGTGGTTTAACTTGACTTTGTGGGTTATATAATCATGTCAGCAAAAAGGGAAAAATCCAACAAATGGCTTTGTCAAATGACAGGGGATCCTTGGTATTTGATCTGCGAATCTCAACTCAGGGATGAACCAACGGGGGGGGGGGGGTGTCAATCTTCATTTCTGAGTATTTAAAAAGAAAATGAGTGGAAGCCAAGGGCATGGAGGAGTGTAACCTTCCCAGCACGGAAAGCAATCGTGCAGTTTTATCTTTTCCTAAGAGTCAGATGTTTTCAGCTTATTATAAAACCAGAATGGCCATTTCCTCTGTTCCCTCTGAAATCAAGCACCATGAATGCCTTTCACACTTCACTTGTGTGCACAGAATGTTGGAGGCAAGCTTGCATTGTGCATAACTGCAAACTGACAATTGTTGTATGTATGTCTATAAATATTTAAGTAATGTCGTAGTGGAAAACATCTGAAAGAGCAGGAGTTTGCCGTGGGCAAAGTACAGGAGGGAAATGAAATTAGGACTGGTGACCAAGAGCAGCAAAAGCTTAGCTTATAATTCCGGATTGTTAGAGAAATTTAGAGTTTGTAGATTTTAAAAATTGACTTAAGGATTATAGAAAATGATCACTAACAAGATTTTCTGTTATCAATATTTTAGAAATCAAAAATAGTTATTACACAGTAAAGAAGTAAGTGATTTTCTTTAAGAAAACATAGTGTAGGCATTTTGAAGTACTGGATTTATATTTTATTGGGAAAAAATGTGGAGCATTCGTAGGTTTTCAAATTCATGCTTAATATATGTGTAACTGTAATTATAGTCATTTTGTATATATTAGACAATGTACACATCATGTATTGAAGGCTACTTTGTAGGTGAAAATATTCATATCATTTCTATTATGTTAGCAAAATGTTGCTTTTCTTTATAAAAAGAAACTAGTGCTGGAGAGATGACTCAGCAGTAAAGAGTACGGGCTGCTCTTCTGGAGGACTTGTGTTTGGTTCCTAGCACCCACAACGCTAACACAACGCTCCTCAACTCCCGTTCCAAGGGATCTGACTCCCTCTTCTGGCCTCTGTGGGCATTTCATGACATGGGTGTACTTACATACATATAGGCAAAACACTCACACACATAGAAATTGGTGGTTTTCCAAGTGCTTGACTGTAAAAAAAAAAAAAAAAAAAAAAATTTACTATGCATCAGAATCTTTAAAAATTTCCACGAGTTTTCTCTTAAAAATAGGCTCTAGTTTTCTGTTCTACGTGTTTCTACATGTGCATATTTCTGCAAACAGTTCTCTAATCCAGAACAAACATCGTTGCCAATATTATTTACCTCTAATTACAAGTCTTCTTAAAAATGGTGGCCATTGCTATCATTCATAATCAAGTAGTGGTGCTTGAAGTTATCATAAAAGGCTAAGGGATGAACAGAAGGTGGACTAGGATTCAAGAAATAACAGGGCTCTGCCAGAACCACAGACCACACTTTTAGAGTAGAGCAGAAGTTCATTTGACTCATGGATCTAGAGCTCAGGAAGTCCACAACTGGACACCAGCATCTGTTTGATTTCTGGGGGAGGCCTTCCTGCTGCGACTTAACGTGGTGGAGGGCATTGCAATGGGAGCAGAGCCTGGTGCCAGCCTGGACCTCACTTCCTGTTCTTATGAAGCCACTGACACCATCGTGGGGGCCCCATCCTCAAGACGTCATCTGATCTTAACTACATCCAAATGACAAACAACATAGAAACTTGAGGACTAAGTTTCCAATACTTGAACTTTGAGTGACACATTTACACCTTGACACTGCTGGGCCATAGTCCCTCTTAGCGAAGGAACTGACTCATTCATTTTTCCCCTTTCTGTTAGTGTATAAGTAAGTGCTTCTAAAATCCTGCATGAACCAATGTCTAGGAGAACTTGCTTCATTAAGTTATGTCTCTATCTTACAAGGTTTTTTGATGGGGGGGGACAGCTGTCTTGTGGTCTGAAGTATCACAAATGACCAGGAAAGCTTCAGGGACTCTGTGGGTGCACATCGTTATGGAATGAGCAAAGAAACAAGATCTTCTTGAGTTCTGCTTTTCCCAACTAAACTAGAACATCCCAACACTTAGTCCCATGCCCACCCAGGGATAAGGCAGGAAAATGATAGAGAACTTTGCTCTTAACAAACCTGCCAAACCAACTGTTCATTATGTTCGTTTGATAAAGTCCTTAGTGGTCAGCTGATGCCCCCTGGCTAATAATGGTCCCAATCATGGAAAGGAGCTAAGCAAATGAAATCATAACCAAGTACACCTTGACCAGCTTTTCTTATCTTAAATGTTCCCCTCTTGTCTCTTCCTTTATTTGGTGCAACATTTGCTCCTAAAACCAAACATCCATGACAAATTCAAAGCATCTGTCTGGCATTTGGCTACTGCTTAACAGGTAGTTGGTAAACCGTTTTGTGGTATTAACCAAGATTCCTTGATGGAGATGGCATGACGAGTCTAATTAAAGTAGTCAGGGAGACTATTTAAATACAGATGAAAACATAAACACCATCTTCATTGGATATAGTGACTGGAAATCAGTTGCATGTATTTTTGACAGAACCATCTGTAGTTTGTCAAAATTTTGACAAGCCATTTTACCTGCCATAAATCAAACAAACAGAAAAAAAGAAAAACCAAACAAAAAACAGAAAAGAAAAAATTTCAAGTTCTTAAGTAAGAAAACAGACATAGAAATCCTACATCTTTCCAAACGTGAAAAATATTTAGCTTGCTTTTCTAAAATAATTCTGATTTCTTTTGGACAAAGTCTCAGCTCCTCAGCTTGCCTTAAAAGACACACTCTCTCTCCATTCTAAAAAACTTGATACAGGACTAGGGAGACAGTTCAGTAGGTGACATGCTTTCTGCGTTTGGATCCTCAGCACCCACACAAAAGTGGGGTATGGAGGCACACACCTGTAACCCTAGCACTGGAGGGTAGAGACAGAGGATCCCACGGACTTGTCTGGTCAGCCAGATCTGCTGAGTTGGTGAGCTCCAGGTCTAGCGAGCACTCTGCTTAAAAAAGTAAAGCAGGAATGATAGAGGAAGATACTCAACCTTGACCTCTGGCCTCCTTGTATGCACTCATGGGATAATTCACTCACAAGCACGTGCACACACACACACACACATGGGTTGGGAATATAACATACAACGTTACTTGAGACTGATGAGGTGGGGTCAAGGGCAGATTTTTCCTGTCTTGAGGATGGAACAGGCTAGAATTGAATGGATTATTAGGGAAAGTTTGTTCTTCAAACCCTCCCTGTCTCTTGTCTCATTCTTCTATGTTGTCATTCATTTCCTAGACACCAGTCAGGAGTTGGAAACAGAAAAGGAAAATTAAAAAGGCCTGAGTTGAAAGTAGCACAGATTTGGCACTGATAATATAGTTCTCACTTTTTTTTTCCATCAGATGTTAACTCATTCAGTTCTGCCATGATTATTCCCATCATGCAGGTGAGGATGCTGAGTACAGGGAGACCCAAGCATGTCCAGCAGAAAGCATAACTCTGATCTAGGTGGTTCTCCTCAGAGTCTGTCCACTTATATGCTAGTCAAAAATATAGAAGAGGACAAAGGGATTAGACTAGATGGCTTTCAAATTCCCTTCCATTGGTGCAATTGTAAGTTTCAGATTCTCATTTTGGGGCCTAGCCCCTAGATCACTGCCTGTTACAGTTCACGGGCTCAATAAATACTCCTCGTATGAAAGAATGCTTAATGTCAATTTATAGTGGAAACCTCTAGAACAAATTGAATCTATAAAAACACAAAATAGCAACCTACATTTTGCTTCTGTGTAGCCCAGAAAGGAACTTAGGCCACCCAGAAAAAGGACATTCAATAGAATTTAATCTCAATGTTAAGATCAGTTATGTCTCAAACCACAGGAAAGGTACTCCATAAGACTAGATTTGTTACCTGTTTCTCAGTTACATAGTGTCTGCAGCCTTTAAGAAAGTCTGACAGAAGGAGAAGGAGGAGGAGGAGGAAGAAAAGAAGGAAGGAGAGGAGAAGAAAAGGAAGAGGAAGAAAAGACAGAGGAGGAAGGAGAGAAGGAGGAGGGGGAGGAGGAGGGGGAGGAGGGGGAACAGGCACAAAGAGGAAATGACCTGAGACAGCATCACTTCTCAGCAACCGGAAGGAAAACCCACACATACACAGGCCATCACGTCCTACCGTACGGTTGCTCAGGAGAGAGAGGCACTGTCAGCTGCTCTCAGAAGCCAGTGTGGCAGCTGCAGAGGGAGAAAAGTGTAAGCAGCAGAGGAGCTAGCTGCTACGCACTGCCTGCCCACCCGGGAGACAGCTAGACAGCCAGGGGCACGAGATGGTCCACGAAGTGGTTCTGCCCTTGGGTGAGTGCCAGCCACTTGTTGTGGCCTGGGGTGAGGGCAGGGCTGGAACTCACTCAGATTCTAACTTCCTGAGCTGGTGTCAGACATCCGGACATGTCTTCACTGTTAACACCCCTTAACTAAAGAAGGGGAGGGCTCAAAATGTCATGAAGTCTGTAGGAGGAGCACATGTCTCCATTGTTAACACCCTTCAATGGGGGGTGTGCGGGGGGTCAACGCGTCTCGAGGGCCGTATGAGCAATTCTAGGTCTTCCTTGAGACCTGGAGGTACTGGTTCTAAGTAATATAAAACTGTGATTTCTACTCTTTAACCCTCCTGTGTAGATGCTGGCTGGTGTGCACGCATGGGACTCCTATCTGCCCAGTGTGCTCATAGAACTTACCTGTGAGGAACTAAAACTTTTACTTTTCTTAAATTATTTCAGCAAGTCAACACGTAGTTTAGTCACTTGTATCTGTAGTTTTCAGCCTCTCTGGGAGGTAAAAATGGCTCCTGACACTTGGGAACTGGGTGTCACAGGGAGAGAAGTCCCTCCCATCCATCACAACTTCTAAGGAATGGGATCAAATTGCACCTTATTCTATGGTCATTCTGACAGCTTAATACTTACTTTTTCCTCTGTCTTCATTTATTCAACTTTCTCCCTCCCTCCCTCCCTCCTTTTGTCCCTCCCTCTCTCTCTTTCTTTCTTTGTTTTTCCTTCTTTCCTCTTCTACAAAGGGGAGCTATTGGCCACCAGTCTTTCCTATAGTAAGGGAGGATGAGATCCCAAGTCTTTTGGACTTCCTTTGGGGGAACTCCTGTTTTCCCTCAGAACTTGGTTTCCCACTTGGCATCAGATGTGAAGAACAATCGTTCTTGACAGAATACTGTGGACTTGTTACTTTTTTCTGTTTGATGCTTGGTTGTTTATAAGGAAACTCACTCTGAGTGGAAGGGATGAGTGGAAGGCAAGAAGGGAAGAATATGAAACCAGTTCTGAACAGCACCATTTCTCATCAATGAGTTCATTTCTTTAGCAGTTATCTAGACAGTATTCACACTGCTGGTCACATTGTGAATCAAGACCCCCATACAAAAGGAAACAAAATGGGCACTGCCCTGTGTCTGTCCCGCTCATAGTCAGGGAGACAGACATTAATTAATACGGGGAAGGCAGAACTGCTTTATTCTGTGCTTCAGGCTTCTTTGACTGGTAGTCTATGAATTAACTTGTCATATTAACCAGAGAAAAACAAATTTAATTATATGTTACATAAAACTATGAGGCTCAAAGAAGCAAGCAGGTGATTGAGGCTTATGTAGCATCATGAACTGCAGGAAGGAGTCTAGGGGTCTGGGCTTCTAGGGGGTGGTTGGGCAATTATGTGGGGGTGAAGTGAAATGCCTACTTATGACTAGATGCCAGGAAAATCCCCGTCAAAAAGAGAGGAAGGTAATGTTTCTATGAATATTTAAGGGGATCATTCTCCATGGATCAGAGTCTCTTTTAATTTAATTCTTTTGCTGGTGCAGAGAGTGAGAGGCCCTTACAAATGGAGGGGTTTTTTTTTTTTTCAGGTGTAAGTTTTTCTTAGAAACTAGCAACTTCAAAGCTTCTGTATCTGTGGTTGCTCAAAATAACCCCTCAAAATGAGCAAAATGTTACAGAAGCTAATTTTAGGTTGGCATATTCTGGTGGCTTTCCTATGGTCATATTTTAAGACATCATGTACTGAACCCCATTGATTTTTACAGATGGGATGAGGGCCAGACATATCCTGGGGAAGCTGATCTTATCTTGGAAACAGGAAATCAAAGCTATATAAGAGGGAACAAGACTAGAGGAGGCATGAACCGTGGAGGTAAAGAGTTTTGCAGAGCAGATGACTGTTAGAGGGATAGGCCACACAAAACCCTGAGGCAGGAGATCCTTGGCACAGCGAAGAGAGCATGGAGAGAAGAGAAGGAGGGGAGTGACTCTAACCAAAGAGAGGAAATGTGCAGTTGGTATTAAGAATGCTGGGTCTCCTGAAAGTGAAACTGGAGCTGCTGCGATCTGATCTGGGTCTTAAGGGATCTCCTTGACTATAGTGTGAAGAGTTTATCAGCGAGACCCATGTCTAGAGTCAGGGCCTGGAAGAAGATATACGCAGTCCCTCAAGCAAGTGTATCTGAGGGAGGGCCCGTGAGGGTGGCAGCAGTGGAGACAGAAGTAGGCAAATGAAAGGTCTGTCCGAAGGAAAGTCCACAGCACTTGCAGTGGACAGGAGAGTGAGGGAGAGGATCCCCAGTCTCCTGACTAGGATATCCAAGTGGGTGATGTCCTAGTTACTTTCAATTGCTGTGATAAAATACTGACCAAATTCATGTTGGGGAGAAAAGGGTTTATTTCAGCATACAGCATATAGTCCAGCATGGAGGGAAGCCACAGCAGGAGTTCAGGACAGGAACCTGGGGTCAGCAACTGAAGTACAGACCATAGAGGGACACTGCTTACTGGCTTGTTCCTCTGGCCTGTGTTCGGCCTGCTTTCTCATACAACCCAGGACCATCTATCTAGGGGTGGCACCCCATAGTGGGCTGGGTCCTCCTACATCATTCAACAAGCAAGGAAGAGGCTCAGAGACAAGGTCGGTCACAAACCAATCTGATAGAGGGAAATTCCCCAATTGAGGTTCCTTCTTCCCAGGTGTGTAAAGTTGACAACTGACATGACCTAGCACAGGTCATCAGGGATGCCTGTCATCACAGACTGACACAGCTGGTGAAGACCAGGTCCAGATGTTTCTGTCCCTGGAATGAATGATTTCAGAGGGTCTGACAGACACCCAAGGGCAGAGGTCAGCCACTAGGTGACTTAATTTTCATAATATAGGTAGGGGATTCTTGGCATATTGATGGTAACAGGTACCTGCACACCCATTTTCACAACTGCACTGTCTAGAACAGCCAAGATGTGGAAAGAGCTTAAATGTTTTTGGACAGTTGAATGAATAAAGGAAGGATGGGACATGCAAATAATGAAACTTCACTCATCCATCAAAGAGTGAAGTATCAGCACATGCCATTTCATGCATCGATTGGAAAGCATTTCCCTAAGTGAAAAAAACCAGTCCCAAGGTCATGTGATCCTAAGAGTATGAAATGTCCAAAAGAGATGCCCAACACTATGAATGCAGGGACTGTATGAGATAAATAGTTCTCACTTCAATGTTTGACTTTATCTTACATGGATTTTGTATGTTTTTTTGAAAATGAAGACAAGAGGAGGAGGAGGAGGAGATTAGAAGTATTCAGGGATATTGAAGAGCACAGGCTCCTGACTTTATTAAAATGAGAGAACTCTTGGTTTCTCTTCCTCTACAAATAAATGAAAGGAAGTCACTCCCTTGAAGGGCTGGGGTAAGAGTTATATTTGGTAACAATAGTAACCAAATCTAGTAAGAAGGGGTACCTAGAAGCACTCAGAGCCCTGGCTGTGACCGTTGTCTTTACCAGAACTTGGCTAAAACCTGAATCTATCTCATGACTTCAGGGCTTTCCCCAGGCCAGATAAGTAACTTCAATAACCTGGAAGCTAGTTGAAGATGCTGTGGAGTGAACTCCTTGCTCCCTCCATCCCTAGTGGAGCAACAGTAAGACCAACATTCCACCTTTATCTGGAAGTTTTCACATGGAAGTAGCTGCAGCTACTGACAGTGATGATGCCTTTTTATGGCTTTCTAATCTTCATTTCTTTGTCATCCTGACCCCAGTCTGCACCCGTGTTTCTTGGAATGGTTTCTGGAACTATGTGCCCTCAAATTCTACACTGGACTCTGCCTCTGGAGAAGCCAAGCAGAGGGAAACTGTGATGTCATGTGATGGATGCTCAGACACAGTCACAGGTTACTTAATGACAGGAAGACATTCTCAGGGATGGGTCACTGAGCAATTTCCTGTGTGAATATCATAGAGTAAGGTTACACAAACTCAGCAGGATAGCCTACTGCTTGCATAGGATATGGTGCGTCTATATGGTATAGCCTGCTGCTACTGGGGCTATCGTGAATGAAAGAACATGAGATTAAAACAAGCAAAGAGAAAACATTGCATCAAGAGATGCAGTGATCAAGCAGTGATCGAGGGATGTGGCAGTTTGCAGTCAAGTCATGTGGTAGAATATTTTACGGTCAAATTTTATTGTAAGGGGACTGGAGATCTGGCCCAGCAGTTAAGAAAACTTGCTGTTCTTTCAGAGGACCTGAGTTCTACTCCCAGCACCCATATGGCAGTTAACAACCTTCCATAAGTCCAGTTCCAGGGGAATTCATCACCTTCTTCTGGCCTCTGTAGGGGGTTGCATGCACATGGTGCGCTTACATACATGCAGGCAAAAACCTCACACACATACAAATAATAATTACTTTAAAAATTCTGTTGTAAGCAGAATGAGCATATTCTACAATAAAGATAAAAGTTCAGTATGGTAAAGGCTTAAACCGGAAAGATAGCAATTTACTATTACCAAAGGCCGTGTACTGCACTTAGGTTGGATGTGCATGCTTGTCTCTGATTGGCAGCACACTCGGTCTGTTCACTGCAGCGTCATCACAACCATGTGAGTGATGTGATCCATGATGGAATGAGGGCTATGATATCACTAGGGTACAGGACTGTTTTAGCTCCATCATAATCAGATGGGCCCACCGTTGTATACATGGTCCATCGCTGACAAACATTATTCAGCACTTGACTGTGGTTTAGTCCTCTGTTACTCAATGGCCAACTGTCCTCAACCAGAGACGTCCGTGTTTTGAGATCTCTTCAGTCCATTCAAGGGCTGCAGTAGGGAGAAGGGTCTTCCTCAACTTCTCTGAGGTCTTGGAAACAGGCCATAAGCACACCCTCAGGAAAAGCTCCCTGCAGACAAAACACATCTCTCTACAAGGACACATCCTGCTACAAGTGACTTGTATCTTCCTTGGCTTAACTTACCCCCGACAACACATATGAGCAGAATTTCCAGATCACGGAAATGGGATCATTTTACTCAGAACAAGATGGCACAGATGGGGCATTGATTTATTTGAGTCACATGGAGACATTCTTTTTTCCTTTTCACTCCCTTTTCTTCTGATTTTGGCCTCATCTAAAAATACATATGGCCTCCTCTTTCTGTGTGTGTATGTCTCTCTGTCACTCTGTCTCTCTCTCTGTCTCTCTCTCTCTCTCTCAATGAAAGAATAAGAGATAGCTCAGTGGTAAAACCTAGGTTAGCATGTGTGAGGCTCTGAGTTCTACCTCCAGCCCCTAGCACAAAAGACAGAGATTAGTGATTAATTTTCACAGCAGCATCACAGTCCATCAATTGAACACATGATAGTCTATTGTTTCTGTCAACTGACATCGTAAGAGTGCCCAAGGATGAAGGTTTAGAATCGGGATTTCAAGAAGGCACAATGGCTCTCACATGTCTCTTTCCCTCGGGCATAAAATATGATCAGTAAAAATGCAAAATTTAACCTGAAGTCAAAAACAGGTTTCAGGAGCCAAGAGTAGCAGCGAGTATACTCCCTGTCATCCCAGCCCCGGGGAGGCTGAGGCAAGAAGGTTGAGAGTTTGAGAGACCCTGTCAAAGAAAAGAGGAGGAGGAAGAGGAGGAGGAGAAGGGGGAGGGAGAGGGGGAGCGGGGGAGGAAGGGAAAGCATATTTTAGGTGGGTATGAGGAATGAATGAATGAAGATCAGTAAAAGCCTGAGAGCCATAAGGAAGGAGACATCAGAAGAGGGAGGGCCTGAAATGGGAGGAAAAGAAGGACGAGATAAAGATGCACCCCCCCCCCCAACAGAAAAGCTGTGCCCTGGCCAGTCTCTGTAGGTTTTGGGGAATTTCAGTTTTCCCTTTCACTGTACAAACCCTCAGTGAAGGGACCTATGTCAGGAGCCTCAGCCCCACACCAGAAGATTGGGCTCCACAAGTAGTAGTCACTTGTCCCAATTCTGGAGAGAACCAGATCTCCAGTGGGGCTACCTGGGACCTTCTCACTGATGCATGCTCTACAGTCACCTTCCCTACAGTCGAGAGCCCACCACCAAACCCTAGTGCTGTGAACCTCTAGTAACCTTTTAGACTAGTTTCCATGACTGAAAGTCCCCACCCACAGTCTCAGTTGCAGTGAGAGGAAATGTGTACAGGAAGTAAGACAGCAGACAACTCTCCCTCACCCTGGGATGCAGGGTGGTACACGGGAGCCTCCCGGGACACCAGGGACACAGCTTTAGCGAGCAGGTTATCTTAACACCTGCTTCTCATGAGGGTGCTTTACGTATCAGAATAAATGAAACAGTGCTGGGGTAATGTGCTCCGTCCCTCCTCAAAGCAGAGAAATGGAAACCAAGAGCTGCCTTCAGGGGCTGTGCCTTTGGTTGGGTTTCACAGCTCTGGGGCCTTGGTAGGTGAAAACATTCTTGAAAAATGACATGTATTGATTGACTTCTTTGGACAGTTAAGGAATAGAAGATACTGTATTTATATCAGGGCTCTTTGGATGAACAGAACCAACAGTGCCCGTATGCATGTGCCCACACATGTATGTGCTAAGTGAAAGAAGTCAGACTGGAGAGCCCCATAGTGTGGGATTCCAAATGTGCGATGTTCATGAAAAGGTGACATGCAGAAAGGTAACAGGTTCAGTGGCCGACAGTGGTTAGAGAGGAAGGGGGACTGAGCAGAGGGTCACAGAGGATTTTTAGGGCAGAGACACTGCTTCATATGATGCCAGAGGTCTACATGTTTGCCATCACCCACCTGTACAAACCACAGAAAGCCCGGCACTCTGCGAGAACCCCGTAGTGATTCATGAACTCCGTCTGCTCGTGACTTGTCAATGCAGCTCCATTGATGATGACAAATGTGCCCCTGTGGCATGGACACTATTGGCCACGGGGAGGCTGTGCGTGATGGGCAGGAAGCATGTGGAAATCTCTGTACTTTCTTTACAAGTTTGCCTGGAGTCTAAAATGTCTCATAAATAGTTTTTGTTTCTAAAGAGCTAAGTAACTTCTTTTGTTCCCCCAGACCTCAAGAATGTGCCTCATCAGGACCTTGGCAATCATGGGTGCACCCCTCTGTCTAGCAAGCCCTTTGTGAGACAGCTATTGGCTCCTTCCTCTTCCTCTTTCAGCTCTGTGGCTGCACACTTGCCATGGCTGCACACGTGCTCTCACACTCCTCTCTTGCCCGTGTCACCCTCACGTTCTCTCCCTGTTACCTGTCTGTCCTACTATGCGATACCTGCAGCCTGCTTGCTCCACATCGTCAGCTCCTGAGCATAGGATTCTGTTTTGTTCTCTACTTTGTGTGTGTGTGTGTGTGTGTGTGTGTGTATGTGTGTGTGTGTGTGTCAGAGAGACAGAGAGAACATAGGAAGTTCTCCATTAAAAGAACGAGTGAGCCCGAGGGTGAATGTTAGAGACTAGAGCTCTGAGGCAGGACAAGAGGGCTCTCGGCTCAGAAAGAAGCAAGATGACCTTGCTAGACAAGGAATGATGAGGAGATGTAGGAAGAGATGGTGGCTTGAGCAGATGTGTGTGCACTTGGTGGGCTTGTAAGGGGACCCATAATGCAGGTGGTGGGAAGGCAGAGGTCGGATCGCCCCTTTTGTACCTGGCACAGCAGGGCAGAAGGCCAGATAGTGACTGAGTGGTAAGAAGCCCACCCCATCCAATTGTTCCCACTGTGGGCACAGACAGTTTTCCTCAGGAAACCAAATGCGGCCCTGCTCCAGTGTTTGAAGAACAGCCTGGTGGCTAAACAGAGTTTTCAGCACAGCAAATATTGCTGGCTGCTTGCTTTGACTTCAGGAAAACTTCAGAGAAGCTTAGTGCAGTGTCCGACACAAACCCACTGGGGATGCGGGCACTGGCCTGCCTAGGTTCCTAAAAGGATTATATAGCAAAGAAACCCATTTCCTAATCTGTATGTCAGATAGAAAGAGTCTTCCTATACAACATTTATCTCTGAAATTTTAAAGTATTGTTCTCATCTGTGTCATATTCTCTCTCGGATGAATACTTTTTTCTTAATAGTGTAGAAGGGAGACTTGGTTTAGCACTCCTCACTTAGATCAACCTGGCACAGGCTTCTTCCTTTGAAGCTGTATGAACTGTAGATCTTCACAGTATTGAAGATGTGATCTGAATGCCCATTAAGTGAATTCTAGCAATTTTACACTTGGTGATTCACTCTGGAATAGTATGCAGCTGTTAAAAAGGGCAACTATTTGTATGGATATGAAGAAATATATACCAAGTTCAAAGCAACAAGCACAGTTTTAAAAGATGATTCTTCCCCCCTCATCCCTTTGTGCAACAAAAGGCTAACAAAATGGAGACACTGAGTCTCTGAAAGTGGGTCGGAACACCATTGAAGGCTTACTTTCTATCATAGACATGATCAGTCTTTGAGTATTTTCAAGTGAGTCTCTGTTACTTTTATTACTGAAAACATACTCAAGTCCCTTAATCGTATATTGGTATTGAGACTTGAGATTGGGGTGGATACCCTCTGAGATCAAAGGAAATGGAGAGTCACTAAACTTTCATATTGAGTGTTAATTCAACTTTGATAGGAAGTCTTAGCTCCTGGCTGTTTAGTGTGTTTCTGCTCGAGTATACCCGGTAATAAGCCATTGCCAAAAGTACAGCACAAAGCGAAAACATTTCCTGAGCACTGTGAGATTCGGTAAGATAAGGACCGTCCAAGGAGATATGGAACAGTCATGAAACAAGTAACAACAGGCGTAGACACTCAATAAATGAAGAGATGGACAGACTCAGGGGAACTAGAATAACTGGTGGAGGGGCTAGGGAAACAGAGCAACTGCCGGGGTTCGGATTCCACCTCTGCCACACACCTGCCATGTGCTCTGAACAAGTCAGTCTCTCTTCTGCACAGAGATGACAAAGGTCCCACCACACCAGTTGGTTTGAACGTGATGTGCGTTAATACACAAAGCACCTGCAGCCGAATCTGACACATTAAGGACTTGTTTCATATTATCTTGTAGGAGCGAGCAGAGGACGGGATGATAGCTTCAGGGAGGAGGAGCTGGGCTCGGGTGTCACTCAGCCAGTGCAGTGTTTGCCTGGCACAAAGTACTGGGTTTCCCATCAGCATCTAAACCAGGCATGTTGATTCACTGACTGTAATCCTAGCACTCAGGGAGTGGAGATGGGAAGTCAGAAGTTCAAGGTCATCCTCAACTACATAGCGAGTTCCAGGCCAACCTGGGATACAAAGGAGGGATTTAAGGACTTGACAAGAAAAGAAAATTCTAGAAGAACATGGGAAAAACAATATGAAGCCCAAATACTTCTATGACAACATCCAGTTCAACTCGGCTCAACCTCAGTAAATAAAGTCAAATGATGTCTCGAGCAGATGAGAAACAGTGAAAGACAAGAAGAGGTTTAAAAGCAGCCTTTGTTCTCAGACAGATCAACCTGTGGACCAGTCATTGCCACCCCACCCCCACCCCTGCCAAATGTCCTGGGCCTCTGCAGTGTGCTGGGCCTGATAAGCCCCACTCAGGATGACTACCACCAGAATAAAGGTTTTCAAGTAGATTTAAAGTTGGAAAACAGTTGTGATCCTTTGTTCTGCTGTGTGTGGATCTGTACAGAAAGACTGTAATTTCCTCAGCATGACTCATTAACAAGTAGAAGAAAGATTCAGGGCAGTGCATGTCCAACACTGACAACTCTTTTTATTACATCTATTTGTTTATCTTTGTGTGTGTGTGTGTGTGTGCATGTGTGTGTGTGTGTGTGTGTGTACACGCACCCGCACATATCGTGGCACATGTGTGGAAGTTAGAGGACAACTTCCCAGTGTCAGTTTTTTCCTTCCACCATGTAGGTTCTGGGGACCAAACTGAAGTCATGGGGCTTGGAGGTAAGGGTCTTTTCCCATTGAACCACTTTACCAGCCCTCAACACTGACTGTTCTTGATGTTCTATGCTAGTAAGGACCCATGGGAATAAAAATATCCATATCCACTAGATTCCACTATGGTCATTTTTATCTGTAAATTAAGCAGATCTTCATTGTTTCATCCTTTATTGGTTAAACTCTTGGGAACGTGTTTGGATTTCTGTCCCCCTTGGCCCCTCATCTCTCCTTTTCAAGGACCAAAGGATGGGAGAGAAGAGCTTACTTAGTGCCAGGCTGTCCACGAAACATTCCAGTCACAGCTCACCAATGCAAAACCCTTGCCTACCTCACTAAAACGCACACGAATATGTCCCTGGGTTTTGGAGGTTACTGTCCCTGAGCACACTTGGGAAAATCCCTTAGGAGAGGCAGAGCCAACCATGGACCTGTGGGAGTTCAAACAGGGAGACGAAATTCACACTGCTGTGTAGGATTTGTCTGCAGAGAGCTGGTCAGAAGATGTTAGAACAGCTAGCTGGTAGCCACATTCGTAGAATCACAGTGGTTAGTTGGTCCAGAGGGTGTCATCACTCTTAAAATCACATTGCCAAGCATGGAGCTGAGAGTTCGGTCTCGTAGGAAGAGTTAAAACTCAGACAGAAACCGTCATAAAAATTTCCACTGCAAGCTTCTAAGACAAATGAAGAGACTTGCTAATTGCAGCTTACTCTAAATCTAATGGCAGTCTGCAGCTTTTATAAAGAAAGTCCAGAAGATTTGAATGGTGGTCCCTGGTAGGGCAGCTTCTAGCAGAGAAGTCTTTGGAGGGCAGGCATGGTGGGCCTTTTAGCAGGGTGCTCCTGTTAGGACAGAACTGCGCTGGGAGATCAGTGAAATTTCCCTTCTCTAAGATTCTTACCAACACTAAAGATTGCTAAAACACATTTGTGCTGGTGGTAATTTTGAAGAAGTTCAGCCACATAATAGCTTTCACAGGCACGCCATGCCTACCCGGCCTGAATTTCAAACATTGTCTTGATGAAGGATGATTACAATAGAAAGGAATGCTATTCTGATCTAGCCATGGGGAAGGGTTTGTCTTCCTTTATTCCAGAAGCTAAATCACTGGCTATGTCAGAGGCTGTGACCTAAATCTTAATTGATGCCCGCAGCTTGCTTAGACCACTGTGTGTGATTTTTAACCAGACAAACCAGGAGGAAGGATTAAAGCTGCCACAGTAAGAAAAAGCTGGTATTTTGACCAATCGTTCAGGGAATTTTTGGCTATGCCCATTTTGTCTATAATTTAGCTTTATTAGGCTCCCCTTTTGGGGTAATCCTCCTTTCTTAATGTTCACTAGAATGAAAACTAGGTTTCTGTTTTACATGTTTGAGTTTTCTCTTCAATTCTGGCACCAATAAGCATCATTCCTGAGCCAAAACATCAACTTTGCATGGTATAGTGGATCCCGTCTGTAATCCCAGCACTTGGGAGGCTGATACAGGAGAATTACTATAAGTTTGAGGCAAGCCTGAGCTACATAGTTAGTTCCAGGTCATCCCCAGCTAGAGTAAGATCCCATCTCAAAACAACAAAACAAAGCAAAAATAATAACAGCCAACATTAACACATCAATTTAGACCTTGCTCAGCCCATTAGCCCCATTATCTTATGGAATTTTCACAGTGGGCCTGGAGACTAGAGATTTATCCTTCACTACCCAGCTAAGGAAGTCCAAGGAGAGCACAGTGAGACAGGTGAAGGGACAGATCCAGTGATGCAGGTGTGACTCAGCATTCGTTTGAAAAGTCCCACCAGTGACCTCATACACCTTTGATGTGAAGACAGTGGTGTGCCTCAGACCGACACACTTGCCCATTTCAAGGCAAAAGATTCCCTCTCGGTTTTTCATTCCTGCCTCTGAAGCCTAATTTTTTTTCAAGCACTGCTGCGCAGACTATCCCATGAAAAAAAGCTTCTGTATGTGTGAAGTGACTCTTCGGAACCTTCAGCTTTTCTTCTTAAATCCCTCTTCCCTCAGATGCCCCCACCACTGTTTTTGTTGCTTGTTATGAAAAGGTATCTTTTCAGGGCTAGAGAGATGCCTCAGCTGTTAAGAGCACTGGGGTGCTCTTGCAGAGGACCCAGATTCAGTTCCTAGCACCTACATAGTCTCTAACAATCATCTGTAGCTCCAGTTCCAGGGGAATTCGCTGCCCCCTTCTGACCTCCAAGGGTATTGCATGACGTGGGTACACTTACATACACGCAGGCAATACACTCATGCACATAAAATAAAAATAATAAAGTATTAAAAAAGGTATCTTTTCAAGTACCCAACAGCCATGTGTTCCTGCAGCTTTACCTTATCAAAACTGGAGGAGCGGGGAGGGATTTGATCCTGTTGATTTTAACTAGTATAATCTCAAACCACAACACTCTTGCCCTTTCCAATGGAAACCCTGTTTTTCATTCTATTTTATTTTTATATGTATGAGTGTATTACCTGCATCTATGTAAGTGTACCCGTGTCATGTGAAGAGAGATTTGGATTCCCTGGAACTGAAGTTACGGATGGTTATCAGCTGCCATGTGGGTGCCATGTCTTCTGCAAGAGCAGACAGTGTTCGTAACTGCTGAACCATCTCTCCAGACTCTGAAGCCCTGTTTTTTACTGTGAATAAGTTTTGCTTTTCTAGGAAAGGAAATCTCAAGGTGTCAACGCGGAAGGTGAGATTTTAAGTCTGTGACATCTGTCTTTATCTCATCCCTCCATCCTCATTCTGCTATGAGACACTCTGGGCTTTCAAAGTTCATCTCTAACTGGGACATCATCATCTACTCAGTTATGGCCTATCACAGGACAGACCTTCAACAGGAATAGTTTCCTTTTGAAAGAAATGCAATAATAGGTGTGTGAGATGCTGAGACCGTTTGGATTCCCTCTGGGGAAGGAAACAGTGTTGAGACGTTAACCAGAAGTCAGGAAAAGTAGGAAGGGAAGGTGTGTCGAGAAATGGTGATTTCAGGAACAGAACCTTACCAGTTGAGTAGTACGACAGTGTGTGCCCAGTTGTGGGATGGATAATAGATAATATAACAGAGGGCCTCCCATACACCGCTCACTCTCTCTCTTACCTCTGCTCTGGTTAATTCTAAACACCCAGCTTGCTGTGTTGACGTCATGACCATCACCAGCTGTTGTCTTGTAGACTCTCCAAGCTGGGAAGCTGGGGGCCATACAGGTGAGGGGGAGAGGAAATGTGGGGGCTCCGTTTGTCTGAGAAGGAATGTGTGAACATGGGAAAATTGTAAAAGAATAGGCTCTGCACTGTTGCTCTCCCCGATCCTTAAGGATCTCGCAGCATCTCAAGGGCGTTCTGTTGACTGGTGGGACTGTGAAAATGCTCAGCTGATTTTCTGGTGGGAGTGTACACGATGACATAATGGTAGGCTATTAAGCACTTCGCATGTTCTAAGTAAACATACCCGCTTTGATGCACAGCCACCCAATGAGGGAGCTAGCATTACTGCAGTTTTAGAGCGGGGGTGGGGGTTGTGGGGGTGGTAGGCGAGGGTTTAACCCTCAGGCCATGAAGCCCTTCTGCCCAAGCACAAATTCTAGTTGTTTCAAGCCCTGCCATGTGGCCTTTGCATACTTTCTTTCTTTTTTGCTGTTTTGTTTTTTGTTTGTTTGTTTGATACAGGGACTCCATCTAGCCCCAGCTGGTCTGGGACTCCCTATGTAGACAAAACTAGCCTTGACCTAACAGAGATCCACCTGCTTCTGCCTCCCAAGAACTGGGATTAAAGGCCTGTGCCACAAAGTCTGGTTTTAGCATTGCTTGCTTCTTTCTTTCTTTCCTATTTTATTTTATGTGTATGAGTGTTATCCCTTCATGTACGTAAGTGCACTCATGTTGTGCAGTGCCCAGGAAGATCAGAAGAGGGTATCTCGGATCCCCTGGAACTGGAGTTACAGACGACTGTTAGCAGCTGTGTGGGTGCTGGGATTCTCCAGCCGGCGTAGTTTCTTAACGTCTTCACGAATCAGCTTCCTCACCTTTAGATGAAGATAGTGGCCACGCCACATGCCTGCGGGAAGGGGATTCCCAAGCCCACCCCCAGGTCCAGTGACTGGTAGGTTTACTCACAGGGCTCAGCATGCAGTCATACCCGCAGTTGTAGGAAAGGGATACAAGCCAGGACCCGCAGAGAGGCGAGACCTGGCATGAGCCACCAGGAGTCCTGTGCCTATGGAGGGTGCACGTGACTCTTCCAACATGAATTATGACAGATACAGAATGCTGTCTACATGGAAACTCATCAGAGACCCTGTGCCGAAGAATTAATAGGGGCATGAACCACATCATTTGCACACATAGCTAAGTGTGCATGAAATAGTGGGAATCCTCTACAACTTCCCAGATGTAAACCAAGGGCCAACTTTGCAATAGGACTTTCTGAGGACCGTGGCTTGGGGCCTGCCATCTTAGTGCTTTTCTGTACATAGCCTCATTGGCTTGAGGTGAAATTGGATGAAGCAATGGTACCCATTACTTTACAACACTACCTTATACTTGAGAAACCCTAAAACTTCTTTTAGCCATAACTAGTAAATAAGAAAGAAACGCTTCTTAGAATGACCACAGAGCCCAAGTTAGCTGATTCTAATTTGAATTCCTGTTTGCCACACACCTTTGCATTCCAGTAGACAAAGATTTTGTAAACTTAGTAGTTTTTACTCCCATGGAGCCCAGGATTGAATATATGCATCGTGAATATTCAGTAAAGTGTTCCATTACCATCCAAATCTTAATGCATTTCCATTTAAATAAGGAGATTCCTTTCTGGGTTTGGTGGTTGGTGACCTCCTAAGAGAGTATGTGACTGTTTCCTGGATAACAACAGCCAGTCCAGTACCAGATCTTGACATTGATATAAACCACTTCCTTTGGAGAGGAAAGTAAGCAAAGGAAGTTGCTGTCATGAAAGAACACAGTGACTGGAGTTGTTTGATGTCATAAAGTGAAGAATATGTGTGCTTGAGTGCATGGCTGCTCATATCTGGGCCCATGGATGGCTACTGAATGACTGGAGATGTGTGAAGCCGAAGAACACAGAAGACAGAGAAAAAGAGCTGAAAACAGTGAACTGCCGTGTCAGTTCTGACTGCTATGACAGAGAATCCAGTTTGTTTCTCACAGTTCTGGAGACTGGATCCAGGTGCCCCTACGCTTGAGGTTCTCTTCTGAGTAGCATGTGCTGCCTCCTGTTGCCTCCTCACATGAGAGAGCTCTATTTAGTCTTCTGATGAGGGCACTAGTCCATTCATGAGGATTCCACTTTCATGAACCAATCTCCTCCCAAAGGCTCTGCCTCCTGACATCATTACATTGGTGGTTATGTTAGCACCTATGAATTTGAGGGCTTCACAAATATTCAATCCAGTATAGCCAGTATAATGCAATTCATTAAGCTTTAGTTTTTCAAATGTGTCTCCCAGATGTTTCCTGGACATCTGTGACTATTTGTTCAGACTCTCTCCTTCCTACCCAATGCCACACACACACACTGAGGGTGTGTTCTATACTAGCCTGATCCCAGGAACAAAGGTATAAGGAAAGAGGCTGACAGATTCAGTATTGTGTAGACTTCAATTTATTGAGCAACTCACTGACAGAAGCATGGTCCCAAGCAGCAGCAAGACCAGGAGGATCTCACAATCCAAAAGTGGGAAGAAGTAGTTTAGGGGTTTGTATGTTGGTTAGGGTTAAAAGTGACTTCATCCAAGCCAAGATACACCTGGTTTATCTTCAAAAAAAAAAGTACCAGCATCAGACACATTCCTGGAACCCAGGTCCCATTGTAATGTTTTCCTTTCTACTTTATTCAGTCGCTTTACTTGTTTCTGGACGACTGTGAAGAAAACATAAAAACCAACTGTGGTCACTCCGGGTGATTGTAGTGGCTAGAAGTCAAGATGGCTGCCCTTGTGTGAAGCTGAATCCAGTTTCCGTGTTAAACTCCACTTACTGCATCCCTAGTTCCCTTCTGAGAGGCTGAGTCTTGCTCCTCTGGCAATGTTATGAAGCCACAGAATTTAGAGTCGGAAAGGAGTTTCATGTCTCAGTGACACAGCAGCAAACTAAACCTAGTGACCTTGGATGGCTTGGAATGACCACTATGCAGATCTCCACTAATGAGATAGCATTGTCTCCACTAATGAGATAGCATTGTCTCCACTAATGAGATAGCACTGCTCGCTCTGTCATGATGCAGATGGAGACAGCAGAAAAATATTTGCTAAGGTCTTTTCTTTGGCACAACTGTCAACTATGCTGCTTTGAAATGTTCCTTGTCCCTCAGTGGGATGAGATGAATCTCAGGAAACCAGGCACGGAGCAACAAAGATGTGTACCAACTTGTGGTCACCTGGAAAGCACTTTCATGACAAAGACCAGGCATAATGGAGGAGATGTTCACCCCACATAATGGGCCTCCCAGGAATCCAAGGTGAACAGCAGGGGTTATCTGTTTGAGATAAAATAAAAGAGAAGAATTTTCCACTCAGGTCACCTTGTACTGATTATATGTAGTTATTTCTATTAATGTGAACTTATCAAGGATTAATGAGCCAGTCCTATAAATATATAAAGAAGGGCAATTGTTCTTTCCAACCAGTTGGAAATATCTTCACTATGCCAGAAGGAAAGACAGAGCTCATCTTTGGAGAAGTCTAGACACAGGCAAATGTCTCTGTTGGACTCCTCAGTAAAACTCATTTGCTTTTGGATTCTTTCAAGTATAACAGGAAGGTTTTATGGAAAGCTCCAGACTGCTTCTGCAGCAATTTCCCTACCCAGAGATAAATATCCCTTCTTTCCCGTGGTCCCCCCTCAAACCTGTCCCAATCTCCATGCCTACCAACACCCTCCCAGTAATGCACCTGACCTTGAGATTCTTGAGGGCCTGCCAGCACACACTGTGGAAACTGCCTTTCTCTTAGTTACATACAGAAGCTCTTTCAAGTTCTCTAGGCCTTTTAGACTCAACGTGTCTCTGAAAGAACATTTGTCCCTGAAGCCCCATCAAAAAGATGAACTTTGAGGTGTGCCTAGCTCTGGCCCTAGGAATGACAGTATGTATTGTAAGCCACAAGAAGTCTATCTTTTTTGTTCACTGTCATTTTTCAGTATGACCCTTTCCTCTGTCAGTATCTGAATCTCCTCAGTCTCAGAGAGGGAGACAGAGACAGAGACAGAGAAGAGGTATTTCAACCCTCCCCTTTTTCCTGTCATCACACAGTCCTTCACATATAGGACCACACACATTTTAGGTCAAAAATTTTTTTAAAGAGTCCTGACTCCCAAAGAAGAGGAATTAAAAATATACTATTTCTATATTTTTATATGCATACAATGTGTGTATACAATGTATGTGCATGTATTTCTGTGTGTGAGGGTGTGCACATGTCACAGCTGTGTGTGGAGGTCAGAGGACAGCCCTGGAACGGTCCCTGCCTTCTGCCCTGCTTTGAGGCAGTGTCTGTCTGTGTGCGGCTCAGCTGTGTATGCCAGGCTGTCTGGCCCGTGGGCTTCCTGGTGCCCTCCTGTCTTTGTGTCCACCCTGCAGTAGGAATGCTGTAACTACAGACATGCATCACTGAATCTGGCTCTTACAGGGTTTGGGGGATCTGAAGTCAGTTCATCGGGTTTGTTGGCAAATGCTTTTACCTCCTAAGACATTTCCTTGGTCCAAGAAGAGGTAATTATTAAGAGTAACATGTGGGTCACTTTCTTTTTGTCTTCGAAGCACCCTTTCTACCACACACCATGCTTATGAAAGCCTATAAGTCTCCCTGTCTGAAAACCATCCATCTTCCACGGGAGGTGATTTGTCTTTCCAAGTGGCTTCCAAGGAAAAAGTCTGCAAATTGTATTTCTTATCAGACACGGTATTTTCCTGTGAGCCGATTTAGAAGTGTTTCTTGATACCCGGAGGTTCTTATATGGCAGTGCGGGGCACATTATAGGCATCTTCTTATAATCCCAGTATTCAGGAGGATCATAAGTTCAAGGGCAGCCTGAGATACACAGTAATGCTTTTCTAAAACCAAAACCAAAACCTATCAGATTCTAGAACTTTCTAGAGCTCACATAGCCAAGCCTGCCAGCCCACTAACAGCATTAGGGGAAACTCATGGGTCCTGCAACAGCTGCGTGGCTGCTCCTTAGCCATTGAAATGTCACCTCTGGAGGCGGAACCCACAGTGACTGTGACAGGAAGGGCAGAGGAGGTTGGTTCTGTTTGTCCAGTAGACTTGGCCCCTCATTTATACAGATTTTAGAGAACTGATTTAGAAGGGATCGTTTCTCCACAGCATAGGCTCCAGTTAAACCAAACCCTCTTTCTCCAGGGAGGAACTGAGTAGACCCTTGTTTTCTCCTCAAGAACATGTCTTGTTTTCTTAGGATTTATGGAACTCTGTGCCAATAAATTAACACTGCGACATTGTCAGTGAAGCAGGATGAAATGGAGAAAGAATATCTTTATAAATTCTATTATTGTTATTTGTGTTTATTTTGGGAAGGCTGCTTCTTATTTCAACTTGTTACATAAAAGCTATGAAGCCACTTAAACATCATCCGAATGTTCCTCCAACTTGGAGTCCACACTCCCTGTTTAGTGGTTAATAATGGTCAGTGGTTTCTCTTCTTTTCTAACTTTATTTGGGGTGTGTCTGGCCTTGAGGTCTGGGATGTGGCCATGAGTAGGTCTCTTGTAGTCCAACAAGCATTTCTTGTACCGATGCAGATGGGTGGAAAGACAGTACCAAGCTGCCGGCAGCATTCCCAGCACTGAGAACAAAAACAGAGGGAAGGATGTGGGGTGGGGAAAGTCTCTGCAGCAGCCACAGCAGAGCTGGAGGTGGCCATTCAGTGCCTCATGGCAAACTTATCTGCAGGGATCGTTATGACAACCAGAATATGCTTACATAATGTCCTGCAAATGTATTTAAAAATGGAAACACAACATGATGAAGAAAGTCAGAAAGGAATTGGTGGTTGAAATGAGTGTTCAGCCTTAGAAAGTAGAAAACAAGCAAAACAGAGTTGTTGAGGCCTTTGAGAAGGTCTGGCAGGCTTGGCTGGGGCCCCAGAACACAGCACAGCAGCCGTTGCTACAAATGGGCTCAGCACAAAGTCCCTAAAGCTGAGCGTAGGAAATCCTGCTGTTCCCACCCTGTTCTTAACTGAGGTCCCCTGAGACACAATGTACCTCAAAGAGCCAGCAGAATCCTTTCTCCTGTTCTAAAGGGTACACCTCAGTAGTTTTCAGAAAGCTGACTGCAAGGAGATGATAAATGGATGTACCAGTTACCCACTCTACTCATCACATCGTATTTGCTGTATTGAGATATCAGACTGTATCCTACAAATACGCACATTCATGATTCAGCAAATAAAATTTGAAAAAAATTAAGTAAAAAGAAAGTTGGCAGTCCTTGCGTCTAATGAAACGTTTATCTGCTCTTTCATTTATTACATGGGCAGTGCTGGGCTTGTGCATGCTAAACAAATGCTCTGCCCCTGAGCAACATCCCCAACACACTTCCATTCTTCATTGAAATTTACTGAGTACCGTGTAAGGGAGAGGCTCCAAGGCAGTCTTCTAAATGCCACAAAGATTAAAGAGACCAAACAAGATTTAGGGTCTCAAATGCTACTAACAGCAGCTGACACACCTCCAGAAACATTTTAGAAATGCAAGTATCTGGTCCTTCCTGGGTCTACTGTAGCAGAAATGGGGAGGCAGTGGTTCCCTCTTTTCGCAAGGCCCTGAGATGTACAGAAAGCTTGAGATGTACTGGAACATGGTGTTGGAACAATGGTTCTCATTGGTCATTTTTTTGAAGAATGGGGAGGCAGTCCATTATTAATGAGAGTCAACGCCCTGACATTTGTGAATAATTTACATGCATGTCACCTGCAAAGATAATTTTAAAAATGCGCATCACTGAGTCTACCCAATTCTGGTGGAGACCAAATCTGCAGGTGTGGAAACCAGAAATGGACATGTTTTAAGTCTCCCCAAGTGGCCTCATTAGGCACCAGGTGCAGGAATGCTAGTCTTTGGAACTCTTTGCCTCTTAGCAAAGAAAAAAAAAAACATGTAATTCTAGGGGCAGATTCCCCAAAGAGTAGGCGAGTAGGCTTTTTTTTTTTTTTTTTTTTTTTTTTTTTTAGGTAGATCCCTTTTTTAAAAAAAGAGACACACAAAAAAGGCTTCTCTGATGTCAACAGGAGAGGGTGCTCACTGCCATCCCCTTCAATAGTGGTCCACACAGCCATTTATGAAACCAGTCCCTCTGAAAGTAAAATAGCACAAGTCTTTAATCCCTGCACTTGGGAGACAGAGGCAGGTGAATCTCTATGAGACTGAGGCCACCCTGGTCTACATAGTGAGTTCCAGGCCAGCTGGGGCTATAGGGAGACCCTGTTTCAAACAAACAAACCAAAAAAACAAAGAAAACCACTGAGGGCTCCTCCACTGCCCATTCCCCTACACACACACACACACACACACACACACACACACACACACACATACACACACACATCTATTCATTTATGATGAAACTGAGGCTCAAAAAAAGTTAATGACCTGATTATAGTAGAAAACACATGACTAGCCTTCCAGATTTACCCAAACCTAGGGGGTTTTCAGGACACAGGTTATTTAACTTTAAAAAACAATTATTACATTTACTTACTTGCATACATGGGCATGCATGCATGTGTGTGTGTGTGTGCACGCACACAGGCACACCATGACACATAAGTAGAGGTCAGAGGACAACTTGGGAGAATCTGTTCTCTCCTTTTATCCACTGAGCTATCTCGCTGGCCCCAGGATATTTACTTTTAAACTAGAAATACTCTAGGACAAACCAGGCTGAGTTTGTTACTAGGTTAGAACCTCTGCCAACCCCATCATTCTTCCCTTTAAGATGTGCAAGTACTTTATTGTGCCACATTGCTGCCAGAAGAATCAGACTATTGTTATTTTCTTTGATAAAACTTTATTTCCTTGCTCCAGGAGGACTTAAAAAGTATGGCTGTCATTTATGATCAAAAATCCTTAGAACTCAGGGCTACAGAGATGGCTCAGTGGTTAAAAGCACTAGCTGCTCTTACAGTGAACCTGGGTTCAATTCCTGATGCCCACATGATGCCTATCAGCCATCCGTAACTCCTGTTCCAGGGGATCTGACACCCTCTTCTGATCTCCACAGGCATTTAACCGCACAGGTACACATCCATACAGGCAATATGCTCATACACATTATTAAATAAAAATCCTCGGAACTCTATTCCTGCATTCATGGCTTCTCTATCTCACATATCTTCAGGGCCAATAATGCCCTGTGCGTACAAACTGCATCCTTGTCATTTATGTATTTGTGACATCTGCGCTGTGTCTTATCAGCATCTGTACATGACAACACTCCAGGTTCCTGGTAAAAGACACCTAATTCCTAGTGGTTTAAGTAAATGAAAGAAAGAAACACAGTTGTTCACGTAACAGAAGAGAGCTTCAAGCCCTGCTGGGCATGGGGCCCCATTCTTGTCATGACTTTGTCTATCTCTCCTCAGCTCACTGGGCTGACTCTTTCCACCGGGCAGCAAGATGGCTGCCACATTTCTATGAGCCTACAGTCTTCTTGGAAGCCTAGCTTACTCCCGGTAGCTTTTGTCAAAATTCCTAGGATCATCCCATTGAGCTAGGATAAAAATCAACCAAGTCAAGATCAAATAAAAATCACATTTATTGGGGCCTCATTAGGGTGGCAAGCAGAGAAAAGAGACTCAGACTCCCAGGGTCTTGACAATGTGCTCTGAGGCTTTACAAAATGGTGGCTGTGTTTATAGCTTTAAACCCCAAGGAGAGCAGTGATTAAGTCATTTGCTAGTCAGGAATGGTAAGTGACACTGGCGGAAGTTAAGTGGAAGTTGAGGAGGAGAAGGAGAAGGAGGAGGAGAAAAAAATAGGATCTTCAAATGTAGGCAAGCCTGAGGTAAATAGAGAAATCTTACCCCAACCCCATCTGCCAAAACCCAACCTCCTGACTCCTTTTTAAGTGCTCAAATGGATGCCATTCCATTTTAATCTATCTTGTCCGTGACAAGTCATCTTCTTTGGGTTGGCTTGTGCCAAGTGCCCATTCCTAAGCTACTTTCTGCTGCCAGGATAATAGAATGCCCCGACAGGCTATGCTGTGGCCTCACACCACACCTTCAATCAGGGACTGAAAACAGAGAAAGTCAAGTCCCTGAAAGGAAGTCAGAATGTCTGTCCTGGAAGCAGGGGAAGACACATGTTAGTCAAGTCAAAACTACTGGTGCTGGAGAATCATAAATAGACCTTAAGTGGAACCACAAGGCATCTGAAGAGAGATGATCATTCTGTCAACAGTGGATAGTGTGCAGCCTTTTTTTCTCTCCATCCCCTACTCAGGAAAGAGTGTTTGTCACTCCAAAACACCAGAGAGCCTGTTCAAGATCATCATCATCTCATCTAATTTTAAAGAAACACACAGCATCAGCTAAAGCTTGCAGAAGTCCCAGGGCCAACATGACTCCATTGGGACGACAAGCCTTTGGTCAACTAGCTTCCAGAAATGGAGCTCCTAAAAGTTGGGTGCGGTGACTCATGCCCCTTGTCTTTGGTTGGTCCCACATTTTTCAGCTGGGTGTGTGACATGTGATTTGGTCTTTTCTTCAATGTGTCCCATAGAAAAGAACAAATAGCCCAGAAGGTCTTTCTTCCCCTTCCTTCCTCTCTTCCTGTAATTCATATGCAGGCCAGCTCTGCTTTGTTCAAATCACAGGATTTAGGGTTGCACGGCAAGTTTGGACAGAGCTGCTGGCTTTATTCTTCGAGTCCTTTGCTAAGCGAGAGGTAAAGGTATACCTTGTGGCTAATTTTCAGTCCGTAAATTTACCCCTTGTTAAAGCTGAAATCTTAGATCGAATCAGCATGAAAATGCTGGCTCCCTGAGACCCTTGAATTATGGCTCTGTGTTACTTTTCCTGCCTCAACATCTCAGACTTTTTCAAACTCTACAGAGTGCTTTCTCTTATTTATTAGAAGGTGGCTCACTTAAGCTTTTTTTTTTTTTTTTTTCCTTTCTTTGTAATTCACTCTGGCTTTTTTCCATCCCATCTCCTGCCTCCCCAGTACTGAGGATTACTCTCAGAGCCTCACACACACTAGGCAAATGTTCTACTGTACAGCTGCAACCCCAGCCCACATCCATTTTATTTTATATAAACTCCTAAACTATAACCCTAGTAGCTTACCCATTTTAAAGGCAAGCTTCAGAAGCATTTATTTCTCAAGTTAATAAACCTTTCAGTCATTTGGATGTGAACGAGCAAGGGACCATGGTGCTCATTTTCTAGGTTGCTCTAACAAAGTACACTTCCGGAGGCCAAAAGTCTGAGACCCGTTTGTGGGTAGGGCCACGCTTCCTGCAGAACTTCAGGGGAGGATCCTCCGTCTTCCACTTCCCAGAGACGCCCATGGTCTTTGGCTTGAGTCAGCATCACTCTGATTTCTGCCTCCGTCATTACAGACCCATCTTTTCCTGTGTCCTGTCTTCACACTATGAACCCTTCGTTCTTATAAGGACAACAGTGATACTACATTCGGCTGATCTTCATGATCTCTTCTCAACTGAAATCTGTAGAGACCTGTGTCCAAATAAGGTCACATTCACAGAAACCTGGGGTTAGAACTTCAATAGATCCTTCTGGGTGTATGTGTCGGGGAGGGTAGAGTTTAACCTGTAACATCCAGGAAAAAAGAGAATAAAAGAAAAACAGGGGACAGAGCCAGGACCCTTTAGTTTGGGGCAGGTAAACTGGAGACCCTGGTGTTCTCAGGCTGGGCACCCTGGTGGGAACGTCTGCAGATGGATGGAAAGGACTTTGGTAAAGGTGACCAAAGAGAACAGGAACTCACCGGAAGGCTAAGACTCCAGACATATGCAGGCTTTAAGAGCTTACCATGTGCTTTATGTGCCATTATCACAGTGTACCTCAAATTGTTGTGTCAAATAATTGCTACCCCTCTCATTTAATTGTGGCTAAAATTCCTGGGAGGCACAAACAATATCCAGCCCCGTCCTCCCTTGGTCCCTGTAACAAACCGAGGTAGCTGCAGTCTGGGAAACCAGTGAGTTTATTGGGCTTACTTACAGAGCAGCGGGTGAGGGTTTACTTACAGGGTGCTCCCTCCTAAGGCGGCACTGGAAAGTCTCCATGCAGGCATGGATGGTGACTTCCTAGCAGTCTTACAAAATGGCGAGCAAGCCTATCTATGGCTTCCTCAACTTATATGTCCTCAGCCCCTCCCCCCTCATGCAACTAGGGTAACTGGTTGGTTGGGAGGTGTGGCTGACTCTCCCTGCCCCTCCCTTCTTAAGCAATGGTAACAGTCAAGAAATTTGTCATAATCCTAGGGAAGCAGGTACAACTAAGCTTGGGAATGAAGTGTCTGTACTTAGCTTGCTGGTGGGAGGACAGTCCTATGCTACATAATAGATAGGAAAACTGAGGTTCCACAAATTCAGCTTCTACTCGCTCCCCTGTAAGTAGAAGATCAAGATACCTTGGTTACTACTATTTTTAAAAATTATATTTATTGTTATTTTGTGTGCACGTGGCTATGTATGTGAGCAGGTGTGTGCCATGGTACACGTGTGGAGGTCAGAGGACAACTTTCTGAAGCCAGTCCTCTCCTTCCAGTAATGGGTGCTGGGCATCTAGCTCAGGTTGTCAGGCTTGTACAATACATGAATTATGAACGTAATAGTGATAATTGCTTTACAATTAAATTATTTGATTTATTTGATTTATATCAAAACAGGAAGTTGTATATCTTAATATATATATATATACAAGTTGTATCTGTCAATTGTAACTCAAGAAAGATGGGGGTAAGGAACAAATTTCAGTTCTCACATGAAGCCTTTTATGATCCCCTGGGTGACATCCTCTCCCCTAAACACCACCTCTCTTCTCACAAAACACTATATGTATTTGTGTATCCAAACTGCTCCCTCCTCCTGAAATATGTGACAGGATCTTGCTCAGTAACCTGGTCATGTCCCATCCATCACCCACGATGGCATCTGGCACACAGTAGGAACTCAACAGGCCAAAACTCTAATAATCATATTAACTGACTGAACACATGACAGAATTGTCAGGATGGTGGCCTCCAAGCTCCCTTTCACTCAGAGGGCCTGTGAGCACATAGTTCTGTTCCCACGGTTATTCTGAGAGGAAGTTGCCAAAGCCAGATTATGACACTTCTGTTTGGGTTGCCCAGGTCTACATTTCAGAATCAGGGGATTTGAAAGAGAAACTAAACCAAGAGAAAAACATAGCTTTGATGAGCCAAGAATTGCAAAACTTGTAGTTATGTAAAGTGATGATGGCCCCACTTTTGGATCCGCCCAGATTTTGAGACATTTTATATATGGATCAGCCTTGTACAGTGGCCAAGAAGACAAAATTGGGGTGTGAGTGTTCAGTTGCCCCCCACCTCCCTTAAGCTGTGTCCTCCAGAGTCCAGGCTACTGCCTGACATCCACACCTTTAAAGGTTTCTTCCTCAAGATTGAAATAAAGAAAGGCTGGATGGAAATGAAATGCTTCCCAAAGGGTGAAATCCTTGAACACTTTGATCATGAAGAACCAGTTGTCATTCATAACATCATTTGTTAGGTAAAGCTGTATGTCCTGGATTAGCATCTGAAGAACTGGGAATTTGAAACTCAATCTAGAATGCCAATGAGTTTGCAGTTATCTATTGTCAATCTAGAGCCAATAGACATTCTTTTATGTTTGATTGGTTTTTTATTTTATATGTTTGAGTGTTTTGCCTGCATACATGTAAATGCAATGTCCACAAAGGCCAGAATACAGCATTAGATCCTCTGGAACTGGATTTACAGATAGTTGTGAGCTGCCATGTAGGTGCTGGCAGCCAAACTTGGGTCTCCAGCAAGAACAGCAAGTGCTCTTAACCACTGGGCCATCTCTCCAGTCCCCAGACCCGAGAGGCATTCTCAATTAATGCTACGCATAAAAGAACTGAGTGTTTAACACCGAAGTTACAGCTGGGGATAAAGCCTGGTGTGCTGCAGTTTGTACCTCAGTGCCCCTAGCACCATCCTTTCTTGTGGAAACAGGAGAAGTGAACTGTGGAGTGGGGAAGAGATGGGGCAGAAACTAAGCGGGGCCGACTGGGTGAACTGTGCCAAGGTACACTTGACCCACGCAGATTCATGAAGGCAATAGAGAAGGAACTGGTGTAAAGAAATGGAGTTCATTGTGAGGATGGGAGATATCTGACTGACCCTTCACATTGTAGCTATCAGCTCAGTGTTCATGAGGCTGAAGCTAGCTGAGTTTGGACTTCACACCGACCAGGTTTCACTCTCTCCACATGGGCAGTCAAAAGCTAAGACCCTAACAAGCATTAACCCTGGCCTGCTACCTGTAACAGTCACTGGTTGAGTAATCAAAGCAAGCCAAAGTGGCCTCTCAAACTCCAGGGCTTCTCAGTTTCAACCTCCTCTCCCCAGGAGACACCTGCTGACCATCTCTATGGGGAGAGTCAAGGGCTCTCTCCTGTGAATTCTGGTGTGTCCATTATGACAAGATGTACTCTACCCAGTAAACATAGGGTGCTTTGAACTCACCTGGGGGCCACTGAGCCTCTTTTATAGCCATACAACAAAAGTGCACCTTAGATATTTACTTCCTTAGTAAAGAGCATTGCTCTCCTGGGTGGGGTTTTAACTGCTAACACTGGTCTCCTTCATTCTTTTGTGTTGTGAAGGCTATCCCTTTTGTCATATAAAATAGCAGGGCTGGGAGAGTCTGCTGAACCAGTACCTATTATAGAAAATGTCCTTCTGTGTACCATAAAAGACAATTTCTACATCAGCAGCCGTGTCTGTTTATTCAGTGAAATTAACTGAAAAGCTTTCACATGTCAGATACTGTTGTTAGTGTGGGAGAACACAGACAAAGCCTTTCCTTGTGCAGGTTATATTCCAGTGATGGAGATAGGAACAAGCCAAAGCAATAGCTTGATCCAGTAGATTGCATGGGGTGTGATGAGGCCATTAGGAAGCTAACAGTGGATGCTGTGTAGGAGGTACTTTCACTGAAGAGATCTTAATAACCTGGCAGGTGTTGGGTCAGAGCCTCTAGGTAAAGAGAGCAGGTGTCAAAGATGCATTTGAGGAATTGCAAGGAGGCCAGTGGGGCGCAAGCCAAGGGACAGTGGTAGGAGATGAGCCTGGATATTGTCTCCTTTCTGAAATCTGTCTTGTTGGCATGACTTTCAGAACTTAGCTAAAAGCACTTTTTACTAGTACACTAGATTCATGCCATATTGATCTTTGCAACCCAGTACATGTTGTTCTATGCGTGCTCTGTTAAGAGAAAAGTCCACCCTAAGTGTCTGTGGGATTGGAAAGGAGGTGCTCATAATGCCTTCACCAGAAAATCTCCTTGGAAACTTGAGGGCAGAAGTCGGGGGGGGGGGAGGGGGGGTAAGGAGCAGGTACAATTTTGGGAAATCTGAGTTCCACTTGGAAACAAAGTCACGGATCTCTGTGGCTAAGATGGCAGGGCAGCAGGCAGATCCTGACTAGGAACTATAGTTAACAAGAAGAAGGGTTCTCCATGAGGTACTCAAAAGCAGTGCACACAGGTATGCACACACACATGCGGACACGTATACACACACTCACACCTGTGATTTTGGTGTCCAATTCTCCATGTCATTCTCTGCTCTCCTGGATACCAAGATAGTTCTATGCATACATAACTGGAAACCCTGAAATCTCACACTGTCTAAATCTCATACTGTCAACACAAGTCACAAATGGTATGGTCTCTCCTTACTCCGTTTTCTTGGCTCAGGTTGAAAGCATTAATCAGCCTGTCTTCTCTGGCTCTCATCGCCCTCCCAAGCTCTCCCTATGAGGTCTTAGATGTCCCCTCCCTGGATTTCTTCTCCTTCCTTCTACCCTCAGAATCTTCAAGTTTGTATTTATTCTCATCCCCAGTCCCTCATCCTGCCTTCCCCACCTCTGTTTGAAAGCTCCCTTCCCAGTCACCCTCTCCTAAACAGAAGACTTTTTACAAAAATATGTCTTCATTAATATAGCCATCTCTACTTCCGTGAGAATTCCCCAGATTCCTTTCTTTCACAGAGAAAAGGCTGGCTCCTGGCATTTTTAATTCTAAAATCAGGAAGGTTTGGAATGAGAAGAATGTGTACTCCCCTCCTCCCACTCTGTGACTCAACCCCTGGGTTTTTCCTTAAATCTTTACTAGGAAGGAGCAGGAATCTAGGAGCAGAGAGTGGGTAAAAGAAGAAAAGAAAGGGGCCCATATGCACGTGTGTGTGTGCATGCATAGTTGTGCATGGGTGCACATGTATGTGGAGGCTTCAGTGTTTCTTGGGGGTCTTGCATTTTGAGAAAGTGTTTCTCATCAGGCTCTGGGGCTCTTCAGTCAGGCTAGGTTACCTGGCCCCTGAGACACCTGATCTGCCTTCCCAGCCCTGGGATTACAAGCATATTCCGCCATGTCTGTAATGGTCTAGGAAAATGGGATAAAGACTTTCATTTTGCGGTTTGTCCAGACTTCAAAGCTTGACCTTCGCCCAACCCCTCCTAGTGGCACACCCAGAAAGGAGTGACCTTGAGAGCTCCAAAACAGGCCGGACCACACCCCACATGATGTTCTGATCTGGGAGGGGCATGTGCAAATAGATAACCCCCTGGTCCGTTTTTTTGTTAAGAAGGTGCACACGAGGAAACTTTGTGAAATACTTAATTCTTATTGGATGTTGCAAATTAGAACTAGCCCCCACTGCCTATAAAAGCCTCTTTCTAAGTATGATTAGGGTTCCCTACAAGCGGCCCTGGCTCGTCAGAAATAAAATACCTTGCTAAACCATCCACATGGTGTTGGCTTTTTATCTCAATTCATTACAATGTCCAGCTTTTGATGTGGGTTCTGGGGATCAAACTCAGGTCCTCATGCTTGTGTAGCAAGCAATTTACAGACTGAGCCATCTCTCCAGCCCCAAGAAGAGTTTTTATTGTTGTTGCGGTTATAAATGACAAACATGTACTAAGAGACAAGCTGTCTGTTTTCTGAACTTCAGAGCCAGGAACTGACTAATGTTCATGATAGGGCTGGGCAGATAAGACACGAGCAGGGCTGCCTGACAAGACCTTTGGCCCAAGCAGAATTGGATTCCATGTCAAAGGTGGGAATCCACCATCTAAGTGAGGTAGAGGTTAGAAACAGACAGCTCCTTGAAGGAGAGAGCACTGAGGGCACGCACCCCAAGGTCAACAGCAAAAAGGTTGGACTCATTTTGTTACCTCTTTGCCTGGGACAGACCTGCCCTCACCTGAAACCTCTGACTGAATTTGTTCTTTCCACCAGAAGGGTGTGCCACTCAGGACAGGAATGTGTTTCCATGGGCTGCTGTTGCTATGTTGTCTACACCCTCTGAACCTCTCCTCAACCTGAACGTGCCCTCTCTCCTAGATAGACATCTCAATAGGGAATGCTTCAAATAGGGGTCAGGTAGATTGTTTTTCAACTGTCTGGAACTGAATATTAAATGAGACTCTTAACTCTGAGACCATCTGCATAACCCAATGTGTATATTACAAATGTTTATCAGCACATCTTATAGACAGAAACATGCCAGACTCAAGTGTCAGGAAAGAATACACTAAGAGAAGTTAAACACATCAATTGCCCCAGGACAGGTTCTCAAAGCAGTAGTGGCTGGGAATAGACTACAGTACAGTACACGCACCCTGTCTCCTGACGGCTAACCCCACCTCACACCCTTCTAGTACTCTAACACATTAGTAACCTATTTTCTAATGAGTAAAGTACAGGGAATTACCTGTGGTTACATTTACTGAAAACATCTCTGTTCATCGGGTGGAGGGGGAGGGGTGCTCGCCAAAGCAGCTAACACATCAGGCCAACTGCTGCCCCATGCACTTAGTTTTTACTCAAGTTTCTTGCCTCCCAACTTTGAGCTAGAAAAAAATTTTCTGTCTTGAATTCACCATGTATGAGTATTCCATAACTTGAGGGACTCAATTTGACATTTAATAATAGTAAAGAAATCCATTCATTTATTTATTATTTTTATTTTGTGTGTATGAGTGTATTGCCTGCATGAATGTGAGTGCACCCATGTCCTGCAGTGCCTGCAGAGGTCAAAAGAGGGCATTGGGTTCCCCTGGAACTGGCGTTAAGGATGGTTGTTAGCTGCCATGTGGGTGCTGGAATTGATCCTAGGTCCTCTGTAAGAGTAGCCAGTGCTCTTAATCACAGAGCCATCTCTCCAGTCCTTCATTAATTCATTTATTCCATTTATTTGCTCATGTGAAATTTATTGAGCATCTTTTATGTGCCAGGTGCTTAATATTACAGCCATGACTCTAACAGGTAACAGTCATTGTCCACATGAAAGCCATGCCCTAAGCCAGACATGGGGGAGGATGCTTGTAATTCTAGTACTTGAAAGACTGAGACAGGACAATCAATTCAAGGCTAACCTGGGCTGCATAGTAAAACTCTCTCTCTAAAACCCCAAACAATTACCACCACACCACCACCAGCAAGTCCCATCCTAGAAGGGAAAATAAAACAAGATAAAATATTTTGTCAGGTGTGGTGATATATGCTTGCACTTTCTCTCTAGAGGCTGAAACAGGAGGATTGCACAAGTTCAAGGCCAGCCTGGACCACATAGAAAATTCAAGACCAGCCTAGGCTATATAAGGAGACCCTTTCTCAAAAAATACTAAATAAGTACCTAATCTATTAGGTAGAAATATGTGTTAGTGAGAAAATTAAAAAGAGAGGGTATGTTAGAATGCCTTTTCAATAGAATATTCAAGGGACCCTCACTGAGTAGGTAACTTCTCTAAAGTTTATTTTTTAATTTTTAGATTATTTTTATTTTATGTGTATTTTTGTTTTGCCTGCATGTATGCAAGTGGATTTTCTGGAACCAGAGTTTAAGGATGGTTTTTAGCTGCCATGTGGATGCTGAGAACTGAACCTGGGTCCTCTACAAGAGCAACCAGTGTTCTTACCCTCTGAGCCATCTCTCCAGCCCCTAAAGTTTACTTATTAAACTGATCTTACAATGGTATAATTTATCTACTACAAAATTCACACATTTGAAATACATGAGTCGATGACTATCTATATATTATTTCCCAAACCATGGAGTTTTGACCAGGTTTACAGTACCAGGCATGAACTCTCTTCTGTGGAGAAGGCCTCAAATACAATCAGAAAGTGCCAGTTGCACTAATGATCACATCTTCCCTGGTGGATCAGTGTTGTAGCATTGAGGGTTCAGTCTACGTAAGAGCACTGATGTCTTTTGTCCAAAACAGGATTGCAGATCACCTTCTGATGCTATAAGCACACACACACACATACATACATACACACAGACATACGTACACACACACAATCACTAGTTCAATCAATGTATAAAAATTTTCCATCTCTTCAGAGTCTTGTTATTCTTTTATATTCACCTTCTTTCTCCCAACATGAGCTACCATGGATATTCTCATTCTTTATTTCATGATAAATTTGTGTTTACTATTCTAGAATTTCATGTAAATTAAATCATACTGAATGCACATGCTACCTCTGGTCACCTTAGGCCTTCTTATTATTTTTATCAATATCTGATGCTTTCTATTACTGCTTAGTATATATATATATATATATATATATATATATTTTATATGTGTGTGTGTGTGTATATGTGTGTGTGTGTATATATATATATATCTTATCAATTCACCTACATTCTTTGCTGTCAGGCTTCACTCTTCCTAAAGTTTCTATTCCCTTTGGACTAGCATCCTTAAGCATTTTTTCTAGTTTAAGACTGCATGGTGAGGTCTCTTCTCAGATTTTACTTATCTGAAAAATGTCTTTATTTTGCCTTCAATTTATTTTGACAACTATTTTTGCTTGATAAAGAATTTTATGTGAACAGGATTTTATGGGTTGTTGGGGACTGAATCTGGGCACTTTCATATGCTAAGTGTGAGCTATGCTACTGATCTACACCCAGTAGACAATAAAGTCAACTCTTATTAAGATGTTTCATTGTTCTCTGGACTCTGTTTTGTGTCTTTTATTCTCTGACTTCTTTCAAGAGTTTGTCTGTGTTGTGCTTAGATTTTTAAGTTGCTTTCCAAAACTTTCAGGAAGTTCAAGGCTACTGATTCTTCAGATCTTTTTCTCGTCTCTTTCTTCTTCTGCAAAAGGATCGCCCATATATGTTAGACTGTTTGATAGTGTTCCACACGTCTCTTACCTTCTGTTCACTTTCCTCCAGTATTTTCCTCTTTGTTCTTCAGTGTTGATGACTTCTAGTCATCTGTCTCCAGCTTCACTGAGTCTATCTTCCAGGACTTTGCTAGTAAACTTCACTCAATGATTCTCTTCAGGCATTGCGCAATGCCAGAATCTCCCTTTGTTTCTTTTTATGATTTTAATTTCTCTGCGAAGAGCTCTTATCTTTTAAAAATACTTTTACTTATTTGACAACTTCATACTCAGGTACAGTGCATCTTGATCACATCCTATACCTGCTCCAACTCCCTCCCAACTCCCCCTTTGACTGATTTCGTTGCGCAGGTCTTATTCAGGTAACTACCCATGCCTCAGTGAGCTCATGAGTGCAATGGCTGTGTCCTGTCCAGAAGACAGCATTTCACAGCACTCTCCCTATCCTCCAGCTCCTCCATTCTTCCCACCCTCTTTTCTATGATGGTTCCTGAGCCTTGGTGAGGGGTCGATATAGAAGTCCCATGTATGGCAGTTGGTGTTGTAGCATTCAAGGTCCAACCCTGGGTAAGTGCACTGATATCTTTTCTTTCCCAGAGTCCTACAAAGCACCTTTTGGCACCATGAAAGCAAGCCAGCAGAGAGGGAGTCTTTAGGGAAGTTCCAGCTTGATTTCACTATGTCCTGAAACCAAAGTGTGTCTTTAGCAATAGGGTCTTACCCCTTGTTAGAGTGAACAACCAAGAGTAATAGCAATAGTCTATAGCCTGTGTTGGGATTTTTTTTTGGAGGGGGGGTTCTCTAGAGCCTGATCAATAACTCAGTAAGAAATATCCCATGCCTGGTACTAAGGTTTTCATTAAAGAACTCATGTCTTCTGGGGAAAGCATTGTCCACCCATGCAGGGTAACTGTATTCAAATGCCTGCCTTTTTCATGGTATTTTAGTTAGCTTACAAAAATGGGTTTCCACAGGGGCTTGTCATACATCCTTGGCTTTACTTAATCTATCATCAATCCCCTCCTCTACCATTCCCAATTAAGAAGAATTCCTTCTCTATTCACACATTGGAACCTTTCCATTTAATTAATGAATGTATTTTAATTACTGGGACATGTAGCATATTTGTTTTTAAAATCCTTTCTTTTAAGTCCAACATTTGGTCCATCATAGAACCAGTTTCTTTCTGCTTTCATTTTCCATTTGACATTACAGTCTCCTGGTTGTTTGCTGGCAGGCCTAGTGATTTATGATGGAATGCTGGACATCGTGTGAACACTAAGCAAGTTGCTAGATCAGCTCTTTCTAATAGAACTCCTTGCTCATCTATGTCTCCTTATCACAGATTTTTACAATCCTATGCTGGCAGTTTGCTTTCCATTTTTCCATTATATTGATTGACTTGATTGATTGATTGATTGTGTGTGTGTGTGTGTGTGTGTGTGTGTGTGTGTGTGTGTTCTGTGGGTGTAGGTATGGAGGGCAGAGGACAACTTGCAAGAATTGGTTCTCTCATTCCACCATTTAGATGCCAGGGATCTTAGGACTTGGCAGCAAGCACCTTTGCCCACTGAGCTCTGCTTCCCACTTTCTGAAAGCTGCCTTGTCTTGAGTATCTTTCCCAGTCTTCTAATCATTTATGGGAAATGGGCTGGTCTGACACTAGTGACTCCCATCATGTACAGCAGTCTGGGGAAGTTCCTTCTACACGTCAGCAGGAGCAATGTGAGGGATACTTTCAGTAAGATGGTTTCAAGCAGAGGTAGCCTGGATAGGGAGGTCTGGTGGTAGAAGCGTGTCTGACTTCTGACCGCAACAGCAAGGAGAGGATGTGGAACAGGGTCAGCAAAGGGAACTGTTTTAAATGTGCAAAGAGTAGAGTAAAATGCCCCCGGATGCCACTCGAGGCAAAAGCATTATTATTCATATGTGCATCTTTTCAAAATCAGACGCATGGAAACATGTTGTCACAGCTTTATAACCAGTTTCTTTTTCTACTTTATAGATCATATTTCCCTATCAAGGAACTTGTAAAACTTGACTTTTAAGTGAAATGCTATATTGATTTGGTTGCTGTGGAGAATAGATCTGAAAAGAGCAAAGGAATAATGCACAGCAGCAGGTGGCCATTGATCGATGATAGGCTCCAAAAGGAGGGAGAAAACTGACGAGACCCGTGTGGAGTGAATACTTCCCCAACATGCTTCTACTTCTACGGGGCAGAACTGGAGGATCCATCCCATGGAAACAACAGAAAAGAATGAGTGGAGATAGGTCCTGTCCAGTCTCAACAGTGGTGATAATAATCACTGTTTGGGGCACGTAGGCACAGCCTCAAGTTCCAAAACTGGAGCATTCATTAGAGTGGATAAAATGGCCCGCAATGAAATCCTCAAAGGATGTGGTAGGGAAGGCAAATGCACCCCTAAACACAGCTGCAGGCTGCCAAAATCCCCAGCCCAGGTGATGAGCAATCTCAGGAGAAGCAAGTAGAGACAGTCTGCTCTGGTGGGAAGGAAAGCTCTCCAGGCTGTGGGGGGCTGGCCACCTGCCCAGCCCTGCACCTGCCACTCACCTGCTGTCTTCCCCACATCCTGTGAGGGCATGTTCGTCCTCATTCCAGCCCCCTCCATCTTTCCATAGTGAAAGAAGCATCAGAGAAGTAATGTTTTCCAATGCAGGCATCAATACCTGTGAGGCACATAAATCCCTCTGAGATGAATAACGAGGCTTATTCATTTCTAAAAAATGTAAAGGTAGTGTTGGGAAATTAAGTGACTGATTAATCAAGCCATTCGTGTTAGGTTTGGTTTGGTTTCCATTGCCCAATACAACTTTCCTATGCCTTTGAGCCACTTAAGAACAGGTTTCTGGTTGAAACTCAAGTTGTGTGGGTTTGTTGTTTTGAGACAGGGTCTCAGGTAGCCCAGGCTGTGTATCTAAGGATGATTTGAATTTCTCATTCTTCTGCTTCTGCAGATGTGTACCACCATGTCAGGCTCACAGTCTTTGGACGGAACTCAATATGTTTCATTCATTTTCTTCTTTTGACTATGGAGCAAGCCTCAGCACAAACACTGAGTATTTCTCCCTTTTCGCCCCGCCTCCTTGCTCCCCCTTCCCTTTCCTTCTTCCCTCCTACCTTCTTTTATCCAAACTGAACCATTTCTGCCATTTCTCCTTTTTTTCATTTGTTGTAAAGAAAGCTATACAGTCTATTTTATAATTTGATCTATTTTACTTGTTTTTCAATGCAGTGCATTGAACCCAGCAGAGCTTCGTGCTTACTAAGCATATTCTCTGCTGCTGAGCTGTGCCTCCGGCCCAGACATGGAGTTTAGAATAGAGTTCTCTCTTAGTATTTGAAAGAGAATTGAGGCCATGTTTCCTCCAAGGATTCCAAAATCCATGGGCATTCAATTCCCTTATATAAAATGGTTTCATAGAACATATACACACCCTCCTGAACACTTCAACTCCTCTCTAGATTACTTACTATACCAATACACTATAAGTGCTTTATAACTTTTGTTGCAACTGTGTTTTTTAGAGATTAATGACAAGAAGAAAAGTCCATACATGTTCGGCACTGACGAGGACATTTTTTTCAGATTTTCCACTCTCAGTTGGATGTGGACAAGAGGGCTGACTCTTCATCTTTGCAGAACTGTTGCAAGTGGGACTATCGACTGCTTCTGTGCAGCATTTATTCTGCTGAACAGAAAATAAGGGCTACGCTTTTGATGAAAAACTTGCCCTCATTCACAGTCTGCAGAAATGCATCCATCCCCTCATGAAATGTGTGCCTGGCAACCGTGTAAAACTCTGGGACTCAAAGGCCCTTATAGTAGAGCACCTGTCTCCTGGCCTCTAAGATCTCATTTCACAGTTTGGTCATGAGGTCAGTTAAGCAGGTTATGAGATGTATTACAGAAAGTTAGACAGTGCCAAGGGCAATCTAATTCAAAGAATGTCGAGGCTCCATGTGATTGGAGCAGAGGTGAGCATTGCATGCCCTAACAAGGAGGTTTCCAGTTCTGGAAGTAACAAGGAGATGTTGGGAAGTTTTAAGGACTGTAAGTGTTGGAAGGATTTATAGTCAATAGGTATTCTTGAAGATTTGTGCTGCAAGTCTGAGGCCACCCTGACGACATAGCGAGACTTTATCTCAAAACTACCAACAGAAGAGGAAGAGCAGAAGGAGGGAGTCTCTTATGCCATCATTCACTAAACCCAATGTAGTTATGGTCTTCGGAATCTACAAGTTCAAAGTCTGATTGAAAAGTCAGCCCTCCCACACTTCTAATGGAAACATGAAGGTAATTCAGGACTTTATAACTCTGGGTTGAAAAAAGATCAAAGACAGTTCCTTGACCTTACTACCTTACTTTTCTCTTAGGACAAAACACACATTAAAAAGACTATAAAGTGGTGGTCACTGATATCAACTGCTTTTTGTTCTGAACATTTACACCTTTCATCCTAAGGGCTCATGAAAGACACGCTGCTTCTGGTTCATACTTGGGCCAGTGACAAAGCTTTTCATGTGTGTCAACCCAATCATCAGTCATTATACTCAATGACTTAGTCCTAATCAGTTTAAAAAAACAGCTATATTGCATTTGAACTGCAGCTCCCTCCCCACACAGCCTCCACCATAGCTCTTGGGCTTAGGCTTGCTTGCCAGGGAGGTATTGTTTTTCTCTGACTGTTTCAAAACAAAAGGCTTGGGTCAAAGATTAATATATTATGTACTCACCCACTAGGTCCAAAAGTCCCGTATTGCATAAAAGAATGGCCATGTGAAATAAACTCTCTGACTTATGGTCAGACCAACCTGGTTTTCCATGTGGAAAATGGCACAGGCGTGTGTGTTATGGGAAACAGAAAGCACCTTAGTAGGCTGTTTTCTAGAGATTAATGTTAATGAGTCAGTAATACATTGTATATCACTACATCTTTAAATACTTTTTGAGCACTTTATTTTTACAACTTTTAGCACTGGGGTAAAAAGTTCTGAAATCACATATCTGCCTGTACCACCACCACACTGAATTTAGGCAAGGACCTTCTTTGACTTACATGCTCTTCACCCCGCAAAAGAAACATCTTTCATTGATAAAGTCACCCAGTGAAACTGCACCTACTCTGTCTAATTTACCAGGCCTTGTAGCTCAGAAGCAGTGAGCTGTAACTACAGAGTTACAGCTGTTTTCCCTCCCAGCTGTGGGGGTGACTGAGGGCAACAGGTTGTTGTTGCTCAGTCTTGGGACAGAAGATTAGACTGTGAGATGGTTAATTTTGATGGTCAACTTGACACATCTGGGAAGAGGGAACCTCAGTTTGAGGAATTTCCTCTGTCTGACTCACCTGTGGACATATCTATGCACATTTTCTTCATTGCTAACTTATGCGAGAGGGTCCAGCCCACTGTGGATGGTGCCATCCTTTATAAGTGGGCCTGGGCTTTATAAAATTGGTAGCTGAGCAACCCAGGGGAAGCTAGCCAGTGAGCAGTGTTCCTCCACAGCCTCTGCTTCAGTTCCTGCCTCCAGGTTCCTGCCTTGAGTTCCTGCCTTGGCTTCCCTCGATGATGGACTGTGACATGGGAGTATAAACCAAATCAACACTTTCCTCCCCAGGCTGGTTTTGGTCAGTGTTTTGCCACTGCAACAAAAGGAAAGTTAGAGCAGACTGTATATCACTACCTCAGGAAAATATTCAAATTCAAAATTCCAAATATGGTTTCTGCCCGTGACACATGGCTTTCTCTCTGTCATAAAACAAAATAAAAAGTCACTAAATATAGCTGTTATTCATTAGGAAACGATCTATATACTCTTTTTAAAATTGTTGTTTTGAGATTAGTCTTACTCTGTAGCCTTGGCTGACCTGGGACTGACTATGTAGGCCAGGCTGGTCTTGAACTCACCGAGAGCCACCTGCCTCTGCCTCTAAATGCAGGGTTAAAGGTATCTACCACCACACTCAGCAGTACACTATCTTTTACTGTCCTGAATTCACAACCTGCTCTCCCCCACAGCCCCATCCTTTCCATGTCTAGATTTGATGATATGAAATGGCTTCAATCTCTCATCTATTTTCTCAGTCCTAGGTCTCTCACAATTTTGTCTTTTTATTGTTAAAATTCATCATTTTCAGCAGTTCCCTTGCCTCACTCCTGTGGTCCAGTCTCCATTGTCCACTGTAGTCACTCAAAGCCATTCCGTCAGGAGTCCCAACGTGAGGCTCCTAGGACATTCAGGGAGGATGGGACTGGGTTTGGTTCAGTTTGGTTTGCCTTAGTGTATTCTCTGTCTATTTCTAGAAATGTGGGTCACCATTTCTACCATAGAGTAGAGAATTCTTTTAGAAATCTTTGTTTTCATTTTTAAATTGTATCTGTTAGTTTTATTGTATGTGCATGAGTGTATTGCCTGCATGTATGTAAGTGCATCGTGTCATACACTGTCCAAGTATTTTGACACAGCAACAAGAGCAGAAACAAACGTCCCCATCCTCGAACCTGCTCAATCACGAGACCTCCCCTCCTTTACTTCTGAGTTGTCACTCTTTTCTGCTCCTGTCAAAATGTTTTTCAGAGTCATTAGTTATATTAATGTAGCAACTTCTGTTTATGATTCATAGACCTTCTCTCTCCCAGGGTTAATGTCATATTAACAAGGATAGAAATAATTCTCACTTCAAAAATAATATCTAACTATGGAATTTCAATTATAAACCAATGGAAAACTAGCTGAGCGGGAGCAGGTTATCCCAGCATGAATGCTCACTAAGTGGACCGGCACTCGAGTAGCTGTTAGCCATGTGTCGTCACTAAAGTTGTATTCATTCAAGTTACTAAAATTAAAACCAAGTTTCTCAGCACACCGTCCATATTTGAAGAGATCAGTAACAGTGTATCTAGTGGCCCCATACTGAGCAGCACAGACAGTAGGCAAGGCTCTGCTCTGTAGCTGTGCATTTAAGCAATGGCTTTCTTAGCTTGTGCAGAACCCAGGCCTGGCCCTCAGCCCCAGTGCATGGTTTCTCAACTTTGGGCCTATTGACAGTTTGAATTAGATCTTTCTTTGTTGCAGGAGGCTGTCGTGGGCACTGTGGGTTGTTTAGAAGCCTATCTGTTACGTGTCCTCTGCAGGCTGGTGATGCACACCCCTCCGGTTACAGGTATTAAAAATGTCTTCGGACTCCTGCCCTCCAGGGGGGAAACTGATCCCAGGTGAGAAACCACGCTAAGATGGCAGAGGCTATGGAGCACAGAAAACACTTTACAGGCATCCTTCCAGCAGGATGAGTTCAGAGCCATGAACTCTGAGAGGTGGGGCCATGGAGGGGTGCAGATCAGGAGTGTTATGCATGCTCTTGAAACAGATGAGAAGAATTTCAGAGTGACATTTATAGCCAAGAAAGCTATTCTCCCATTGACTTGGGATTCCCTTGACACTAAATTGTCATGTATGTCAAAGCCCCAAAGAATGGCAAGGAAAGTTGTAAATCCAAAGAAAGGCAGAAAAAAGGCCCAAGGGACAGATTGAGGGGAGAGTTAACTTTTTCCAGTGAAGGAGAAGGCAGTGCCTCTCACCTTCACTCTGAGCTTTCCACCCTGGCTGCTAAGCTCCCAGATCCCAGAGTGGCCATTCACACACTAAATGACCATTACAGCCTCATTAGCAACATGCCAGCTATAAATTCTAATCCCAGGCTGGGTCTCCCTTCCCAGGACCAGAGTCGTCAAGATGTGTTTGCCCTTGCGTGGGTCTTTGACATGTGCTGGGCCACACTTGTGTATTTGTCCCAGGGCTCTCTTGAGAGCTTAGCACTTCCCTCTGACCCAGGCAACATTTTATGTGCTTTCTATTCGATCATGATGTCATGCGTGGATCTCACCATGAAATTCTGAAGCAAGGCATTGAGATGACTTAAAAGTCTTTAAAAAAAAACAAAACAAATGTTTTTCATTATTTAAGACCTTACAGAAACCTTGTTCTGATATATTTATGGTCACGGCCCTCTTGTGGTTTGTTGCTGACCTCTCCTTTCAGGAGGTATCTCGTGGAGAAGGAGCCTTTGACCTACTCCCCATGAGACCACTAACTCACAACAGAGCTGAGTCAACCATTCCATGGAAAGACTGGTGAAAAATATGTTCACCACATACTTCTAGCTGAAATGAATGGAACTGAACCTGGGACTGGGCCGAGTTTATCATGGAAAGCTAAAGGCACTGAAGGCCCACCCTGGAGATTGCATGCCTGCATTGTAGGTTTAATTTATGTTGTTCTGCTTTGAAGGATGATGCCAATGCTCTCATGAGCAAATAAAGACAATGATTTGGCAGTTATGTTGACACTGAGATTAAAGAGAAGACAGCCCACAAAATACCATGTGTACTTGAGCCTGCGGTAGGGTGCCTTGTTGGGTGTCTCGTGAGATGATGTCTCCTTATTCCTTTTACCAAAGAGCCATGGGAACTAATGTGCTCCATCTGAAAGTTCTACCAGCATCATAAGAAGTTGTCCATTGTAATCTGTATCATTTTAGAGGGTCCAAATATTTCTTTATACGGAAGATTTAAAGGCAATTCTTAATGTTTTTCTGGAGAGGTGCTTTTGACAATCTGAGTGGGATAAGCCTTTGCTAAGAAGGGTCTCCAGAACACAGCAAGGCATTTAGCATCTCCAGCTGCTGAGCAGAAGATACTGGTGGAATCACGGTCACACCATCCACCAGTCAACACCCACGTTTCCCAACTCCCTGGGTAGATAGCACTGTCACAAGCTTATTGCCTCAGGAACTAGAATGGTAGTACTAGTCATGGGGTATTTGGCAATAGGCACGTCCTTTATTTGTTTGCTCTCTGATTTCTGTTATTCTAAAACCATAGTGGTGCCTCTCCAGGCTGCTCATTTCCTTCCCCCAGAGTGAGATCATGTGGGTGGAAGAGAGGAGACAAGAATGAGCAATTGCACAGCTATTCCAGTCCTCTCCCTGTGGGTCTCCTAGAGTTGAGTGCACACCCCAAGAATTCCCCTAGCGTGAAGCAGGAAGCCTTGTGTAGGAAGGACATTTGCCCCAGAATTAAGTCTCCTCTGCCCTTGCAGCCACCTTGTCTGGGTGCTTCTGACTCCCAGCTGGTTCCCTTTCATTTTTCCATCCCCTCTTTCTGTCTATGCCACAAAGGAAGACATGAGAGTTGTCAAATGACCAGAGAAGGTCAAAACTAGGTCTTAGTCAAAAGAATTTCCGATCATGTGTGGTTTTTAACTTCAAGATTTACAGGTCTAGTGATTGTAAAGATATCGAGGGCGGATTCAAAAACCGTTACCACCTTCTAAAATGGTAGTAGAACTACTAGGTTTACTTTAATAAAGACTCATGTGCCAGGTTTCTTTGTTCTGGTTAGGTTTCTTTTTACCTAAAACTACATCAGCATTGGGCAGTAGCTGGTTATCTCATGCTGACCAAAGGCTCTGATTGACTGGATTTCTACTTGTATAAGTCACGCAGCTTTACTTGGCATCATTATTTTGAAACACAGAGATTATATGATGACATTAGAATGAGACTCTTGATGACAGAAAATCTGGGGAAATTGCAGCCCAATTGTCTTTCTTCAAAAGAAGTCAAGACCCAGTAACAATGACTGACTTGTTGAAGGTTAGATAGGCAGTTAACGTTCTGTAACCATCATGACCAGGCCATGCACAAGACAGTCCCCACTAGACCCTCTTGTCTTGGCATACTTATCAATAGCAATCTTTGTTAGTCTCTAAGGAGTTCTAGTTTGGAGAACTTTGAGGTAACTCTATCTAAAGCCCAGTCTCCTAACTCTCAATTCCTTAACTTTTCCCATTACACAGCCCATCTCCTTCTCCTTTTGTGGTTCTCAGAATGGCTCCTCCTATCTGATTCCCTCTGTTATATTGTTCACATGTTAGTCATTCTCAAAGCTTGGGTGGCTTTCCATGACACTCCAAATCCAGACTCCTAAACTATGAGGCCTTTTGTTCCTGAAAGTAGGAGGCAGCAAGATGCCACAGGGATGGGATGGGATCAGCCAGGTACCAGGCAAACCCACAATCTGGACCATTCCTTAGTTAGCCACTCACATGCTCCTAAGTTCTCAGTGGCAAAAATTGGGATGGGTGGGATGATAACAGCATTTTTTTATGAATACACATTGCATTGAAAAGAAATGCAATGTAAAATCCCACCCATTAGGTTGTCCCTTATGTCCAGATGATGTAATAGGGAGCTCATAGGCTAGTAATGCTCTGTGAACAAAAAGAGCTAAGCCTGAGAAGGAAAGGGTTGTATACACAAAAGAGATAAAGAAGAAAGAGAGAGATAGAGAGGGAAAAAGGAAGGAAGGAAGAAGTGATCTTTTTCTTCTCTGTTTCACAGGATAGAAAAGACCAGTGTCTTGAATTGGTCTGTCCATACCACCTTCAAGAATGTCCTCCATCTCACGGCATGTAATACAATATGGTGGAGTCCCACAGCAAGCTGTAGTCATGAGCTGGGAAGACACAGGTCCACAGCTGTACTTTTAGTTTATACCAACCAGTAAAGTGCCTGTGACACAAACCTTTTGATAATAAGATCCAGAAGATGTGGGAGCAACTTGTTAAAGTGAAAATCAGTTCCATATACAGTTAAGAAATACAAATGAATCCTTTGTAGCCTAAGGGACTTTGTGATGCTGTTTAATTAAAAGGTTGTTGTACAGACAAGTCTCTTTCTAATGAGCACTCTTCTTGACAGTCCTGGAAATAACTACACAGCAGCATCATTTAGTCCAGTCTCAACAATGCACACGCTGCTGCCAGTAAACCTGCCGGGTTAGACTGGGATCTTCTGACAGGAGGATGTGAGATCTTAGGTGAGCTTTTAAACTTTCCGCAGCTTCATTTCTCCAACTGTAAAATGTAAGACTGCCCAGCTGTAGATATTACTAACTTATCAGGGAAAGAGAAACAAATAAATAATAATAGTATATAACATACTCAACATAGTCCCTGTTTCATATTATTACTATTATGGTTTAATCAACCAAACTCTTTGAGCAAGTGCCAAGTATTTCACAAGATAGCAGGCCCTCATGAATGAGTAAGACCCAGGATCTAACTTGAGGATCTTGCAGCCCAAGGGAGGTGGCAAATAAACACACAAAAATTTATATCGGGATTTTAAGCAGCAGGGGCAAGAGGAGCCGTGTTTAGGGAGATGAGAGAGATTTCTCTTAGCTATTGCTATTGTTGAGTCTTGAATAGATAAAAATTCTCCAGGTACAAAGAGAAAAGATTCTAAGATTACTCCATTCACCTAAGGGGTGGAAAAGATGATCTTCAGTCTAGTTCCAGGTCAGCTCTTGCAGACTAGATTATGACTACTTTTAGAGGTAAAATAAAACTTACTGATGATAATTTTATCTTTTATTTTGCTGGCAAAGCAAGTAGAGCCAGGGATACCATGGAATTAGGAAGCACAATTTCCTGAGGTCCAGGCCACGGCCTTTGCTCATTGGTGACTGACTGATTATCAGTGTCTGCTAAGTATATTTGGTCATGATGGAGGAGCTCCTCCAACTGCCTTCCAAATTCCTGTTGATCTACAAGGGAATATGTATCGAAAGTTTCAGGTAAACCTTAAAATCCAACTCTGTCTATGTCTCTGTCTCTCTGTCTCTCTCCCCCACCTCTCTCTCCGTGTGTGTGTGTGTGTGTGTGTGTGTGTGTGTGTGTGTATGTGTGTGTGTGTTTGGGAATTGAATCGAGGACTTCATACATACTAGGCAAGTGCTGCTGCTGAGCTATAAATGGAATCATTTGAACTTTATATTTGTTAGACAAGATCACAATAAGTTTCCCAGGTTAACCTGGACTTTCTCTGTAGCTCAGGTATGCCTTGATCATGTGATCTTTCTGCCTCAGGCTCCTAAGTAACCTAAATTATAGGCCTGCAGCACCAGACCTAGCTAAAACCCCAAATTGTATGGAAGAAACCCTACCTATAACTTAATCTTCATTTACATTGACTCCTTATAAAACAAAATTGGGCCTTGGTAGAAATGGATCATAGAACTAGCCAGGACAAGTGAGCTTGTTCACAGCATCGCTCAGATCACTCCATTAGCTGGGGCCCAGAACTATCTAGGTAGACAGCATGGAGTTTTAGGATGAGTGAAAGTGGTTGTTTAAAGTGTCTCCAGGAAACACTGGTTAGGAGTGAGGAATTGGAATCAGGCAGGGAGGGAGTAGGCAAAATGCATAGCAAGGATAGCTTTGGGCCAATTCCATGGGAAATGTGAAATCAATTAAGGACACACTCTAGGTCTGTCATGGTGAGAGTCACTGGGGCCAGGGTATGTCCACTTCCATGTCTGTAATTCACTGCACAGCGCTTTACCCAGGGAACATCAGGAACATTAGCACTGCATCCAGGTGTAGTGACCTCTCATAGTCTGCCAGCAAAGACCCTCTCTCTGTGGTTGTCACCAGCAGCCAACTGACATACACTGGGCCAACACCACATGGAAACATGGGTGCCTTTTGCCAAAGGCAGAAAATTGTGTACTAATCTAAAAGTTCCTTCCTTTCACCCACAGTTTCTTGACTCCTTATTCCTTTTTTCAAAAATGTTTCTGATCTCAAGCCATTCTAACTAGAAGGGAGTTAAAAATTTAAATGTTTAAATGTTTAAGATGACCCTTACCTTTGATTTGTACAGCATCAGTTTCAAGTCCAAATAAAGGAGGCACTGATGGCCAAATACACATAATTTGTATATTTTATTCTCACTGGATCAGTGAAGACTGCTCAGAACTAATGCAACTGCTTCTGCTTTCTTTCTTGATGCACTTCCTGTACCAACACTTTCTCCTATTGGCCTACTGGTGATTGAGGAAGGATCATAGGAAAGGAGATATGAGTTCCATTTTGTGTCTTGTTTCCAGACCTAGGCGTTGACAAGGGCAGAAAGTAAAGTGATAGGAGCAGGGTGGGGCTCTTTGCCTGTTCATTAGGAAACCACCGGCTTCCTGTGTTTGAGGTGAATTTTCATTACAGAATGGCAAGTGTGGCCTCCTGGGGCAATCAGCCTCCCTCTCCCTCCATGGCTTGCTCAGTTGTAGACAAAACATGTCTTGGATTCACTTGAAACTCCATGAACTCCCACATACAGAGGATACACAGAATTCTGCACTCACAGTGAATGATCTTTGTAAATGGGGTAGTAAGAAAGAACAGCAACACATATTGTATGTTTCCTCTGTGCATACAATGCTGCACTGTTAGAAATTCATTCACTAAATGCAAGTTCAATGAGAAAATTAGTAAGATTTTTAATACGATAGCATAGTGCATCAACCCCATAGAAGGGTCTATGCAACTGCGCAGGCACCTGTCTCATAACCGGTCCTGCTCACAGGAACAAGGCATGCATGGAAATGGTGAAGAGATCTTGAGGCTATGGAAAGTTCACTGTTCAGGAACACTGAGCAGTCAGGGGAGTGCTCGCAGGAGAAGCCCAGGATAGCCAACCACACTGATGACCTGTGGAACAGCCTCCAAACACAATCCACACCAGAAAAGAGCAGGCAGACAAGCAGAGGCAAGGAGATCAAGGTGCAAGAAGGTCAGGGGACCGATTGACTAATGTTCTATCCCGGGGGCCTCAGGGGAAGATCTATGAAATGAAGATGAGGATTATGGGAAAGCAAGACAAAGGTTTAATAACCCTTATCCAAAATACTTGGGACCAAATGTGTTTCAGATTTTTGAATTTTTTTCAGCTATGAAATATTTGCATATACTTATGTGATAAGATATCTGTCTTAGATGGGAGACTCAAGTCTAAGCAGAAAATTCATTTATGTTTCATATATATTTTAATCCCGCAGCCTGAAAGTATGTTACGCAATGTTTTTAATAATTCCGTGCCTGAAACAAAAGCTCATGGTATGGGATTTTCTATTTGCAGCATGATGCAAACCCTTAGAAGGTTTCAGATATGATCATTTGAGATGGCAAAACTTTGAACTAGAGATGCTTGTCCCAGACTGATCAGTAATTATCAGCAGTTGTGGCCACTTGGATTTGATTACAGGCACTGACTGCTCTCAGTGACACCTCCCAAATCTCTGAGGTATGTGGCTCCTCAAGAGGTTAATGCCACTGGATAACTTAGGCCTTCAGACCCCTTTGGGCCTGCTGTACCCTTGGAAAGAAACCAAAACAATAGGAATGAAGCGCCTCCTCTCTCCCCTGTGGAGTACTCCACCTCTGCTCTCCCTCAGTCTTCATTGTGAAAACAGGCGGGAAACAGGCTATCCAGAAAATGGTTAATAGGGAGCCACCAACTTTCCAGACACCAGGACCTGCAGTGTCTGTGAGATTTTGCAATACAGCAGCAGGAGGCTATCCCTCGGGGGTGTGTAGCCATTGGAAGTCGCTGTCTATCACCTGTGGACAAGTCTTTCTTTCGTGTTAACTTAGACCAGATTTTCTCAACTTCAGGTCTGTTAGTATTTTGGGTCAGATAACTGTTGAAAGAGACTGTTCTGTGTACTGTAGAAACTTCAAATAGCATCCTTGGCCTCTGCGCACCATATGCCAGAAGCAATCTTTTTAGCTACTGTGTGACAATCAGCCACTTCGCTGACCATGGCCAAATGTTGCTCTGTGTGAGAACCATGAACTAGCAGCCTGAGGTGCTGTTGAGAAACACGGCAGAGGATGTGCTCTAAGCTAGACTTGTTCCTCATCTTTTACACTAGCCAGTGTCTGCTTTTCTAAAAATACCTCTTTTACATCAAAGTTCCAAATCCCGCTCCTGGGCATGTCAGTAAGGGTTCAGTCAGTAGTAAAACTACTTAGTGGTAAGTTTCTTTGCTCTCTGTCCGCCAAAAGAGAATTATATCAGCATCTAAGATTTCTTCTACAGAGAGATACATACACACAAACACAGATACACACACACACACAGATGCACACACAGAGACACAGGTGTATACACACAGATGCACACACACAGATGCACACACACAGATGCACACACACACTCACACTTCTTGAGGCCTACAAAGACTTGTTAGCTCACTGTCTCTTTCTGACTCTCTACAATAGTGTGTGCTAATATTTGGCAACACCTTGATTCTCATTTAATCCTTAAGGAGGAAAAAAATCATAACTCCAATAAAGAGCCAATACCCATTTTTATAGATGGGAGTTGAGGCTGAGGGTTAATAACTTGCCCCAAACCACCCAGGTAGAACTGGATTTGAATTCCAGAGTTTTAGCTACTGATCTTCAACCCTTTCACTGCTGCTGACACTGCTCAAATTAAAAGGGTGTGACAGTCACCTGAGGGTGACTGTGCATATACAGACACCCAGGTTTACCCCCAGAGACTGGGTCAGCATGGCTAGGGCAACCCCGAAGAACCAGGACATCGGCACACCTGTCTAGTGACTGGTGTAGGTGTATGTGGAGGTCACAGAAGGAACCCTAAACTCCATTCTACTACCTAATATGGTGATTCCTGGGGAGTGAATGGAAAATGGGAGAAGGAAGATCAGAAAAGGCTGGGGTCACTCTGGTGACAGGAGTCAGTACCCTCCTTCCTTCTGGCAGCTCAGCCACATGTCTGACAGTGTCCAATAGTGTGTCCAAAGTTCCACTCCCAGGGATCTGCCCTGTGATTTTTCCTCTTCTTTGCAGTCAAGTGCATATGGACAGCTGGTGGGTCCCCAGTGAAGACCCAAGACACTTTCAGTTCTCTGATAACCACCCTCAAGGCATTCTGTTACTTGGCACAGCTCCATAACATTATATTTGTCCAAAGATCCTGGGATATCTTTTGCCTTCCAAAGAATCTTGACTCTTGTTTGGACTACAAAACCTTGGACTTGACAGGGCCCAGAAGTTGGATGTCTGGTCACTTTAGTTTTTAAGTAGTATGATAAAGCAAGGGGTCTAAAACACTTGACAGAAGCATGTCTTCCAGTGAAGAAGATTAGAAGCTGATGGCCGTGCTTGGAGGGACAGGGCCCATTAGAATTCAGCAGATCATCCGGGGATACTCTCCAGGCTGAGGTCTAGACAAAGAGAACAAAATGGCTGAGGCAGGCTTGAGTTTCAAACATGAACTCTCCCAGGTCCTCTGAGAGACCCAAAAGAAAATCTACAGATAAGATTCTTTGCTCGCTGTACTTGCTACTTGTTTGCAAGCAATTGTGTGTCTGCCCTGCAAAACTCCCCAGGGTCATGGCACTTTTAAATAGGCCTCTGTAACGTGACACACCCAGCCTTTCACCCACCCAGCTTGCAGGGAGCTCAGTGTCTGAATCATGATTTCATCGCTCTTCTTTCTCCGCTCTGGCCGTCCCTGTCAGTGACTCTGTCTTTATTTGACAAGTTGCAGTTTCAGACATAGGTCTAGTCCCCCTCCCGTGGCCCAGATTTGAGCCCAGCTGTTGTCCTTAAGTTCTTCCATGAATTCACCTTTTCCAGAAAGTCAAATCCCATGTACCACTGTGCCATTAACCCAATGGGCTGTTCAGATGAAAGATAAACTGTTGACTCACCCAGAATTGAAGCCCTGGAGGCTGAGGCTCAGAAGAGACAGCCCCACATCTGTGGTGTCTGCACATCTCCTCTGTCCCAGGGAAGTTGGGAGCTGGGAACCAAGTTCTCTGTCATTATGTCACTGGTCGTTGACTGTTGTAATCAGAGCTGGCTATATGATGCCCTGTGGACTCCATCTAACACAAGGCCGTACTTCCCAAGAAATTTTTGCCTGTATGACACTTTCTTCTTTCTCCTCATCCACCTCCCACTCTGCCTCCTCCTCCTTTCCTTCCTCCTATCCCTCTTCCTCTTCTTATGCTGATCAAACCCAGGGCCTCTCACATGCTAGGCAGGCACAGTTTTCTTCTTTGAAGAAGGAGACCCGAGAAATAACAGATACCTATAACATGTATCTTAAATCTCTGTGGGACAGGTTAAGGCCGACTTGTCTCCATGGCCTGGCTGATTTTCTTTGACTGGGTCACAGATCACTTGTTCAGATCAATTCATAACCAGAGAGATTGTCTGTACAGTGGGGGAGGCGTGATCAGTCCACTCCTGTAGTGTACAGGGCTGGAACAGCTGTCTCCAAGGTTAATGCTCCATTGTTTTAACTCGGCACTTGGCACATGACCACCTTTATGGCCTTCAAGACACTTTGATGCTTAGAAGGGTTGGCTTGAGCCACATTCTGGTTATTAGATTTCTTGACTCAATTTAATACATTATTATTCTGTAGTTTTAATCCACAAGAAGGAAAAGACTGGTAAGAAAATTTAGTGTGGCAACACAATCGTAGATTCCCCACTAAAAAAGACAAAGAATGTCCACACAGTTGACAAAGCAGAAAATAACATAAGTCCAAAGAGAAAAGGCTTTTGTGTCTTATCTTGAGAATTTGTGTAGTGGCTTATGTCTGTAATCTCAGAGCTTGAGAGGCTGAGGCAGAAGGATTCCAAGGTCAGCTTGGGTTACATCGAGACTGTCTTTAAAACAAACAAAAAGCAATAACAAAACAAAACTGACATTTTATCTCTGGATTGGGTGGTCTCCTTGTGTTGAGACCAGAGTCTTGAGAGAAGATAGCACTGACTGTCATACTTGGAACCTGGCTTTGGAGGTGGTAGTCTGGCTCTTGGAAGGAAGCCTGCTAGATGGCTGGTTGCTATTTCATTGGAATGACAGGGACAAGGGGGCCTCCCAAATGTGACTTAAATAAACTCTTTGGGGTCAGAGCTCTCACTCTGTGAAGCCAGATCCTCGAGCCAGAGAGGGTGGGCTCAGCAAAACAAAAATAATGAATATTATATGTACTTAATATAGAAAATACTCATTGCTTATCTAAAATTCAGGTTTGACTGGCACCCTGTGCTTTATCTACTAACATTCATGGGCAGTTCCAAGGAAACATGAAGTTTTCTTCTTCAGCCTCTATCTCTAATGATGAAAGTCACCATCCACTCTCTATGGAAATTCATTTCAAAGAAAGCAGCAACCGACGTTCCGCTACCTTCATGTGAGTTTTTAGCAGTTTTCTCTTTCGCAGACAAGTTGATGCATTGAACCTGAGGAATAACAAGCTCTTTCTAAAGTCAAGGAAGGACTTTCTGGGCTCTGCTTTAAGGGAACGTGTTTCCCTCCCTTTCTCAAGACAGCTGCCAGCTGTGGTGGATGAGGCTGGAGATGGTTGAGTCCCCAGGTCTGCCAGACTCTGGCTGCACAGGGGATTAAACAGGACAGGAGGAAGGAGAAATAGACAAGACACTGCTATGCTTGGCAGTACACACAGTGTGTTCGGACCCATCCATTGCTCAAGGAAAAGCAGGTTCAAATACTTTATTTACTAAGAACAGTGAATGGGCTAATGAGTTAAGAGCCTGTTAATGCAAAGGTACCAACTCTGGTGGCCATTGATTCTCATCCTCCGTCGCTTCCTCCTTCCACTCTCTCTCTCTTCTTCTCTCCTTCTCTCCCTCCCCTCTTTGTTATAATACACTCTAATTTATCAAAGGATATATAGGTTTAAAATGTCTTTCCTCAACTTGTCTTCTCTCTCAACCCCAACTACACACACACACACAAACACACACACACACACACACACACAACTAAAGTATTGGTACTAATTTATTCTCTTCCCAGAGCTTTTAATGTTTATTGAATTGGTGTCCTTATTCCTCAAATGGTTCACAGTGAGTAAACAGCATCCTTCTCATCACTTACCTTTGTACTTTAGAGACTTTTCTTTAAACAGCATATTCATTCGTGTTATACTATCATAGTTACTCAGTTGTGTATATGAGCACAGTCTGTTTCATCGATTCTCTATGAACAAAGATGTACGTTGTTCCTGGTGTCTTGCTGTAACCAACAGTGATGATCCAAGCACTGCCTGTGAATCCTTGCAAATGTGCAAGAGCGCGTGCCATGCAAATTCATGCAGGTGTCGTTACAGTGTCAATAGACGTGTGTGTGCGATCCTGATGGACAGGGATACGCTGCCTGTCACAGGCATTACATTGAGCATGCTTTTCACCACCAGGGTGACCGGGTGCAGTGATCCCTGTTGTGACTGGTACCTGAGCCTTTTCCTGGCCAAAAGAGGTGATGGAAGGGTAGGCAAGATTGTTTAGTTAGAAGATTGGGTTCTCTGTTGCTGTGACTATAAAACCCTTACGTCTGAGTTTTTATTATACAACCCAAACAGAAATTTGTGGTGTGTGTGTGTGTGTGGCTGGAGGTAGAGCCTGTGAATTTATACATTCTAGGCAAGTGTTCTACTACTGAACTTCTTCCTCAGCCTTTTTATTTCTGAAATATAACTGAATGCCATAAGATTATTTTGGCTGCAAGTAATAAAATGCAATTCAACTCAATTTAGTAATAGAGGAGATGGAGAGGAAGACAGGCAGAAGATGGTCACTGCAGGGACAAGAATGCATGCCATGGTCCCACAGTAGGAAGATGGCCAGACTTCCAGAAAGGGCATCCAAGACCCAGGGGACCAGAAGAAGGCCACCAAATGCTGATCCTTATCCTTTTTTTTTTTTTGAGACAGAGTGTCCTTGTAACCCCAGCTGGTCTGGATCTCACTACATAGACCAGGCTAGCCTCAATCTCACAGTTATCTGCCTGCCTCTGCCTCCTGAGTGCTGTGATCAAAGGCACGTGCTACCATATCTGGCTCTAGCTTAGTCTTTCTTAAAAAGTCTTGTTCTGTCTTTTGCTCAGCCTTCACACCAATAACAGATGCAACCTACTGGAGATGGACGAGTGTACACCCACGTGTACCAACAAGCTCACAGTAACTTCCTGCTACAACTCCCCACCCCTCAAGAATACTTTGACCCTGAAGGGTCAGGCATCCATTCCTGGTCAGTGGACAGTGGAATTTCATCAATCCTCCCAGTTGAGAGGCCCTCTGCCCTAAATGAAAAAGGGAGATCTTTGTAATCTGGGCAGATAGTCCAAATGGCATCAGCATAGGTAAATAAAGTCTTTATTCTTATCACTTTAATATAATGATAAAACCAATTATAAAAATAGCACAGAAACAAATTGCATTCTACGTGCTCAATAAGCTTGTTGTTTAAATGACCCTGATGGTTTCCGGGTGATTGCATTAAGGTTCAGAAATGAACCAGGCATAACTGGACAAACTCTCACCTCTTGTTGCTGCTTCTTTTCAGGTAATTTTCTACAAACTAGGTTATCAGGGAAGCTTGTTAGTGGAAAACAATAATTCATTGTGTTTTTATTTTTTGAAACAAGTCTCACTTTGTAGCCTGGGCTTGAACTCTCTAGCCCAGGCTAGCTTTGAACTCAAGCAACCCTCCTGCTTAGGTATCCCAAGTACTGAGATTAGATTTTTTTTACATAATAAAAAACAAAAGCATCTCAAAAGATGTATCTCAAAAGATGGTAAATTTCAGGGTTGGTCTACGGGATGTATTTGGAAGTGATGTGTTGTCCTTTTAGGAGAGTGAGCTATTCCCTTTCTCAACTTAAAAACAAAATTGACAGGGAAGAAGCTGCCAAATCTGAGTAACTCACCGAGGGTTAAGTTTTCTAAGTGTGACGTGATGCTAGCAACAGCTTCAGAGTAATGAGAACACAAGCCAAGCCAGGAACCGCTGCAAGAATAATCCTAATTACATAACCTGTATGAGTTGCCCCTGTCATCAGAGTCCAGGCGATTGAGCAGCAACCCGCCTTCCCCTGCTGGCCACTGCCAGTGGGCTCCAGACCGCATTCTCCCTCCCTTCTTTGGGCGCCCCCTACCCGCCCACCCTCCACCCCCCATCCCACCCCCAGCCCCAGCCCCCGCTTTCCTCTTCGCTGCTCTTTTCCTTTTCTTCTCCACCCTGTGCTACTTTAGCCAGAGGGCTTCAAACTGTCTCCTGTCTCATTTGCAGCATCTGGTATCTTTTCCCACCATTCCACTAACCAGTCTCCCTAAGAACACACATCGTCCCACTGTGGGATTCTTTCCTCTCCTGATTTCGTTCGGCACTACTCTGAATTTCCTCCTACTCTGCTGGCATTTTTTTTTTTTTTTTTTTTACTGCCCTTTCCTGGAACTCCTTCAAGCTTCTATTAAAATTTGTCAGGTTTTTCACTACTTGAGAAACTTTATACACACACACACACACACACACACACACATTAAACTTTATCTCAGAGTTACACGAAAGTTAAAAATTAATCTGTCTTACCTCCTTACTTTCTTTTTAAGATGGTGAGACTCTCCTGGGTAGTCAATCTGGGGCTTAGAAGCCAAGATCAATGAGGATAAATGGGCTTAAAGGACAGCCAATATTTTGACCTTTACTCTTCAAGATCAGCCGTGACCCAGATGATGACAAGACTCTTCTAAAAGGGCCCTACCACTGCCAGATCCCTTCATCATTTTATAAAATCTGTCCAGTTAATGTTATAAAAACTCTTGCTTCAGAATCATGACTACAAAGCTCATGAATCTGAAATCTGCATGCCCAATATTGACCTCTCTCTGGATCCCACATGAGTGTATGGATCTGCTTAGACTTTCTCCCCACATGACAGTTCCTCACATGAAACCAGAACGTCACATGTCACATTGAACCCGCCTTATTTCATAGCCTTATTTCTTAATTTCCCCTTTCTCAGAACGATACCAGCCTCCACCCAGACTCCTGAGCTTCTCTTTGGGAGGCACCTTCTCACCTAATTGTGATAAGTTGCTATTCTTTTTCTCTTCCACTTGTTAAATACCTGTGGCCTCTCTTCTTCAAAGTCTCTGACACTAACTTAATTAAAGCCCTTTTTATTTGTCATCTGAATGACAGCCGTCTCCCTGTCTCCATGGGGGAATCTCAGGGCCCCCAGTGGATGCCTGAAACCACATATGGTACCAAACCTTGCACTGTGCTCTTTCTTATACATACATCCACACACCCATGATAGTACTCAATTCATAATTCACAATTCACAATTGGACACAGTAGGACACGAATAATAATAACTGAAAACAAAATAGAATGAGTATGCTGTAATAAAAGTTGTCTAAGGCACATGAATTGTCTGTTTCTGGAATTTTCCATTTAACATTTTATTACTTTTAGCATTTTAACTGACACCATGCGTAAGGGAAGACAACTGGCCAAGCAACCTTCACTCCAGTCAGTTAAGTACTGGATGAGGCACATGTCTGGAGAGGCAAAGACTTCAGGAAATCAGAAGGTCTGGGCAAAGATGAGTCAGAGACCTAGTAAAGAAGGAATAGAAATTAATACCAGATGGGTGAGGGAGGTGATTGCAAGTCCTTGGAAATAGTTACCATCCAAGAACTCTACTGCAGTGCAAGGTGCCACAATCAATGTCCTCTTAGATTCCTAAAAAGACCAGGGAAAACCCAAGTCAAGCACAGAGAGCGATACCAGCTCAGAACCATAAAAACTCCTCTAACTGCAACTGTCAGCCTCCAGTACTCCATGATTATCACTGTGACCTTCCTCTCTGCCAGGCTTTTGGCCCCAGTTTGGAATCTTTTTCTGTTTGTAAAAAATGTTAAAACATGAATTATTTTGTTGCTATGCCTCCAGGCAGAACACTCGGATGTCCAAACAGATGAACTAACGACTCTTTTCATCTCGCTTTCTTATATTAAGTCTCACTCATTTAAAACAAAACAAACCCTTGTTTTGTAGAGATTTAGAACATACCTGAGGATTTCCAATTCATTTAAAAGTGAAGCCTCTCCAAGGATCAATCTATAAAAACTGAGGTCATTTGAAGAGCTAGATACCAATATTTAAACTCAGTTAAATCAAGCCAAACCACCCATTTTGATTGTTCAGCCAAATTCAAGTATGTCCAATGCATTAAAGTTTAAATCCCAACAAATTCTCCTTTGGCCTGACAAGATCACTGGTATTTATTTATTGTTTTTATATAAATGGAAAAATTATTCTAGAACCAGGAAACTTTCACAGGTAACTTAGTTAGAATCCTGAATAGGACCCAAGAGAAAACTGAACTCAATCTTTCCTGCCAAAAAGCAGCAAAAAGTTTGACTTTCTGCTCTGCACACAGGTGGCTGATGGGCTGTTTTATGATGGGTTTAATTATCTCTGTCTTTCTGTCTTAGTTACCTACCAAAATAAACTGTGCAAATCCCAACGTATTAGCAGGACCCCATCATCAACTGGCAGGCAAACCTGAGCAGAGCTCCCCAGCTTGGGGAAATAAAATTGCTTAGGAAGATAGGTTAGTCAGCCTGTGGGCCAAGAGGCTTCTGCTTTAGGTACAGCCAGGGACTTAAGAGCATGCTTCTTGCTCCACTCGCATTCAGCCTAAGGGTTCTGTGCCCTCTTACCTAGGTGATCATTACTGATCCCTGGATAAAGATTATTCTGATATCTTTGACATGACCCTGGCACAGGCCAATCTGCTTTCCCTTGTAATGCCAACTCTTTAAAGGTAAGTCAAACAGAAAGCTCCACTGACCTTAGAAGTTCGAGTGGAAATGTTCCATAATACAACAGGGCACGAGAGAGAGAGAGACTTTTGGTTAATAATGCTTTCCTGTTTCACCAATTATATATCCAGATTCAGAAGGGAGGACACATTTTTACCAGACTCCTACATTTTACATATGAGAAAACTGAGGCCCGGAAAGGGCTGAGTTGCACAAAGTCCCACACTTAGACTAGATCCAGGATCTCCTGACTTGCAGGGCAGTTACCTCCTGCTGTGAAGAGCAGAAGGGAACACAGTTTACCTGACAGCTACTCTAGTTCATGCCAGTAAGACTGATCAATATGAGACTCAGACATCAGAACAGATACACATCAGGAGGGAGATGGAAAAATGCAGAATCAGTACCTGTAAGTCGCAGGGTAGGTTACTGTGCACTGCCAGGAGCCCAGGCATGTAGACAGCATGTCCTTGACTGCTGCCTTCCTCAGTCCTGCTTTTTCTAACCCTCAGATTCATCTACAAGCCAATGCCATGCCATATTTTGCTCTTACTGGGGCCAAGAGTTACTGTCTCTTCTTAATATATTTCTGGACTCCTTTTCATCCTTCCTATGATTGGAAGGAAGTTCTTCTTTTCTGATCACCAAGAATTCTGACAGGGCCCCAGTGAGCATCTACATTGTTCTGGTTCTCTTTCAACAGTCATTGACTGAGGACTTACTATGTACCTGGTACTGAGCTAGATCCCTGGGAAACAAAGCTGGAGAAGCCACAGTTACCTTCTTTGACTATCTCACCAGGTTCACAGAATCCTTGTTTGCACATGAGTCTCACAGCTGCATGGAGAGTCAGTACAACTCTACACCCCAAATCCAACATATGGTTCAACCAAAGATTGCTTTTCTAATTCGTGAAAGTTTCATACATAAATCTTAAAAAGCTTACAAGTTAAATTGTATTGGTAAATTTCATAACAAATTTCCTTTTATTAAATCAGGCTTTTTTTTTTTTTTAAAGAAAAAAAATCTGTGCTAGATATTGACCAAACCCCTATGTTTGGTCATGTGAAACCTCCTTATTATCATAATCTATTGCAGTTGAGAAGATCTGAGATGTTACCTAACACAGAAGATGTGCTTTTTTCTTTGACCTTTTTAAAAATAGAATGTCTTACTATGAATAGTATCAAGAGTTCCAAAATGTGAAATAGTTCAAGCTGAAGCTTCTTTGAAAAAAGGAGAAGCAGAGAGGCCCCTCTTTCAACTCCCTTCTCACGTCCCTCCTCTCCACTCAGAATTCAAGACAGCTTTCCAGAGAAAACGATGACACGTTGTCTTCATATTTCATGGGAGGAAACTGAGACCCTAAGAAAGGAGTCTCTCAGGCCCCACCAAAAGCTACTCGCTGAGCAGGGCTAGGAACACAGGCTTTCTGGGTCTCCTTGGCTGTTCTCTGCTCATCCACCTATCCACTGGTCTATCCATCCATCTCTGCACCCACCTACCCATCCATCTCTCTATTCACATAGCTGTATATCCATATTCCTACCCTCTGTCCATCAGTCTGTCCCCCTAATAAAACTTTATTAAACACTTAACATACTGAACTTGGAAGAAAAGTAGGCAGAGGCCAAAAAGACATTGAAGAATTTTCATTATTGTTTTGCTTGAGTTTAGAGATTAAACTTTTAAAACATTTTGTGATAGAAAGTTCCAAAGCCTTGTTTTACTATCTCTTTACTCTGGGTTTTCCCTCTGCAAATGTTTAGTGTATATCTCAAAAGACATACATGTAAGTAAAATGTTATGTATGTGCGTTATGTATGTAACAGCACAGTCTAAGCATTTCATAGTAATTCTTTAATGTGAAATAGTGAACTAAAGGACTTCAGGGAGGGAACTCATATGATCAGATTTATATTTTAGAGACTTTAGTTCCAGTTAGAGCATGAAGAAAGAATTACAGAGATAAGGCTGGGAGCCAAGTCTCAAAGCCAACACACTAACCCAGATGAGAATGAAAGTGACCTTGACTGTTATGCCAACAGTAAGGACAGAGGGGAGCAGAGAAGTACAGGAGCATTGTGGAGACATCATGGAATGTCACAAAGACACCCAGAGTCTAACGTGGGTGGTAGGCCCGCAGAGAAGCAAAGCAGAGATCACCCGCCCAGCACAACGGGCGAGGTGTGTCTTTTGGGCAGGTGGTGGAGGATAAGGAAGGACAGGGCATTTAAGCTGATGCCCAGGGGCAGCTAGAGAGAAGGCCAGGGCTGGAAAGGCTGTCCGTGCAAAGATACACTTGCAGACAAGCCTCCAAGAAGCCCGCGTGCAGTGAGAGCAGAAGAGGCCAAGTGCAGACACTAGGGCTGACCGGAAACCGAGGGGCAGGAGGAATGCTGGGCAGACAGGAACAAGGAAAAAGCATATCTTGGGACGATGAAGGCTTTCAATAGTGCCCGATGTTACAGAGGCAGATGTCAAGTAAAGTGAGATTGGGACATGATGCTCTGGATTGAGGAAGAAGGGTTTAGAGGACGGAGTATCACGAAAGCGCCGCACGGCCTAGGACGCAAACACCGAACTGTCTTGCGGAGGGAAGTGAGGTGTCAAGCACAGTGACCAGGCAGTCAAAGGAAGAGAAAGCTAAGGCAATAGGTTAGGAGAAAACTGTACTTTAAGGAGAGTGTTTCAAAATAACATTGAGCCCGGCGTGGTGGCGTGCACCTTTAATCCCAACACTTAGGAGAGAGAGGCAAGCAGACCTCTGTGAGGTTGAGGCCAGTCTGGTCTGCATAGTGAATTCTAGGCCAGCTGAGATACAGTACAGAGACACTGTCTCAACCCTCCCCCCAAAAAATCAAAATAATGTTGAACACTTCTATTTACTGTGCCTGGGTGGTTATGGACTGAGTATTTGTATCATCTCAAAACTCCCTGAATCCCTGAAACCCAGGGTAGTTGTATTTCAAGGTGAGAGCTCTAAGAAACTGCAGTTGAGTGAGGTCATCGTGATGAGGGCCTGGTCTGATGGGGTTAACAAGCATCATTATAAAGAGACATCACAAAGTCCTTGTATCCCTACGCAACCTGACAGGAAAAGAGTCCACGTGGGAGAAGGGCCACATGGCTAGGGAGAAGCATGAACAAATGTCTATTTACCCCAGGTGGAGTGCCAGCACCAGACCAAACAAGCAATTCCACCCAAGTCTAGCTTGGCGAACCAATGAGTTCCCTGAGGTTACTTATATAAGCATGAATGACAGATTTCTTTTCAAAAATACTTTATCTATTATTTTTATTTTATGTGTACAAATGTACTGCCTGCGTGTATGTAAGTGCACTCATGTCATGCAGTGCCCATGGTCAGAAGAGGGTATCAGATCCCCTAGACCTGGATTTATGGATGGTAGTTAGCCACTATGTAGATGCTGGGACTCGAACCCAGATCTTCTGCAAGAGCAGTCAGTGCTCTTAACCGCTTATCAGCCCCCAAGTGATAGATTTCTTACAGGAGAATGGATGGCCTGAAGGCAGCTGCATCACAAAAAGCCCACCCCAGCATGGTGATGACCCCCAAACCGCATCCCTGGAGCTCCCTAAACAACTTGCAAGCAGTTCTACCAGACAGTCTCTTCTCCCTAATGTCTACAGAGCCGTGGGGAGGGGCTTTGTGAATCATAAAACTTTGTTGAGCTTCCCGAGCCTTCTAAGTTTCACTTGCTCCTAGGTCTTGTGAGTGTCCCTCCTCCCTCCTGGAGGGAGTATATTAATAGAGAAGAAATAGTTGTACAAAAAGATGGTGGCCACCCAAAGGCAAAAGGAGGGCCTGAGAGTGAAACTCACCTTGCTTTTACTTTGACTTTGGGCTTCCAGCTTGCAGAGTTGTGAAAAACAAATGTTTGATGTTTATGCCTGTGAGTCCATAGTATTTTGTTTTGATAGCCCCAGCAGACTCTTAGAATCAGGCCCTGCGGTCAACACGTTATCTGTTCTTTTGTTTAACCCTGGAAAGATCTCCCAAGGTAAACACTTCTGTACCTTCTTTTTTATATGAAGAGATTAAAGTGTGGGAGTAAATACACCCACTTACAAGAGGTAGCAGTTTAATAAGTGGTAGAAATTAACAAACAAAACACAAATACAGTCTCCTAGGGATAGTTTCCTGGTGTCAAAGGATCTCAAACTGGGGCGGCGGGGGGCGGGGGCGGGCAAAAATTCATTATCTCCCAGTCCTGGAAGTTGGAAAATTGAGATCAAGGTGGCAGCATGGCTGGCTCTTTTTGAGGGCTTCGAGGGAAGAAACGCTGCCCTTGGCATGTAGACGGTCCTCTTCTCCCCGAGACCAATCATCTCAGCTTTCCTCTCTGTATGTGTGTTCAGATTCTCCTGGTATTAAACCAGTCATATAACTGGATGAGAGACTCTCAGCAGCACCTTCAGTATGACCTCTTCTTGACTATTACATCTGCCTTGACCTCCATTCTGAGATTTCCCAGGGGTCACCACTTCAGCATGTGGGTGAACCACAAGGGGGGAGAATTCAGTCCTCAGCGCCGCCCTGTGCCCTGTTTTAACAGAAGCCTTGTGAGAAGGGTTTGGTCAGTCAAGTAATCCCCTGACTCCTTAAGCCAATCTGCCCTCTGTGGGACCAAGTCAAGAGGAAGAGGAGACAGTTAATAGCGAGACATCCCTGAGCCAGTGACAAGGGTGAGATGAAATGTCAGTGCAGTCCTAGTCTGTATTTACCTGCCAGCTCTTTACCTGGTGGCTCGTAAGGTTGAGTGTTCTCTCATATGTTTAGTGGCTATTGTACTCCCTCTTTTGAGAACCACCTGCTCATTTCATTCCCCAGTTATTAACTGTGTTGTTTAACTTCTTGTTATTTAGTTTTATGATGCCTGTATGTTCTAGGTGTTAATCATCTATCAGATACATTATGTATCTTCTCATTATGTAGATTGTCCCTTCATTTGATTCTTTCTTTTGTTGTGCAGAAGCTTTTATATTTCATGAGGTTTCATGTGTCAACTGTTAATGCTTTTTCCCAAGTGATGAGAGTCCTATTCAGAAAGTGCTTGCCTCTGCCAACATTTTGAAGTGTTTTTCTTTTCTTCTCTTGGTATCAGCTCTTACATTAAGATCTTTAATCGATTCGGAGTTGATTTTCACACATGGTGAGAAATGGAACAAAACAGAAAATTCCGATATAAACCCACACAGCCATAGACATCCGAGTTTGACAAAGGTGCCAAAAATATACACTGGAGACAAGATGGCCACTTCAACACATGGTACTTGGAAAACCGGTTGTCTACATGTAGAGGAAACAAACTTGATCCCTATCGCTCATGCTTGTTTTCTAGAAGCTGGAAGGGGGCTGCTTACTGAGACTGGTACACGGCTTGGGATGGGGGCTCAGGAGAGACTCATTAAAATCTGTGGGCTGGAAGAGAGGGAGCTGTTCCAGGTTAAGATTCTTCTTTGATTTACTCATTTATTACTTTGTGTATGAGTATTTTACTGCATGTATGTAAATACAACTGTGTGTGCAATGCCAGCAGAAGACAAAGAAGGGCATCGAATCTCCTGGAACTGGAGTTATGGCCCATTGTCAGCCACCATGTGGATGCTGGGAACCGAACCCTGGAACTCTTCAAAAGCAGTCAGTGCTCTTAACAGCTGAGCCATCTCTCTAGCTCCCCAGGTTTTTTGAGGAGAGTAGGGAAATATTGAGATAGTCACTATGTATAAAGAGTTTGCTGTGTCGAGAGTAGACATCTAATATCCCTTCAAAAGAGGATCTAATATTTTAATGAAAAAATTAGATTTATTCAACGTGGCCACATTGGGAAGAGGGACAAAGAGATCCTGGGCCTGTTCCTCTATCAGGGTCCATCTCCTGGGTCCTAACCGGAAGTAAGATTAAAATAGAAGGCAAGATATGCCTCACTAAACATTCAAGCCAGGCTGTGGTTCTCATCCACCATTGTGTCCCCCTTAAAGGGTCTCTGGACCATTGTAAATGTTTCTCCAAGAAACAGTTTCCTCCCCCAGAGATAAGGTCCTCCTCTGGGTGCAGGGGGCAGGGCTTCAGGGTGTTCTACACAGCAGGAGAGCCCTAGAGAGATTCAAATTTCTTGGAATTCCTTTTAGTTTGCTTCTCCATTGCTATGACAAAACAAGTCACAGCAGTTCATCAGGGAGTCCAAGGTAGCAACTCAGGGCAGAAACCTGGAGACAGGAGCTGGAGCACAGACCATGGAGTGAGCTGTTTACTGGCTCACTCCCCTAGCTGACCCATCCTCAGCCTGCTTTCACAATCTACAACAACCTACCCAGGAATGGCACCAACCAAAGTGGACTGGGTCCTCCCCCATCACTCAGCAATCAAGAAAATGCCCGACAGACATGGCCACAGGCCAGTCTGATGGAGATAATTCCCCAATCGAGGCTCCCTCAACCCAGATGTGTCAAGTTGACACTAAACCTATCCAACACAGTACAGGAATTCATACTATGATTGTAGTTTATTGCTGTGACAGACTTGACCTTGGTGTTTTGGGTAGGACTATGGAAGCATTCAGAACTTTGTTTAGAAAAGTCATAGAGTGCTTACAGTTTGTTGCTGGAGCTTGGAGCAGTTATGCTGAAAGAGTTCTAGATGATGGAGGCCTGGCTTGTGAGGCTTCAAAGGGAACCAGAGACTATCAGGGCTGTTTGTGTGATGTTTTGAATTGAAAATCCATGGGTTCTGGTCAGCTAAGGCTGAAGAATCAGCTGTGATTAAGAAAAGACCAGAACCTAAAATGAAACCTTTGCTTTACTGGGACAATTAATGCTAGTTAGCTAGGGCTGGGAAAAAAAAAAAAAAAAAAAAAAAAAAAAAACAGCTGTAAGTAACAAGAGACCAGCATCTCTGTGGTGAAATCTGGGAAGTATTTCCTCAGGGTCAGCACACAGGAGCTGTGGTCTAGAAGGGGTCTGAGCCCCATCTCAACCTGGAAGCAGGACTTGGTAATGTGTAAGAGTCTACCTCATGATTCTAGTGTTGGAAGTGTGAAGGGGTCACAGAGAGAAACTGAGGCACCAGAAACGCCAGGAAAGGTCATTGGTGAACATGCAGCCTTGGTTGCAGTGAAGACCCCAGGATTGCAGGGGTCATGGAGAGAATCTGAGGCTTTGCACCAGGACATATTGGAAGAGCCGATTGGTGAAAGTGCAACCTCAGTTTCAGTGGAGACCCCAGCTTTTTGAAGATGCCAGGATCATGGGACGACCACCAAGGACAGGAGCAGGTGTGGCGTGGAGCCGGCCGGGGCCTGTGAGATGAGCTGTGTGTGCTGTGGATGGCAGAGCCAGAGAAGTGGTACAGCCACGACCCTTTGGAGTCCACAAGATGGAGAGTGAATCCCAGATGTCCAGCCTTGAACTAGCTATGTGCTGGACTTGGGTTTGCTTAGGTGTGCCCAAGTCTTCCCTTTGAAATCAAACAGTACTTGTTTTGGATTTTACAGGCGCCCACAGTTAAGAGACTTTTAAAAGAGACTGAACTTTTAAGTGTTGGGATTTTTTTTTTTTTTGAGGACTATGGGGTTTTTAAGGTTGTACTGTCTTATGTTGTCGGAATAATGTTACCGTCATATCTTGGGGACAGGAAATGGAAAGGTTGTGGAGTAACAGTGATGTGTTTGTGTGTCAAGTTCACAAGGGTCAATTGTGCTGGATAGCTTTAGTGTCAAGTTAACACACCTGAGTTAAGGGATCCCCAAGTGGGGAGTTGCTTCCATTGGTCTGGACTGTGGCCATGTCTGTAGGGTATTTTCTTGATTGCTGAGTGATGTGGGAGAGCCCAGCCCACCTTGTGTACTGTATGAAAAAGCAGGCTGAGCATGGGCCAGTCAGGGGAGCAAGCCAACAAACAGTGTTCCTCCATGGCCTGTGCTCCGGCTCCTGTCTCCAGGTTCCTGCCCTGAGTTCCTACCTTGGACTCCCTGATGAACTGTGTGACCCTGGAGATGTAAGTGAAATCAACCCTTTCCTCCCTGGTTGGTACTCTTCAGAATGTTTCGTCACAGCAATGGAGAAGCAAACTAGAACAGGATTCATTGTTTCAAAACTCTAAGAGCCAAAGGGAGAGGCACAAATGACTCTTTAGGGTGCCTTCTCTTCTGCCAGTCACTCTTGGCTCTGCCTCCAACAGCATGCCTTTGAGGTTCAGGAGCACTGGGTCATTACAGGCCTAGCTGATTAGGCGGGTAATGATGTCTGTGGCTCTGGAGTCCCCGTGCGGCCAGTTTTGTGCATGTAGATCTCTATGTCCTCAGGAATTCCATAACTGATATTTGTGTTTATTAGTGTCTACGTTTTCATTCCTGTAACTTGTTTAAAAAAGCAACATCCGTAGCAGTGTGACAGGTGAGAATGGGAAAGGAGGGCCGAACAGGGCAGGCAGAAGGTAGTCTGCTCTACTGGCAGTAAAGCTCCAGGCTCATCCCACGGCGCATTTCAGTCTTCCAGAGACTCCTGGTCCTTAAAAATGCTGCACCACTTCCTGAGAACCGTCTTGTTCCAATGTGCCAATCAGGCAGTCAGTTTCTTTACATTGTCACCCCGGTTGCATTTGACTGGGATTTTTTTCTTCAGCAGACAGGGTCCTTGCATACAACCTCAATCATTCTGACTGGAGCCACAATGCCCTGGAACCTATCAACACCACACACTCTTATGTCAAAAGCTAAAACCTGGCCTGGAGTAAAGACTGGAAACCAGAAATGGCAGGCCCTGACGCACCAGTATCATAATTGAGCACTAGGCCCTGAGATACCACATCTGTGGCCACTAGCGCATTTTTTTACCCTTCCTGGGATCCCATTTCCTCTGGAGTTCTGACTTCCCCATCCTTTTCCTTGAGTCCTTCTTGACCTCCCTGGGCTTCAGCTCCAACTCTGTCAAAACTTCATTGGTCCCCTCAATGTGGAGGGATGAGGCGTCTGAGCTAGGATCAGGGCTAACCGCAGCCTAGGGACTGTAGTGGAGCTTTTGTGCTGATTGGAGGGCTCAGCCTGGCATCCCTGGCATCTCTCTCTGCCCCCTGCCAGTGAGTCTTCACCAGGCTTCTGCTCCATTGGCCACAAGCCTCTTAGTGCCTCGCTCCTCCTTGTTTCCTGCTGGGCTTACATGGTTCCCACTCGTCACCTCTCTGGTTCTCCTGGGTTTTGAGCTCAGGATGCTGTGGCTGTAGCTTGCTGGTGCTCTTGGTACCTACCACCTCCTTCCCTCCGTGGTGCCCCTTTGAAGATTCCATGGGGATAAGCTTCCTGGAGCCTCGTCTCTGGTGAGCCCAGACTACACAAAATGGGAACACATCTGGGTGGAGGGCAATGGTTGTTCTATTCCCAGAAGCCAGGAGCAGCATCTTCTCCTCATCTGCTCAGGAGCAAGGGAAGCCAAACCCAGGAAGGCAGATGGAGCCCCTCTGGACTCCTAATGAGCTCAGTCCCGCTAGCCTTCTTCTTTGGAGTCAGTGTAGGGTGTGGTACTGCTCACATCTGGGGTGGGTCCTCCCACCATGATCCAGTCCAGATACTCCCTCTTAGACATGCCCCATGTCTCTTACTTAGGTGAGTCTACACGCTGCCTGGTTGACAGCATCACCTCTACACTGGCTTAAAGTGACTTCCACGGAGCATGGATTCTGCATTATCAGTTGAGTGCAAGTTTTAGAAATGCTCAGAAAGCAGAACACTTGCTTCACACTGTGTGGGAACCTCACCTTTGGTGGTGTATACTTCTTCCGCATCAATGTAGGACATGTCACACATAGCCACAAGTCACTGATTATTGCTGGAAAACGTGGAATCTGTGTATGTGGGAGAGTGTATTTAGCTCACGGTTTCAGAGGTTTGAGTCTAAGAGCAAGAGTCCACATCCCCATTTGTGCTTCTCATGAGGGTGGCACGTCGTGGCAGGAGCACGTGGGCTGGAGTGCTCACATCTCTAGCCAGGAAGCAGAGAGGACCACAATCCCCTTTGAGAGCACTCCCCCATGACTGATGGACCTCCCACCATGCTCCACGTCCTAGAGCTTCCCCATGTTGCAGTGGCGTTTCTCTGGGATACACATATGTGTCTACATACGTCCAAGTATATTTCCTGGCTCTACTCTGTCTTCCCCTAACAGAACTCGGCCCTCCCTGAGTGGTTGCCTAATAAACACAGACACTTGGACAGTTAAAATGCACACCAGGGGTGCGGACCTGCGCGGAAGCGAACAGGATGCTGGGAACGGCACCCCTCGCTCCCTGCTGGTGCTCAGCCCTGCTGTGGTGGAGAAGTCTGGGTAACCACGCATGGGTTCAGCAGAACAGATGAGTCACGGGCTCGAGGCCGCTTGCCTTGCCACTACAAGTGTCTCGGAGGAAAATTCCTTACTCTCCTTCTTCCCAAGATGAGAAATACTGTGTTTATGAAACCAAAATTACAGGAGGGTGTTCCCGTCCTTGTAGAAGCAAATGGAGGCCAACCCCCATTGCCCTCGGTTTTGAGTGTGCCCCGCGGAAGGCTTTTCTTCCTCATAAGGGCAGCTGGGTGGGTTCAGGAGACAGTTCACCGAGTATCTGCTGTGTGCCAGACACAGTCCTCATTTTTCTGCTTCAACACCTACTTAATTTTGATTTTCATTCTTGACAGAGGAAACTCTTCTTACAAAGATTCAGATTGCCAATTCGCAAAAAGGTTTCCACATTGCCTGGTTTAACTATCAGGGTTTTTCCTAAGAATATATATTTTAATGATAGTCCATAAATACACACACACACACACACGCCACTTCAAACCTGAATCTTACAGCTGTGAGGAGATGAAAATAAAATGAAAAATTGGCCAGCACTAGCCCTCTGAAAGCCTATTCGATTTTTCTTCCAAAAAAAAATCAGAATCTGGGCTTTGAATCTGAGCTATTTAAAAGCCACATTTCCAAAACATTGCTTTCCTTCATTTTGGAGAAATAAGAAAAGCACATGGCTTGAGTGACCCTCGCAAGCTGACGGTGAGAGGTGAGCCAGGCCTAAGGCTGGCTTTAGACAGATAAAAACAACAGGGTAAAACATGTTTAAAGGGGGAGCATGAGATGAGGCAAGGGGATGGGAGAGCAGAAGGTATAAATCCACGAAAGCTGTGGATTACAGAGGATAGACCCCTTTGACCTCCCTTCTAATGGGAACACGTCCACATCACGCACCACTCAAGGTGCACCTGGTACCCCTTCACCCTTCTCTGTGCTCTCTTGGCCCTCTACATCCCTGGCCCTCTACATACGTGGCCCTCTACATATATGACCAGGGTACCTCTCACTGCATTTTTCACTTTGGCCAACTAGAGTGTGGGCTGCTTGAGGATGGGGCCTCTTTGAGGTTTAAGGGAACGTAGCATGAGCTTGCTACAATTTCGTGTGTGCAGGACTGAGTGAGTGGGCAGGTGAATAGATGAGAAGTGGAATCCACTCATGACACTGTAGAGCCACCTTTTCTGATTGCCATGATATCATCCTCAAAAACAGGTATCTTGAACCCTTCCAGAATTTAACTCACTTCCCCACTTATAACTTGTGTCTTCAAGGTCAGTGAGCTGTGAGTTCCTAACACCAGACACTGGCAGGAACACGCCCCACATTCTTCAAGGAGAGTTATGACAAGGAGGAAACGGGTCAGTGGACTGAAGCCCTGGGATTGTCCTAGAGATCCAGAGCTCCAGAGCTCCTTGGGAGAAAATGTGGGCTCGGGTGAGTACTGGCAGTTTCACAGTTCCCTTCTTGAGTTCTGTCTGGACTGATTCAAGCAATGTGATGAATAGTATTCTATAATTACACAAGCCTGCAACTAATATTTGAAAGAAAATTAATTGTAGGCCACCAGATTTTGTTCTTTTGGGTGGTGGTTTTCACATGGATATGCTGCTAATCACAAGAAACCCTTTTCTGGATACAGATAGAACATTCTTGTAGGCACAAGTACCTGAGCACATCAAAGTCACAGGGACTCATCAAAGCTAAGGGCTGAGCAAGGGTCTAGCCTGTTCTGTGTTTTGTCTTTTCTTTGCCGATCACGTTAAATCCCTCCACTTATATTCAGCCATCCATGAGAAAACGGACTTGGCATAAGGTGGATGTTAGAGCTAAAATGCTTAAGTGGTTCTAGTGGGTCAGGCCCATAATACCAGCTACTGGGGAGGCCGAGACAAGGAGACCAGAAGTTTACAACCTACCTGGGCTGCACAATGAGTTCAAGACCAGCTCAAGCAACTTAGTCAGACTGTTTTAAATTAAATGTAAGAAGAGGCCTTGGGGAACAGCACAGAATGCCTATATGAGGGAGGACCTGGTTCAATCCACAATAACACACATATATACACATATAGTAAATCAGTTCATCTATCTAACCAAGGATTCCTAAAGGGTCATAAAAAATAAACAAACAAATCCTGTAAGTAATCACTTCCTAAGGAGTCCAGCATCCCAACATGGTGTGCTGGCACTGGGGTCAGGAAGATGCGCATTATGTCATCGGTGTTACTGTGATGGTAGTCATGAGCTAGTTACTCAGTTAATCAGTCTCTTTGAACCTCTGTCTCTGGACTTATAAACTGTTGATAGGATTGTTGAGAAGATAAAAAGTGATGGCGCTCAAAAGGAAAAGTCAGTTCTTCTGACTTGAGACCAGACATCCGTTGTCTGTGTCATACAGAACCACCACCTACAAATAAAGAGCCACAGCAACACTAAGGTCAACACACTAAGCGTCAATACAACCTCCAGAGAAAGTGGTATAAGCCAATTTATTACAGCAAATGTTTTCATTAAGCATCTTAATAAACAAAAGGACTTCTCCCCTGGAAGTTGTTTAAAAATAAAACAGTTCAATTTTCATACCACGGTGATGTTTTAAGGTCTTATGGCCTCTTTAAAATCTCCCATAGTGATAGGATGCTGGGACAAAAATCAGTCATAGAGCTGGACACTCAGAGACTTGTTCAACCTCATCACTAATCCTAACTGGAAAGAATTATATTTATTGGCAGCTCCCAAGCCCTTCAACATGAATATTAATTTGTTTATGTATCGTGAACCAAAAACAACCTCTTCTTGGTTTTTTTATACATCTACACAACCAGTTCTACTGAGACAGAAACAGAGGCAAAAAGAAGGAAAAACAGAAGCCTTCTCTGCAAGAAGCCTGTGTTTCATCCCACTTGAGGCCCCGTGATAAACATTAGCACTGCACGATTTCAAACACATGTTGATTCTCAGCTTTGGGAGGTGAGCCCCAAAGTCCAGACAGTTCTACCTCTGGGAATCATCAATATGTTTTCATCAATCTGTCTTTTGAGAATATAAATTCTAAGAATTCTGGTGGATTTTTTTTTTCCTCATCATTGAATTTTACTTCAACATCCTAAATATACTTATACACACACACAGACTACCTCATACTAGAAAAAGCATAACACAATCTTTGGCTTCATATCATATCGTGACAGTTTTCACGTTTTATTTGATTTATTTTTTAATATATTTTCATTGAATTTATGTGTATTTCATACAGAATATCTTAATCGTCCCTATACCCCCTTCCCTTTCTGCGTTCTCTCATAGCCCCCCTCCCCCACTGGATTTCATGAATTCTATCATTGATGTTAAGGCCTATCAACTCAAGTTACTGTCCCCAAATATCCGTCAGTGCAAGTTCATCCACTGAGGTCTAGTCAACCTATCTCTAGCTGTTCCTCACCCAGCAATAATCAGCTGCCAATAGTTCTTCAATGAAGGTTGGGGCCTGCTGCCTATTTCCCCAGTTCTGTGCTGGGTTTCTGTCTGCTTGGGTTTGCATGGGTGTTGGGCATGCTGACACCATTGCTGTAGGTTCATGTGAGCAGGGTCCCAGGAGCCTGTAAGACTATTTCCATATGGTCATGCACCTCGTCCTCGGGCTCTTACAATCTTTCTGCCCTCTCTTACACAATGGTCCCTGAGCCCTGGGTGGGTGAAGTTTAATATAGTAGACCTGTCTAAGGAACTGTACTCCACAGACTCTTATTCTCTATGTTTTGGCCATCTGTGTCCGTTTGTGTTCATGGACCTCTGTTGTGTGAGGGAGCTTCGTTGATGAGAGTTGAGAGATGCATTGGCATTCTCTCTAACTCTTGTTGTACTATGTTCTCTGAGTCTTAGGTATGGAGGTTCCATGGTAGATGTGTCACCTAGGATTGGCCATTTCACAATCTCTGTGTGTGACTAGTTGTGGAACTTTGCAATAGTCTGTCTGTTGCAAGAGAAACTTCTTTGATGAAAGGTGACTGGCTAACTTGTCTGTAAATATAGTAATCCATATTTAGCACATCATAAGCAATTGCATTTGTCGAGGGATGGTGACATCATTGGGGTTTTTCCTCTAAGGTCTATGACCTCTCCAGCCGTGTGCATTTGGCTGTGTTACAGCACCACACACAAGTTCCCTCTCACTGAGTGGGCTTTAAATCCAATTAGGTAGCTGTTGATTACCCCCAAGATAAAAGTGTCACTACTGCCCCAATATAGCAGACTATTCCAGTCATCGTTGTAGTTATTAGGCCTTAAATCCAGAGTTGGACCATTGATGGTCTCTCTTCTTTCATAATGGTCTCTAAAACTATGCGAGCTAGCCTGCAAGGAAGTGGCTTCCAGGTCAGTTCCAGCTCCATCACTCCAAACCCTATGTCTAAAGTATGTCCTGTCTTCAGCAGTGGGAACTTACCTTCAAGTTCTGGGAGGCCATCAAGGGCTGTGGCAAGTGCCTGTATAATTTTAGGAGTCTCTTGGACTATCCTGGCGAAAACTCAAAGGGAGGTTTCTCCTGTCTGGCACTGTTTCTTGTTATGTAGCCTTCAGCTATACACATGGACTCATGTAGAGATACTGTATGTGTAATTTTTTAGTAGATTTCTGAACTAATATGTTTCCCTCTGGTTTTTCATACCAGCTAAGCCTTATTTATTTCTTCTCTCTCTGTCTCTCTCTCTGTCTCTCTCTCTCTCTCTCTGACCCTCTCTCCTTCCTCTTGGTTAAAGTATCCCTATTTTCCCCATTGATAGCACCTGCCTCCTACAGTCCCCCCTTTCTTGGAGTCCTTACCCCCCTGTACCCCCACATTTCTAGTATAACCCTCCCTCTCCCCCCCATTTAAACACCCCGTTTTGACCCGTGCCCCTGGTCACACTGCCTCCTACTGTTCTTCCCTCTCAGGCCCCTTCTATCTCTTTACTTCCTGGGTTCCTTTCCATTTTCCTGGCTCCTACAGTTTCGTTAGTTACTCACATAAGGGTTTGGTGCTGAGAGACACAAGTGAGGGAGAACCTATGTCACTTGTTTTCCTGAGACTGTGTTGTTTTACTTAGTATGACTTTCCAATCCCATCCGTTTGCCTGCAGTTTTCATAATTTCGTCTTTCTTTACCGCTGAGTAGCACTTCATTGTCGTTACTGGAGGGACAATTAGGTGGCTTCCATTTCTTAGCCATTGTAAAAAGAACAGCAACTAACATGGATGTACAGCTATCTCTGCAGTAGGATGAGTCCCTTTTATTAAGTAGAATTTATCATTATTCCCTAATGAACAAGGGCATTTATTCCTTGCCATGACTACTTCCTAAGTAAATATTTCTAATGCTTGTGGAAAAGAAGATAATATGCTGCTTAAGTGGGCCTGAAGCTGTACTGTGTGACTTGAAGCGCAGCCTGCTACTTAATAAGTAACAGGACTTTGAGTGGGTAATTAACTGTTCCATGCTTAAGTTTCTTCACCCACAAAGTGGGCATGAGAACAGCACCTGCCTGGAGTGGTTGAGATGATCAAGTAGGTAAAGTACTAGGCCTCAATGATCCTACAATGACACCTAATTACATAAGGCACACCCATGCACTGTGAGGTACAAATAACATATCCAATGGGAAAGAGAAGGGAGAATACGAGGAAAGCCCAGGGAGAGCTGGGTCTAGTGACTTGTCCTCGGCATGGCTTGGTGGTCCTCCTGAGCTCCTGGATTCTGCTTCAGTCATCAATGAAGAACATTCACAGAGATGGAATTGTCTGAGCTTTAGGTCTCTCAAGCTGAAGTTGAGAGTCCACATGGATTGAAAATGGCTCCCAGGGTGTGGCAAGGACCATCCTTAGGGGACACCTGTGCTGATGTCATCTACACTCTCAAAAGTAATCCTCCTCTAAAAAGCTCAGCCAAGAAAAGTCAACCCAGAGGTCAGTGTTCCAATATGATGTCAGCAGCCACAGTACATCCGTCTGCAGGGCTAGCTGAGGGCTGCAGAGGAACCGGGCACCTTCTGCTGAGTTGTTTGTTTCTGATTTGTTTTCGGAGAGTTGGTGGTTAAATATTTACCCAGGCACCATTGGTGAGGAAAAAGAGGCTGACTCAGAAATGCTGTAAACTCCAAACCCCTTTCAATGACTTTTACACTCTCCACTCTTCAGGGGGGCAGAAGATTGGCCTTTGGGGTGATATGTTATGGTTTATCTGAAAACCAAGAACCAGATCACATTGCTGCTTTACAGAGACTGACATGGGTTCACTGCCAGAGCTTGAAAACACTGCCCTTTCTTCCCCACTAGGTGTAAGTTCAATGCAAGGCCAAGGTTGTTGGTTGTACTGTATGTTTATGTCTACTGTGTGTTTGTGGTAAATGAACCTAAGAAGGAATATGAGGTGAAGAGATGATAATTCACACACTCTTTAATCACCCCTTTCAAATATAGTTATTCTGAAATCCTTTGAAGAATATGGAGACTCTGTCAGGTGAGAATTACCACTCTGCTGTACCCTTGTAATTAAAAATCATCTAACTTTTTTAGATTTCTAGGTTGTTCCTCAAGTATAGGGATGAAAGAGTAGGAATCAAAATGAAACACCCCTAAATGTGGCTGATGTAATGTGTTTGGAATACTATAAGAAAGTACCACAGACTGGACAGTTTAAACAATAGAAACTGATTTCTTCATAACTGTGGCATCTGGAAGTCCATCATGAAGGTGTACCCAAGGCTGCTTTCTCCTGAGCCCTCTCTCCTTGGCTCGTAGGTGTTATTTTTTCCCCTGTGTCTTCATATGATCTGCCTTCCACACATGTCTGTGTCTTTAATGTCTTTATAAAAGGGGGTTGCTAATACGGTCATGAATACACTTTAATTCTGTAAAGATCCTGTCTCCAAAGACAGTCACACTCTTAAGGTAGTATGTATATGGATTTCAACATATGAATTTAGAGAGGGTCAGGATTGAGTCTGTCACTCTGCCTAAACATGAGCGCAATGCATCCACCAGGACAAATTGATTTCATAATATCATGGGTTAAGTTACCAGAAAGTCAAAAGATGGGGCTTGAGATTGCAGGTTTCTGGAGTGAGTTTTCAGGAACCTCACGGGGTAGTAGACGCAGCAGGGTCAACCAGAGAGAAGTCCAAGTATAATAAAGGATCCAGCCATGACCCAGATGTCTGGAACTAGGATGGTCCTGCAGGGTGTCTGGAACTGATACAAGGGGGCTGGGTGCTGCATGCCTGCCCCAGGACCAGGCACTAGATGTGAGCATCCTGGGGGAGGAATTGCCCTCTCTTCAGCAGAGCACTGACTGAGAGTCACTAGTTTCTAACTTTCAGTAGCAGGATGAACAAATATCCAGTTTAAAGTGGGGTCTCTGTTTTGTGCATGTCAGAATCCACCATAGGTTAAATCATTATCTTCTTTTTCAGGGGAAGAAAGGTTGAGAGAAGGACTTATGTAGTCCAGGCTGGCCTCAAACTCCTTATGTAGTTGAGGATGTGAACTCTTAATCTTCCTGCCTCTTCTTCATGAAGTCTTAAGATTCCATGCACCACCATGTTGGGCTTTGACCCATTACCCACTTAAGACATATTTCACAGCCTCAGGAATGGGAACGATATTTATAAACTATGCACACTTGCTGTTCTTTCAAAGGACTGGAATTCAGTTCTCAGCACCCGTATCAGGTGACTCACACATTCCTGTAACTTCAGCTTCAGGGAATCACCACCCTGAAAATGTACACCCTCTTCTGGCCTCCAAAGGTACTGGTACACGTGTGTGCATACTCCCACCCAAACACACTTTAAAAAAGGAAACACAGAGATGGCCAAGAGGAATGTGAAATGCTGGTGAGGCTCACTGGTCATCAGGGAACACAAACCAAAGTCGTCATGAGCTATGACCTCATCCCAGGTAGGATGGCTTGAAGTCAAAACATAAGAAATGCTGGGGGCTGAAGAGATGGATCTGAGGTTAAAGGGACCCCGATGCAGTTCCCAGCATGGTGTCCACTAACAATCATCTGTAACTCCAGTTCCAGGGAATCCACTGCCCTCTTCTGGCCTCTGTGCATACTGCACACATGGGGTGCACTTGCACTCTTGGAGGCAAAACATTCACAGACATCATAAAGGAATGAATGAGTAATAAATTTTAAGAAAAACATAAGATGTACTGGTAGACATAGACAAGGGGGATCTACTGCATGCTGCTTGGAGGGAAGTCATTGGTACAGTCATGGAAGGCAATGTTGAAGTTCCTCAAAATAACTAAACATAGATATGCTCTAACAAACCCACTAGTGCGTCTACATTCTCAGGAACTAGGATCCATAGGTAAGAAAGATGTCTGCATTCTTGCATTCTGCATTTTTCACAGTAGCCAAGAAATGGAAACCACCTATGTGTCATCCACCAACACAGAATGATGAATATGTGATCTACAGACAGTGGGACACATTCCAGTCTTGAAGGAAACCCTGTCATTTGCAACACCATAGATGGAAATGGAGGAAATTGTGCTAAGAAAACTAAGCCAGGCACAGAAAGACAAACACTGCATGATCTCAATATGTGAAACTTAAAAACCTTAGACTCAGAAACAGGAATAGAATTGTGGTTACCAGGGACTAGGGCCTGGAGTGAATGAGAAAAGATCGTGATCAATGGGTGCATGCCTTCATCATACTATGAACAAATTTAGAATGTCCAGCATGGCGACACATTAATAGTTAGCAATATTGTGTTCTGTATCTGAAATGTGCTGAGAAAATTGTTCTTAAGTGTTCTCATTACATGAATAGAGTCACTATTTGAGGAAATACATATGTTCATTAACTTGGTTGGGGCAATCACTTCACATAAGCTGGGCAGGTGCACTCCTATAATCTTCGCACTTGGAAGGCCTAGGCAGGAGGCTCATGAGTTCAAAACCAGTCTGGGCTATGTAGTGAGACTCCATCTCAAAACCCAAATGAAAACATAAAGCACCATGCTATAGACTTTAAATACATAAACATATGCTATTCTTAGGTGTCAATTATATTTGAATAAAGCTGGAAGGAAAAAGAAAAAGAATTACCTCGCAGTCTCTCAGGACAGGAAAGGGCAAACGACTATGACCCCTAAAATATCTTACCTAACACCAAGCACATAGAAAATACTCACCCAGAGCCAGAGAGATGGCTCAATGATAAAGATAACTTGCAGTGCAAGTCTGATGATCTGAGTTCTATCCCCAAACCCATGGCTGAAGGAGAGAACCAACTCCTAAATGTCCTCTGACCTTCTCAGGCATGCATACTCTCATACACACATCACACTCATGTATGCATCACACCCATGTGTACACACACATATGTAATGATAACATAATACTTTTTTAAAAAATGCCCAGCCCGCAGATCATCTAAGAGGCCAAAGTTCAAATCTCTGTCTAGGCATTTATGCGTAATGCTAACCCCTCTGTCCAGGTATTTATGTGTAATGGTAACCCCTTTAAGCTTCCAGTTTCTCCGATATGAAAATTATCCTAACCTTTTAGACTATTTTACCAAAAACATATACTTGATACAAAGCAACAAGGGGCATTCATGCCTTTCCCTTCCCCACAAATATCTCACTGGTAGACACTGGCTGCACTCAAGACAGAAGGTTTCATCTTCTGACTTAAGGGAGAAGGTTTCACAAATCTTAGGTACTCAGAGTCACCTGTAAAGATCTTCCAAATGCAGATCCCCAGCCCCACCCACTCTGGATGACTCTCAGGCAAAGCATCCAGGATGGGGCCCAGGAATGTGTCATTTTAGCTAGTTAAGTGCAGTTTTTTTTAATATGCAAGAAATGAAATGGCTGTGGTCAGAATGCTCTCTATCAAAGCTCAGCTAGTCCTGAGCTGAGAGGATGTCTACAGATGATGTGTTGCCCTTGCCACTGTGGATGTGGATAGATACAGATCATGTGATGTTTGGAGACCTCTCCCTCCTCCTCTCTCACAATAACATGCATTCCAAAACTAAAACATACACACACTTATCATGTTAGTTACAGAATCAAACCAATCCTCCTTTCCTCGTGTACTTTTATTGAGGTGTAAGTCAACCTTAAAAAGCAGTTTAGTACAGACAGACACTTTTTTGAAGGCCGTCTGTCCCCTGAGCCTGTCTGGGGTAGGAGACGCACATTTAAAGATGAAGTACGTTTCAGATGTGACAGTGACTGGGCCTGCAGAGGCACATCTGGATGGAGACTTCACTTCTCAGATGGGATTGCTGAAGGCTTTCTGTGTCTCATTATGGCTCAAAAAGTCCAGCTATAGAAATTACCCCATGAGGAAGACGTGCGTTGACCAAGGTCCCGAAAATGAGCAGGACCCGTGAGGCAGCAAGTGACTCTGAAGTGCCAAGCTATCCTTTCTTTTCCAGACACAGTTCCTCACTTGACACCAGCTTGTGTGGTTTTTACAGTGTCAGTTGTGGCCTCCTTTCCCCACAAATAGGCCTCATTTATTCTAAAAGATGAAGCTTTGGGGATTTCTTGAAAATGGTCCTTCCACTCAGTTAAAATAAGAGAAGACAAAACCTCTCTGTGTGGGAGTCCATTCTGCAGAAGAATTAAAGGAAGAATAGACAGAAGTAGTCTGCTCTCCCCATCTCATTAGTAGCCACCCGGGCCTGATCACTCTCCATATGATGGGAAAGATCTAGAAGCAGCACAGAAAGCTGACAGCTACGGAGAGCTCCAAGGTGCCCTGACCTCGCGTCTCCAAGGGAACGTCACAGGGTGGTGGTGTTGGCGGCAGGTTGGGGTGATTCCTCTGTCCTTAGGTTTATAGTAATAACAAGATCAACTCTAAATTCTCTTCTGACTGGTAACAGAGGCTTCCTCTATCATTTTCCCACACTTAGCTTTCATTCTCTTTTAAAACTGTGTCTTCAGATTTAACTCGGGTGTTATAACACAGACGCAGCACGTTATAAAGCAGTATGTATCCTTTCTCCACCTACAACCCTTTCGGTTTTCTATTGGTTTACTTAGAGAAGCATCTTTCAGTACATAGTCCACAGAATCCAATTCTTTTGTCCCATATCCTAAGCTTGTTCTATCTCTGCCCTCTAATGTGCTAGTCTGTAAATACGCACAGCTGGGGAACACATTCGTCATCATAGTAAGCTGCACTAACAAGTCAGTCCTACACTCTCAGTGGCTCTGTACAATACAAGTGAGTTCTCCCTTGGAGAACAGCCCATGACTCAGTCATCCTTCCCCTAGAAAGCTGGGCTTCTCCACCACGTGGCTCTGGTTTCTTGGTGTCCCTCACTTCCAGAGCAGATGAGGTAAAGAGAAGATGAGGACACGTTTAGGAGTAAGATGGAAATGGCAGGAGCTGGTCCCACCAGCACCCTGCTGACCAGAATTGTTGTAAGATCCATCTAAGTGCAGCTCAAAGAAGGCAGAGAAATGGGTTCATGCACAGGTGACAAGGCAGAGAACAGAGTTAATCAGGGACAGCTGAGCTCAGAAATCGCCAGGAGGCCTCGTACTCATCCTGATCAATTCTATCCATGGTTCACTAAGTGCCCAATATGGCCTTTTTTCCAGATCTTACTCTCTAAGGCTCCAGGCTGAGGAGAACTATGACCACCCTACCCTGGAACCCACAGTTCCTGGGGAACGCCTGTGGGTCTGAGGTGGGCAAATGAAGGAGAAAATGCCAGTAGCAAACCCTAATTACTGGAAATTCTTTCTGGTTCCTAAGGGATGTTCCTTTGCCATGGGGAAAGTTGAGGAAACTAGAAACAGAATGCCTGCGGTGTTTCATTCAAAGGCCAAATGTCACCCCCAACGGCTTATGTTTTGAGCTTTATTTTGTCAAGATAAGTTTAAAGTGTAGAGAGAGCTTATGGGAAGGAAGTTCTGGAGGGGGCCTGGCTCGCAGTCATCATGTGGGTTAGAGAAAATGAGTCTTAAAGGGTTGTTTTCAGGTCAGATATAATGTGAGAAGAAACAGAGGCTTCCAAACTGCACTGGATGAAAATGAGGAAATGTATACTAGCCAGCAGGGTCACCTGGTGGGGTCTGAGAGCTGTCTGGGGAGAGTGATAGTTCTCCAGTAGAGAGATCTCATTCATGGTGAAAATCCACATATCACTTCTAATTCTCTACATGAGTGAGGTTGGGGCAGTTAGTTATGGGTCTGCATTTAATAAACCCCAGTTTACCATCATAATGTTTGCACACCTGTAGAAATGTTTAACATTATTTAGGGGGACACACACATGCTATGACACAGACATGGAAGTCCAAAGACAACGTGTAGGAGTCTTTTCTCCCACGTATAGTTCCCAGATATTAAACTCAAATCATTGGGGAAATATTATGCCTGTTTTATTAGCAGTCATTTTGAAACCAACAAGATGAATGGATTTTTATGAGCATGGATCTCATTTATGGCTGTCTGGGTTCAAATCAGTGCTCGGAGTGGGAGGCAAGAGAGGAAGGCAGGTGACTTAGATATCATGAAAGAACTCAGAACAAAGGAATGTTTAGAGTTAATCTCATGAAATATGTATACCAAATACAAGCAGCCTAGTGAAGCAAACTTGTTAAAGTCAGCCAGTCATGGAAGTCAGTCAAGAAGCCACCCATCTCTATGGAAAAGAAAAGAATGTGGAGCCAGGCAAGGTGGCGCAGGCCTGCGATTCAAGGGCTCAGATTGGAACAGGATGATCCTGACTTTGAGGTCAGCCTGGGCTACATAGTGAGACCCAAAAGAGAGATGAGTGGGGAGGGATGAAATTGAGGCTCCTCAAACTTTAATCTGGGAGTGTAATGACAAGGACATCAGTGTGGCTTAAGTTTGAGCAGAGAGTCAACCAGCTGATTGAAAAGGAGTTGATGAAAAAGGAAAAATCAGAGCATAGCAGAGGCCCCCTGGATGCAAAGCCTGTTGACACAGACATATCTAGGGAAGATACAGTCTTGGCACTGTGATTCCTTGATATTTTCTCCTATCCTGCTGTGGTCTACAGCACCTTGTGTCATCTGCAGTCAGATTTAAAGAGCTCTTTTCTGATTCTTTCAAGAGACTTTGGGATAATTTGCCTCATGTTGTGAGCCGATCATGAGAGCTACGAAGCATTCTTGTCTACCAAGTGCATTTATAACTTTAGATGAATCCATTTCTATCTAATTTGTGTGCTTCTTCCTTTGTAAGCATGCCAACAAAATCACTTTTTACCAATGATCAGGTCACTCTGTTCTCTTCAAGGTCAATGTCTCTCTAAGGGATGGATCCACCTGAGCCCATAGAATGTTGCTTAGCAACACCACAACCCTCTCTCCGAATGTGTCCAAGATCATTTTGACTTTACCACATATAAGGTCCTGATCAGGCTGTTCTAATGCTGGCAGCAGTGATCAGACAAGATAGTTGCTGTACTGCAAGCCAGAAACAGGCTGCGGGCTAAAGGGATGGAAAGAGCCAAGACCATTTTATACTGCTTTTCAACTGTGTCTTCAACTCGGCCATAGGCAGCTTCAGCAAAGAAAGCAGCATTTTGACAGGATAATGCTTTCCAGGTTTTCCCATACCCTCTCCAATTATCATCATCGTTAGGTGATAAATGTAGAGACAGTTCCATTACAAAATCCCACTCCCAATAAGGGTTACAGGGCTCCTCTTCCCTGCTGGGTTCTCCACTCTGCAACCCACCCTGACTCCATCTAGAATCTTGGGCATCTGAGGTGTTGGATTTTACATGAAACCTGTGAAAGGGAAAAAGTGAGTCATAGGACTTACTGTAGAGCCTCAGTAAGGTAGGAAAACATCAGACAGTGCATGAAGATCAGCAGATGAAGACTGGAAGATATGCCCTGACATCCACAGTGGAATACTATTCTGCCGTACAAATGAATAAGATGCTTTCATTTGCAACCACATGAATGGAACAAATGACGTGTGCAATGAAATAAGCTGGGGCCAGAAAGACAGAGGCTGAATGCTTCATTCATGGAGAAGGCTAGAAGTTGATCTCGAAGAAGAAGAGATTAGAACACTGGTCACCAGAGACTAGGAAGGATGAAGGAGTAAGGAGATAGAGAGGATGACTGATGGGTAGTCAGGAGCACAGATGGAGCAGAGGAATAGCACCTGACCCACAGTAGGAAGCTTTAGTTACAACTAATGAGCTTGTTTCAAAAACTAATAGAAATGATTTTGAATTTTCCCAGCACAATGACACGTTTGAGATAGACAAGCCAATTACCTTGATCTGAAACATTGTTACAAATGTGCTGAAATGCCGCAGTGTTCCTGATAGATATGAATATATAAGTCAGCATTAGACATCTTCCACAATGGCTCCCTACCGTACTTTGTGAGACAGGGTCTCTCACTGAACCTGGAGCTCACTGATTCAGCTAAACTGGGCTGACAACAAGCCCCAGTAATCCTCCTGTCTCTGCCTCCCTAGCTCTGGGATTACAAGCCCATGCCACTATGCTGGGTTTTATTACCCAGATGCTGGGGACCCAAATTCAGATCCTCATGCTTGTGCAATAAGCACTTTACCACTGATCCACCTCCCCCTGCCCCTCCCATGTTCTTTTTTATAAAATAGTCATTCACATGTTTTACTTATTTTAAGTGCATCACCTTCTTATTGCTGAACTTTGAGAGTATCTTATCTATTCTGGATATAGTAACTTGGTCCAATTGACATGTTGTGGTCATTTTCTTCCAGCATCTGGCTTGAAATTTGGTTAACACTGTATCTAGAGGAATAAATGTTTTATTTTGGATTGATTCCTGTTTCTTAATGCATTTTATGGATTGTGCTTTTGGTATGATAGTCAAATCACAAACATTTTCTCCTATATTTTTTATTTATTGTTTTTATTTTATGTGTTTGAGTGTATTGCCTACATGTGTGTAAGTGTCCCCATGTCATGCAAATGCCTGTGGAGTCAGAAAAAAGCAGTGCATTCCCCTAGAACTGGAGTTACAGACAATTGTTAGCTCCATGTGGGTGCTAAGAATCGAACCTGGGTCCTCTATAAGAGCAGCAAGTGCTCTTAACTGTTGAGTCATCTCTCCCTCCCATTTTCTCCTATACTTTTATAGTTTTAGATTTACAGGTATCCCTTGATATGTATCTGATGAAAGACACAGAATGAAGTTCATAATTTTATATGTGGATAGCCACATGTGATGACTTGCATGGCCTCTGCCTGAGGGACACAGCTAGCCCACATCAGCACTGTAAGGCTGAGAGAAGCTGATCTCATCAGTTGAGGGCCTACAGGCCAGACAGGGTACAGATCAGGGGAGTGGTGGATGGAAACAGTTCTAGAAAAACAGAGAGAAGATTCTCTGCCCTCCCTGTGGGAAGGCCAGTCTCACCCAAGGTCATTTTTCTTATCTTAGCACAGCTCTGGCTGCTAGCAAGTGCCTGGTGAACGCAGAGTACACATAGATGGACTCATAGCAGCTAATACTAATTAGCAATTTAATAGGATCTTGAATCACTTAGGAGATAAATTTCTGGACATGTGAGGAATATTTTTGGTTGGCTTAATTGAGATGGGAAGGCACAGCCTAAATGGTAGGGACACCATCTATGGACTGGGGCCCTAGATGGTGATTCAGGAGAAATCAAACAAAGTACCAGCATCTCTCTCTGCGTCCTGACTTTGCATGCAGTGTGACTAACTCCTGTGAGCTCTGTTGCCCTCACTTCCCAGCCTTACATTGTGAGTCAAAAACAAACCCTTCATTCCATGAGTTGTTTTTGTCAGGCATTTTGTCACAGCAACAAGATAAGTAACAAATACAAGATCTAACTATTGTTTACATTATTGTCTTCATTATTTTTATTTTATGTGTATGAATGTATTGCCTGCATGTATGTAACTGCCTGACAAGGTCAGGAGAGGGCATTGGATCCCTTGAAACTGGAGTTACGGGTGGTTGTTAGCTACCATATGGTGCAGAGAATCAAACCTCGGTCCTCTGCAAGACCAGCCAGTGCTCTTACCCTAACCACTGAGCCATTTCTCCATCCCCCAAGATCTAATTCTTCACCGTGTGACAGTGCTTTAGATTAAAAAACAAAACAGCCTGCACATCTGACAACAGCCCATATATTTGGCAGTCGGGTTCTGGGGCCAGAGTACCCACGAGTTTACTTTAGTCCCTTGATTTCAGTGTCTACTGTAGATTTAAGGGTGCTGTCTCCCTTAATGAAATAGCCTCGTTCAACTTGTGAATGTAGGTGCCCCTACACACTAGGAGACACTGTTGTCTAATGTCATAACTGGGGGAAGGAGAGGCCTCTGGGATCACGTGAGCAGATACCAAGAATACCACTAATGATTAGAACAGCCCCTACCATAAAGAAGGATCTGACCCCGAGTGCTCACTGGATCAAAGCTGAGTAACCTGCCTCAGTGGACCAATCGCTTAGAACCTCCATCGGAGCCCACCCCAAAGCTCCCCTGCATACCCAGCTGACATCTTTGTTTTCAGAGTAACCTGCTACAAAGAGCGTTTGCTCCTTTGGAGTTTGAGGAGGGAGGGAGTGTGAGGGATGAAGGGGGTGAGAGGACCTGTTTGTTGATGACTGGACAGGATGATGGTTGAATTTCCTCTTACACGGTGTCCTAGCTTCTGAGCTCACAGTGCATGAAGTGGTGAGCCAGCCCCTCACCAGAAGCTTGCTGGACATTTTCACATTACACCATCAAGCTTGCTCAGGCAAGCATGTAAACAAAAGGGAAGGCCTGGGGAAACACAAGTTTGGTCTGATGTCCAGAACACATTGTTGGAACAGTCCAGCCCCAGTCCAAGAGTTAAAACCAGCAGCAACAAGTGGCCTACACTTGTACCCACATCCAGGAAGCCTTTCTTTGCTGGTGCTGTGGAGCATGTCCAGGAAGGCAAGACGCTGGCTCACCCTCCCCTATCACCATGGTCTGGGAGCTCGTGTCTGTCCAGAAAATATGGAAATGTCATCTGTGTCCATGAATCAAGGACAAGTAGACTTCAGTCCTGCTGCAGGTCAGCAGGTGCAAGCATTCTGACAAATATTTGCTGTCAGACAATTCATCATTTATTTGGCTTCCAAAGGTCAGCTGCAAATACTGTTTGTCCAAGTGAATCTTCCAGATATCTTAAGTTTACCCAATTTAAGAATAACCTCGTGGCACAGGCCTGTAATCCCAGCAGTCGGGAGGACTGAGAGTTTACGGCCAGCCTGGGTTACAGAACAGGATTGAGTTGTTGGGTTCTTTTGCTTGTTTGTTTGTTTTCATGATGAATAACCTTAATGATGGAAACTTCAGGAGAGGCATACATTTCCCTTGTTCAGTAAAGTATACGGACAATAGTTCTATTTATTTAAGTGACTCAGAACAATGACTAAGGTGTAATAATTAATGGTAAGACATCCACAGACCCAGGAGCCATTTGCTCAGGCATTAAATGAACCCTACTTTATTTAATGTTTTGACAGTTCTTGCACAAACTCCTCTCTGTGTGTGGCCAGGGCTCTGCTCCTATCCCTAGACCTTTCCATCTGTAATCTCTGCCTTCTAGAATTGCCACTGTGGGCTGGACAGTGGTGCTCAATTGTAACAGGAGGCTGAAATCCCCTGGGGGATCATGTGTACCTGGATCCCATCTCCAGAGCTGTGACTCCATCAGTCTGGAGGTAAGGCCTGGGCACTGGGCTTTTATAAAAAGCATCCCCAGATGCTTCTGTTGTGCAGTCAACGCTGTGGACCCCTGAGAATAGGAAATGGATTTCCTATTAGAACCATGTAAAATAGACGTTAGCATGACCTGAGACTTTACTATAAATAAGCCTTAGTGTAAAAGCCTCTTAGAAGTGTGTTTTATAGCTCTTGGGCCTTGCTGTCTTGTTTCTGTGATGTAACCTCAGGCTAGGGAAAACACCATGACTGTGGCCCTGTCTGTGTGACTTTGGCCAGGTATCTTAACCTTTCTGTGCTTCAGCCTCATCACCAAGGTGTAAAGTGAGTGAGCCTGAGTGCTCGGAAGAGTCTGGTACATAGGAATAGATGATAAGGTGCCATCACTCAGGATCAGGCAGGGAACAGAATTTGCTTCAGGTGGTTAAGGTGGAGAGACAGGTGTGGGCAACCAATAAGAGAACACCTCTAGGGTGTTATGGTACCCAGAAGGCAGCAACAGTGGGAAGCTACATCCCATCCAGGTGGGAAGAAGAAAAAAATGTCAGAATCCAGGAAAGACAGAGATCATGGAGCTACAACACAGCCAGGCATATTTTTGTCATCCCAGGACTCAGGAGGCAGAGACAGGAGGTTGGCAAGTTTGAACCCAGCCTGGGCTACCTAATGAGACACTGTTCCCCGAGAAAGTGGTTCAGTGATAGAATGCTTGCCTAGCATGTGTAAGGTGCTGAGATCGGCCCCCACCACACACCCTGAAACAAATGTAAACAGACAGGGGATAGGAGCCTCCATCTCCCTCCTACTGGAACACTCATGGGCTAGCTGAACACAGAAACCAAGAAGAGAAGGAAAGTCAAAAGCAGAGGACAACGATGGACAGGCAATGGACCGGGTGGGCGGAACACAAACAGTCACCAGCACAGGGAGCTGCTAGTCCTCTTTCCTGGAGCTCAGAGGTCACCAGAGAAAGTCCCTACGGCCCTGGAGCCGACAAACTTTACAGTGCAGCTGCTGTTGTATCTGAAACAGTCACCCCTCATCCACACTCATCCCTGCCTGCCCACAGACCTGCAGCACCCAGCTGGGGTCTAAAGGCTCATTTTTGTAAGTGCCATGAGCTCTTTGGGAATTGAGGACTTGGGGGACATTTTGTGTCACTGCTCTGGATTAGTCTTCACCCCTCTGTGTCATCCTTATCTGTTCCCCTTACACCCTGCCCCTAAGGGTTGGAATACCTTCCTGCCCACTGCCTTGCTAATCACCCATCCCGGAGCCTGGCTAGCGCCATGTTCTGGAATGTCTTTCTCCACCACTTTCCTGTCCCCAAATGTCCCTCTTTCTTCTCCCTCATGAATGTTGACCTTTTGCACAATGGAAACTCTAGTTCACTACCCTCCCACTCGCTCCTTAAGTAACCATTCTGGGCTCTGCTTACATTCGCTGCACAAAATCCTCTTGTGTCTACCTGTAGAGTGCCAGCTGGTGTCAGTACAGGCAGAGGCTCTTCTGGTAGCTTCCATTGCTGGTGTCAGGGTGAGAGGTGACCCTTGCAGTAGATATCTATGCAGTTCGCTGCCCCAGTGCCTTAGACCACAAACCAAAGTAATTAACTTTAGGTTCCTGCGTAGATGACTCGGAACCTTCTAGTTCTGTGCTGCTGGTATGTCTGCCTGCTTAAGCTGGAAATCTTACAGCGAGCCTGTCTTCATTTCCAACATTGGGGTTTTTCCAGATCCTATGACCACATATTCCCTTACTGGATTCAATTAAATTATTCATCTTTATTACTAACTGTGCTCTTAAATCTCTTGAGCTCCTGTCTTCTATCACACACTCATTGTGCCTTGCTAATGGCCTTACGTAGTCCTGTTCTTCCTGGGAAGTCTGGTGATGATTGTGACTGTGCTTTCCTGGGTAAAAAGAATGAGCCCACTCTTGGCTCCATTCAGTACTTAGTGTTTGTATCCCATGCATCATAGTGTGCGATTCCTCTAGAGACAGCAGGACTTTGACGATCAGTGAGGTCTGGTGAGATTGCACTTGGCAGGTTTGTAACACTGGCTGAATTCTGGTTGGGTACAAAGCCTGGACAGCTAGCTATAACAGTGCCCCAAGTCACTCCCTATTACCACATATGCAGACCTATGAATTCGACCCATCCTTGTCCTCAAAGACTTATGTTGTAGATGAGGAGGGTGACAGGAGGCAATTAGAACACTTTTGTATTCTATATTATAAAGGTACCTTTTAATCCACATTGTAAAAGGAACCAGCATGTGCATGCTGCCAAAAGCTTAGTGCTTTCCACTGCTAATCGTTTGCTTACTCTGAGTTAACTCTCCAGCCCAGATGCCCCTGAAGGAATACTGGGTTAATCCTGGTAGGTACTAACTAGACTCAGCATTTCAAGAAGTACCTGAGCCCAGACACTTAGAGGTGAGGGAAGTGTGCAAGGGATGATGACAAGAAAGGCCAGACATCACAAGTCTCAGAAATGTGGTTAGCCACCTGGCCAGAGGGACTAGACTGAGCTCCAGGATGAATGACTCCCTTTCCTACATAACGGGGTGACTGGAGATGAGCTGGAAGATGGAGGCAGAAGGCTGTTTGTGGAGGATATTAATTGGCTGTCTTCTGAGATCGACAGCTCTCTGAGCAAAGCACAACTTAAAGACTCAATTCATGTCACTCGCCATTGATGTTTGTAGTGACGGGCAGCACAAGCCTGGGTATTCTGGATACAACAGGGCCCAGCACGCATACATGTGCATGAGTGCATGTACACACATACACACCAATAATTCAGGCTAGCACAGAATGAATGCCAAGTAAGTAAAACATCACTAATAGCAATTACAATGTGTTTCAAAACACAAATCTGTGTCATAAGCATTTCCCTGAATCAAGACCCATTTCCTACTTGCCTGACTTCTATTTCACTTGCTCTAGGAGGTTTTACTGGATTTCATCATCTCTCTTTCTTACACATAACTGAGGTGGCTGAGATATCCCCCACTTTTAATCTCCTGTTTGGCATTTTGAATTCATGACAGTACCACATATATACAGAAAGTCAATCCATTTGTATCTGAAGATGGGTCTTAGGATGGCTTCTTATGGCTAAAACATTCTAAAGTAGAAATTAAGTGACACTCTCTCCTATCGGTGTGGGTAGATGTGATGTTTGCATCCTGTCTTCAGTTTTCACTTCCTTCAGTATGGTGTTACTTCAGCAAAGCCACCAGCACCTTCCTCACTGGGTCACCTGGGTCACTATAAAGGGAAAATACAGTTCAATCCTGAGCAATTCTAAAGAATGTCTCAGCTCCCAGGTCACACAGATAAACACAAGTAAACCATTAACTTGTCATGGTGACACCTGTTCTGTTTATCTCGAACTCTGTCCTTGCCTTCTTATTAGCACCTTTGATGATCACTGAGTTTGCTGCTCATGGTCACGTCCTTCTTCCAAATAAAGATTATGGATCTATTTTCTTTTTAACTTTATTGACAGATAAAATTGTGTATAGTCATGAAAATACCACATGATGCTTTAACATATGTACATAGTGAAGAATTGTTAAGTCGAGTTAATTAACATATTCATAACCTCACATCATCATACCTACCATATATTTTGTGGTTAGGATTCTTAACATCTACTCTCAACGATGCTCAAGAATACAGTCCCTTGTTATTAACTGGTCACCAAGAGATCCCTAGTACTCATTCCTCTTGTTAAAGTTTTGTTTCCTTTAGGACACATCTCTCCCCGACTCACCAGCTCCTTCTACCCAGTTGTTTTAGATGCCCCATATACAATTATGTCATAGGCTATTTGACTTATAGTTATTGGCTTATTTCACTTAGTGTACAATCTCCCAAGTTTGCCCATGTTGTCTCAAACGACTGAGGAAATATTTGAGGTCAAGTAAAATTCTCCTGTGTGTGTATGTATGCACTAATGAATACATATATGATCATATTTTCTTTATCAATTCATTCATCAAGAGACACATAGGTCATTTACTTATCTGTTGCAGTGTTTCGATGACTGAGAACATGCAGATAATTCTTAGTATTATAATAGTAGTATAATAATGTTAAGTTCATTTCCTTTGGATGAATATCTAGTAGTGGAATCACTAGATCATATGGTGGTTTCATTTTTCATTATTGAAACATCTCTGTACCATTTTCCAGAATGGCTATACCAGTTCACATCCTACCATCCATGTACAAAGATTCCTTTGTTTCTACATTCTTGCCAACATTTGCTGTTTGAGGAGTGTTTCGGTAATAGCCATCTGGACAGGTGTGTAGCAATTCATACCTTGGCGTAGTGGATCTTATTCAGCTCGGCACTGGCAATGTGGAGCATGGTTCTTTGTGTCCAATAGGCTGAGAGGCAGATAGACTGAGGTATGGACTAAAGAGTCGACAGTGGAAAATAGGAGCTCACACACATTCATACTCCTAGAGAGCAAGAAGCGCACCCAGAGGTGGTTGCAAGAAAGTGAGGTTTGTTTGCAATGTCTGTACCCTTGTTTGCTGAAAAAGCTCAGAATGTGAGGCAACTATGGTATCCTTGTTCCAAGGACTAATGACTGACACATGACTAGGGCAGTCCTTCCAGGTCTAAGTGCGACGGTCTAAAGGCAGAGCTAGATCAGGCCTTAGAACAGATGCCAGGAACACTCCATGGCCACAGGATCAGCTGGGCTGAAGACAAGATCACTAGCCTTACACCACATCCTTGAGAATAAGCCATTTTTATGACTCCTGTAAAACTGAGAGAAAAGGATACGTGCAAACTAGGGCTGTTCAAAAGAAGCTCATAACAAATAGTAACTCCGGTTCCAACCTGCTCTTTCTTTGGACTTTATGTAGAGTAGAATCTGACCTCAAAAGAATTGTTTGGTTTTGTCCAGAAAAGATTTCAAGAAAATTGTCAGGACCAAAGGGCCCACAGTTATCTTCTGCTATTAGTGGAGCCTTTGGCTGAGAGCACTATTATTAGAAGGGAGAATGTGATTCGGATGGGGAAGGGCTGCTCATGTGGGCAGTAACTCTTGGTTGGATTTGGAAAGTTCTAGTGAAGAAAGGCACAGAGCCCTGCAGCATGCCTGCTGCCTGTATGCAAGTCTTCTCCGGTCTTAATGCCTGAATCACAGGCATGGAGGGGAGACCAGCTGGCTAGAAGGAGGCGTTTCCCAAAGAACAAGTCCAGACCAAGCGATGCTGGGAGAAGGATACAAGTGCCCTGTGAGGCATCCATTTCTGCCTTCAGCTGTACAAACAATACCTTGGATGATGTGGATCTTATAACATTGACTCAAAACCTTCAAATAAATGAAGTCATACTGAGTCACTAGCAGGACAGATTCTGCCAGCGAGAAAGAAAACACCGGGTTCAACCTGGGCAGGGACAGTGTAAAGGGCAGTATGAGGTAGTTCACACACAGACACAGTCATGAGGCAGCCACGCCGCAGCCTCTGTGACACTCTGTGTGACATCTGCTTCCATCAGGGTTGCCCTCACTCAAGGCTTTCGTGTGTGCCCCTGTTTGCACGGAAGCCTAGTACAGAGGAGCTATTCACTCACCATCTCGGTTTATAACGTTTGATGTTGTTGTTTGGGGGGTTTTGAGACAAGGTCTCACTATGTAACCCAGGCTGGCCTAGATAGCACTAAGTAGATCAACCTGGCCTGAGCCTCCAGTCTCTGCCTCCTGGGATTACAGTGTGTGCTACTCTGGTATTATGATATATGTTTTGTTTGTTAATTTCACCTCAACTAAACATTTTCAAGAATGTATCTGTTAGGGCTGGGCATGGCGGCTCACATCTATAAGCTCAGCATTTGGGAAGTGAAAGCATGCAGATCAGGAGTTCAAGGTTATCCTCAGCTACATAACTAGTTGAAGGAAGCCTAAGGCTACATAATACCCTGCCAAAATAAATAAACAAGAATATATCCATTAGGTAAAGTACAGAAGGAAAGGTAGAAGATCACTTGCCTACACAATTCTCGATATCACAAGCCTTTCAACGTATCTCCACCTTGCCCACCCCCAAGAAACCACTTCCTGGAAGTTAAGGGATAGGGTTCCCCCTCTTCCCATGGGCCAGCACAGTGCCTTTTGATGATTTGCTAATAACAAAGATGCGAAAACAAACAGTGCCAGCTAAATGACACTCCCCAGGCCCTACTGCTGCTGGAGGCAGGATTAGACATCCACATGCCATGGTTTCTGTGTCAAGAGAGAAGCAATTCATCAAATTAGGAGAGAAGGGAAGCAAACATGCAGTTATGACGAACAGAAGAGAACTGCAAGGGTGCAGGATGTCTAGGATGAACAGTGCCTCCTGTGCATACCTGGGGGACTGTCAATGAAGTGTGGCCAGGAAGAAGCAGGAAACAGCAGGGGCACCTTCCGCTGTCCTCTTCATTTTGGAGACTCCTCTGCAGTTTGGGCTCCACACCTCCTCCATCACGCAATTCTAGGAGCTGTGTGAGCCAAGGACAGTGGAAAAGGACAGGCGAAAGCCCAGTCGCCCTGAGGTTAGGGAGAAATGCCTGCTGCTGTTGATGAGAACTGGGACTTTTCTGTTTCCCAGTTCATAACCTTGAGATAAATTCATCAGGCACATTTCAGTGCATCTGTTGCTCAGTCCAATGAGAGAGACACTCTCCCTACAAATCTGAACCAATTCAACTATGCAAGCAGTAAGAAACTGTAAAAGTAAGAGGCAATCATTCCTGTTATATCTGAATTTTCTGGAAGCGTGGCTGAGGGCTAATTCTACATCTTTCACACAGTTTCTCTTTTTCTGGAACGGGCACTGTCAGGTGAAAGAAGCCACAGACAGTGACTGAAGAAAGATTTGTTGATAGATAAAATAGGGTGTGGTGATACACATCTGTAATCCCAGCACTTGGGAGATGGAGGCAGGAGGATCAGAAGTTCAAGATCATCCAGTAATGCATAGTGAGTTTGAGGTCAGCCTGGAATAAATGAAATCTTGTCTTAAATTAAATGAACAATATAGATGGGAGAAGTGAGTAGACTAACTTCTTTCCTGCACGTAATAAATAATACTTATGATGTGGAGACCCACATTTTCAACTTTAGGAGGAAAGGATAAACTGAGTCCTCAGGTTCAGGACCCTTGGGAGAAAGCAGAGAGAAAGAAGCTCCTGACTTGGCTCTGTGCTGGCCTATCCTTGAAAGGACGGCTGCCTCCTATGGTGGGGCCACCTAAGAAGTGCTTGGGAAAATATCTCAGTCTATGCACCCGACGGAAATATGTGTCAAGGGCAAGGCTGTGTCTTTTGCTCTTGGTGGTTTTTCAGTACCCGAGCCCAGTTTACAAAGCAGTGGCCCGAACGTAGCTCTACACGATATGGTCATACTTCAGCTATGTGTGTGTTTATCATCTTCTCACCAACAACAGCTGGGGGTAATGTCTGGGGGAGATAGGGAGGAGGGAACAGGGGAGTCGGAACTCGAAGATGGAGACTTAGAATGTCCTTGAGGAACCCGAGTCCTCTGCCAGCCACTTGTAAGTGGTATCACAGTGCCACAACTCTGTGCTTTTCAAACACAGAGAAGGAGGGGTAGACCGAAAATGAAGCAGAAGAGGCTAAAAAAAAAACAAAAACAAAAACAACTCTCACTATGGAGCCCAGGCTATCCTGGAACTTACAACCTTTCTGCCTCAGCTTGCCACGTTCCATGATTATGATGATCCACGGTGATGCATGCCTGGTAAGAGTTGCAACTCTTTACCTTAAGGTCTTCAGAGCCTAGGCTGGTTTTCTTCCCCTCACACGGTCCCCTCCCTCTTTTGTGGGCACATCTGAGAGTACTTAGAATGTCCCCTTCTCTTGGATCATTGTCCTCTAAGAGACACAAGTGCTTAAACTGTATCTGCTCACTGTTAAGACCAGGGGCAGCCAGACTCCCTACCCCCTCTGTAACAGATTCTCTTCTCCTGCTGAAACAGAGGAAACACACTATTGGACTCTGAGCTCCTGGGATTGTGCCAACAGAAGGCAGTGCTCAACGGCCTTTTATCAACAGCTGACCTCCGTGCTGTGGTCCTGGCTTAGAGTGCCCAGTCCCCCACCCCACTACCCACCCACCCCCATTTCCTTCTCTCCTTGAGCTTCTAATTCCTCTGTCTGCTCTAGCACCTAGCTAGAGCATTGCCTTCCCTCTCTGGACTCTGAAGCATGTTTAGGTTTCTTGTCCAGGTAGATGGAATGCAAATGACTAGGGAGGTTAACTGCCTGGAGGGTGAACAGCCTCCACCCCTGGGCCTTGTTGGTCAGATGACGGTTCCTCATTGAGAGGAATGACTGCTTTGAAGAGTATTCACTGGAGTCCTGCCAACTCCTGTGTGCAGAGAGGACATTCTTAGGAATATCGTTATTCATTTTGCTACTCAAACTTAAGTCAAATACCGAGTTTCCTTGCTTTCTAGCTACGTCATTGGCGGCTGATAAGCCAAGTTCATTCAAGGTTACAGCTGGCTTGAAGGAGTCTACTTGTTTATTTTAGATAAAGACTGCTGCTATTATGCCTGAGGAGGGAAGAAATGCTGGGAGCCGAGACACTAAAGACTCTTTAAATCAGGACGGGCTCAGTGATGTGTGGGAATCCCTGACACAGAGGGAAGGGGAGAGGGAAAGTTGGAGATACTGTACTTCTCGCTCCCTTGAGTCATAGTTAATCACTACTATTTTGTAATCCAAAGATAATGAACGCTGAAGCCTAACTTCTTAATTGAGGTTGGCAGGTTGCTAGACAGAGCCACAGGTAAACCCTTTCCTTTCAGGGGCATTCTTCTCCTGTGTTTATTGGTAAGGAAATGTTTCTTTTTATGACTTAACTCTAGGTTAAGTGCTGAGGAACTTAAAGGACTATTCTTACAAAATGCTCTGGAGAAAAAGACTAGTCATTTAAAAGTGAGCATTAGCTCAGGGCATAAACTGACACAAACCCCCTAGTAAAGGACCCATGTTGCTATCATAAACTGGATTTATCACTAGGAAGGAATAAAAACAGATACAAATAAACAGGACAGCTCTGATTCTTTCAGTCTTCTTTCTAACATTTTCAACAGTTCTCTGAAGAACACAAGGCACCACAGGTCAGAATGGAATTGTTCAAGTTGCTTATGACAGTAAGAATGACCTATTGCCTGACCAGCATCCAGGACAGATCAATGCAAGAACATTGTAAGTTCCATAGAAAGCCAGTTACAGAGATCAAGATCAAAGGTCAGTCCTGAAACACCTCTACTGACTTACCGTAGCCCCCAACTTCTGTGTGTATCTATGTGTAGATGTACACATGTGTGCACATGTGTGTACATGTAGAGACCAGAAATCAACACTGGGAGTCTTCCTTAATTTCTCACTGAACTTGGAGCTCACCCATTGAGCTAGCCTGGCTAGCCAGCAAGCATCAGGCATCCTCACACACTGGGGTCACAGCTGCATATGGCCACACGCAGCTTGTATATGGATACTGGGCTCAAACACAGGTCCTTGTGGTTCCAGAGCAAGTATTCTACCAACTGAACCCCCTTCCCAGCCCCACTTCTAACACACAGTCCTTGACAGTGAATGGCTTGCATTTATTGAACTGCAGTTCATTCAGAACCTTAGTCTTACTTTGTATAATTCAAGGCAAGAAGAAATCACCATTATGCATGATAAATGATTTCAGGAATTTGATCCTTCTTTCTAAATTCAAGAATAATAATAAAGGACACGAAGTGGGAGAGGTCTGGATATGATCAAAATACACTGTATGAAATTCTCGAATCAATAAAACCATTTTTAAAACCCCGGTTTTCAATCTTTATCTTTATTGAAATTTCTTGTAAATAATAAAAATTCTCTTTCTGATTTCAAGCACATCTAAGTATTTCTGGAACCAGATTAAAAGCCTAGGATATGATATAATGCTCCCATTTGACTCCGTTGAAATAAATATAATTTTAGCTCTTTTCTTCAAACATTAGCAAATTCTTTACTGTCTTCAGAAACCAACAACTTGAAATCAGTCTTATTTGATTTTTTTTTAATTTCTCTTATGTTTTCAATAAATGTCACTTGTAAGTATATTGATTCTGGATGGGGAGACTGTGCAGAGGTTAAAGCCCTGGCCTTGCAAGCCTGAGTTCAGATCTCCAGACCCCACAAAAAGTGCTTGGTGACATGGTGGCCTGCCTGTCATTCCAGCCTCGGAGGGCAGAGACCATGGGTTTCCATGGTAACCAGTCTAATGAGACTAGCCATATCCCCGAACTCTGGGTTTGATTGAGAGACCCTAGCTCCATGAATAAGGTAGGAAAGTGATGGAGGATGATTCCCAACATCAACCTCAGGCCCTACCTGCATGTTTAAATACGTGCACATACATGTGTGCCCACATGCATATACACATGAACCCTATGTACACACACAAAAATGGAAAAAAAGGAAAAAAAATTTTCCCTTAGTTTTCAGATTTACAATGTTATAATGTCTACCAGGTAGTATATGAATCAGGGCTTTGTTATAATTTAAGAGACACAAATCATGTTTCCCTAGGCAAAATAACAGTGACTTCTGTTGCTGTCCGTGTTTCAGAAACTGTGTTTTTTTTTTTTCTTTTGCCACGTTTAAATTACAGTCAAACAGAAATACTATCGCTGGAAATGAGCCAATCAAACAATCGGCTTCTATTCCCAGATTCAGTTACAATATTCCAGCATCAGAACATGAGACTTCCACAGGAGGGTCACAGAAAGCAGTCAGAGCAGCTCAGGAATACATCACACGACAGGAATGACGGGCGGAGGTAGGAAGAGGCCGATGGGTCTACTGTCCTCTCCAGCTGTTTTTCCATGTAGGGTTTCCTTAAAACCCGAAATCCCCGAGTCCCAGAGTTGCCCCCCACAAGGCATCACTCCCCACACACTGCCCTTGAGATCTTTCTCTTTTCCTATACCTCTAAGAGTGCTCAACCTCTCCATGAGGAACCCCGTGCTGAGAGCTACAGATTTCCTCGAGTGGTTTAACACTGGAAAAGTACACCCTCAGCACCAGGATTTCTCTTCCTCCTCTTCCTCTTCCTCCTCTTCTTCTTTTAAAAAAATATTGAATTCTTGCAAATTTCTAGATTTCCCCTCCCATCTGCACCCCTATTAAAAATATCCTCACCCAATTTCATGCACTCTGTCAAATATATTAAGGCCTATCAAGTCAAATTTTTGTCCTCAAATGCCCTTGTGTGTGGCTCCATCCACTAAAGCCTGGTTAACCAATGTAGTGTAACATTCTTGAAAAGTGACTCTCCCTCTCCCAGAGGCTATCAGTTGTCACTAGCTCTTCAGTTAAGGTTGGGGCTTCTTACCCACGCCTATGCTGGCATTTTGTCTGGCTTCAGTTTGCGTGGGTCTTGTGCATGCTGTCACCATTGATGTGAGTTCATGTGTATAACTTCCAAGCTGTCTGGAAAACTCTGTTTCCTTGGGGTCATCCACCACCTCTGGTTCTTACAATCTTTCCATTCCCTCTTCTGCAGTGGTCCCCAATCCTCAGGTGGCAAAGGTTTTCTACAGGTGTCTGATTCAGGGATAAGTTCTCTGAAGTCTCTTATTCTTTGCACTTTGGCTAGCTGTGGATCTGTAGGTTAATCACCACCTGCTCCATGACAGTTGAGAGATGCACTAGTATTCTTTCCACCCCCCATTCTGCAATGTTCCCTGAGCCGCAGTGTAGAGGTTGCATTGTAGATGTATCATTTAAAGCTGGGCACCTCATAGACATTTATTCTCTGCATTTGACTAAATATGGAACTTCATAATAGTTGCCATCTGTTGCAAGAAGAAGCTTCTGTGAAGAGTGGTAAGAAGTCCACTTGTCTATAAATATAAGGATACATATTTAGATGATAGTAAGAGATCACATTAATTGGGGGATAAGACAAAAGTAGATTTTTCTCTAGGGTCTATTCCATCTCCAACCATGAGTATTTGAGTATTTTTATACTATCACACATGGGTTCCCTCCCATTGCAAGGGCCTTAAGTCTGATTAGACAGCTGTTGATTACTGCCAAGATAAAGGTCCCACTTCTGTACTAGTAAAGATTATTTCCTGGGCTGGTCACTGTTGTGGTTCATAGACTTTATAGCTGAATGGAATCACCAATTGGTTTTCTCCCTTGGCAATTTGCAGAGTATCCTCTGATGCTATGAGAGATTTTTCATCAAAATTTTCTAAAACATAGGCTGCATATTTCTCCAAGCCCAAATTCAAGCCCATTTTTCCAAATTCCATACATGTTCCTGATTCTGCCAGCTAGGTACCCTGCCTGCTCTGGAGAGAGGATAACCTAAACAGAAAACAAGTCATTGGGAAGAACTAAATGCATTGTAAGTTAGCAACCTGACAGGTTAGCTTAAATTCTGAGTTTGTAGAAGCTCCTGAAAGGTTCCCTAAAATAATTTACAAGTCAGAAAAATCAGATCATCCCTTGAGAATTAATGACAAAAAAGAATGTGTAGGATGATTCTAAATGTGTTTTTCTTTTTTAAGTTTTATTTCTTTTTATTTTATGTGTATGAGCATTATGCTTGCATGTGTATATGTATGCTCATGTCATGCAGTGCTCACTGAGGTCAGAAGAGGGTGTAAGATCTCCTGGAACTGGAGTTACAGACAGTTGTTAGCCACCATGTGGGTGCTGGGATTAAAACACAGGTCTTCTGCAAGAACTGGTGATCTTAACTGCTGAGCCATCTCTCCAGTTCGCTAAATGTATTTATTTCTGTGCTCTCTGGAGAAGCATCACTACTGAAAAGCACTATGTTTTTCCTCATTTCCTTCTTCCTCCTTCCCTTCCTCTTCCTCCTTCTTTTGTTCCTCATCTTCTTCTGAAACAAGTTCTCCATCTGTAACCCAGGCTGGCTTCATATTTCTGATCTTCTTCTGTCAACCTCCCAAAGTGTTGGAATTACTATGATATCTCGCTTGAAAAACACTTTAAAGACACATGAGATAATTTTTGCTCCATCTATGCTTAGGAAAGCCTTAGAATGTTGTGATAGCCCATCTGACAACAGGTATTTTGTCCCACTATAAACACCAGAGCTAATGGAGATCCTTAGGGAATTGTTTAACCTTCCCTGATTGGCTTGGGTAAAGTCCCATCATAAGGAAGCTTTCCATTTGTCATGCTTTTTAGACAATACAATGCCATTCAAGTGTAACATAATGATAGCTGAAGCTGAAACCTGAGGTTTCAAATATTATATATATTTTGCACCTTTAGTATTAAACTAACATTTCTTTGAGGGCTAAATAGACCACTGAAGGTGTTGATAAATGAACTCCAACTAGGAATAATATCAGGAAAGTTCATCTTGTTAGAAAAGCTGTTAAAAACCAACACAAGTTGAATGGAATCATTCATGTTCCACAAGCTCTTCTCTAAGGTTCAAAAGTGTGTGGGGACAGGACTGGAGAGATGGCTCAGTGGTTAAGATCACTGGCTTTCCTTGCTGAAGACCTAGGTTCAGTTCCTAGCCTTTACACCATCTGTAACTCCAGTTCCAGGGGAATCCAGTGTCCTCTTCCCGCCTCTATGGGCATTGCACAACACAGATGCACTTGTATACATGCAGGCTCATACACATAAAAAATTATAATAAACAAAATAATTTTTAAATGTATGCTGAGGAGACTTAGGAAACACCTAAATTCCATCAGGCAAAGATTCTGCAATTATTTACAGTTACAGTCATCCTCTGCATCCGTGGGGAATTGGTTCCAGGACCCCCGAGAATGTTAAATCTGCACATGCCCGGTGTCCAGTCTTGCTCCTAAAACCCTGTTTACTCCTACGCTGACTGCCACTGTGAAGTCAGATCCATACAAGCTTGTCTTGCTGACCCCGACTTTTGCTCTAGATGAACTAACAGAGCCCAAAGCCAAAGCTCGACTTGCAGTGGTTTGAGAATGCTGTAGTGAGTGAGGCCTGAGGAGTCTGTAGTTTCCTTGTTTTGCTTTCTTCTTCTTAAAATCAACCTGCGCTTATGGCATACACTTAGAAGTAAATTTTACTATAAACCTTAAATGTATCTATTTAAATATGCTTATTTATGGAGAAGCAAAACAAGGCAATTTTTGGTCCTCCCAGATACGCTGACAGATGATGATGGCTCCATATCTTTTTCATTTCTTTAAGGCTGACTAGCACCATATCTGCTGGGTTCCATTTTCCAAACTCCTTGCTCCCCATAAATCTTTGCTTCAAATTAGTCTGCACAATTAGTTAGAAACCCTGGTTTCTTGAAGCCTTAGAAGCCCAGCTTTCTCTTCAGTACTTGAGTATTCTACGTTACTATGCCACTGTTCCTTAAGTAATACAAATTTTCCAAGCAATATTAAGTAAATCAAAGTATAATTCTCAGGGCATTATGAGGTAGTATCTAGGAATTGTGTTCAAGTATTCAGGGAAATGATAACTTCCTTTATTTTCAAAGACTTTTGATCTTTTAGAGAGACAGAGCAAAATTCAATTCATCTTGAATATAAGATGCACAAGAGCCATTTGTTCTTTGCAGGACAAGGTCAGATGGCATGTCACAAGCAATTTCCAAGCTTAGTTTTCTTGAAAAGGCACATTTGCAAGAAGACAGCCAGAGCAGAATGGCTGTGGCTGAAATGAAATCACTAGCATTAAAGGGATTCTGATTTCAGAAAGAGCAACTAAAGGTGGCACTCAGAAATGCTGAGGCTTTCATAAGGGGTCAATATGAAGCCATAAATCAGGAATTCTAGTATATAGTTTTCTTGGACCACGTGCTATAAAATCTGTTGAGCTGACAGCAACATTGCCTCCTGACTGCAGCTGTCCCCACTTGTAGCTGTGAGTGTTTTGCTCCTGATTCTCACTGATGCATGATCCTTAAAGTAAGTGAGGAAAAGCTAGTTCCCTACATACACATGCCAAGATAAACCCAGTCTCACTGCCTTGGCTTCCTCTTTAATGCAACTGCAAGTTTCCTAGAACCTTCAAATAGTTTGACCAGGCTTGGTTAGCAAGTTGGGCTGAGATCGGAGACCTCTCAGTCAAGGTCACCAAAGTTACCCACTAGAAACAACTGCTCTGAGATTTGTACAACTGACCAGGGGGTGTGGCAGGTGCTGCAAGTCTGAGTTAAGCTGGGGATACATAGTGAATTCAAGACCAATCTACCCACGGTATATAGCAAAGCCCTGTCTGTAGACACACCACTCACCCTCACCCACCCCCACATACACACCCCGGTAGTGGTCAGAAAAAATAAATGCAATCTCAGAGAGCTTTTTATTTCCAAAAGAGGATCCTCTCTCCCAGGTTCACTTTCTTTTTTTACATTTTATTTGAAGCTTTTCAGTTTCCATACAATATAATTTAATTGCATTTAGATCCTTATTCCCAGCTCCCCTGACTTCCCACTGCCCACCGTCCAATAGTAGCACAGATATTATAGGAGTAACCAGCCACTCTTTAATTGGATTTAAGGTCTGCTTCTTAGGATGGAGCCCATTTCCTGACATTGATATCAAGCTTAGAAACTGAGGCTAGACAGGTCACAGGACATAGGGGAGAGCCTAATACTGGTTTTCTACTAAATAGTTGTCATTATTAAACTGGATCTTAAGGACTTATTGTCATATCCATAGACTAATGCACCTTTCAACTCTCACCAGAGAAGATTCTTTATGCAGCAGATGGTGATTAACACAGAAACCCATGACTGGCCAATGTGTAGAGAACAGGAGACTGCAGAGAGCTTATCCCTGAATAGGACACCTATTTCAAACCTCCGCCATCCAAGGTTCAGGATCATTCTTCTGAATAAACTAATCCTCTATATAATAACTTCTCTTTTTGAACTTTAGGGTAGAGTTTCTCGACACCACCATGATTAGCATTCAGTTCTTTGTCACAGGCTATCCTAAAACAGAAAAATTAACTGATGTTTCTGTACTGCTCAAGAAATGAGCTCTTAAATGTTCCTTTATTAGTTACCACAGTGACACAACAACTTGAGAGAGGAAAGATTTATGTGGTTCATGGTTTCAGAAGGTTGTGTTCATCCTGCTGGGAAGGATATGGCATATGGCAGAGCAGAGCAGCTCACACGACAGCCAGGAAGCAGAGAGAGAACCTGTTCTCAGGGCTTCTTCCCTTTAGTTCTTTCATCCCTTCAGGGTCCCAACCTATGGGATAGGGACCTCGCTCAGAGCCTCAGAGAGAGTCTTTCCATCATAATTAATCCTTTTTAGAAATGTTTTCACAGACATATCAAGAGATGTGGGGTACTAATCACATAAGCCCTTCTTAATCCAATCAACTTGACAGCCAATGTTAACTGTTCACAGTCCCCCTAAATAGAGAAACATTTATGCAAAATAGAAAGTGATGAAGGTTTATTTTTATTTTATTTTACTTTTGAAATAGGTCCTCCCTATATAGCCCAAGATGGCCTCAAAGATGCAATCATTTGCCACCTCAGTCCTTCAGTTACATGTGTGTGTGCCTCCATGGGCCACGAGTTGTTACTTGGGCTTTGCTTTCTTTGTTGTTGTTGTTGTTGTTTGGTTATAGTTTTATGAAACAAGGTCTTACATTGTGGCTCAGACTGGTTCAGAACTGTCTACATTTACATATGGCCTTTGTATTTTCTTCTTTAACTTCAATTTTCACAGCTGTTTGGTATCAATTCTACTTTAAGTGAATCTATAATCTTTTGGTCTTTAATTCTTTATTTTGATTTTTTTTAAAACTCTTTTTCAATTTTAAATCCACCTGTGGGCTAGTTTTTTCAATTCGATAAAACCTAGGAGGAAGGAACCTCACTTGAGGAATTTCCTCCATAAGACTGGCCTATAGTCATATCTGTGGGGCATTTTCTTGTTTGCTAATTGATGTAGGAAGGCCCAGCCCACTGTGGGTAACCTGGGCTGTGTAAGAAAGCTGAGTAAGTTTGAGGAAGCAAGTCAGTAAGCAGCGTTCCTCTGCAGTCTCTGCTGTGGTTCCGGCCCCCAAGTTCCCGCCTTGGCTTCTCTTGATGGTGCACTGTAACCTGTAAGCTAAACAAACTCTGTCCTCTCCGGGCTGGTTTCAGCCAACGTTCTATCACAGCAACAGAAACCAAACTAGGACAACCTGAATTAGTTTTCAAGATACAGTATTTGCAAAAGAGACCCATAGGTGCTATATTTCTCAAGCTTGTGAATCTTTGAAAATAATGGCTTACACCTCTTACTCAAGGGACAACTTGGCAGAAGATTGTATTCCTGCTGACCATCTCTTTCTTTATGCTTCATAAAGCCCTGCTGTGCTGTTGTAGCTGCCCAGCTCCTCTACAGTGACCTCACAATCTGCTGGATGCTGGACACTGTGACTCCTCACACCTTGATTCCTCCTCTCAAGGGTTGCAGCTATGGTGGGCTCATGTCACCTCAAGACACTTTGGGAGGTGGCAGGCATCTAGTTCTGAGCCAGGACCCTTTTGTCCTGACACTGGACCGTGCCCGAATCCCTTCATCTCACAATGGCAGCAGAGCAGATCCCCATTCCTCTACCACTGTCCTCTTCCACAGCCAAGAGTGTCTGAGAGTTTTCCTTCTCTTCTTCCCACTCATCAGACAAAGTGTACTCGCTCTCTCCCTTTGCCCTGGGGAGCCCCCATCTCTCTCTTCCCATCTTTCTTCTGCCTGATTACCCTGCAGTTTAGCTCTCTCTCCCCTGGCATCCTCATGACTCTAATGGATTCTAGAGAATTCTTTCTGTGTATTCTTAATATTCTCACTCATTCCAAAAAATATAAAAGATGGAGGAATTAATTATCCCCAAGTTCACAGGACACTCTGATGGGGTTAAGTGTATTTATTAAGCAAGAAAATCTCCGTGTTCTTCATGAAACATCACCCATTTACTCTCACATGTTCTCATCACCCTAAATGTTGGCTGAATTTTTAATCAGCTTAAACATGAAAAGACCATACCATGTGAGTAGCAATCATTTATGACTAAAATGTTTCTCAAAGTAGAATCCCTTATACATGGAAGAAGTCGACAAATATTTTTTTATAAATGGCATATATTGAAAATGATATTAATATATTCCAAGACTCACAGCAAAAGTTTATAAAACTACGAAAACTAAGTGACCAGCCTTGGGTCACTTAATGCTAGGGATGCAGTCATCATTGTAGGAACACCACAGAGTGTGTACACACAAGAGAGCTATGATATCATTAGGTCATATAATATTATAGGACTGCCATTGTTTGGGATCCCTCATTGACTGGAACACCATTCTGAGGCATGTGACTAATAATTAGTGTTAACTTAGCAGCCCTGTGAATGACATTGCCTTGAGATTCTTACACAAATGGGCTTATTCAATCATACAGTGACCTTAGGAAGGTGGTACTGTTTTGTGTCCATTTTAAAGATGAGGACCCCCTGATATAAAGGAATTAAGGAATTTGTCCACAGTCACATATAATAAGTAGAAAAGTCTTGACTTGAATCCATGACTAGAAGGTTCTCTGAGACATCTCCATAGACTATCCTGAAAGATATTGACTCCACCTTCAGTAAGGTTTGAAAGGACAGAAGTTTATGGAAGTATAAGTTAAAATTTAGGTTAGGACTAAACATGAACTTCTTTGTTTGAAAGGAAGAGGGTTGACTCAGTCGAGAGAGGGTATGAATTCCGTGTGTCAGTGCCCCAGACAAATATGGCACCTATCCTAACACACTTCCAGGCCAACCAAACCATGACCTCATGATGTCAAAGGCCAGGAATGTGAACTGGGGATGTGAAAATAACAGCTTGCTTTCACTTTCCAAGCACAAGTGAGCCAGCCCAAGGCAGGCTCTCTGCAGCTCAAAGGGACATGCGTGTGCCAGATGAATTAAACACAAAGGGAATCTGATACACACACTCTGAGGAGGGTTTTTTCCACTGCTCTCTAATCCAATGAAGCCTGGCCTGGCAAAGACAGTTGGATTGAGAGAGTGACTAAATATGCAGAGTCCTTGGAGGGCAGAATACAGACTGTCTGTAAAGCGAAGGCATTTTGCCTCTAGTCTGTCTGGATTCCTAATATCTCCTGCAGACTATTAATCATGCAGGCTAGACTCTTGAACCTCTTTGAATCATTTTACATTCGATCAAAGTCCTCCTTACCAAAAAACAAAGCTACAAAATCCAGCCTGGTTATCTGATTTAAGTGACTTTAAACAATGGTTTTCATGGAATATCTGACCCACATTGAATGTCTATTTTAATAGCTTTCAAGTGAATGAAAAGCAAAAAACACAGTGCTCACTATCATATCATGAAATCAGAATTAAAAATTAGTCAAGAACTTACTGTTCGTTTCCTTTGATTCCCTGTTAAACCATTGGGCACCCCGGGTTCCCCCCATCAGGAACTAATGACAAAAGAAAAAAATTCATTTTCTGTAAGACAATGTCCATCAAATTTTATTGAGTGAGAATTTGGCCTGAAGTTTATGTTTGAATGTTAGAACTCCGCATTTTAAATGTCATCTGGTTTACTTGTGACCTTCACATAAAGCAGAAGTCAGGCTTCATGAGATCCTGCCTGCCTGAAGCCACAGCCACCTCTTTTCTTTGTTCATCCACCTGCTGCTTTTCCACCTACAGCATTTCCTAGACTTTCCCTGATTTCATTCTTTTAACGACTCCATGCTGTGCTGCACCCCGAGTTTTCTCATTTTGTTTCCTGGGATATGTGGATAGAAATGCTGTTCCCTAAAAACCTTATCCCAGGGTGACAACTGAAACCATGGACCTGCACAGCTCTTCCAGAACAGTCTTAACTCCCACATATAAATTCCAAAGTTGGTTTCCAGTAGAGAATTTGGGAAGCGAACAAAGTCTGAGTTTTTCCTTCTACACTCAGAAGGGCTAGTTGTGTGTTTACACCTCAGGGTAGGGAAGGACTTGAGATCCATGAGCTCTGGGTTGCACATGCTGGAAGACTGGAGGGGTGGGAGAGAGTAAATATTTAGCTAGGCGGCTAGAATGGACTCACCAATCTGTCACCACTGTAGCTGCCAACATTTCCAAGGTGTGGAGAAAGTAAACCATTAAAGCAAAGGTTTGGTGCTATGTTTTTTTGAGATTTCTTATTAATTTCCTTTTAAGCCTCCCAGACAATCTGAGAACCGGTTCACAGCACATACTTTACAGACAACAGGTTCACAGAAGATAGAGCCTGGACCACTAGCCTGCGAAGGAAAGGGCTTCGTTACCCCAAACCTTTCCAGATCTGGTCTGACCACGTATTTAGCAAAATATTCCTCACTAGGGCATGTTCCAGAATAGTTACAGCTTTTATCTTGTCTATTTCTTTAAAAATATGCTTGGAAGTCAGATAAAGTTGAGTTATTTGAAAGGTTCTTAAGGTAGAAGTTTCCAGTAGGAACAAGTCTTCCAAAGCAAGTTCCAAATTTAACTACCTAAGGATCACACGAGAATCTTCACACATCCCAGCAGTAATGACCGGGGTATTGATCAGCGAGATCTGGCACTGGGTCAGTGTAATCTTGCACAGACTTTACTCATTTGTAGATGTTAGAAATGCTGAAGTAAAAATGATGCTCATGTTACCAACAGCAATCAGATTTGCCTGGACTTTCCATGACTTGAGCTCTTATCATCTCTGCCTTTTTCCATAAAGGTGGTCATATTGGCCAGGATATGTGTCATGGCTTTTAATTAGGAAAATTAAACTTATAAACCAGACATAATTTGCAACAATGAGGTTCAGTGTTACTGTTCCTTGAGGACAATGCTAAGGTCATGTTTATCTTTGTATTTCTAATGCCTTACATGACACACAACAAATAAAAGTCGTCACTCTACATGGAAGGAATAAAATTAAAAAATGAGTCAGCTAATGAAAATCAAGAGAAAGATGGGACGGTGGCTATTACCTTATGAAGTGTTGTTGTTTTATCTCTATTACTGTATTTTATCATTAAAACTAACAATGCAAAAGCCTGGGTATGAACCTGACTGTGCATGGTCATCTACAAAATAATTAAGCCTCCTAAAGTCTTGGTTTTTGCCATGCATAAGATGGAGATGACTTCTCTTGCTTTGCTGATCTTCTGGGGTTTTTACATAAGTCAAGGAAGACAAAGATTGTGAAAGTACCAGGCAAACTGAAAAAAGTCACCCAAATGTACATTGTGTCAAAGGTACCAATCTTGCTGTTTTCAGTCTTCCAGGACTCTGGGAGCTCAGCTACCTCCAATTCTGCCCAAATAGAAACTCTTAGAAGCTACCACAAGTCATCTGCCACCCCATACTTACTCTTCCAAATGGCTTAGATTTTATACTAATTACAAGATAATTCATAACATTTCATGCTTTGTCATAATGGTGAACCAATGAAGGCGTGATCACAATTTGGTAATTAGAGAGTACAATCCCAGAGAGAGTTCTTTTACAACACACGTATGCGTGCACTCACATACATGCACACACACACATGCATACATATGCTCACATGTGTGGCATACTGCAGTGTGGACCTTGGCCAGGCCACCTGCCATGAGGCACAGGGAGGAAGCTCCTGTGGATGCAGCACTCTGCCCTAGCCAGGCGTGACACCAGCCTCTGCCCCACACCTGCCTAAGAGATAGAACACGAGTAACTGCAGCCGGGACCCCACCCCATAAGGGGATTGGCTAACCAGACCTATAAGACCCCTTGCACTTCCTTGAATAAACGAGTTTGGCTGCAGCTCACTTTCCTCATGCTTCTCACCCAGCTCCCTGGGTCGCACCTACTCACGCATGGCAGAGACTTTTTGTCCCCCTCAGGCTGGCCCTGAGCACAGGGGACCCCAACACTCACACATCCATACAATACCACATACCCTTTCAGCACCGAAAATGATTATGGTATGTATGAAAACACATCCCTTAAAACTGGAGAAAAGTTTGTCTTCTGTGACTAACATGCTTTCTGTGTCTCCTCTCTCCTCAGTATTGTCCTGTGCTACAGTTTCCAAGGTGCCAAGCAGTCTCAAATTATTTCATGACCCTAAATTTCTACCTCATCTGTTGTTCAGTAATTCAATACCATTCACAAAATGCCCAGAACTGGAGTGACAGTAACAAGGCAAGGAAACATCATCTTTTTTAGCACCATCTTTCCAATCTTTACCATTCAGTGCTCATTTCCTATGTCTTTCTATGCATTGTCTCTTTCAATCTTGATAGTACCCTGTTAAATAAAGATTAAACCAATTGACAGCTTGGCACATTAAGGCTTACATTGAGGCTTAGAACAATTAAGTCATTTTCCCAAAGGCACACACTTTCATGTGGCAGAGTCTGGATACAAAACGAAATCCCTGAATCTAAATGCCATGCTTTAAACCCCATCACTATACTGATAGCAAGTGGGTTAATTACAGAAGTCTTTGGGTGTGTTGGGTATACTTCCAGAAGGAAGAAGGGCTTGTTAGGGTGCCTTAGTCCATATTCTCTACCTGTTAATCATTGCCAATCTACCAACATATGTTTTTGAACAAGACTCTTATAATAGACATGGAGGAAAATATGAAACTATTTCTTTTTTTAATTTTTAATTTTTTCTTTTTTGTGTATAAGTATTTTGCCTGTATGTGTGTAAGTGCAACATGTGCATGCAATACCTGCAGAGGTCAGAAGAGGGCGTTGGATCCCCTGGAACTGGAGGTACAGATGGTTGTTAGCTGCCATGTCAGTGCTGGGAATGGAACCCAGGTCCTCTGCAGGAGTGTCCTGTGCTCTTAACTGCTGAGCCATCTCTCTATCTCCAGTTTCCTGGAAACTATTTCTATAATTTAAGTGACTAGTGTGATTTAGTCACTTTTCTGAGGCTACATATATCATAAAAGAAGAGCTGAATGTGATAAGCCAAGCAAATGAGTCCCTAACACAGTCTCTGCTCTGAGGCAGGCAGATGGGAAAGAAGCTGTTTGACAGTGGGGCAGGAGAAGGGGGACAACTCAACACTACTACCTACATTCCATTCGAGCGACCATCTAATCTGATCTATCTGCAAAGCCTTGGCTTCCTTCACACTTCTCCATGTCTTTACCCTAGATGTAAAAATAAGTAGTTACTATTTATTAGTATATGGTAAGTCTATCTTAAAACAGTATTTACCTCTGTTATGAAAAGAATCTGGAATTATATTCATTTTTCCTAAAAGTATGATTTGGTTTTCTGATTCTAGGGAGAGTAAAGAAATATAAAGTGTTGAAGCTGTTTATTTCAACTGTGTGCATGCAAACAAAACTCCATTATATAAACAGTCAGTGTTGATAATTATAATGTGTATCTAGATATTTTAGACTAAATTACTATACAACATCCTGATACAATTATATTAATTACTTTTTAAGACTGCTGTTAAGGGACAGGCCCAAACTCACCTTCAAAGTCCCTTTCTATAACATCAAATTCTTTACCTCAATGAAGTAGCATATGCCTATAATCCCAGCACTTGGGAGGCTGAGGCAAGAGGATTACCACAAGTTCAAGGGCAATCTGGGCTACTTAATGAGTTCCAGGCCAGTCTGGGTTACAGGGTGAGACCCTATCTCAAGCACACACACACAAACACTCACATAGTGGGGGTGGGGCTCTTCTAGCTGCTTTCATCAATATCATGTGGTATAGAATCTTGAGAGTGGCCATTTCTGCCCAGGGGGATCCTCAGAGTGAGTGCAAGGTCTTCAGGAGAGATGAGCAGCAGACTGTGTCTGAAGACAGGCAGCCCACCTTCCAGGAGCTCTGCTCTTGCGAAACAGCTCTTCTTATAGGACTAGGAGACAATGCAAGGAGGAACCCTCCTTCTGCCAGAGGCTCTATTTTGCAAGGGTTCTCATTCTGCCTACAGTTACGGGGTAAGGAGAGGAAAGGGCACATTCTTATCGGGTAGGCACTCAGGTTATGCAGGTCCCCTCCTGACCTTCAAGCTGGGTCTGATCCTTCATAGAAACTACCCAGAGTTGCTTCTGCTCCTGGTAGGACCCTTTAGTTCTGTCCACAGCCATTCCATCTGACCCCCAAGAAAAACCAGCAGCTTCAGAGTCCAGAGAGAAGGATGCATACTGTGGATGTTCTGGCTTCATATGGCAATATGCCTGATACTGTGAGGTATGGGGCTTTGAGGAGCTTTAGCTCACAATGAGACACAATCAGCTCTGATGAGTTTATGCCTCTGAATCCTGCAGCCCCATAGAGGCCATCTTGGGGGAGTTTAATAATCTTACTCAGTTATAGCTTCATTCATAAGAAACTGGGCTAGAGAGATTGCTCAGTGGTTAGCAGCACTGGCTGCTCTTGCAGAGGACCCGGGTTCAATTCCCAGCACCCACATGACAGCTAACAACTGTCTGTAACTCTAGTTCCAGGATGTCTTCTGACATCCACAGGCATTGCACAACACGGGTGCACTCACACACATGCAGACAATACACTCATACACATAAAATAAAGATAATAAATACAATATTTTAAAAAAAGAAATCTCTGGCATAGTCACTAATGGCCATGACTTGCATGGTCTCAGGTATGTACAGACCTGGTGGCCTTTAGTTCAAGTAACAGGAGAACTTAGATGGTAAACTGGCCTGTAAAGCAGGTCCAATAGGAGAAAAAATAAAATCTTCAAGTGACCTGAAACTAAATGTAAAAAAAAAAAAAAACCCACAAACCACTTCCCTTCCAATTCTTAATATGAAATATGTGAGAGCATTAAAGTGAGACCCACACTATGTGAAATTCAGAGAAAAGCATTCACACCCTCCTCAAAAGAGCCACCAGAGGAGCTGGGACCCAGCTCTCACAATGAGCTCAAGAAAAGGTTCTGCTGTTCAAGCCATGGTGGCCTGTGCAGCCCTGAGCCTCGCTGCCTGGACGATGCCAGCTCAGAGCATCCTGTGGCTTAATGCTCTGGAGCCTGTAAAACTGTGGTAATGCTGGGAAATTGGTTGTGTGTTCTCAGAGATGCTGGCATGAGGTCTGAGTTTTTCTGTTTTCGCTGTGGACTTGGGGTTCACATGGTTCATTTAGAAAAGGGGCTTTAGCAGCTCACTGCAAGAATGCACTAACTGCTGTCCCGGGGCCTCTGCCTTTTGTGTTCTGAGTCCATCTTCAAGCTCCGTAGGTTGTTATGTGGGACTGTGTTGGTTTGTCATAGCATGTTGTGAGGGGAGCCTTCCTAGCCAGTTATTAAAGCATCAGACGGACATATGGACACAAGTCTAACGGCAATGAGCAAGTAACTTAGGAGGGAGGAAGTAAATCAAGATGATTTTGGGTAACACACAACTACAGAGAAGGTACAGAAAGAGAAAGAGACAGGGACAGGAGGACAGAGCACATCGGCACCTTGCCTGGCCCTCCACATAGATACTGGAAAATAGAAATAAGAAGCACAGGTCCTAACTCTGCTCACAGCCTTGTCTGAAAGCTTGTCTGTTGGATGGGAGTCCAACTTTGCAAATCTTTCCAGGAACTGTCCATTTGGGAAGTGGGACGAAGCTGCAGAATTAGGATTCTTGAGACCTGAGAGCTAACTGCAGACTGGCTGCCAGTCCTTAATCGGCACTCCTCTCTCCATCTAACTTTTTCCATTAGATAAACAGGGATGATGGACTATGCCAGAAGCTTCCAGCCAGGGGCTTCCCCAGGGATACTGGCTAATGTCTAGAGACCTTCTGAATTGTCAAAACTGAAGGAGATGAGCATCTAATGTACAGAGACCAGGCTTGTTGTTAAACATCACACACACACGCATGCACGCACACACACACACACACACACACACACAATGTTTAGGCTCATAATATCCAGTGTAACAAAGTTGAGAGAGACTGGGTTATACTATTTGATTTGAAGAGTCGACTAATATCTGATAAGATCCAAGAGTTCAGTGGCTCCCTTAATGAGAATCTGTCAAGAACCTGAACTTTAGTGGCTATTCTCTGCCTTATTCTGGCCCATGAGAGCCAAGATGACCCATTTCATATATAAGATTTGCCCTATCTCCTGGCATTAACAAACATGTGTCCAGTATCATCAGAAGTTGACCAATGTTACTCAAAGGGAAGTTTGACTTTGGGTAAGGTTGGAACATTTTTAGGAGATTAGTTGACAAAGATGTTGTAAACTTAGAAACTTCTTTGGATTTTCACAGAAAATAGAATGTCACCTAAATAGATTCATATTTTTTTGATACCAGAAGTTAATGGCAAAGGGTCTATCAAATCTAGAGTTTATAGTTAAGTATTAATACATGACTTAAGAATTCAATATCTAGAACATGCTGGAAGACGGACTGAGAGATAGCTCAGTCTGTAAAGTGCTTGCTGGATAAGCATGAGGACTTCAGTTTAATACCCAGAATTCATGTGAAAAGGCCAGGCATGATGGCATGCACATGTAATCCCAGTACTGAGGAGATGGACACAGGTGGATCTCTGGGGCTTGCTGACCAGCCAGCCTAGCCTAATTGTCAAGCTCCAGGTCAACGAGAGGCCCTGTCTCCAAAAGCAAGGTGGTCAATTCCTAAAGGCCGACACCTGAGGTTGACCTCTACAGGGACGAACACACAGGCATATGAACACTCCCCTCGTAGGTCCCCCACTAAAGAATGCTCTAGAAGATACACAAGCTACACTTCTTAGCAATCCTTTTGTGAATGCAGCCAGCAAGGGCAGAGGATTCTCTGTGGAGTTAGCGTGGGTTGGGGAGCTTCCAGGAATAGGCCAAGAGTCACAGAACTGTGCTTCCTCCTCACTGTAGGCACACCTGGCAGAAGAAAGACCAGTGGAGAAAGTCTCAGCAGGAACATTCCAGCTCCAGCTGCTGAACCTCTACCTAAGGCTCTGTCTCAGGGGCTTGAACTGTTCTGAAGAGCACAGGGCAACTGGCTGGTTAGCCTGCCCGCATTCTCCTGGCCCTCTGAAGTTGATATAGCCCTTGGGGTACTGCTGAACCCTGACTCTTCCCTGCCTTACCAATCTCCAGCAAAACCCTACACATTGGCTTGTGAAATCCTGCTTACTCTGCTAAGCCACAGCTAAGATCTCTATACGTACCAAACAGAGGCCCAATAAGGCTACTCCCAAGTCCCTAAAAAAATGGAACAAAAAACCTCTGAGGAGATGGAGGACAGAGGATGGCCTAAGAGATCACTACTGTAACCTGCTTCCAGTCTGTGCACAGATACCTGGTTCCTTTCCAATCTCCCCTGCACCTGTAGTCATACAGATAATTATGTTACTCTCCTATTTAAATACAGAGGAGAGTTTCATAATGCCTTGAACATGAAGACAAAGTATTCTAACAGATGTCGGGAGAGTTTTTGTAAATCCAGCAGTTACCTGTCTAATGTCTCGCTGTGATTCCTGTGTTCTAAACACATAGGCTCTGTCTCAGTCCTTTGAGTACTTCCTGTTTCTGTCTGCCCCAGGGTCCTTTCCTTTCATATACCATTTCCCCAAGGCTTTCACCAGCCCCTTGTCATCTGATTAATTCTGTTCTCCCTTCGGAGTGTGACTTAAGTATTAGTCTCATTCCCCTCCTCACACACCTTCATCCCACTGTGAATCTCTTCTGCATAGCTCTTTACATAATTGCAATGCTGCATTAGTTTGTACTTTGACATTCAAAGGTATCTGCTAAATAGATGAATGAGGGAATCATCCCCTCTCCAACTAGAACAGAAGCTTTGTTGAACCTATTTCTGTCTCCTTAGCCGTCTGACTTCTCCACCTTAACATAAGAAGCTATGGACTTATATCTCTCTCCATTAAGTCACTTGACCTTTCTTAACCCTTTACTCATCTCCCAATCCTCCTAGAGTCCTTCTCTATGATCCTATAGAATCTTATTTGTATCTTTTCACAAGCAGCCTTAAGTGAGCACCAGCTGTAAACATGCAAATCTTTCCATTTAGACTCCTAACTACTTAGAAAAAGACTTAAACTCAGCATACTCCTTCATAAAACAAACCTTTGTTACACTGAAATATCACTAGCAAATGCTCATAGGACAGGAATAACCTTGGGTGAATTCTTTAAGATGATACCAACATTGTTGACGTCTCAGAAGTTCAGGTTCTGAGAGGATTTAGAATATAGGTAGAGAGTTGAGAAGCCGAACACATGAAAACTTTCTAATGTGCAACAGATTCCTGTCATCTCTGGAGACCAATAAGCCCTCTCCTCTCACGCAATTAAGCATGGCAGTAACTATTCGTCACAAGTAAGATGGTCAGATTTAGCAAAAAGAAAAATAAGACTCCAGTTAGTTTGAAATTCAGACAAAGAAAAATTATTTGTATGAATAAGTCCTATATCTTTCTTTAATATTTTATTTATTATTTTTATTTTCTGTGTATGAGTGTATTGCCTGCAAGTGCATCTGTGTCATACAATGCCTCTGGAGGTCAGAAGAAGGGATCAAATCCCCTGAAACTGGAGTTACAGATGGTTGTTAGCTGCTATGTGGATGCTGGGAATCAAACCCAGGTCCTCTTCAAGAGCAGCCAGTGCTCTTAACCACTGAACCATCTTTCCAGTCCCCAAGTCCTAAATCTTTTATGGAATATACTTACATTTAAAAATGACTCAACCCAAGTTTAATCTGGCCATCTTGTATTTTTAACCACAACCTTAACCACCTGTTTTTTATCATATACTTTTTAAAACTACTGATTGTAAATCCATGCCCCAAAACGTGTAAGTGCTACTGAGCAGTTGGGGGGCTGCACACATACCACCCCAACACTCAAGAGTCTGAATCAGTGTAAGGGTCCAGGCTCATTGATATCAACCTCTCTCCATCCACAATGGAAAGAATGCAGGAGTAAAGGACGGAGAGTAGAACTGTGAAATGTCATCCTCTGGATATGAAATGGCTGTTGCCATCAACTACAGCAGCTGTGCTTGCCTGCCTGTGTAAGACCCGCACAAGCTTGAGCCAGTCAAATTCCAACATGGATGGGGGAGGGACTCATGAGGCCCCACCCTCCTGGAGGAGGAGTTATTGGCATCTGGCAGTTGAAGAGGGAAAGTTATTTTTCTTTGTGGATGTGGTTGCCGGTAGATGGTCCGTGCCCAAGCGGATGGTCCCACACCTGTGCCCATGGGCAGCAGTGATTGGACGGCGGCATGATGATGATAATAATACTAGAACATGGATCAGAAGGAGACAGGTTGGGTAGTCCTAGGGAGGGCTTGTTAGAGTGAGGTTGTTGGGATGCATGTGCTCAAACTAAATTGTATATGCCAATGAAAGTTTTAAAGAATAAATTAAAAAAAAATATATATATATATATAAGAGGATAGCTGCAAGTTCAAAGCCAGCCTGGACTACATAAGGAGACCCTGTCTCAACAACCCCAAACACCAAAACAACAACAACCCACAAATGTCAGTATGAGGTTGATCACCCATGTACACAGCTCTTCCTTGGCATTGAGTGCCTTGTCTATATAGCTGTACTATCACCACCGGAGTCATTATTGAGTCAGAGGGTGGCAGAGCTGGATGTATTCCATTCTTCTTATAGAATCCTTTGAACAATGTAACTAATGCTAACGCATCCATGTAGCCCTGAACAACCTGTCCAGGAAAAAGGAGTGAACTTTGGTAATGGTTTTTATAATGCTCCCACGGAATACTTCGATTTTAAAATCATACCATAGTTTCTCACACTTAAAATTTTACCTTCAAGTAACAACAAACACAGAAAAGAAGGAAACAGGTTTGAACCTTTTAAATCCATTGATATGGAAGTTTGGGTTTGAGTCCATATCGTCAAGAAAAGGCATATACTCTCGAGAGGTTTTCCTGGCGCCACAGGACGTTTCAAACAGAAGAAAATAAAAGTGAAGGAGACACATCCTGACGGGGTTTGACCTTCAGAAACAGCAGCTGCTTCTGGATACATCCTCCCTACCAGCTCGTGGAGGAGTCTAGATTCCTACAAGCGGACAGTCTTGTTTAATTTCTTTCAGATCCCTCTCCCTCACGGTCCCACACAGGAGACATTTGACCTTTTTGAATTGAGAAGGATGAAAACTCAGCTTAATAGGACAGGTTTCTATAATCTGGATGGTTGCACACATTCCAGAACCTGGCAAAGACATGACCCCCCGTCACATTGAGATCCACACGTTTCTACCTTACTCTGATAAGTCTGGAGGCTGTGGAAAGAACACATCTTGCCTCCTCATGACACCGCTGTTTACAAGACACTGAGAGAATTAAGATGAATGCAAACCTCCTCTTGTCCCTCAGAGATAATGTTTGGTTCCTAAGCAACCCCAGTAAAGCAGTGAAAAAAAACCTGGAACAAATTCCTCTTTTTCCCTCATAGGAAGAACTTCTTGGTGAAAACTATAGGAGAAAGATGTCTCCTGTCAGCTCTATATGTGCCTAATTTTTATTTATTTATTTATTAGAATATCTACAATGTAGAAATCTTTATGATTTGTTTCTTAGAATAGTTAGACACCAGAGTAGAGAAACAATTTGCTCACAATTTACATTTAAAGGATGGGTCTCATTAATTTTCTTTTCTGAGGGATTAAATTATTGTTTGTTCCAAACTTGCACATTAATATAGTAATGCTTAGCTTCCGCCGAAGGCTCAAGCCAATGACTGAACAGAGAGACATGGACGGGGCATGTCTGTCCCCTCCCAGCTTCTTTCTGATCTTCACAGAGTTTCTTTGACCATGGAATGAGGCACTTCCAGAAGGCATGGGAAAAGGTCAACTATAATGTTCAGGGTCTTTAACGCCCATTTGCAGTGAATCATGTTTTAGTGTGTATCTGTGAGGGGGGTTTGTGCTGTGAGCAGTGGCAATTTATTTGCCTCTTTACAGGCAAAGAAGAGCCCACCCAGACCCATGAGAATGTGTGGAAGCAGATTGTGGGGAGTCATTCAATGTAAGATTTTGCAAATGAGTTAGTTTGCGTGGGGCTACACGTGCTGGCTCGAATACTTGCATAGGGACATGCTTTCCTTTGCTTGATAGGCACCCTCTTGGCACCTCCACAAGCCCTCTTGGAGTTTTATGTTTCTCTGTATTATCAGCTGCCAGTGGCCTGGAAAGTTCACAAGGTGATCAGGCTGGGAGAAAACAAGGAGGTTACTAGTCACCACTGGTCAGGCCTACCTGGGTCTGTGAAGAGTTCTGGGACAGGACTGGTAAGATGGCTCAGTGGGTGAAGGCCCTTGTCATCAAGCCTGAAAAACCAAGTTAGGACCCCAGGACTCACATGGGAGAGGGAGAGAAGTGCTCTTGTACGTTGTCCCCTGATCTCCACACACCTATCACGGCACAAGCACAACTACACATATACACATGAAAATGTAACTTTATTCTTAAAAAGAGTCCCGGGACAGTTCTTTTGAGAAAACTACAATTTCCAGAGGGAGAACAAAATGTAACCTCTGTTTGACAGGGACAAGTAACACACAGGCCCAGACCCTGGGGCAGGCAGAGCAGAAGCACACAGCTGTGCTTCTGCATTTAATGTAAAGAGCAGGCAGGGCCAGAGGGGACCACAGACTCAGGCTAAGGTATAAGGCAGTACAAAGCCTCCACTGCTAAGCCATTAGGAGCAGCTAGAGCACAGAGAACCTTTTCCTTCTAGAAACACCGGGCAAAGGACCCTGTCTGTCAGCTCAACTTGGTCTGTGCCCTGGTTGCCCTGTTTCCCTTATCACATGGTTCCTAAATCCAGAAGTCACTGAGTATCAGTACCTGAGGTGAGCAAGAGCCCAAAGAGTGGAACAGAAAGAATTTGGTTCAGGGAATGCTGGAGTCCATTCTGAACTGTCTCTGTTGCCTTGGGAGATTGTAGCAAGAGAAGACCAGCCGTCTTCAGGTTTTTACCCCCCAAATGAAGATCTGTCACGGGTCTTTCACTGCTTCAATGGGGAGAGAGGTTAGCCCATGATAAACAAAGATGCTTCAGAACAAAATGGTTGCATGGGGAGGTTGTGGCTTTCCTTTGCAATGTGTTTGGAGTTCTTCACTCAGCTACCCTTAGATTCCAATATCTCTCAGCATTCAAATATCCTGTTTGTAAAAGTCAAGAGACAAGAGAAAGATGAACTAAAAGAAGGACAAGGGCCACCACAACCAAACACAACTATCAGTCCCTAAAACCACCTCTCCTGCAATGTTGTTATGAGACTAACTCCACCACTTAGTTTTAAATCAGTATCTCCTTGTTGAGAGGCACAGGATCCAACGATTGGAATGATAGCCCACCGCTTTTTATGCAGCTTTGGTTTTATAGGATTTGTTCTTTCCATTGTAGGTTATATTTCTTTAAAAGCCTAATTAAGCAGCCGTTTATTGCCCCGGACCGTATCGTTTCCTTTAGATTCCTTATAGCAGCAAACCTCAAGAGATATTTTCACACATGGAAAATCCAGTCACCATACCCAGAGAAATTACATTACAACACATGATTTGATGCTCAGGATTAGAGGCAAAGGCAGGAAGGAATTTGCAGGTGCGTAGTTTCATTTTCCACTCTCATAAGGAGGCTCATTTTAATGTTGTTAATGGGGAGCCAGGGGAGGTTCTGCCTGGGGCCTCATCAAATTGACAAATAAGAACTGAAATGTTCTGAGGTGGTGGGTCTAAAGAAACAGACATTGGGATGTGGGTAGCTGGGCCAAATTCTGGAATTTCAGGGCTAAAATCAAAATACATTCCCAATGTCTTTATCCCAATGGAATACTTGTCATCAACCAGAAAACCGGTGACTTGACACAGCTGACAGGTCTTTGCTAGGGACCTGAAGAGAAACCATCCCCATTGACTGATGAGAGAGAATGGTGCCTCAGGGAAGGAGCACACCAAACTCCCCGGCCGTTGTGCTGAAGGGAGAATTCTCCAGCCCCTGCAGAATGTGATTCTGCTTAGCACCCTGAGCCTCCTGCTGCATGGTACATACCCGGACATTTCTCCTTAGCATATATGACACTGAAGGAATGAAGAGATGTTGGAAGACACCCCGAGAAGGAAAATAATGGAGGGTGACATGTGGGAACTCCTGCAAAGCCAGCGTACGGTTATCTCATTTTCATGGAGTGTCAAATTAGATGAGGCTTTGGCTACTGTGCTTGTCATGAGGCCCTAACTCTCCTCTAAGCCAGAAGCTTACAATGTGTATGACTTCACGCAGTCTTGACCTGCAGTGACTGGGGCTGGTCCAGGAGGAGAGACCAATCAAGGTTCTTTCTCCTCCTGTGTCAGCTGCGTCCGCCTCCTTTCCTTCTGCTCCCATTCCTCCCCCGCAGCAGCCACTCCCCTCCATTTGGGCATCTGCTCATGTCAAAACTGACACCATTTCAATATAACAAAGTTTACCTGGGCGAGGAAAAGTTTCCAGAATCTGGCAGTGCTCCAGACAAAAGGTAGTTCAGAATGCCCCTCTAGCCAGATGGTGAACTACTCACAAAGATCACTCCATGACACAGCCCAGCATTTTGTCTGCCTTTTATGAATAATTGGGCATCGTGGACTTCTACCAAATGAAAAGAGAATTAACTTCCATCTTGCTTAAGTCCAATCTTCTAAAATTTTCCTGTCTTTCCTAGTCAAATCTAAGCCTATAGGATCCAGTAAATAATTCTTTTATTGAGGCCTTCAACTGCTTCTATGGGGCCAATCCCCACGGTGGAAAGTAATCCATTTACTCAAAGTCCACCAGAAACACCCTCACAGAAACAACCAGAATGACTGGGGACAGTGGCCAGGCCACATTGACACATAAATTAACCCTTATGGTCACGGGAATTGGGGAGTCACTGCTGTGTGAACAGTAGACTGTGGAAGTATTCTGATTTAGAAGACATGGCTGAGGAGAGGCGAGAGGGGAGTAAACCCACTGCTTAGACGGCTGAAGGAGAGACTTGGGGAGCTGGCACAAGAGACTAAGAAGACCTTTGGCCAGTAACCAGAGAGCAGCATGCCACCGTGAGCCAAATGCAGAAAGCAGTGCCTCCCAGGACCATGGTGGGGCCTCTGTGTCCCATCAAAGAAGTTACTGGAACGAGGGAGATGAGAAGGAGAGAGGCATTCAGAGAGGCTCAGTGCCCATCATAGCTGACCATCAGTTCCTGACAGGTCCGAACTCAAGGCTATGGCAAGCCAAGGGTGGCTAAGGCTTTTACAGTGATGAACAGAGGGCTACAGAGGTCACGAACCTGAGTGACAGACCAGAAGAATCTGGTGCTGTCCAGCCTATTTCCCTAGAAGAGGAAGAATAATCCCTGTTGCGGGTTTTCTGGTTACTTTCTGTAGAATAGCAATATCCTTATTACACTACTTTTGGGGACCGTTTTGAAGCTATATAGAGAGCTAATAATGGGGAGTTCAATGGTAGAAGATTCATGTAGTATACATGACACCCTAGTTCAATCCCCAATGCCACATACACACACACACACACACACACACACACACATAGTGTTCAAGGGAAATATCAAAGCTATTAAGTGTGGGACTTCAAACTTGACTACTTGACTACTTCAGGCACATCTTTGCTGTGTGGTCTTAGTTAAGAACCTCATCTCATCCCTCTGAGCATCAGGCTCCTCCTTTATGATACAGTATGACCGCTTAACTGTATCTAGGGCACGACTTCTCCTCTCCGGGGACTTCATTTCCCTTGTCTTCCTGAAAACCCCTAAATTTTGCTTTCCTTACCTGTACTTTGTTAGCATGGTTAGGCTGTTATCACTTCATTTTTCTGGCAAGTGTTAAACGGATACATGTGCTCATGGATTTCAAATATACTTTAAAATACATGGAAAAATGTAACAGCTAAACTCATGTTTGTGTTAGAATTTGAAATTTGCTGCTGCTTCTACACAGAAACTAGGTGAGCTGCCCAGAGCCTGGGGGTGTGATGGGGAGTGACCCAGACTAGCTGGCAGTCTCATTTTGAGCTAAGGAAAGTATTCAGGAATTCTATAGTGATGATCTTGATATACTTTTGTGAATAGGGTAAGAATAACTGAACAGTGGACTTAAACTGGTGAATTTTATGTGAATTGTGTCTCAGTAAAAACAGTTCTCTGTTACCTGAGTCAAATATGGGATTGATTACTTTTCTGGTCAACTGTTGTAACAATGAAGCATTTGCTGACACAAAGGCCTTGATGGGGTTCACAGTGGAGCACAGTGGAGATACCCTAATGACACAGTAAGTGACACTGACAGTCAGCACCACACTCCTTAGGGAAATATTCACCAACAGATGCTTCCTGAAATTTCAAAGGGGTGAAACTGGAGCTTAGGATTCAGGAACTTGAAAGGATGATTCAAGACAAACATTCCAAAGAAGAATCCGGAAGAAGAAAGAGATCATGGCATTCTTTTACGTTGGTGCTGGTGTTTTAAATTTTCATGTCTTATTGCATTGTTTCCAGGGGGAGGTAGAAGATTGTTTGCCTTAGTCTGTTTTCTATTGTTATAACAGAATATCTGAGACTGGGTGATTTTTTTTTTTTTTTTTTTAAGTAAGAGGGTGGTTTGGGGATCATAGTTCTGAAAATCCAAGATCAGGTCACTGTGCCTGCTCAGCTTCTGACAGAAAATCAGAAGGGCATGCAAGCACAAACAGTAGGGAGGAGAGGAGACCAAACTCCTGAAATAGTGAGCCCATCCTAGTGAGGAAAAGAGTCATTCCTGAGGACGGGTCTTTATGACCCCAGGTGCCTCTTCCAGGCCCTGCCACCTTCATCTTATTACACTTCAAGCCAAACTTTTCGATGGGGCTAGCCCTGTTACAACCATAGCACTGGGCTGTGGGCTGCTACTCACAAGTCTTCAGTCGGAGGTGCACCTGCCATCTGAGTCCCCACACTGGAGGTAACAGACGGTTGGCATGAAAGCACCTTGGTAGGCATGCACCTTTATAGCTTACCATTTCTAAGAGCTGCCTGAACTCTGCTCGAGAGAAACGAATGTCTTTGTTTTAAAGAAACAGAATACACCAGGCAGTGTTTCCAGGGGGAGATAGAAGATTGTTTGCGTGAGGTGGGGGTTCCTAGGCAGCCATCTTGGTTTATGTGTGTGTGAGGTGAAAAACCTCATTTCCTGCAAAGGCATGAACAAAGCAAGCACTTTGGGCTCATTTGACCTCAAGTGATACTGAGAACTCAAGACAGGCTTCTTCCTAAACTGCCTTGTCTGGGAGGCTTGGGTGAAATGTTCATACTCTTTATTGAGTTTTCTGCAGTGTCATGAGGCAGTGAACAAATTTCCATGCTAAGTGATGTGACTGGACTTAAAAGAATGAAAAAATGACTCATTACTACTAGGGATGTAGCTCAGGGATAGAGCACAGTCCAGCCTGTGCAAGGCTCTGGGTTCAAAGCCCAGCTCCTGAAAAAGAATATATATTACATATGTGTACATATATATTATAGGTATATATATTATACATGCAGGTGAATATTACATGTGTATATTTTGTGTGTGTGTATATCTCATGTGTGTATGTATTATACATGTATATATTACATATGTGTATGTGTATATATTTGTATATATGTATATAATTGTAAGGATTTTATTCAGTGGTAGAGTGGTTGTCTAGCATACACAAAGGCCTGGTTCAGTCCTTAGCACCAAAAATGAAGATGTTTCATTCCTGGCCCTGAGTGGGTATGCCTTTTCCTCTCTATGGAACCAAAGGCCATTGTAGTATATGTCATTAAGGACTGAGGCATGCAAACAGTCTCAGGGACCCCTTAGACTGAGTCAAACTCTGTGCTGACTGCCCTCCTAACCTGTGAGTGGTCCTGAGCCACAGATACCAACAATACCTATGAGATATTTTTCTGTTCATTCTGCTTGCATGGAACATTCTGCGAGTCCCTCTGTGGTGTGGTGGAAGTCTGGGTCCATATCCACCTCTGTCCTTTGACACTGACATCATCAGTTGGTTAGCAATGTAGTATAATATGACTCTTATTTAAACATCCATCCTTGCCCACTTCCCCCCCAAAAATAATAATAATACCATCTTCCTTGAAAAGAAGTGCTTTGGCATAGTAAAAAATTTCAAACATCCATTTTGCAGATGGACCATTTTGTTAACTTAAAAAAAAAAAATTTAAGCTGAACCATGTGGAATGCTCTCCTAAGTGAATATTATTGTTTACTAGGCTTCCTATTCCATCGTATGACATTTTATGATAAAATATCAGTAAGCTCATAAAGAACGCTGTTTTAAGGCCCATAATCTTTCTAACCATAACAAGAGGACAGTAAATATATTGTAAGAGAGTGCGATGGAAAAATGTGCTAAAGTATTTCCATAAATCAAATGTAGCACTTTGGCATTAGCTAGAAAGCATTAATGTTAGTAAATTAGAACCAGATGATTTTAAAATAGAAACTTACATAACTTGACAGTAAGCTTTTTTTTTTTTTTCTCCAGCACAAGTTTATCTCCTTGAAGTTTGTCTGCTACTGTAATAGGTATTAAGAGTATTTATCTTTGTGGCTCCCACAGTGCCTAGTGTTATATTGGGCAATTAGTATTGGTGGAAGGGCGAATGAAATCTCAAATGTCGACCACAATTAACAAGCACAAATTAATCAGCAAGGAAATGTAATGCTGACAGCTCAGTAGAGCTGAGACAAAACAGGTGGAGGGAACACTTCTGCTCTACACCTAATAGACTAATGTCTTGCCTTCGCTTTCAATGTTAAAGGTGTATGTCTTCTGTATATCACCATGCTCCGAAATATAGCCACCCTGAAATTTTGTCACTTCTCGCTCTCCCATTACACAGTGTTGTGATGGATCTGGTACTCCGGGGCCGGGCTTGGAGTTCATCACAACACACTGACTGAATGCTTTAATCTCTAAGGCCTTACAAGGGGAGGCCACATGGAGTTCGCATGAAGAAGGTGCTGTCCTGGCCCTCTAGATGAATGCGTTCTGGTAGACACGGTACTTCCAAATGAAAGAAGCTCGACTAATTAGGTTAGGGGGAAAATGTGTTCATCTCCTTATGAATAAGATTGTCTTAGAATAGACTTCCGACATGGTTAATCTAGGATCCCACGCACCAGAATCTCTCCATCTTTCCATTCTTTATGTCTCCACTCCATTTGTGTGTAAACTCGTCATTTCTTCCTATAGGCAGTAACACAAAGAGAAAAAGGTACTCACTGCTGAGTATAGTTTAAAGAGAGAGAAAGAGAGAGAGAGAGAGAGAGAGAGAGAGAGATCTTTCTTCCCAGGGTTCAGTTACAAAATCTCAAAGAAGACCTCAGACTGATTTTCTCTAAGTCACATGTCAAATTCTTGAATAACTCACTATGGACAATGGTGTGTGAAGGAGCAAACATGTCCCAGTGGTGACTGGAAATATCCACAGAGAGAAGGGAGCTTGTGATGCAGTTATGGAAGTTATAGAATTGATGTGGCTTAGGAACTAAATGTATATGGGAAGGAAGATCAGGAGGGGATTTGGTTCTAGGTGACTGAGATGTGTCGAAACAAGAAATAGAATGACCTGAAGACGCTCACAGCAATGTCATATATGTGTTAGTCAGAGTTCTTCAGGTAAACAGAACTGGGGGAGGTGATGGCGGCAGTGGCGGCCAAAAAAGATAATTGAAATATTTAACATAAGAACATGAGCCCTTCTCATCTCCTTGTTCCTGTAACATTAACAGAGCACTGCACTGGGAGTCACTGGCTGGGATTGCTCTTGATGGTGAGGACAGAGACGGGGCATGGGGATATGGTAAGAGGCTAGGATACAGGCTCTCTCTCTCCCTCCATCTCTTCTCCCTCTTCCTCTCCACAGTGATCAGCACTGGGGAAGAGTTGGTCATAATGGGAAGATTCTGAAGGCTTTTAAGGCTTGGGGAAGTATTCACAGTCTTCCACAACTCTAAAATGCAAAACTCTCAAGCATTTACCTAGCTCATTTGGCAGCAAAGCTCCACTAGATTGGCACACAGTGATCTCTTCTTCATTTACCCACGAATCCACTGAAAAGTGAATGAATCTGCCCAAGGAATCAGCCTCTGGTCCTACAGGGAGCCTTTGTAATCTGGAATATATCCTCTAAAGCTCTTCTGAAATCTGATCTTCTAACTTCCTAGAATCTTCCGGCTGCCACTGTTTTGAACCAGGAGCTGAGAGTGCATATGTAGAGTAAGAAGATGTGAAGTTTAACAGTGTGAAAGGGAGCAGAGGGGACACAGGATTGCCGAGGAGTTGAATACTGAAGTGGGCTTGTCTGGAGGAGGGACTTTTATTTTGATAACTAAGAGGCATGTAGGTAATAGCCTTGAAAATACAGTCAGTATGTGGGTGTTCCACATTCTCCATTCAACCAACTATGGATTGGAAATGCTTAGAAAGAAAATTTGCATGTCTATTAAAGATGCACGGATATGTTTACTTGTTATTCCCTAACAGATTATCACCTATTTACATTGCATTGTGGATAATGCATAAACTGTCTAGCAGGGATTTAAAGCATACCAGACGATTACACATGCTAGGACATTAAAAAATATTTTATTTATTATTTTTATGTGTATGAATGTATTGTCTGCATGTATGTAAGTGCACCCATGTCCTGCGATACCTGCAGAGGTCAGAAATGTCAAATTCCCACTAGAGTTACAGATGGTTATTAGCTGCCATGTAGGTGCTGGGAATCGAACCTGGATCCTTGAGAGAGCAGTCAGTGCTCTTAACCGCCAAGTCATCGCTCTAGCCCCATGCTAGGACATTTTGTACAAGAGATTTGGGCATCCATGGTGCCCACATGAGTTCCTAGAACTAATCCCCCTAAGACACTGAGGGACATTTAGGAATGGGAGATCAAGAGCGGTGGCCTCTGCCCTCCAAGGTCAGAGTCTTGTTTCTTGTCATTACTTTCTAACCTTTCTAAGACCCGAAGCTCCAGCTCAAATTATGAGTCACGAGAACCACACGCATTGAAGTTCAAGGAAACTCTCATAACACCCCCGTGTGTCTACATATTCAAGTCTGAAATCACAAAGTATCAAGACTTCGGCAAATTAAAGGACCTTATACTTAACCCAGTAAACCTCAGTGGTGAGCCCGAGAAAACAGCACATCTGAAGCCTGCCTGCTTATTAGCATAGCCTCCCTTTGGCCCTTCATAGACAGAAGGGAACGCCTCCTTATTCCTCAGCTTCTGTGGGCAGAAAGGAATGCTCTGTCTACACTCCACTGTGCAAGATGAGGGTGGACACTGGTGCCCCCGCCACTGCCCAAGCCTTGGATCCGTGCCGGAGAGGCATTCTTGTAGCAGACAAAATAAAAGATTGCTGATAGCTGAAGCCCTCTGTTTGCTTTTTTAAATGAATCAAACCCTTCAAATGCTAGGCTGGAACCAAGTACTGTGTGCTATGCTCCCCCCACACATTCTTCTCCTCCTGCCCCCTCCACCAGGCTCTGCATGGCTGAGATTCCTTTCCTCATCAGCACCAGCAGGCAGCAGGCAAATGAACTGGACTGGCCAAACAGCCCTGAGGATCTAGATCAGGTCTGCAGGTGTTTACTGGTGATATAGGGACATGGAACAGGCTTTCTCTGAGGCCTGGGACAGCTGGGCTTTTTAGGGCCCGAGGGGAAAAATGCATCTTCAGTATGTAAAAAAGAAAATAGCTGACCCTGGGAAAGTGGTCATTTAGGATTTCAAACTGACCCCTTGCATGCATTATCCCTCTACCAGCACCTGCCCCAGAGTTACACCGGTTGCTGGAGGTGGAAGGTGAACTTCAACAGCCACTGTGCCCTGGAGATGGCAAAGCTTAGGAGTCCAATTAAAACAAACTATTCAGCCCCACCCAGGAGCATGGCCGAGAGTCCACAGCCTAATCTACTTACCTCACTGAGACAAGCACTAGGCAGACTGGGCTGGTGGAAATAGGAGGCCTCTGGGGTGCTCAGGCCCACCAGTCTCTATTTTTTCCTTACAACTTCACCTCTTAGTTGGTTCTCTCAACTAAGTGCTAGAGGAATCCCACAACTGCTTGTCATGTTTCACAAGCGCTGACTGAATTCAAGCTGTCAATGTTCTTTAGTTCTTTGGGGAAAGAAAAGATGGCAGTTAAGTATTCCAAAGTTACAACTGCACTGATCATGAAAACTTCACAGCTGCAGAGTTTCCAAAGTCTAGTCCCGATACTGCCCGCAGTGTAATGTGCTGAGGTTTATAGATGCTTGACTGGGGGACTGCATGATACCTATCTTCGCAGTTTATCAAGGACTGAGACGCACCAAGACTCTGAAGTCTAGCATTCTATCCTTGGGTAAATTAAAAGTCACCCGGAAGAGCCCTGTACGGAACACAAAGAGCAGCTGAGAGTCTGGAGAGGTGGTAGGCAGGTCTTTTAAAGTACTGTGTATTTTCATGTAGCTTAAGGCAAACTGAATGTAAAGGGGCAGTGAGATTCCATTAAGTCACTCCTGTGTGGTACCCACCACATCATACACAGATTTAGAGGGATCATTTCCAGTCTATGGAGTTTAGAGCCCCACATGGTCACAGGTGGCTTGTCACTGAGTGAGAGGGAGAAATCAAACCAAAAGTAATCCAGGGACCATGAATCAATGCACCTTTTCAGTGCATGTCACCCCTATCAGCTTCAACATTGTTCCAGATGTAGAAGGAGCTAAATTCAGAGCCAGATGTACATTGCACTATTGTAGAACAAAAGTCAACACTTTTTCTGTGGAGGATCAGATAATACTATTTTATTTTATCTATTTCATGTTCATGAGGGTTTGTTAGTTTTTTTGTTTTATGGATTTTGTTTTAAGATAGGGTCTCTTCTCACCCATGCTGACCTTGAACTCATTGATATCAAGATTGGGATGGAGCTCCTGATCCTCCTGTATCAGCTACCCTGGCATTAAAGGCACTTGCCACCATGCCTAATTATGTTATTTTTCTTATTTGTATTATATATATACATATATATGTTTATACACACACACACACACACACACACACATATATATATATATATATATATATATATATATATATATATATACACACACACACACACACACACACATATATATGTATGTTCTGGAGGTTTACCAGATCAAAGCAACCACTCAGCCCTCCCTTTGTAGCTCAGCAGACAATATCTAAATGAAATGGAATCATTGTGTGCCAATAAAACTTTATGTGTAGACACAGAAATATGAATTACACAGCATTTCCATGTTTTGAAATGTGATTCTTTGGATTTTTGCCCCCAGCCACTAAGAATGTAAAAGCTATTCTAAGCTTGTAGATACAGAACTGGCAACAGGCCTTATGTGCATTCTGAAAAGATGCATCTCATGTATTTTTTTAATGTTTTTAACAAATTTAAACAGGATATTCTCAAACATAAGCCTTTTCTATTTTCTTCCTGGGCACTAAGCTGAATGTGGAGATAAACATATGTTCTCTGAATTGTAGTTCCTTCTTATTCAGACAGCAAGGACTTAAATACCTATCAGATATAAGGGGATAGTGGTGATCAGCAAGTGAACACCCCTGGTCTGGAACTCACCCCAAAGCTGGAGAAACAGATGTTAACACATCATCACTATCCAAACATGGAAAAGCCCTTCAGTAGATCTGTGTTCCAAGTACAATAGGGCATAGTCAAGGGAAGGAGGGATTAGTTCTGAAAGGACGAGGTAGGCAGCGTGGGGGCTGTGGACAAGCACACACAAAGGAATTAGTGTGTTAGGCTAGGCCTGAGAGCAGACAAGGAGCATTCTCTGAGGAGGGACCCATCTGGGCAAAGCCAGGAAAACAGGAGCCTGACCTTGGGATCGGTGAGTCCCCCAAAGGGACTAGCAGTAGATGGGAGGGAGGAAGGAAGGGAGAAGAAGCCAGAGAGGGAGAGTAAGTTCTAAGATAGTCCACACCAAGATGTCCCAATTCTAAAGGTTATGAAACGTGGTCTTAATGTCATCTGCTGTGTCTTTCAGGAATTAAATAGGTAATAAGGTTGAGGCTAGATTGAGACAGAGATTTCAAGCAAGGAAATGGAAAAGAATCAGTGGAACAGATCAGGAAGAGTCAGGAGACCAGCCTAACAAGTACAGATTGTCATTAGGACTGAAGCTTCTGGGACCTGACCTGGGGCCCCAACAACTCTGGGCAGCAGCTTCGTCCTCTCTATGAGGGCTTTTGACTGGATGTTTTGCCAGGGTCCTTCCAGTCCCAGCTCACAGGTTCTGATTCTGAGACCTTAGGCTTTGCTCTTACACAGCAGCCATGTATGAGCTTCCTGAGTTGTGGATAGCTTCAGCACCAGCTAGATTTCCAACCGTCGTCCTGTCAACATCCAATGGCTACTAGAAGAATCACTAAATGTCATCAGGTGGCATTTCCTTGGCTCTTGCATGCACTAGGACCTAGGTAGGCAAACAGCAAGGAGGTGATACGGCTGCCAGTGGAGACAGCTTCCAAAGAGAGTTCTGTTGAGTACAGGGTGGAGTCTGAGCCCAGTTCTTTGGTCCATTCTAGAAACGTACCCATGGCAATGCGGTCTCTTGTGTAACTCCATTATGTAGTCTAGTTTTAACACCTTAGATGAGGAAGGGGCTGTTTCTCTATCATTGAAACAGTTTGTGTTTCCCCAAAGAGTCTGAAAGGAACATACTAAATAACTCCAAACAGAGCCACTAGTATTTGTGTTACTTAAGCTGCATGAAGATCACAGCTTAATACTTTAGCTAATAGCCTGCTGCCTTTGAGTATCTGAACAAGGGGCAAAAACAGAGAGAAAGAAAGAAACTTTCTGCTCAGAACACACCTGTGGCTTCCTGTCAAGCTCAGAGCTCTTTCCCACCTACTTGTGACCCACCACTCGTCTCCCTGTCCTGTGTACCTTACACTGCTTGCTGTTCCTAACACACTGAGCTCATACTTCCTTCAGTCCTGTCCATGTGTCACTTTTATCCAGAATGTTCTTTCCTTAGATTTGGAAGTGGTTGAATCCCGGGGGTTATTCAGATTTTGTTTAAATACTGCCTCCTTGGAGGACTTTCCCTGATTACTCTATCGAAACTAAGACACCCACACACCCTCCATACACACACTGCTCTGTTTTCCTCTGGAAATGTTCCCTGCTGTATGTTTTCTTCATAACCTTGTCACTACAATTCATTCCATTACTTTTTCTATTCCTGTTAGATGTGTAAGCCCCACTAGGGCAGGAACTTTGTCTGGGCTGCATCTATCTAGCCCCACACCCCTAGAAAAGTACCTCGATTCTCCAGAGATAATTGTTAAATAGAAAGCTGCCTATGGGAGGATTATACACAAATGAGGGGATTCCTCCACCAAATTATAATGTCATAATGTCAACAACAGCCTAACATTAGTAACCGCTATTGTTGCTATAATAACTAAATATTCAATTCATAGCACTAATGATGTCACAAGAGGACTTTGGAGGTGGCTCACCAGTTAAAAGCTCTAGCTGCTCTGTCAGAGAACCCAGGTTCGATTCCCACCACCCACATGGCAGCTAACAACATCTAAAATTCAAGTTCCAAGGGATCCAATGCCCTTTTCTGATCTCCACAGGCATTGGATGACATGGGTGCACTTACACACATGCAGGCAATCCACTCATACTCATAAAATAAAAATAGTAAATAATAATAAATAAAATGATGTCATAAGATACAATAATATAATATATAACAAAATCAACATTAATAGTACTATTAAAAGGATAATCATAGGAGCAATGAGCAACCATTATTAAAGTCTGACATGTACCTAATACCATTAATTCCTAAAGACATTATTACATTATTTCATTTGTTCTGCCTTATAACCCAGGCAGGTGAGGATTAGTATGTTCTCAGTTTTATACTTAAGGACACTAAAGTCAAGAAGTTAAGAAATTTGTGGACATTCCAAGGCAAGAGGTTCACTTGATAGAAATCCATCTCTCTAGCTAGAGAATGAAATTTCACAAAGGCCTCACACAATCTTCAGGAACTCTTTTGCAACATTCAGGAGGAGTAAGATAGTTTTGCATACTTGACAATCATCAAAGGAAGAGGGAGGACTCAGCCTTGCTGCTTAAGAAGCCAAAGGAATGTTATCTCCATCTCCTGGAGGTTCAAGACTCATCTTACAGTGGGAAAGACCTTTGACTCATTGTCCTCCTATAGCATCTAGGTAGACACCAGAAACACTTCCTGCAAACTCCTAATAGTGCTCTGAGACTGCAGTACTACCAGGAAGATCCTTGCACCACAGTGTGCTGCATGCTTAATGTGTGTCCAAAATAGACCTTGCAAATCACAGGGGCTCCCCTCTTGCTTTGAGACCCAGGAGGGAAAGCCACACAGCCTGGAGGAGGCCTGAACAGGTATGTCAGTCTCACCACAGTGTCACACGGAAGGAATCTGAGCTACAACCAACTGTGGATTCAACTGTAAACCCCACATTCAGAAATCACTTTTGGAGGACAGCTGTTCTCCTGTTCTTTTTGCTTAAATCATACAAAAAGTTTTAATCCAAGGGGGCGGAGTCGGGGGGCGGGAGATGGCAAACTGATTCGGTCCAGCTAAGGAAAAAAAAAATAAGGGCTGATTTTTCCACCCGAGCCGAGCAGTCTGGCTGGAACTCATCCCATTCGCGGAATAGTAATTGTCTGGATGCTCTAAGTTTCAATCATGAAGGCCAGGGAAAAGGAATTTCTGTCTTTCTCCATAGAAATCTGGAAATGGAGCCTCTGCTTTGCCAGAGAGAGTCTGGTCTTCTTTTAACCAGGCTTATCAAACAGTAGGGTTTCCCCTGGATAATAAGTCTGAGTAGGTTAATGGGTCATCTTTGGGAGAGGTCAGAAGGAAAAAGTCCCAGTGTCAAAGTTGGAGCCGGTAATTGCCAGCCGTCAAAGAACAGAGCGTGGGGTGAACAGTGGTAATGTATAGGAGCGCTCTACAGGACACGCATAGGTTCCCACCTAACCTTTATCCTAAGCAAAGACCGCGAAGGTGGCTGAATATATCTGACTCTCCTTTTTGTGAGGCCCGTAAAAGTGAGGTCAGGGAAACCCTGGTGCTAGAGTGCAGCTCAGAGTTCCTTTTCACTAAGGGAGAATTGTATCCCAGCTCCTACCAGGCTGACGTTACAAAGTGCTTTGAACATTGAAAAGAACATTTAAAAAAAAAAAAAAAAATAAAAAAAGAAAGAAAGAAAGAAAAAAAAAACAGTCACGGAAAAGGGAGGAGGAAGGAGAAAGAGAGAGAAAGAGACACACAGAGAGATACCAGCAGGGGTGGTTAGTAAAAAGAGGGCCTGGAGACAGAAAACCTTTTGTTCATGTAGAGATTGTGAAGTGAATGGCTTTGAAATAAAATGGGTTTATGAACAAGTTGCTAGGTCACAGGAGCCTCGACTGCTTTGTCAATTGGGATCCTTTAAAATTTAAGTTGGTCTCTAAAGGAATGTATCCCCTGTGCCTTGTTCCTCTTTTCATTTTAATTTTACAGGATGGTTTGGATCGGTTCCTCAGTTTCTGTTTTTTTCGTCCACCCTTTTGATAACGCGAAAAGAAATGATCACATTACACGCTCTTTGTCGGGGTGTTTCTGAAGTTAGGGGTGGGCGGAGCCGAGTCAGTACCTTCCCCCGCCAGCCAATGGCAGGGAAGTATGTAAATGAAGCCCGTGATCTGCCTGCCTCAATCTACACTGAGAGCTCAGAGTCTCTGCTGAGAGCGCGGGGAGACGGTGCTCACTTCTAGCTGGCTCTGCGCTCAATGGAGGGGCGGACACTCGAGTGTTTAAGGCTGTGTGACTAGGGTGGGACAAGGGCTCATCTGACCGCCGCCGACATGAAGTATAAGGTAAGAGCGCCTTTTTTACCGGGTCTCCCAGGAAGCTGGAGACAGCTGTGCTTGTGTGTGTCCGCGTGTGTTTGTGTGTCTCCACCGTGACAGCTTCTCTGCAGGAACCCCTTCTGTGCCGGGGAGGAGGCTGAGCTGCGTCTAGTTCCCTGGGGTTGGCTGGCAAATCAGAGATGCGCTTTCGGATCTTTTGGGAGTTCACAGTACACCGCTCTGAAAGTTGCTCCGGGCGGATGTGGGGAGAGGTTAGCCTTGGAGCCACTTTGCATCAGCAGCTGTAGATCTGAGGGTGTCTCTGTCTGACTTGCATCACAGCACGCAAGTCGCAAGTCTCAGCGGCTCCCATAGGCCTAGCCAAAGATGCCCTGGGGAGCCTTAATAAAAGGAATCAGAACTGCTGAGTCTCCGGCTGACTTTAAAAAGCAGTTTTTCAGCCTTAAGCAGTCGATCTGGAAAGGCGCCTGCTCTAGGCACCTTTGGTGGAAGAAATGAAAAAAACGTAGTTTCTATTATAGGGCCAATGGCCGATAATTCCGGCATCCTTAGATAGTTTGGCTGTATGAATAGTCATTTCTGGATGACACTTTTACTGGGGTTTGAATGGGGCAGAAAATATGAAGACCCTGGCTGACTTATTTTTCCTGAAGCTTACAGAATGTTGTAGTCATAATATGTTGGCAGAGCTATTTTCCAGTGCTTTTTTGCACCACGGTTTCTGAATTTACTCTTGGCAAAATGATTATGATTTGCTTCGCACATCCCATCTTAGGCAGCAAGCAGTTTCCAAGGCATTGACAGAGTAGCCGATCACAATGACTTGGCCATGGTTTTTTGTTTGTTTCTTCATTTGTTTGTTTGTGGAAAACAGACAGGAGTCCCAGACTTCTAAAAGAAAGTGTTCTTACTAAAATTAATTTCAGTCAGGGGATGTATGCTTGTTGATTGACGAGTTGTATCAATTTACAACCTTAAAGTTTGACCTAGCTAGAAGTTAACATTACTTCTCTTTGAATTATGTAGCCCATCCTATTTTTGATAAAAGGCTGTAAACATTTGATCTAGCTAGTAGCCACAAGCTAACCTCAGTGATCAATCTTTTGTTGTTGTGAATTGTTTTCAAACACTGTAAATCAAAAATGCCTAATTTTGCACTGTAAAGTGTAAGTAAGAGTTTTGAAAAGGTTCCAGCTGTCTGGAGACCCAGGTATCTGTTATGGCCCCAGGATCAGCTTTCAGTCTTGTACAAAGGTGGGGAAGAAAGGTATGGTCCTGAAGAGTGTTGCTGGTTGACTTCAGGATTCAGTGAGAAACACAGCCTTCTACCTGGCAGGAATAATCTCTTTTTGAAAGTGCTTCACCCCACATTGCCAATTCTCCTTGCAAACCACTGTCAGAATAACATGTTATTTGGCCTGGAATGACTGGGTGGAGGATTCCCTCTTCTCCTTGTTGTTGAATAAAAACCAACTTGCAGAGCAAACAGAAAGGTGGTTCAATCATTTATTGCTGGAATGTTAAATAGCTAAAGTTAGCATGGAGTGCTACAGTCCAGAAAGTGACAAAGTCTAGAGTCACTTTGATGCAATGACCTCATCATGTTTAGCTTTGGTCTTTATGGAAAGAAAATCTCATGGTGACTGCTCATGGACCCTGCAGTGAAGAAAGCCTTTCATTTGATGGGTCTTAACCAGGGTTGAACACACTGCCAAAGGTTACTAGCTTGTAGACAACTTCACCAGCAGAAATGCTGAATCCCCCAAGTAGACAGAAGAAATTTTGGCACCGTGGTCAGTAGCTGAAGCAAGCCACTTTCCCTTTATTTTAAGTCTAACCATTAATGGCAGATAACTTTATTTCAGGAAAGGATTAGAGAAAGTGGCAGAGCGATAACAACATCAATAGAGGTTTAAATCTATGATGATTTACTATTATTATTTACATTTATATTGTAAATCTACTACTGTGTAGTAATGCTTATACTCATTTTGAAATCTAAAAAGTTTTGATGCAGAAAGACTAAGTTATTTTTCCAGTAGAGCAGCACCAGATTCAAAGTGATCTGGCTCCAGGACTCATGACTTAACCAGTATCTTTCAGCCCTCTAAAACATCCTTCTGACTAGTACATTCTTGTCCTGGAAAGCTCCCTCAGGATATATTTCCCTTTTGTTTTTCACATGGTACTAAAAGCAAAATGAAATTGGCACTTATTTGCTTAATTTGAGCTACTTAGATAGCAAAACCAGATCATTATGAGATTGTAAAATCCAGGAGTTGGGAACCGTCTCTAAAATACTATGTTGCTCCTTAAACTACGAATTTAGCACAGGCTTAGGAATGGGTCACTGTAAGATTTATAAATCAGGCTTGAAAGGGTTTTGGTTTTTTTTTTTTTCTTTTTCCTATTGTTAACCAGATGATCTGGTTAAGCTACTTCAGAGATCATAACTACAGAACACTCAACCTCCACTCACTTTGTCCTTCAAATACACAGCTCCAGGCAGCAAGCAATTATTTATAACTGTCAGGGGTGGGGGCGTGGAATGCAAACCACTGCTTTAGGTAAAGTTTCTTGTTTAGTATGCATCTAGCCTGTTTTTATTGTACCTATGGTTTTATTTATTCATGGGAAGGCTATCAGAGTTATTTACTGTTCCATCTCTCTTAGGGGAGATTCTATCTGATAGCAAATTGCAAGGGCTTCATTTGTTAAGCTTTCACACAAAATCCCTTTAAAATATAGAGTATGTTACCAGTGTTTCAATGACCTTCTCTTGTTTGTCCATTGAAAGACCTGAGGATCTGAAGGTGGCTGGTAGTTTTTGCCCTGTGTCCTGAAGTCTAGAGACCAGTTCCAGCCCCTTGTCTTTAAGCTCCACCCACAAAATGCAAGCTGAACCTGAGGCCCCACCCACTTCATGCCCAGACCTGGCAGGTTAGGCAAGTGCTGTGAGAGAGCACCTCTAATGGCTAGACAGCTTTTGTGGCTTTGTCAAGTTTTGGAATCCCTAAGTGCCAATTGTAAAAGTCTAAAATATTGTCTGGTATACCTTACAGAAAAATTCACTCATATATTTTGACTTAAAACAATATAAGGTATGGATGGAACTTGGCAATACACTTAAGAAAATCATAATCTGAAATCAGATTCTTGTGTTCTAGTTGAGTGGGGGCAAAGTAGTTCAAGGAAATTAGAAGCATCTAGTGAAAAGCTTCCAGAGAGGGACTTAAAAACTGTGTTTATTTTCTCAAGCTGGCTTAAGAGAAAAGTTATACAGGGCTGTTGATATAGCCAACATGGCCATCTAACCTACACAGATCTTAGTTCTCTTTGCCTTGATATTTTGGCTTTAAAATCTTTTTCTCTGAAGGACTTGTTGGACTCAATTCAAATTTAGGATTTCTTCCATCTCCACCTGCTTTTAAAATGTTGTATGATGTCTGTGAACTTAAGAGATCCAGGGGTTGTCTTGAAAGATGTTAACTTAATGATTTATGAATCAAATTTATTTAGCAAAAACATTTCAGAACTAAAGGATCTTCCACAGATGAGTCTTTGTCAAGTTGTAGGTGTTCTCATAATACCAAATTTAGCAAGTTGCATGGTGTACAACACACCAAGAATGCTTTAGTGTCCTCGTCTTGATGGCGTATACTCCAGTCCTGGTCTCAGAATTTCACAGGTGCTTTCCCATACCTTCCACCCCAGTCTGCTGTAAAACAAAACAAAGCAAAACAAAATTCATATGCTTCTCTTTTCAAAGCCCTCAGCATATTCTGTTTTTCTTTGTGTCTTTATAATGGCATCCCATCTTACTTTTTCAAATGAGCATTCCTTATGCACTTCTGATGCCACCCATCTGTAGAGCTCGCCCCCACCCACCCACTCACATCCTGTACTCCTTATCTTGACCTTTCCATGGACTCTGCTGTAGAGAGTCCTGTTCCTTAGCTGCTCCCTTTCATGAACCTGTGACTCCGTGTGTACGTGACTTGAGTTACCTATCACTTCCCACTAGTAAAGTCTCCTCATCTATCCACTCTGTAATCAAAGCCTAAACCTTTGTCTCCTATAATCCCTGAAACAGATCTTACATTTTCACCTCTGCCCTACTCTGTTAACACTACCTTACTTATTAACTCCTTTCAATCAAATCACTATCTAAATGATACCTGTAATGAACTCCAGTTTTAAGGAAACCTTATTGAATATAAGCAGTCTATGACTTACTGGTATGTGGAGGCAGATGGACAGACAAGCCCTTAACTTGAAAGTATGATCTATGATCTGTTGACCTTGAGTGGACAAGGACTTGGCTTTATATGCTCTTATTGTAGAAACAAGATGGAGTGTGGGCTTTGAAGAAAGATGATTCCATTTCTTGTGGCTTAAGGCTCTGTGATCTTGGGCAAGTTAAACTCTGAGCCTCAGGTTTACCTGTAAATCTAAGATGGTAGAACTGCCTTATACTATTGTACTAAAGCCTAAGCTGATGTGTAAAGTTCTTATCCTAGATCCTGACACATGGTGAGTAGACAATGAATGCTAGCTGGCCCCAGGTCTCCTTGTAGGGTATGTACCCAGTAGATACTGAAAGGATAGTATAGATTTCATGACAAGATTATATCTAAATCCCAGTTACTAAATTAAGATGGTTGACTCCATAGGCCTGAATGGTGGAAATGCAAATCCCAAGTATAGGAATCCAGTAGCGTACCTATAGTACACTGCCCCATGTGCCAATGCGTTCAGATCCCCAGAACCTATGTAAAAAGCCAGGTGTCACTGTGCACCCCTGTAACCCCAGTTGCCTGGACTTGCTGGTTACCCAGCCTAGCTGAAAAAACTGTGAGCTCCAGTTCAGTGAAAAACTGAGTCTCAAGGGAATAAGGCGTAGAGGGTAGAACAGGACACCCAACATCCTCTTCTAGCCACTGCACAGAGTCATGTACACTCATACACATATGGGCACATATCCCATACATGCACACACTACACACACACACACACACACACACACACACAACTTTTTACTCTTAACAAAAATGGTATAGATGTAGTCCACAGAAAGTGAGTTGGGGGTATGTGAGAAGTTCAAGATCCACTGTCCTCTGTCTGTCCTTCAGTCACAGTGACGTCAATGTAAAGTAAGAGGTCTTGGGTAGCTATTTTTAGTCCATTTTAGGGTTAGAAAGAAGCAGACAAATGCTTTGGAATGCCAGCCCCTAGCATCATGGCACTACTCCGCAGAAACGTATAGACTTAATTACCAGGCCTCCCTGCCAAGACAAACGCAGCAGGGCCCTTGGGAAGAAATACAATATTTCCAACTTAAAATGCCAGAGTGGAGCTGCCGGTTTCCTAGGCAATAGCTGATTGCAAAGAGCATGGGCACGGAAAGAAGACAAAAACCCCCAAAGCCCTGTTTATACTTCGTCAGCAGCACCCCCTCCATCTTATTTACTTTGAACATTCCAGTCATCTCCCTGCAGTAGCTCTTACTCGCTAATGAGGACTCTGCACGCCAGCGAGCTGCAGCCCGGCCTGGCTGCCAGGACTCTTCCTGAAGGATCTTCCTTGTGAGATAAGTGGCCTCCTTGGAGACCTTTTCCACCCCAGACTGGAAAAGATAAATGAATCTTTTAGAGGGTACTTTTAGTAGACAACGCGATCTGGGTGACTTGAGGAGTAGTATCAGGTATGGATGGGACTGGCAGTCCAGAGAGTGTGGTGACTTACTGATGGTGAGTTGACAATTGTCTGTCATGGCTGAGGTGGGGCCTTCGAGTAGCTGATCAGGAAGATGTGGAACTGGAGTTTGAGCTCCAGCACTTGGGAGGCAGAAATAAGAAAATCCCTGGAGCTCACTGGCTGGGCAGTCCAGATAAATAGGTACCTCCAGGCTCAGTGAGAGACTCTGTCTCAAAAATAAGGTGGAGAGCAATCAAGGAACATACCCGATGTCACCCTCTGCACATACATGTACGTGTACTCATATATACATCTGTACACACATACACAGACACACAATACTGCCAGTGCTGTGCTTTCTGATACATTTGCCCTGGTCCTACTATCTCTACTAAGTCCCATATATGCTTTTAAATATTTTCTCTTTCCACCAATCCTCTCCTCAACCACTAATGGGGTTTAAATGCTGTCGGAGTACATGGCTCACGGTCCTTATTCAAGCCTGGGTCCAGTAATTTAGAAGTGTGATATCTCTTGGCCAATCTTGATGTTACAAATTAGAATCCTTCTTGCTATTTCAATATGTCGAGGTAATGGGTATGTTGTAAAAAAAAAAAAAATGTTCTTTGTATGACATGCTAACGTTTGTGCTCGCCAGAAATAAAGATGAAACCATGAATATGTAAAACACAAGCCACAAACATGCTCGAGAGTGCCTCCTGAAATTACTTTTAATTCCTTTGTTTATTCTTGTGGGGGGCGGTGAGGGGCTGAGGGTCATCTGTGAGGCTCCATGGAAAGTTACAGAAACCAAAACGCATGTCATGTTCGGATTGGAACCACATCTTCCCTTTCATTGACGCGCTGCATGTAGCTTCAGCAGTATGTGTGACCTGTACCGGTTCAGTGCTCTTGAGGCAGAACTTGGCTGTGTTCTGTACTTTTTGAGTTATCTGTGAGCACGTTGATTGGAGTTGTTGATTTGTTGTGCTTAATGTAGCTCAACACCCCACAGGCGATTTGGCTGAAACCCATCTAAGTCTTCTCTGTTTTCATGGCTCTGCTTTACACTTACAAAAAAAAAAAAAAAAAAAAAAAAAATGATCGAGTCAGCCAAGCATGGTGGCACACCTTTAGTCCCAGCACTCAAAAGGCAGAGACAGGCAGATCTCTGTGATGTTGAAGTCAGCCTACTCTACGTAGTCTACAGAGACATTCCAGGCCAGCTGGGGCTACATAGTGAGACCCTGTCTCAAAAAATAATTTTAAAAATTAAAATAGTACAGAAAGAATTATTTTGGCCTCTATATCCTCCAAGGACCTTTCCCGCCCAGAACAGCAGTAACATGCAGGCCAGTTCCAGGGAAGGGCAGACACACAGACTGGTGCACACCTGGTCTTCTTGGAGATCGTTGTCTTTAACGCTGGTCATCTGCCAAGGCATATATCTGCTGTTCCTAGTTTTCTGTAGCATAGCTCAGAGCTCAGAAGAAAGAGAGTCCATGGACTAACACAGACAGCAAAATCTTTAGGCCCTATCTCCTTGGAACAGAACTTCAGTGCTGGCCTATGAGTCAAGGGTCGTCTTCACTCCAATGTAATATGCATGACTTAAATGGGATGTGGGGACAGAAACAACAAAAAACACAGGTGGGCTAGATAGAGCCTGTTCTTCCTAATTCTGTTCACAGTGAGGTAGACTTCTGGATAACATTCTATGGGCCAAAGGCCATTTTGTCAACCAGAAAGCATATTCATTGCCCCAATCACAGACACCTATTTTACCTGTTTTCCTCTTGAATCCTAATTTTAAACAAGGTATAGATCCACTAACAAGAAATATATTTTCAGGCCGATCTTTTGTTTTGGGGGTTCTGTGGGGCTGTATCCATGTTTCATAAACCAAAGAGTGGGACATATGGTCTAACCATGGGAAGGAAAGTTTGAGGACACATGGTCACTCTACAGATGGTCAACATAAGCTGCCCCAGAGATCAGTCCACTGTCCAAGGCATTATCCCATTTTCCTTACAGCAACACTTTCTAGGAGATTCTCTAAGAGCCTTTTTAAAACAAAACAAAAATCCCCCGTGGGTTTAGCTGGGTTCTTCAGATCAGAGTCATAAGTAACATTTACTTATAAATAATGAGGGGCTTCTTTCATGTCTCTGTGGAGGACGGGCATCTTTGGAAGTGGAAGCAATCCTGTTTTGAAATGCTGGGCTTGTGCGGCACACCTGCCTGAGTGAGCACTGAGGAGGATTGAACTTCAATTGTTCTCACTTCAAACCTGGTCAGGTAGTTCCATGCCTTGTAGCCTGCAGCGTCTTCTGTAGCCACCCTCCCACCCTCCCTTATTAAGATCTTAATTACAGATGCAACTTAATTCATAGCTGACGGGAAAGAATTTCGCTCTCTGAATTGTGTCTGTTTTATGGTGTGCTCTCTGAATTGTGTCTGTTTATGGTGTGGCGGGTGTAATAATCATGATGAGATCATTTCTGGTTTGTTTTCTTTTGCTAGATGGTTTTTGTTTTTGTTTTTTTCTTGAGTGGGAGGATACAGTTCTTAAGACTTGACTGCCTGAGCTCATTACAATGCAGCAGTAATGACTCTGCTCAGGTCTTATACAGCCTCTTTCTTGTGAAGTAGTTAGAATATTTTGCATATGTAACTTCACAAGCCCTGATAATATTTTTATGAAGAACTTAGTTTATTGAACCCACTTTGCAGATAAACAGATGGTTGTCACTAGTTTTACAACACAAAGATTGAGACTAGATTCTCCTAACTCAGTCAAGTACCCATCTCTCTGGCCGAGGCTCAGAGTCAACATTTAGAGATGAATAATTCTCATGTGGAGGGCTGGAGACCAGTAGCATCCAGATTTCTACCCACAAGACTTCAGTAAGCACATGCCGTGACAACCAAAATATATCTCCAAACCTGGACTATCCCACGGCTGGACAAAATCTCCTCTACTTGAGATTCGCCTTTACTATTCTCTTCTGCTTAAAAATGATGGCCTTATTGGTGCTATGCACTGGAAGCACAAAAAAAATACCCCCAGGAAGTATTTGCCATAATTTTAACATGACTGAGGTTGAGCTTAATGTAACAGATCTTAACCAAAAACTAACTTCCTCTTATAGGATTAGCCCCAATTTGTTCACCAGAAGACCACAAGATACTTAGAAGCATAAGGTCTCACTCAGGTCAAGTGTAAAACCCTCAAACCATCTCTAAGAGGACTGCTTCTCCCAACCTTGTCCCAGGCTTCTCTCTGCAAATGTACAGTATCTTGGAATATGAAACTAGACCTTTGCATTATAGAAAGCTGTTATTCTGAAGAACGAACTGAGAGGGTATATATTCTAACTTTTCTGAGTGTGGCTCAATGGCAATGCTGTCAGCATGTGGCTCTTTCAAAAGCTCACAGGATACGTAGATAATAGCAGACAGTCACCAAATACAGATCAAGTGACTTTGGGAGGAAAGGGTTCCTACGGGTGTGCACATGCATATGGACGACAGTGGTCTGCCTTTGGTGTCATCCATCTTGTTTGAGTCAGTATCTCTCTCTGGTTTAGGGTTTAGTGATTAGGCTAGACTGATTATCCAGCAAGCTCCAGGGGTCTACAAGTCTTTGCTTCCTCAGCACCAGGATTAGAAGTATAAACCACAATGCTTAGGTTTCTAATAGGTTCTAGGGATTAAACTCATATTTGTAAGATAAACCCTTATCAACTGGGCTATCTCCCTCACCCTCTCTGGTAACTTCAGGAAGAGTCCCAGAAAATGATAGCATCCCAGTTTCATTAACTGGGTTCTGACACAGTTTGCCAACAGGGGTGTGTATTTACATTAGTGTATTTAACTATCCTCCTTGAATGCAAACCTTGGTGTAGGAAGGTAATGTCCATGAGAATGTCAAAATAGGAGGATCTTTTCCTACTTTCAAATATATATTAGGAGATGTTGTAGCTTGTGCATTTTGAGAAGTGATATCATTTTTGGAAATATACTATAATGGATTGGAGTCTCCCACTCCTTTCTGACTTAATTCTCATTTCTCTTCCCCTAGTACCTGGATGTTAGGGGGATTTGTCTAGACAGGCAGATAGATATGAGCTGGTGCCAGCATTGTAATGCTGGCTAAAATCCAAAAGGTTGTTTTATTGTTAATAAAACCTATCTTTTGGGTGAGTGGGTGTCAGGACTTCATCATTATATGGCGCCTGTCAGATTTATCTAAAGACAGAACTCTGAAAAGAGTTTATGCTTGCCCCATGTTTTTGATCCTTTGCCAATATACTGTATTGGAAGCTATCAAAAACCAGGCACCTTGGAACAAATGCTTATAAATTCCAAGGCTTAATAGCAACAGCTCTAAATTTTAAGATGGAGTAGTCTCCGGAGAGGCATCCTGGTCCAGGGGGGAAATCTTAGCTGGGGAGGAGAACCAGATGTGATCTCTGGCTCTGCTGTTAATCTAATCTCTGACCCTCTGGGATGTAAAACAAAAAGACTTACTGTGTAGTGAGTACTGGTCAAGTTAAGAATGACTTCTAGGTTGAAGAAGGATAGGAACCTAGGTTTCTATTCATCTTTAAGACCTTCAGTGTTATTTAAGTAAATCTTGGATTGGAGAGATGGCTCAGCAGTCAAGAGCATTGGATGCTCTTCCAGAGGACTCGGGTTTGATCTCCAGCACCCATATGGTGGCTAACAACCATCTGTAACTCCAGTTCCAGGCGATCCGACACCCTCTGCCGGCCTCCATGGGTATTGCATGACATGGGTGCACGTACATACATGCAGGTGTTACACTCATACATATAAAATAATAGGTAGATAAAATATATTTAAAAAAAGCTGTAAAAAAAAAGACCTTCAGTGCTATTTAAGTAAATCTCAAAGACTATAGACAAGTGAAAATTGAACTCTTAAATACAATAGATGATAGGATAGACATAAAGATAATTTAAAATGATCATTATTATGAAAAGAAGCTAATTCATTTTTACTGACTATTGTCTGCTGTCAAATGAATTAAAAAGTTATGAAGACTCACTCCTACCTGCGCCACCTACTTACCCACCAATTTGTGATGTTTCTTATATAAAGAGAAGTTACTGTCTTAGGATTTTGTTAGTTTCATGAGAAGCAAATCTCAGGTTAGGAACATTTCTGTCCTCCACCAGTCTTCCTTTTTATCTTTAAATTGTTTATTTTTATTTATCTATTTATTTACTTTTGTGTGTGTGTGTGTGTACTTACAGCATTTATGTAGATGAAGGTCAGAAGACAGTTTTCAGGGGTCAATTCTCTCCTTACACCATGGGTTTGAAGAAAGAAACTCAGATTGTCAGGGTTCCCTGGCAAGTGCTTTTACCATCTGGCCAGCCCATCATCAATCCTAAACCACAGGAGAGGAGATGGCAGCCACACAGATGCAGGCAAGCAGCAGAGCCAGCATTAGAGGAAACACTTTAAAATTTTTCAATTCTTTTTTATTTTTGTTGCAGAGAGTATGCCCTGTGTATACAGGTGCTCATAGAGGCCAGAAGAGGGCATCAGATCCCCTGGAGCTGGAGTTATAGGTGGCTGTGAAATGCCCAACATGGATCCTAGGAACTGGGTCCTCTGGAAGAGCAGTATGCACTCTTAACTGCTGAGTCATTCCTCCAGAACCAAGAGCAAATACTTTCTAATTTCCCAGTTCTGTTGCCCATATCTTATGGCCCAAATTTCTAGAGCTATCAAAAGAACGCTGGTTTCCAGATGGGTTCTCATCAGACAGGAGCCAGCCAGTGTGCAAGAGATGTAGACGCACACACCAGGGGTTGATGCACGTAGGGATATGAATGCTGCCTTGTCAAGAGAACCTGTGGGAAGCAAGTGCACAATATCCTCTTATCTTAAGAAATGTGTAAAACAGAATACAGTTGTCACTTAAGTTTCCAAAACTTGGGGCCTTGGGGTGAAGTGAATGTCTTAAAGATGGGCAGAGGACTAAAAGTTACTTTAAGATTTAAGGTTTAGTGAAAGTATTTTCCAGAAAATGTGTCCATGTGGTCCACTGGCTAAGAGTAGATTGTGGTGGGAAATGTTGAACTGGCCTCTCCGATGGTCAGAAGTTTGACCGGTATTCCAAGGATCTGGTGATCCTGATGTTGTCTTTCTGCGAGCTGATTCTGGTCACCAAATGGAGGCATGTTAGAAAGTCCTGGACGATTGCTCAGAAAAGACATTGCAACAGGCCTTCTCTTTGAAATCCTGTACCCAAACTTTTCATAACATCAAGAAGATTCAATGTTTTTAAAAATTCAGCATTCCAAATTTTCATGCATAAGAACAGAAGTGTAAGCCAAGCTTCCAAGAATTTAACTCCTGACACTTGGTAGATGTCCATGGTTTCTGGTTATGGCTGCTTTCCTCTGGGCAATGCCAGGTACCTCCCATTCCACCATTCTCATCGTTGAGGTGATGATGAGAGGCAGGAGGGAAAATATAACCAAAACGGTTTGACTCTCCTCAGATCGGAGCTGATTTTTGTCAGTGGGGACAAAAGCACAGGAGCCTTTCTTTTCCCCAGTGTGCCCTGAGGCTGACCTTGGCCATGTTCATCCCTCAGCAGCTTCCTTCAGGACCGATTTCCTTGACAACAGCCATTTCCTCTAGTGGGTCTGTTTCTCAGGCTCTGGTCTCTGAGTGCCTGTGCGTGCCTGTGCTGACGTCCACTGGAGCCAATGCTTGGGGCATGGGGGGCTGGGCACAGGAAAGTCATGTCGTCAAGAATGAGACAGCCCTGAGGCATTGGCACGTTTTCCTGCATAAATATAGAATGAAGTAAAAATAATGAGAGGAAGCCGAGCGTTGATGATGCTATTGGTCACAGCGAGTGACACACCAGCTATTGTGTCCCACTTCTCTTCAAAGAGCAGGTGAATGGTCATGGAAATTCCACGTCACACCTTGCTATATTGGGAAAGGCAGATAATTTCCTTGGCACTAGTAATAAGCTTTCTTGACATTTTGATAACAGTAGGGAAAAAAGAGTGGGGGAGGGGAGTTGACCGGGAAGGCTAGGGGTTGTCACGTGACTTGAGCTCTCTGTACTGCCAGGTCTGGCCAACTCTATGGTTTGTTTTAATTTCCTACTCCTCAGGCATAGCTTGAGAACAAGGAAGAGCAGAAGCAACTTTCTGGTGATGAATGTGAATGGTGTGCTCTGTCACCTATCACGCTGCAGGAAGGCAGGGAAGGCTCTTTAAAGAAGCCATTGTATTTCACGTGGCTGGGGTGGTCAGTTCCTCTTGGCCTTCCTGTTTGCTCAGTAGTTGTGAACAGCAGGTTCAGGGGGGTCAGGCTGCCCATCTGCGTCACTGTCCTGTTTGAATAGGGAGGGGCAGGCACTTTCCTGCTGGCTGTCTGTCTCCCTTATTCTCAGGTTCTGAGGCTTCAGTGCCTTGTATTCAGCATTTACCGTTCTGCTTAGATCTTCTGTGGCACTCCAATCTGAAAATTAACCAAATGTCTTGCTGAATTCTCAAGAAAAAGAACTCCACTGTTCCTGCAGAGAATCAAAAACGCAGAAGCCAGAATCCACTTCAGTTCAGCAGACGCTGAATGAGTGTGTGTTTTGTTTTAAACACTAGGATAACATTCTGGAAAAGGAGTCAGGAGGAGTCTCTGGACTTAAGTTCACAGTTGGAATGGGTGCTACAATAAGCCATACTATAAAGAAACAGAGCCAGTGAGATGGCTCAGCAGGCAAATGTGCTTGCTGCTAAGCCCGACAACCTAAACTTAATCCCTGGGACCCACATGGTGAAAGGAGAGAACCAACTCCCACAAATTATCCTCTGACCTCCACAGGCTGAGCACGTATGTGCACAAGCACTTATGCACAGGTGCTCCCCACCCCCACCCCACGCACGTATACTCACCAAGAAACAGTTGGACAGAGAACCAAGAACTGGAGGGGAAGTGATAGGATGGTTTTTGGAAACTTATTGATTCTGTTTCTATGGAAGATGGGCTCTAAGGTGAGGAGAAGTCTGAGGAGAAGAACCAGGTGAGAAACACTAAGTGCGGAGAGCAGAAAGAAACAACAACAATAAAGCAATCCAGCTGTTAAGATCCGCATTGGGAGTGAGGTTGAAGATAGGGCCCAGACAGGTCAGTCAACCTCAGGCCAGGTATCCGGCTGCATGCTGAGTTCGCCAACAGAGCTAAAGCAGGAAGAAAAGGTCTTTTTCATTTGTTAATTTTGAGGTGAAGACTCACTGTTAGGCAGTCGAAGTGGAGATGAGGACTAGAGTGTAGAAGAAACTCTAGTCTGCAATGCGGATCTGGTAATACCTGCATTCAGATGCCTTCACCCAGGGGACATTTTGCTTAGAGCTCAGTGGGACAGAGGGGAAATGTAAAAGAGAGATCTCTTTGGAACATGGCCATTTAAAAGATGGGAGGCAGGGATCTATTAGTGGAGAGGATAAGTTGTCAAAAGAAGAGAAAGAACAAAGAAGTGGGATCTTGGAACCAGGGAAGCCAAATTAAATGATTTCCAAGAGAGTTTAGGGTGAGACTGACAAGCAGGGCCCCCTTACGTTGGATTTATGACTCTAAATGCCAGTATTTAATCTCCATTAGAGCCACTATTACTGAAGATTTAAGGGTATAAACCTGGACCCTGGAGGACTTAACAAGGTAGGTTCCACCACCTGTCTTCAATAGGTCAATTAAAGAAACAAGCGACCTTGAAAAGCAGAAAAAGATTTATTTATTCTACAAGGTCACTTTGGAAAAAAGGCCAGTGTGATCCAGTCCTCGTTTTCTGTGGCACTCTACCCATGAGGCTTACATTTACATAGAAAACCAGATGTATGCCTAATTTAGCAGTCTGGTTCAAGGTGTGGTCCTGTCTATCACTAACCCATCACTATCTCCGCTCCAGTCTCTCCTGCACTGTGGTCAGACAACTTGGCAGAACTGTGTGAAAACAGTTTCCTGGGAGACAAGTTCCTCTTCTGGCTGGCACCAGCTCCCGGCTTTTCCTTCTCCCAGCATGAAATTCCTGGGAGAATTCCAATTTCTTTGGGTCCATTGGGTCAATAACCTGGTAGTCAAAGGGAGAGCACACGTGTCCCTGTCTCTTTAAAATATCTTCCCTCTTTCAGGGGTGTGACCCCAAGGCTTTTGTAGCATGTTCATTTGACTTTAGTCAGTAGTGTCCTGATTCAGGACCTGGAGGAGGAGGTCAGGTTTCTTATTCAGCCCTAAGATCTTGCCAGGTGACTTGGCCAATCATTAACTTTCTGAGCCTCCTTTTTCTTAGCTGTCTGTTAAACAGTTGGGTTCTAACTCTAATATTCCTTCTGACTTTCAAACTCTGCCCTGACCCAACTGCTTTTCTAAGTGCCAGTCTCTGGAAACTTCTTGTCCAGCTGGGTATAGAATTACCCAGCTCTCTTATCTCTCCTTGATTTGTTTCTGTGTTGGCCTTGGATAAATATCCAAGGGGCTGGGAGTTGAGAAAAAGTAGATCTTGAATAGACAATTCTGGTGTTTTCCTAAGATTCTCAGATAATGAGTTTCTTTGGGGCCTCAGGGAATCACACCTTTCCTCTAAAGGAGAGAGTCCCCCTCCACTTCTCTTTGTAGCGGGAATTAACCCCTGACTTACTCCTTAAAGAGTTAATGCCCTTTGGAGTAAGCACGCTATGCTGACTTTTATCTTTGTTGAACTTCTCTGCCCTAGCACCAACTACAAAACACAGAAGTGACTCTCCTTGCCCAAGACTTTATGATGTAGTCTATGCTACCAGATCTAATGGGCTTTACACTTCCAATTAACATCATCATCATTATTATTTTGTCTTAGAATTTCTCTTGGATGTAGCCCATGGCTTCACTATTGCTGTCTATATGGAAATAGTCCATGGGAGGTGGTGGAACTCTCTACAGATTCAGAGCAGTGCTTTGAGATGCAGTTCTTAAATGTAATTGTGAGGGAGAGAAATGCCAGATATGCACAGACAGGATCCTTAGAATAGGACCAAGTCTTTTTTAGCATTTTTAGCATTTATTGATTGATGGGGATGGGAGCACGCCATTGTGCCTGTGTGGAGGTCAGAAGACAACGTGCAGGAATTAGTTCTTCCTGGGATCGAACTCAGGTCTTCAGACTTGGTGACAAGCACCTTTCCCCACTGACTGATCCATCTTGTCGGCCATAGACTAGGATCAGTTTTTTAACTGAGAACTGACAGGAGGGAAGCGAGTGGGAGCCGAATGCCACTCAGCAAGTGAATAAAGGGCTATAGTGCCTTGCTGAGTCTCCAGGTGTATTGAAGCAGTTCACTTGAATCCACTTTCCTCAGCCTCACGATAAACTCAACTGTTCCCACCGGGAACTCACCACAGGAATGAGGAGCATAAGACATACAGGGGAAAGTACTCAGCACAACAGCTGAGATCCCAAGAGGCCATTTCCACCATAAAAATGGGGATTAGGTTATCTTCAGAACCTCTTGTGCAATGGATTCGAGCCCAGCAAAGACACTGAGTAGGAAAGCTAAGGTGGCTCAGTGTCCCAGAAAGGAAATCAAATCAAGAAACCCCAGTTCTGCCCATCTCTGACACCAACCATGTAACCTGTGGGTTAAGGATAAACTGACCTCACCAGATTTGTGTTCTCATCTGTAAAACAGAGCTCCAGGCCCACGTGATATCTACACTCTCTGCAGCTGGGATCTCCTATTTAGGAGAGTGACTAGGTATAGACATCAGCTGTCTGTAGCTTACACAGAGGTTAAATAACTCAATCCTGTTGAGCCAAAGCTGAGAATGCCTACCAGGGTGTAAATGGGTATCATTGTCTCTGGGGTCCTTGCCCACCAACAGCTAGGTCAAGTTCTTTCTAAATCCTGATCTCTGGAAGACTGAAGCAATGTCATGGGCAATGGAGCAGGATAACTCATCCGCACTGCCCACTTCTGCGAGGCTGAGGGGGCTCTGAGGTTCTCCTAGGAGCATCTCCTAGGCTCACATGCAAACATGAACATGGTGCTTGCCAGGCCCCAGGAAGGTTACCGGGACAGAAGACAAAGCACATCCAGCAGACTCATAGGGGGATTTCTAGCTGCCTCTAATCAAGCATGGTCCCGCTCTCCACTCAGCGCCTCCTGGTGTTCCAGGACTTGGACCCAGCCCAACCTTGAACGCCTCCTGCTGCTTCTGGCTGATTGGTCTGCACAGCCTTTGCCTGCCTACTGTTTTCTGTTTTCCAACTTTCCCTTCTTTGAAGCCAATATAATTGCACAGCTATTGACACTCAGCTCCCATCGGGCTGTCCCAACCCTATCACTTTTGATTTCATCTAGGGGCTTACTTCCCAGCCATTCCCAGTTATTGAATGGTCCAACAAACCCAAGCCACCAGCTTTTAAAAACTTCCTAGCTCTCTAATCCAGTTCAGTGCTGCTGAATTCCTTTCCCTGAGATCATTTTGGTATGAAGGACCAGAATCTGGTCTTTGAATTCTATGCTCTTTCTCTAAAATCACAAAACACCCAAAAGACAGAAGAAGAAAACTAGAGATTTTTAACATCACAACACATTCTTTAATGGATCTCAGACCTAGGATAGGATATTGCCTGATTTTATCTTTTTGTATTTGAACTCTGAATTGTTAGAGGAACTCAGTGCTTCCTAGACTCCTATAACTCCTAAGTAAAACCTTCACCTGAAACAAAAACTCCTAATTCCCTTCTAGTTTTCTTTACCACTTTCCTATGGAGGTCACAGAACTCGTCTCTGAAGCATTTCAATACTGTCCTTGAAGATTATCACAGAGTTCCTTGGGGATCAGTATTTGTGGCTCTATCTCTCTTCTTTAAGTAGTTGCATTAAAAAGAGATTGGCTACCCATCTGTAGTGATGTGTGCTTTTAGTCCTAGCATTCAAGAGACAGAGGCAGGAGGATTTCTTGAGTATAAGAAGTTGAGACCAGCCTGGGCAACATAGCAAGATGCCATCTCAAAAATAAGTAAAACAAAGGAGAAGGAGAAGAGGAAGAGGAGGAGAAGGAGAATGAAAAGAAGAGGAGGAGGAGGAGGAGGAGGAGAAGAGCAGGAGGAGGAGGAGGAGGAAGAAGAAGAAAAAGAGGAGGTGGTGGTGGAGGAGGAGGAGCCATAGAGGTAGAAAAGAGAGAATGAGAGCAAGAGAGAGAGAGAGAGAGACAGAGAAAACTTGCCTAACAGTAGTAGAACTGGATCCCTTCCAAATTCCTGACCAGGCAGAGCCTTCCCATACACTGCCACTCCACAGTAGGGAACAGCACACAATGCGAGTCCTGTGGTTTCAGGCATAGTTGAGAGACATATGATTAAATACATGTCTATTTTAAAGAAATGAAAAGCATGAGGCTGAAAGAGCAAGTCCACATTTCTGAAGAAGAAAACAGGGAGGCAAGAGGCCAAAGGAAAACGGCCTCTAAGTCCACAAATACGTTATGGTGTGAAATAAAGTCACAAGCATGCTCCAGCCAACCAGCAGTCCTTTGTACTGTAAATGATTCCCCACCACAGTGACGCTAAGTGCATCCAGACATTTAAACGGCATACGAGAGAGGTCAGTTTTAGTTTTTCCGATGCCTGCCATGGGTTTTCCACATGCTGAGGAGGGGGCAGGCCTGCAGGACTGGCTGCCAGTGTACTGGGAATCTTCACAGCCTTTGAAAGGCTTCCAGGAATGTCAGCGTGTACTGCCTGCCCACTCTTTGCTCAATGCCTACTTTAGCTGTCTGCTGAGGACTGAATGTGCCAGACAGGCCTTCATACAAAGACAGAGAGTGTTCTGAGCCCATGAAAGGAAAGCACAGCCTTTTAGACATGAATGGTGAGATTCAAGAAGTAGGTGACTAAGTGGCAGAACGAGGAAGAGCCCTCTGAGACAGGAGACCAAGCGAGAAAGAGTTGGCATCTGCCTACGTGGGAATGCATTCCTGGTACCTCCCACTGTAAGATCTGGAGACAGATTACTGTCACTGTGTCCCTGCTTGGTTATCATAGTAGGTTCTTCCTGTATCCAAGAGCCTCTTAATCATAAAAGATATTTTAAGCCCTGCCAAGGTTCGATTGAATGTGTTTCTGTTTACATTTCGATGCGGAATATATATTTCTGCTTGTAATGTGTGTCATTTAGGATTTTCTTTTACTTTTCTGTCTGCGGTATATGAAAAAGAGAAAGATGTCCATTGTGGTTCATCTGAAAGCTTGGAATATTTTTCGCCTTAAGCTCACTTTGAAAAAGTTAGAAAAATGCTTTGCACGGTGACCCCTTTCCAGCTCTTTAGCATGGCTAGCCTAATCCTTGGCCAAGAATCCACCACTGGAGGAAAGATGTCTCCTGGGTTTTGAGCTTTCTGAGGAGGCAGTCTGATGTCATTGGTGGCATGCACAGTATGGATGTATCTGTCTTCTGTCTGAACCATCTGTTTTTCTTCTTACAGGCTATTGTTCAGATGTCTTCTCTTTTCCCAGGAACTGTGCCTGTCCCTAACAGCATGGGTTATATAGGTGTTAAAGAGACTGACCTAACATTGTGACATGATTTCTCTCTTTTCTTTCCTTCCTAGAATCTTATGGCAAGGGCCTTATATGACAATGTCCCTGAGTGTGCTGAGGAGCTGGCCTTCCGCAAGGGAGACATCTTGACTGTCATAGAGCAGAACACTGGTGGACTAGAAGGATGGTGGCTGTGTTCCCTACATGGCAGGCAAGGTATAGTCCCAGGCAACCGGGTAAAGCTTCTGATTGGTCCAGTTCAGGAGCCCTCTTCCAGTCACGAGCAGCCTACTGGACCCATGCACCAGACCTTCACCCAACAGAAACTCTATCAAGTGCCAAACTCACAAGCAGCATCTCGTGATACCGTCTACCAAGTGCCACCTTCCTACCAGAATCAGGGAATTTACCAAGTACCCACTGGTCATGGTACTCAAGAACAAGATGTATATCAAGTGCCACCATCAGTTCAGAGAAGCACTAATGGGCCCCACCTAAGTAAAAAGGTAGGTGACTCGAATTTTGTTCCTACTTTTCCTCCATTCATTGTATTTGCAGTCATAGAAACAATCCCCAATGATAATTAAAACCTGCTAAAGGAGCTGGAGAGATGGCTCAGTGGTTAAGAGCACCAGCTGTTCTTGCAGAAGACCTGGGTTCAAATCCCAGCACCTACATCACGCTTAACAACCATCTGTAACTCCAGATATCTGATGCCCTCTTCTGTCCTCCATGAGCACTGCACACACAGGTGCACTTACACACATATAAGCATAACACTCATATATATATATAAAATCTGCTCAAAAGCAAACATACTAAATGACCCTAGACATCTTTTTTGCATCACTGCATCACTCTTCCATTCATCAGTCAACAAGAAAATATTTTTGAGACACAGTCTCATGACAGGCATCCCAGGCTGGCCTGGAACTTAAGATCCTCTTGCCTCAGCCTCCTGAGTACTGAGATTACTGGCAGGTGCTACCACACCTAACCACAAAACTTTCTTGAACTACCATGTGTCACGTACTACTGACCCACAGCCACTGTAAGCTATAAATCCTTCTGGATCAGACCCATTCATAAAATTGTATCTCTTCATTTGTCTGGTAGGTCTGCTTCTAGACCCAGATTCTTTGCTTAGATGGTTTCCAGTCTTCTTATTCCTTAAGTGGTATAGGCACCAGAAATTACTCAAGTACAATGATACAGCAAGGATCTTTTACTTGACCCAAAGCTAACTCATGACCTTATAGGCCTGTAAATAGACCTTGTCTACTAAGTCATTCATTATAGAATTATAGGCTTAAAGGTTGACCTGTTTAAAACACATGGATACTAATGGGTTTAGGAAGACTCCACCTCCAATGTCCTTGAAATAATTCCTATAATAGAACCCAAACCAGGGGGAGAACGAGGCAGAGCTTGGATATTATTTAGGAAAACGTCAAATTTCTTTTAAAAATGCAAGAAACGCTGGGCATGGTGGCACATACCATTAATCCCAGCACTCGGAAGACAGAAGCAGGTGAATCTCTGTGTGTTCCAGGCCAGATGGGACTACACGGGGACCCTGCCCCCAAAAGAGCAAAATAATAATAGCAATACTAATAATAATGTATTCATCAACTTTTCATCATTATTACTAAATACCAGAGACAGCTAACTTTTATAAAGAAAGAATGTTTATTAATCAAACTCAGAGTTTTGGTGGTTCCAAGACCTTCCTCTGGCAACAGCTGTCATCTCATCCTGACAGAGGTACACCTGTGTGTGTTTGTAAGACCTTATGGTATCACATAGAAAGTCATAGCAGATGATTAGCATCCCACAGTCTCTCCTGAGGGCACTCCCCAATGACCTCAAACCACCTACCTCTCAGAGGCTCAACTACCCAGAGACAAAGTATTTAATCACAGGGGACTCTCGGGGGATACTCAGACCATATCCAATCCATTGTGGGTAGGGCGTTCTTCAACACCTATTATAATCCCAAACCAGAACAATTTGAGATGAAGAGAAATGAGCTTATTAAATGATGAATATTGAACATTTCATGTATTTTTGATATATGTGATACAGGGATGAATTCGAGACTAGGCAAATCCCTCACAGTGCTTGCACTTCAGGGAAGGAAGGTCAGGTGGGTGTATGTACTAGGAAGAAAATAATGACACTGGACTTAAGAAGACAACAGGCAGAAGCATGATGATGCTTGTGTGCCCATTACAAGGGAAACATTTCCCTTTTCATTTGTCAGAAAATTCCACTGGGTCCTTCAAGGTTTTGGTACTAAGAATAGACTCATTTAATACAACAAGAAAGCATCTCCAAATTATAAGAGAAATGATGAAGTTAAATACCAGAAAGATCTATGACTCTTAGGAACACAAAATATACACAATATAGATTATACCTCACTCACCTCAAGAAATTCTACCATGATGTCTGAGTTCATAAACATATATAAATTAGGTAATATCTGTTAGCATGATATCACCATCTTTTTTTCTGCCTGTTTTTTAAAGGGGCAAGGGAGGGTAAGGTTTACTGTTGGATTCCTTAAAATAACTCAGAAATGCATTTCTTAATCAAGTTCTATGCAAAAAGCGAGTTTTTTCTTAACCAAATACATCTCAAGGTCACATAATCCAAGTTAGGACTATTAGGAAGAAACCTCTAAGAAGTGATGAAAAACTTTCCGACTGTACTCTCCAGCTTAGGGATCCTGGCTAGAAGCCATAGACTGAGCCCTGTGACCTTCCAAAGTCCTTCTCACCCCAGTGATTTCATTTCCAAAAGGGAAAGCCAAGCCTCGCCTCTGTCCCCAGAGGGGACAAGAACAGTTGAAAGGTGTATCTATAAATAAGTAACTTCTCTCATTCCTAGCCTGGGTTGCTTGTACCTTAAAAATAGCTCTCCCTCATCAGAGCCGGTTCGAGGCAGACGGAGGAGGCCAGAACAGGAAATGCTTGGCTGAAAGGTAGTAGGCTCAAACTTTCTTCACAGTTTCTTTTGGCAGGAAGGTGACATGTTTTCATTTGTAGACTAGACCTTTTCAGTTCCAAGTCTGGGAAGCCTGAGGCTTCAGACATCTCCCATTGCTTGTGCTGGAGGCAGCCTTCTCCATGGCTCTTCGGTAGAAAGCAGAAGCTGGGATCCCGCCCCTCCATTGATGTCAGGGGCTGAGGTCCTCAGGTGGCTCTCGGGCACTCCTTGTATTGTTTTGTTTCCGGACTTCCACACTCCGGAGCATTTTGTGTTTGGCAGAAAGGCAAGCAAGCGCTGCAACGGCAAAGCAACTTCTACAGCCTCTATGGGCCCCCTGGAGTGCAGAACAAACCAATCACTGGAGATGCTTAGAGTGGGAGGTTGTGCGGTGGGGGCTCCTGAGTGGTACGGTCCAGGATGGACCGGGCAGGCGAGGTGAGCCTGTCCTTCCCTGCCGAGTACCAGCATCCTCCACCACGCCCTGACCCCGCTTTGAGAGCAGCTGGGTGCCTCCGTGACTCCAGGTGTGTCCTTCCGGGATCCACTGGCTCACACCTGCAACGGAGGGACTTTCCTTCCCTTCCTTCCTCTCCTCTCAGCACTCCTCGTTGTCTTCTTCCCTTTCTGCCTTTCCTCTTTGTCCTTTCTTCCTCCCTCCTTCCTTCTCCATTCATCTTACCTCCATCTCTCCTTTCTCCCTTCCTTCCCTTCTTGTTCTCATTGTCTTTTCTTTCTTCCTTTCCCATTCTCTCCCTTCCTGCATTCCTCTCCTTCTCCGCTCTCCCCTTCCCCCTCCCGATCTTCCTTCCCTCCTTTCCTGCCTGCCTCTTTCCCTCCATCCTTCTGTCCCTCTCTCTCTCTCACTTTCTCTTCTTCCCTCCTTTCTTCCTTATTTTCTAACTTTCTTTCCTAGTGCAGATGGTTTATCTGCTAAGAGGTGGTTGTAACTTCTAGATAATAGTAACTGCTTTAAGGAGTCCGGGCAATGTCTTCCTTGCTGTAGTAACACTCAATAGGAATCTTACTCATAACTTATGTCAGACCCCGGTGTCTATACACGGGCATCAGATGTGGATTTTGTTGTCATCAATTATTATTTCTCCTTTTAGAAGTTTTATTGGCTTGCTAAATAATTTGCTCATTTTCCCTTTCAATTTCCCATCCATAAAATGGTGGTAAACCAGGGACTCAACGTTCCTGGTAATTTAAGCTTTGGTCTTTAAAAGATGTTGGAGAAAAATGAAGAGACAGTGGAAACTTGTTCTGAGTCACTGAAGCACAGTCTGCAAACTTTAACAAGCAAGACAGTTACCCAGAGAGGGAGGGATGGCCAATCAAATGCAGATTTCCAGGCCTGTTTCACAGACCCTTTTCCAGTAGGTCTGGATGTGGGCCTGGGGAACCTGCATTTTCTCAAGCTCTTCACATAGTCCAGTAAGAGGTAGCCTTTGACTACACTCTGAAGAGCACCAAGGGCCCGTGGAGGACTTGGATGTGTTCCAGTCTGATTGTGACTGGGACTTTCCGAAGTTCAGAATTCGCTCCATGTTGTTACAGACTGTGGGCTACTGGGGTTTTTATTCACCAGTGTTCTATGAATCACTTAAGGAAAAAAAGAAAAAAAAAAAAAAAAACATACAGTGAATTCTGCCTTCTGCCTTCCTGCTCTTCCGGAAACCACAGCCTCCACATGTCCTCCTGCATCCCATCTAAATGAACCAACAGCCACCATTTACATCAGCCTGGAGAGCAGGGGAGAAAGGAAGAGCACTCACACCCCATGTTTTGTGAAGCAGAAAGGTATGAACAGAGTGGGTTTCAGTTAGTCCGACTCCTGCTGCTGCTTCATGGTTTTATATCCCTCAGCCAGCTCCAGGAGTCCTCAGATGTTCTCCTTTATTTGTGAAGTGGGAATATGCCTATTCACCACAAAGGACTGTTGGGTGATAAAAGTGGGATAATAGGAAGCATGGGCTCAGTGTTTACCTTGTTGGAGCTTCAAGAGGCACCCACTCTCTTGCTTTCTTTTCTCCTTTTGCAGAGTTGTTTTGTTTTGGGGTTGTTTGTTTGTTTTTACAAAGGCTCAAGTAACCCCAGACTGGCCTCAGGTTCCATTCGTAGCTGAGAATGGCCTTGAGCTTCTGACCCTCCTGTATCCACTTCCCCAGTTCTGGGATTACTGGTGTTCACACCCATGCTTGCTTCATTTTGAATGTGTCTCAATGTACACCAAACACACGCACACATACTTTATTCCAGGTACATTTTGCTGAACCTTTGAGTATGTGGGTCTCTCTGGTTCTGCAAGAATTCTGCAGAGGGTGGCAATGAACCCGTGTTATCTGGAAACTTTATACACTGACAACTTTGCTTAAGTTTCATTAGTCTTCTGCCCCTGGGTTTTTTTGTGTGAGGCTGTTTTATTCATCAGATATTGTAGGCAGAATGCCCAGGGTCTGTGCAAAAGTTTGAAAGCTGAATTTAAACAGCAACAAGAAGAAAACCCTTGATACATTTAGCTGTGAAATGCGACGCATAAAACTACAAAACAGAAGTTAATCAACACTTAGACACATACCTAGGAAATGGCATCATGCAAATCACATTAAATGTATTCAGGATTCATAATCATTCTATTCCATTTGAAAACAATTTGTAAGTTAGATCTTTCTCACTTTGCAAAGATTTCTAAATATGTGTTAGAATTGCCAAGAACTTACAAGCAATTCTAAATTAAATGAGTTACTCATAGTCAAATCATTTGAAAAACTGAATTGAAAAAAAACGTTCTCAATGTTTTAAAGGGAAAATTCTACTTAATTTTGGAGTTTGGTTTGGGTTGGAGAGTCCAAACCTTCCAAAGCCAAAGGACTGGAAACAGCCTCATTCCTTTGCCTCACTGATCATCCCATTGCCACGGAACACACCCACTTCACACTGAAGCTCTTCTAGAGAGAACAATACTTTGCTCATATTCTTTTTTTTTTTAAAGCTATTTTTTCACTTATTTTGGTGGGTTCTTTGACATTTATTTATTTTCTATGTGGGTGGAGGGGGATCATATGAACCCCTTTAGTCAGTAGACAGCTTGAGGGAGTTGGTTCTCTCCTTCCACGATGTGGGTCTCTGGGCTCGAACTCAGGTCATCAGGCTTGGCTGCAAGTACCTTTATTCACTGAGCCATCTTGCCAGCCCTCACTGACCATTCTTTCAAATTATTGCTTTAATTTTAACTAACAGAATTATATTTGCTCTGCCTTCTTCGAAAGGTCAGTTTGAGCTACCTTGTAAGCTCTGGGAAAGCAGGAGAAATGCTGTGTTTTCTGCTATAGGCTGATGGTGCAGCCTAGTATTAGCATGCAGATACCAACCTGATGAATGAATGAGCCAAGTGGGAACAGGGAATAAAGTATTCAAGTTCAGTTAACCTGGAAGCACCACTGAAAGGTAGTTCTGAGCTTCTACCTACCCCCTCTCACTGTTCACATCCTTCCTCCAGCCCAAAACCACATGGAGTGGCAGAGGACACAGCCTACAGAGTTTCCCAGCAGAAGAGCCATGGAAAATGCACCACTCATTTTCTGTACACAATAACTGTGTTCTTGAAGCAAAATACAATTGATATTATTTTGAGATTAAAGCTAGGAAGGTAGTCCAGCCACAGAGCTCTTGTCTAGCATGCACGAGGCCCAAGATTTCATTTAAGCCATGCTTATAATCCCAGCATTCAGGAGGCAAGGCAGAGGCAGTCATATCTGGAGTTCAAGGCCATCCTTGGCTACATATGGAGTTCAGGATCAGCCTGGACTACCTGAGACCCTGTCTAAAAAGAAAAAGAGAAAAGAGAATTGTTTGTTCATGACCTAACCCTTGGGCTAGTATAAAAAAGGAAAGATTAGTAAACTCTTTTATAGTCACTCAGAGGAAAAAAATAGACTTTTAATATTGAATCTCAGAGCTTCTACAAGTGGTGATGATCTCCTTAGGATACCTTACTTCCTGTATTGTACCTTAGAACTCCTGATCATCCTTGAAAACTCACCTCTTCTCTTCAGCTTTCTCTCTGAAATCCAGTAGTCTCTCTCTCTTTTTCTGGTCCCATAAAATGTGTAGCCTTCACTGATATCCATGAGCCCATGAGCCCCTGAGCCCCTTGGGAATGGAATGAACGGCTGTCGTAATGGGAATGGTGGTCCAGGCTGGGAAAGCAGTGATTTGTGGTGGCTACTCAAAAAACTCAGTTGTTACTGAGGTTTACCAAGCCTCATGACATCATCTTTAGGGACCATTCCTACCTTCCAAAATAGGGCACGGCAAGCTGGTAGGAAATGATTCAGATGTTTTAGGCAGGTCTTCAGGCTCATTCCTGAAAGGTAATATAAGATCCAGAAATTCATTAGTTACAATGTCTGTACCTTCTTAGACACTGACTCATGACAAAGCACTCTCTCTCTCTCTCTCTCTCTCTCTCTCTCTCTCTCTCTCTCTCCCTCTCCCTCTCCCTCTCTCTCTCCCTCTCTCGTTGACTTAGGAACCAAAGACTTTCCTGTTGGCATTCAAGGCATTGTGAAATCTGGTTGCCCATAGCAACACTCAGACACCAGCCAAATAACTGCTATATATGATTTGTCTACTAACAAGTAAAACATAGATTTAGAGGAAATGAAAGTGCAGAGATGATGAACTCACCATTTCTTTTGTTCTCTTTCACTTTTCTCCATCTCTATCTCTATCCGCCTCCACCACCACCACATACATAGTCAAGAAGTCAACTCCAGGGCAGAGGCCACATCCAGTTTTTCCACATGTAAGCTTAATAAAGTACAACTATGTACTACTGTACATGTCTATATAAAGATAAACCTAATCAAACTTTGCCTAAGTATCTAGTTTGTGGGACTAAGCGAAGAGCTGAAATTGTACCTAAAATGTATCTCCTGAAGAATCAAGGTGCATTTTAAATCTTACACAGCCTTGGAGGTCCTTGGGTAGGGAAGGGCAGGACTTTATGAGCTCACTCTAAACTGAAAAGCTCTGTTCACAGACAGTCACCCACGCCAAGGGAATGAGCAAACCCTAACACCTCCTTAAAAATGAACAAAGGTCCTTTTTGTTTGGTCATTGCCAAAGTCTTCAGATTCGGCTGCACTTTGTCATAAAGCTCATAGATAATGCATATTTCTGAGGGTGCGTTAGTAACTTCTTATAAACCCACACCAAGACAAACACAGGTTAATCTTCCCTTTCAATGAGTTCATAGTAAGTGACTTACTTATCGGACTAAGTCCGTATACTTACTGCCTGCAATTTGATGTCTCACTGAATAGGTAATGCTCTCAGAGAGAGTGTGAGAGAGAGGCAGAAATGTTGCTCATTTTATGTAATGATGATTTAAAAATTATTTAAATAATTGTTGAATTGTTTGAATGCATCTTTAAAAAATATCACACTCATTTGAATTCATTGTACAAAATACAGAGCCAGAAAATGTCAGAAGTCAAAAGCACTTGGTTCTAAATAGTCCTTCCTAATCACTGTGTAAGATAGCATCCAGCAGGGACATCTAACTTTTTACCAATTACATGACATTGTCATCTATACATCTTGGGCCACATACATACCTTCCCTGGGATGCACACAGTCCACAGGGCATACATACCTGATTCTAGAGATATGCCTACCTGTGTGAAAGGACAGGTGGAACACACATTGAACTGTGGCTCTTCCTCAGTAATTAGACACTACCAGTAACTTCTGGAGAGATCTAAGGGACTATTCTTCAAAAGGCACCCACAGAGATATATTTTAAATGCCATAATTATATCTGATTTATTTGAATACGTTTTCTAACTTTTGGTTTTCTTAAAGCATGAAGTAGTTATTTTTTAGAATAGTTTTTATTTTCAAATTAACTGCATGACCTTTAGAGGTGTTGGTAAGTTACTCCATTTTATTCTGCAAAACAGTTTCAAAACTAGAGTATAAAAGTGACCTTAAAATGCCTCTGAGACTTTGTTCCATTTTGAGGGCATTATATATGCTGTACCATCTGATCCTCCTGACAGCTTTTGAGGTGTGCATTCCAGCACCCCCTTTTTCTACAGAGGAAAGAGCTAAGGGCTGAGAAGTTAACCTGCTGGAGTTAACTCACTGCCTCTAGCAGAAGCAGCCCTGGTCTTTGAGCGCACATCTGTCTGACTCCAACTCTAATGACTGTTACCTCCTGGCTAATACTTGGTATTGCCTAGAATAAAGGGACATATTTAGACACTTGTTAGCAATTCCAGCTCACCAGAACCCTGGGCACCAAGAAGCATCCTATTGGCCAGAAAGAATCCAAGTTGCTGCAGAAGGTTCCTACCTCACATTCATGGAGTAGTCAAAGAGCCGAGAGAACCTGAGTTAAGAGATGGAGAACTTCATGCCACCACATACACAGCCATATCTGCTCTCTGCTATGTGGAAACACCATCTTCAAAAATCACCTCGTGGAATTTCATTTAATAGGAGAGACTCAAGTCTTCTAGACTGGGCTGGCTCTAGATGGCATACTGCCCAAAGCCTCAGATACCTAATTTTCAAGCTGTGGTTCATATGTAGAAGTCACTTTCTCTGAGAGTATATCCTTGTGAATTTCTAGAAATTGTGTGCTGTGTGTTGCTATCACAGGCAACAGAGCACTGAACCCGGGACTGTGGGCTCCGGAACCTACTGCCCAAAGTTCCCACTCACTTCTCTTTTAATGGGCTGAGTGACCTCCTTGCCCTTTAGTTCCCTCAACTGTGAAATGGCCAGTGAAGCTGCAATCTCTCTAATGGTCTTTGCCAAAATTTTATGATCCAGGTATCCTTATCTGATTCTTTCCCAGCATCGCTCGAAAGGTTTCATTAAATGACCTAACTTCAAAAATCATATAAAGAAAAGTTCACCTTAATCCCTACACATTGGCACACTGTTCCCACCCTTCTTTAAGATTCAGCCCACATTCCCATTCAGAACCACAGTATCCTTTAGAAGATGGAAAGATGCCAGAACCTGGCAAGGGCAGACAGGGGACATGGAGAGGCAGGAGTCAGGGTATCCTAGCCAGTGTTTAACAGACATGGTTCCTGTACCCAAGGAAATGTCCAGAAAGTTTCTTATTTAGGAAATCTTCCTCCCTGATTTTTACTTATTTTTATTTTTCTGTGTATGAATGTTTTGCCCTCGCGTATGTAAGGGCACCTGTGTGTACAGTGCCTGCGGAGGCCGAAAGAGGGCATTGGGTCCCCTGGAACTGGAGTTGGAGACAGCTGTTAGGCACCATGTGGGTGCTTGCAACTGAATCAGGGTCCTCTGCAAGAGCAGTCAGTGCTCTTAACCACTAAGCCATCTCTGCAGCCTCTCTCTTCCCCATTTTTTTATCATCAATAGCTAGGAAAGCACTTCTTCCTGTAACTACGAGGAGAGGAAAAGCCACATGTTGCCTACCCTGGATTTATTAATTCTCTATAAATTCTTCCTGCCCAACTCTGTGAGCTCATTTGTTTACTTGCATAGCAACAATATAATGAAAACCGAGTCTGGCCTTCCTTCTTTTCTGCCATCTTTCCCTGACTAAGCCTCCTGATTTGGGCAGAAGGATGGATCTGGCTGGCATCTCCCAATATGACAGCCACTATCGGAACTGATATCAAGTTCTGCCACATGAGCCATTTGTCCCATCAGCCATTGCATCTATCTTCCCAGCTAAGCTGAGAGGCCTCCTATTCAGGAAGAAACAATACCCTCTGGCATCTGGGTCCCAAACTTCTCTTCCTGCAGTCAAATTGGGCCATCCACTGGCATCTTTCTGAACAATTAGATTGAGTGTGTGCAGCTCTGTTAGATTTATTTAGATATCAGAAGAGCCCAAATGTTTGTGCCTTTATAGTTTTATTCAAAGAACCATTTCAGTCTATGGAGAGAGATATAAAAATTGGCTTTCTGTAACCAATTGTCACAGGCTGTACTCATCGTTGTCCCAAGAAAGACCTCAGCCATTTGGGGAACACGGATGACATTTCCCACCACGATTTCATGTTCAGTGTTTCTAGTTGCTTTTTGGTGCCTGGTCACTCCATAACTAAATATTGCTTTAGCACTCACTAAACAAAGAGCTTCCTGGAAACAGCAGGGGACACATGCTAAGGGCTTAACAATCAGGACACTGTTTCCAGCCAGTGGTTGGCCACACAGAGCTGTGTCAAATGAAAGCAATTCAAGAGCCCTGTTCCACTTCTGGCCTTCCCTTTGCTTCTTCCTCATGTGGAAAAACATGCTGGTTGTGATTTAGATGTGACTTGGGGAAAAGAAAAAAAAAAAAAAAAAAAGCTTAGTTCTAGCATAAAATCAGGCATCAGAATGCCTTAAAGAAGTAAAGCCCCTCCCAAAATAGTGGTAAAAACAGTCTTCATGAATGCTTGACAGGCATCGGGCTGGGTTAAGGCTGGACATGGCTCGGAAGGGGGTGTTTTGAAGGCCAGACTCGGTTTTCATTATATTGTTGCTATGCAAGTAAACAAATGAGCTCACAGCTACACCCGAGTTGGGCAGGAAGAATTTATAGGGAATTAATAAATCCAGGGTAGGCAACATGTGGCTTTTCCTCTCCTCGTAGAACAGCACGGCACAATCTTGGACTTCAAACAGACAAACCACTGTAGCTTTCAGTTTCTGGAAACTGGATCCCAGTCCTAATGGGAAGGCAATGGTGTGGTGGTGGTTTTTTTCTTAGGGTTTTTCTTGAGAAAGGAAGAGGCCAAATTGTTCATTTGTGACAAAGAGATTATTATAAAACCTGATAAACACTGTGGTGGCTCTGTTAATGCTTTTTTAAAATTTCATTTAAAGGAATTAAGTCCTATTTAATAAGCAATTTTGGAAATCGAAATATTCTTGTTAATGCATGAAGCCCAAAGAGAGGTAGTATAAATAAATCAAGGACCTGGAGGAGGGATTAGAGAGGCAGGAAGCAGTCTAATTATACTTCCATCCCATGCCAAGAAAAAGCAATTGATGCTAGTCATGAGAGACACTTTCAAATTAGACAGTCTCAGGGCCTGTTAAAGGCCAGGTGGGTCTGTCATCATTAGGGCACTTTTGAGTTCCTCATGAGTACCTATCCTATTTTCTGAATATTGTATTTCCTGGGTTGCCTAGTTCAAGTGAAGCCCCTAGGGAAGAACACCATAGCCTGGTTACCGACATTTGTTCTGTTCCAGTTTGATCAGTAGTTCAGGCAATATCTATTACATTTAGCTATTTATTTGCGCATGCATGCGTGTGTGTGTGTGTGTGAGAGAGAGAGAGAGACAGACAGACAGACAGAGACAGAGAAATACAATTTAGTTATTTCCTTCTTCCATGTGGGGCCCGAGGACTGAACTCCAGTTGTCAGCCTTGGCAGCAAGTACCTCTGCAAACTGAGCTGTCTCGCCAGCCCATATGTAAATAGCAGAGGCAAAAGATTATACGGTGTATACCCTTCCTAAAACTGTTTTGCTATGATTTAGACAGAGAGTCACAGGACACAGAATTAGTTGCAAAATCCAAATTACAGTAAACATGGCTGTGACTACTCTAATTTCATGTGTGCCATGCTTCTCATGGAAGAAAAACCTTCCAAATGGAATTCCTTGTTATTTTTAAATTTTTTTTTGGTGAAAATTATATTGTGATTTTTGTAAAAATTTTTTGGTAGTGCTAGGGACAGAACACAGGTTCTTGCACAAGCTGGGCAAGTACTACCCTCCCACCAAGATACATCCCCAACCTTAGCTTTGTGGTTATCAATCACCAAAGATTGATAAGTAGGTAGGCAGACATATAGATGATAAATAGTCAGAGATAGATATGGGATAAATAGATGATAAATGACATATATATATATAGATACATAGATAATAGATGATTTATAGATAGATGATAGATAATAGATAGATGACAGATGATGGATTGATAGATGATAGAGAACTATGAATAATAACTAAAATATGTCCAAATTTTTGAAGTTTCCTATATTTTTCCCATCCCTTCTCCTTGTCTCTCATCCTCTATACCAATTCCTTCTTATTCAGATCTTTTTCTGTTCTGTATATATATATCATATTTACATGACTATAAATCACACATAGTAATTGTACATATTAATGTACATAATACTTCAGTTCTCATGTGCTTTGATCAGAGTCTGCTGGTCTGGGCAGTTCTGTCAGCTCAAACGTTTATCATTTGTTGGTGTTAGGAACATCTGAAGTCCTCTCTACTAGCTACTTTGAAATACGCAATAACTTTTGTCAACCGTAGTTCCAGGATATATTTCTCCTCTCCAGTTGGATGCCTGCACCCATCCACCATGCTCTCTGCACGTCCCTCCCGACGGTCCTCTTCCCAGCCTCTCTTTACCATTATTCTACTCTCTGCTTCTATGAGGTCAAATTTTCAGCTTCTACTATTTCGTTCTCCCTTATGACTTTTGGTAGCCTGAGGAAGAAATGGAGGGGTCAAAACCACAGGGTTCTGGAGAAGGCAGGCAGGAAGTCAAGACAGCGAGTTGAGACACTATTGGAAGGAAGTCCAGAATGACGTGGGAGGACCTGAGAGCTTCTGGAGGCATGGGGAACTCGTCCTTATGAACGAATTACCAATACTGCCTCTCCGATTCCCTCAGTGCTCCACTGAGCTGGGCACGTGGCTAAGAGGCTGAAGTTCTTCACCCTGTGGTCTTTGCTGCTGACATGCTACCGATATCCCAAGCCAGCTCTTCATCAGGGAGCTGAGTTAGATACACAAAGGAAGACGCAGCCCAAGTAGACTTTCTGAGCAGCCAACACCAGGGACGCCACCTGAGAGGTTATCTCTGGGAAAGTACTTTTCTTACACACCCTCTCGAGAGCGCTATATGCTCTACTTTTTGGCGAATCCTTTTGATAAGCATAGCTTGTGTTCATCCAGGGATAAGAATGTCAATAAAGTATCCTCAACACGGGACCTCACCATCTTTCTTTTCAGAAGAAGCCTTTATCTTATAGAAAAATAAGCAAATCTTTCCCTGGGGTTTTCCCTAGGAGTGTCTTGACCTGTTGGTGATAATCACAATAGTGACAAAATAACCTGATAAAATAATACTGATAAAATAATAACCTGAGCAAATCTGCTGATGGTTATCAAGGACAGGTTCTTTGTCATTTATGACTTTGCTTTGAAGTCCCCAGTGCCTCTCAGACCTCACTTTCAGTGCTTTATGCATGTACAAAGATGACTTTCTTTTCAGCTAACTTTAACTTAAGAAGTATTAGTTAGGGGAGGAGAACAGATGACTCAGCAGTTGAGAACACTGGTTATTCTTGCAGAGGACCTGGGTTCAGATCACAGCACCACATGGAGTCCAACAACCATCTGTAACTCTGGTTCCAAGGGATCCTGATACCCTCTTCTGGCCTCTGAGGGCAGTGCATGCATGTGTTATACTTACATACATGCAGGCAAAACACTCATACACATAAAATAAGTAAATAAATAAGAATTACTAGTTTTTGTTTTCTCTTCTGGTTTAATCATGAAGCACTCTGAAGGCCAGCAGTCCTCAGATCTCCATCTAAGACACAAACAACATTCATCCCAGAAAGCAAGCAGTTATCTGTTACTCCCTTTCCTGTTTTATCTTCTGCTTTACCAGTTCTCTTTGTGTGGTAGATGTTGTCATTTAAAACCTTTTTGTAGAAGTCATCTGTGGCCTGTGACAGGCTCTGTACTCTGAGAGAGACTCTGTTTCCTTCTGCCAGCCTCGTAGGCACATGTATATCTAACATTATGCTTTTCTGTGTTCTAGACTCTTTGTGGCTTAAAGCCTGGCCAGCGCCAGGCCAGCTCACGTTCTCATAGGTAGCCAGTGGCAGAGCCAGTGACTACTACCTCCAGTTTATGTCCTCAGCCATTCCCCTCTTCAAAGGCAACGAGCTTTGGCCTTTGGGATGCGGTTTTTACTTCAGGTTTTCTTGTGTCTTAGGAACTGAAGGAAGCACGGTCCTTATATCTTTCCATCATGTTTTCCTTCTGAGGCCAAAGTAGAAAACAGGGTTTGTCCCAGTTTCTTTTTCCCCAAACACCCTGTTTCTGGATTACGGCTGGAACGAACCCAGGTATTCAGGTCATGTGAAGTCTGACTGGGGAGAAGGAACCACTGAGAGGCCCTTCTTAGTTTCTGTGGTTTTTCAAAACTTCTGGTACATTTGCCCATGGTTTCTGATGGCTTAGCCGCACCTAAAATTCATTGCTTTCTTGGCTCTCTCAACTTGCTCAATGTTACCATGGCTGATAGGATAAGTTCTACCTGTTAACTTTGATGGGTGCCACTCACCACAGAGTTGGCTGATGTGGAAACTCAGCTTAGTCTATGGAGGCAGCCATTATTTACCATCCTTCTGGCACCATCTTTCTGGACAGCTGCTGTATTCAAGCCATGGTGTGGTAAGCCCTGCTGCCTAGAGATAAAAGAATAAGAAATGACTTCAAAGTACTAAGAGAAAACAGGAGGTACACAGAAACAGTCAAACCACAAGTCGCATGCACCATTCAAAGTGGGGATCGCATACCTGGAGAGTTACAGAGGGAGATAATTTACCTGTCTTGGAAAGGCTTCCTGGGAAAGAAGCGTTCAGTTTGACCTTGAAAACAGAAGAAAATATGGTGATGTGGAATGAAAGAAAACCAAAACTCTTTTAGACAGAGATTCAACACGAACTAAGACCCAGACTTAGGGCCGGGGAGATGGCTCAGTGATTAAGAACATGGGTAGCTCTTGCAGAGGACCCTAGCACTCTCATAGCAGCTAACAGCCATCCGTAACTACAGTTCTGGTGGAGCTGATGTCCTCTTCTGACCTCCAAGGGTGCTGCATGACTTGGGTGCCCTTACGTACATGCGGGCAATACATTCATACACATAAAATAAAATGAAATTGTTTAAAAGACACAAATGTGTGGGTATCCAAGGCAGGGCATTTAAGAAAATCGGAGTCTCAGTCCTGTGAAAGGTGGAAATGGTCAGAACTTGGGGCTGTCAAAGTTCCCTCCAAAGAGGAGGGAACTAAACATAGACATAAAACACATAGGTAAAATCCAGCCTGGTACCCTGGTAGCAGAGATGCATTTGAATTGGACAGGACAGTGTTTTAAGTTAAGCCAATTTGAAAAGCAGATTTCCAGATGTTTGGGCTTCTGAAACTGTGGAATCTCTGACAAACACAGCACAGCAATTGCCTGGAGCAGAGACATGACTGTGTGCCTTTCCGAGGGATGTGCCTTGGCTCCCAAGCACAAAGGCCTGGCTGCTTCCCCCGCACCCCATTTGCATGGCTCTGCAGGCATCTGAATGCAGGGTACTTGTTCTGTAGGGTTTAATAACAAACTGAATGTGTGAACATGGAGGAAGTGCCCCAGGGTCTCTCTTCCAGTCCACAGACTAACACGTGTCGGTTCTTAGAGTGCCCCAGCCCTCTCCTCTGATATCCAAACACAGGCTCTTCTAGAGATTTCAGTACGTGCGGCTCTCACAAATACAAAGTTAGAATGATCACCCTGAAATCCTTAGAGATTGTACCCAGATCCCATCAGATCCTTATGTAAAATGGCACCATATATGCACACATCCTCACGTAAACCTTAAGTCATCTGTAGATGACTTATACTACATGATGCAGTGTAGATTCTGTTCACATAGTTGTTAGACTGTACTATTTAATCAAGAATGATAATGTATTATTTAATCAAGAATGATAATGTAAGTCTGCGCGTGCTCAGTACGGTGCATGCTCGGTACAAGTGCAATTTTTTTCATGCATTTTTCCGTCTGAGGTCGGTTGAATCTGTGGGTACTAAACCTGTGTTAGAAACGTCTTCAAAGGCAGCACCTGCAGCCAGGATCTAGGGCTCAAAATAGGGTGAATCCAGCAACACTGTAGTGTGAGGTGGGGCCAGCTGAGATTGTTTCCTTGTTCTTAGGTAAACACATTAATTAGAGAACTAACATACCATCAGTCTTTGCTCTTTTTATTCTTCCCTGCCAGGGCCCAGCCCTGGAGATTTAGTCAATGGGCTCCCCCTTTTATAAATGCTTAGAGTCAGTGCACACCAGGTACGTGTGTAAAATTGTATTGAGCTCCATTAATAACTACAATAAACAACTAACGTGAAGGGCCTAGGGAAATGGCTTAGTCAGGAAAGAGGCTGTGGCATTAGCATGAGGACCTAAATTTGGATCCTGTCCTCTTCAAGACAAAGAGGGATCCACATTGAAAGAGCAGATGCTCCACAGGCAGTCATGAAAGCAATTGCAATAGCACTGGCCCATAGGGCCCAAGCCCATCTCACAGCTTATCCCCGTTGGGAAGCACTAATGAGTTAAGGGGTCAGCTTGATAATTCCTAAAGCTAAGCCTTGTAACACTGTGTAGAATGAAAGGAATGCAGAAAAGAAAAATAAACAGAAAGCAAAAGAAAATGAAAAACCTGACTTGATTTCATTGAGAAATTATTTTGAAAATGTCCTTTCTGGGGCTGGAGAGATGACTCAGAGGTTAAGAGCACTGGCTATTCTTGTAGAGGATCTGGGTTCGAATCCTAGCATCCACATGGCAGCTAACAACTGTCTATAACTCCAGTTCCAGAGGATCTGATGCCCTCTTCTGACTTCCATGGGCAATGCACAACATGGGTGCACTTACATACATGCAGGTAATACACTCATAAAAATAAAAATAGTAAATTTTTTAAAAAAGAAAATGCCCTTTGTTTGATGATTCCTTTAATGTCCAGGAGGTCTTCTTGGCCCCTGGGTGTGCCTGTTAAGCAGAGTATTGGTGGTTCCGGAAGGCAGAGCAAGGGGACAGAGAGAACACTTTCTGTGTGCTTTTGTCAAGCAAGAAGAAAAAGACCAGAGCGGTTGTCCTCTGAGGAGGAACGCACAGTTGGCGTGACAGCGGTCCTAGTGAAGGCGGAGCGAACGGAGGCTTCCAGGCCCCATCTTTTAGCATCACCACATAAATCACTAGATGCCCTGGAGAGTCTGACCAGATGCAAGACTCTGGTCCCATTTCAATGTCTTTGGTGGACCCGTGTGAGCTAGATCGCCCCTCGGGAAGCTGGGATGGGGGAGGCTGCGAGTTAGATCGCCCCTCGGGAAGGTGGGATGGGGAGGCTGCATTTTATTGGCTTTTTTTCCTCCCGTGGTTTCCACCATCTGTTTCTCTAACTGCATAAACAAGGAAAAATGACTGGTTTGGAATGCGAAGTTTTTAAAAACCAGATGACCACAGGCATCCTCTAAATGAGAAAGAGAGAGCAAGTTGGGGTTCTGTGACATTTGTCAGGAAGTGGAATGGTAAATGCAGAGGCCTGACTGTGCCCTGCCGAGGAAGCGCCACAAAGGCAAGGGGCGGCTTCGCCCCTACCCGGCCTAAGAAAGGGTCGTCAAGGGTCGTCGTGTCCCGCTTGCGTTCTCTCTAACACCACCACAGTTCCACCTACCTCTCTTCCCTCCTTCTGCAGAATAAAAGACAAACAGTTTAAGTGGCTTTAGTCCTCCACTCATTCCTAAACTGGCAGCTTCACACAGAACCCACTCTCAGAAACTTCTAGTCTGAACAAAAGCTGGGCTGTGAGCAGATTCTATTATAAAGCCCCAAAAAAGAGCTATAAATAGAGAAGCAGGTCAAAGAGACAAGATCTTCATCTCTCTCCTGCACAATAGCAAGTGCAAAAAAAAAAAAAATAGAAAGCCATATAAGGGCATTAAGAACACAGTTGTGTTTCACTTCAGCAAATGTCCCCCTGCTTTCTAAAGGAACATTTGCTATGCACAGGACAGTGGCCACGCCATGAAATGGTTCCGATGCTCCATGCCAACAATCTTAAGGCACTATGTTCCTTTTCTAAACCCAAGACAGCTACAAAACTGGTTGGAAATGTTCACTGCATACTAATCTCTTTTACCTTCAGTGCAAGAAATAATCAGTTGTAAGCATCTGAACCAGGAGGGTTTGGGAGCCCCTGGGGGGATGGGCATTGGCACACTTGGCTCTGTTCCACTCGGTTCGGCATAAGAGACACATGGAACATTTTTCACATAGTTTTGTAGACAGCCTGACACCGACGTTTTCACGGTAAAGAAAGGATAAAAGATGAAGGCCTCCTAGGAACAGACAGCTCCTCCCAATTTTCACTGTCTCTTCTTGAAGACATTGTAGGCAGAACTGAACATGGACACTATTAACGATTTGGGGTAGAAGTTAGGCAAAAACAAGACTGTGATAACTTGTGAGCCCTGAGAGGAGTATATAGATTTCAAAATGGATTAGCTTGGAATAGTGTCTTTACTTACGCTTGGGATTACCAGTGCAGTATGCAGCCATGAAACCAGGAGCCCTCAGTGGGTTAAGTGCATGCTGCACAAGCACGAGGACATGAGTTCCAATCCCCAGCACACATGTAAAAGCTGGGTGGGGTGGTCCATGACTGTAACCTCAGCGCTGGTGTGGGACGGAGGGAGGACGGCTGGTGATCCCAGGGGCTCACTGTTTAGCCAGTCTAGCCAGTTGGTTAGCTGTAAAATCAGTGGAGACCCTGTCTAAAAAAATAAGGTGTAGAGAGAGAGAGGAAGATAAGTCCCCCACTGCCCTCTACATGTGCGAGTGCAGGAGAATGCATTCGCATGCATACACCACACAGGGAGGGAGGGAGGGAAAGAGGGAGGGAGGGAAAGAGGGAGGGAGGGAGGGTGGGTGAGTGGGAATTGGGAGATAGAGAGGAAGGGAGAGGAAAGTTTGAGAGAGAAGGAAAGAAAAAGGAAGTTAGCTTTTGAAAGAAAGACAAGGAAGTTAGCTGGGGAGGGGAGAGGAGGGGAGGGAAAGGAAAGGAAAGGCCCCCTAGAGGAGATTATTTTCTTAGCATTAGCTTCAGAGTCCACGGACTTCTGGCATCCCCAGGATGAAGGAGCTGTTGGGGCTGTTTGCTTCCCTGCTGGAAATGGAGAGATGATTGGAGATCAGAGGCCAAAACAGTACACTTCAGGGTTGAGGGTCCTGTGGATTTCCTCACCAGAGCAGTTAACCCACTGCTTTATAGGTTCCACGTCAGAGGCACCAACCATCTGCAAATCAAAACTATTTAGAAAGTAATTGCATCTGCAATGAACGTAGAGAGTTTCTTGTGTCATTCCCCAAACTGTATAGTATCACATCTATTGACATGAATTTACAATCATTGCACAACTGTAAAGTGACCTGGCGATGATTTTAAGTAAACCAGATGCTGTGTAAGGGTTACATGCAAACATTACAAGATTTTACATATGAGACTTAAGCAACCATAGATCTTGGAACCAATCTCCTATAGATGCTGAGAGACATCTATAGGATGTCTCCTTTGTAACACAAGTTATATTGAAAGCTCCCAGAAACTTATAAAGACTATTCAGCAATGGCTTTGTAAAAGTAGTCTGGTGACCCACGGCATTTAGTTATAATCACAATAATAATGTCAAATGAAGAGGCATACTAGGGAAAGTATGAGAGGAATTTTAAGTGGCCAAACTTTGTATGATATACTTTATAAAAGCTTCAGGGCCTTTAAAAAATTAGTATGCTGTGCTTTGGCCACTCCAAAAGGATTATCTAAGACTTTCATAATTCCAACACGTCTCCCTGAATATAGGGAATTGAGAGTCTATTGAACGTTGCTAGTGTTTTGTTACCGTGAGGAAAGCCAATAAAGGTATTTCAAGGTCCTGCTTTGTGTTGGGATTCAAGAGGACTGTAAAAGATTACTCACCTCATGTCTTCTTGTGTCTCTCCTTTTCTGTCTTCCTTCTATCTCCCTTTTCTTTCCTTCTTTTCTCCCTCTTTCCTGTTCCTCCCCTCCCTTCCTCCTTTCTTTCCTTTTTATGGGGGATTGATGAGAGATGTACTCCTGACTAGGAAATGAGGATATTTACTGAGGACTGGGGGCTGGCATTTTACATCTCTGTGTATTCTCACCCACAGGTGATCACCCCAGTGAGGACAGGCCATGGCTACGTGTACGAGTACCCATCTAGATACCAAAAGGATGTCTACGATGTCCCTCCTTCCCACACTACTCAAGGGGTAAGCATCTAGAACATCAGCAGGGGAGCTGGCTCTTGGTGCAGCATGCCTTTGGGGCGGCTGTCCAGGAAAGAAGGTTCTCAAACCCTGACATGTCATGTGGTGCTTTTTCCAAGTTACCTGCCTAGGAGCCATTTTAGCCAATTTCATTTGAGTCTCCTGGGTTTGCCTTAACAGAAAGTCTAGTCTTTTGTCTTAGAAATCTCTGCCATTTAATCAGTTCATCATTTTATTTTAGGAAATATGAAATCTAAAGGAATTTACAGTACAGGGTAGATACTTCACTAAGATCATTTTCATATTCAATCTAAGTTAAAGAATGTGACGTTTATAAAGAAAATCCCATCAACTTTTTATGGCATGGTCTGCTGCTAAAGGTCAAGTCTGTATATAAACCTAATAAAACAGTAGCATGACAAATGATTACTATGTGACATTTCCATCTGGGTAACTTAAGTGTTCTCTTCAGGTATATGACATCCCTCCTTCATCAGTGAAAGGCCCTGTGTTTTCAGTTCCAGTGGGAGAGAGAAATCCTCAAGGGGTATATGACATCCCTCCTGCTAAAGGGGTACGTAAGCTAATAAAGCACAGCCAAAGAGGGGGTGTTTGTGTGTGTGTGTGTGTGCGTGTGTGTGTGTGTGTGTGTGTTACTTCGTTAAGATAAAAAGAATGGCATAACCAAAAGGGTAAAACCACCTTGGTGAGAGAAGGAGGGAGGAAATGGAGGAGGAAGTAAAAGCAGGAAGACAGTAATCATAGATACCCCTAGGAATTCCAAATTTAGAGGATCCCCTAAAATACATAAAGGGAATAATGAGAGTTCATAGGAAGGGAAGATCATTAGTTCCGTTTGGCAAGATCTGTATTTCATATGTTAGGAGGTTCTGCAGCTTCCTTGGTCCAAACATAAGAGGTAGTTCATATGACTTCTTTGTTATCCTCTGGGAGCAGGTAACTGCATTGCAAGTACGGTTAGCTTTGCTGTACAGATAAGGGAATGCTTCCGAATACTAAGGAGACGTAGGCAGCATCACACAAATGGTCTGATGACCAAAGAGAAGACTTGGGTCCCTTGGCCACGTGTACCTTATTGTCTCTTTCTCAACATGGGTCAACCTCGGAAGGAGAGCCAGGGAGTGGCTGGAGACAAAGACTGAGAAACATGACCAAGGGGTGAGCAACTCAGTCAAGAGGGCTTCATGCCCAAGTCAGCACCAAGGGCGTGCTAATGGATCCATGTGTGTGAGGACAAGGCCACGCATTCTCTAAAGGGGAGCACCTGAGACGAGTGAGTGGAGGGAGGAAGGAGGAAGAGGATCCGGCAAACAGGCCTCAGAGCTCTGAACAGTATCTGTACTGTTCCATTTCTGCCTGGTCTCAAAATTCAACTGAACAAATAAGAGATTTGCTTTTTACTTCCTTCTCAGGTCTATACCATCCCACCGTCAGCTTGCCGAGATGAAGCAGAGCTTAGAGAAAAAGAATATGATTTCCCTCCTCCGATGAAGCAAGCTGGAAGGCCAGACATCAGGCCCGAGGGGGTATATGACATCCCTCCAACGAGCACCAAGCCATCAGGGAAGGACCTTCACACCAAATACTCCTACGACGCTCCAGCAGCTGTGGAACCAGTGGCACGAAGGAACCTTTCCCTGCATCATTCTCCCTCTCAGCTGGGACAGTCCGGGAGCCCTCAGAGTGATGCATACGATGTGCCCCGAGGAGCTCAGTTTCTGGAGGCACCAGCAGAAACCAGTGAAAAGGCAAACCCGGAAGAAAGAGAAGGTGTTTATGATGTCCCTCTGCTCAACCCAGCAGATGCCAAAGGCTCTCGGGACATGGTAGATGGGATCAACCGACTGTCCTTCTCCAGTACTGGCAGTACCAGGAGTAACATGTCCACATCGTCCACCTCCTCAAAGGAATCTTCCTTGTCAGCCTCCCCGTCTCAGGACAAAAGGCTCCTACTGGACCCAGACACAGCCATTGAGAAGCTCCATCGGCTCCAGCAGGCCCTGGAGATGGGCATCTGTAGCCTCATGGCCCTGGTCACCACAGACTGGCGGTGTTATGGGTATATGGAAAGACACATCAATGAGATCCGCACCGCAGTGGACAAGGTGGAGTTGTTTTTGAGGGAATACCTCCATTTTGCTAAGGGAACTTTAGCCAACGCCTCCTGCCTCCCAGAACTGGTCCTTCACAACAAAATGAAGCGGGAGCTCCAAAGAGTGGAAGATTCCCACCAGATTCTAAGCCAAATTAGCCATGACTTGAACGAATGCAGCTGGTCCCTGAATATCCTAGCCATCAATAAGCCCCAAAACAAATGTGATGATTTGGACCGGTTTGTAATGGTGGCCAAGACGGTGCCTGATGACGCCAAGCAGCTGACCACCACCATTAAGTCCAACGCAGAGGCCCTCTTTCGAGCAGGTCCTGGTAGCTCCCATCTGAAAAATGGGCCTGAGAGCATCATGAACTCAAGCGAGTACCCACATACTGGCTCCCAGATGCAGCCGTTGAACTCTGGTGATTACAAGGCCCAAGCCCACAGCAAACCATTGCCTCCCACCCTGGGCAAGGACCAGCCACCAGACTGCAGTAGCAGTGATGGCTCTGAAAGGAGTTGGATGGATGACTATGATTATGTCCACCTGCAGGTAAGAAAGCCAGACCCATAAACCACCCACATTCACATTTGGGGATCTCAGGACTAATGTTTGTAAGGCTGTTAGGCTGGACAGCTAAAGGACAGAACATGACAGATGCTGATCCAAGGGGTATGAAACCTCCAGCAGAGGTGGTTCAAGCTGAGGAAGACAGGATCAAGTGCCCTGAGTCCTTGGCTCTGACAATAATTGTGTGATCCATTTATTAACCCCTCTGCCCAGGGCTTAATTTCATTTTCACAATGAATAACTTTGAGGGCTGAATTCAATTTCACTGATATACTCCATGCAAGCTAGAGGAGTCTTGCCATGTGGGAGAATGAGTCCATTGGTCATCCACTAATTCTGCCACAGTTCCATAGAAGAGCTTACCATAATAAGTAAAAAGCAAAAGAAAACAAAAATCCCACCTAACTGTTGAGAAAAAGATGTTGAAAAATTTACATAGAGAATTTCTACAGTACACTGTGCCTACAATGTGCTCACAAAGACCTGTAGAGGCATTTCAGATTTGGAGGAGCTGTGAGAATTTGCTAGGAGCCAAGAGCTTGACCTACATCTGGGAAACTAGGTCAACAGTCCACTTCCTATAAATGGAAATTCTACCTCTATCAGGTTGACCAGAGATCCTGAGAACTTCTCTCTCCACTCTGAAGGGTTCAAACACTTTACCATCACCCATTATTTAGAATTTGGTTTAATATCGTGTCTGCTATTCTTTTTCATTTCACTGAGCACCATGAATTTTACTGAAATCTATTAAAATAGCAAAAGTTCCCAAGTGCAAGAGAGTAGGGCAGTTCAGCCGAGCCACATGTAGTTAGATGAAGGCATCTGCCACGCATCTCACTGGTCTTCCAAGGCCGGGTACTGGGGAATACAAAAAGCGGAGAGAGTCAAGTGATTCAAAGAATCTGAAAGTGATATTTTTGCACTGCATTTGAAAACTATGGGGTTTACATATAATTCATTTAAAAAGGAATCCTGAAGGGGTGAGAGATGGTTAAGAGCACTTGCGGCTCTTGCAGATGACCCAGGTTCAGTTCCCAGCACCTACATTGGGTGGTGCACAAACTCCTGTAACTCTAGCCCCTGGGGAGCTGACTCCCTCTTCTGGTCTCAGAAGGTACTGCATGCACATGGTGCCCATATAGACAAGCAGACACATATACACGTAAGTGAAAATAAATAAAAAAGAAACATGAAAAATAGCGCTTCTTAGGGAGGCGTGAAGAGTTAAGGGAAATGCTCTGAAAATGGCCAACTAGAACATGCCACCCACACCGAAACAGGCTTCAGTTTTCGGCCCCAACCTTCATGGTAATTCTCAAAGACCCTGTCTGGGATACATAGTGCCTAACTAGACATGAAGGAAGTGGGCAGTGGCTACTGAAGAGTCTGGGTACATCTGTCAATGAAGCTGTTAACAGAAATAACTCACATGATGAGGGTAACATATTCTTTACGTTGAAAACAACAGGGCAAGGAGGAGTTTGAGAGACAACAGAAGGAGCTGTTGGAAAAAGAGAATATCATCAAACAAAGCAAGATGCAACTGGAGCATCATCAGGTATGCTCAGTCAGAACAATGCTGCTTTGGTGGTGAAATGGTTCTGCTTAGAAGGGAATGGATAACTTCAAAAGATTTGGGTCCTGCTAGCAGACCAGCGTGAATAAGTCCCAGTAGTATAACAGGACATAAGAACAAAGAGAGGGCTTGTGGCCTTGCAAATACAGCTGGGTATACCTGAATTGCATTCAAACGACAGGTTTTTCAGGCTACGCTTCTTAATATATAACATGTTAGGACTGTTTGGGTTAAAGCTTTTGGTCTCAAGACACAAGACCTAGTCAGGCTGGTCTAAGCAAACCAGTTGTATACTGAGGCTGTGGTAAGGGGATTCAGGAGCAATGGGTGATGTTTTAGCCATGGCTAACAGACACAAGCACATCTGTTCTCTTGTTTTCCCTTTGCAACTCTCTCCTTATCTGCTTCATTCTCCCTGGCTCTGGCATTGCCTCTGGTCACCTCCTCATTCACCTCCCCTCCAATTTTACAGGATCCATAAACTGGCCACACAAAGCCCTTTCTATAGCAAGCTTTTCTGTTTTGTTACATTTTGAGACAGGGTGTCATCATGTAGACAAGGATGGCCTACATTTGGTATTCTCCTGCCTCAGCCTCCGGAGTGCTGGCATTACAGATGTGTGCCATTGTGCCCAGTTCCACAGTCTTCTCCATAGATGGCATTTTGTCTAGGATGTCTCAGCTAACGGTCAGCTCCCTTCCATTGTTGTCAAATTCCTGAGTCTGATTCTCTCGTCTCAACCCCACCCTTCTACCTGTCTTGTAGAGTCCAGCCTAAGGGTCAGAGGGTAGCAATCAATGTTTTCAGAACAGGTCCAAGCCCATTTATCCAGACTCTGAGTAGGTCACATTCACTCAAAGGTTTTGAATGACTAGAGTAGGTAAGCACAGATGTTGCTAGCACAGGAAACGGAAATAAAGAGAAATGGGCAAAAGATTTACATACCTTGAAAGATAATAGGAAATGAGATGTCACAACAGGAAGTGCCCTGCTGTTTCTAGGAAACCTGAATTCCAGCCCATCCTTCTGACTAACCAAGTTTGAGGGTTTAGGCAAATCATGTAACTGACCTGAACTTTAGTTACTTCTCTATAAAATGGGAACACACTGCCCTCCACGGGCAGATTTGCAAAAGCCTAAGTTGTTTGAAACCAAATTCATTATTATCAAATGCCTTGGAACACCACCCTGTGTCTGCTTAGGCTGGCCTTGGCAGTTTGCCTTGTAAGACAGCAGAGTTTAGGGAACCTCAGAAACCAGAGCAGTTCTTGAGAAGCAAGCAGATTCAGTGGAAGAGCAAGGGTTGTGTGTGCTTCTCAGGGGAGCAGTTGGAGAGGTTAGCCCTGCTCTGACTCAGCTCTGAATCAGGGTGAGAACTGAGTCCTGAACTTGGGAGTCTTCGTAGAATAGCTAGAAATGACTATCATTGCAATTTTAAGTAACAGTACAGTTAGGGATGATAGAGAATCAAGAAAACTAACACTCAAGCCTACAAGATGGCTCATTGGGTAGGGTGCTTGCTGCCAAGCCTGATGACCTGAATCTGATCCTCAGAGGCCACATCATGGGAGGAGAGAACTGACTCCCACATGTTGTCCTCTGGTCTGCCCACACATGGAAAAAAAAAGACAGAAAACTAACATTCATGACTCTGTATAGGGCCTTTGCTTCTAACAGCCCTGCAAAGCCATACAATATGATGAACTAACACTCAGATTTCCTTGTTGTACTCTCTCCCTAAGTTTGTGTGTATTTATATGCATGAGTCTTCCCTGTAGTGAAGAAATCATTACATATGTATAGGACTTGACAAAAAGAGTGGGAAAAATAAAGAAGGATCAAGAATTGTCAGTCTTAGAGAGGTCTGCACCAGGAAATAGCAAACTGTTGGTGATCTATTTGACAAAATGGTCACTATATTTGGCTTTTGCTTGCCACCACTCAATATTTAATAAACATTTACTAGAGCCTATGATATACCAAATGCTCTTTGAAACACTTTGTGAATAATATTAATTCATTTAACCCTCATAATGGCACAGGATGCAAAGTTGGGGTTCAAACTCTATGTTGTCTTCCAGCCAGAAGGCAGAAAAGACTAATGATATAACCATAGGTAGTCTGAGCTGGATTCTTCAGGGATTCTTTTCTGGGCACCTCATCTTGGTTTAGGAAGGAAGGCAACTTGGCCAAGGTCTGGCACTGTTGCACCTGGAACTTCTTAGGGATGACACTGGTATCTTTTACTTTCGCACACAGGTTTCATTTCCGTTACAACACATTGCCTTGCCATTAATCAAATCTACTGTCCTCTTCCTTCCAGCTTAGTCAGTTCCAGCTGTTGGAACAAGAAATCACCAAGCCCGTCGAGAATGACATCTCCAAGTGGAAGCCTTCTCAGAGCCTCCCAACCACAAACAACAGCGTAGGTGCCCAGGATAGGCAACTACTTTGCTTCTACTATGACCAGTGTGAGACACACTTCATATCCCTCCTAAATGCCATTGATGCGCTCTTTAGCTGTGTCAGCTCAGCCCAGCCCCCGAGGATCTTCGTGGCACACAGCAAGTTTGTCATTCTCAGTGCTCACAAACTGGTGTTCATTGGAGACACTTTGACAAGGCAGGTGGCTGCCCAGGACATTCGCAATAAAGTCAGGAACTCCAGCAACCAGCTCTGTGAACAGCTCAAGACCATAGTGATGGCGACCAAGATGGCCGCCCTCCACTATCCCAGCACTACCGCCCTGCAGGAGATGGTGCACCAGGTAACAGATCTGTCCAGGAACGCTCAGCTGTTCAAGCGTTCTTTGCTGGAGATGGCAACCTTCTGAGAAGAAAGGGAGATGGACAGGGCTGAGAGAATGATTAAAAGGAAAACTGGAAATGCTATCTGGTTTTTGTAAATGTTATCTATTTTTGTAGATGTTTTATATGAAAATGAAATATTTTAACATTTTGTGAGTTAGACAGTTTTCATACATTCAGGGAGCTGAAGAGGGAAATCTTTTTTTTTCCCCCTGTGTGGTTCTTATGTATACGTATAAGTATCTAAAACATAAGCTGTACAGAAATTTGTCCACGTTTGTGGATGCCTGTGTATTCATGTTTGTTTGTAGATGTTTGTCTGATACATTCCATTAAAAACATGAATTAAGAAGCACCTTAGTAAACACCTCCTAATGCTGCATTTTTGGGAGGGTTTTGTAGAAAATGCATCAGCTGGTTGTAATAGTGCTCTGCATGTAATTGTGGTAATTCTGAGCCTAGTACACCCAAATCTGGGGAGCATAGTGTATTTGCAAGTGTTCACCTCCCACATAACAAGTCATGGTATGACTTTCTTCTTTGAATCTTATTTCAAACTTGACTGTCTTTAACATATTATGGCGAGATGCCCCACTTCTGGCTGAAAAGCCAAAAGGAAGAGCAAAGTTCAAAAAGTATACATTAACTCAAGGTTAGGTGCTAGAGAGAGGGAAGACACCTGTGCTGTACTGAGGCCTTGTCTACATTGTGACTGGGTTGTTTCAACACTGAGAGGAAGCAACAATAAAGAGAACATTTGTTTGCCTGGGGCTATCCAGTCTCATTTGTGAGTGATTCAGCCATGAGATTTTCCAAAGGATGTTTTTAAGAGTTGTAAAATAAACAGCATTTTCAGCAGGAATTCACTGAAGACACATCAAACTAATAATAGACAAAAATAAGGTATGTTTCCAGCTGCCAACTGTTAAAGAAAGGCTTCTCTGGGGGACTTTGACCCTGATTATTTGGAGGAAACTCACCAGTTCTTTAGTTACATGCTTGGTCAGTCCTGTAGCTTCCCTAAAACCTACATATACAGACCCAGCATTCAAAGCAGCTGTGGAGCCATCTGATCTTCACAACCCCCTGTGCCCTTGACCTTGAGGCCGCATCACCCTATGACAAGCAGTCATGGCATTTAGCCTGTGGTCTGTGTCCCTCACACCTGTGTGTGGACATAGCATAGCCACCAGATTCCTCACGGGTAGATTGAATGCCTCCTGTCTGGTAGGTAATGGTATTCATTTATTACCAAATCAAGAAGTATGTTTCCTATAGTCTTTCAGGCCACAGAAATGATTCCATTCCAGTCTATTTAGAAACATCTTTTTATTTGTAATAGCTATCTCAGCTGGATTGACTTTACTCTTAAAACAACCAAATCATTAAGACAGGGAAGGGTTTAAGGAGAATGTATGATCTCAATTTTTAAAAATCTCAGTGATTTTTTTTTTTTTAATGGATGGAGGTTATCACAGAAGGTGCTTTTCAAAACTGCTATTGTAGTTCTCAAAGTTCTGTACTGCCAAAAAAATGCACATATTTCCTGTTGGATGGCAAGTCGGTGTGTGTGGAGGGACAGGGTCACGGAGCATCGGCAACACTTGAAAAAGTCAAGAAGGGTGTGCTTGCGGATCTCACTGGATGACATGTATCTGCTGGACAATGGCGACTTGTCCTAACCTAAGTGATGACACTGCACATTGTCAAAACCAAACTGTTTGATTTGTATTGTTCTTTGCCATCTTGTAGATACAGGCTATTTTAAAATCATTAAATTTTTGGAACGCTGTTTTCATAATCACTGGGTCTTCTTTTCTATACATCCATCTTTTCACAGAATTAAAAATTGGCTAATCTGGGCACTCCTAAAATAGAAAGTTAAACTATGATTTTACATATGCTATGGATCTGATTTTCCTTTTTTTAGAAAGAGTGAGTGAGTGTATGTGTATGGGGGGGGGGGGTGACCTAAGAGTACTTTTGACTCTGAAGAATATTCTCGAACATGTAGGTATCACCAAATCAAAATATCTGAAATTGGCTTCTCATCACCAGAGAGCCTGAAAATTTGATGTACATAAGATTTTTGTTTCTGTGCTACAGATTCAACTCATATAGATTTAGAATCAGAGGACACTGTCTTATTCATTCTGGAATAGACATAAAGAAATAGTTTGAAGCAAATTGTATTTGAGGAAAAACAAAGCTTCTTAGCCATGTAAAGTATTACTTTTACCCTTTCATTCAGATAACCCACTGAGATGTAGAAATTATTTGGATGTACATTGTGTATTAGTTACTTTTTTTGTGACTGTGACAAAAATGATAGAAACAGGAGAGGTTTGTTTGGCTTGTGATTTAAAGGTTTCTGTCCATCATCTTGGGGAAGGTCTGGCAACTACAGTGACTTGGTTCCTGGCAGCAGGCATTTGCAGTGTGGCTTACTCACATCTTGTTGGATCACTGAGGCTTCAAGTGGGGTTAATTTTAATACCCCCAAGGCCCATGCCCAGCCTAGGCTTATGTCTTAAAGTCTCTACCACCTACAAAAACAGTGCCACTAGCTGAGGAACATTTCAGAGTCCAACCATAACACCCATATTATTTTGTCTACACATAAGCATTAATTGATTTTGACAAAAATAAGGTACTTCAATAAAGGTATGGACTGTCTTTTGGGGAAAAAAAAGATGCTAAAGCAACCAAGTAACTAAATCTCTCTATGGGGAAAAATAAGTATTTACCTTATATCTTACACAAAAATTAACTTACGTAGATCATAGACTGAAATGTACAACTCTTAAATTTCTGCGAAAAAATATGTAGGAGAAAGTCTTTATGATCTTAGGCAGATAAAAGTTTTATAAATAGTAAAAAACGATAACATAAATTGGATCTCATCAAACCTAAAATCTTTTACTCTTTTAAAGAGATCATTAAGAAAACAAAATTCACATTGAACAAGACATGGTCATTGGACTGGTGGCCTCACTCACTCAGCTACAGTTACCTATACAATACCTGTACAAGATCAAGCCAACATGATCAGTCACCATTCCAACAGGCAGCCTGGGGTTGTGGGAGGAAGAAGATGGGAATGGATATGATCTGCTTCCACATATACAATTGTCAAAGAATAAAAAAGAAGATATTCTATTTTTAAAAGGAAGAAAAATTCCCACTGACAAGATGATTCAGCAGGTAAAAGGGCTCCCCAGATAAGCCCGATCACCTGAGTCTGACTGTTGGAAATCATGGTGAAATGAGAGAATTGACTCTGAAAGTTGTCCTCTGATCTCCACAAATGTACCTACTCTCTCTTACATTCATGCACACAAATACACATCATACACAATAATAATAACTTCAAATTTTAAAAAGAAAACAAAATTCAAGCTTTCTTGTAGCAGAATAGCTTATACCACATCAGTGGAAGGTTTGCATCAGAGTAAGAAGATAGAGAACTAATCTTTTTACTTATTTGTTTGTTTATTTGTTTATATTTTTAGGTGTATGAGCATATTGCCTATATGTATGTTAAGTTGTGCAGTGCCTACAGAAGGCAGAAGAGGGTGTTGGATCCCCTGGAACTGCAGTTACAGATTGTTGTTAGCCATCATGTGAACGGTTCTTCACAAGAACATCCAGTACTCTTACCCGCTGAACCATCTCTCCAATTCCATACAACTAATCTTTTTAACTAGGCAAAAATTCCAAGTAGAATCTTCACACAAAAAATATAAATAAGTGGATAAGTAAATGAAATAGAAACCACACCAAATATACGAATTAAAAAAAAAAAACCCATAGCAAAATATTTGTGTGAAGGGGAGAAAATATATCTCTCATTCACTGTTGCCAGAATATAAAGTGGTACAAATGCTTTGGGACATCAGGCATGTCCAGTGTGGTATGACTGTAGATGAGGGAGCCCATGAATGCTCTGGAAAACAGAGTAGCAATTTGGAATAGTTAAAGCTTGCCTGCTAGGTGATCTAGTTATTCCTCTCTTAGGTATTTACTCAAGAGAAATAGTATGCGTCATATAAAGACTTACATAACAATGTTTACTACAACTCTGTGTGTAATAATAAAAGCTAGCAACAATCAGAGGGTCTCTCTTTGTGAAAGCAAAAAGCCATTCCTATAATGTCGGGAGCCATTTGCCTGCCTTGAACTATGCCCTAGTTTTGGGTTAGGCAGAAGTCAATCTTGTGCACAGAAGTGCTGATTGGAAGCAGGAGTTTTCATTATGCAAATGATCTACACCTAAGGAGAAGTTTATTTTGCACCTAAGACTGAGGTCACATGAAGATCTTTGAAGGAAGCCAATCATGTCTTAAGTTAGTTTGCCTGTGTCAGTATTGTTTTGCTCACTTCACAGTATAAATGGGGGGGGGGGGACTTAATAAAGGCAAGCTGCTTCAGTGTGACTGACAGTCCTCTTGAGTCCGTCCTATTTTCTCTCTCTCTCTCTCTCTCTCTCTCTCTCTCTCTCTCTCTCTCTCTCCATTTTCTCATTCTCACTCCCCGCTTCTGATGCAGTCTGATTTCTGCCAGCGGGCTCCAGCAATGACAGAAATATCAGTAGCTGCTTGGGGAAAGAAGAGGTTAGGAGAAAGGAATTTCAGAGGAACACAAAGGCTGGTGCAGATGGTTTCACAGCTTCAAGCATTCAGACTTACCAAATACCACACTTTAAGTATGTATAGTTTCATCTTTATCAACAATCTCTTTTTAAAAAGATTACTTATTTTTGTGTGTGAATGTTTTACCAGTCTGTATGTAAGTGTAACACATGCATAGCTGGTACCTCAGAGCATCAGATTCCCAGAAGTGGAGTTAATGACAGTTGTTAATTACTATGTGGGCACTGGGAACCAAGGCAGGGTCCTCTGCAAGAGTAGCAAGTGCTTTTAACCACTAAGCCACCTGTCCAACCCCCAATCTTTTTATAGTAAACAGTTCAGATACTTCCTCTAAAAATGAGAGTCTTATACTAGAGCTTAGAAAGCAAGAACTAAACCATAGACTATTTGAAAAAGCATCCAATTTAAATGAAAATACAAAAATAATTGGAAGGAATGAAAAGAAATGCATAATAGATATTCTGATTCTAATTGAGAGAAAACAAGAACTGCTGTATTTTTAACAGGGTAGAGCTCAGCATAGAACAAGGAAGCATAATTCATGATAAAAGAATCAAACTCCAAAGGACAGACACACAAAAGAGCATTTGGGAAACACAGATTAGACTTGATAAGTCTTAAAAAGAAAAAAGACAGATAATAATAGAGGACAAAAAGTGGGTTGGAAAGGTAGAAGATGGGAGTGGAAAGCAGGAAGGGATCTGAATATGATCAAAATACACTGCATTAAACTCTCCAATCAATAATGTTTTAAATCTGTTTTAAAGAATCAATTAAATAAAGTGGACACAATAGTCCCAGTCACAAAGACTCAAAACAGGAGACAAAAACTGACAGAACTCAGTGGAGGGAATGGAAATCTGTCACGGTGTTTGGAGATTTTGGCATTCCTCTTTCAGTAGCTAATGGAACAAGCAAAAGAGAAGTCAGTAATAATTCACAATAGAACTCCTGTGTAACGCTGGGAATACTATAGAATCACAAGCACTTCACAAGTGCCTGACAATCTTTACATACACTTTCCATATAACCTGTCAATCCTAATCATAACTATTTACCCCAGAAAAAACATACCTAATTTTTATTCCCAAAAAATTAAAGATGCAGTTGTTTGGGAGCCAGTGAGATGGCTCAGTGGGTAAGGACGCTCGGCATTCTTGCTTCCAAGCCTCACGACCTGAGTTCGATCCTGGGAATCAAGTGAAAGTGGGAATTAGTGAAAGGAGAAAACTAATTTCCACAAGTTGTGAAAACTAATTTCCACAAGTTGTCCTCTGACCTCCCACAAAAGCTGTGGCACATTCACATGGGCACATGCAAACACAGAAAAAAGGAGTGTAAGAAAAAATTTTTAATTAAGTGCTTTTTTATTTTTCATAATCCTACCAAAGTAGAAACAGCCCAGACATCCTCAACAGGTAACTGAACAAAGTGTGATAAAATGCTATTCAGCAATAAAAAGATGTGAGCCAGTTGTGCATGTATCAGCACTAGTGGATAGCCCTCAGCAACTATGCTGACCAAAAGTAAGCAATGAGGTGTGTTTTGAAGGTGTAGAAGATACAAACCTAAGTATAGTGACAGAACTGAGACCTAGGATTTTACCCCCAGAGTAGGAACAGGAGGAGAAGAGCATTTTCCTGTGATGAGTCTTTTTGTAGCAGAACTGCTCACCGTGGCAGAACATTTGCCTTCAAGCTACTGTCTTACAGTTTGGACTTTTGAATAAGGTACATAACAGTCAGGTGGGCTGTGGTTGTGTCTCATTTGGGGAAGGTTTACTTCATTGAACTGAAACAGTCATGTAGCTACTGTCTGCCATATTGGCTGGCACAATAACTATAACTTGATGGTTATCAGAAAGTACAAATTGTCAACATTTATCATAATATACACTTAAAATATACCTTTTTTCTTACATTTGAGCCTTATCCAAATAAAATTGTCTTTGAAAGATTGTGAAAATCTCTTCCAATTAATATTTAAGTCCTGTTGTTTATGAGGTGATGATTTCATTGATTCCTAGGCCCACAGGAAAGAAGTTGAAGAGCTGAACATTATACATCTGTGCTAGCAAGTTACTTCAGAAGCAGTGCTGAGTGAGTTCATGATCAACTGTGGAGACAACTATGATCTCCCCAATCCTTACTCAGTAAAAACAGCCTGGGCTGTTATGCCATAAATCACACAGGCATTCTTGATGTTTATGGAAGAATTCTAACTAAAAAGACCACTGGCATTCACAAAGAACATGAGAAGCACCAGATTTCTTAATGTGCTGAATAGTGCACCTAGCCAGCCAGAGCAGGCAGATGTGCTCAGCCTCTCAATAAATCTCCTTTGTCCCAAACAGAGGTGTTCTCCCAGCTCTGCAGCTCAGGAATGTGCTGCACAGGATGGGGGCAGACATGGACAGAAAGACCTGTCTTGCCTTTTCTAATTTCAGGAAAAAAGCAAATATAGCTTTTAGATATTTTCAAACAGATTATAGACAAAATTACCTGAAAGACTTTTCAAGTTGTAGAGAATGAGAAATACCATTCTAGGATGGCTAGAATTAGCCATACGTAGGCTGGTAATGTAGCTCCATGGTAGAGTGCTTCCCTAGCATGCACAAGGTCCTTGGTATGATTCCAGGTACAGGAAGTGGGGGAGGGAGGGAGAGAAGGAGGGCGCCATGCAAAGGGTTGACTCAAAGAGGCTGATCCTGAAGGAAGGGCTCTCTGGCTGGAAGCCAGTAGCAAAAGCTGCTTAAAGGCCAGTGCCAGATTAGGAAGAAGGATGGCAGAGCAGAGTGGGGCAATGGGGAATGACGGGTCTGCTGTGATTATACCAGAACTACTTTTTTTTTTTTTGGTGACAGAGTCTCTTATTGCTCAGGCTGGCCTTGATCTCACTATGTGGCTGAAGGTACCTTTGAACTTCTGATCTTGCTGTCTTCACCTCTAGAAGGTTGGGATTACAAGCACACACCAACATATCTGGATTTACCAGGTGCTGAGGACTGAGCCTAGGGCTTTGTATGTGCTGGTCAGGCACTGTACCACCTAAGATATATCCCCAGCCCCGCCTCAGATAAGTGCTAATCTCAGAACTGGTATAGTAAATATCGGATGACACTATGAAACTGAGCTGTAGACACAATGTCACATTCTTTCAAAGAAGAGAAAAGAGAGAAAGTCAAGAGAGAGGGCCCAATGAAACAAAGGGGGTAATGAAGACAAGACTGTGAAAGGATAAAGGACACAGATAGAAAAAAGGGAGCTGGAAAGAGGAAGAAACAGTAGAAGAGAGAGAGATGCAAGAAGACAAGAGGCAAAAAAGACACCTGACACGGCAGTGAGGAAGGAGTCAGTGAAAGCAGCAGACCTCGGCTGACTCGGGGTTTCTTAGCAGACAGTGACATAAGGGAAATGAGATTGGTTGCATAATTCATCAGTTGCCATTAAATGAAAGCAAGCCCCTGTTCTCTATACAGGTATCGTAAAGAAAGTTCTCCCAGGATCTGCATAACAGATGACTGTAACACAATGAATAAAGCCAGGTCATGTTTACAGTCGGTACAGTGAGACCCATAGGCTTGTTCCAGTAGCATACATATGGTGATGTTTGTGTGCTGCTAGTCTTTTCCAACAGCTAAGCACTAAAAATTCTAGTGTGTGTCTTCCCCTTCTACACTATATTCTTCCATGAATCCCTCAGAGTGCTTGATGCTTCCTGACTATCTTTGATTTTTATTTTCTGTCACAGTGTCACTTGTCTTAATCTCTGACACTAAAAATATAGGACTGAAAAGGCAGAGAATAGATTTTACACACCTGGTCAGTGGTATGTTTTTGGACAAACTTCATTAGTCTTTTCTCTGAGCTTTCTTGTTAATAAAACTTCAGTCATTCATCTGCATTCATTTGTTCTGTAAATATTTACTCAGCATCTACCAGTACCCAGTGCTTTCTTTGATTTGACAGAAACTATCATATCATCTGAAAAATTAAAAATTGGGCACACACACACACACGTATATGGAATTTGTAATTCTCTGACCTGTTATGAAGTAAGGATACATACCAATGTCAGAGAAGATGTGAGAACATCCTAAACTATTGTGGGGGGGCATGAATGGCTTCCTTCAAGAAAAGGATCTCAATCTGACATCTGATGAATGAGCACTTTATTTAGATCAAGAGAGAAAAGTACACTGTGAGGAGAACAAAGAATGGGGACAAAAGACCCAGATCCCACCAAGTTCCAGGATCTGGAGGTGACCTGTGTGCTCTGTGGGCTCTGCCGGGAAGCGGGCATGGAGAAAGATGAGGGAGATGCAGTAGATGCTGTGATGTGTGCTGCACAGCTACTTCCTGTGGGTTGAAACTTACCCTAGTATAAGGTGTAACCTTGAAAAACAAGAAAGTAGCAAGACTCAGGAGGTCCCCAGCTTCAGAGGACATAAAAACAGTGAACTATTGTGGGAGGTGGGGGGACGGCGGGCTGGGAGATTCTTCAGTGGGGCTTCCTGAATGCACTGCATGGAGCTCTAAGAAAGCAGATTTCCTGAGGTATCGCCCCTACTGGGGCAGGGTTTTAGTGACTCATCTTTCTGAGGCCCCTGTATTACCATGAATAACCCCTCATCCATACTCCCTAAGTAAGCTCAATAAATCCATTCATTCACCAATCTAAACTGAAGTAGGATTGCTTCTTTGATCTATCATCTGGGGTATCCCATCTGGGGCGAACAAACGTTTGTTTACATCTCCCTGAGAAAATACATGCAACACAGCTGAAGCCCCAACAAGAACTGACAGAACCAAAGGGGAGTCTAAGAGGAATGACTGCATGACAGTGTTATGGATGAGAAGCCTCACAATTGATCCTGACCCATTTGAGGATGAAACAGCTGCAAGAGCTGATCCCAATAGTGATAATACATCCAGTAAGTCTGAGCCACTTGAGGTGGAGCGTCCTTGAGTGGAATTCCAGAGCGGCCATCTTGTTCAGTGTGGTATCAGGTGGTCTCCTCTATGAATTGGACGCGCCATGCAAATACATGCAAATACAATAAACAGATGTCCCCCAAAGAGCTCATGGACAAAAGAATATATTGCAGTCCCTAAAAGTAGCACATATGGAATGCAATTGTAACCAGGCTGTGGCAGCCACTGTGTGGCTCTACGGCAGGCAGTGAGACAAGTAACACAGACTGGGCTGATTGTCCAGAAAGTCAGTGTGTAAGAGAAAAATACAGTGGGGAACACATGTGGATGCTATCTTCTGCATTAATCTCTCATCTCTCAGGAAAAGTAGAAAAAAAGGATAGGATGCAATGGAGGTGTTAGCTTGACATTTCTTGCAGCTCGAAGAATGCACAGGAAAGAGAAAGAACAAATTGAATCAATGCTAAGAAGCCCTTCCGAGGATACAAAAATTTGGAACCCATGGGAAGAATCAGACAGTGCGGGGAGGGGTGAGTTGGGGGGGTAAGGTGGAAGTGACAGAAGACACACCTCAGGTAAGAATTCTAACACAGGGAAAAGGAAATCCACGATTAGCATGTAGATGGAGACCACAACAACAACCCAGTACAAGAAACTGTGCTAGTCAGGAACTACTCTGCCCACTGTGGGTGACACTATCCCTAGGCAAGTAGGACTGGGATGATTAAGAAAGGCAGTTGGACAAACTAGAGGGAGCAAGCCAAGCTGGTAAGCAGCTTTGTTTCATGGTTCCTGTCTCAGCTCCTGCTGCCCTAACTCCCCTTGGTGATGGACTGTGGCTGGGAAGTATAAGCCAGACAAACTCCTTCCTCCCCAAGCTGCTTTTGGTAGTACTGTTTATCACAGCAACAGAAAGGCAGAACTACAACAGGAGGAAGTGTTTCTTTGATCTGTCATCAGGATTCTGGTGAACACTGTTCACATCTCCTCAGGAAGTCATGTAACAACATGTAAGGCCTTAGAAGCCACTGTAAGGATTGTTGTTCTATCCCAGGAACAATTTAAAAGTTTTTAATAGGAGTGTGATGAGATCAGGGTTCTGTTGTGTGAAAGGACACTTTGGCTGCCACAGGACAATGGATGGATTATGAGAGCCTGGCAAGGGTTAACGTTAAGGTTCTACCAGAAACAGTAAGAGTAACTTGGGACCAAAGAAAGAGATAGAAATGGAGGGAAGGGGTTAGGCCCTGGTGAAGTGGGAGAGGAAATCTGTACGAGTGTTGATACATTGCACGTGGTTCAAGATGGACAGGGATCAGGTGAAGGGTGTGGATTCACTGATGAGGTATGGTACGCAAAAACGATCTATAGTCCCCTTGCACCAGATTGCGGTACAGTCCTTACTGATAAACTCTTCTTGTCTAGCCTATTGCAGAAGACCAGGCACAGAACAAGAGGGAAGGCACACCACTGAGCAGGAAGCCCCAGACTGCAGCTGGACCTGGTGGTACATTCCTGCCATCCCAACTCTCAAGGAGCGGAAGTAGGATGATCTTGACTTCGAGAACAGTCTGCTGGGATACATAGCAGGACTGTATTTCCAAAAGGAGGAGAGAGAGGAGGGAGAGGAGGAGGAGGAGGAGGAGGAGGAGGAGGAGGAGGAGGAGGAGGAGGAGGAGGAGGAGGAGGAGGAGGAGGAAGGAAAGAAGCAGGAAGGAAGTGGGAGGGAGGGAGAGAGAGACAGGTTTTACAAAGTACAAAGCACACAACCTTGAAAGGGTTTTAAAAGCATAGCACCAAGAATGCAGCAGATAAAGGAGGCAACTAAAAAGATTCAGTAAATAGAGCTTACTATTACCTGTCTAAGAAATTCCTTTGCAGCCTTGGGGGGTAGAAAAAAAAAAATCACTCCATGCCTCACAACACAATTTAAATCATCTCCCAAGTACTATAATTAAGGAGAACTGAGCAGGCAGAAAGGGTATCTTAATGTGGTCTTCTCACGGACAATTTTCCAGGGAGACAAGAGTCAGCGAAGAATGATGGTAAATGAAAACATGCCCCTAATTTTCCTCGGCCTGCCTGGAAGTCAGGGCACCACCAGAGACCAGACGCTCTCTGTATCTCTCCCCACCCCCACCTGGCCAGTTATCCCCAAAAGGTCATTTATGAGTCTTCTTTATGACCTAGCAGCCTAAAAAGGGTTTTTCAGAGCCATCTGGGCTCTTTGTGACCTCACTCCCTGTGAAAGAGGTTGAAATCTCTAAGAACAATGGCTGCCAAAGGGACGTTTTAGAATTGGTCAGAGGACAACTCATTTCAGTATTACACAAGGTTGAAATATCCAGACAAAGAACTGGTGCCAGAGTGTTTTTAAGAGGATATAAAATTGTAAATGGACAACTTCAAGTTATCCTTACCCTCAGGTCATTACTTCTAACTATCTGTCTAGACATCCAGCGAACTCTAGAAAGGGTACAAGATTTGACAAAAGAAGATTTTGGTTGAAAAATGGCTCTTTAGTCCTGTTTGCAAAAGGAAAATCAACAGGCAAGGGGACAAAAAGATCTGTAAGGAGCACAGGGTGAGGGACTTGCAGGGACCTGCCTGGAGAGGAGCTTGCTGGAAACAAATTAGCATGCTCTCTGTTATTTGCAAAGGCAGGTAAACGCCCAGGAGTGCTGAGACACTTCAGAAGGCTGCGGGTGTAGGAAAGTGATTCCCAAGCATTCCTGGGCCCTTCCAGAGCCTGAAGCCAGCACCCTTCACTTCCCTAACAAGCTCTACCCTGCTGTGCGTTTTGCTAAATCCATGTTCACTTGCAGCCCTTTCAGGGATGCTGCACACAGTGCCCCCTTGTGGTCCAGTGGGAAAATTAAAAGCCAAGGGAGCTTTTCTAACACTTTCTTCCACCAAGCTGAGAAAAAGTGTTGCTAACGAAATTTTTTAGCAACCCTTTTTGCGGAAGACAAGGCACAGAGCAAGACGGAAGGCACAGCACTGAGCAGGAAGCCCCAGACTACAGCTAGGCCTGGTGGTACAGTCCTGCAATCCCAGCTCTCCAGGAGCGGAGGCAGGAGGATCGGATCATGAATTCAAGGACAGTCTACTGGGATACGTAGCAAGACCGTATCTCCAAAAGAAGGAGAAAGATGAAGGAGAGGAGGAGGAGAAGGAAGGAAGGGAAGAAGGAAGGAGGGAGGGAAGGACAGGTTGTACATCTCAGTTCTAACTAGCTAATCATTTCTACCTAAATTGTTTCTTGTCCCTTCTTTTTAAGATTCCTCCCTCGGATCACCTGTGATGAACCACATGGTATGGCTTCTCCCTATACAGAATCAAGATGTTCTGTATTAGGCTGGGCTGGGCTGGGACCAAGAACAGTAGCTCACAGCCAATTCTCTTCAGTGAACACCCATCCCAAGGGTACTGGGCAGACCAGTTCCACCTGTGTTTGAACCTAGGACCTTGAGCATGCTGGTCAAGTGCTCTACCATTAAGCTACATCCTCTTAGAATACCCACTTTGTCATTTCTCACGTGACCCCATTATTCCTTCCTTGTAGTTTCCCCAAGTATCTGATGTAAAACCAGTCAGACTTTTCTCTTGGCCACTCTCAGTCTCCCTCCAGGGAGCTGCTGCCCTTTCCTGAAGTCTAGCCACAGATATATTTTCATGTATTTGACTCTCAAAGATGGGCATAAGTGCTTGTTTCTGTTTCTTTTCTTTCAGGTCATGCCTCTGTCACTTTACAGTGTCATAAATGCAAGCATCAGTTATCAGAGCCTGCTAACATCCAAGTCCCAAATGCTCTGACTGGAACGGTGTCTAAGTGCTAACTAGAGTGCCCGTGACATGAGTAAGTCTCTATCACCAAAGCGTGAACAGACTCTCCAGGTACAGGGTGTGGCCCTTAATCAATCAAACCTCTTAAGATCCAGTGCACTGAGCTTTTATGGGTGTTAACTAGTAAAAGGTCCAGGCTGTGGTGCAAGTTTTCCCAACAAATAGTGGGATGATGTCTGATAGAGCATTTGAGGACCCATAGCCAAGCTGTTCACCCTGGATTCACACTGGTTATAGATAAAGAATAGTGAGACATGGAGAAAGCATTGGGATAGGAGGCCAGTCCATCCAGAGAAGCATTTGTTGCTTCTGAACTGGCCAAGGTTAAGAGCCTGAAAAATTCATCTGTAAATATAGTGTAAGGACTCTAGCGGTCCATATGATGTGATGTGATTTAAGTTTCTTCATACATCCAGACTAGAAGACGGTCTTCTGGCAGTTAACTGATTAACTGCAAATAATTGATGAACTGTTCTGAGCTCTTTTCCCTCTTCATCCTCCAGTCTTTCTAGTTGGGTTGATGACATCTCAGAATCTTCCTTTCATCACCCCATGCTCCTCATCTCCTCATGGCAGGGAAGAGAGAGGGAGGGGCACTCCCCAAGGCTGGCACTTCTGCTCTATAGAGAAACATGCTCCTTTCCTACAGACTGTTGCTTGGTTGCAAGGAAAAACCAGCAATCACACAGTGGAGAAATAAGCCAACCTGTTAAACAATTGGGATAGTCAAAGTTAGCCTCAATAAGAAGAGCAGAAGAGTCACGGGCTCCAGAGACAAGACCCAAGATGATCACAGTGTCATCTACTTAACATAAGATTTCATTTCCTCACTTAATCTTGAAGAAACGGACAAACACGAAATGAAGAATGTGGATTCTGTTTTTGAAAGTCGGGGGAAGCACAATCTGCAAACAGGGCATTGTTGTAAAGGATAAAGGATAGTTGCAGAAATGTTTCCAATTACAGCAGACCAGAGAGCCATGGCAGCTGGGCACAGATGCCTGGCCCTGGGCTGGATCCCATCTCAGAGGAAATAATCAAGGGCATTGTTGGGTCAACTGTCAACATGGAAATACAGATGGCAAGTTACCCAGATTCAATTAGTGTTAGATGTATTCTAGTTGATAAAGATTCTTCATTTCTGTAAGAATATTCCTCCATTTAGCAAAGATGTCCTCCAGTGTTCTAAGATAAAAGGTCACTTTACTGTTGTGTAGGTTTCAGAAAAACTGATTCTACACGTTAATAGTAAGCTCATCTCAGAAAACTGTGAAACTATTATTCTTACAACTTTTCTGAAATTTAGAGTATTTTATTTTATTTTTTCAGTGTTATGGGCTGACCCAGAGCCCTGTGCATGCAAGGCAAGCAATTCACCACTGAGCAACCTCTCCAACCCCTAAGAATTATTTATAAATGAAAAGCAAAACCAACACTGTCTCAATCTTACCTGCAGGGTTTGGCTTCCAATCTTGCCTCTGTTAGCTGCATGACCTTAAGCTCCTGATCTCCCAGCAAGCTGGGACATTCAACAGTAACCTGGTTATGATAACAGTGACTACATCAGAGGACTAATAGAAGACCAGAAACTACAAACTAAAATTGGTAAATTCTGGCAAATAGCATCATATCATAGAAATGTTTTAGTGCTGGGGGTTCTTTTTTATTATAAATTGACTATATTTATATGAATTTATCATATACAAAGAGATATCATGGTTTATGAAAACAACATGTAATTATTGAATCAAATTAATGAGCATCCATTACCCTAAAGACTGTGGTGAGAACATTTGAGATTTTCTCTTAGCAAATTTGAAACGTTCAATTCTCTGTCATTAACTATTACATCATTATATTAGTACTATATTGCTATATATATATTCAGGCCAGTACAATAGAATAAAAACTATTCCTCCCCTTGGGACTGAAGAGATGGCTCAGTGGTTTAGATCATTGATTGCTCTTGCAGAGGGCCCAGGTTCGATTCCCAGCACTCACGTGGTTAACAACTTCAGTTTTGACACATTCTTCTGACCTCCTTGGTGCATTTACCTACATGAGGCAATACACTCATACACATAAATATAATAAATAAAGTATTTAAAAAATTCTTCCCTACCCAATTGTGACTTTATGCCCTTTGATCATCAGTTCTCTATTCTTTCAATTCTCTCGAATAAATATATGATAAATATATTGCTACTTTTCTGAAATTACAAAACAAGCACATGTTTTTTTCCCTGAATGTAAAAATTCCTCCTTGGTATTCCCCTGGCTGATTAAAACATTATTAGTCAGTGTTTTCAGAGACGTATCATGAACTGTGTTGACTGAAGGACAGTATGGCTAAAATAATCACTAGCCCTCAAAACATAGCTTTGGTATTATTCTGAAGTTCTAAGAAATAAAGGAGAAAAATGTGATGGTTCATTTTGTTTTGGGGGTGCAAAGTGATTAGAAAATCAGAAATACTCTTTTACAACCAAGACTAATGTTTCCAACTCTACAGACAGTATCTTATTACATACCCGGCACTTAATAAAGAAAAGGTTAAGACTTTCTATCTTTGGTCCCTAATATAATTTTTCCTGGAAAAGAGCAGAGTTGGTATAACTTAAGAGTCTAGTTTTTGTTTAATATAAAGTTACTGAAGTCTCTTGCCAAGAAAACCTTTATCTCAACACTGCCTGAGCACGCACTGTCTTTGTGGTCGCAGGTCAGGCAGCAGGGTTGCTGGAGAAACCACCTGATTGCTTCTAAGAGTCCAGGAAGGAGTGCTGGGTGAGGTGACTGAACCGTTGAACCAGTGACACGCACATGGTTTAAAGGTTCCTGAGACTCTACAGTCCACCACTCCCTCTAGCTATGCTAAGCTTTATCCTGATCAAATCAGACTCTAGTAAGTTCCATACCTGAAACACATTGCATTGGCTGCCATAGCTCAGAATTGTTCTTCTCTCTGACCCCATATCCCAGCCCTGTCCTTGACAGATGTGTAATAAGGAACACCTTCACTTTTGACTTAATGAAGAACTTTTTTTACATTATTATTATTTTAAACAAGAAGCCTATCTAAACAGCATGGCCATTTACCTAAATATCTGCAAGTTATTAGTTTTAAGAGACATTTATCCCAACTTAACAAACTGTCATATTTATTAATAACTACATACAAAATAATCTTAAGATCATCTATGGTTTTTCCATGATAAATGAAATACTGAATGAGATTCCTTAATCCAATACAATATTCTAAGACATGTGTGATTACTGTTTGCCAAACAATGAAAATATAACAACACAATGACAAAAATAAAAGCTGACTAAACACACCCATAGCTGATCTTTTTTATAGAATGCCTTTGTTCCACTCCATCTCCCTCGATTGTCAACCAACAATATCACTGACTGCTTGGTTAAAAAAAATAGCAGCCCAGAGGCTGGGGAGATGCCTTGTTGGGTAAAAGCACTGACCACATGTGAGAAACACAGTTCGAATCTCCAGAACTCATACAGAGAAAAACACAGCATTGTTTGATAGTTAAAAGTGGCAACAGGACTCTCTGTATGACTTTTATTCTTACTTTAGAAATTCTTTTATTGCATAAATTTCACTGATCAATTCACTGATTAAAGAAAGCAGAATACTGTAAAAATAATATACATATAAAGTTTGTTTATGTATGAGTATTAACTAACCAAATTTCAGGTTTAAACAAAAAAACCATTTACAGGTATTTTGTGTCAGATATTAATTATCCTGTCATAAACCACTTAGATTGTTAAAAATGTTCATTTTTTAAAATCACTTTAATAATTTAATTATCTAAATCTTGACCACTGTGTTGTGTTATATGTGACTGTGTATGTAAATATTGTAGTTTTGTCACTAAAACTGCCAATATCTTAAATTATGATCTATTTATCAGAAATCACAAAAATAAAAATATTACATTTTCAGTCATAACAAAAGGAACTATATTATAAAAGGATATAAAGACATTTATGTCCATAATAGTTTATAGACAAGTTAGGAACATCCTATCTTTAAATTGGTTTCTTTGAAGATATTATCTTCTGGCAATATGGATGAGTTTTTCATTTTTTATAACTTGAATTGCAAGTATAATTTTCCATTACTGACTTTTAAACACAAGCATTTTAGATCATGATGTTTTTATTTATGAATGGCATATATACAAATTGAAAGCTTCCTGGTGCTCAAGACACTCTTATTTTTCTAAGGAGTAAACAAGCAAGGTGTGCTTAAAAAAAGAACCACCACCTGGGGCTGGAGAGATGACTCAGTGGTCAAGAGCACTGGCTGCTCTTACAGAGGACTCAGGTTCGATTCCCAGCACCCACACAGTAGCTAACAACCACCTGTAACTCCAGTTCCAGGGGAGTCCATGGACATTGCATGACACGGGTGAACTTACATATATGCAGGCAATATGCTCATACATATAAAATAAAAGTAATAAAAATATTCTAAATAAATAAATAATTTGAATGCACAGCACAGACACCTGTAATCCCAGTGCTCTTACAGGGAAATGGAGCTGGAGACAGGAGGATCCCAGAAGCCTGCCAGAAACTCATCTTTGGCCATTGAAAAAAAAGGCCCTGTCTCAAACAACATAGAAGCCAGGACTGAGACAGATGACGTCCACACAGGCACCACGACACACATGAATGCACACATACATCTTACACTCTCCAAAATAAGTCAATTCATTAAAAGATAATAGCACAATAGATCCAGTCACCTGTGCCACTTGCTGTTTGCACAAGGAAGGAAGTGAGGGGTCGAGAAGCCATGTGAAGGTCAAGGCAGTGGCAGAGGCCAGTGGTAGCTTTCTAACTGAGGATGCTTTCTTGGGGTTCTGAGGTAAAGCCACACATCATTGGTTTTTCACCCCTCTTTTCTATCTGTCGCCCTGCCATTGATTATTTGCCCATGAAACTGGAATTTGATCTGCCTCCATGACAAGCCTTAGCATTCAAATAAGGCTTTACTTGGCTTCCTACCTCTAATTCTCCCACAGAAAAATCCTACCCTACATCCTTCTTCCTGCCCTGACCCTTTCTTGGATCTGTAGTCTTTCTCCCTAGCTTAATGAAGGTGTAATTTGAGGAGGATCACATGATGTTTCGATACATATAGGTATTGTGAAATGACTGTCATAATCAAGATAATTAGCATATCCATCCATCAGTATTTCTGTGTACACAATGATAGTATTTAAGATCTTTCTTTTCTGTTTATTATTTTTTATGTGTATGAGTGTATTGCCTGCATGTGTGTAAGTGCACCTGTGTTGTGCAATGTTTTTAGAGGTCAGAAGAGGGCATCATATCCCCTAGAACTGGAGTCACGGATGACTGTTAGCCACCATGTGGGTGCTGGGAATCGAGCCCAGGTCCTCTAGAAGAAAAGTCAGTGCTTTTAACCACTGAGTCATTTCTCTCCAACTTTCTTAGCAAAATTAAAGTCCACCATACAGTGTTATTAACCATCGTCTTCAAGCTATATATTCAGTCTCCTGAACTCACTCACCATGCATAATGGGAGGCCACAGAAGGAACCTCTGTGTCATGTGACCAACACTCCCCTCCACCCTTATTTATACTCTCTGTTTTCTTCCTTGGGTTTTGTATGTAGTTATATATGAGGCCTGGAAACTCTCTTGTTGGGAGCCATGTGCCTGCCTTGAACTATGCCCTAGTTTTGGGGTAGGCAGAAGTCAATCTCGTGCACAGAAGTGCTGTTGGAAGCAGAGGTTTTCATTAGGCAAATGATTTACATCTGAGGAGAAGTTTATTTTTCACCTAAAACTGAGGTCACATGAAGATCTTTGAAGCCAATCATATCTTGAGTTATTTTGCCTGTGTTAGTATTGTTTTGCTTACTTTACAATATAAATAGGGGAGACTTAATAAAGGCAAGCTGCTTCAGTGTGACTGACAGCCCTCCTGAGTCTGAGTCTGTCCTATTCTCTCTCTCTCTCTCTCTCTCTCTCCTCTCTCTCTCCATTTTCTCATCCTCACTCCCCGCTTTGGGTGCGGTTCGATTTCTGCTGGCGGGCTCCGGCTCTCTCTGGTCACCAGGGACAGAAAAGATGGTGCATGTGACAGGCAGATATAGGAGGGACTGAGGAAGGGATGCTTTCAAAGAAAGGAGTGGGTGATGACATTTCTAGGGAAATGTTCTGCTATGTGTTAAGTGTCCCTGTATAAGGACCCCCTGAGAAATTTCTTTCAGATCTCAGAACCTAGAAAAGCTACTATTTACAAGATTTTCAGTTAAGGAACTATTCATCAATGGAGAGAAACAATGTGGTATTTAAACACATTGGAAGTCAGGAATAATGGCTTAAAACTAATTCTAGCACTCAGGAGGCTGGGATAAAATAATTGTGAGTTCAGACAGACCAGCCTGGGATACATGGTGAGACCCCCATCTGAGGAAAATAGTCTCAAATAAATAAAAATAATAAAATACAGCGCAGTCATGAAAGAATGAAGTCTTGTCATTGGCAGCAATATGGGTGGAACAGAAGGACATGGTATCAAATTAAAGAAGCTGAGCTCAGAAACACAAACACATGCGTTCTTACTCATTCGTAGAAGCTGAAGAAGGTTAAGAGCATAGAAAGGGTTACTGTCAATCCCCTTAATAGCTACTTATTGCACAGCTCTATATCTGACCTGACATTCCTTTAAATGTCAGCTAAAATGGAATGTATTGGCTTAGTGGTTAGGAGGTTAGTGGTTACTAACCCCCACCAACCCCAGGACTAATGTCGTCTCATAGCATTTGAAGCCTACAGCGCAGATGCCCGCCCCCTCTGCTGTGACCTACCAGATGGCCCACCAAAGTGCTTAGTAAATGAACTGATCTCTGACTCTTTTTGTTCTGCGACTATGAAAAGTCCATGTAAGCATTTCCACAGTGGAACAAGGCATTCAGGGCTATTTGAATGTGTGTTCCAGACCATGGTCACACATATTTGACTCAAGATAGACAATCTTAGTCCCTTTGGCCAAGAGCTGTGTTTCATATTGACATTTATGGGATCTGGCTTAGAAAATGGCATTACCATGCTGTCGGTTGATGAAGCCAGAAACCAAAGTCATTCTCTTCCTTCTAGTCCCAAATCCAGCTGGTGACCCAAAATGATAGATTTTAGTCTCTAAAATCACAAGACCGTTTTGCTCTGCATTATTCCAGTGGCAGATCCTTTAATGCAAGCTACAGCCATCGGGTGGGAAGTGCAAGGGCCTCCGGACTGACCTCCTGAGTCGTCCCTGCACCCTGCCCTTGATCATCCCAATTCCAGGGTGGCCACACCACCCTTCCGGGGTGCCCCAACACCGTCCTTGCTCTGCCCACCTTTGCTGCCATCTCCCGGGCACCCTGTTCGCACACACCAGCCTCTTCCTTCCTCCCTGACATCAGAGCTGCTGCTGCTCCCACCTGGCACCCAGTTTCCATTTCATCCTCTGACCGCCTCCTTCATCACCATTTACGAGCCGTTTCACATCTCCACCTGCCTCCTGACCCCTGGCTTCTGTGCATTCTGTCCCTCCGTCACACTTGAGCATCTGTTTCACACTCCTTGGCCGGTTGTTGGAGGAATCATTTCTTCCCCCAAGTTCCCACAGCCATTGAATTCTGTGCAGATATCCTTAGGGTAAAAGGTCACATTCCCATCACCATGCCCCCCAGCACCTTCTTTTCCATGATAAGGAGATGTTCATAGCATGGAACATCCCAAAAGATCCAATGTGGCTAGAGAGATGGCTCAGCAGTTAAGAGCCCTAGTTCCTCTTGCGGAGGACCCGGGTTTGATTCCCAGCACCCAAATGGTGGCTAACAACCGGCCGTAACTTTAGTCCTGGGGAACTCCATCAGGCATTGCACCACTCGGGTGCACATACATACATTCTTATAATACACTCATACACACAAAATAATAAATGAAATGTTTCTTTAAAAAGCACCAATGTGAAACCTGAGTAACATAAACAGATACACAAAGAGGAATATTTAAGTTGTGAGTGGTTGGTACGAAAGGACCTCCAGACAATTTAAACTGGTGCAGAGGGTCCCTGCTCTGCAGCTCTGTTCTATGAGTAGCCACACACCAGGGCTGAGTCACAGAACAACAAAGAATGGCTGCTCAGTTGCCTGCTAGGAGCCGTGAATGCTAAGGTCATAGACAGAAGTTCATGTCCCCTGATTTCAGTAGCTTTTGAAAAATTAGCCTTTCTGTCTAAAGTGCTCTTTGTCTAAGCTTCAATTTCATTTTGGAAATTCTAGTTCAGCTCTCTCCAGTTAAAATGAATCACATTTCCACATTATTTTTTTTTAAACTTCAATTATTCTGAACAAAATTAGTGGAACTTGGAAAACTAGCTGATCATAAAAGGATGAAAACTGTCAGATGGTGTTAGTAAGAAAGACTGGGGAAATGTGCAATGAGGTTTATAAAAGAAAGATGGCCCTTGGGGACATATATACTTTTGTTGCAATTTTAGGAAATGGAATTTGAGTTATCCTACACTCCAATATAAATAATAGAAAAGAAATGTTGTCATACACATTTCTTAATATTTGTAGAGAAACATCTTTCTAATTTATATGACTAGCTACCATTCTCCTCCTGAAGAAGCAGTCATATTTCAGTGTGAACTCTCTCAGGCTCATTCTTTGACTAGAATAAAATAATCAACCTCCTACCATATCTGGAACATGGAAATAATGTTTTCAGGCCTCTTTTTAGATTTTTATTTATTTTTATTTTATGCACATGAGTGTTTTGCCTGCATGTATATAGGTGTACCCATTCATGCAAGGTCTATGGAGGTCAGAAGAAGGCATCAGATCTCCTAGAACTGGAGTTCGGACAGTTGTTAGTGGCCTGTGGATGTTGGGAACTGAACCTGTATCCTCTGCGAGAGCAGCAAGTGCTCTTAACCACGGAGCCATCTCTCCAGCATATACAAGAGATCATGACTGAGATTTGAAAAGGAGTGGGGGAGACACAGGTGGGATGGAAGTGATGTGTACACATATAGCACTCACATGAAATTCTAAACAAATTCAAAATATAAATTTAAAAAGACATCTACCTTCATGCTCATATTTAAATAGAGAATACTTCCAAAAAGACAACAAAATATTTAAAAACTTAACTAAATAAATTCTCACACAAAAGTAATAAAAAGATAAATCAACCAAAATGAAGTAGGATAGATAGATAAAAACAGAAGCAAAAGCAATTCATTTTTTAAATTAAAAGTCGAATTTAGGGGATGAGCAAGATGGCTCAGTGGGTTAAGGCACTTGCTGTCAAGGCTGATGACCTGAGTTTGATTCCTGGGACCCACGATGGAAGAGGAGAACCAACTGGGTTCTTCTGGAAGGTTGTTCTCTGACCTCCAAAAGCAGGCTGTGGCATGTTTTACCTCCCCCTCCCAAATAAATAAACAAATAATTTTTATAAGTAGATTTCATGGGTAAAACCAAATATTTAGCTTTTAAAGGTCCAACAAAAAGGGCTGGGGAGATGGCTCAGCAGTTAAGTGCACTCTACTTTGCAGAGGATCTGGGTTTGGTTCCCATCACCCATATGGTGGCTTACAATGGTCTGTAACTCCAGTTCCAGGGGATCTGACATCCTCTTCTTGTCGGGGGCCATGTGCCTGCCTTGAACTATGCCCTAGTTTTGGGGTAGGCAGAAGTCAATCTCGTGCACAGAAGTGCTGTTGGAAGCAGGAGTTTTCATTATGCAAATGATTTACACCTGAGAAGTTTATTTTTCACCTAAAACTGAGGTCACATGAAGATCTTTGAAGGAAGTCAATCATATCTTGAGTTATTTTGCCTGTGTTAGTATTGTTTTACTTACTTTACAATATAAATAGGGGAGACTTAATAAAGGCAAGCTGCTTCAGTGTACAGTAGGGTGCCTGTGTGGACCAGCACAGTGGGGAGCTGTTTGGGTCAATCAGTATATCAGTAGTGAACATTAGTCTCTCTCTCTCTCTATATATATAGTATATATATTATAATTATATATAGTATATATAATATATATATTATATATGACAGGCCAACCTTTAATTCACCCACCTCTACCTCCCTAGTGCTGGTGTTGAAGGCCTGTGCCACTATGCCTGACCTGTGGAGTAGTAAGTCTCCAAAGCAATAAATGAATGTTTGACCTATAGTTTTGAAGACTTTCCATGAGGAATCTCTGAACAATATATTTTTTAACAAGACAAATATAAACAGTACTACCTCTTGTACAATTTAAGATTATACAAGCCACCTGGCATTATGATAAACACATGTAATCTCTGCACTTGGGCAGTGAAGGCAGAAGGATTAAGAATTCAAGGCTAGCATGAGCTATATATATAGCAAAAGCAAGTTTCAAATTGTCATGCCCAAAAAGAGAAAATAAATACAGTGAACACACACATGCATGGCCACATACACATCGTGTGTGTGTGTGTGTGTGTGTGTGTGTGTGTGTGGCGTTCTTTCTGTTTCTTAGCTGCCATGTTGTAAATGGTTTTGTTCAGATACATGCTCCCCATTGGCTCTGTTTATCCAAATGCCAGTTTATATCAAATTACAGTGGATTCCTGAGCTCACTGCAAGAACCCATCCAAGATTTTTTTAATCCTATGCTTAGACTGTCCTGTTCTTTTGAGTGATACATTGAGTCTGAGAATTTTCTTAGGCCTCTGTGTAATTATTTATATTTCAAAAACTTTAGAGACAAACACACTTCTCAGTGCATTTCCTGGTCTTGTCTTTTCTTTAAAGAGGTTCATAGGAAATGTTTTCAATTTATACGGCCTCGTCACAGGAGGGCAGAATGACTGCAAATTAAATTTGAAGCCATTTTCTCAATGATATAAAAATACAAATCTATTACCAGTTTCTATCACATGTTGAAAATTCAGATGTTAAATTTGGGGGTTTTACATAGTGTTGAATTCTGTATGCTTTATAAATTTCTCTCTGTATGCTAAATCCATAAAAATTTTTAAAAAGATTACATCATCGAGGTAAAATGTGGGTGAGTACACGCTGCGTTAGCACGAGGCCCTTAGGAGGGGAGACAATAAAGTGCCTGGAAGCCAGAGGAAGAAACAAGAGAAAAAGAAAAAATGATGTACACACACATATAAATATGCTCAGTGAGCCCAGGCTCACATGCGTATAAACAGAAAGGGAAATGAAAACCCAAATGAAACTCCAGAAGTTGATCCAACTAGACAGGTGAAGAAAGAATTAGTAATGTAAAAGGAAAATGTGAAGACATCTGAGAAGTAGCAGAGACAGATCTGAGAAGTAGCAGGGTGTTTGTGGAAGGTCAGAGGGCAATGTGTGTGAGTTTGTTCTCTCCTTCCATCAGGTGGGTACTTGGGCTCGAACTCAGGTCATCAGGCAAGTGCCTTTGACAACTAAGTCATCTTGCCAGCTGTTGTTGCAATTCTTACTTGGAACATATAACACAAACTGAAAAACAGCCACCAAAACCTTGTGCCATTCTTGTGTACTTATGCAAGCGTGATGACCAGTTTGCTGTAATTCCTTCCTCCTCCTCCTCCCCTTCCTCCCTCTCCTTCATTTTCTATCTCTCCTCCTTCCAGACTCCAGCTCCCTCCTATAAAACTGGATCCACTTAGATACCAAGTCAGCAGCACCTTTTCTGAGCAGCTAGAATTCATGTTATCCCATGTGACCACCCTCACTTGAGCTAGAATAAAGCCCGTGTTCTCAAGTATGCCTCAACTTGCCTTTTACATAGACAGGAAAGACTGTTTTCGAAGAGAGACAATTTGTAGCTTTCAGAATTTCTCACCACTCAAAATAGAAGCCAGAAGACAATGGAACAATAACTTCAAAGTGCTGACAGAAAATAAGTGCAATCTAAGACTCTATATCCCACTCGGACAAAGACGGAAAGCACACCAAGCAAAGACCTCCACAAAATGCACAAGCACGTGATGCTCTGGGTGAAAAGGAGTTGAAGCCAGGGGAGAATCAGACTGAAGAGGCCATGGAGAAAGAAAGTGGATGGATTATGTTAGAACTATTCTTCAGGCTTCTTGTACAAACTAAAAAATGTAATAAGAAGCTGGACATGGTGTGTGCACATATATTCCTAGCACTTGAGAAGCTGAGGAAGGAAGATGGCTGCAAATATGGGGCTAGCCTGGGCTACACAGGGAGTTCTAGGCCAGGCTGGGATATAAAGCCCTGTCTCTACAAAACAATCTTTAAAAGCAAAACAATAATAGTGATGACAATTTAATAACTAATGATAACTGCTCAGTTAAAATTACAGTGGAGCAAAACTATCCAACCCAGTAACATACAAGGACAGTAAGGAACACTTAGTATACCCTACGACCATATTATTGAGGAAATACTGGGGTAGCTTTAAGCTTTGTCCAGCTTCCTGGTTTATAAAGAAAAAGAAAGAATACAAACTGTCCTCCCATGACAACTCAGGGCTTTTAAGCATAAGCAATGGAAACCAACAGATCTCAGGAGAAAAGAGGTTTATACAAAGAACATTGAAAAACTCATAGTATCTCAGAAACTGCTAGAAGACAGGCTCCTAAATAGCTGCAGCGGGCAGGCCATAGAGCATCCCAGGCAACACCTAGAAACCCTGAAGGGTCTCCTGGGGGGACTCAAGACACTGCAACTGTTGCTGCTGATGCAGAGAGAGGTCTTCCTGGGACAGTCTCCCAAGGGCCACCAATTCCCACCCATCAAAGCTTGTGGCTTCAGCTGTATGTGTGTTTCTGCATGTATTTCTGTGTGTATTTCTGTGTGTGTATGTTTTTGCATGTGTTTATTTCTGTATGTGTCTGTGTGTCTGTGTGTCTCCCACCTGCTGCACCGAAGGTAGGGAAAACAAAAATCTGAACTTTTAAACTTTTACTGAGAGATTTGGGCTCAGAATTAAGACACAGGAAGTAAGGAAACCTCATCCCCCAAAGAATCATCCACTGTACCACCAAAATAAATAGATATGTATCTACAAAGAACATTAAAACAATTAAGTAAGAAGTGTGACTTCCTGTGCAGACAGAGGGAGGAAAAGGGTAATTGAGACTCTAGACAATGGAGAGGGGGGATTCCTAGAACGGCAAAACCAGAATTCTCAGTTTGGATCCTAGCAGTCAGAGTCAAGGTCATTCTTTGAGCGGAGGTACGTCACTCTGACCTCTGCCTCCATCTTCTCAGTGCTGCTGAACTGTCTGTCTAAATTTCCCTCTTATGAAGACACTAGTAACTGGATTAGGGCCTGCCCCCATGTACTTGGTGACCTCATCATAATGTGATTATATCTGCAAAGACTCTGTCTCTAAACAAGGTCACACTCACGGAGTCCCAGTCGATATGGATCCTGTAAGGAAACTATTCAGGTTAGTACAGAGGGTAAAAAAAGGCAGGAAAAAGTGCTATTTTTTTCAGATTCTTGGTCCTCAGCTGAAGATTGTTGCAGTGAATTGAAATAAGGAAGGGCTGAGGCTGCACTGAGATCACACCTCAGTGCTCCTGTCTGTGTCACAGGAGAGGCACACATTCAAGGAACCCTAGATACCAGAGGCTGTGGGATCACAGGGGTTCAGGAAAGGCTACCTTCAACTCAAGATGAGAGCTGGTGATCAGACTGGGCGAGAGGTATTTGTAGGAGCATTAAACACGATGCTGAGGAACACCAAAGGATCTACAGACAGTGTGGAGCAGGGACGGAGGAAGCCAGGGTCCGAGGCTTCTTTCTGTTTCCCTTTCTGTTCTAAGAAGGAATACTAGGAGCTAGTTTTAATTCATGATTGTGAATACATTAATTTGATGACATTCGTGCAAGATTTGGTATGTATTTTGATTTCTAAATCAAATTCAATATGACTCTGAGTACACATAGCCGGGTTGGTGCAATATTCAATAGTGTTATTAAGGGCGAACATACCTTCCTCCCCAGATGCCTGAAGGATGCTATCACAATCCAGAAATTTGCCTTTGTTCCTCAGCTTGTGAGGGCTGTCCCTACAATGCTCATCTCTTGACATTGGTGGTCTATAGGAAGAGGAACTGCACACCACCAACAGCATCCTGTGGCCACTGAAAACATGGCTGTAGTTTCTAAGATACAAGCTACCGTTCAGACGGCAAGAGTCTGAAAGCCACCCCCATCAGTCTTGCCAACTTCAGAGCCAAATGAGTAAAGGATATAGGTTTCTGCTGACAACCTTAGCAATCCTGCCTCACTGTCTACACACCGCTGGGCCACTTTCACTGAAGACCCCTTGCAGAAGTCCCTCTCCAAAGTTGCATCATTCAGATTTAGAACTGCAGTGAACTCAAGCCTGCTGAGTCCCTGTGGAGTGAGAGAAACCCAGATAGAGGACATAAGGCTGATGGCTCTGTCTGGGAGGTGGAGATGAAACCAAAGAGACAAATTCAGTGAGTCGGTGTGCTGACATGTAGGCCCACAAAGTGAGGTCTCTTCTTGCATTTGCATTTGACTAGGTTTTTCTTTGGACTGAATGACAGAAAGTAACCTGGAATCTTCTAACACAGAAAATATTTCCCCTCTCTAGGCAACAAGATAGAAGCCCAAGGTTTGGTGCTTAATCATGACTTCAGAGTCAAGCTGCCTCACATTCTGGAACCTCAATTTCTTTACCTAAAAGGGTAAATGCTCCCTGCCTTCCTCACCCTCCCAAAATTATGAGGTTCAATGGAGGCAATTTTCAAACTGAAGGTACAGGGTTTTATTCCCACAAGTAATACAGAATCTCTGGGTCAGTTATCCTTCAACCACTCTTTCTGAAATCCTCCAGTTTCTGGAGTTCCACACTGGGAGATGAAATTCAAATGCTAACTTGAAGTGGTCTTTGCCTCAGATTTCAGCCCCTCATCAGCGGGAGTCACAGAGACCAAAACTATGGTTACTTGACTTTGCTTTCGATGGGGTGAAGAGATGTCCCCATGTGTCCTGATCAGTCCTGGTGTCTGTTTGCTGTCCTGGCTCAGTGTTGTATGATCTGGCATGATCCTCTTAACTCAGTGCTCCACTTGAGCAGTGATTTGTATGTTCATCCTGTCTTATTCAGTGGATTGAATATTACACCTTTGATCCCCAGCAGGATGCCACAGATTACCAAGCTTCCACCCACCAGGGCCCATTTAAAGCACACACAATGTTCACCACTCTGCAACAACCCTAACTCTTAAAAACTTTCGCCACCTTGTGGTCAAAAGCTGCCATTCCAATAGTACTGGACAGGATCTTTTGATCTGTTCAGAAGGGAATAAAATGGGCACAGTCAAGGAGCTGAATTAGGGGCCAGAAAAATAAAACTTTCATTAATATACCCTCTGTTGTTTGTCAATTACAAAAGCGGCATCTATTTTCAGGGTACACTGAGGCAGGAATGGGCTGCTTCAACTTTGGACTCAGATTCAACAATGATTGGATACCAGCAGCTTGTGGCTTCAAAGGTTAGTTTAATATAGGTCATAGCATATATTAAAATAATAATACTAATACAACTGATACTAATAGTAAGGATGGTGGTGTTTAACTAAATAAACCCAACAGCATGTTTGATCCTTGTCTGGGATTGATCATGAAGACCACTGAATAAAAAGAAGTCTGCTTTATGAGAACACGTAACAAAAGAATGATCAGGAAAGGTCTAGGAAGAGCTAGCCTCTCCTAGATGGTGACTTGTGAGCTCAAACAAAGAGTGACTAGAAAGGAGGAAAGGACAGGCACATTCTCATGTGGGGGGATCCAATGGGAGGAGGACCACACATTGGTGTGACTGAGATGACTCCCATAGCTGTAAAACTGGAGGGTGAGGGAAGGAGCCGATGCTGGAGACGCTGGAGGATGCAGTCAGGCAGACAGCCCCAGGACACACTAAGGATTTCAACCTTTTCTCTTTTTCCCAGAATGCAATGGGAACCATTTACCTGTTAAGCAAGGAGGCAATAAAGTTGAATTTTGAAAAGATCATTCTGGTGACTAAGGAGAAAACACTCAGGATGGACCATAACAACTCAGTCGATGACTAACACAGTTCACATGAGCATTACAAAAGAAGGAAATGCATCATCTGCATTGACTCATTTAATCCCCATAAAGCCATATGAAATACATACTATACGATACATCTTACAGGTGAAAAATGAATGAATACAGAAAGCTCATTCCAGATAACATGGCTGTAACTGCCATACTACACGTACATGCTCTCTTGCAGCTGTCTCAAGTGGCAAGGGAGACAGTACCTGACTGCAAGAACTTCTTCAGAAGTAGAATCAACAAGGCCTGATGAGGTTGGATATGGGACACCAGACCTTGGGGTGTCAAGGATGACACAGAGGCTGCTGATTTGAGCAATTAACAGTTCAGGGCACCAGCCTTGACAGGGTCATAAGTTTGATGTTGAATTCAACCAGTTTTGTGTGTGTTCATGTGTATGTATGCAAATGTGCATGAAGGTGTACACCCCCACACTTGCACATGTATACCCATTCATGTGCACACACACCACACACCCATATCCACCTGCACACGTATACACCCCAAACACACATCCCCAGGCATTCATACACCTGTTCATTCACACACACAAACACACGTACTCACTGCTACTCACACCCACATACACTGACACGTGTGTGGAGGCCAAGGGTCAATGCTGGGTGTCTCCTCAGCTGTTTGTCTTATTTTAATTGTTATTAGCATAGACTCACATTCTTTTGAGATGGAGTATCTCTTTGAACATGGGCTTACTGGTTTGACCAATGGGCTCCAATAAGCCACCTGTCTCTTCCCTCATGGCACTGGGGTTGCAGATGCTCTTTGCCCTGTCTCGCTCCCATGTGGGTACCGACGATCTGAACTCAGACCCTCATACTTGTGCAGCAGGCATTTTACTTTCCAAAGCATCTCTCCAGCCCTCTGGCTAGCGTTTAAGGCAGTGAGAGGAGATGCTGAGAGGGCAGCTGGCTCAAGAAAAAGAAATGGGGCCCCACAGGTGAAGAGACAGCAGTTGAGGCCACAGGTAGAATAGCCCAGATAAACAGCATAGGATAAGAACAGGGCTAGAATTCAGGCTCACAAAGTTGCAAGATAAGCCTATAAACAAGATGGAGACATGCCAGATGAACAGGAATAAAACCAGTAAATCCAGACTAAGTGTTGTACATACAAGCCAAAATAAAGAACATTTTAAGGAAGGAAGAAGCAACCACAAATGTTCAGGCCAAGTTGAGGACTGAAAACTGTCCCCCCAGAGTCGGTCATGGAGTCATAGTAACAAACTACACAGCAAGGTGTGGCATGAAGAGGCCTTCTAGTCTCCAAAGACACAATATGTTTGATGAACATCTGAGTATTGAAGGAAACAGCCAGTGGATAGGAAGTGAAGTCACTACCGTGTCAATTTGCTAGAAAGGAAAGAGACAGAGAGAGAATCCAAAACAGGAAGAGATAGTTGGACCAGCAGAAGGTATGTCTTGTGTCCGGAGGGAAGAGCAGGAGGGGGCACAAAGAGAGGTGTGAAAGGTTAAGTGGCAAAACTAACTCCTTTGTTTCAGCTGAACTTTGTTTCATCCTGTGTTTTTGCCCAACCGTTCCCACTGCGGCCAGTCATGCAGAAAGTCTCCTGGAGGTAGTTTAAGGGAGTACATTGTTTCTACAATACTGGGAAATTTTCAAGTGGCCAAGTCGTATGTCCAGGTAGCACATCCCACTCAGCCTAACCCAAACTTCTTAACTAAAAACCTCTTTGTTAACTGACTTGCCCCTTGTCTGGTGTAACTACGGTTATTGGCTTTGCCTACTGGTATAACTGTGGCTTTATGCTTTATAAACCCCATCTTGCTTCTCAGGGTCGAAGGTTCTTTTGAGGATTAGCCCCCTCTCTGACCACCATCTATTAATAAAGGACTCCTAATCTGACCATCACTATGTGGCGTACCTCTGTGCATCTCACTAGGTATTACAAAAGGTCTGAAGAATGATGAATGGATTCTAGTCTGAGGTTCCCATTGGCTCTGAAATAAGATGCCCAAGTCCTTGTGGCGCTGTTAAGGATAAAGGATAGAGGATGGTACATTGTATGCTCTTAGATGCTCTCACCAATGATTCATGTTTCTTGAAACTCGTTTCCTGACATGATTATGGCTTATTCTAGTTACCTCTGACATTGTAATCACACAATTTAATTAAATATTACAATGAATGTGAAGAGAGCTGTTTCTATGGAAACTTGGTTGAATGTGTTGGGAAATTTTGATAAAGATGCTAAGGATTCTGTCCATCTGAGCACAGGCAACTATAAAATGTACACGCACTTCATGATTTAGTTTAAAACGCACATACTGAGCCGGTGGGCTCAGTCTCTAACTGCAGCACTTGGGAGGCTGAGGCCAGTGGAGTTTGTATCACACAGAGAGTACCAGGTCAGCCGAGGACACTTTCAAACATATGCACAACAAACATGCGTGTACCACAGTACAAACTTGTCACAGGGTTCTGCTCCACCCCAATGAGCAAGTATCAATGGTTTACACAACACCCTAAAGTCAGAGCTTAGAGTCCCCTTCCATGGCTAGATACACCATCACTGCTCAAAACTTTTCACCTCCGAAGTCCTAGTCTCATCTCCAATCGTCTCTCCATCATCCATGTTACACTACTTTTCATTTAATTCACCAGTTCCTGCTTTGCAACACCCCCCGAACAAACCCACCAGGTGTTGCTATGTGGCTCAGGTTGACCTTCAATTCCCCCTCCAACCTCTTCTAACCCAGCCCAAACTCCAGACTGCCAATCTTCAGCAATATCAGACTCTGCTCTTCAGACATACCTGCCTTGAAAGGCCAGGCCCTGGCAAAATCCCCTTTCCTGTCTTATATTCTTGGGAACTAATCCCTGCTGAAGAGAAATCACATGGGCCTCAGTCACTGAAAAACAGTTCTCTCAAATGGGCTCGTATAGGCCTCCCTCTTCCACCTTGTTACTTAAGTGGCTTTTCAGTTTCCTCAGTCTTTCTGGTAATGATCACTAACAAAACTAAAGCGTGATCTACCACAAATTGGCACCAAAATCTTGAGGGTTGGAATAGGGCAAGAAAAGGCCAAATATAGTTAATTACACCAACTGAGGTCTCAGGCTAATGCCCTTTAGGTGTTAGGTCCATTAATTTCATGGCATGACGGGATGTAACTGCTGTCCTCTCAATGCTTACAGGTTTGTGGAGTTGGAAAGGTGAAGTGTGGCCCACAGGAAAACACAGCTTCTTTCAAATCCATTCACGCTCAAAGTACACTTCTCACTTTCTGTCCTTAATCAATGAGACATACACTTGTTCCTTTACATTTTAATTTATTCTGTACAGTTTAAAGTGAAAGTTAAAACATACACGCCACAGAAGTTTGGATATAGTACTGACCAATTGTATGACAAAAACACTGATCATTTACACATTCGTCACGTTCAATTTTCCATTGTGTTCTACAAAGGTACTATTAACACACACAGTTCTGCATCTGTTCAGCCTATGTGTCAAGCAGCAGGATGACAATGCACCATAGCACAGGACAAAAACCTCCTGTAAGATACCACAGCAGCAGTATTTGCGAATGGTTATGCATAGAACTGGCTTGGAGGTTGATGATAGGGATTCCTCATGAACAAGTAGCATGTATACATTAAATGGAAAACGAAACTTCTGTTGATATAGGGTGAGATGTCACTATAAGTTTAAAACTCTGGGACATTTTAACAACAGATAACGCCAGACACTTTAATTCTAGATTCCAAAACCTAACACTCTTCCACAGTCACCTGAGTCTTTTCACTTTCAGAACTGCTCATTGGCTTTATGAAGTCAACTTCAAAAATAACTTAGCGTACCAGTCAAAAATCTTATTAACTTGGCTACAGAGTTACAGTCAAACACCTGTTGAGAAAAACTAACTTTAAAAAAGATTGCACTGTGGACTTATAATTTCAAAAATTGTCACTCTTAAAAGGAAAAATGTAGTATTTTCAGATCTTTCAACATGTCTTGAATATCAGTACTTGATACATTCCAAACTTATAGCAAAAATACTATTTGGAAATGGTTCTTAAGCCTAATCTAAAGAAACAGGTCAAAGATCTATGAAATGACTATCTAATCCAGAACCATGTTTGCTTCTGGTACAGAAATTCATTCAGTTCTACAGTTATCTTCAAGGTAACCACTTAACACCTCACAAAACAGTGTTATACAAAGATTTAGTGTTTTTGGCATTTAAATTGGAGCCATGCTACCACATAGGCAATTCACATTTTCTCTCTCTCTCTCTCTCTCTCTCTCGTGCACACACACACACACACCCCTCCTAAGGCAAAAAGACAGTGGACAGGGTGGCCAAGAAGGAAATGATACAATATGTTTGTTTGAGTACTAATTTTAGAATCAATTCACAAAAAGATGGTATCATTTTCTCAAAGGTTCAGGCAAAATTTTAATGCTTATCTTTAGTGCTTACCACCTTTAAAAAAAATTATGTCCGTGTATATGTACACATGAGTGCAGGTGCCTGCTGAGGCCAGAAGAGAGAACTGGATCTCCTGAAGTTGGAGTTATACATGGTTGGGAGTCCATGGTGCTGGGTGCTGGGAACTGAACTGAGGTCTTCTGCAAGAGCAGTACTTGCTTTTGAATGACAGACATTTCTCCAGCTCATCTCATAAAGTTAACCATATGCTCCTCTTCCTCCTACCCGGAGCCTGAGAATGTAGTTTCGATAAAGTTCTAGTAAGTTCCACTACAAAAGCACTAAAAGTAAACAGGAAACAGGACAAAACCCCACACTGTAAATAATCCTGCAAGGACAACCGTTTCTTGTCCCTTCTTAGAAAGAAGGATCCTGTAAGGGAAATGCATGAAGCCAGTTTTAAACAAATGACTACGGTTTTTGATTCTTCATACTGACATCCATAATTTCTCTCGACTCTCCTCAAGGTACATTAAAACGTGGCAAGTATGAGCTGTTAATATCCTTTTAGGTATTTCTCAGGTTAAGTAGAATAAGTCTTTAAGATATGCTTGAAATATACCAATAAATAATATTCCACATATAGCTTTACAGGGATAATTTGGGCCTGCCTACAGTCCGGGGGGAGGGGCAGTTACATTAACCATCATCCTTTAATACTGACACAAGTGGAAGCTCATCAACTTAATGTTTTTCACCAACTAGTATCATCTAAACCTTAGCTATCCCCATAAAACACAACTAAACAAAAATTAGAACCCAGAGCTCAAAACATTAGACTATGAAAACATCTAATGTAAACATTCTCCCAGTACCAAGATGCTTTGGGGCATCTCGACTGCATTAGTGTGATATTCAGTTAGTGTAAGAAATACTAGAAATGATTCGCTTTTTATGCCCTCTACTCACACTGTACCCAACAGAGAAATGAAGACAGAGCAGCTGCACCCCAGTCTCAGCTGCTGGGCATGTTTTCCCAGCAAATGAATCACCTAAAGTTATGTTCTGTAACTCCCCTTTTAGTGTATCCGAAGGGCTACAATACCTACAAAGCAGTTCAGTAAAAACACACCTCGAGGCAGGGCCAGTGAACTATTAATAGGCAAACTCTGTCGGTAAGAAGAATGAGGTATCAAACGTAATGAAACACAACCACAAAGTCGAGGTGAGAAATAAAGGTGAGAACAAAGACCCAGACTAGGAAACCTGGCTTTGCAGTTCATTTCTTTGTAGAGCAGATGACACAACTACAAGTTCCGCTAACCCTCCCTCTCCTTAGTACCTCAAAGTTCAGTTAAAACAAATACCGACTCCTGGCGAGAGCCATTTACAGTTAAGCAGGTATTTTTAGCCACATTTTTTTGAAATCCCTAGTAACTTTGAGGTCTTCTCACTGAGTTGCTGTATGTGAAATATTCTCTGCACAACACAAGCCCAAGGGCTGATGTTACTTCTTACAGTACTCCTAAGTCACCACTCTAAAATCTTGAATATGTTCACTCCAAAAAGTACTTTATAAAAGATAACTATTTTAACACTTAGAATTAAGTTTTCCAATACATAACTACTATTTTTAAAACAAAAGTTTACAAGTTATCATTTTTACTTAACCTAAGAGACCATCAATTGCTAAGATGCACCATATGTATCTCTAAGAAAAAACGCTGCCCATTAAGGTATGACACATGCCTCGTATCACAGAAAACATTTATTTTATATTTATTCAAACAGTGCTTTTAAAGATTTTTTTATCAATAAACCTTGTGCATATCTAAAGAATGTGTGAAATAAAGAGTTAAGTTTTAACTATAACTTTATATTCTAAGTCCAAGTCCTCTGAATCACTTTTCAAATCAGTGATCGAGGTCTGCATTTCCCACACGTCCCTTGTGTCCAGAGTCCTGGCGATGCAGCAGTTCCTGGGGGTGCTTCACCACTGCCTTCTGTCTAATACCAGCAGGGCACTTTGGAGGATGCAGCGTTTCACGGCTTTAATGACAGTCCTTCTCCATGCATAAAGTGGTCATACCAGCCTCTCGTTGTTTAGAATTTTAATTCTGAGGGTTTGGGCAATTTTTCCAGCCTTCAATTGCACAGCCTGGCATGTGCAAGTGCTTCACTGACAAAACGCAGTACAGCTTCATCAACCTGTGGCATCTTCCTTTCTTAGGTGCTGTAAAGAGTTTTGCTATTGCTCTGCAAGAAAGTACAAAACTTGGATCACTCTTGCTTCAAACGCTTGCTTTACTAACAGACACATGCCCCACTGCTCTAGATCCACGTTTTCCTGCATATACAATGACCTTTCCTTTCCATGCTGAACCATAGTGCAATCTTTTTGAAGACATTTTTAAAATGCCAATTAAACCTGATACATTTGATACAACAAAACACACGCAAGCTGAGGTAATAGCACTGTGACATGCTGCAAATTCACACGTGCATGAGCCGGGAGAACGGCATGACTCACTTGGTTGACAGCGATGAGATGCATCCCAATTTCTGACAAGTTCAAATGTCAAGAAAAGGGTAAATTTTATGAGTCATAAAATGTTTTTCTTTTTTCAAGCCTGAAATGTTTACAGATTTATACCAGTGCGGAAAAAAAAGCCCAAGAGCCAAGGAGTAGATGTATTAGGTAGAGACCCAGTGAAGCAGGTATCTTAAGATGACATTTGTAATGGTCCGATTTGGTTAGTTTTAATTCCCTTTATTTCTATATGGCTTACATGTAGATCTTTTATGGAACTGGATATAAATCCAATTACAGATATTCTTCAGTCACTTAGGAAATTTCAAAGCCAAGTCACTAAAGAGGAGCTCATAAATGAATAACACTATTTCCTAATAAAGGCCTGTGTCTGGGGTCAGTGGCTTTCATCAGCTGGTGCCCGCCGTTGGCGGGCAGATCTTATCCTGTGTGGAGAGGCTGAAGGGTCCTCTTCGGTTTCAGACCCTGAAGGTTCATGGTCTCCTTCCTGGGAGCCTGTGTCTCCCACCAGCTCCCGTAGAAACTTGAATTTAGATAAAAATAGATGCCATACAAAATACCAACCTAAACAAAGACAAAAACATTAAGAAAAATGTTATCAATGCTATCAACTCAGAACATTACAGTTAACTGAAAGGTATATTACAAAACAGTGTAGTATATATAATGCACTGTGCATTTATACAACAAATGTAAGGCATTCAGGATGTATAAGGCATAAGGATAAAGTATGAATTTATGCAGTGAGGGCAAAAGTTTCTACTTTCTTGGAATTTGGAACCTAAACTTGATGCAGCAGCATTAAAATTATAATGATGTCAGGTTGGCTGTACTTACATATTTGGGAGTCTGAGGCAGAGGAGACAAGTTCAAGGTTAGTTTGGCTTATACGGTGAGACCTTGTCTCAAATTCCAACAACCCTTCTCCTCCCACCCCCATCCAAAGACAGGTAAATACAAGATTGGGACAAAGAGAGAACATTTATTATATTAAAGACAATTTCTGAGAATTTGACTTGGACATCCATATCTCAGTTCTACTGAAAGTGAGAAAGTTTTAGTCAATTAGAATTAAAAGATATGTTTGCTTTCTTTTAATCTGAGTGCTATGTATTAACTGAACCATCCCTAAATATTTTTGGCTAACTATATGAATAAATTGCCAGGCTCTGTAAAATAATATTTAATGATATTCCAAATTAGCATGTTCCATCTTCACCTACAATTTTTTGTTAAACAGGCAGAGAAAATAAGAGAAAAGAATACTGGGAAAGAAGAATCCCAAGTCAGACCTAAGACTCAAGAAGCTGTTCCTGCAAAGGATAAGTGAGAAACTATCTGAAGAGCTTAGGTGCCTGTCACAAGTGAGGAGTTTATAAAATGCTCAGCTGGTAAATGCAAATGCCAACAGGGCAGTGGATGGGCAGTAACTCTCGCCTTCTGGAGTTACTATTTAAGAGGTAAGATTCACATACCATAACATGCATCTTTTAAAGTATACAACTCAATACAGGCTATCACAGGTTGTATAATCCTTACTACCAAACTCCAGCACATTTTGCACCAACCCCAGGCTGGGGATGAAGCTCAGCTGACACGGTGCTTGCTTAGCCTGTGCAAAGTCCTGAGCTCAATCCCCTGCAGCACATAAACCAGATGTGGTTGTGCTCACAATGCCAGTAACTGGAGGTAGACACAGGATTAGTTTAAGGTTATCCTTTGCTACATAGGAAAGTAAAAAAAATTTTTACTTATTTCTATTTTATGTGTATGAGTGTACTGCCTGCATGCGTGTAAGTGCACCCATGTCGTACAATGCCTGCTGAGGTCAGAAGATGGTATTGGATGCCCTGGAACTGGAGTTAGCTGCCATGTGGATGTTGGGAATCGAGCCTGGATCCCTTGCATCAGTGCTCTTAATAGCTGAGACATCTCTCCAGTCCCTGCTACATAATAATTTAAGACAGTGTTGGCTACATAAGACTTTGTCTTTTAAGAAATGGAGGGGGGTGGCTAGAAAGATGTTTCAGCAGTTAAGAGCAAGTAATGCTCCTCTAAAGGACCTAAGTTCAATTCCCAGCACCCATACTGGGCAGCTCACAACCACCTGTAACTCTTGGGAGACCCAACTCCTATGGTGTCCATGGGCACCTGCATTCACATGCACATACCCACCACCCCCACACACATATACACATAATTAAAAACAAAACTTTCATCGGATTACAGACTCTCTTCCTTCCCAATTTAATAAAATTTAAAAACACTGCCAGCAACCAAAAAAAAAAAAAATGTATGAGTTTGAATCTCACATCAAAATGCAAGGTGGCACCTGGAACAGCCAACAGCAGTCAGGCACCATTCTCTCCTTCCACTCACATGACATCACTAGGGATTTGCCTACTGAGAGCACGTTATGGAAATGGACTAAGACAATACTTGGCCATTGTGTCTGCCTTCATTTACTTACCCTAAGTTTTCAAGGGCCAGCCACACGACTGCATACAGCAGTACCCTATTCCTTTTCACTGCTGGAGAATACTCCACTGCCTGTGCTGAGCACATTCTGTGTGACCTTTCACAAACTGATATGACATTTGCGTAGTTTCTACTTTTTGGTTAGTTAAAAAAAAACAGCTGCCCTTTTTACTGCAATAAATATTTGTAATAAAAATATAGTTTTTGGAAGGACATGGTCTTGCATTATAACTTGGAGAACTGCTGAGTAATATAACAGGTCTGTACTTAACCCCTGGTGACTCTGTTAAACTGTTAGCAGCTGCATTACTGCACATTCCTCTCAGGAACACCTAAGGTCCAGTTTCTCCACATCCTCAACATTTCTGTCAATCCTTTTTCATATTGTCATCCTGGGGTGTACGATGCGGCTTTGATTTTCATTAGTCCTCATAACCTAGAATGCTGAACACCTTTCCAAATTTGCCTTGTTTTTGGAGAAATGTCTTTCTCTCAGTTTAAAAATCAGGCTTTTCATTCTTGAGCTGGAAGAGCTCTTCTGTGTTCTGGACAGTAAATGCTTTCTACCTATCCCATTGGGAGTTTTTCCCTTGGTTTTCTAATGTCTTTTGAAGAACACAGTTTTTAATTTTAAAGACGTCTCATTTATCAAGGTTAATTTCACTGCCTGTATGTTTAGTGTCACATCCAGGAAACTACTGGCTAATCCAAGGTCATGAAAATTTACATTTTCCCATTTTCTAAGAGTTTTATGATTTCTCTTCTTACACCTAAGTCCCTAATCTATTGTAGCTAATTTTGGCCTGAGAGGCAGGTCCAAATCCATTCTTTTGCACGTGGATATCAGGTTGTCCAAGATCATTTGCTGAAATTCTCTTAGAATCCTTGTCAACAAAATCATAAATGGTAATTTATTTCTTTTTAAAGATCTTTATTCATTATTTTTATTTTATGTTTGAGTCTGCATGTGTATAAGTGCACCCATATCATGCAATGCCAGAAGAGGTCAGAAGAGGGCATTGGATCCCCTGGAACTAGCATTATAGATGGCTGCTAACCACCATGTGGGTTGTTAGCCACCATTTGCTGGGGCTCAAACCCAGGTCCTCTGCAAGAATAGCCAGTGCTCTTAAATACCGAGTCATCTCTCCAGTCCCTGGTAACTTATTTCTGAGTTTTCAATTCTGGCCTGTACGCCTGCCTTACACTAATGCCCACCATCTTCCACAGTAACTCTGTATTACATTTTAAACACAAAGTGTCTATCTTCCAACTTTGTTCTTTCCAAGAACTATTTTCACTATTTGAGTTCCTTCCATTTTCAGATGAATTTTAAAGTCAATATATCAGTTTTGACAGAAAAAGTAGCATAAATTTTAACAGGGACTGCACTTAATTTGTAGGTCAAATTTGGGACCTAACAGTATTTTTGTAATATCACTCTACTCAATTAAATGTTCTGCCAAAGAACACACATGGTTGTATCTGTGTGTATACATGTATATGCAGGTACATGCACACCTTTGTGTGGAGGCCAGAGGTCAACATCAGCATCTTCTGCTATTGCTCTCCACCTTATTTTATGAGACAGAATCTCTCCAAATCTGTAGTTCACCAGTTGGTTGGGCAAGCTCTGCCTGTCTCTGCCACAAAAGCACTGGAGTCACAGATGTGACAGCACCACTTCTGGATTTTTATGCGAGTGCTAGGGATCCTCCAAATTCAATCCCCCCGCTCACACAGCAAACAAGTTACCCACTAAGCTATCACATCTGGTTTTAACAATCAGGTAAATAAGAAACTAATACGTAGTTTATGAATACTCTATAGACTCACAACTACAATACCTCTTCAGTTCTATTAGTTGACCTAATTAATAAAGCCAGTTGGTTTCAAAAGGTAAGAAAAACTTCTCTTAACTCATGTTAGTTTTAAGAACATAACCTAAAAGATGAGAGAAGTCACAGAACACAGCCACACTGCTTTTTAAGTCTGCCTACTTCATCTTTTCTTCTGTCTCTATTCTAAGTGTGTTTTCCCTAATGACTTCTCTAAAGCCCTCACCTGGCCATGCAACTGCTTGCCACCATGTATCTGGCCACCATGCTAGCTTAATTCAAAAGGTATGGCTTTTTTTCTTTCTTTTCTCCATTTTCCTCCTCTGGGAAGCTGCTGAGACCTACAGTTTGTTTGCCCTGGGATTTCTTCTTTTACAGTCTAATTAAATGGTCCTTATTGAACAAACTTTGGCTCTGCATGGCTTTCAAATAAAATTTTAAAAAGTATTTTGCCAATGCTATTCTGCTAAAAAGAAATTGTGAATATAAATATGAATGTACTTTCAGAAAATTATAATTCAGTTTGAAATAATGGTCATGATTTCCTTAAGACCAAATATTCCAAAATGAAGAATGAAAGAAGAGATGAGAAACAAAAAGTCTCTAAGTGAAGAGAGACTATGAGAAAGGACCATGGCCATAAGATATCCTAGCACCTTTGGGATGGCTGAAAGAAAGCAGTGTGACCCAGTCAGTACAGAAGTCCATGAAATAAAAAGTTAAGGATAGCGATAATTGTCAGAGGCTTCAGATATGAGAACATTCCCTTAAGTCACAGACTCCCTTCCTCCTCAGTTTTAATAGAAATGTAAAACATTGCCAGTAACCAAACAATGTAAGACATTCAATCTCAAGTCAAAATTGAGAAGGTGGAATCTGGAACAGCAAGTTATGGCTGCCATGACCACTGTGCCCACACTTGCCACTTCCCTCCCACTCAGGCCTGCCAACCCACTAGGACTCCATACTGTGTAATTCGTATCCCCAAATCTAGAAACAAACTCACAAAGTATGCTTCTGTCTCCAAATTCTGTTCGTGTAGAGGTTGGTGGGAAGGATGTGGACAGCAACTCTGCTTCCCCCAACAAACAACTGTAAGGTAGAAAATTCCCCTGACTTTTCCTCTGTATAAATACAGAGTTCATGTACTGGCCAGAAAGAACAAATACTCACTGAGCAAAATGATGTCTGTAATGACAGGGTGGGAAATGCACTGGAAAGATAAAACGCAGTACAACTAACTACAGAGTCCAGCAAGTTGTCCACCAAGTAAAATGAGCAAGTCCTTACAGAACTGCAGTTCTGGGGGAACAGAATGGCAGGATGGACAGCTGTGGTGGTAGGAATGAAACATGTCCCCCATACGCTCAAGTACTTGGGCATTTGGTCCCAGGTTGGTGGCAGTGTTTGGGGAAGGTCATGGAACTTTTAGGAGGAAGTACATCACTGAGAGAGTTCAGAGCCTTGCTGTGATGGTTTGAATGAGAATGTCATCCATAGGCTCCAAGTATTTGGACATTTTGTCACCAGTTGTCGGTGCTGTTTTGGGAGGTCTTAGAAGGTGTGGTCTTCCTGGAAGAAGCACATCCCTGGGGGAGGCTCAAGAAGAGTTGCCAGATCTCTAGTCACACTCTGCTTCCTGTGCTTACTTGAAGATATGAGTGCTTAGCTTCTGCAGCTATTCCAGCCACCTCTGTCACAGTGCCTCCCCGCCATGATGGACTCTTGCCCCTTTAGATCCATAAGCTAAATAAACTTTCTTGGTCACAGTGTTTTATCACAGTAACAGAAAAGTAACTAATACACTTGCCTCACTTGCCTCACTTGCAGTTCACTGCTTCCCACCTATGGATGGAGATGTGACCTCTCAGCTTCCAGATCCTGCTGCCGTGCTTCCCTGTCATTGTGGACTTTCCCTCTACAACCATAAACCAAATTAAACATACTCTTGCCTTTGGTCATGGTGTTTATCACAGCAATGAGAGTAACTAATGCAGGAAGTGTCTCTAAACTACACTATCTGACACATAAATACAACAGACTGTTTATCAAAAATGTCAATGGTCTGAACAAAGGATGAGACTGAAAGTTCTGGAGACTTTAAAGGAAAAACAACTGCCCAGGACATTTATATTGGAAAAAAGAACTATTATAATCCCTTAGTGAATATGCACCAGGCAAAGCAGGGCTTAGCAAAGAAATTAAGAGCTGCTACAGTGCGGGATAAAACTGCTGGCACACTACCCTATCCAGAGCTACGTTAATTAGGCACGGAAAAGCAAGCGCTCATTTTTCATTTCAACTCTGGGGTCAAGTACTCTGAGGAAAAGCTTCATACATATCATCTCTTGTCTAGCACTTGTCTAGCATGTGTAAGGCCCTAGGTTCAATCCCAGCACCCCAATTAAAAAGGGAAAGTGCCCAAACATCATCAATAAGTCAGGTGATGTCAGAGGAAGCTCGTAGATGTGGTAAATGATGTCATGGCCAGATGTCCCCTCCAAAGCACATGTGGCTACATACTTGTCATCTCAATATAAAAAAATGATAAGAGGTATTACTGAGTGGTTATAATGGGAGTGCGTTAAACATCACAAGACGGTTTAAGTGTGTTGCCTGTGCTGGCGCTTCACCACATGGCACAGCAGAGGCCCTTGCTTAGAGGCCTACATACCACAGTCCTAGACTTCCCCAGCCTCCCAAACTCCCATCATGGATGATTTACCTGGTCTTCTGTAACAACAGAAATCAGACTAGGTAGACAGTCAGGTCAGAACTTGGCATAAAGAATGACTGTGTCTTTGATCTAAGTAGAGTTATGTCATGTCTGGTTAAGAGAATGGTTTAACATAGCACAGGTAAATTCAAAGCTCACTCTCTTATATATCATACATGTAAGAAAGACAAGGAGAACATTATGTAATAACTTGTTAGATGTAGAAACACACCAAATAGGACAGAGGTGTAAGGGACATGAGTTGCAAAGGAAGTCACCAGACACAACAGACAGAATTACCAGCTCAGATATAAAGCTTCAGCTTGCCAGCAGAGCAGAACAACCTAATTTGGACTCCCAGCTCTAGGGTAACCACCCAGGTGTGTGTATCTGGGGGACAGGTGGATGGAGGAAAACTCATCAAAACCTAGGTGACCTTTTATTGAAAAGTACTTAACCCTCATACCCTACATGCCTACAGGATATCTCACGGAAGCACAACTCACACAATTCCTCCCATTCAAGTCTGATATATACCTAGAACAAACTTCTTACCTACTTTTAGGGCCAAGTCCCAAGATTCAGAAAAAGAAAACAGGAAGGAGAGAAAGGGGAGGAGAAGGGAAAGGACTGCTCACAAGGGCATATATGCATAATCAAAGACGAAGGCTGACTGTTGAAGTGGCTATAGCAGTTCTTCACAGCTTAAACAGAGTCTGGGCCTTGTTCCACCTCACACTGATAAGCACTCTAAGTCAGAAAACCTGGCTGGCAACAGAGGGAATGTGTTCTGGGATAACAAAAGGGGCACTTATTCTGAGTGTGCAATAACTAAGCACTAGTTCAAAAGATAAATTTCATGAAACACACTCTACCTTTTTTTATAGATAAACGAGCCAGCAGAAGGGTACAGTAGATGAACTGAACAATTAACCGTCATTATCAAAAAGGAAATTTCACAACGTGCTTTTACATTCAATATTTCATTTAATCCCCATAATCCCTCTGAATTAGAGTGATCACCATTATTCCTGTTCCTATATAAGAGGCACAAACAACTCACAGGGTTTTTGTTTATTTTAAGCTTGAGGACCATTTTATTACTGTTTGAGGGAAAAATAAAACAAGGCAGGCAAGCTGTAAATCTCAGAAGCTGCTCGGAGGAAGGAGATGGAGAAGAAGAAGAAAGTCATGCCCTTTGGGATCAGGGTCCAAGAAAGCATGCAGGTTCAGCAATGGAGGTCAGCCAGCAGCTGCAATGTGTGTGAAGGAGGTGGGGTGGGTTGGGAGAGACAGGGCGAGACTACCTAGAATCTCAGGGCAAGTATGCTTAAGATTTGGGTCATTATCTAAAGAAGAGTCAGGAAGGAAGAGAAAGAAAGTTAAGCTTTTCAAGACAGAATTCAGAACAGCAAGTGGGCTTAGCAATAAAGACCCATAAGTAATTGCCTTTTGAAAATTTTTATTTTTATTTTATGTGTATGAGTGTGTTGCCTGTGTGTATGAAAGTGTACCCCATGTTGTGCAAAGTTCATGGAGGTCAGACAAGGAGTGTCGGATCCCCTGAAACTAGAGTTAAGGACAGTTGTTAGCCGCTATGTGGGTGCTAGGACTTGAACCCAGGTCTCCCAAAATAGCAATAGTGCTTTTAACCGCTGAGCCTTCTCTCCAGTCCACAACTGCCTTTTGTTGCTGTTGGTTTAGGGTTTTTTTGAGACAGGATCTTGCTATGCAGCCCAGACTGGCCAGCCTCAAACTTGCAGAGATGTTCCTGGCCAAGACTCCCAAGTACCAGGATTATAGGCATGAGCCACTATGCCAGGCTTGACTAACAGCTATTAGGAAGAGTCAGTTACTTGGGATAGAGGAATGAATATTATATATATCAAATTTCTCAGATTTCCATGGCAAAAGTATAACTAAAACACTATTTAAGGATGATCTCACTACCTGTTAAGAGTTTGTTGGTGCTCTCCCAAATTCATATGGTGACACAGCCCCCAGTGTGGCTATATTTGAGGATAGCACCTCTGAGAGGTGATGAGGTCACAAGGCACAAGTACATGACACAGGGTGTGGTGTCATGAAAGACACCACAAGATGAGGTGAGTCACTCCTATGAAAGTTCAGATGACTGCTACGAGTTCGAGTCTAGCTCAAATTGTAAAGTGAGTTCCAGGCCAGTCTGGGCTACAAAGAGAGCTCAAAAAAATATAAAAAGGAGTACTTCCCTCCTCCCCAAAAAACCCACAGAACCACATCCAAGAACGGTTCTTGACATCTTTGTCTTCCTTGACACAAGAACTAAGATACTAACTATGAGTAAGGTCCTTGCCAGACACTGAATCTGCCAGTGCCTTGACCTTAATCTTGGATTCTGCATCCCTCTAGAAAGTAATAAATACTTGGCTTCTTAAAAATAATTTTTAAAATTTCACTGTGTGTATGATATGTATACATGTGTGAGAGGGAGTGCATGCCTACATATCACAAGCCATATGTAGTCAGAGGACAACTTTAAGGAGTGGTCCCTTCTTCCACCCTGTCTCTCTTGTTTTTGCTGTGCTTTGTACTCCAAGTTAGGTGGACTGAGAGCTTTCTAGTGACTCTCCTCACCTTTCCCGCTCAGGCTCAGTTCCATCTTCCACTGCATTAATACTGATTATCCTCCCCATGAGATGCAAGTTTCTTAAGGAAGTGAAATGTTGGATTAATCATGTTTTCTCTGCATTCTCTATACCTTAAAAAGCATCAGCAAAAAGCAAACACCAAAAGCAAACACCCAACCTCATCCTTCCTGCTCCCATCTGCTCCCCCACAAAACTACACATTAACGACTTAATATGCCTACCAACTGACCCATTGAAGGTCAGCATGAGCTCTGAAGAGTCTTATTATACAATATAGTAACTAGAGCCCAACCCTGGTGCATTTTATAAGGAAATTCTAACAGTCAAATTGATCTAAGATATACAAAACATCCTATTCAAAACATACTGATAATATTAACATTTTACAAGTAACTAAGTAAGGCTGACTAAAGTAATAAATAACAATGAAATTATTTGTCAAACTTCTAATGAATGCTTTATCCTAACTGGGAGGCCATTATTTCCAGATAGCTCCACAACTTTGGGTTCTTATTTTTAAAAAGCAACTGAAACTCAATCCATTGTCAACAATAAAACTTATGCTTAACCACCAACCCAAAACAGCTAGCCTCTAAGTAGAGACTTCCCATTTTAATCAGTATTTTCTACCTTGCTTCCATGAACCTTTTCTCCTTGTGCCCCTTGACAGTGCCCCAAAAGCATGTGGTATGGCACTCGCTACCTCTTTTATAAATCAGTTTGATTCAAGATGTTTCTGGGTTTTTCTTGAATAGACCTTTGCAGATTGTTATAAAATCATCTGATGAACTAGATGATGAGCAAAATGTATTCATACTTTCCTGTGATCCACGTTTTAACTCATTCTACCATAATCTTTGAAATGTCTCTTATTTTAAGTAAGATCATAGTAAACCAAAATCCTATTTTTGAAAACCTCCTTTCAAACACTAATGCACTTACTTGCCTGTATTTCAATGTTAAGTAAGCACAGGCAGTTGTATTCCGACTCTGTAATCTGTGACTTTGCCTTACTTAGGTCACAAGTCAGTCTGAGTCAATTCTGTTCGCTCTAATTTCTTGGCTTTGCCAGGCACAGCAGGATCCTGGGTCTTGTTACTACACACCTGCAGATCAGGGTACTCAGGCTGACCTGGGGGCATGGCCTAGCCAACTTATAGAGAAGAGAGCGTCGGACTCTAGTTAATACAACTTCTTTCTCCTCATACAGACCCCAACTCTGACCTCCTAAAACCCATGTGACTGGGTTCTAACTCTGTCTAAAAGTTTCAAATCCCACATTCTTCGCTGCGGCAGAGCAGAGGAGAGGCGTCGCTGTTCTCAGTCTCCCCACACTACGCAGGCCGCCTCTCCCTGCACCTACTGTGTCCTGGTTCACACTCTCAGAACAGCAGACTCTAGAATTCTGAAGTTCCTGCTAAACTCTTAGCTCCCCACTACCTGTGTCAAAATTCAAATGCCCCTTGAATGAAATCACCTCACCCAGCTAGTTAATCGGGGGCTAAAGATTTACTCATTTGCTTACTCTTCCATCCAAGTACCTGTCAGAACCCGCTATGCTCTAAATACTAGCTGCATTATGTCCGTCCAATGACAATGAAATGCCATAGGGAAGAGCAGAGGAAAGGAAGAAAAGCCATGTGTGTGCTGTGCAAGGGAGGCTGGTGTCTTCTGAGGGGTACAGAAGCCTGGCTGACAACTGAAATAAAGGTGTCACTCACTGAGATGGGGAAGGTTCAAGATCTGGATGCAGTGAGTGTTAGATGTGCTGGGCGAGATGTCCTTTATATTCATTGTTCAAGGGTGGGAACAGAGGCATTTTTTTGTTTGAAAGGAGGAAGATGATAAAGAATGAGTGCCCCTAGCTGCCTTGACAAATTTCACGTGAAAGGAGAGTTGTGCTCCATACTGACAGATCTTTTCAGGCTCCTGAAATGTTGAGTAACTAAACTGAATCCCCCACTACCTTGTGGTTTAAAGACAGGTTCAGATTTTGGTCATCTTTAGACCTCAGAACACACACACACAAGAGAAACCCAAGTATTTAGATAAATAGCTACGTGACACCCAGCCCAAAGGTCAAACATCCAGAAGTGCTTACACATAAACAGAAAACAAGAAGAACATGTTTGAGGTGTGATTCTGAGCTCTGTGAGTTTGTGAGATAACCAGTGTTGTAAATAATAAAGATTCTTTCCCAGATAGAGACATACTTCAAGTGAAATACCCATTAGTAACACAGAGGAGGAAGCTGAGACAGGAGAGCAACTGCAGCGCACAGAACAAAAGAAAGTCTTCACTCTTATATACTTTTAAAAGGGAGGGATCTCCGAGCTCAGCAACTTGGTAAAGGTACTGGATAATATAAAGCATGACTGGGCCTCTCCACGGTGGCACATCTATGATCTAATAGCCAGAAGCAGCCTCCATTTTACTAGTTACCTACTGTATGAGTTTCTTCCCAACAGGAGCATGAAATGTTCAAGGACAGATTGTGCCATATTAATTTTTAATACCATGACCACCCTCTCCAGCCAATGTACCTAAGAGTTTACTAAGCATAAACTGAATAATATGAGAGTAACCCATCTTGAGACAATCCTGGTTTATACCACACTTAACAATTATCACTGGTACTTCAAAATCAACAGAAAGATTTCCCTTCCTTCTTCAGATGAGGACCCACTTTTTTGTGTGCTGGCATTATCCTCGGATCTAGAGACAGAGTAGTGAATAAACCAAGCAAGTACCTGACATCACAGGGCTTACACTTGGACTGGCAGTGTGAAATGAAAACCACAGGTTTCCATTGTTTTCCAGGAACCTCCTGAAGTTGCCCATCCCAAAGCTGAAACTAAAGTGTTTACCTAACCTTTCAAGATTCAAGAAATCAGGATTAGAGAGATAACAGCCCAAAGTTTGATTAGAGAGATAACAGCCCAAAGTTTCCAATAGGCCAGTTTCAGTTGACATGATAATCAAGTTCTTTCTGCCTTAATGGTTAGATACAATCGCGTGTGCACACATATACATGTACACACACAGAGAGTAATGATAACTTGAAATGACCTGATATTAACTAGTTATTTTCCTATTGTTCCATCATCTCCTCCACCTTAAAGGAACATAACTAGGAGCAACCTGCTAATTGTTCTTTGCTTTCTTCTTCAGTCTTTCTCTATTTAGAACAAACATGTTAGGGGGCTGGAGAGATGGCACAGAGGTTAAGAGCACAGGCTGCTTTTGCAGAGAACCCGGGTTCAGTTCCCAACACCCACATGGTGGCTAACAACTGTCCCTAAACTCCAGTTCCAAGGGATCCAACACACTTTTCTGACCTCTGCAGGCACTGCATGACACAGGTGTACTTACATGCATGCAGGCAATACTCATACACATAAAACAAAATTAAAAAAAAATTTTAGTGTGCTGGTGAGACACCTGAACAGTTAAGAGCACTGGCTACTCTGAGGACCCAGGTTCAAAGCAGCTAAGAACAATCCAAAACTCCAGTTCCAGGGGATCTGACTCCCTTTTCTGGTCTCTTCAGGCATTGCATGACACAGGTGTACTTACATACATGCAGACAAAACATTCATATACATAAAATAAAAAAATAAATTAACAAACATTTTAGGCAAGAGAGATGGCTCAGCAGTTAAGTGCACTGGCTGCTCTTGCAGACGATCTGAGTTTGGTTCCTAATACTCACATGACAGCTAACAACTATCCATAACTCTTAGTTCCAAAGGATCTGATGCCCTCTTCTGACCTCTGTGGGCATTACATACACAAGGTACACATAGACACATGCAGGCAAAGCATTGCTACACACAAAATAAAATAAACAACATCTGGGCGTGGTGGTATAGGCCTTTAATCCCAGCACTCAGGAAGCAGAAGCAGGCCATTCTGCCCTACACAGTACATTCCAGGCCAGCAAGGGCCACAGGGAAACCCTGTCTCAGAAAACTAAGACAAAAACAAACAAAACTCTCAAAATCTCCTAATTCATCGTAACATTTCTATTTTTCTTATTTATTCTTTTTATTTCATGTGTACTGCCTGCATATTTGTAAGCACACCCATGTCATGCAATGCCCTGAAAGGACAAAAGAGGGTGTTGGATCCCCTGGAACTGGAGTTATGGATGGTTGTTAGCTGCCATGTCGGTGCTGGGAATTGAATCTGGGTGCTCTGCAAAAGCAGTCAGTGCTCTTAATCGCTGAGCCATCTCTCCAGCCCCATAACATTTCTATTTTGTAGAATAAAATAATGCCTGATTATAGAGTTAAAAATAAAACTAATCAGAATTTCTCTCTCTTCTTTAACATTATTGTGCCAAGAATGGAACCTAGTATACACTAGGCCAGTACACCCTAAATAAGTGCCTTACCACTGAACAACACACCTCCAGCCCTCTACTAAGCTTTTCTAAGAAGCAGCAGTGGTGGGTGCAGCAGAGCTCTGTCCTGCCCTCCTGCTCCTGACTCACTGAAGCTGATGCTCAGAGTGGAACACGTCAGTCAGGAAGCCCCACCACACCACCGGGAAGATATGGTAGAACCAGAAGTATCAATTCACCGAATAAGAATTATCCTCGCCAGCTTTGGTGTGAAGTCTCTGGAGAAGGCATAAGCTGATTTGGCCAGATACAAAGAAAAGAATCTAACAGTGAAAGGTCCAATTCCATACCTACCAGAACCCTGAGGAGCACAGAAAGAAAAACACCTTGTAGTAAAGGTTCTAAGCTATGGGCTTGTTTCCAGAGACGAATCCATGAGTGACTTCACAGATCCCCCTGATATGGCTGAGCAGATTACTTCCACGAGTTGTGAGCCCAGTTGAAGTACCAGGGCAGATTCTTAAATCCACTCAATAAATTATCAGTTGTTAAAAGAAAAACAAAAAAATCTGATAATCGAAAAATTCTGGGCTACCCTTAATTTAATTACAAAAGCTGGGGGAAGGAATGGTAAGAGATATGGGAGTTTAACCTGCTAGCAGGGGTGAATCAAAACCAATAAAAGACGAGTCCACTTCCTGACTGTGTATTACATCCTTGATTGAAAACCCCAGCAGCCACCTTGAAGGTGCCAGAGTCTCCTGCCTACCTATATACTTCCTGAACTACTATAACCGCCAGTCCAGAATCACCTCTCCTTACGGACTACTCTCTTGTCCAAACTTGGGCTCTTTGTGAGATTCCACCCTATAGTGATAGCCAGTGTAAACCATTTGGTTTCCTCCTCCAAATGCTTGTTACGGAAACACTCTTGGCTTTTAGATCCTGGGGAGCATGGATACATAGCCAATTGTCAGGTCATCCTGCTTCTGGTAGTTTCAGGACTTTCCCAGGACCTGGTCCATTTCTGGCTTGTGTCTCAAACAGCTTAGTAAACCTTTTTATTTCTGGGAATTTTGGTTCAAGCAGTTTGGTTTAATATATCATTAACTTAGTAACAGAGAGGTTATACCAGTTGGACACAAAATAAAATTATGAACTATAGAAATAGGTAGAAGGAAGAAAAAAGGAGTGGCTGAAGTCTACTGACAAAGATGAGCAAGTCTACCCACCAAGACAGAAATCAGAGAAGAGAAAAAATGGAATACTTTCAGAGAACAGATGTCTGGTTTAACAATTAGGGTACATCTAAAAAAGAGACTAAGTACCAAATCCCTCTGCAGTGAGTCCACAGCTGAGAATTCATCATTGCATCACTCCATCCTTAAATGTGAACAGAGAACTGATCAGAGACAACTACAGAAAATTCCCAATCAAGAAAAGAGTCCAGGGCTGGGGTACAGATCAGTGGTACATTATTTGCACAGAATGAGTGAGGGAGTGGGTTTAATCTCCAGCACCCCCCCACAAAAAGACATAAAGAGTCTAAAACATATAAGTGAAAAGAAAATGTGGGAGGAACAAAGATAACACTTACCAGCTCTTACCAGTTCTTATCAGCCATGTCTTGTTTTCATTCTAGTTATTTACTCCTATATTACTAGATAACATTCATTGCTACATCTAATTCTGCAATTTCAGACATTTATTAGCTGAGGTAGTTTTCACTTTTTCCCTGATACATTTATAACACAGTTTTTGGCCAAATTAGTACTTAGGATTTACGTCTGGGCTGTGTAAATAGAATTTCCTGCTGGACAAATGGTATAATATAACCACTTATAGTTTCATTTTTCTTGAACTCAGTAACCGCCTTTTAAATTTGTTTAGTATTTATTTTTTCTTTCAGGGTTCTAACACAGGCTCCTGCACACCATAGGCAAGTGATCTCACAGTGAGCTCTGTGCCAGCCCCTAGTGTTACTTTTCTGTAGGTACCTGTTGTTTCTTCTCTCCTCCAGTCTCCCATGAGCTCTTACACAATTATGAGTACTGTTCCCATATGTTCAATAAATTGTTTGTCCCCACCGGTCAGAGAGCCCTCCTTCCTCCTCAGCAGCCTCCACTCTCTACACAAAGCTGTACTTTCTCTGTGATCCTACACTGGACCATGTTCCCAGGTCTCCTGCCATTGTCTCATTTATTTATTCTTTATGTGTAGGACGTGTTTTTTTAGAAACTCTCTAACAAAGAATGCATGAAAAAGAATTTTTTTGAGCTAATGCATGCTAAATGTATTTTGTTTCTCCACTCTACTACTCTGTGTACATCTGAGGTTGTAAACAGTTTCTACCTGGAACTTGAAAATGATTGCTTCTTTGTTTCCTAGCTTCCAAGGCTAATTTTGAGAAATGTGGTGCTTCCAGATTCTCGTTCTGTACAGGTGACTTGGTTTCTCTCTTCATTTGCTTTGTTGGATAGCCTTTTGGTCATTGGTATTCTGATAGGTCATGACATACCTTGGTCTGTGTTTCTTTCCTTTTCTTGGACCCCTGCAGTTCACGTATTTTCCCCTTCATTTCTGGGAATATCCTCTTCTAGACTTTGGATAATTTTCTCCTCTTTTGAAATAATGTTTTTTTTTCTTCAGTTAAAAACTTGAACAAAATATTTTATTAAAATGACCTAAGTAGTAGGCAAAAAGAAGCTACAAATGAAAGATGAGCTAGGAAAAAGACGAGACAGAAAACAAAGACAACACAAAATGGCAGTGGTAATGATGAAAGAGAACAAATCTCAGATTCAATAGGAGATAAAACAGAAGATTTACATAAAGGTAAGCTGGTTAGGAGATGGACACGAGACAGCAGACAGACAAATTAAAAAATGCTAAGTCCATGGCTTTTACCACTGAGCAGAAAAAGCTAAGATTTCAGAAGAGAAAGACTGGAGGAGGAACAGGTGGTAGAAATCAAGAGTTGCTTTAGATGTATTAGCAAGTACCAGTTTCCAAGTTTGATATTTTAAAACAAACAGCTGGGGATATAACTCAGATGATGGAGTATCAGCCTCGCATGCACAAAGCCCTGGGTTTGATCCCCAGCCCCATATATTCTTGAAAATGGCTCACAAGCCTGTAATATGAGTATTCCAGAGGTAGATTCAGGAGGATCAGAATTCAAGCCCATCTCTGTTCTCAGCTACTTCTTAGCAAGCCTGGCTATTTGTCATTCTATCTCAGAACAAGAAAAAAGTTGTTTTGAGAATAAAAAAAAAAAAAAGGAAATATACTTAATAGAACTATAATAGATAAAAAAGAAACCTGCACAGATATCATGAACTAAAAGCAAATACAAGTCTAAGAACTTTTTTGTTTCTTTGGGGTAGTTTTAGTTTGAGACGGTATTATTCTATACTCAAATTCTCACTCCTAGGCTGGGAATGTAGCTCAGTTGGTAAAGTGCTTTTCCAGCACACACGAAACTCTGGATTGACCCCTCAGCACTGCACACTAAGCATGGTGTCACACTCCTATAATCCTATCACTTGGAAGATGGAGGCAGAAGGACCAGAAGTTCAAGTTCATTCTGCCATACAGTAAGCTCAGTTAGAGGTCAAGCTAAGGTACATGAAACCCTACCCCCACCAAAAAAAGAAGGAAAGAGAGGAAAAAATTTTGTTTAAAAATCAGGAGCCTCGTGTTGCTGTGTCCCCAGCACTGAGACCATACATAGGTCTGCACCACCACGGCCAGATATAAACTTCTTATTAGAGATAGATGGCAAATAGAGTATATACAAACCAGCTGACACGGATAAGTTATTCCCCATATTTCCATAGTGTATAAATTATTTTTTAATGTAAACTATAGTCAAAAAAAGTTTTAAAATTCTATGGGATAAGAAGTTTTGGAAAAGATTATTAGCCACCATGGAAGAATGGCAAAGCATGGTATGCAAGAGGCAGAAGTACTTCTCAGAGAGAAAGCTCAACTACACAGGAGGAGGAATCACTAAGTGAACACCCATTTCCTAATATGGAGCCATTCATTACTGACCTTGACAAAGGGCAGCTCAGAGAATGGTGCAGCCAGAAAACATTTTAGAATGAAGGAGAAAGCAGAAAGCAGAAGCCACCAATGTAGACAGAGGGAAATTCTCCTAGGAACTAGAACCTGGGAAGTCAGAGTTAACTGTTAAAGAGTCTGTCAGAACTCCCAAGCCAGGCTTGGATTCCTTGGGGCAGACCTGGTAACGCATTTCAGGCCAGTGCCTAGTGGGTACCAAACATAAGGTGGCTGAACTGAATGAAATCAGAGAACAGGAGACCCAGCCCAAAGGACAGAGGATGGTAATTTGAACTCTGTTTGCGTTTAAGGAAGGGGAGTCTAAGAAATTTCTGAAATAAGAAGATATATATGTGTTGGTACATTTTTTCTTCAAAAACACTTTCATACATTAACCATTTTCTCAAAAGGGCTAGTAACCACCAGAAAGGTAAAAGCAATTATTTTAGGGGGATGCGCCTTAACCACCTAGCTACCTCCTACCCGTCAGCAAGTGTTCAAGTTACTAGTTACAAAACGAACTGTGTCATCCCATGATCCCCAGCCAAATCCATATGTTGAAGCTCTATCTCTCTATGTGACTGTGTTTGGAGAGGAAATCTAATGAAGTGACAAAGGTAATGATAGGCATCAGGCACAGACTGAGAGGACCCTGTGAAGACAAACCCTTAAGCCTCCAGAAGCATGAGAAAATAAGTTCCTGTGGAATAAATGACCTAGGCTTTGGTATTTTGCAATAGTAGCCCTGGCAAACTAACAGGACACCCCAGCTCCCCAAGTCTGGTTTGGTCCTTCCCTCTTCTTAAGCCTCAGCCACATTCTAGTCAAAACAAAAGGCTGTTCTACCCTGTCATTAGGCTTCCCAACAAGAGACAGTCTTTGGACAATTTACAAAGCTATTAGTTCTAAAACATCATACCTTACCTCTTACCCATTAGGTTTTCTGAAACTAAAGGCCAGACAGACTTAGAAAAAAACGAGTAAAAACAGCCAATAGCTATTCAAAGTTGAGAAAGCAATTAGGAATTATGACGTCTCATAGGAGGTTTGGCAACTGTTCTACCACAGATGCAGTATGGTCTGTATGTCACATTCCCATTCCAATTAGAAAGGATAACATATGCTTTCCTCGTTCAATACATTCAAATAAAGCACAAGGATCGGCTCTTCCTTACTGCAGGAACCTTAAACTGGGGCTATAGCTTAATTGATTGAGTGCTTGCCTAGCATGCAAAGAGCCCTGGGTTCATCCCTAGCATAGGCACACACTGGGTGTGGTGCCATATGCCTGGAATTCCCACACAGGAGATAGAGGCAAGAAGATCAGAAGCTCGAGGTGGACCTCAGCTACACAAGTTTGATATCCACCTAGGTTGCCAGAGACCTTGTCTCAAAAAAAAAAAGGGGGGGGGGGAGAAAATCTTAAACATCAACTAAAATGAATGAAATCACATTGTTCATACTACATCAGAAAACTGAGAAGAGTTATTTAATTGTATTACGTCATCAAAAAAGAAAAACTGTAAATAAGAATTTTTAGCTCTGGTGTCATGAGAGAGCAATAAAAAAAAAATTAGGGTTGGGGATTAGCTGAGTAGTTCAGCTCATGCTTGACATGGGTGAGGGCTGGCTTCGCTCACCAGTATCAATGAAATAAACCAATAAAACACACATTCTCACCTATTGGTTATCTGAATACAAGTGCACATGTCTTTTGCAAGTACAGTCATTGTACTGAGCATTAATTATGCAATAAACTCCGTAGTATTTATATGAATTTTCATCATTTATTCCATCAACTCAAACCCATACTTGTTGGTTGTGTAAATACAAATGCTCACTGGTGTCTATTTGAAAAGTATTTCACATTTTCAGCACTGCTCGGCCCCTGTGCTGAGACCTGTGGTTATCAGTTACTGTGTATAAAGAAATTAGAAGGATCTAAAATTGCATGCCCTGAGAACGGTTTCACGTCCTCTCTTTACCAGAAGGAAAATACCCAAAGCAAACAAAATAGCACCATTATTGCCGAACTAAGAATTAGGTTACCTAAACCTGGAAGCTTAATACAGCCTGTGTTTTTAAGTTCTGCCTGTTCTCATCTCTGCTTGGAATTTAGTTAAAGCCTGAACTCCAAGTAAATAAACAACTTCACGTGGGTTGAAAACCCAAGCGTGCCCCAATCTCGGGTTAAATGAAGGTAGTGAAACCTCTCATTATAAGACTCAGAACCTCCAAAAACGAAAAAGCTGAAAGCGATCAGATCACTTCGCCTTCGAATACAGGCCGCGGAGAAAATCTGGGTAGACCGTGGCATTAAAGGCAATCCAGGGCAGACCTGCCAGAAAGCATTAATGTGGTTCAACCTGGAGTCGGGATGCCAGCCCCGAATCCCGTGCCTGCCTCGGTGATGTCCTGGGGGCGGGCAGGCTCTGGGACACAGCTCCAGTGAGCTCGCCCCTGGGCGGCCGGGGGACCAGCGCTGTCAGAAGACCCCGGTCGGTGCACGCCGGCAGGGCCGGCTGCTAACGGAGACCGGTCCACCCCGCAAGCCGCCGCCAGCCACCCCCACTCACCGCACACCATCAGCAGCAGCACGATCAGCAGCGTGGCCACGAACACCAGCAGGGTCAGCCCCACGTTGTGCCACATCTTGGGGGCAGGCGGGTGGTCGTCCGAGGACGGCGGTCAGCAGCGGGCGGCGGGCCGGCTGGGCGGCATGGGCAGCGGATGCCCGTGGGCAGCGCCCCCAGGGGGCGGGACGGGGCGGCGCGGGGCGGGACCGCGGCCGGGAGGCCGGCCGAGCTGCTCCTCGCCGGGGCGGCCGGGTGCGTGAGGAGCCGGGCCGCGGGACGCCGCTACCGCCTCATCGCTCCGGGGAGCCGGGGCCGCGGTGCCCGGGGAGTCCGGCGACGGCCGGATGCGCGTCCATGGCGGACGTCGAAGGGGAAGGCGTGGGCCCGAGGACCCGCAGGGCACGAGCTTGCGGCTCACGGGAGGTTCCCTCGACCCTCGGAGACGCCAGATGTCAACGTCTCCCGGCGGCCGCGGCTGTTCCTCGGCTCCCAGCCCCCTCCCCCGCCGCAGCTCATCAGCAGGCGCCCCCTCCGCTCGCCTCCGCAGCCGCGCGTGGCCTCCTGGGAGATGGAGTTCAAAGGCCTGTGCGAACTGCGGGCCTCCCCCGCGTGAGGGACTACAACTCCCAGGTTGCACCGCTGCTCCCGGGTTTTGCCCTACTCTCCTTTTCCCGTCCCCTGTGCCTTTGGTGTTCTAGAGCTACCAGCTCTGAGGGCTGCTGACTGTGTTTGAGCCCGCGTGTTGAATAGTCCCGCCTCCTGGGTTGTGCAGACACACCAGGGACCTTTCAACAATTAATCCAAACCCCAGATCCTTTTTAGTTCGCAGAGGGGAAAAGGAGAAGGCGGTTGCCTGAAAAACTGGTTGCACTTGAACCCAGCCTATTGCTTGGGGCGGAGGTTGGATAACTAGGGACTTGGGAGGAAGCCCTTGAGACCGAGACGCGAGGAAGCCTTTTTTTTTTTTTTTTTTTTTTTCTCCCTCTCTGGCAACAGATGTTGTGTTGTTTTCTTAGGTAATATACTTCAGAAGTGACTGGTAAGTGACTTAGGGACATCTGTGCCCTTGATTCACCTACCTGCGTAGGCAGTTTTGTTCAGCTGCTTCCTTGAAATGAAGTGACTTAGGACCTACAACTGAAGATTTACCACATTTGCTTCAAGACTGAGAAACACAATGCTTTAGTAATCTCAACCACTGTTCTTCTACTTGAAATTAAAACTCCCCAGTTCTGCCAGATCCATTAGGGCAAGCGGTGCCCTTATCAAGAATAAACAATAAAAAGTATCCCCCCTCTAGGATTCAGAGCTTCCATGTTTTTCTCAGACTGTTGCCTGTCTTCATGCTCCCAAAACTAATACATCGAAGGAATCCCTTGATTTAATAAATATGGCCTAGCCATTCCCAGATGCCCTGCTGTGTAAGCTGTATTCCAAATAAGGGCATTGTGAATAAATGTCATATATGAAAATACATTAAGTCACTGTTTGCTTTGCAGAAGATTTAATATACAGTTCCTGTGAAGAGAGAATGATCTCAGTGCAATAAATTTAGAAATCAATTTATGATTTCTTCATGGGTGATTCAATTCAATTACATAACAGAACACATTTGATTAAAATCTGGTTGAAAAGAACACTATTGAATAAAATCTAGTTTAAAAGAAACCAGAAAGGATTCAGGGTTTTCACCCTCTCTTCCATTCATATATTTGAACACTGATGTGTGCCATACACTTGTTTGAGGTGCTGAGGATAAAGCAAATTAATAATGCAGAATGAGTGGGGTAAAGTGCCTGTGCTCAGAATATTGTATTATAGTTGGAAGATACCGCAATATGGGATATGCAGAAACTGCACATTCATATAATGAAAAACAGCAGAAGAGTGTGGTGAACATAGGGGTCAAAGATGACCTACCTGAGGAAGTGACATTTGACCTGCATCCTGAATAATAAGAATCCAGCCAAGGAAAGACTTAAAGGAACAGCTGTTGGATAAGAGCAGCTTGTGCAAAAGCCACAATGAACAGAGCCTCTGAACTTTGGCAGTGTTTCTCAAGCCTGGGTGCACATTTGAATCACCTAGGGAGATTTAAAAATTACAAATAGCCATACTCATATCTCATACTAAATGAGTCTCTCTGTGTCTAAGGCAGGGCCCAGGCAAAATGGATTTTAAGAGCTCCCAGGTGATTCTAGTATGTCTTCTAAAGTTGTGGCTCTCAAAGAATCTCGGAATCAGCAGAATCTTCTGGGAGCCTGTTAGAACTGCCCTAGACCTATTGGATCCCAAACCACTATGGTAATCTAGGAAAGGGGCTTGGATGAAGACAGTCATTCTGGATTGGTGAAAAGTGGACAGATAAAGGACACAGATTCGAAAGAACTTGTTAGTACTAGCTGATGGGTTTCAGGCAGGGACCAATGAAGAAAGAAGAAACTTATAGGTACCTAAAGAGCCTGGCCCAGGGACATATGCCTATATTCTCAGCACTTCAGAGGTGGAAGCAGGAAGAGCAGAAGTTCAAGGCCAGACTTGCTACATAATGAGTTCAAGACCAGTCTGGGCTATGTGAAACACTAGCTCAAGAAAACAGGGGGAAAAAAATGACTAATGTGGAAAAGAAGGAACCTTTACACAGTAACAGGAAAGTAAATTTATAGAGCTATTATGAAAAACAACATATAGATTCCTCAAAATACTAAAATTAGAATCACCACATGATCCAGTAATCTCACTGCTGGATATCTATCCAGAGGAAATGAAATCAGCATGCTGAAGGGACTGACTCCCAACTCCCGTGTTCATTGCAGCACTAAGTGACACCAGCCAAGACAGGGAATCAACCTAAGCTTCCAAACAACAGAATGGAGAAAGAAAATGTGATATGTATGCACAAGAGAGTTCTATTTGTCAATAAAAGTACAAAGTTACATCATTTGCAATGGGCAATCATGGGAGTGGGTAGAGCAGACTGGTGTGTGTTGTCAGGTGCTGAGTTGAAGACGCCATCCCACCAACTGGGAAGAAAGGTTGATATGGAAGGGTAAACAGAAACATAAGGGCCTCCTAGGACCAGTGAAGACAGGGATATCCTGTAAAGTCTAACTGAACCCTGCATTTGCCTGTTTGCACCTCCAGTCTCCATGGCAGAGATGACACATAGGAGAATCTGACGGAGCTCTGACAGGAACTGAAGTGTTTCAGTGCCTCGGGATGATGTAAAAGAGGGCCACAAACTTGGTGACTTAAAGCAACTGGAATTAATTCTCTTAGCGTTCTTAAGGTTAACAATTCAAAGTCAAAGTGCTAGTGAGGCCTTGCTTCTGAAGGCAAGAGAAGAGCTTCTGTTGACTGCTGGCAATCCTTGGCACAACCTTGGTCAAGCTGTATCACTCCAGTCTCTACTTCTGTCTGCCTTCACACGATGTTCTTCCTTATGGATCTCTGTCTGTGCATGGCCTTCATATAAGGATATCAGTCATCGGACTTAGGACCCACTCTAATCTAATCTTATCTTAATATAATGACAGTTGCAAAAACCATACTTCCAGATAAGGAAAGTCATTGTGTTATGTACTTTCTTGTAGCTGTGATCAAAATATTTGACATAAACAGTGTAAGGGGAGGAATTATTTTGGCTCATGGTTTCCAGTGGTTCAATTCATTATGACTAGGAGGGCATTGTGGAGCAGAGCAGTTTACATCACTGCAGCCAGGAAGCAGAGAGTGACACTGTAAGTGGCCGGGAGATAACTCATCCCTCTCCCATTACCTGCTTCCTCCAACTAGTCCTGTCCTAGTTTGCTTTTCATTGTGATAAAATACAAACCAAAAACAATTTGGGGAGGAAAGGTTTTATTTTAGCTTACAAATTATAGTTCAATATCAAGAAGAGTCAAGGCAGGAAACCAGAGGCAGGAACTGAAGCAGAGACCATGGAGGAAAGCTGCTTATCGGCTTGCTTAACTACCTTTAAAAAAAAAATTATGTATCAGTGTTTTGCCTACCTGCACCCATATAATGCAATGCCTGTGGAGGCCAAAAGAGGGCATCTGGTCCCCTGGAACTGGAATTACAGATGCTTGTTAGCCACCATGTTGGTTCTGGGAATCAGACCCAGGTCCTCTGGAAGAGCAGTCAGTGCTCTTAACCACTGAGCCATCTCTGCAGCAGCACAGGGCCACCAGCTCAAGAATGGCCCCACCCTCCTACACCAATTAACAATCCAAAAATTGTCCTACAGCCACGCCCACACGCCACTCTGATGGAGAAAATTCAGTTGAGTTTCCCTCCCCACCAGGTGACTGCAGTTTGTATAAGTTGAGAAAAACTAACCAGTCCAAGATGCCCCCAAATAGCACCATCAGCTAAGGACTGAGCATTAAAGCATAAACCAATAGGAAACATTATGGATTCAAACTATGACCGTCACATTCTGTAGTTGCTGGTGGATATGAATTTAGGGGGAACAACATTATTAAAACAAGTACGTGGAAATTTGTGATGCTTTCCTATGCCAATTAAGCAAGCCAGCTACAGATCAAATAATATGCCTGACAGCCTACATTAGCCATCAAAATGCTTTTTGAAAAATGGAAACTTCTTCATATCTAACTCCCAAATATCGAGGCCAGCAAGATGACTCAGTGGGAAAAGATTTCTGTCACTAAGTCTGAGGACATGAGTTGAATTCCAGAGACTTACAAGGTGGAAGGAGAGAACTGATTCCCACAAGTTGTCCTCTGACCTCCAAACATGTGCTCTGGCATGTTTGGCCTTAGCAACTCATGCCTGCAATCCCAGTAGCTATGAGACAGAGGCAGGAGGATCACTGCAAGTTTGAGGTCTGTCTAGTCCATATCAAGTATTTCAGATTAGCCAGGACTATCTAGTAAGAACCTATCTCAAAAAATTTAATCTGTGAAAATGGCATGATGGGTTCTCAAAAAATTAAAAATAGAATTAGCAATGATTTAACACGCCTATATCTGGGTACATATCCAGAAGGTTTGAAATCAGTATACCAAAGAGGCATGTACATTCCCATGTTTTCTATGGTACAATTCACAGTAGTGAAAAGATGGAATCAGCCTAAGATTCCATCTGTGGAGGAATGAATAAAGAAAATATGTTATATAGTCACATCAGAATATTATTCAACTATATAAAAGAGGGAAATCCTGTCATTTGTAAAAACACAGATAAACCAGGAGGCGATTGTTTTAAAAGAAAGAAGCCAGAAGCAGAAAGACAGACAAGGCCTGATGTTGCTTGTATGGGAGATCTTAAAAGATTAGTCACACAGAAGTTAGGAGTAGAACAAGAGTAACAAGAGCCTGGGCAGCTTAGAGGGGACAGGGGAATCTAGACAGATTGGTTGATCAGTACAAGTCAGTTACATGGGAAGAAAAAGTTGCACTGGTTTGTCAACGGAAAAATTGTAGTCGATCACAAAAGTGTTGGAAGAAAAGATTTTTGAATGTTGATGTCACAATGATGTTAAAGTGATATATATGCTAATTACCCTGATTTGATCACTACTAAATGTACAGATACATCAAAATGGCATATTACACCCCATAAATACATACAATTGTGGATCAATTAAACATAAAAGCTGAGGTATTAGCTTACCAGGAGAGCATTTGTCTAGCATGGGCAAGGCCCTGGTGTTGTCCCTCAGCACCAAAAATGTATACATAAGTGGGCAAATAAAAATTTTAATACATTTTAAAATTTTCATATATATAAATTTTTATAAAATTAAAATATTTATCTGCAGGTAAAGTGGAAGAAAGACTGAGAATGAGAAAAGGCTGGAGGGTGTTTAAGAGATTGTAGAGGTATGGAGACTGGTAGCACATGCCTTTAATCCCAGGACTCTAGAGGCAGAGGAGGGGGATCTCTGTGAAATCAAGGCTAGCCTGGTCTACATAGTTCCAAACCAGGTGGGGCAACAGAAAGATCCTGTCTTTGTCATTCATATCTACATACTCATATATATATATGTATATATGAGTGTATATATATATATAATTGATGGGGCCCAGGATAGTGAGGCAGGTCAGCAAAGGGGATAATTTAATGACTTGGGGCTTTGATTTTTTTCACACACACACACACATACATGCACACATGCACACACATACACACGCACACCTTCCTGTAATAATGCACTTGGCAGCCTGGTTTCTTCACCCGCACATACTACGCTCTCAGCAAACTATGCACCTAGCAACTTTAGAGCCTTCTCAGACCCCTACCAGTATCCAGCTACATGCACACCCCTCTCTAAGCAATATTATAAGTTTATCCAGCTCTAAGTAACAACAGTCAAATTTGGACAGTTTTAATTCAAGTGTATCCCCAATATATAGGGGTAGAAGAACTGAAAGACTAATCTAGCCTGGACTGGTTTGGGGTGCATGCCCACTGAGGTAAAACTGTGTCCTCAAGTAAACTTTTCACCATCCTAAGCCTATCTATGTGGGTGGGTCTCCATCTCCAGCATGCCTGTTGTGCTCCAGGTGTCCCAGAGAATGGAGGACAATCGAACAGGGCCTCAGGTGGCTCAGAGTGTGGCGGGAGGAGTTCCCCAGATACTGCATCGGGTGGGCAGTTCAGTTATTAAAACCAAGGCAGAGGTTTATATAGGGAGGCATTTCTGGCCATTACAGAAGGCGGGAAAGTCAAAGGTGGGGTCTTTAGGTAAAGGCGGGAAGGTTGTAGGGCTGATGTGGAAATTAGGAACGAGGAAATGAAACCCAGAAGCCTGGTTCTGGTCTGGGGTGATCTTTATGGGGGAACAGAAGATTCGTATCTACAGTGGCTTCCTGGGGCCAGGTTATCTCATCAGGCAGAGCAGGCCAGACTCCTACTGTCCCTTCAGGGTATCCGGGTTTGCTTGGCTTTGCTCAATACCTTTTATGATACACCCAGTCCCCACTAGCCTATGTCTAATTGGGTGTGAATATAATTACAATCAGCTGCATTATGAGACAGGCAACTGCAGTAGGAAAAGAATGATATGTAATTGTGCTGCATAGTAAACCTCAGTTGGGGAAATTCCTCTATGGGAATGGCCTGTGGGCACATCTTGCATTTTCGTGCTTGTTGAATAATGTGTGAGGGTTCAGCCCCCTGTGAGTGGTGCCACCCCTGGGCAGATGGTCCTGAGTTGTATCAGAAAGAAGGTTGAGCATGAGTCAGAAGAGCAAGGCAGTAAGCACTGTTCTGCCATGGTCTCTGCTTCAGCTGCTGCCTCCAGGTTCTTGCCCTGGCTCCACGCCATGATGAACTATAAGCTATAAAGAGAAATAAACCCTTTCCTCCCCAAACTGTTTTTGGTCAGTGTTTTATCAAAGCAATAGAAAGTAACTAGGAAAGTAACTAGGACAGTGACCAAATCTATTAATCAAAACAGAGAACCACCCTCACTACCCTTTAGTAAACAAACCCTGTCTTCTCTTGAACCCTATAAAAGGAAGCCCTAAACAATAACAGGGGAACTTGAGTACCCTCCATCATGTGCCCTTTTTAATCCGTACTGTTGATTTGCTTTGAATAAATTCATCCTGCAACTTTCACAAATCTGTGTGAGCCCTTATTTTCAATTCTTTGCATAAGAGGCCAAGAACCAGGAAACAATAGTTCCCTCGAAGCATACTTCGACTGTACTTTGGGTAATGATAGACTAGATAAATAAGATCCACCCTCTAGATGGACACAATTAAAATGCAGAATTTAGAAAATATCTCTCTGGCGATATCAAGCAACCAATGAGATGATGAGGAACGAGTGGGTCAAAACGAAGAAGGAAGTGGAAATAGAAATGGAGAAGGGAGAGCAACACACCAGGGCCCCTTTTGCTCTCAGGGGTTCCTGAGGGCCATCAGTGATGCTGCCCACAGCTCCTCCTTGTGGAGGACAAGGTGAACATTCTGGCTGGTGTGCTGGAGATTCACAGGCACACAGGGCACACAAAAGGGGTAGCCTCTGAGGAATAAAGGCACCGAAAATAAACCTGCAACCTGTGTCAGCTCTGCCTGATCCCAGGACCCACAAATGTTCAAATTCTGAAATTGGATTAAGGAAATTCCCATTATCAGTAGGATTGGCAGACACAAACAAAGAAGCTGTTGTCCCAGGTCTCAAATGACTTCCAGAAGTAACTTCAACACAGTCTCCTGCACATATTCCAACTTAGGATTTTTTAAAAATTTGTTTGTGGTTTTCTTAAGACACGGTCTTTCTATGTTGTATACACAGAGTGGCTTTGAGGTCAAGAGCCTGCTTCTTTGCCTCCTCTCTTCTGATACTGTAAGTGTAATCACCATGTCCATCTTCAGACATTTTCTAAATAATATACTAGCTAGCTGGGCGTGTTCGTGGTTACCTGTGATGCTAGTACCTGGCAGGAGGATCAAGAGTTCAAGGCCACCCGCAGTTACATAGTAAGTGTAAGTCTAGCCCGGCCTACCTGAGACCCTATCTTAAAAAAGAAAAACACACTAAAAATCAAGTACGCTATTCTTAATTTATATTTAAAAAGTGTGCATCGATACATATTTATGTTATCACATTACTATTTTACATTGCAAAAATACACAAAAATAGACATTTAAAAGGAAGAGGTGAAGAGAAGTAAAATAATGTCGTAGTAGTTTGCTAGATCGAGTATGAAGTACCACAACCCAGGCAGTTTCCCACACCATAAATTGCTTTTCAACAGGCTCAAAGTTCAAGGTGCCATCAGGGTCATGCTCCCTCTAATGGCTTGAGGGGAAGACCCTTCCTTGCCTCTCTCAGCTTCTGTAGCTGTAGCTCAACGTACTTTCAGTCTCTGCCTCCTCTTCCCTATGTGTCCCTGTCTTCTTACAAGGATGCTAGTCGTATAAGATTGTCAAGGGCACTTTCTTAAGACGATCTTTAAAAGAAATTATGTGTGTGTGGGGGTAAGTGTATGTGAGTGCAGAAACCTATGGGGGCCAGATGTATTGGATCACCTGGAGATGGCATTCCCAGCAGCTGTGAGCCATCATGTGGGTGCTGGGAAACAAACCCTGGTCCTCTGCGGTAGTTAAATGCTTTTAGTCATTGAGCTGTCTCTCCAGCCCTAGAGACTTCATCTCAATTGAACTAATTATCTCTACAATGACCTAGTATTTCCAAATAAGGATATTCAGAAGTACTAGGAATATATTTTTGTAGGACACAATTTGATCCATGAGAATCACCAAAAAGATTTCCTTACTTTAAAAAGGTCTTTCAAAAATTGCTACTACTCTGAGATTCAGCAGTTCAGTTCTCTATATTCAGCATAGCTTTCCTTTTTTGTTTATTCATCTTTATTTTATGTGTTAGGCCTGCATGTATTCCCTACATTCACTCCTGTCATCAGAATATCTTTCTTCAAAAAATAAAAGTACTGGGGCTGAAGAAGTGGGTCAGCACTTAGGAGCACTTGCTGGGCAATCATGAGAACAGAGGTTTGGATCCTAGAACCCACATGACAAGCCAGGAGTTCCACACATTCCTGTAAACTCCTGCTCTGAGACAGAAGGGTCACTGGGGCTTTCTGGCTTCCAGTCTAACTGAGAAAACACGAGCCCCAGGTTCAGGGAGAGGTCCTGCCTCAAAGAGGTGGGTGGAGAGTGACAGAGAAGGACACCCAATGCCCTCTTCTGGCCTCTGTATGGCTGTGCACACCAGCAGGTACACATGCGCATTCATGTTCACAGGCATAGATCATATATACACACACATAAAATAAATAGGATAGAAGCATTTTTCATTTTACTTATTTTTTTTATTATGTATGTGTGCAAACATGCACATGCCACAACATGTGTATGGAGGTCAGAGGACAACTCTTAGGCGTTGGTTCTAACCTGCCTCCTGTGAGAGCCCAGGATTGAATTCAGATGGTCAGGCCTGCGGGCAAATGCCTCTATCTACTGAGCCTCCTCTCCAGCCCCAGAATAGTAGTTTTTGTAAAGAAAAATATTAAAGCAAGCCAAAACATAAAGTAAGAGTACAATGACTGGTAGATGTAGTGAACTAGCCTCTGTGGTAGTGGCAAGGGGATTGGCAGGGAGTGAACAGATTCACCCTTTAGAACAGAGTAGAAAGAGTGAGTAGTTTGATGCACTGCAAGGTGCAATAGCCTGGGCAACAATGAGAGTATGGCCTACAGCCCAAGCTCAGTGTATCACAATATTTAATGTCTATCAGGATGTTTAAAGATATCTGTCACATAATTAGAATTAGATATTTGGCTGCTGCTGTAGTTCTTGTCATAAAGATCCTAAATCCTTGAAGTTTCCTGTGCCATGAGGGTGCAGGAAACAACATTTTGTTTCTTTCTCTGGTGCCAGAAACAGTTCCTCAAATCTTGTATCCTAACATAGCTTTATTTCTTCACAAGACTTCCTTGCTTTTGACCCAGAATAGAGTACGTGTGTGTGTGTGTGTGTGTGTATCTGTGTGTGTGTGTTGTGAAAAAATATTTTTATTAAGTGCTATAAGCAGCGAATATTTATTGGAAGCAAAGAATTATGATAGTATGTTTCCATAAGTTTTCATAACCCCATCCCTGCTTTAACCCCCAATATCCTCCGCTTTCTTTTCACATTGTACGTGTTCTACTATCCCTGCACCCCTAAGACTTCTTGCCCTCCTGTTCCCGTGGACCCTTTCTAGCTCTCTGAGCTCTGTAGACATTCCAAGTTGTATACCAAAATCTGAAAATTATTTATTCTTGGGGCCAGAGAGACAGCTCAGTGTTAAAAGCACTTGCTGATCTTGACCCAGGTTTGGTTCTCAGCACCCACATAGCAACTAACAACCACCTGTAACTCCAGTTCCAGGGGATATGATGCCCATTTCTGACCTCTGTGGCCATTGCATGCAGGTGGTACACATACACACATGCGGACAAAGCATTCATACACATAAAATCAGTAATTTCTAAAAGCATTGATCCCTGCCATTTTCTTGCCATTAGCGTTCATAGTGCTGCAAGGGGAAGGCCATCAACAGTATTGCCTGGCAGCAAACACTGCATGTAATAATGCTGACTGCCAGGCAAGATGTGCCTGGTTCGATAGTAGCACAAAGGTTGTGGAGCTTATCAACCGCTTTTGGATTAGATTTAAGGTCTGCTCAACAGAAAAGAATTCTGTTGTAGTCACTGCATTTCTGAACACAACGGCAGCTATGGTTACCTGCAAAAGATCGTACTGTAAACCTGGTCAGAAGTCCATGATTCTCGAGGTCATAGGCCCTAGGGGAAAGCCTACCACTGTTGTGTTGCTAAGTGTATATGTTGTCAAGCTGTCTTATAATAGCTATGTTTATACACATAGATAAGTGCTGCCCTCACTCTTGGCCAGAGATATCTCTCTCTGAAGTGGTCAGCAGTTAATGCAGAAACTCATAACTCATCAAAGGGCTCAGCCTTAAATGGGACATCTATATCAACACCCCACCCTCACCCCCATCCCAAGGCTCAAGGAGAGGGTGGAAAGAAGGTAAGAGTGGAGGATGGGGAAGAGTGCTGTGGAACAGCATCTTCTGGACATGATGTAGTCACTGCATCTCTGAACACAACGGCAGCTATGATTACCTGCAAAAGATGAAGCCAATGAGATCAATAAACATTCTACTAGGCAACACTTCCTGGACTCAGTGGGTTATGAAAAGAAGAGAATGGGTCAGGGGGACATGTTGGGTGTGCCTGGTGAGAGTGGGAGGGGGAGGTGAGGTGGATATGATCTAGGTGAATTGTTTAGATGTATGAAACTGCTGAAGAGTAGATAAAAACTATTTGAAAACATAAGACATTAGAGCTAAGGTTGGAGAAGGAAGGAGAGACAGGACTTACTATGGAGATGGGCTCCCAGAACTGTCTGTGCTTCTGAGGCTATGGGACAAATTGATAGTAACCTCTAGATGGTTAGCTCAAGTGGCTGAGTGAAAGGTGGCACTCTGAACAGATATTTGTGACTCAGGAGAAGAATCAATGATATTTTCCACGTGAGTTTTGGAATGTAGATGGGATATCTAAATCAAGGAGCTCATCAATAGTAGAAATTTCTCATTTTCCACCCTGTTTTCAATTTTAAAGTGTGAATTACATGTGCAGTAATGACTATACATAAACCTAAATTCCATTTTCTATGGGATCTAGAGATGAGAAATACCATTGGAGAATGAACGTCTTGTCACAGGGATTTCATTTGCTTACTGGAGATCCTTCTTTTACTGCATTTATTTATTATTTTTATTCAAAGTGTATGAGTATATGGCCTGCATGTATGTAAGTGTGCCCGTGTCGTGCAGTGCCTGCTGAGGTCAGAAGAGGGCTTTGAATTCCCTGGAACTGGAGTTTATGGACAGTTGTTAGCCCCCATGTGGGGGCTTCTGCAAACACAACCACTGCTCTTAACTGCTGCTCAATCTCTCCAGCCTCTTTTAATGCATATTTTAAGTAAAATCTTCTCTAGAGCCAATATTTAAAAGTTGCTGTCCAAAATTAATCATGTTGGCAGGAATCTTTTATATTTATCTGAGATATACCTAATTTGTCCAGCAGATGGTGATCAAACATAAGTTTGGCACAGTGAAGCTCCACATGTGCATGCACGCGCGCGCGCGCGCGCGCACACACACACACACACACACACACAATTAGGCTCATCTTGCAGAATATAAGGCAAGAGATCTTAGAATAAAAGCTTTTTTAAAACAGGAGGCTTTCGATCATAATTATAAAGGTAATTTCTTGCATGCTGGCTTGCTGTTATAAAATTTTTGATGTTCTTGGAGAGAAATCCTGTAAGAAAGTTTTATTATATATATATCCACACACACATATACATGCATGTTGTGTATGGTGCTCTATAATTTAAGACACTAGAGAATTAGAAAACAGCCTTTTTAGAAAGCTTGGCAAAATTATCATTAGTTCCAACTTATAGAGGATGAGTGTTTAATCATAATCATTAAGCCAGTATCTTTTCTCACATTATTTTTGTGTGTGCTTATGTAGTGTAGATGTATGTACATGTTTGTGTGTGTGCACATGTAGATACATGTGGAGGCCAAAGGCAGACATCAGCATTTTCCTCTATTGCCCTGGCCCACATTCTTTCTCTTTAAGATTTATTTTATTTTCACTTTGCGTGTGTGTGTGTGTGTGTGTGTGTGTGTGTGTGTGTGTCATGTGCATGCTGGTGAGGAGCCAGAAGAGAATGCCAGCTACCCCTCGAGCTAGACCTGGGTGCAGGGAGCGGAACTTGGGTTCTCTACTATGGAGCCATCTCAGCATCCCCATCACATCCTCTCACTAGATTTGGAGCTCACCAATTGCATAGATTGGATGTCCAGTGAGCTCTGGACATCTGCCTGTCTTCATCTTCCTGGTGATGGAGATACAGACACATCCCACCACGCCTGGTTTCTTTAATCAACTCAGATCCTTACTTTATCCACAGAGCCATCTCCCCAAGCCCTGTTTTATTTGGGGATTTTAAAAAATAAAACAACCACATCATAACAGCTTGTTCATTTATCCAGGGCTGGCCTGGAACTTGCCATGTAGTAGAGGATAATCTTGAACTTCTGATCCTCCTGCTTCCACCTCCAAAGTAGGATTAGGATAACAGGTATGTCCTGTTATAAGTGGTTTATACAAATCATATGGTTACCCAAACTTCCAGATTTCAGGAATGAAAACGCTATACATATATCTGGGAGGAAACCCAGAAGTATCTGATGGCTCAGACTCACAACTACCACATGCCTTATATCCATAAAAACAGGACTGAAAATTTGAAAATGTCATCAAAGGCTGTGTAGAAAAACTTGATTTTGAAATTATCCTTGTATCTTTAAAGTAATAGCCTGTGGGTTGTACTATTAAATCAACATTGTTGGTTAATGACAAGGACAGCTAACACAGATATTAATGTATCTTGCTTCTGAATCTGTTGCTACATATTTATTGCGAAACAGGTGGTAAATGAACTTCTCAGCTTAGGTCCTGTTCTGATTCAAGTTAAAAGCTACTTGACCTTCCTGAGAACACAGTAATTGCTGAGTAGGAGAGGAGGCGGGAAGAAGCCAGGCTGGAGTTGGGAGGACCCTGGGGCTGTGCTTTTGCTGCAGGAGCAAAGCAGATATTCCTTGCTTAGCTTCATAAAGCCAGAGTGGCGTGCTTCACTAATGAATAGAGAAAAGGCAATAGTCCTCCCAAGGGCTTGGGAGGTAAGATCTTGATATCTTACCTTAGTAGACCTGAGGGGAATCTGCCTCTAAGCACAGGCTGTAAGGTCTCCAGCCATGACCTGTACTCCCAGCTCACCCAGAGCCACCCAGGGCTGGAATCGGTGTAATCAGAGAGGCTCTGAACTGATGATCTTGGGAATACAGGCTCTCTTGCCAAGGCAGAGCTGGCTGGCAAGTTGCCTGGCCAAACCAAAGCAGAAGGATGAGTTGTATCAGCCAGCATACCAGTGGCACTGAGGGCAGCGGCAGTCAAAGGGACTCTGGCTGCTATTGAGTCTAGCAACTTAGACCTTTCAGTCATCCTGATAACCCTCCGTGGCTGCTATCGATCCAAAGAAAACCCCAGGCATTTAATAAAGGAGCTGACACTCAAGATACTAGCATTTCCCTTGAATGGGCAATGTGCTACCCACATGGGGCTTGTCTGATCAGGGCTGGGTTCCCATGCTCTACATTGCAAGTGTTATAAAGAGAGATGCAGTGAGGGCTTGATGCCTTTCTATTTAAGCATGGGGAGGGACAGAAGCCCTAGGGAACTTCATTAGAAGGAGGTCCCCACCACCTAAACGTGGCTCACCAATCTCCCACTCATCACTCAAAGGATTTGTCCTCCCCACATTCTCTGAAATCCATCTCCAGTCCTTCTGACCGCATTTGCCTTCTTTCTTCTTCCTCAGTCCATAGCACGACTGAAGCATTCTCTCCCGGCCACTCTTTATTCAATCAGCTTATCTATCTATTTCCCTCTACCCAATCTCTGGGCTGTAAGCATGTGGGAGACAGTGATTGTGCATGGTTTATCCGCTGATTGTACCCAATTCCACAGACACAGAAGTTGCTCAATATGTGTCTGTTGGCTTAGCTTGGCTACGTGGCTGCTTTGTGATAACATCTAACATCTAATTTCCTTTGTTAACATAAGAAACATTTCAAACATCCATGAAATACTGAGCATACCATAGTGCTCCGTCAGCACTATATTCATTCCTCCTGATGCGTTTACTCAGATGGATAGCCTGCAGGTGAAGGACATGGACTTTGGCATCAGAATGACGTGGTCTCCGTTCTCTGCTCTGTTTCTTATTAACTGTGTGTTTCTAGGCAGATTACATCACTTCTCTAATCCTTAGCTTTCTGTCTATAACATGAGACTGACTGACGATATCCAGTTTAGCGGGTTGAAGGTATATCCCAGTGGTAAATTCCACACTTAGCAAACACGAACCCATGGGTTCAATTTTCAGCACTGGAAAAAAATGAGTCAAAATGAGATAATAGATGCAAAGCACGTCCTGAAGGACCTTCCCCGTAAAAATGCCCCGAAGCAGACTTTGTTATGTGACACACACGTTATAGATTCATGAGATTGAGACTCCATGTGCAATAATCAATAAAGTTGAAAAGCATATTATTTAAAAACTGTCCAATAAAGCAAAAAGACAGAAACTATACATCAAAAGAAAATTATCCAGGCATAGTGGTGTACACTTTTAATCCCAGCACTCACGAGGTAGAGGTAGGTGGATTTCTGAGTTCAAGGCTAGCCTGGTCTTCATAGTGAGTTCCAGGCTAGCCAGGGTTAAACAGTGAGATCTGTCTCAAAAAAATAAAGTAAAAATATAGGAGAGAAAGAAAGAAAGAAAACCAAAAGACATTTCAACTAATTTCTATGTATAGGACTATATTAGAGCCTTATTCAAACTAATTAAACACTGCCTATTTGATGGTATAAGGAATTATGACTAACTTTAAAAAATGTAATAGTGGTATAAAGACCCCAGATCTTTAAACGAAGAGTTCAGAAGCTGGATATGAGTGTCTACTTAGCATATCTAAGGTCCTGTGTTCTATCCCCAGCACCACTAAATAAATGATTGATTAAGCGACTGATTGATCGAAAACACCCTGAGGGTTAGAGAGATGACTCATTGGTTCAAAGAATTTGTTGCTTTTGCAGAGGATTGGAGTTCAGTTCCTAGCACCCATACTGGGTGGCTCACAACTACCTATAGTTCTAGTTCCAAGAGTTCTGATGCTCTCTCCTGGCCTCCAAAGGCGTCTCTATGCACATGATGTACACACAAACAAGTAGGCCCATACACATAATAAAAGTAAAAGTAAAATGAACCTAATATATCTATAGATTCAAATTTAACATGTGGTCTAGAGATATGGCTCAGTGGTTAAGAGCACTAGTTGCTCTTCCAGAGGATCTAGGACTCCCAGCACCCACTTGGTAGCTAATAATCATCTGTAAATCCAGTTTCAGAGGATCTGACTCCCTTTTCTGGCCTCCACCTGCTTGGCATGACGTGGGTGCACTCGCATATAAGACTAAAATTAAAAATTAAAAAAAAAAAACAATAGAACTGGAGAGATGATTCAGAGGTTCATAACCCTTGTTGTTCTAGAGGACCTGGGCTCAGCACCCATATGGTGGCTAACAATCATATATAACTCCAGTTCCAGGAGATCCAACCCTCTCTTCTGGTCTCTTCAGAGCAATGCACACATGTGGTGCACTTACATGCATGCAGGCAAAACACTCATACACATAAAATAAAAATAATAAAAATATTTTAGAATAAAAAACAAAAATATCTTTTAACGTGGGGTTTGCTTTAAGTTAACATAGGGCAGGGAAGGGGAAATGACTAGGTATTCAGATAAATCAAGTTTATCCACTGAGATGACATTCAGTCCCTTTGGACCACTATAATAAATCTTCACATTCTGGGTGGCTTATAAACAACATAAATGTCTGTCTCACAGTTCTGGAAGCTAGGAAATCCAATAGTGAGGTTCCAGTGAATTTGACATGTGGTGGGGGCCTTCTTGCTGTTGCATAGACCACATCTCTGTTTTTTTCTTTTAAAAAAGATGAATTATTATTATTGTGTGTATGCATGTGTTCATGCCACAGTGCACATGGAGAGATAAGAGGACAACTTGTAGGAGTCAGTTCTCTCTCCAATGTGGATTACAGGGATCAAACACAGGTCATCAAGCTTGCACTGCAAGCTCTTTTATCCAATGAGCCAACTTGCTGGCCCAATAGATCAGGTTTCCTTGCTGTATCTTCTCAGGCAGAAGGACAAAGAGTATGAGATCATGCTCTGGAATTTGTTTTATAGAGACACTAATTCCAAATGTGAGTCCTTGTGATGGTGACTCTTCATTGCCAACTTGACTGGATTTGGAATCATCCAGGAGACTCACTCTGGGCATGTATGTGTTTTCAGAGAGGTTTAACTGAGGAGACAAGACCCACCCTGAATGTGGGTGGCACCATCTCATGGGTTGGGGTCTTGAACTGAATGGAAATGAGGAAAGGAAGAAGCTAACTGACACCAACATTCATCTCTCTCTCTGCTTCCTGGCTGCAGACACAATGCCATCTTTGCACCAGGATGGATATATCCTTCAAATTGTTGACCACCATCATCATTATCTCTCTCTATCTGTGTGTGTGTATGTGTGTGTGTGTGAGAGAGAGAGAGAAAGAGAGAGAGAGAGAGAGAGAAGGAAGGAGGAGGAGGGAGGGAGAGGAAGCACTGGGTAGTGAAACCATCCCATTGTCTGCAGAGCCATCAAAGCAAGGACAATGGAGCTGGCACTTTCTGATTTCACCTCCTGCTTCAGATTCCTGAGGGCTGGGGTTGCAGGGTTACAGACAAGCGCTCCCATGCTGAGTGCGAATTCTGCTTTTTATGGTTATTTGTTCTATAAAGTGATGATATTGTACAAAGTTCAACTGAGTCAAATAATTAAGTCAGTGCAGTTTGGTTTGCTTCATGTCGTCCACTGTCTAAAAATCTGGTTTAATGCAGGGATGGTTTTAAACTACTCAGACAGGACCATAGAAAGGACAGGCACCAGCTCTGAACAGTGACCATGACTGTAATCCCAGCACTTGGGGGCTGAGGCAGGAGGAGCACATGTTTGAGGCCAGTCTGGGCTAGCCTGGGCTATAGGATAAAACTACCTCAGAAACTCAAACCAATCAAACAAATGAAAAGACGTGTACCTATAAAAATTCCTCTCTCAAATGGCTTTTGAGAGGTACCTTTTCAGTGAGTTGAAGACACTAGCAAAAGCTACATAGACAGAGTGCAGGTAGACCTCCGTTAGCGACTCTAAGAAGGACATGCATCTGGTAAACCATTCCACCACCAGCACTTGGATACAGTTCGACTTTCCACTTAGTTTCACTGCTCAAAGTTTATTTCCTCAGCTCTTCATCTGCAGAAAATCAACAAGAACCCAAAATCTCCGTTACCTCTATTCCTTGAAAATTTTACTGGATGAACTTCAGAAGGCTTTGGATTACCAGTCTCTACAATTTACTGTTCTGTTTCCTTCCTATTCTCTCTTCTCTCCCCGCCCACTCTCTCCTCTCTCTCTTTCTCCTGTGTGTGTGTCTGCATGTTTGTATGTGTAAGTGTGGGCATGCATATGCTAAACTGTGCATGTGGATGTCAGAAAACAGCCTTGGTTGCACATTCTTGACTTCTACCTTGTTTGGGACAGGGTCTCTCGATATTTACTGTTAATACTCTGGCCAGTTGGCCTGTGAGCTTCCAAGGATTTACCTGTCTTCCCTTTCATCTCATCATAAGAGTGCTGGGATTATAGATGCTAGATCTGGCTTTACATAGGTTCTGGGGATCTGAATTCAGATCTTCAGACTTACTCACTGAGCTATCTCCATAGCTCCATAGCCCCTCCCCTTCACTTTTTGGAGACAGGATCTTACATTGCCCAGGCTGGTCTTGATCTTGTTAAATAACTTTGGTTAAGTTTTGAGCTGTTTCTTCCTTCTTCTTCTTCCCAATGCTTAGATGAGTAGAATGCCTTACCACACCTCACTATTATTTCATAGTTTAAACCTTAATCTGCAACTCACCTTCTGGAAGAAAGTGAAGATCTGAATCAACCTCCATAAAATATGGATGCATACTGGGCACAGTGGATCGTGTTTGTAATCCCGGCACTTGGCAAGCTGAGGCAGAACTGCCAGAAGCTTAAGGCCAAGCTGGGTCATACCGAGAGCACCAGGTCAGCCAAGGTCTGTCTAGCCAAGGCCCAGCAAGACAGTCTCAAAACAAAGCAAAGAGCAAAACATGGGTAGGTTGCCTTTTTTTTTTTTAATACCTTTGGCTTTTGCCTTGAGTAAGGGCTGTTGAACCGTTTCCTAAATGATAAAGGCTGGTTTCAAGTTATTTATATAAGGAATTCAAAATATGGCCAGATGTTTGCATTTCTACATATACCTGAGAAATGTAATAACATAGCACACCCAAGAGATGGTCAGACTATAGAATACTGCTTAGGCTGGGTGATCAAATTGTATACAGGATCAGACGTTTACCTTGCCAAGTCCAAAGTGATGTGATATTTGCTAGAGAGACTGGAGGATAGAACAGGGTTAGAGGAACAGGGTGAGTTCAAAGCTGTGTAGTAAGAGAGGCAATGATCCAAATGTGGGGCCCCTGAATATTTCTGTATATCAAAGGTTGAGAATTGGTGTCTTTAGTTCATTAGAAATGACGGGCTGTCACCTTGCTGTTGAAGCTGCAGATATTAGCATATAGGAGCAGCTAAGCCCAAAGTCAAATCAAAGCATCACCAAGTTTTGCTCAGTTACACATCAGGAAAAAAGATCAGGGTAGATTCTATGCAGTCATGTCCTTTTAAGGACCAAACTTAGAGAAATATGCAAAAGAGCTAAATCCTACTTCTTTCATTGCTAATAAGAAATAAATGACGTGACCACATACCTGCTGGCTGACCTTATCTCTGTGAGTTTTCTAGACTAAATATACATCTGGGTGAATCACAGCTATCTTTAGAACTCAACAGGTCCTATAGGCATCCGGTAGCACTGTGGATTCCTCACTGCTAGTACCATGTTTGATAGAGAAAGTGCTAGAACCTCTAAAAACACTAACTCCAAATGTGCTTAGTGAGTGGAACAGTTATTTTTGGTTTTGTAGTACTTGTTTTATGCCTGTGTCTTCTGTCTGTGGTAGCTGAGACCATGTGCCCAAAGTTTTCTGCACAGTGTTCTGGCATTTGTACAAACCTTGAAAAGGTAATAACCATATTTGTACTATGAAGTTGTGCATGTTACTTAGTGACTATATTTCCATTAGCAAATAAAAGTAATATAGTTTTTCAAAGATCCCTTAGTTTAGGTTCTCAGAGATACTGTGAATGGCATGGAATGTAAAGAAATGAAAAGGATCAGTGTGTCTCAAATTTGAATCGAATGTCTATATGATAGCCATTATAAAGACAGTTAAAATTCACATTGTAAGCTAAAAATTAAACTAACCTGAAATCTTTTTAGAATTCATTGCAATTTTACTTTTAACAGAACTAGCTAGATGACATTTTGTCACAGCATTATATTATCATATATATATTTCCATTTACCTGGATTAGAGAAGTAACTCAACAAGATTTTATTAAAAACCATCTTCAGGCTGGGCATGGTGGTGTACACCTTTAATCCTAGCATGGGGAAGGCAGAGTCACATAGATCTTTGTGCATTCAAGGCCAGCCTGCTCTGTATAGTGAGTTTCAGAAAAAAAGAAAACTTCTTCAGGATTCATTTGCCTGAACTCTGACTTGTCCTCTTGAAAAGGACCAATCACATTAAAGCTTTCTGTTCGTTTTTTTTTTCCCCTTTACGAGTTTATATAAATAAAAAGCTTTCTTTGAAGATTCACTCCATTTTTCAGCTAGAACAGGAAAGATGTAAAAACAAGTTGAGTAACATTATCTACGTGGCAGTGTTGATACTGGCAGCTAGTGTATTTACAAATGCTATTTATTCATTTCTACTTTCTGCTTTTGAGTTGGAGTCTTGCTATGTAATCACCAATCAGCCTCAAACTAGTGATCCTCTTACCTTGAGGACCAGGATTACAGGTGTCACGCTCGGCTAAGTACTATTAATTCTTGACGTGTCCTCATCTCTCACTTTTGGACTTGGCCTCTGCATTTTTCATTGTTTATGAGTTTGATCTCCATTTTATACCTGGTATTTATCTTGTCTCCTCACATAAACTGTATCCCTTAGGTAACCAAAGAGCATGAGAGGATGTTTCTCTTTAGAGTATTCTAGCTAACACAGGAAAAGGGATGCGGTGGGGGGGGGGGCTAGTGAAATACCCCAGTTTTGAAGCCCTAATGAGTCAGTGGGTATAGACATTTATTTTTACCAAAACTTCAGAAGAAGAGTGGGGACCAGTTGTTCTTCACCTCTTGATGGAAAAGCGTACCACCTCATGAAGTATTCTTGCTCCACCCCCAAATTCCAACCTGAATCTGATCAAATCTTCAAACCAGTTATAGTCAACAGAGTACAAAAGTGCAGCACTCAAAGCACTTACTTATCCATAGGATGCTGCCAATGAAATCCAGATGACTGGGAGTTCTTCGGTACAAACAAATCGTTCATTAAGATTAGAAAATGAAAACGGATGGTGAGAAGTGAGACGAAAAGATACTTAAAGATAGGCTGGAGAGATGGCTCATCAGTTAAGAGCACTGACCGCTCTTGCAGAAGAACTGGGCTCAATTCTCAGCACCCGCATGGTGGCTAACAACTGTCATAACTCCAGTTCCAGGAGATCAGATGCCCTCTTCTGACCTCTGTGGGCTTTTCATAATACAGGTGCAATTATATACATGCACAAATAATACTTATGCACATAAAACAAAAATAAGATATATATATATGAACAGATAATAATGCTAGAAAACGAAATGTAAAAATAATTGGTGAGCTGTGTGTACATTGTCTATGTTTAATGATATTAAGAAATTTTGACCTATTTTCAAGGTGTCACAGTGGTAGTATGTTTGTGTTTTTTGGGAAAGAATTTCATCGTTTGGACATACTAAACTATTTATAGATATTATATCCAGGTTTTGCTCCAAAATATTAGGAGCAAAAGGAAGTATATGGATATCTACCTAAAACAAAATTGGTCACAAGTTGCTAATAACTGCAAATAGGTGGTGGATGTTCTGATTCATTATGGCTCTGTGCACATACTTTTCCCTTTTTTTTTTTTTTTTAATTTTGTTCGTTGTGTTTTGAAACAGAGTCTCACTATACAACTCAGGCTGCCTCAAAACTTTCCATCCTCCTTCCTCTAGCTCTCAAGTGCTGGGAAACAGGTATATGCCACCAGGCCAGGCTATTCTGTCTACTTTTAAGGTATTCCATAAGTAAAAGTAAAGTCACTGGAAGGCTCTTATCCTGATTGTCCAGCCTTTACTTGCTGGAAAGGGACAACAGCATGAGCCGATGTTTTGAGTTCTCAGCTCTTACCAGACAAGCTATCGAAGGGCACTCAGGCCTACACTCTGGGCCTTAGGCAAACACTGCAGAATTTCCCCTTTGCCGTAACTGATAAATTAATATGCATATTTATCAATGTCATTTTAAGCCATGTGGGTAGAACTATCCATTTTGCTTCAGTCCAACCCTTGGACCAATGCTGTGAAATTCTCTTAGAGTGGATCTGCATCATACAAGCACAAGCTTCCAGGGTCCTCCTACCTCTGTTCTCCCACCTACCACGGTGCTGGGGTTACAGACACACATGGTCACACTTGGCTTTTACACTGAGCCATCTCCCCAGTCCCTAGAGTTCTTAATGGCATGGTGTTGTAGAAAGGACCAGGTATATGGGTTGACTCCTGACTCTCCCAATCTCCATCTGTCTGAGCCACCCTCTGTATGTTACTTGACATCTTTGAGCCTCAGTTTCCTCGTCTGCATAATGGAGCTAGTGCCACTGGACTGCTGTATTAAATGAGCTGCTATTTCTAAGCTACTTAGCACAGTTTGAACTTATATGCTCAATAGTTACCAGAGAGCATCGCATTTGAACTGAATGGTGGTGAGGCTGCCTGCTGTGACTTTGCACTAATTTTAGAATTGCTAATGGTTCCTGTTTCCCAGACACCAAAGAAATGCTCAGGTTGTAGCAGCACAAATGGTTGAATTGTGTGTGGCAAGTCTAAGGCTCTGCAATTTTTTAAAATATTTTATTTATTATTTTTTATCATGTGTATGACTGTATTGCCTTTATGTGTGTAAGTGCACCATGAAATTCGGAATCCTCAGAGGTTAGAAGAGGGCATAGGATCCCCTGGAACTGGAGTTACGGTTGGTTGTTGGCTGACATGTGGGTGCTGGGAATTGAACCTCTGCAAAAGCAGTTAGTGCTCTTAATCACTGAGTCATCTCTTCAGCTCCTTCGAATTCTTTTTAAAAAATTCATTTATTCTTGGACAATTTCATACCTGTAGGAAATGTATTTTGTTGATCCCCTCCTGCCCCTTATCCTCTCTTACACCCCTCCCACTCCCTCCGCACCTCTTCTTCCCAGAAAGTTCCCTCCTGACTTCCTGTCTTTTATTAGTGACTCACTGAGTTTTAATGATGCACTGATGGGGGTTGGGATTATTTAATGAAGCATGGCCTTCTACCTAAGGGCCACATCACTGAAGAAAAAAGATTCCCCTCCCCTAGCAGTCAAGAACTACCAATAGCTCCTCAGTTAGGGGTAGGGCCTAACGAGCCCCACCACCACCATCCATGCTGGAATGTTAAGGCTCAAACTTGAACACTTGTGCAGGTCACCATAAGGGTACATCTAGCCTGGAAATATGGTATTGTAGTCCACTTCTGGAAGGAAGGAAGGAAGGAAGGAAGGAAGGAAGGAAGGGAGGGAGGGAGGGAGGGAGGGAGGGAGGGAGGGAGGGAAGGAAGGAAGGAAGGAAGGAAGGAAGGAAGCCATCATATCACCTTCTGGCACTTATGAAACCCAGCCACCTGGGAGGAAGTTTCTAGTTCAGTTCCAGCTTGATTTTTCTGTATGCTTTAACCAAAGTTTGTGGTATCTTTGGCAATAGGGTCTCACCATCTTGTTCTGCTTCCATCTCCCTCATGCTGGGATTATAGGCATGAGCCACCGTGCCCAATGTACGTGGTGCTAGGGATTGAACCCAAGGCTTCAGGAATGCCAGGCAAGCACGCTGCTGAGTTCTAGACCCAGACCCAGACCTTAATGTGGTTCTTCTGGGATCCTAAATTAGTTCTCTCTCTCTCTCTCTCTCTCTCTCTCTCTCTCCTTCTTCCTTCTCCCTCTCCCTTTTCTCCCATCCCTCCCCTCCCTTTCTCCCCTGTGTCACAACATATGACTCAGGCTGTACCTCATCTCATCTCATGATCCACTGCCTCAACTTAAAATGCTGAGATTACAAGCATGAACCACCACACCTGACCTGAGTTAATTAGTTTGAGAAGGTTCAAAACAACAAGTTTCTCCTCTTCCCAGTCGCTCTGGATTCCTGTCTTGCCAGGTGATCACTCCTGAGAAGGAATCCTTACATGATGTTAGAATCACTGGGCCTTCTGTTTAGCAAAGCCTTTCCATCCTATCTTGTTTAAGTCATTTGCTATCAAATTTCTTTACAATGTTTCTCTAAGATTACTTTGTTTCTGGTCTTCTTTCCCCCTTAAAAATCTAAGCTTCATTTAAAACATGGATTTATCTAAGCTCCACAGGCTCTACACATTTCTTTCATAAAGGATCAAATAGTAAACATTTCACGTTGGGTTGAAAGTACAGTTTTTGTCACGACTACTCAGCTGTGCTTCTGCTGTGCCAAGGCAGTCATGGTTAATGAGTAGGTTTAAGTCACAGTTGTGTCCTAATAAAACTTCGTTGATAAAAGCAGGCAACTGGATGATTTGTGCTGTAGCTGTAATTTGCCAACCCTTGTTCTAGAATGTTGTATTAGACTGACCGTAAGACACAGAAGAGCATTTTTTTGAATGAATAAATCAACATAAATCTTTTTTTGTTACCAGGTCACAATTGTCTGCCCATTAGTTGTTCTGCACTGCATATATCATACCTATGTAATCTCCATCTTAATGTAGATATACTGCTTTGTGATGAATCCTTAGCCATGCTGATACTGAATACAAGATGCAATGAATTTGATGGAAATACCTAAGCTGTGTCCGTGTTCCTTAATCCAGGACTTCACATTATTAGCTTCCATTTCTAAACATGGAGGTGCGGAACTTTATTAACACAAAGTAGTATATATGAATAAGGAAAAGATATGCTTTCCAGAGTCTGTCTCTATAAATACTTCAACAATACAAATATTATGAAGAGAAGTAGCAGGTAGACCAGGTTAAAGTGGCAATAACTCATCAGTGAAGAGAAGTAGCAGGTAGACCAGTTTAAAGTGGCAATAACTCATCAGTGAGTACTTGTCTCAGAATGAATACAAAGATGCTGGATTGGGGGTATAGCTCAGTGGTAGGGTGTGTGCTTAGTATATCCAAGGCCTTGGCTTACTTCGGTATAGCCCCTTCTCCGTGAAAAAACAAGCATGCCATGTGTATTAATGCTTTTCTGTTGCTGTTACAAAATACCTGACAAAGGTAACTTAAGGAAGCAAGGGTTTATTTTGGCTCCCAGTTCAAGGCACAGTCCATCCTGGCAGAGAAGTCATGGTGGCAGGATAGCGAGGCAGCTGATCACATTGTATCCATTGTCAGGAAGCAGATGAATACTGGTGTTCACATTGCTTTTTCCTCTTCATTCAGAGACCCCCAACCCATAGCCCAGTGCTGCACACATTCAGAGTCTGTCTTCCTACCTGACTCAAAACTTTCGAGAAGCAATCACAGACATGACTAGATGTATGTCTCTTAGGGGATTCTAAATCCCATCAAGCTGACAATGAAGAAAAAACCATCCCAGAAGGTCTCAAAAGAAGGGATGCCTTGGAAGAAAGCCATGCAGAAAAGAGGTTAGCCAGTGTGTAGAATTTGTAATTTTTATCAGGGCTGGGACTGGGTAGCCACAGTGAGAATTCGTGTGCTGGCTTGGGATTCCAGAGAGCTGTACTCTTTGTATTTTAGCATCAGTACTTACTCTCTGCCAAGTCTTCACCAACCTTGCTGAGATATACTTTCTGCACATGCAAAATATAAGATCCACAAGAAAGAGAGAAGGTCTCTATTGTTAGGGTTAGGATTCGTAGAATTTGTTATGGTTACTTCATCTAACTCTACAATGATGTAACTAATCAAGACCTACTAACAATCATGACTTGCATGATTATTGTAATAATAATCACATACTACACAGAAGAGAATAAATAATAAGAAAGAAATCGTCCCATTAGCAATGGAATATTGACAGCTTTCATTGAAAAGTAGAAATTGATGCTGTATCTAAGGCTTTTGCAAGCACTATGTTTTGTAGAGATAGAACCACTTGTTTGTTCCATTTCATGAATGATTGATTAAAAAAAATCTCCAGTGTTTGCTGTCTCCAGTGGTCCTTTATTGTTATGTCAGAAAGCCAGAAAATAATAATGTAAGAAAGCCAAAGAATAATACTGTAAGTATAGAGATGTATGCAACTTTTTACACACTCTCTAGCACTGCAGTTGATCTATTGTGACACACTCTTTTGTTTTGTTTTGTTTTTTCCGTTTTCAGACAGAGTCTTCCTGTAGCCCCAGTTGACCTGGTTCTCACTATGTAGACCAGGCTGACCTCTTGCAAAGATTCACATGCTGATCTCTATCTTACGAAGATTCACGTGCCTCTGCCTCTTGAGTGCTGGGACTAAAGGCATGCACCACCAAGCCTGGCTCACATGCTCACTTTTTAGCAAACACGTGGTCAAATCTCTTTCCAGTGTCTGGATGTCATGATCTAGGGCAGGCCACCTTAGGTTCTGGAAACACTCAATGGCAAGAATTGTGTGTGTTTGCCAATGTATGCCAGCTTTTGCTTAGCATACAGTAGGCACTCACATTTGCTGAATGAATAACATGAACAAACAGGAATCAAATGATTCATGTCCCTTAGCTTTCTTTAAACAAAACATGCCAGCCCTAAACAGAGTAGCACTTCTTGACTAGAAAGAAGGCTTCCTATCAGGAACTCTGGGCTTTGTTTAATGTTGCTTTTTACATCAGACATTTTTCTGCAGTTTTTCTCATATTGATTCTTATAGTCTCTAATATTCATCGCCATTTGTCTCCCTTTTGGAGATCAGGAAACTGAAACAGAGAGACTGGTAAACCAATACTACACAACCAGTGTGGCAGAGCTGACTCCTGAGAGTTTTTCAAGATTTAACAAATACCTACCAGGTTACACTCATAAAGTGGTCTGGTTCTTATTAAGAAACACGTGCCTGATGTTTACCACGTGAACTAGAGGAAGGGTGAAGACAGTTACCACTGGGCCCTGGGATCTTTAGTCACTCTTTTGTACTTTTTGTAAAGTACTCTTTACAAATCTCCACAGGTACCTCACTACCTCACACGTGTGGAATGCACAGTGCCTGGCCCACAGGCTTTGGTCACGTTTGTGGCTGTTCCCAGTCTGGTCTTAGTAACGTTCTCATCTGCAGTAATCAAGTCTGCCTCTGCGCGCAATTCAAGTTTACCTTATCAGCGATATAAGCACCCATCCAAAGGCTAAAAGGTAAAAGTGGTCATGTGACACACGAAGAGCTGGGATCAAATTCTGTTCACAACGTTGAATCAGCGATCAGAGCCACTAGCTGAGAATCCCCAGATCTTCTGAAACAGTCCCCTTACAACGCATATTTCTACTACTCTGCTCCTGACTTCATCCCCAAAGGAATACAACTTTAATTAACTTCTAGTTAATTAGAAGAAAGGTCTCATGAAGCCCAGGCTGGCCCCAAACTCGCTTGCTACCTTGCTAAAGCTAACCTTGAACACTCCTAATACTCCCGTCTCCACTCCTCCAGGGCTGGGATCGCAGGCTTGCACCCCTAAACCCCGCACATCCCTCAAATCTAAAACACCTGCCTTGAGTAAATCCACCGCCCCAACTTAAGCAGCAGGCCCTCGCCCAGCTCTGCCCCGCCTCCCGAGCGCTCTCGCCGGACCGCAGAGGACTCCTCTCTGGCCCAGGACTCCGGGCGAACTTCCCGCGCAAACGACGCCAGCTGGACCTGCAAATCGCCGCCCGGCCGGCAGGGGGCGCCGCGTTGGCGCGGGCGAGGGCGCGCACGGGGCGGGGGCGCGCAGGCCGGGGGTCCGCCGTCTCGCTGCCCGCGCCCCTCCCACTCCCCCGAGGGCGAGGGCGCCGGGCGGAAGAAACGGCCCGGAGCGGGGAGACCGCGTGGCCGAGGCGGCGCGCGCCCGAAGGGGCGGGGAACGCGGGCGGCGCGCGGGGGCGGGGCGGGTGACTAGCGCGGGCGGCGCGCGGCGCGGCGCAGAGGGACTCCGGCTACCCTGGACAGCGCATCGGCGGCCGCGCAGCCATGGTGAGTGCCCCGCACGCAGCTCGGCTCCGGGGACAGCGCGGGCGGGCGGCGGACGTTGGGCCGCGGGGCGGACCGGGCTCCTGCTGCACGCTGCGGCCGTGAGGGGCCTCGGGGCGCGGCGGGGATGGGTGCGGGGGCGTGTCCGCCTGCAGCCCGCTCGGCCCAACGCCCTGTCCCCGCGTCCCCCGCTGCCCAGAGCCGGGCAGAGCCCGGCTTCGAGCACAAAGAGACGGGCGGGCTCGTGCGGTGCTCCCGGGAAGCCCAGACCGCGTGTGTCTAGCCCGGCGCACGCCTGCGGTCCCAGCACTCGCGGAGCGGAGGCAGGAGGACTGGCGCGGAGTTCGAGGCCAGCCTGGGCTACAGTGTGAGCTCTCCCCACTCGCCTCCATCCCCAGTTCCCCCAAAACGCCCGTCCTGCGTTTGTCTTCAAATCCACAGTTGTCTCCGGCCTACCGTTTTTTCTTGTCCACTTCTGGGCTTGTTAAAATATCTTAAGTCCCTTTCCCTGCTCCATCTGGCACTAACCAGCCATAGACTCCCCTCCTACACACACGCACCTTTAGGCTTTTACTCCCTACTTCATTGAATGTTAAGCCCCAGCACTGAAATTCCAGCCCCCCCTCCCCACGTTCATGTTCCCCTTGCCTGCTTTATTTTGCTTTCTCTATTATTTGGCATGTGTCTTTTATGTTTATCCGGTGTATTGAACGTCTCCCTCACCAAAACGTAAGTTTTAGTGAACAGGTTTTTGTCATTAACAACGGTGCCTGGCACACAGTACTTAAAAATAACTCAGCAAAGGAAGGCACTTTACACTAAGTGGGAGGCAGCAGTCACCTTGTAGTGAATCACTACAAGGACTATCCAGTTGACAGTGGTGATGCGACTCTACAGTGAGGTATGGATGGAGGAACACGCCCTACTCTGGGACAGGAGGGACTCAATGATAACCATATAGGTGGCCTCTTGTTTCCTCCTCCACTTCAAGCTCATAACATCTTGCCTCCTGAGCAGGAAAAGATTTTTAGGGCTAACTGACCCCGTCATTGGGTTCTGAACTTTTGTTCCGAAATAGATGTGGGAATTTTAATAAGGGAACAACTCCCCCAGTAGTTTCTTAACTGAATGGAAATGTGAATGGGCATTAACAGAAGGACAAAATGAAGGGTGAGTTTACCATCTTTAGTTTACACAGTTGTGAGCCTTCTTTCAATAAGCATTTTCAGATACATATGCAAATCAAATTACATCACTTTTAAGAAACGGGGAGAAAGGGAAAGACTGGGGGGTTGACATCTTATAAATCAGTGGGTTAGCTCAGAGACCCTGCTGCACCTGTGCCAAGACGTTTCTGCTAATTAATCTTGTTGAGGAATAAATGCTGTTTAGATTCCCTTTCCCCCCATTTTTGCAGCTTAATTTCATGGTGATGATTTGTTATTATTTTAGGGAAATGTGCTTATAGGTGGAGACACACTGCCTGTTAAAATTTACATTTTGAAAATGGTATGATTTTATCCAGATAGGTAATAGAAATTAAAAGTGAGGAGAAAAAGGATTGTCTTTGAAATCAAAACCAAGAAACTAAATTTAAATGCATGGTATTTTATTCTTTTTATTATTTCAGTTCATATTTTCAGATTTTTCCTGTGTTAGGATTCCAGAAAAAAAGAAATTAAGATTCTGTTCCTTGAACTTTAGTTTTGAGACAGAGTCTCCTAGTTCAGGCTTGATATCAAACTCTCAATCCTCCTGCCTCCACTTCCTGAGTGCTGGGACTACAAAAGGGAACCACTATAACAGGAAAAATTCATTTTTTAGTTATCCAGCTGTGTAAACTTAAGTTTTGATTCTTCAGTAAAAGGTTGAATGTAATCGAGCTTTGTTCAAAACATTTTAGTTTGGGAGAGTCAGGTGCTTTGTGATCTGAAAGACTGTTGGAAATTTGTTAAGTTTATCTGTGTCTTGTATCTAGTTATATTCAGAAAACAGGGCCCTTTTGTTCGGGATTGTGTAAGTGATGTTCTCCACTGGACAGTTTGCTACAGATCATTTAAAACTTAGCGTGGTGGTAGAATTGTGGGAGATAGGCGCTCACAAAAGAAAGTTCATTTGGTGGCCCTAGACAGTAAAAATATAGCATACTTTAGAAGTCACACATTTATACATTTTAGTTTTCAAATACAGACTATCAAATTAGGACATCACTGACTCTGACAATGGAGCATTCTAATGAGTTATTTTAGCCATTTAAAATCTATCCATTTAGTAACTTGATAGCTCATGTGTTCTGAAGTTATGAGCTGGTGTCATTCTCAAGTTTGAGTCTCAGCACCAGCCTTTAACCATGTTACCATAGGCCTCTATAAGAAAAACAATTCTATGGCAGGATGTTGGAGAACGTGTGTAATCCTTGGGAAACAGAGGCAGGAGGATCTGGAGATGGACCAGCCTGGGCTACTACATTGTGAATTCAAGACCAGCCAGAGCAACAGGGTGAGACTGTCTCAGAATACAATATCATAAGATGGTTGGGGGAATAAGTATGATGGTGTACTTTATAAGTCAGCTATATCTAACTATATCTAAATCATACATGGGATTTTCCATTTTTTTGGTAGTCATGTTAAAAAAAAAGACCAGTGAAATCAATTTTAACATTTAATCTGTTTTTGACATATATAACTTCCATGTGCAATCAGTTCTTTAAAGTATTTTGCATGTTTTTCATACCAAATCATACCTGGTGGTACATGTTCATAATCCTAGCACTCAGGAGACAGAGGCAGAAGGATCATGGGTTCAAGGCCTGCCTGGGCTATACCAAGGAGGCCTTGTCGAAACAAAGAAAAAAAACGACAAAGCAAACAAAACCAGAAAGCTTTCACAATTCTGTATTTATAGTGAGCACCTTCTGGTCTGGGCCGGCTATGCCTGGGCTGCTTAGGAGGTAGGTGCCAGAGGGTACCATATTGGACAAGCAGCTCTCAGCACACACACACACACGCACACGTCCAAATTCACCTCTTATCTCCGAGACCCTTTCCACTCAGGAGAACCTCGCTGCCACCGTAAACCTAGCACTGGGCACAGAAAGCGGCTCACCTTTCAGCCCCGCTCTCCCTCGTAGAGCTGGTAATTCCACCAGCTCTTTAGGCTGCTGTGTCTGAAATCTAACTCTTGCTCTGTTTGTTTTTTTCTTTCATATTGCTTTTTGTCTGATATTCTCATGTTTTTGTTTGAAAATATTTTTCAGTATTTTCTTCCCTCACCTTGGTCTCCCTTCCTGCCATTTGTGCCTTTTCCTACAGGTGTCTCTTTCTTCATCTGTTTGTTTCTTAACTTCTCACCTCTGCTGAGAAATGTCCTCTGTCTGAATCACTGGACTCCTCAGCTCTCTCTGCTCCCTTGTTAAATCATAAATAATTTCTGTTTTATAGCTTATTTGTATACTTAACACACCTCTCCTTTATCAAATATCCAAAGAATAATAATCACTTTAAATGAAAATCTGCAATTAAAATGATTTGCCCAAGAAAAGGAAGGAGAATAAGCCAGAGGAAGAAAAAACAAAATTGTTCTTTGAGCTTTAAAAAAAGAACTTTTGTCAAATGTATGATTTTTTTTTTAACCTTGCAAGAGGCATCAGTAGCCATGCCTTTAGTCTCAGCACGAGGGAGGCAGAGAAGACAAATCTCTGTGAGATGGAGGCCAGCCTGGTCTACATAGTGAGTTCCAGGTCAGCTGGGGCTACCAGAAGACCCTGTCTCAAGACAAACAACCAAAAAGGCAGTAGAAGTACTGATTAATAATAGCTGTAGTAATCATAGCAATAACCACAGCAGTGATGGTCTCTTACTGTGTGACACTTTAGAAGGAACGGGTGCTTCCTCTGTGCCTAGTAAACAAAGGCACCACAAGAAAGCAACACTTGGTAGTCAGAAAACCCAGCTTCTAGTGCTGGCTTGATTATTTACTAGCTCTGTCCCCTTGAGTCACTCTGACACACTGTTTACTCAGACCTGCTAAGTGGGGTGTTCTCTTTGGCTCAAGATTATTTTGTTAGCATCAGATGGGCCTCCCTGCTGTAGCTGTCGATTCCCTTTACTGCACAGCTCTTCCCTGGAGAGTTGTGTGTGTCTGTGTGCTCACTACCTTCGTAATTAGACCCAGATTCTAGTTTGCTTTCCTGTTGCTGTGATAAACATGACCAAAAGCAACATAGGGAGGAGGGGCTTATTTCAGTTTATACTTTGCAGGTAACTGTCTGTCATTGAGGATAGGAACTCAAGGCAGAAGCCTGGAGTAGAAACTCTGGGGAAGCTCTGCTTACTGGCTTGCTCCCTCTGACTCATGCTCAGCCAGCTTCCTTAAACAGCTCAAGACCAGCTGCTCAGGGGTAGCACTGCCCACAGTGGGATGCCGCGTCAGTCAGCAATCAAGAGAATTTCCCACAGACTTGGCCGCAGGCTGGTCTGATCTGGGAAGTTCTTCAATTGAAGTCTGCTCTCCTCAGGTGATTTGAGCCGGGTAAAACTGACCATAAGACCAGTACCACCTTCTGTAGCCATTCTGCTTAAACTGGAACCTACCTACTGACCTTATCCACTCACAGCTGACCATCTCACAGTTCATTTCAGCTACTTTTGGCCTCTTCTAGTCCTGTACTTACTTTTGGTGTCATTTCTATTAGAATTGTTCTTACCTGAATTCAAACTTCCTGAAGACAGGCCTTGTCTGTGTTGTTCAGTAACGTATCTTGGTATCTTGGATGGGGCTGGCATTTAGCTGGTACCAGGCAGTTGATTACTGAGAACGTGGACACCGGTGCTCCTGACTCCCACTGTTGTTTTCCCCAAATCCACTTAACCATAATGGTGAATTGAGAAATGAGCATTTGCTTTGTGAAAATCCAGAGCAGCTCCTTTAGCTAGCGGTGTGTCTTGATGCGTTCAGCATGTATTGCAGTGCAGGTTGGGCCTGTTTTATCTGTACACATATGGTGACACAGTGTTTAAATGATAATGTGTGTGTGATCCCATAACTGCATTTGCATGGTGCAAACATATTTGTAATATTATTTTTAAATGGTGAAATCTGTAATTTAATTGTAAGTCCTTACGGAAACCAAAATTTTCTTTTCTGTGATTATATTTGTATTTAATAATGTAATTTGTTGAGGTCAAATTACTTTAGTATTTCTATGTAGTGAAATTTATAATTATAATATTAATTTCCTACTGAAGTGAAAATGAGTAGCTTTTAAAATATTTTATGTGTATGAGTTTATTGCCTCGTTTATGTATGTAAGTGCACTCATGTTGTGCAATGCCCATGGAAGTCAGAAGATTGCTTTGGATCCCCTGGAACTGGAGTTACAGTTAGCCACCTTGTGGATACTGGGATTAAAACTCCAGTCTTCTGCAAGAGTAGCCAGTGCTCTTAATCACTGAGCTATCTCTCCAGTCTAGTATTTATCTTTATATAAAAAAGCTATGATCCACTAATTTGCTGAAAACCTTTTTACATTACATATATTTGTTATAGTTTGAGCATTTAATTGTAACTTAAATATACTGAAGGCTGGGGAGATGGCAGTTCAGTAAAGGGCTTCTGTACACATGAGGACCTGAGTTCAGATTCTCAGTACCACAATAAAAAAAAGACAAACCTAGGCATAGTGGCACATATCTGTAATCTCAGTACTGTTGAGGCAGAGACAAAAGCATCCTTGGGGCTTGTTGGCCAGCAAATGTAGCTGAATCAGCAAGATCCAGGTCAGTGTTTTCACTGAACCTGTTTTCAAAAAATAAAATGAAGAGCAATTGAGGAAGACACCTCTGGTGTACACACACACGTGAACATGCACAAATACACTGCAAATATAGTAATTCTATTTTATGTTAATGTATATTTAATTCATTTTAATGTAATTCATGTGCTTTAACAGAGCTAAAACACCAGTTAGGTATTTTTCAGTGCATTTCATTTTAATTCCAGTGCTTTAAGGATATGTTGAATTTTTCATGTGACTAAGCAGAATTTGAATAGTGTAGTCATTTACTACTTGGAAGGCCTTATTTAACTGATAGGTCAAAGCATTTATTGGCCATTACACTCAGGAGTTAGATTGAAATTAAATCATACCTTTAAAGAAGATGAATGTGTCTATGCAAAATTTTGTTATTGTTTTTGTTTGGTTTTATTCTGTTTTGTTTTGAGACACGTCTCCCTTTGTAACCTGGCTGACCTGGAACTTGCCATTTTCCTGCCTCAGCCTCCTCAGCACTGGGATTACAGTACACACCACCATGGCTGGCACGCCGTTTTCAGTGTCCTGAACATTCAGTTTGGTTCAGTTGACTTTTGTCTCTGCCTTTGGACCTCGTCACAGAGCAGGAAAAGGAAGCAGCCTGTGGTGGACCCTGTGCTCTGCACCTGTTCTTGAGGCCTTCCCTAAACTGCTACAGGAAAGACACTCAGACCCACAGCTTTCTTGACTTAAAACTCACTCAGATCTCATGACTGTTTGGATGTCAGTAGTAAAGTCATGTTTGAGGAGGGTGCTTTGGGCTATTTGAAAAATTCTGTTGGCTGTACTTTCCTCTAGGGTGACCCAGTCAAAATTTTTCCTGGAGGCCCTTCCCATCCTACTCTTAGGGACTGAGAAATTGATTTGTTTGTTTGTTCATTTATTTATTTCAAGACAACGTCTCCCTTTAGCCCCATCCCTACTCTCTGAGCGGGCTGGCCTCCATCTTACAGAAATCTAGCCACCACTGCCTCCTAAGTACTGGGATGAAAGGTGTGCGCCACCACACGGGAGACCGAACAATTGCTCTTCCTCTGTCTTGTCTAGATTTTTCCCCTTTTCTGCATTTAGACTCCGAGGAAGAAATGGCATTAATCCCAAGTCACTTTGAGATCGAGTAAGCACAGAGCAGCTACACCGGTTGGACTTCTGTGAGCCGTGCTGCCGCTAAACGTGAGCAGTCTGGGCCTGCCGCTGCTACAGAATGCTGCGGGGTTTATTTTGTAAATAGGCTAATTGCCTCACGAGCTTATTTCTTTTCACAAATCTAAGAAGTAGCAGAAACATCCCCATGTTAGAAATTTCTGAAAAGAACTAATCAGCGCCTCCCACAGGCAGAGCAAGTATCCGTAATCGTTTTTAGTTTTGGAATTAATGGTGTGCGTTTTTTTTTTTTTTTAGGGAATGAGATATGTTCTCTGTACATATGTTCTTTAAAACTGCTCTCAAGGAGATGTACTATTACTTTGCCTTGTTCGTCTTTCAAGTAGAAGCACACTCATTAAATTCATATTGCATAATTCTCATTTCCATTTCATGCTCTCACATTTTCATATATGTAGAATTGGTGTGTAGGCACTACCAGTTTAAACCCAAAGTACGGTTCTTCCTCAGGAACTGGGTAGCACAGTGGTGCTTTCTTGTCTCTTCCAGTCAAGCGTGCTCCCAGTGAACCTTCATGCCATTCATTTGGGAATGTGCTTCTGCTTCCAAGTCTGCACCATTTCCTCCGGCAGAAAGACCTTCCTAACAATGTGCAGTCCTCTTACTGCACACAAAATCAAGACCCCGTGGCACAGGTGACTTTATCATGCCAAGAGTGTACTCAGGGCCTGGAGGCAGCTGGTGAGTGAAGAGCTCAAATCACAGGCTGATAAAGCTTAGATGGAGATTTTGTCCCAGTGATACCACAGTTTTCAGCAGATTAGACAATTCAGTAACGAGAAAACCTACTCACCAAGCTGTCTGAGAACTTGTGCATAGAGGCAGCGTGGCCCTGGGAATCTGGCAGGCAGGTCTAAGTGCACATCCACAGGCTGAACATATTCAGACCTACTACATGGGAATCAGGGAGGAGCCTGGGCCTTGCGTGCCAGGAATCAAGTAGACAGAAATTTGAAATCCAGTGCTCTAGGAGTTCTAGTAATAAGGAGTTCTTTCTAGTTAAAATGTTCAGTGTATGCTTCAAGGAGTTGTGATCAATCCTGAATCGTGACTGGCTTTTGTTTTAATATTTGGAGAAAGAGAATTTGTGAATGGCCAGAACCTCCACAGTTGGAGGAAATAATTGTGTAAGGGTACAGAATGAAATGACGCAGATGAGTTAGAGAAACACTCTGCTAGGATCATTTTATGCACAAAACTGGGTCTTTACAGAGCTTGGCACATGCTAAGTTTCACTAAGTGCTTTTGAATGTGGACCATAGCATTGTGCACTTTATGATAAGAGAGATGAATCAGGTCAGATTTTGAGAGTGCTGAATTTGAGTGTAAGGCATTTCTCTAAGGTTCTGAAGGTAGTAGGCTGGGTGGTTATGTGAAGTAGAGGTGTCATTTAGGAAGATCAGTCTAGTAGCTGCGGTCTCTGAGGCTGAGAGCAGCTGGGTGAGGAGGTGTATAGGGGCTTAGCTAAGATGTCACTTCTCTTCCCTTATTGTCATATTTCAACCTAAAATATTCTCTCTTCCGTTATACACTCTAGGGTTCAGTCTCTTGCTCTATGTCTTACAAGTTGTTTGATAATGAACTAATGAACTTCGGTATTTTCATCTGTAATATATGTGTCATTTTGCATAGTGAAGATTGAATCACATAATATATATATATATATATATATATATATATATATATATATATATATATATATAAAGTCACTCCTAGCAGGTATAGGTTTATAGAGAGCTAATAACAGACTCAAACGTGCTTGCAATTACAGAAACTGTATTCATCTTCACAGCTGTGACTTTTTATATACATGAACTAGAGATGTTTTTAAAGTATCTTGATTAACTTAGATGTTTTTACATTTTAAAATACTTATATCTCTATAAAGAAGAATTTTAAATTTAACATTCAGGACTTTTTCTGGGAAGAATGAAAAAGTGGAAGGTGTCACTGTCTCATCCTTGGATCCTTTAGGCTACAAGAATTTTGTTAAAGTAAATGAAAAATTAGAGTCTGAAACATGTGAAAAATGGCTCCTGCATGCTTATTTCAAAGCCGTTTTCTTGAATAGTTCTCCGCATAAATGCACTCATGTCATAGAAAAGTGACTGCTTTTGAAATTTTTCATGGATTTGAATAACTGCTTTATGCAATCCCAGGAACCCACATAATCAGATTAAACCTTAGCCATTTTCCCAGCCACCTACATCAAATTGCCTGTCTTGATTTTAATAGAATTTAGCCCAAGGCTTTAACCCCTACAATTATGCCCCCAGGAAAGCATTTCTTCATTCTCTGCCTTTCCCACTGAACCTTCAGTATTTCAGTTACTGAAATCTAAGTGTAGCAAATAACTGGATTTGTGTTTGTTGAAAGTAATGGAAGGAGAGCACACATGTGTGTTGCTGCTTCTCAGGTTAGAAGTGATAAAAATGGGTGAGGCGCCCAGTGTGTAAGTGAGAACCACCCAAGTGGAGAGTAAAAGACTGTTATCTCAGAGGGGGCGGTGTCAGTGGGGCCACCATGCTGGGTGGTGATGGTGGAAGTGCAGGTTGCTGTTGAGGCCTAAATCAGACAAGACTGGCTAGAGTGAAGTTACTGCAGGAGGAACTGGTGGAAGGCAAGGCTAGGGAGTGCCAGGAACCATGCAGAAGTTTCTAGGTCTCTGGACAAAGTCTAGATTGCCCTCCAGTGAAACACTCTTTTCCTACTTATGGAGTGATTTTGTTTGGTATGGCTTGGCACCCCACCCACTGGTTTTCCAGTAAAATGCATTACATCTCCAGTTTGTGATCAGCAGTAGAGGAGCTTCCCATCCCATCCCTGAGGTAAAATCATCATGCCATATGTTTTTCCAGTGTGTCAGTGTACAGAAACACATCCCTGCGTCTTCTCTCTTGCACACTGTTTAACTGGTTGCTTGTCTGCTTACTTGTGTGTGTCTGTGCACCCACAGTGTGAGCTCTGTAAGGTGAGAACCTCCCTGCCTTCTCTGCTCCGGAGTCAGTGGTACAGTGCTGCCTGCACACAGCGGACACTCAGAGAATAATGAACTGATTTGTAGGTTTCCCGTGTGTGAGTTAATCTCGTGTGTGAGGACACTGGGACTCTTTCATTCCGGGCCTGCAACTACCAAGTGGTGGGCTGGGAACTCAAACCCTCTTTGTACTTGTGTTTCTTGTCTTCCACCCCTTGCTTGAGCATTGTGTTGACAGGCTTTCTGGGTAACAATGGGCTTTCTGGTAACCCTGGTTAGGAATAATTATTTAGTTTGTTTGTTTGACAATTACTGTCTTAAAATTACAGTTTTTCTTAAAATATGTAGCTGTTTTAAAGAGTTAGGGAAGGGAGAATTTATAATATTTGAATTATTCATTTTGTTTTATTTCTGAGACAGAATGTCATGTAGTCCACGTTGGCGTCAAACTCACTTAGCAGCTGAGGATGGCCAGAAATACCTGAGCCTCCTGCTTCCACTTCCCAAGTGCAGGGGTCACAAGCCATTTGTGCCCCCACAGCTGGTTTGATTTATCATATTTGTAGAAGAGATCCTGGGTGCTTTTAACTACTTTAATGCTATTTTCTGATTCTGTTTCCTTAGAACTCATATCTATGATAAATGTTATTAAATATTTGCTTATCTATTTATTCACGGCCTGGGTCTAGTTCTAGATTCTTAGGATATATCAATGGAGAAGATAGGCAAAGATTCATGCTTGTGTTAGAGAGGAGTCAGATAGTAAGTACTGACTCTAATAAATATACTGAACAGCAGCATGTTTAGAAGGTAGATGAGATATGGACCAAGCTGTAGAGCAGATGAGATGGCCAGCCTACATTGACAGAGGGTAGAATTAGAGCTTGAAGAGGTATTGGATGTTTTCAAACTATACATTGTTAGAGAAAGCTCATTATTTTTTACCTTTTATTTGATGAAGTTTTTGCAAAAGGATTTTTTGTAGTAATTTGATTTTTAGTAACAGAAAATAATATATACAGAACTCTAAGGAATGCAGTCGTGTCATACATATATATGCATATCATAATACATTTGTTGGGGGGAGGATGCAGTTCTTTAGCTTAGTTCTAGATTTCCTGTCTCTGGCAATAGTGATTCTTTAAGTACTTCAGAAGACTATTTTGGGGCTGGAGAGACGGTACAGAAGTTATGAGTGCTTGCTGTTCTTACAAAGTTCTTGAGTTCAGTTCCTAGCACCCATGGAGGCTCACAATTGCCTGTAACTCCAGCGATAGGGGACTTGACTCCCTTTTTTGGCCTCTGAGAGCACCTGCACTCACATGGCATACATTCACACAAACGCACACATACACAAAAATAAAAATAAATCCTTTTCTAAAAAGAGTATATTAACTTTGGAGAAGTATAATAAAAATAACTCATCACTACACTGAAGTGTAACTGTCGCTTTAGTCATTCGAAATATCCAGTATTTTAGTGAATTCAACAAACAGAAGTTTTCATAATGGGATTTTGTTGGTATTTAGCAAATTCTTCTCTTGAACAAAGTGCTGAAGTAGGCCGGTTTGCTAGCAGCAGGGTGTCTTGAACACTGATAGTTTGTTTTCATTTGTGGGGTATTCCTTCATGCACAGTAAAACTGTGGTTTCTAAGACTTGCTCATGACTGCATGCAAACAGTAGTAAAAAAAAGTTTTACACTAGATTTTTGGGCCATTGATACAGACCCAACCCATATCTTCTATTTTTAAACACTTTGGAAGCAACTTTTATCCAAATTGTTTAAAAAGATATGAAAATTAGTTTGTACAGCCATTATTAGGAAAATAAGGTCTGTGGTTTTAATAGTATGTGGGAAAACGTTTTTTTAGGCTCTTCAAGTTCTTTCGTTGCTAAGAGCTCCTATAAGAAACCAAGTGGGCAAGCCTTATATCCACATGCCACAGCGGCCCAACTGAAACACAGGAACACTTGCCTCTTCTGTACACTGGTAGCAAACGGTTTTGACTTCGGAATCATTGGTATTATAGGAAGAAGTTTGCTTGGTTTTGCTATAGCAATTAAGGTTCTAAATAGACAACTGGATGAGTGAGGCTGAAGGATAAAGTTTGGTGCAAATGTGGGCTTTGCTGTAAAGGAGCGATGGCATAACAGTTGATTATGGAGCTGTGCTGAGACAGATTACATCTCCACCTGCCTGACAGAGTGAAAAAATAAATTCCAGATCACTAAAAATGGAAATAAAAATGAAATTTTAAAACTTGGAAAACAGAGAGTATGATATGAATAATTTCTTGTGACCAGGCCCAGAGTCAGTTTCATATAGGAGGGATAAGTTAACCATTCCAAATCAAAACTTTTGAGATGGCAGAAGACACCATAGGCCGAATTTGTTGTTGATGTTAATGAGCAACAAACTGTAGAGATCTGCAAAAATTCAATGAAAAAGTAAGACTAAGAGAAGGTATTGTAATCACTATAACAGAAGTACAGCCTGCAGAGTCCCCATGTGACTTAAAGCAAGAGGACAAGCAATCCAGTAGAGACATGGGTGAAAATCATTAAAATAACAGCCCACTGAAGAGATTTACACACCATGCTAATAACATTTTATTTTATGTGTATGAGTGTTTTGCTTGCATGTAAGTGCACCTGTGTCATGCAGTGCCCATGGAGGTCAGAAGAGGGTGTCAAATACCCTGAAACTGGAGTTACAGATGATTGCCAGCTGCAATATGGGAGCTGGGAATCAAACTCCAGTCCTCTGCAAGAGCAGTCTTTGCTCTTAGCCACTGAGCCATCTCTCCAGCACCGTCAGTAAATATGTAAAGACATGCACAACTCCAGTAGTGTGAAGATACAGATTGATGTCATGCCACACACATGGATTGCCAAAGGTTAAAAACTGACAGTAGCAAGTTTAATAAAAAGTTTAGAGCAATGTGGTTGTTTTCACAGAAAAAATTTCCCAAACAGCACAACAGTTCTACAACTGGATTTATTCTCAGAGAAACTCTTACTTATGAGCATTAAGAGGTGTGTATAAAGCAGTGTTTTTGAAATAATAGAAAATTGGAAACAATCTAAAATATCCATCATAAAGAAGAGGATAAAAACATAGAAGATGCGTATAGTAAAGTACCCCAGCTGTATGAATGAGTGAATGTGACCATCACAGTACATAAATATGGGAAGGAAGGTCTGACCCAGGTTGGGAGAGTTGCAGACGGGGGACAGTTGCATCAGTTTGTGTCTTCTCTCCTGGTGCTCAGTACACCATCGGCACTCGGAGATATTTTCTGAATTGATTTTTAAAAGGCTCACGCAGATACGGCACAATTTTAACGTGTGTTAGATGGGGTTTTTGAGTGTATGTGTATGCATGTATGTATACATGGGTATAGCAGCCAGAGGTCAGCCTTGGGCATCATTTCTCAGTAGCCATCCACCTTATTTCTTGAGATAGAGCCTCTCACTGACCTGGAACCCAAGTAGGCTAGGCTGGCTGGTCAGTGAGTTCTGGGGATGCCCATCTCTGCCTCCTCGCCCTGATATCACAAGTCTGTACCACCACGCCTGGCTTTTTACATGGGTTCTGGGGATCAAATGCAGGTCCTTGTGTTTGCATGGTGAGCTCTTTCTGACGACCTTCCCAGCCTTTTTTTATTCTCTACATTTTTCTACCTTTACCTCTTTCTTCCAAGTTAACCATAGGTTTGGATTTGGTATCTGCATTAGGTCCAAGATCTAAGGTCTACAGCCTATCCCTTCTAATCACATCAAAGAAGGATGAGCCATGGGGCCGGAGGCTGTCTCTTGTTTTAGTAGACCCTAATCCCATCTTCTAGACGAAATCAACATCTGAAAGGTGATTTAAAAAAACTAGAGGAGGTAGGCAGCATCGGGAAGAGAAACCCACACCTAGGAACAGAAAGGCTGAATGCTGCTAGAGCAGCACATCACATTTCCTGGGTTGATCATCCATTGCTTCTTAACAATGATAAGAACCTTCCTTGTTCCTCATTCTCCCAACCATCCTGGGAGTTGATTACAGACAGGAAAACTGAGGGAAGCTGGAGTGAGGAGTGTAATGGAACACAAAAGCATTTTTGCTGAAACTGTATGCTATAAATAATTGTGTTTTATGATCACAAGTGAGCTGTGGAGGACTTTGCACTGATGGCAGGTCATGTACTCTCTCTGTCCTCCTCTTCCACAGTTACCTGTTCTGCTCAGTGTTGGCTAGGAGTTATGCCAGCCTTACCTAGGGCAATGGGGAACTGGGAATGTAGCTGAGTGTAGAGCACTTGGCTAGCAGACCCACAGCCTTTGGATTGATGCCCAGCACCTACCCACAAAAAAACCAACAAACCCCCTCAAACTGGAATGTTTGCCTGTCCTTGTTATAGCTCTGCCTGTTAACTTTTTTTAAAGGACATCACTTTTGAGGGCTGGAGAGATGATTCCACTGGTAAAGGTACTTGCCACACAAACCTGATGACCTGAGTTCAACCCCTGAAAACCTGTGTAAAGGAGGAAATAGAGAACCAACTCTACAGAGTTGTCCTCCAACCTTCATACGTGTACCATGTGTGTGCACACAATAATAAGTAATTTTTAATCCTGGGGGCATGCCATGAATTGGCTCAGCAGGTAAAGATGCCTGCTACCAAGCCTGATGATCTGAATTTGATCCCTGGAATCCATATGGTAGATGGAGAAAACTGATTCCTGCAAATTGTCCTCTGACTTCCACACATGCACTGTGGCATGTGTGCAAGCACATACACTACTAATAATGGTAATTATAAATAGGACACCAGTTTTGAAACACGCACTTATTAAGGGATATTCCTCCTCTGAAATGCCAGTCTTTTAAAGCATCCAATTAAGGTGGCAGTGGGAATTGCAGGGCAATAACTGTGGGTCCCACACTGGAATTTGAAAACCTGCTTAACAAATACTTGGTCATTTCCTAGAGAATGAAGGAGGAGCTCAAGAATGACATTTTACCCAGCATTATGCTGTCCTTAGTGTGAGCACCTAGGCTGGAAGGTGTTCTGAACTATGATTTATGGGATGCAGTGCTGGGTCTTTACTGAAGCTCAAATAGCCACCTCACATGTTAGACTCCGGATTGTCCCAAATGACAGCATAGGCATGAGTGATGGGAGGACGGCATTCCTCGAGACAGCAGCTGCTCCCTGCTGCCAAATGAGCATGATGACGTCAGCCTGGCTATCCTGACTTGTCCAGGGGTAAGGCAGTACCTTACAGGGTAGGAGAACTGAATGAAGGGATGGTGTGTAGTGCACACAGGACAGCAAGTTTGAGCACTACGCTCAGTGTTATCGTAGTCAGATGTCCTGTATAAAAGGAGATTTTTGATATCTTAAAATGAAAAATGTAAAAGTAGCTTCATGCCAGCTATAAGTAGCTAACGTGAGAAAATTTAATCTTTTCCTTTATGGTGCCATTCAATAAGTGAAAGCAAAGAAGAGAAAAGAAAGTCCACAGCCGTTATCACACCACAGAGGCCCTGGTCTCATCTGATGGAGATGTTGCACTGGGCTGGAGCCGTTCAGTCATTGGTCCACACCTGTGTCAGTCAGGCATACCTCTGTAACATGGCCAGGCCAATGACCCTAAGAAATAAAGCAAGGCCATGGCTTAGTTCCGCAGCCATGGCGGATGTGGCATATACTATTCTAGGACAGCTTAGTTTTAATCTACTGTGGAGTTAATATGCTAAATCCAGATCTAAAGCTAGGAACTAAATCCCTAGGATTTGCTGTGTAAATTGCCCTGTCCCACCTCTAGTCCTAATTAGGTCTAATTGGAAAAGGAGTATCGGGAAAAGCTTTAAGCCCAGGCAAACGGGATTGTTTAGCACAGAACTATGGCACGTATAGTAACAGCTGATAGTGCTACCGCTTCTGAAAATGTTCACTTCTGTTGTTGACAAACTAGAAAAATGCCGAATAGCTGCTGGCCAGGCATGGCATACATCCACATTCCCAGAATTCAGAGGTGGAGCAGGATTTTGGGCTAGTCTGGGTTCCATTGTGAGATAATGTCTCAAAATACAAAAATAAACTCCAGAAGAGAATGTTTTGGAAAGTAACCTAGAGGTGCCTGGAGCAGATACCACGTATGTGAGTGTGTGGCAGCCAGTAGATGATCAACATCCTGAAAGAGAGGAGGAAGGAAAGCAGGAACAGCAGACCACAAACAAGGTGGGGGGAAGAAGGGAGGAGTGGGGACATGTAAGAGGCTGTTTGGCCAGGAAAAGGCAGAACCCAAGCTGAAATGCTTCCTCTCATCAAATTCTGAGGAGCTGTCACTGGAAGAAAAGGATCAATTGTATTTGACTCCCAAGAAAAGAACCAGGGTTACAGGCCAGAGCTGAAAAAGAGGAGTTTTTAGCACAAAATAAGGAAAGGCTTTCAAAAAACAAGAAACATTTAAAATGGAAAATGTGGGACTGGAGAGATGGCTCAGCAGTTAACAGCACAGGCTGCCCTAGCAGAGGACCTGGGTTCGGCTCCCAGCACCCCCCATGGCAGCTAGCAACCATCTTTAACTCCAGCTCCAGGGGATCTAACACCCTCTTTTGATCTCTGCAGGCATTACATGAAATTGGTATACTTATATACGTACATGCGAAACATTCATGTACATAAAATAATAAAAATTTTAATGGAAAATACTGTAGTTTTTCTAACAAGAAATTACCATCAGCATTTTTTTTAATGTGTGTGAGTGTATTGCCTGTGTAAGTGCATCCATGTCGAGCAGTGCCCACAGAGGTCAGAAGAGGGGATTAGATCCCCTGGACCTGGAGATATAGATGATTGTTAGTTGCCACGTGGGTGTTATGAACTGAATCCCAGTCCTCTGCAAAGCAGCCAGTGCTCTTAACCACTGAGCCATCTCTCCAGTTCCCATCAGCAATTTTATAGAAAGCAGTTATTTCCAGCTTTGGGTGGAAAGTTGAGTTAGACACTTGTAACTTCATTGTCACAGGTCAAAATCTGGAGTTAAAAATCACTCCCATTCCCTTCTTATGGTGATTCCCAGCTTTGTATAGAAACATCAGTCTTTAAGAGTTTTCATGGAATTGGGAAATGCCAGCTGTCACTGGATTCATGTCTCTTTTACAAGGTGGAGGCAAAGCACTGGAGTAGCAAACATTCTCTATAATGATACAGCTCTAAAAAGCTGTGTCTATGAAAAGAAAAATATGCCTTGGGAGTTAAAAAATAGATGATGAAAATGTTTTTTAAAAAATCACAAAGTCACCAGTTGTGGTGGCTCATGCCTTTAATCTCAGCACTGGGGAGACAGAGGCAGGCAGATTTCTGTATGAGACCCTCTTCCTGATCCTCCAAACTCCACCAAAGTATTGACTATTGTTCTTTTGTGTTTATTTTGTAGAAATCAAGTAGTTTCTAGTGGACAAAGGAACACATTGAGCCACATACTTTTTTAAAAAATATTTTATTTTTATGCATATGCATATATTGCCTGCATGTATGTAAGTGCACCCATGTTGTGCAGTTCCCAAGGGGGACAGAAAAGGGCATTGGATCCCCCGGAACAGGAGTTACAGACTGTCGTTAGCCACCATGTGGGTGCTGGGATTTGAACCTGGGTCTTCTGCAAGAACAGCCAGTGCTCTTAATCACTGAGCCATCTCTTCAGCCCAGGAGGCACATACTTTTTAACAATAAATTTGATTATACTCTCTTACATCTATGGCTTTGGGCAGCTGGACTTCTCTAGCTATTCTTTAATTTTTTCTTATATTTATTAGATTAATTCATTAATTAATGTTACTGTTATTTCAAAAAGGGATTTATTTATTTAAAACATTTCCTGAGGCTGGAGAGATGGCCCAGTGGTTAAGAGCACTGGCTCTTGCAGAGAACCCAGGCTCAATTCCTAGCTCCTATGTGGTGGCTAACAATTTTCCATAAGTCCAGTTCCAGAGTATCTGACACCCTCTTCTGACCTCTGTGGGCGTTGCACGATGTGAGCGCACCTATGTATACACAGGCAATACACTCAGACCCAGAAAATAAAAATAATAAAATATCTTAAACTTTTTCCTTTTATCCTTCTAAAAGTTAAGGAGATAAGTATTCAAAAGCCTTGCTTGCGTGCAGTCGAATTAAAAAAATTGTCGAATGAATGACGTGCTTCAAGTAGCCCGACTTATCAGACAGGAATCACTGAGTGTTAGTTTCTAAAAGGCTGCAGGTTTTAGTTTGACGGATTCCAGCTCTGTCTGCCCAGGTGTCTTTCAGGTGTCTGATGTGTATCAGCCCTTCGTACCGCAGATATTGACTACATAGGAAGATAAAAATAGATTTTATAATTATTGTTTTAATTTTGTTATGTTCTTCCAGTATTTCCAATAGTAGCTTCAACTTTTTTTTTTTTTACATAGGCAAGGAATGAGATGGCCAGAGTGGGTAGAGGGAGGGGCGGGCTTGAAACTGTCTTTACTATATAGGCAAGGAATGAGATGGCCAGAGTGGGTAGAGGGAGGGATGGGCTTGAAACTGCCTTTACTAAACACTAAAAGAAAATTGAGAACATACAAATGTTCCCTTTGCATGCTGTGTGTAGAAATAATGGCGGATGCAGAAGGCCCTGGAAATCCATTTCTTTATGCTGTGCATGCTACTGCTGCCTAACTAAAGGAGGCCACAGAAACATTCTCTTTCCAGGGTGGGAGGGGCCTCTCTTAGAATTTTATTTTTTAATGTATATTTTTATTGAGTATTTGTGCATATCATACAATAGATTTTAATCATAGTTAGATCTCCTCCTCCATCTATACCACCCTTAGTCCCCCCACTGGGTTTCATGCATTCTGTCACATATATTAAGGCCTATTGAGTCAAGGATTTGTATGCAGTGCAGGTTCATCCACTGGAGTCTAGTCAGCCTATCTAGAGTCTCTCTCCCTTAAAGAAGATCAGCCATCCCTCACACAGTAGTAATCAGTTGCCAGTTGTTCCTCAGCTAAGGTTGGGGCCTCCTGCCCATTTCCCCAGTTCTCTGCTGGATTTTTTTCTGATTGAGTTGGCATGGATCTTGTGCATCCTGTCATCATTGTTGCAAGTTCCCAGGAGCCTGAAAGCCTCTGGTTCATGCATCAACTCTGGCTCTTACAGTCCTTCTGCTCCCTCTTCTGAAATGATCCCTGAGCCATGGGGAGGTGAGGTTTAATATAGGAGTCCTCTCCAGGGACATGAACTCTGCACATCAAAACCATTTTAAGATTTTATCTGATCCTAGTCAGACTGGTTAAGATCAAGAGAACAAAAGACACCAAATACTCCCCAGGATGTGGAGTATTCCCTGGAGTATTCACTGCTGGTGGGATTGCAAACTCATGAAACCACTATGGAAAGCAGAAAAGAGAACTCTTAAACTGAAAATGGGGGGCTGGAGAGATGTCTCAGTGGTTAGAGCACTGGCTGTTCTTGCAGAAGACCAGGTTCAAATCCCAGCACCCACATGGCAGCTAACAACCTTCTGTAACTCTAGGTCCAGGGAATCCAACACCCTCTTCTGTCCTCCATGGGCACTGCACAACACTGGTGCACTTACATACACGCAAGCATAACATTCATACACATAAAATAAATTAAAAGTAAAAGTTTTAAAAACTGAAACTGAGTCTATCATATGATACGGTTATATCACTCCTTGGACTTACCCAAAGGTCTCGTCCTGCTGAAGAGAGACTTGTACGTCCATGTTTGTTGCCCTTCTCTTAGAATTTTCCAAGATGCAAATACAGGAGAAGGGCCATCCATCAGTCTCTCTGTAAGGTTTAGGAATAAACTTATCAGGCTCTCTCATGAACCAGTATTTCTCCAAAAAGCCTGTTTAGGTCAGGATTGCTTTTGAAAGTTTTGTTTCAAAATGCATGATAATTTCCAGTTTACTGGTTGCTGTTATTTGGTCAGCAATTTTCAGGACTGATTGTTTTTGTGTGAATCTGGCATTATTCCCACCAGCATTGAGATTGTGAAAGAAGAAAGAACAGAAGGGTGGGAGGATGCATTAGAGCTGATGAGGGCCTTGGTGAACAGATTGCCAATACCAAATAACTTTTGTATAGTAATTATAAAAACTAGTCCCCAGAGACCAAATAAAAGGCATAATCTGATTGTGTTTAGTTAGGATCATCTCACAATACAAAATGCTTTCTTCTAATGAACAGAAATATTTATAGTAAGGAAAATGGATAGGAATATTTCATTAAAGTGTTCACATTAAAGTCAGCGGGTGTCAAAGAGAGGATTTATGACACTGTGAATTTCTGAAAATGGGAATCCAAGTCTTACATTTACTTTATTTTCTTTATTTTGACAATATTTTTACAGCTACATTGGCTTTGTTGCATGTGTATAGCTCATAATCATTTTTTTCTGCTCCCATCGTCTGGAAAACAGCTGTCACCACCTTCTCCTCTCCCTTAGAGTTCTTCATCAGCTCTATGTTTGGGAGACCATATTGCCTAATGATTCGTCAGGGATGAACAAACTAAGAATTGTTGTTCTCCCAGATGACGTTTAAGTAACATGGAATTTGAGTACCTAAAGTCAGTTTACAGCACTCCCACCATCCTAGAAGTCAAGTAGGGTGAACTTCCCAATTTTTAACCCAGAGCTGAGGCTGCATTTTGCTATCTGATTATTTATTTCCTCATAATATCCACTAGTGGCATTCATTTAACTTGAAATTATCTAGATTAAAAAGCTGAGGGAGGGTAGGATGTTCCTTCACCTTCTAGAAAAGACTATGCAGTGAAGGGTAGATGAGCTGTCACTTTAGTGATGATACTTACCAAATCGAAGAGTTCTAAAGGATTTTAGTCAGCAGGGGGGGACTATTGCTCAGTAAACTCCTTGATAAGTTGGTTTCATAGCTTAAGAAAAATATAACTAGTCCTTCCATATGACTTTCAGATTATCTCTTCCTTAAAGGTAGTAGTAAAAATGTATCTGTTGACTGTATTATAAGTATATTGAAATTCTATACATATCTGTATAAGTTATGGTTCTACATAGAAATAATATAGATGTGACCATTGATTGGAAAATTAGGAATAAAATCTGGACCGTATTTTCCCATAAAATCATTAAAAGCTTTGCTCTGTTTATATTCAAAGAGATACATACCACTTGTCCATGCAGAAGAGCCAACCTGCTTCCCCTGCTCGGCACTTGATAACCAGAGCACATGCAAACAGAATTTCCTTTCATTGCTGCTGTTAATTGTGAAAGAGCTTTATTCTTCCCTTGTCCCTAAATTCAGGAACTGGCACAGTTCTAGCTGTTCTGAGTACAGAAATCTGGCTTTGGATTAAATCTCCAAGAAGTTTTATACTAACTCACTACTTCCTGTGGAAGCAGAAATTATAATGGTCATGACAAAGACTTTGACTTAGCAGAATTGTTCATTGTGAAATTGAAGCTCCGTGTTTAGTGTGCAATAGATTTCATTTTATTCAACTAACAGTAAGTCAAGTTAATAAAATGTTACAAGGAAACATTGTAACATTGGGTTTTTGGTTTTTTTTTTCCGTTCTTTTGGAGGAAGGATCCTAACTTCTTTTCAACTATTTTTTAAATCTTTAAATTTTGGGTTCCTTTTGTTGTTGTTTGTTTGTTTGTTTGTTTTGAGACACAGTTTCCCTGTAGTACCAACTGGCCTGGAACTTGACCAGGCTGGCTTTGATCTCATAGAGATCTACCTAAACTCTGCCTCACAGTGCTGGGATTAAGGACATGTGACACTACACCCAGCAAATCTTTAGTTAAGAATTTTTTCACTCTGTATATTCATTGTACATGGTGCTGTGTTACGTAAGGACATTTTCATACAAGTCTATCCTGTACACTGAGCACGCCCCTGCCCTCCCCACACTCCTGTTCTCACTCTACGCCTCCTGTTATCTTTGTTCTAGAGTGTCACCTCTATTTTTTGTCATACATGTATAAATACGTTTATGTATTCATGTAAAATCTAGGAACCATAATGAGAGAGAACATATTGATATTTGACTTTTTGAGATTATCTTAATATGATTATCTCCAGTTACATTCATTTTCTTGCTAACAGTTTCCTTCATTATGACTGAAAAAATTACATTCTTTGTATATACTACATTTTCTTACTCCTGTATTGGTGGATACCTTGGTTAGTTCTAAAACTTAACTATGTAATAAACATTGATGTGCAAGTATTCTATGGTATGTTGACTTGAAGTCCGGCTGGTAAATATCCAAGAGTGGTGCAGCTAGTGCATGTGGTAGACCTAGTTTTGTTCTGTTTCTGTTTGTGTGTTTTGCTTTGCTTTGAGAACCTCCACTCTGACTTCCACGGACGATTACATTCCCACCAGCAGTGTGCAAAGCTCCAATTTGTCCACATCTCCACTGGTACTTTTTGCTTCTTAATGACTAACCTTCTGACTGATGAGAGAGGGTCTCAGTATATTTTAATTTGGATTTCTCTGATGGTCGGTGGAGAGCTATGTGTCAGTTACTTTTGGGCTATGATAAAGTACTGTGACCAACAGCAACTTAAGGAAGAAAGAATTTATTTTGGTTTATGGTTCCAGAAGAAGACTCCATAATGGTAGGGGAGGGTTGGCAGCAGGCGGCCAGAGCAGGAAGCTGAGAGATCACATTTCCATGCATTTGCAGGAAGCAGAGGAAGATGAATCTGGAAATGGGTTTGGACCCTTCATTCAATCACCAATATGGCAAAAAAATTACTAAGATTTATCTTTGATAACCAAGTACCGCTCTGTGCTCCATGGCACACATGCAGTTAACCAGGGACAGTTTCTGTGTGTAACTTGGAGTTCACCAATTCTTATCCCAACTTTTTGAATTCCCCGCAGCACCCTCTGCCTTCAACATAAACACACCCCATCAGTTCTTTTCAGTCAGCAGGACTGCTCGTGGCTGAGTCTGGCCTGTAGTTATGTCAGTGGGGACAGTCATCTTCTCTTGCCCAGGTTTCCTTTGTTGGACAGACACCATGTCCGTGACCAGTGCCCTCTCCATCTGTGGAGTGCCAGTTGGCTGCTGCGTACTGCTCTGTGGCAGTGCTCCCCCAGCTCTGCTAGATGCTGACCCTGCCTGCAGCTCTACACAGCTTCTGATACAGTGGAGCCCTTCTGATACTGAACTCCCCCAATAGCAGACTTCCTGCGGTATTCTGTGGAAAGGGCCAGGAGAAAGACTGTCTCCTTTTCGCTGTTAGATAGCAAAGCACTCTTATCTTGCAAACCCAGTGTCTTTGTAAATACAAGTACATTCTATTCTCTTTTTTTTTTTTTTTTAATTTGAGGCAGGATCTTGCTTTGTAACCCAGGTTGGCCTTGAACTCAGCTCTCTTCCTTCCTCAGCCTTTCCAGTGCTGGGATTACAGGCATGTGCTACCACGCCTGGTCTCTCTTTCTCTCGGTGTCACTCTTTCTGTCTCTTTCTTGCTCTCACTTTCTCTTTGCCTTCTCTCTGCCTGGGCTATTTGGGAAACAGCTGTGAGGAATCTGAGGAAACAGACTTACTGTACTTGACTCTCTTTGTTTCTCTCATGTCCAGTGCTCTGCACTCAGAGCTCAGCGTCTGAGCACTCCACCAGTGAGCTTCCATAGGATGAGCTGCCTTTCAGGACATTGCTCAGGTTTTCCTATAAGGTGCATGGCCCCGACAGTCTAGAGTAGGTTCTGAAATCAAGAGTGCTTCCACCTGCCACATGCAGATAGAGTGTTCAGAGGACTATATACACACCCTGTAACACTCCAGAAAACTGCTCTTTAAAGCCCACTGTTCAAATTATACTAAGCACTGAGAACTATACAATTTAGAATAAAAAAGATTTGGGGAGCTATAGGAATAGCTCCATGGCAGAGGGTTTTCTCCATATTCAGGAAGCCCTGGGTTTAGTTCCTAATACCCAGAATATTTGGTATTTTTGTTTGTTTAAGGCTCAGGTGGTTGGCAGTCTCCACTGAGTTGTAGTCTTTTATATTTAGGTTTCCTCTACTGTCTCGGCGTCTCTCGGATTTAAAAATACAGTGTTGCTTTGCCAGAGATTTTCCAGCATCTCTGTTGTTTCTGCTCTACGTTTTGCCTGCCAAAGATCTATTCACAATACTCAATCCTGATAACTCTTACTCTGAACCTGTCAGAGAAGAGTGTCAGAGGAGGTTGGTCAGAAGTGGAATCCTGTAGTTTGTTAGCCCCAGTGGATGACGGAGAACCCATTCATTTAGAGAGCATCCCAGCACTTATGGAACCCCTAGTGCTGCCAGACAATGAAGCTCCTGACTAGCATAGGGAAAGGAGATATAGAGAAACTGAAATGCCCTTGGGAGGCTTCCAGGCCTTGGCAGCATCCGGGCAGACGCAGGGATCTACACAGTAGCACAGACAAGGAACATGTGATGCAGTAAGGATTCTCCAAATTAAGATTTTGGAGAGCAGAAAAGGAAGGAGTTGAGAGTTTAGAATAAGAACCAGAGCCATTCCCTGAGATAGGCAGGGAATGTGCCCTTCATTCAGGTATCAGAGCGAAGTGCAACTTTTCCCTGGGAAGAAGGCATCTGCATCTAATGAAAAGGGCTTGGGGTTTATTTAGGAATTCTACTGAGCACAACTGCAGAGATTTGGTGCCAGGGTCTGGTATCCCTGGGTGACTCAAGGTCTTCTTCCTAAGATTATTTTCTCACGCAGGACAGGCAAGCTATCTAGGTCACTAAAGGGACAGGTTGGCTCCACAAACAGTTTCCTTCAGTTCTGGAAGTGACCAGTTGATAAGGCTTGAGCAGGGCCAGCCTGCCAATTTAGGGCCAGTTGGCCTCTTTAAGGGATTTATGGTTTTACGACTTCCTAATAAGGCTTATGGCTCTCCTGCAGTTTACATATTCTTTTACCAGGAGTGAGACAAGCCTGGGGCAGAGTGCACAGGGAACTTAGAGAAAAGGCTGAGGAAGTGAGTGGGAGCCATTGTGCTCTGTCTGACCCACCCAAGTAAAGGATTATTTGAGTCTCTCGAATTCTTCTGGTATTACTCTTATTATTCCAATAAGAATACTAGTTTCCTGAGTTGGGACTGGTGGTGAGTGCCTGTAATCCCAATTCTCAGGACACTGAGGCAGGAGAATTGCTAGTTTCAGGTCAAACTGGGTTACATAGCAAGAAACTGTCATAAAAACAAGTTCCTCTTGTAATAAACAATTAGATGCCAAGGAGTTGGGGTTGTTTGCGCAAGATATGTCTTTGATTTGCCTTAGACTTTCCTTCTACTGAGCTGTGCAGTGTATTTGCATTGTATTAAAATACTGATAAGAGTAACAGCAGTGAGCTAGAGAGATGGCTCAATGGATAGGAGTGCTTGCTCCACAAGCATGAGTTTGAATCCCCAGCTTACATAAAAAGATGGGTGTAGCTGCACAGGTGCCTGCAACCCCAACTCTGAGAGGCAGAGACAGGAGGAATGCTGGGCCTTGCTCCTACCTGCGCAGCTCCAGGTTCAGTAAGAGACCTTATTCCCAGGAAATAAGGTAGAGGGTAATAGAGCAGGAGGCCCGATGCCCTCCTCTGGCCTGTGTGCATGCACCCAAGTACACACACACACGTGCATATACACCACACATACACATATACAACGCAGTACAGAAAGTAACTGTAACACTTGCAATGATACAAATAATAGTTGTTACTAGACTAGACTTGCATAGAGGCTTGGACTGTCATATCTGAAACTACTAGGCAAATTAATCCTATTTGATTATTGACAAAATGGTAATCTGACCAGCCTCAGGACAAACTGCAATAAATCTTCAAAGGGAAGAAGCTCTGTATGGGTTTGGTTTGTCAGGGTTGAAGGGAAATCTCTGTGTGAAGTTAGAGCCATTTTTTGCCCAGTCATTTTGTTCTGCTCCCCCTCAAAAAAGAAAAATAAAAGAACATTGTGTGTGTGTCTAATCAAAATATTTCTTTGTTTTTTGGAAGAAAGAAACTTCAAAAAATAATTTTTAAAAACTTGTGTCCAATTGACCCTGATCATAAGTTGAACATTATGAGTGTCAAGAATCTTCCAACAATATATTAGAAAACAGCCACAACACACATGAAAACATAACATGCAAACTCCTGCGACATATCAGATGAATATTGTGAGGTTCACAAGAGTGAGAGTTTCAATAATTCATTCAGTAAACATTAAGTGCCATATGGGCCAGGCACTGGAACTGGGGACAATTGGAGCATAGATTTTTACCAGAGGACGGGGGTAATTAGCCAGTGAAAGTTTGGAAAAAGGTAAGGTGATGACTCAGAACTAGACCAAGGCACTGTGGTGAGAGCTTCTGCAATCACTGGCCTGGCATCTTCAGACAGGCTCTGTCCTTGGGAGATGAGGACCAGGGAGGAGCTGATGTGAACTACCTGAGAAGAGTCTGAGAGCTGCATGGGGAACTGGAGTGTGGCAAACAAAACTGCAGATGGGGTTTCTGTCCTTAAATGTAACTGCCCTGTAGACTCCGGGCTACATAGGGTAGAGATAATATGAATCCCTATTGTTTATGTCAGCTTGAAGACACTACAGCACAAGAAAGGCTCTGCCCAGGGATCCTCCTCTACTGTCCATGCTTGGAAGCCTAATCTGAAGGTACAGAAACACTATTTGGTACCAGTTACTGTTCAGGCTTCACAGCAGTGAGCTCCAGTTTCCACATCTGTAAATTGAGAAAGATATTCAGCTTGCCAGGGTATGGGGAAAAGGTGCTCAACATGTACGGCTAGTGCTTGACAAACTAGCCAGTGTTGCTCACTGGGTAGTTAGAACTTGTCTATCTAAACAAGGTAGCCGAGCATAAATTCTCCTCAGATTCAATCCTTGGACAGCTGCCCTCTTCAGAAACTATTCCACAAAAACAAAATAGCAATATCGAGTCCCCAGAGCTGAACAAGATTCCCTTTGTGTTGCTTCCTCAACCTAATGCATTGCTTTCACTAAAAGATAGCAAGCAGAAGGACCTAGAAGGCAGGTTAGAACTATTTATGTAAATGGGCATAAATATCCACTGAGTGAAGTCAGCTGCATGAGATCCAGAGTTTTCTGCATTGTATGTGTCTGCTTTGTCCATCCACTAACCCTTCTAGCTGCATTCATAAATGTGAGCACATTTGGTTTCTTACATACATGAGAAGAGTGGCTGGGAAAAATCCACGAGTTGGCCATCCAAAGCCCTGGACACAAAGTTAAAGTCTCACCATGTGTATTAGTCACTTTTCTGTTGCTTTGATAGAAACACTGACCAGGGGAAGTTATAAAAGGAAGAGTTTATTTAGCTTAACAGTTCTAAAGGCAGGCAAGAGTCCCTCATGGCAGGAAGGCATGGTGGCAGAGGTGACTAGAGTAGAAGCTAAGCGCTCACATCTTCAAGTAGACACAGGAAGCAGAGGTGACTGGAGACCTGGCAAGGCATAAGAACTCTCTGAGCCCACCCCAATCTTGCTTCCTCCAGCGTGGCCACACCTTCTGAGACCTCCCAAAACAGAGCCACCAACTGGGGACAAAATGTCCAAATACTTAGAGCCTATGGGGGACGTTCTCATTCAAATCATACCAAGTGTCCGTTTAGTCTCTCTCTTGTCAATTAAGGAGCACACACCTCCTCTTCTTGAGTTCTCTACAACTCAGCTTTGACCTTGAGTCTTCTGGGAAGTTGCTAGAATTGTGGTCACATCTCATTTTCTGATTTGCTGTTGTTGAATACCTCAAAGTTAGTTTATTCCGGAACACACTAAAAGAGAAGTAAAGACTGTAGACTCCTCTCCCCTCAAACTTAATTCTTTGTTTTGTGATCATAATGTATTTATTTTGAAAAGTAGTGAACTTATGGTTAAAATATCTATTCTGTCATTAAAATGTTCTTTAAAACCCTGTTAAGATCCCACCCAAATCACTGTTCTTTTTATTAATTCAACTTAATACTATAGTAGGCTGTATTAGTTACTTTTCTGTCACTGCTGATAAAACACAGTGACCAAGGAAACTTAAGGAAGAGTTTGAGTTTATGGTTCCAGAGGAATCAGAGTCCATCATGGTAGGGGAGCATGGTGCAGGATGTGGCTGAAGTAGAAAGAGGAGCACTCACATCTTCAAGCCGGCACAGGAATCAGAGATGAACTACAAATCTGGCAAGGCTTAAAAACTCTCAAAGTCCACCCCCAGTGACATGCTCCCTTCAGCACGGCCACACCTTCTAAGACCTCCCCAAATAGCACCACTAACTGAGGATAAAATGTCCAAATGCTTGGAACCTATGGGGGACATTCTCATTCAGACCACCACATTCCACTTCCTAGTCCCCACTGGCTCATGCCCATATAAAATCCAAAATGTATTTTAGCCCACCTTCAAAAGTCCCCATAGTCTTCAACAGTTTCAACACTATTCAGAAGTCTAGAGTCCAGAGTCTCTTCTAAGACCCATAGCAATCTTTTAATTGTAACTCCCACAAAATCAAAAGACAAATTGCACACACTTCCAATGGAACTGAATATGCATTCTCATTCCAAAAGGGAGGAATAGAGGCAGAGTGAGGAAATACTGGACCAAAACAAGACTGAAAACCAACAAGACAAACACCAAATCCATTAGCTCCATGTCTGACTTCTGGGACTTTAAAAGGGTTTGGATGGCTCAACCCCTCCAGATTTGCTGCGTGCAACATACTTCCTGTCTGCCGCTCTCCTTGCCAGATGTCTCACAGTTCTAGCATTTCCAGTGTCTTCTTGGGGTCTCCATTACCAATCAGGCTTCACCTTCACAGCTTCACACAATGGCCTGTCAAGGCCTCTTGGCTTTTTAAGGCCTTTATGCAGAGACACCCCTGCTACATGCTACCTGGCCTCAGCAGCTCTCTGAAACCAGGGAGAAAGGACTGACCATCCCTTCACTCTTGCATCTTTTATGCCTCTAAAGCCAGCACCACAGGAATGACACTGCCAGGTTCAGCTGCCAGCCTGGGATGGACTCTGGCCAGCTTCATATTAACAGGTTTTCTATGCTGTGGTTTTTCTAGGAGCAGAAACCTCTCTGACATTTTCCTTTCACAAGTTGGAAGCTTAGCTGGGTGTGGTCAGGGTCATCACAGGGCCCCTCTCTGCCTGCTTTCCTGCCTCTGCTTCTGCAGAGTGGCTCTTAATCATGGCCAAATGAAAAGAAAGTTCTTTGAGGAAAACCTGGGTTACCAAGATGCTCAAGATGCAACACCCGTCTCAGTAACCATAGGCTTCACACCTTCAAGAACAGACCAGAGAACTGCCCCCTGCCCCATTTGAGACAGCCTGGTTTGGGTTGATCTACAACTGGTGCACTTATGGATGATGGGAATCTAGTCAGCACCATGGGAGCAAAAAGCTAAAGTCACTCTTCCTGGCCTCCTGTTGCCCAAGTACCTACAGAAGCCAGGGGCTGAAGTGGGGCAAGGGCATATTCCAAGACGCTCCCTTGATTTCTGTAGTCTGTACCGTGGTTCCTCAGATGGATCACTACTCAAGGTGGTCTTCATACTGATGGGGGGAGGAGATGCAGGTGTTAGCCAGGTGGTGCATCCTCTGGTAAGCATGGTGGTCTGGTGCTGGGGTACTGTGCTAATCGCAAACATGACGGGATGTGAAAGCCAGCTTGCTTTAGATGCTCTGAGCTATAGCTCTTCAATTAGATTCATTTCTGGGGCTTCTGACTTTCTCTGAATTCTGCTTTCCATATGGAATCATTTTCCTTTGACTTGAAGACATTTTCAACACATTATGATGTGCAGTCCAGCTGGCTACAAATTCTCACTTATGCATATGTGCAAATGTCCTTATTTAACCGTTATCTTTGAAGGGTATCTTGGTTTCTTCTGCAGTCCCCAAGCAATTGCCAATCTGATTTCTGTAATCATAATTATATTTTATAAAGTTGTGTACAAATAGAAACATAGATTGTTATCTTTCATGCACCATGATTTTGGGATCTACCCATGTTGCTTGCCCAGAAGCGCATGCTGTATCATGTGACAGGCAGGAATATGGTTGTTTTTAGCAAAATGTGTGAGGTAGTTGTCTCCTTTATATTCCCACCAAGTATGGCGTAATCAGGGATATACAGACAAGACCCTCCTTCAGCTGCACTGTCGCTCAGTGGTCCAGTGATTGCCTGGTGTGCATAGGCCATGGGTTTAAAAAACAAAGACTTTCCTGGTTTCTATTCTTTCCATACACAATTGCTGACTACATTCTGAGTCGTGGGATGTGTACTTTGTTATGGAGGCAATAGGTATTGTTCTGGAAGTGGACTCAGGGATCATATTCTGGAGAGGGATGTTATAGGCATGGGCTCAAAAGATGGATGCCTGGAGACAGGCCCTCTGGAGTGGAACTCACAATAGTGCTTGCCTTGCTCGAGTCTAGGGGCAGTACTTTTCCCCTCTCTAATCTATACAGATTCTGACCATCTTTGAAAACCTATCCAATCAAGTCTTCCACTCCTCTGCCATGGTGGCTGTTCTAGGTCTCTCCCTCAGCATTTGCTGTTTTCCTTCCTGTGTCTCACTTCTTCAATTTATCTGTAAACTTTTGAGTCAACCACTTTGGTTATTCTTCAAATGCCTGACAGTGTTACATATGCATATTCTTCCTCATGAATGTCATTTGAAGTAAGTGCAGCTTGGAGTTGGCTAGTTTTCTCAGCTCAGCATTACAGTGCTAGGAAACAGAGGAATTTCCCAGTATGCTTTTTCATGGACTCCTACAGAGACAAGTATATAGACGGCTAGGATTATCCTGCCTGTGTTGTATCAGGGGTGTCCCAGCCTTTGACATTGTGATACAACATTTTCACCTACAAACTTCATACCTGAGATCCTCACAACCAACTTAAAAAGATATCACAGGAAATGCTCATGTTTTAAGTTTCGGATTTTGCATTGGTCCACATTCATAGCCTTCTTTAACTGCATGTGACCTGTGGGCCGTTGAGTTAGGTAGGCCTGCTGCTCCTTCATGCTAGGTAAGCAGTCATCCTTAGTTAATGCTACCAGACTCCATATTCATGATTATTTTTTTACATTTATTTATTCATTTGGGTTGTGTGCACATATCATGGCACACACAGATGCTGTACATGTGTATGTGTTGGCGGTGGGTATTAGAGGGGATTCTATTCTTTGCTTCTACCATGTAGGTCAAGGGGTCAAACTCAGGTCATCAGGCTTGTTGGCCAGCACCTTTACTTGCTGAACCATCCTTCTCAATGCTCACACTTGTTTCTTCCTCAAAGCCTCTATAAGAGATCAAAATTAAGTGCTTTGTCCTTTTCTAGTACAGCTCTGAAAGCCATTCTAGTATTTTTGGTCCTGCACTATGAGTTACTCTTTAGAATGAAAACTCTTAAAGGATGAAAAGTGTGTCCCATTTGACTTTGCATGTCACCATCTAATGTCATGCTGGTGTGTGGCAGTGCTCAATGGTTGGTTAATGAATCTGTAAATAAGGAAAGGATGGAAGGCCCTGTTCCTCTTTCTCCTTCTTGCTCTCTCTTCCTGCTGTCTCATGTCTTGTTTCCACTTTGTGAGTAAATTCCTGCAAGTATACAGAAATGAGGGGTTTGCAGTGTTTTAGTTAGAGCTTTCTTAGCTCTTTAAATTTTGAAAAAGGGATTTTGAACTTTGGCAAACAAACTGAAAAGTTTAAACATTTGCTCATGGATGTGGCAACCATGGTGAGCCCATCCCATAGGTTATTTCCATTCTTTGCTGCAGGAGAACTGCGTAGACCTGCCTATCCTAACAGCCACAGCGACTGTATTCTGCCGGGCTGAGAGGTCAGGTCACCGACCTTTCTCAGATCTGGAGTTCTCCTGAGATGCTCATGAGGAAGCCAAAGATAAAAGACCTGTTTACAAACGTTCAGCCCTCATTTAGCCAAAATATTTTTCTAGAGATGTTATGAAATAAGGAAAATAAAGTTCCTAGTTCACTGGCCCACTGTAGTGAATGCTTGGTGAGTGGTGTCTAATCCGCAGCCTCTCCTCCCAAGCTTCCTAAGCTTCCTAAAAAACCCTTTTTCATTGAAATTTTATGACCAAAGAATGACTTGAAACAGGTCCCATCAGCTCAGTCCAATCACAAAGTGCAGGTCCTGTCGTTAGGTGCTGGAGGATTCTCTCCTCCTCTCTGGCACTTGCACTAAGTGTAATATACTTTTGATATCCTTGCTGCATTCAGCTATTGAATGTGGAGCTCATTCTGTGTGAACTTCTGAGGTTGTCACACTCAGTGCTGCCAAAGTCACCAGCAATTCCCTTCCCAGAGCACTGGATGATGCCATTGTCACCTCCCTTTGCCTGAAGAGGGGTTCCATACCTTTGTAGCAGGGGTGAGAACTCTGACAGCCATTTTGAGCAGACAGGCAGAGGCATGAGGTAGGTCAGGGTGGTGGCAGCCAACTTAAGATTCTTAGTACTGTCCCAGTCCCAGTCTCAATGTATGTAAATGACAGTACATCCAAGTGGGTAAAGCCAATAGGAAAATAGCTCAGTGCTCAGCCCCTCTACTTGAAAAGCAAGCCCTCTTTAAACTCTTAGGTTTGACCTGGTGAAGCAGGGTGCTGCTGAATTCCTGTGGAAAGCTGTGTTTCTATTCCACACTCCCAAAGTCCCAGTTCCTGCACATAGCTTCTGTTCCTCACAACAGTAGAAGCTGGTTATGGAATTATGGGATGAACAGCTTTGCTACTAGGCATTTTAGAGGTAGATGGAATGGAGGTCAGTAACTCCAAGTGTCTAAATTCATCAAGCCTCTTTTCCAGGACTCTTCTTGCCTAAGGAAAGTAAGCAGAATTGTTTCCTCCCAATCTTTACAAGCCTATGAAAGGCATGTCTGGGTTTCCTGGCCATTTTCCTGAAGTCTGTAGTTAGTTCCTTGAAGCTGGGATCCTTGTAGAGTCAGTAGTTCCAGGTTGGTGATGATGGCATATTTTGAGAGTTTGAAAACAAAAAGCTGCTTAAATAATTGTCTTCCTCTCTTCAGGAGCATCTGAAGGCCTTCGATCATGAAGTCAATGCTTTTTTGGACAGTATGTTTGGACCACGAGGTGAGTGAGGTGATGAGAATGTATTGTGGAGAAACATAAAGAATATCCTTTACCTATAGGAAAGGTGTCTCTGGTGTTTTGAACAATGTGACACATAACACCGAGGATCTTGATCTGCTGTGCATTTCCTGTCCCTTCCCAGAATATCCAGAAGCCCCATTTCTCCCACTCAACCTTTTCAGCTCTAAAGACATTCTGGGAGCAGATCCACATTTGAAATGCCGTGTTTTCCCCAGCTGCAGAGCCAGGTGGCCCCTCTCACATCAGCCTCCACTGTTCTCACACACACGGTCATGTACAGACTCCTGGGCTCACATGCCTCCTCTGCTTGCTTTTAATGATTAATGAGATTTCCTGTCCTGGACTGTTGGGATGAGCAGAAAAGTGTCTCAGCCATTTCCATCACTCAGACTGTGGCGGCCTCACTGGTCTCTGCCCTCATCAGTTGCTTGCTGTCAGCTAACTTGTATCATTGTGCAGTACTCCAGTTTCTTCCCAATGTCCTGAGGATCAGGTCACATTTCTTATCAAGAAAACCACCTTCTAACCTATTCAGGGCCTCACTTCCCATGTGGATACAGCCATGAGATGTCTTATATGTAAAGTCATTTCATTTGCTAAGCTTTGTTCTCCTCCCTACTCTCCTGTTCCAGAGATAGCCCCTTCTGTTCCAATACCAGCTGTGGGCTGTCTCCCCAGGCAGGCTTCCCTTCTATGGCACCTCACAACTCTAGCCCCTCCTTCTCTCCTGCATAGGCTTTGTTGTTATTTGTAGGCACTTCTCACTTGGGGACAGGAAATCAGAACTGCCTTGCTCACCCTCTATTTCCAGGGCTTAAACAGTTCTGGGAATAGTAAGTAGGAACTCTGTATTTTTGACTGGATGAAGAGTGGACAGATGTTTCACTTCCCTTGAGCCTGGTTATTTCACAAACCTGTGGAAAATCCTTGGTCTCTGCAAGTTGTTTCCTTACAACTGTCAGTGAAGACAGGAGGAGGGAGCTGCTGAGGTTTTCCTGTTTCTCACAATCTTTAATAACCCACTTAGAGAACATCTGGAACATTCCCCAGTTTCCATTCAAACTATCAAACCTGTTCTAAGTGAATATAATGATTTTATAGTTTTATATATAGATATAATTTATATAGTTTATACATATTGTATTATATATTTTCATATAATTTATTTTTTCTTATTTATATACTTTTTAAAAATATACTTTTATCCATTGAGAATTTCTTAATGCACAAAATGATCATCACAATCACTTATATAGTTTTAATATGTGGTAGTATATACAACTTTTTGGGGTTTCTCCATTCTTTCCCCTTGAGGAACTTTTGTGGTGGGCAGGCAGAGTCTGTGTCTGGAACCTACCTCTAGGGGATCCTTTCTTGCCATGACAGTGAGTGGGAAAATAATGGACCCAGAATAGGGGCCACGGCTTCTTGCCTGTTTGGGCAGGATGCTGCAGGAGCTGTGAATTCTTGCATCTTTCTCTTTGATTCTCCACCAGACAATTCAACACTGATCTCTCTGAACCAAGCTTACCCTAAATTTTGCTGTGATTAGTGTGATCTAGAATTATGCAGACAATGGGGGGCAGGAGAGATGGCTCAGTGGTTAAGAGCACTGGTTGCTCTTGCAGAGGACCTGAATTTGGTTTCCAGCACCCACATGGCATCTAATAACCTTCTGTAATACCAGTTCCAGGGGATCCAATGCCTTTTTCTGACCTCCTTGGCCATCACCCATGACATGGGTGCACTTACACATATGCAGGCAATACATTCATACACATAAAATAAAAATAATAAATATATTTTAAAATGACGCAGATGTGGGATTGCTGGCTGGAAGATTGCAGTTGTTTGCTCTGTTTCCATAATTTAATGGACTTTTTTTCTACATAGCAAAAAGATAATAGAATTAACAATTGACCACTGAATCAGAATATCACAGAAACATCAAGAATTCTCCCCTTCTAAAGGTGGTCAAGCTTACACTGACTGGCACAGGCATAGTAAACTCCTAGACCTCCCCCAGCCTTTTCTGACCTTGCACATACCCACCATGTCAGTACGACTGGTATGCTGGATGCAGACACAGAGTAACACTGCCTGCATCCCAGGAAATGGTACTATGAACATGTGTTCCCATGTTCTAGTGTAGTGCTTATGATCAACCTTAGCAACTGTAGCTTGTTCAGCAACATGACAAGCATAGTGAAAACGTGCAGGTGCTGCATTCATTTCACAGTGTGTGCTTGATCCAGCATGCTAGTTGGTAGATTCATACAAATCTTTCTTCTTAGCTCAGCACTAAGGATGTATGTTACAGGTGTGACAGGAGAGGAGACCTGGCCACTGTCTCATAGAACATAGACAGTTGTCAAGGAGGTAAACCCAGCACATCTGAAAGTCAGGAAGCAGTTAAGTTACTAAACCACAACTGTCTGTTTCCTAGGACAGCCATGAACAAGTACTACAGTCTGAGTGGTTTGAAAAATAAAACTTATTCTCTCAGTTCCAAAGTCAAGGCTGGGCCCCCTCTGTCCCCTCGAGGTTACAGGGAAGAATCTGTGTGGTACACTTCTCCCCAGGTTGGGGCTGCTGGTGTCCTTTGGCCTCTGGATGCATCAGCCTCTCTGCTGCTGTCTTCACATAGTGTTATCTTTTTCCCTGGTATCCAAGCTGCTTTCTCTTATAAAGGCACCACTCACTAGGTTAGAGCCCACTCTAATCCAGTATGGTCTCCTCTTACCTTGATTGTATCTGCACAGATCCTGGCTCCAAGTAACGCCACATGCATAGGCGGCAGGAGTTGGTACTCAAACAATCTTGGTGGAACCCATTTTCAACTACAATACCATAGCAAGAGGTAGGGCACAGTTTAAGTTATATAACTTTTTTTGCCCTCTGTGGCTCAATTTTTCTCAGTTAACTGGGAAGAGTAGTATTGTTTATCTAGTAGGATTGCTTTAGGAACTAGGTTAATAGGTGTAAAAAGCTGTAAGATAGTGCCTGACCCAGAATCAGTGCCTGTTGTTAGTTATGACAGTATAGCCAAGTAATAGAAACTGGATTATGAAAGGACCATGGGAATGGCTCTCTTCAGGAGCAGCACCTTTACTTGACATTAAAGGATGAGCCTGTCTTATAAAAGGAGACAATCTGAGGATGGCACATTACATTCATGCTTTCTAGATGAGCATGGGCCACAGGGTCAGGGCTGTAACTGAGATCCGAACGTGAACTCTTATCACTCACCTTTTTCCCCTATGTTTTTTAAAGTCAATCTTTCTCAAGAAACCCTTTGTTTTTTAAATGTTTTTATTGAATTTTTGTGATTTTCATATATTTTGTTTCTATCACCAATGGAAAAAGTCTAAAGAGTAAATAATGGCATGTTAGTGTTCACAGCAGGACTTTGCTAGTAGATGTAGTCTGTAAGGAGGGTGGTTTAAGGAAAGGTTGGTGCAGACTGGGCGTAGGGCATACCAGGAAGAGGGACTGGGACAGCAGGAGAACCAGAGAAGTAAAAAGTTGTGAAACCAGCTCCTCACCACTGTTCACCTGGATTAAAAACAGTACAGATTTCATAATTCTCGGCCCAACTGCTGTCTTTAAACAAATAGGGTTCAATAAAGAACAAGCCTCATCCCGTGCCTACGTTTACTTTCACCCGTCCCCCACATTAGCCCTACACGGCGTCCTCCATGAGGGCTGTCAGATCTTCACTCTCTGGAGTAAGAGCACTTGGTGAATGCACACGCTTGCCCTGCTGTCATCCATCTAGTCCTGAAGTCAGGCCTGCACCCTCACCTTTGTTCCTGTGCGCCAAGGCTTTCCCTTTGTTGTCCCAGGGCTTCCTGTTCTGGGACTATGACTCTGTTGGTATCAGTGAACCCACTAGGGTTGACAGCACAGTGATTCCATTCAAATTCAAGGCAGTGTGGTTTCTAGGGATTACGGCACCATGTCAGTGTGCCCTCTTTTCTAGGACTACCCAGGTCTTCCCAATAGGGCGGTCCCTAGCAAGGTGTGGGTGAGGTGACAATATAAATTCAAACTGATGTAAATTCTGCTGTCAACCATCTTAAGAAGCTTCCTTGGTGTTTTTTCATCCAGAAGATGTCATAATACACTGAGTTGGGATCAGTGCAGTAACTGCTCCAAAGCAAAAGTCAGTGACTTCATTCCAGCTTTCTCTCTTCTAGAAGCTACTGTTCCCTGTCTATTCAATGAATGCTTCTTAATTATTCACTGTACTGGTTTCCTCTCCCTCTGAATTGCTGAATTCCACTTAGTGCTGCATCATATCGGTCTCCACTGAGTGTGTGAAGCACCTTTATCTGTAGTCTTGCTCCTTTACTGTCTATTACCTACAATCTACTGCAATAAAAATAAATAGAAAATTCTAGAAATAATTCATAAGTATAAAATTGCATACTGTTCAAGTAACATGATGAACTCTTACTCTTTCCTGTCTGGAACATGAATCATCCTTGTGTCCCAGGTATCCATCTACCCATTTGTCAGATTATACAGTAGCATAACGCTTGTGTTCGGGTAACACCTATTTGACTAAATAATGGTCTCGGGTACAGGAGTAATGATGCTAGAAATTTGGCCACAACAAAAAGAATCACAAATTTCTTCCTTTAAGTGAAAAGGTGAAGTTCCCAGCTTGATGAGGAAGAATCCCAGTGCTAAAGTTGCTGAGATGCAGAGCAGGAGCCATGAATCCCTGAAACTGTTAAGGGAAAGCAGTTTGCGCTCCTGCATCTCAAGCTGCAGACATGCATGCTAAGTGCTTAGCTAAGATGCAAGCAGGCATTAACTCTGAAGCATGTATAGGAAAAGGAGGGGTGCTCACTGGAGAGCTCAGAGCACACCCACCAAGGATAAGGGGGCTGCTGCACACTGTGTATCAGTGCTGCTGGGTGCATAGAAGCCTTGGTTCTCACTTTGTGCATTTCTTTGCAGATTCTCGAGTCCGAGGGTGGTTCCTGTTGGACTCGTACCTTCCTACCTTTATCCTTACTGTCATGTACCTGCTCTCGATATGGCTGGGTAACAAGTACATGAAGAACAGACCTGCTCTTTCTCTCAGGGGAATCCTCACCTTGTATAACCTCGGAATCACACTTCTTTCTGCATATATGCTGGTGGAGGTAAGTGTGTGTGTGTGTCCGTCCCGAACTGGAGGCATGATTGAGTTTGAGAATCAGTTATACATGGTCTTCCATACTATGAATGGTTACACTTAGTAGATCACCATCAAGAACCTAAGAACTTGCTTTTACACTGATTCTATTCCTCCCCAAAGTCCCGGAAGCTCTCATTTCTAACTCGAATTCTCCTTTTCCCAATTTAGGCCTACTTCCGCAGTCCTTATTCAAATTGAAGTTAAAATCACGATTTCTATCTGAAGGGACATTTGAAGAGAATGTGTTATACTTTTCACCTCTTATACACTATGATACTGGGGCTCAGCAAAGTTAGATAGTTTGCCTGAGATATACAGTGATCAGTATTTTAAAAATCAAGCATCATAGACTAGAGAGATGACTTTAGCAGTTAAGAGCACTGGCTGTTCTTGCAGAGAACCCAGGTAGGGTTCCCAGTATTCACATGGTAACTAACAACTGTTTGTAACTCTACTTTCAGGGGATCTGATATCCAGTGCCCTCTTCTGACTTCTGTGGGCATTGCACAACACCAGTATGCTTAATACACATGCAGGGAATACATAAAATATAATATTTTCTAAATCAAATATTACAACATGCAGTTAGTTTACAGAGATACAAATACTCACTAAGAATCTTACTGGGTCTTTGAAACACTCTGATAAGGTGGAGATGACGTAGTCTGCAGGAATAGCCTGCAACCCCCATTCTAAAACCTGAGGCAGTTTAAGAAAGGAAGAAGGAAGTGATAGTTTCTCTGCCTAAGGCAACCCAGTCATTTTGCCAGAATACAAGGAGAAATCTGAGAATATAAAACTTGTTCTAGAAAAAATAACTCAAAGTAGTGAAAGGGAACAAAAAAGGAAAAACTGGACTAACGTCATTCACACAAGTTATAGATGGCTGTGACCCAAATAAGACCATCCTAATGTCCTCGGATTTAAAAGGGAAGTAAATCCTTATCTTCCTGTACAGGTTTTCTCTCCCAGACTTTCTCTGTGTATTGCTCTGTGTTCTGTTGTCCTAAGTGACCAGATTGAAGTTTAAGAGCTAGATTTAGGGTCAGGAAAGCCATGCCGACAATTTAAACACAGGCAACCAACCACTAAGTTTCTCAACACTGAAAAGACAGTTTTTGGGCTCTCTGTGGGTGTATTTTAGCTCACTAGGTGAGCTGGTAGGATAAAGCAATTTACAGATTAATTTCTTCACATGGAAGAGGGAAAGAGGCACTATCTGGGTTAGGAGCGGGTCTGGAAGCAGATCCAAGGAGGAGATGATGCCGTACAGGCCACAGCTGCCAGCAGCTGGACCAAGGAGCTGAGTTTTGACTGAAGCCAATGGACTCACGAGGGATTGGGAGGAAGTGAGTCCACTCCAGATCAAGGCTGGCCTTACCTGACAGCCTTTCTTTCTGCTCCTCCGTGCAAAGGTCGGATGGCTTCTGTAGTCAAAGATGAGCCAAAAAGAGGTCATCTTTTTATTTCAGAGTAATGAGAAGATTAATTTACTTAATCACCCAAATTATTTGAATACCAAGTAACAAACACAATGAAGAAATGTTTTAACCTTTCTCACCCCTTTTAAATAGCTATAAAATGGTGATATACATCTCATAGAATCATTGGTACTGAAAATATTTTTATGATAGCTTCCTCCCATCTGTTTATACTCAAGTCTGTTTTGCTTATAGAAGCAAATAGCTAGATAGATAATCCTTCTCATAAACTGTTACTACAATGATAGATTCTGTTACTTTTGGCTGATAGAGATTTTTAGAATAAACTATACTAAGAAATGAAGTTCTGTTTTCAGACTGGCAGCAAGAATTAAACCTCTCTAATATGTTCTTGAGGACAGAATTGGGTCACACTCAAAACTCTGGGTCATTTTTACTCTGCCCGTGAATAGATGCCATTTGGGGACATGATGGGAAATTCAGTCTCGCCCAGATCCTGTGATTTCCCCCTTTCTTGCTTCGTTGGCAGCTCGTCCTCTCCAGCTGGGAAGGAGGCTACAACTTACAGTGTCAGGATCTGGACAGTGCGGGGGAAGGCGACGTGCGGGTAAGCCCTGTTAGAAGCGCTTCCCAAAGAGTGGGGGCTCTTCCCTGAGAACGGGGGAGGGAGGTAGACCAAGGGTTCCTATTCTGATGGAGACACTTAGTGACAAAAAATGGCTTCCAAATGTCCACGTGCCAAGGGAGCCTCTACAAAATGCACGGAGGGTGGCCTCTGCTCCGTTACCACCGCCTCTGGGGTGTATTTAGAAGGCAACTTGCACACTGTGTTTATCTTGTAATACTTTCTGTGTATTTACTTATATTTTTAAAAGAAGCAATGGCAGGAAAAGCCAGAAGCTTCCTCAGATTGCTTCCTTTGAGGGGAAGAAGCAAGACAGAGAGGCTAGGAAGGGAGTTTGCCTGCTGTCTGCGAGGCTGGGCTGTGTTTGGTTTGGAGAATCTCATTTTGCATACATATAAGATGAAATGAAATGTTAAACAGGAAGCAGAGCATGTGTCTTCCCCAAATGTTAGGAGCAAGCTTAGGTAAACGAATGTGCTATGTAGCAGGGTACCAGAGTCACCCAGCAAAAGGACTTGGAAGTATGTTATTTGGAAAAGACAGCCACAGTGGAATATTTTAACAGAACTGTTTTTTGCTGATAAAAAGGACATTGCTGTTTGGAGGCACTGTGGACTAAAGCATGTAATAAACTAACATTAGTAACTGATATTTGAAAAAAGAGAATCCTGTGAACAATGAGAAAATGCAGTACTCATATGTTTAAATCAGAAATGTCAGGTTTTCCTCTTTTACAAGATTAATTCTATTTCCTAGCTTTATCTGTGAAAGAGTCCTCAGTAGTCTGTGACAGCCAAAGGCAGTGAGCTGTGACTACCCAGAGATATGCGGATTCTTAGTGAAGTGGCCAAGTGCAGGTTTGGGGCAGGAAATGGATTTCAGATGAGCCTGTGATCCGTAGCAAAGAAGCTCCCATGGCTGTGGGACTCGTGCATGATTAGCCAGGAACCACCTTGAAGACTGCCTCCCGTTGGCCATGGGGCAGTTCAAGCATCAGAAAGAACACGTCCTAGAATGAGCTGACACAGTGTTTAAAAGGTTGAAGGTTGGTACCCAGCTGGTTGTAGGGAAAAAAATAAGGAAAAGATTTGAGCACATAGCTTATCTTTGATGTATGCGTTTCCAAACACATGAGGAGGAAAAGCTCTACAGGAGAGTGTGTAAAGGCCACAGCAGAATCAGCACACTACAGGATGATGTGTCAAGACAGTGGTGTTCTGTAAACAATGAAACTATGTAGTAAGAACAAGGTAAAAGTGATACTTGACACCCAAGAAGACAGCATCCCTTGCCAGTTATGTACCCACCTGTTGGTGGGTTCTCGACCTTCACTGTATATTTGCATTTTCTTACAGCTCTTGATCATAGAGGGCAGTTAAGGCAGTCTTGGAATGTAAATGAAAAAGCAACTGGTTCTGAGAAAAAAAGGAGGCAGCTGGGGAAAGTTGCCGAGAAGGTGGCCAAAATGTCAGGAAGGAGGGTCAGCAGGCCCAGGCCGGAGACAGCGTTCAGGGCCCACAGAGGCCCTGAAGGATGCTTGCAGAGGGTGGTGGAGATCTTGCTCATAGGGAGTTGTGGACAGACAGAAGGCCATGGGTACAAAGGAATAACTTGAGTACATATGTGTTTTGGAAAGATACCCAGTCTGTCACTAGAGGGGGGTGCACTGCTTGGACGAGAAGAGTGTGGAGGTAAAAGCACCAGATGAGCCGCACTCAGTGACCTGTAGGGAGCGCTGGCCAACAGGCGGCTAACAGACGCCAGGAGCAGGGCAGAGGCACGTCCTTTCTCACTCTCTCCCCTTCTTGAATGGTCTGTAGGTGGCCAGGGTGCTGTGGTGGTATTACTTCTCCAAATTAGTAGAGTTCCTGGACACCATTTTCTTTGTTTTGAGAAAAAAGACAAGTCAGATCACGTTTCTTCACGTCTATCACCATGCCTCCATGTTTAACATCTGGTGGTGTGTTTTGAACTGGATACCCTGTGGACAAAGTAAGTATTTTGCTAACTTTCGGTTCTATGGAATGGATCTCACAAGACCACTGTGTCCCTCTTATGCCCACCAGGACACACTGATGAGATGGAAGGAGGCCAGAGTGGCCATCCTTGTCATCACTGGAAGCACATTGGCCACTGGCCATTTGGTTTCTGGATTTTCTTGCTGGCAAAATCTGAGCATGACCTTAAATCTAAAACCATTATTTCTTTGTCATGCACCAAACATCAGATGGGCAGAGACACGGGCGCCAGTCAGAGCCAACTGACTGTGTAGGTGCTGCCTAGCTCTATGGAAAGGTGGCCGAGGCACCTTAGCACCTGCCACAGACACCGTCTCACTGTGATATGCATCAAGTCATCTTGGCTAGAGGCCTTCTTGATTGTACATTCTGAAAACCTAAGGCAGCACCTCTGACCCTCCAACGCAGTAGCTGACAGTTTCTTAAAACTAGAACTAGGATGAGAACAGATTTTAGCTGGGTGTGGTGGTGTACAGCTGTGACTCCACCCTTGGTAGGCTGAGGCAGGAGGATCTCCAGCTTGAGGCCAATCTAGGTTACACAGCAAGACCTGGTCTCAAAACACACACACATGAACACATGTACACCCATGGGCACGTGCATACTTAATACAGTTTATACAACAACCTGGTGTACTCACTTACATCATGTATTTTATATGAAGCAAGACTCTCATGAACCAGTATTCTCTGGCCTTCTCTATGTATGTGGTACTATGCTTTAACCCCATTTTACTTTTACAAACAGCAGACAACACCCACCTGTGTTGACGTCACAGCTCACTGAGGGTTAGTTGTGACCTGCAGCCAAAATCTTGCCCCTAAGAATCTGAACATATTCTATGAAAAATTAAATGGGGTAAAATTTAAGAAGAACGACCATGGATGACTGGGAATATAGCTGATAGAGCATTTACTTAGCATGTGTAGGTTCAATCAGCAGAACCACAAAAACAAGTTATGAATGAAAACCTTTAAAATACACACACACACACACACGAATGAGTATGGTGGCATATACCTATCGTCCCAGAGCATGGGAGACAAAGTAGGCATTGAATTACTGCATGTTTGAGGCCAAGCAGGCCTACATTGGAAATCCCAGGACAGCCAAGATCATATTACAAGAACTTGTCTCAAAAAAAAAAACACAGAATTTGGAGGTGATCCCCTTAAGAGCTAGGGTCTTGTAGAGATGACAGAAAAGATCTATTAAAGAGTCAGATATGATGAGCCTATTGTGAGCTGAAAGTACCGTTAAGAATGCATTTAATGCCCCGCACTCAGTGCATACCCCAACCTAGCAGCACCACGCACTCCATATCAGTGATCTCATCTTGTGGTCCCAGAACTGACTGGGCCATTGCTGCTGCTGCCTCCCACATCCAGAAAGTACTAGACCACCCGTACCAACGGAAGACGGTCAACATTCAAAACTCAAATTATGGTTTCTACTAAATGTACATCTTCACACCATCATATAGCTGAAAGGTTGTTAAGTGGTGCCATCCTCCGTTGGGGCCTGCATGCACGTCAGTTGTCAAGGTTCACATGCAAGCTTCAGTGTAAGGAAGGAAACTGTGTAGAAAACTAATGGCATTCACTCTTGATGGACAGACTCTGGTCGTGGAAGTTTAGTTGCTAGGGAAGACTATAATGACTGTCAAGGAGACATGCCTGTTAAGTAGAGTAGAAGTCAGAATTTAGGTAGGATTTCCTTTATTGTGAAGGGCAGTAGCAGTGTGTGTCCCTGATATACAGGCACGTGGAAAGGTCTTTTGTTCTGGTTTTCAGCCTTGGGAACACCAGACAAGAGCTGAACCACTCCTCCAGTCACAAGACGTCCTTTCTACTACCAAAACGGCTCAGTCAAGGTTTAGGCAAAACAAAAGCTAATTCTCATTTAGTGGAATTCTGCTGCCAGTTTTAGGTTAACGTTTCTTTTTCTGGCTGATTATCTGACAATATCAAGAACAGTAATGAAGAGACAGTGGTCCCTTTGCAAATAAGGAATTGCTGGTTTGGCTTGCTCTCTGAAACCCTATTCCAGTTTACTCCTCTATCTAGGAGGCTTTGCTGAAGCCTCGCATAACAGACCAGCTGTCGGGGAATTTATCTGTGTGAATTTTGTTGTATGACTGCCCCGTACCTGTTAGCACTTTTCAGTTAGAATACACAGCGAGCATCATCTTGAAGCACTAACTCACATGCTCTGCTTTTGTAGGCTTCTTTGGACCGACCCTGAACAGCTTTATCCATATCCTCATGTACTCCTACTATGGACTGTCTGTGTTCCCATCTATGCACAAGTACCTTTGGTGGAAGAAATACCTCACACAGGCTCAGCTGGTATGTTGTCCCTCTTCACTTCTCCACGTGGCTTGCACAGGGGAAGGTGTAGGCATTCCAGTGTTCTGAGGCTGCTTTTCTTTAAAACAGCCCTCGAAGTGTTCTACCTTGTGCATTGAAATATCTTTTGTATGCGGTTAGCTGTTAATGGAAAGTTTAAATGTACAAGCTAGCTCTTTTTTAAAAAAATGTTTTATTTTTATTTGATGTGCTTAGTGTATTGCCTGTATGTGTGTAAATGCACCCTTGACATGCAGTGCCCACAGAAGGTGGTGTTGGAGTTACTGATGATTGTTAGACTCCATGTGGGTGCTGGGAACCAAATCCTGGCCCTCTACAAGAGCAGATGGTACTCTTAACCACCGAGCCATCTCTCTAGCCCTGAGTTAGATCATTTTTATATAAATGATTTTAACTGCTACTTTTCCATGAGAAAATAATAGGCAAATTTATGTATAATTTCAAATAACAGCTCTAGGCAGGGTAGTGGGCTGCTTCAGCATTTCGCTTGATCCACCCTGCAGAATCCACCAAGTGACAGAAGCTGAGGTGCGCAGGGACCACACCTCTGTGCCTGCGGTGGGCCCGCTCCACTCAACCTGCGCCCTCTCTCCGTCCAGGTGCAGTTCCTGCTCACCATCACACACACACTGAGCGCAGTTGTGAAGCCCTGTGGCTTCCCCTTTGGCTGTCTCATCTTCCAGTCTTCCTACATGATGACGCTGGTCATCCTGTTCTTGAATTTTTATATTCAGGTACGTACAGTGCAGGCATTCAGGGGTGAAATGTAACAAACCGCACACTTCTGCACCAAGCGTGTAAGGCCTGTGAGGGAGGAGTACAGCCTACCCTCCTATGTCCTCCCCTTCCTCCTCAGAGTATAGTCAGTTAAGAGTCTGAAGGGCCTTTGGTTAAACTTTGTGTGCAGGCCCTGGTAGATGCTTCTCAGAAATGCTTACTTTCATAGACTGGAATCTTTGCATCATGCTACCCAAATCGGACATCTGAAAGCTCAACAGGTATATAGTAACGCCAGTCCGGGAAGCACAGATGAAGGAAAACGGGGGAACAAAGACTTTTCAATAATAAATTCAGGAAGCCCATTTCAGCTGCTTTGATGCTTAGAGGCAGTGTTCATTTGGGAATGTCCTCTAAGCAAGCCAGCAGGGAAAGGCCACACTGGCTTTATCAAGTGACGTTTTCTTTGCAATTAAAATTTTAAATGAGTGCCTCAAAGTGACTTTGCCATGTGAGGGTCCATGAGAACTGCTACAGCAGAGGCCTCAGGTGACTGTAAATTCCAAATTGCTACAGACTTGGAGGCTGCATTTGAAAAAAAGAATATACATATATATATGAACAATATTTTGGAAATTCTATATTTTCTCCTTCAGACAATTGCTCTCTAATTTTTCTAGTTTGCATTCATTGAAAGCCAACTCACAGCGCCTTCACAGGGAGGACAGCTGTGGGAGCTGAACTGTTAAGCTTTTCAGATTGTGTGTTCTGAACTGGACTAACTAACTTGCTCTCTTGTAAGATATATGTCTAAACAAAGAACCATCAGTGGAACCAAAAGCCCCTACCCTCCAACACACACATGCACCAGAGTATTAAAGGAAGAGCCTGGAAGCCCGTAGCCCGGCATGGCAGGTAATGGCACCCAAAGCTCTCACCTCCGCCCGATGCTGCTGCAGATTGAATCTGAGTCTATGATTTCAGTCTTGACCCTTGTTAGTGCCATTGCTTTTTAAAAAGTAAAAAGGCTGCTACCCAGCACTTAGGCATTGGAGGTTCAAGGTGCTAAGGTCTCATGTAGCCCAGGCTACATTTATTGTCTCAAGAAAGCTTAGCAAAAATGAGATAACAGATGAGGTATTTCATCAGAACGGGAAGGACATGTGAGGCTGGAGAATAGCTCAGGAACAGAACACATGATTAATATGCACTAGAGCCTGACTTCCACCTTCAGCACCAAAAAGAGTATGTTCAAACCCTGTCAGAATCCCAGCTATTGGTGGCCCCTTTTATCTTGAATTTATAGAACATTCTACCTTTTCCAAGTGAACCACTAATGCAAGCTTATTTGAATGCCAAACCTGTCACATCATATGCATATCCTAACCTAATACAGATAAAGTGAAACAACCTTTTTTGACATTCGTGCATTTCTCTTGGTTTTCCCTCAAGCTTTCTCTTTAGCAAGAGGCTTAAATTTGTCAAATTGCAAACATGAATTCTTATTAGAAGAGCCAGTGCCAAAGAAAGTCATTACCTGTGTGCAGTGTTGGGACGTTAGAGACAAGGCCTTATTAAGAAGTCTCCCCTCTTTTCCTCTCTGTGTACACTCCAACAGACATACCGAAAAAAGCCTCTGAAGAAAGAAATGCAAGAGCCCCCCGCAGGGAAAGAAGTGAAGAATGGTTTTGCCACAGCCTACTCCATTGCAGCTAACGGAGTGACGAACAAGAAAGCACAGTAAAAATAAGGGAGGAGGGGACCATAGACACCACACTAGCCCAACAGACGCGCTTGTTTTAAAGCAGAGACTGAACTGAAAGTTGTATGTTTTAGCAGAAGCTAATCCCTTTTGAGTTTGTAAATCATTTGTACCAGAATGTATTAATATATTGCTATTAGGTTACTCTGTTAATTGAATTCCTGAACAGCACTGAAATGACGCTGAGCCCCACAAACCCCAGAACAGGTGCACCTTCTCATTGCCTTATCCAGGCCGAAAACCCGGAAACACAGAGCTTTGTTTTTCATGACAAGTCTTCACATAAAAAGTTAGTTTTGCTTAGATTAATATGTGTAAAACAAAATGTTAATTATATTGTAAATAACAGGGTCTGTTCTAGCCTACATTAAGCAATAACTGTCACTGCATAAATCAATCAGTCCATGTGTTCCCTTAAGGATCATTCCTAGAAAGCATTTAGATAGGATCCTTAACAGAAGACGGAATCTAGCGAGATTTCTTCCTCTCTCAAGCCAGAGTCTATTTGTCAAATCCTTGTAACCACTTCTGATTCTAAACAGAGGGATGTGGTAATGAAATTCGTAATCTTCAAAATAGTTTGAAGATCAGTCATTCTATGATGAAAAATACTTAAGCTGGGTGTGGTGGCGCACACCTGCAGTCCCAGCGATGGGCGCTGAGGCAGCCTGGGCGCTGTATCTGTAGAAATATAGCAAGACCCTGGCTCAAAACCAGAACATATCCTTCTGCCAAATCCTCCTAGCTCAGGGGCTTCAGATAGGAGCCATGTCTCCGTTTTAATTCGGTTTCCTTTTCAGATGCTCATGTCTACCTCCCTTGTTAGTCTAGGTGAATAAAGACATAGACTCCATGTTCAAAGCTGAGTTTAAGATGTGGCTGTCATGTCTTTTCTGAACTAAGACTGGAGTCCAATCTATACTTCTCCTTAGCATGGAAATGCTACTGGAATATTTAGAGATCATAATTAACAGAGCCCTGGTGGCAAAATAGACATCAGATTTGTCAAATATTTCTTCTGAGCCTGCTTATGAGTGTTACCCCAAATAGTTGCTATCAATCTTTGTAGATTAAAGTCTCAAAATAGAAAAGGATATAGTAGTTTGGAGAGATTGTGTGGGCTGGGATAAGCCACAGAACTGTGGTCTTCACAGAGAAGGAAGGCGCAGAGGCAGAGCAAGACACTTCTCCCTGAGTGCTGAACCCTTCACTATCAAAGTTCCCAGAATGAAGAAGTGCGTTTTCTAAGACCTACACCACAAAAGCCAGCCTTGCCTACCTTGACACTGTTCTTAGGTCATGGCACTGGCACCCTGTACAGGGCACCAGAAGGCACGCTCTCCATCGGCCCAGCAGTGCTGCCTGTTTGTCTGCTTGTCCCCGTCCCTCCCTCCTCAGCAAGCTCACTTTTAATTCTTCCATGTTAAAAAGTACACTGACCTTTTAGACTTCCAGGTGCACTGCCCTTTCTCAGTGGCATTGTTGAAGATGACAGGTGATATGGTCCTTGTGTCTTGTGCCGTTCCTCATTCCTGACCCACCATTTCTGTTGATCAGACTTCTTCCTTCCTGGCAGCCACTTACTCTTCAATGTGTTTTCTAAATATCTTCTCAAACTTGCTCCAAGGTGCTTACTTACCACTCGCCTCTTTGTGACTTATACTGTATTTGGTGGGTTGTTCTCTCTGAGGGATTCATTTTAAGGGCTAGCTTTCATATGTTATTTTTCTTCTATGACAAAACACAAATTAGTCAAAGGAGAAATTTCCTTGGAGAAACTAGAGGAGTTCAATTTTAGTTCTCAAACATGATCTGAGATTTGTTACTAAGCTGAATTCTGGGTGAAAATGAGACTTAGTGAGGAGACATCACTGGTCGAGGTCACACTCTCTAGCACAGAGGGAATCATCTTTCTTTGGCAGACCAGCAAAGGCAACTGCAAGTATCAGCCAGCTTTAAACCTCTTGGAGCAAAGCCCCACTGAAACACTTAGCCTTAAGCCACTCGAGGGCTGATAAAACATGCAGAGCTATAAAACCTGAGCTGTAGAAAAACGAAGTCTGGTGAATATTTTAACTGGTTTACTTTTGGTGTGACTTTCCTAAAACAGAAGCATAAAAAATAAAATTGCTCTCTATAATATGTTTAAAATGGAAAGCATGTTTTCCCAGGTAAACTCCCTCGTATTCGTGGGCACAGAAGCACTTGGCGAATACTAGTAAGCCTATCTTGGCAATTCCCCTAACTTTTAAAACAAAATGGAGTGTTTGCTGAATGTAACTAAGCACAGAAATTTCCAACTCATCAGAATTATATTTACTCGTATTGGTGGAGAAGTAATTCCTGTTCACCCCCATCAGGGAAGTACTTTTTTGTTTAGTTTATGGAGAAATGGTATTTCCGTAATGGACAGAAGAGCACTTTGTGCATTAGACACTCTATCCTAGTCCTTCCCAGCACTGCCCTGCTGTTCTGAGACTGTTTCTGGAAGTCACCTCTTTGGAAAATGAAAGTCTCACATCTGAAGATCACAACACCACCACCAAGGTGGACAGGGAGAAGAAGCCATCTTTCTTTTAGATAAAAAACATTCTGTATGATTGTTGTATAATAAAATGATTTTTACACTGAAACATGTTGCGATTTTCTTATTTGGTGCAAAGAAGCTAAAGTGTGTCTTTCCATGGTATTCCAAAAGACCCATCACACACTGACTTTTTTTTTAACAGCGATATTTTAGCAATTCTTTGTTTCAATAAGCAGTGGGCTTTTACATAAAACTATTAACATGGTATTCATATACCAAGTTAACTACCTAACAAATTCATTGTTCACAAGGAAAATTTAAGGCCAGTTAAGTAAGAGGCTATAACTATTACAGCAAATTACACACTATACATTATAGGACAATTGTGGCACAGTGCTAGATTTGAAGAAAACAAGGTAGAATGTCCTAGGTCAAAACACCCAGGACACCTTTTCAGTGCCGTCCCAGTAGAGACGTGACCTCTTTGATTAGGAGCCTGGATCAGCTATGAGGAAGGACTATGCTGTCACTTGGGAGACAGCTGTGTGGCGCAGGGTCTTGGACTGGTGTCTATCAGTGCTGAGGGCATGTTCTCCAAAGTGATGTTTACAAGGCATTAGCCTGAAAGGAAGACTCAAAAGATACGCTCCGAGTCTGACTGAGGTGCTTACATTCCTTAGTAGGAACAAGTGCGGCGGGATAGATTTTTAAGTCTGAAGGAGGGCTAGAGTTTAGGGGTAGAGGTGAGCATTTTAAAGAGACTCCTTTTACTTCTTTCTTTTAAACTGTAAATGGGATCATCTCATTAAAAGGCTAGGAATGGTGGTACATTTCTATCATCTCAATGCTGGGGAACATGCCCTCAGCACTGATAGACACCATTGTCTTCAATGCTTGGCCCTGTGGAGCCTGAGCACATTCCATTTGGAGGTCTACATCCATTGCTAAAGTCAAACAACCACCTGTGTGAACTGTTTCGGTCTCTCGGAGACACTCAGAAACCTTGACGTTAGTCACAGATGAAAAATCAACGTAGTTTACACTCTTAAGCACATTTATAACCACAGCCAAAGGACCTATCCACCTGATACTCTGCATCCCTATCTAAATTAAAAGAATATTTTTCTTCAAAGGCTCCCCCATCCTTAATTCAAGTATGGAGAAAATTTCAGGATATATATAAATAAGATGTCCACAAAAGAAAGAAAAGTCATAAAACAAAACAAAACACAGATCTTAGAGTTAAATGTCCACTAATGGAAAAAGACACTCAATGGAGAACTTCTACAATAGACTAGAAAAAGGAGGAAGAATTTCTGAACTAGAAAAACATGTTTTCTAAATTAACTAAGTCAGAATCTTTTTTAATGAACAAAGTTTAAAAGACTTGTAGGAAGCCACTAAACAAATAAACAGTAAACAACACCTTGGGGATTCAAGAAGAGAAATAGAGGCTTTCCAAAACCTACTTCAAAAATAATAAGCGAAAACTTCCCAAATCTTTAGTGATATGAACATATAAATTGAAAAAGCTCAGAGGATCACAGATTTAACCAAAAAGGTCCTTCACCAAAGCTTTTAATATGCTTTATATTATAGTCAAAATACCAAAAACACAAAACAGAAAAAATTTAAAGCACCATAGCCCAAGCATCAAGTCCGATAGAGAAAACTGTTTACTGACTCCAACAGCTTTGTCAACAGAAATCTTACAGGTCAAAAGAGAGTGAAGTGATATATTCAACTTCCTGAAAGACAAGAAGAAACAACTAAGAATATGAGACCCAGCAAACTACCTTTCAGAATTCAATTGAAGAAGAAATAAAGCATTTCCCAGATAAGCAGAATCAGGGCGAATTTAATATCACTGGCCCTGTAAGAAATACTTAAGGTAAAAGGGGCAAAAAGGTGCCTATGCCTTTAATATTCTTTTATGTTGCATCAAATATCATTTTAGGTTGATTTTATATTTTAGTAGTTACCCTGTAAGGTTTCCCTTAATAATAAAAACTTATTAAACTTATTAAACTGTTGTAAAATGGAGAACAAAATAAATAAAACTAATAGAACATCTGTTTGCAATTGTCCTGTTTGCTAAGACAACAGCTACAAATTCCTTTGCTAAGAATGTTTAATCCCTGCCTACCGTATCTGCCTTTGTTATCAGGCTTGTCCCTTTTACCATGAAAGGAATTTCTTGTAATTGTCTGGAAATGTGTGGGCAGCTGTGCTGTGCATTATGAGAAACCACACTGTGTGTGAATCAGCTCAGGGCCCAGAATCTCAGAGCAGTAGCTCATCTGGGTCCCCCAAGGTGAATAAAGAAGTGAGTTCTCCAACTCTCTTGGCTATTTGATTTCCACAACAGTGAGCTCTACACTAGAAATACAGGATGATGATAATCACCTTGGTGCTGACAACCCAGAATCTACAGGGTACAGAAGAAGCAATGCAAAGAGCGACATTTGTTATGGTAAATGCACACATCAGAAAATTACAGCACTCTTGGGATTTGGATATAGGATGTTTGCCTAGCACATGGAAGGCCCTGGGTTTGATCCAGAGAACCACAAAAATAAAAATAGATCTCAAATAAACAATGTAGCACTGTGTCTCAAGAGCTGAGATTAGGAAGAACAAATCAAACCCAATATTAGAAGGAGAGAAACAACAAAGAGCTGAGCAGCAATAAATAAAATGGAACTAAAATTTACACCAAAGATCAATGAAACAATGTGTTAGTACTGTGAAAGGATAAAATTCACAGACCTTTATCTAGACCAAAAGAGTAATGAAGACTTCCCTTCAAATAAAGTCAGAGATGAAAAACAAGATGTTATAATAGATACCTCAGAAATACAAAGGATGAGAAACTATCTTGAACAAACATACTAAAACAAACAAGGAAAAACCTAGAAGACAGAGAAATTCACAAACACATACAATCTGACAAAAATGGATCAAGAATAAATCTAAAATCTAACCATACCAAGAACAGGAAATGAAACTGAAGCAGTAATTAAAGAGCCCCATGTTCAGGGGCCTGGGATGGCTCAGCAGGTTAAGGCACTTGCCACCAAGTCTAATGACCTGAGTTCAATTCCAGGTACCACATAGTGAAAGGTGAGCACTGCCTCCCACAGGTCGTTCTCCTCCACATGCATGCTCTGGCACACAGTGCCAACAAATATACAGACCCATACCCACCCACAAAATAAATGTAATAAATAAACCCCCCATCTTTAAAAAAATGCCCAGGACCTCTCTATTATATTCTATAAAAGACATCTTTTGTGCTCTTTTGTCAGTTTTTAAGAATTTGATAAATGCATTTTGATCATAGTCACATACTCCCAACGCCTCCCAGATCTGCCCCATGTCCCTACTCAACCAACTTTGTGTCCTTGTTTTCTTAAACCCTTGGACTCAGTTTGTGCTGCCCATATACTCTTGGATGTGAGACCGTCCACCGGAGTGTGGTCAGCCTACCAGGGGCCATAAACTTAAAAAACTAAGTCTCCCTCCCCCAGAAGCTGTCAACTGTCAATAGTAAGTCAGTTCGGGTTGGGGCTTGGGAGTTCCTTTCGCTCCTTCTGGAGTTTGTTTGTTCATTTTTTAAATTTTTATTTATTTATTTTCATTTGTGTGTATGAGTGTATTGCCTGCATGTATGCAAGTGTACCCATGTCATGCAATGCCTGAGGAGGTCAGAAGAGGGAATTGGAGTTACAGATGGTTGTTAGCTACTGTGTGGGTACTGGGAATCAAACCTGGGTCATCTGCAAGAGCAGTCAGTGCTCTTAACAGCTGAGTCACCTCTCCAGCCCGTTTGTTTTTGATAGAGAGATCTGCCTTGTATGCTAGCGTGGCTTTGAATTCTCAATCCTCCTGCCTCAGAATCCCAAGTGCTGGGATTACAAGCGTGCATTATCATAGCAACAAAAAAGTAACTAATACACCTCCTCAGTCAATTCTCAATACAGAACCCAGGACAATTCTCTTAAAACTCGGGGTATACTGTCCTGACCCCCTCCCTAGGCCCCAACTTCCTTTTAAACCTCAGGCACACATTCCATCACTGTGTAAAATTCCAGTTCAAATGAATGAGACCACAATGACTGTCTATCATGTCCCCAACTCCATTCCAAATAACTGCCCCTTACATTCACCATCATAACTGCCCCTTACATTCACCATTGCTCTAAGAGGCCACTTCTTCTCAGGCCAACTTTTATTGCTTTAAGATGTCACAAATCCTTCTTTCTGGTCCTTGAGACCTCATCCCAAAGGTTGCTTCCCTAGAGACCTGTGATGAGCACCTTAAAGCGACATCTCATACTTTTCCAGTGAGAGACAGCATGATAGAACTCCCGTAATTGTTGGGTTTGCCTGTCTTTTCCCTCCCTTCCTTTAAGGGACTGGGGGTGGTTGATGCTGTTTTTACTTTATGTGCATTTGTGAGTTTTTGCATATGTTTACATGTAGCACACATATGCCTGGTGCCCATGAAGGCCAGAAGAGGGCAACAGATCCCCTGGAGATGAAGTTATAGGTGGTTGTGAACTGCCACGTGGGTGCTAGGAACCGAATCCAGGTCCTCTGAAAAGGCATTAAATGCTCTCAACCTCTGAACCATCTACCCAGCCCCATGTTGTTACTGCTTTTACATTTTTTCTTTGTGGTATATGTCTGTGTGCGTGCGTGCGTGTGTGTGTGTGTGTGTGTGTATGTGTGTATGTGTGTATGTGTGTGTAGGTCAGAGGACAACTTGCCACCTGTAGGAGTTGGTTTCTTGCTTCCACCATGAGAGTTTCAGGAACTGAACTCTGGGGTCAGGCTTGACAGTAAGTGCCTTTACCCACTGAGTCGGCTCAGTCAGTCTAGAACTTGGTTTTTGATAGGGCAGGAACCTGTTTGTGTTTTAACCAAACATTGTATATTAGTGTTTAGTTCAGTATTTCATGGGAGGTGAGGAGGAGGCCAATACTCAGTTGCAAAAACTGAATGACTCATCTGGACCCAAAGGACCACCTGTAGGACTGGAGAGGTTGAGCCGCAGAAATACAGCTCAGACAAAGCATTCGATCCTCATGCTTCACCCTCCCACCCCAATCCACACTGACTGAGCACTGTGAGTCTTTGCACGTACCTGAGAAGTGCAGTCATGAAGCCGGGCTTGGCTCTCCTTGTGAAGGCTGAGTTGCATTAACCCTGGAAAAAATGAGTCTGTCTGTCTCCCATATCCGTGCTACGCATTTTAAAAACAAGAACACGTATCTATTAAGGATCACTGAATTATTTCATAGATTGCTACATTACACAATAATGCACCAGGAAGATCTGTGGCAATTCAGGTTACCAACATAAGAGATCCATTCATACTTCCACTGGGGTCTATTTTAGGAGTGCTCTCTGTCAGTACCACCAACCAGCATGATACGAGGCATTTGTGACTACCATTCAAAGCAGTGAATCCCTTACTCCTTGAAGCTCTAGGCTAGGGGCGTAAAATGATCTAGTCTGAGGGTGTCCTTTGTACCTTACTAGGAAATGAAACCAGGGCAGGATACCTGTGTGATCTTGACCTTGCCAACAAACTTCTCATAGGCGTGCTGAACATGGAGCTAGTGTTCAGCCCAGAGCAGGGAGCCCAGTAAACACTCAGTGTCAACTAAAAGAAGCCTCACCCCTCATTTTTAAGCTGCAGGGCATTTTTCTTATGCTTTTGGAAGAGAACGAAAGCAAAAGTGCGTTTGGAAGAATGGGATATTCCTTAAGACATTCTAAATTCAGCCAGAGGCCTGCTAAAGGGAGCTGAATGCAAAAAGTAACTAATATCTAACAATGTTAACTAGAGAGACAGTTGCTTAAATTGGGGGTTTGGTCAAAATAAAGTAATCTTCCCTGGTTCAGACTTCCCTAGAGCTTAAAGCAGAGTGGCTGTGTCAGGAGTTCTCAAGCTGCGGGCTGGGGAAATGATAAGGGACCAGAAGTCCTGTGAGTTCGGAACTGTTTTGATATATTGGAAACAACATTAAAGCATCATTTGCTTTTCCTACCTCATGGCTCTCCACCACGAAGTGGTATTTCCCAGTGACTACAGGACTCATAGCTGATTAAACACAGGAGTATGTGTGGGAGAGGAAGGCATTCTCTACAGTGGTATGGCCACTGGGGCTCTTGTAAACAACCCCTCACCTAAGTCCCAGTAATAAAACGGAAAGCAGAGGAGGACTGGGTAGGAAGAGGAAGCAGATTGGCAGGAGTGGGAGAGGGACAAGAGAAAGAAGAAAAATATGATCAAAATGCATACATCTGTACATGAAAATGTCATAATGAGAGCCACCAAGAGAGCTCAGTGGGTAAAGTTGTTCTCTGTGCAAGCCTGATATCCTGACCTGGGTCCCAGAACCCACATCACATGTACACTGTGGCATGCACACTGCCCTATCGTGCGTATACACACATATACAGTACATAAAATCTAAAAAAAATTGAAAATGCCATAATGAAACTCTATGTATAATTAATATAAGTAAAAGCATTTTAAAATTTAAAACAAGTTTCTTGACAAAAAGCCACTATGAGAATCCAGCTGCCTTCTATTAAGAAATTAAAAATTTATAATTACAAAGATTTGTAAACCTAAAACAATGCTACTTTTCTCTTATCACTCTTATTTTTTATAGCTCTTTTTTCATTTTTATCTTGTATGTATGAGTGTATGACCTGCATGTCTGTAAGTGCACCATGTCATGCAATGCCTGTGGAAGACATAGGAGAGCATTCCGATCCATCCCTTGAAACTGGAGTTACAGATGGTTGTTAGACACCATGTAGGTGCTGGAATTTGAACCTAGGCCCTCTGCAAGTACAGCCAGTGCTCCTAATGACTGAGCTATCTCTCCAGCCCCAATTCTTATTTTTTTAAACTTATTTTTTCATTTAAAAAATTCTGTATCACTATGTAAAAGCCGATTACTGTTATTTATGTCTGGGTGCCTGTGTATCTAGTGGTCTATGTATTGGCAATGCTGGGGATTTAACCCAAGTTATTGCCCCTTCTAAACAAGTGCTTTACCACCAAGCTGTATCCTTAATCCAACAGTCTAAATTTTTAATATGAAACTTTTCATAGCTACAATCCTCATAAGTTAAAGTTCCTTGGAAACTCTCAACCAATATTAAGTATGTTAAGAGTCCCAATAAAAAGAAGTTTGAGAATGACTCACAAACAACCATGATTATTCAGTGAAGATGTTTCAAGATGGTCATCACTATTCACACATGATGCGTCCCAGGGGAGTACAGTGTGTGAAAGGATTCTGAAATGTCCCTGACTGTGCAATACCATCACTACTGTAAGATGTGACTGGCGGCTCCAACCCCCGTCCCTCCTCCCCCAGCAGTCCCAGGACAGACACCTTGGTGACTCCAGCCAGACTCTCAGAGCCCACTGAGATCCAAGAAAGGAACTGACTTTTACAACTTCTTGAATAGGTAAGATTCCCAGCCCAGGATTCACAAACAGCTGTAAAAAGGGACTGCTTCCTGGCCAGAAGTTTACCTTAAACATCAATCAGATGTCATGGGGATCCCAACCCCTCCTATAAAAGAGCAAGGGGCTAGAGAGCTAGAGGCTTTTGGCTGATCTCACTCTCCTGGGAGTTAGCCTCTCGAACTCTCCCTGAGGGAGCTTCTCCATCCCGATCTGGAGCCAGGCAGGCCAGCCCCATTCCCCAGAGCCTGAGCCCCAAGATGAGGGTCTAGTCTCCCAACATCTCCTTGGGGAGGCTAGCATTTCTCCACTCCCGAGTGTGCAGAAGCTAGTCCCAGCTGGTCTTCTCTTAATAAACCAGTCCTTTTAGCTGCCAGCCAGTGGAGTCTCTGGTCCCTTTGTCTGCTGCATCTCTCAAACCCAGACCTTACAACTACCATGTTAACTGGAGCAAATAAAATGGATGGCAAGTTCAAAAGAACTGGTTTTGCTGTCAAGTATGCAATCTGATCAGAATACAATCCTTCCTCAAGCCATTTTATCTGGATTCCTACACAAAAAAAATAAGCTAACTCACAACTAATAAATAAGGCTTGTTGGGTATGCAACCTTTTGGCTTCTCTGGGTCACATTGTCATCTACAAAGTTCACACTTGAAAACCATGTGATCGAGTTACAGAAAAATTACAAAACAATAAATCTCATGTTTTAAATTTTTGTACTGTATTTATATTGTATTCATAGCTCTCCTCAGCTCCATGTTGGCCATGGGCTATGATTGGACAGCCTTGCTAATGGCCATTCCAAACATGTGTAGGAATTCCTAAGCATTCAAGTGGAAAGAGAAACACTAGAATGTGTGTCTGTGTTTATGCCTATGTAGTGTGTATCTGTGTCTACATGTGAGAGAGAGTACATGTATGTGGGCATGTAGCGACCAGGAGTTGGCATCAGGGGTCTCCCTCAGTTGTTTTCCACCGTAGTTTTCTTTCTAATTTTACTATTTTATTTTTTGTGTATGAGTATATAGCCTGCATGCATTCCCATGTCGTGCAATGCTGGTGGACATCAGCAGAGGGTGTCAGATTCTTCTGGAACTGGAGTTACAAATGGTTATTAGCTGTTATGTGGGTGTTGGGAATCAAACCAGGGTCCTCTGCCATAGCAGCCAGTACTCTTAACCACTGAGCCATCTCTCCAGCCCCTCCAGCTTAGTTTTTTAAGACAAGGTCTCCCTCTGAACCTGGAGCTCACTGATTTGGCCAAACTGGCTGGCCAGTGATCTTTGCAGATCTACTATCTCTGTTTCTCCAGTGTTGGGATTACAGACCCAGCTTTGAGGGCTGGAGAGATGGCTCAGCAGTTAAGAGCATTGGCTGTTCCTGCGGAACACCTGGATTCAGTTCCCAGCACCCACATGGCAGCTACAAACTTCAGTAACTCCAGTTCCAGGGGAATCTGATGCCCTCCTATGGCCTCTGAGGGCATTACATACATATTGTGTACTTACATGCAAGCAGGCAAAATACTCATATACATTAAGTACTTAAGATATTAAAAAAGCAAAACAAACCTAGCTTTTACATGGATTCTGTGGTTCGAATTCAGGTCCTCATGTCTACAGAGCAAGTATTTCACCAACTAAGCCTTGAGAACACTAGATTTTTCCACATCAAAAATAGAGGATCAAAATCACACTCTCTATCCCACCACCAACAGCTCTAGAATATTGTGCAATATTCTAAACAAATGGACTCAGCAGCCTCCGGCATAAAGAGACAAATTACAGTGAGAGGAACTTGTAACAGGATAAACTCATTTGTTTTTTAAAAAGTATGCACGTATGTGTGTACACACATACACGTGTGCATATATATTTTACATATGAATACATATAAATGGAACCCATCAAATATAGCCATTATTTTTTTGAGGTTAGAGGGTTGATTCAATAGTAAAGAGTACTAACTGCTTTTATAGAGGACCAGAGTTCCGATCTCAGCATCCACATAGTGGCTAACAACCATATACAACCCCAGTTCCAAGGGACCCAACGCCCTCTTCTGGCTTCTTCCGGCATTGCATGACATGGGTGCACATATAACACAGGTAAAGCATTTATACACATAAAATACAAATAAGTAAAAAATTTAAAACAGAACACATAATTCAGTACGTAAATGTAATCAGTAAGACAACTGTTTATTCAGAAATTTACTTTTCTCAAAATCAAATCAAATTTTAAAATACCACTTAAAAATAAAGCAATTTGGGTCAAAACCACAAAAATGTGAATGGTGCCATTATGAATTTTAAAATGTATAGTTTGCAACTGATGTTGCTAGTCTTACTCTAGTCTCAGAGTGGAGTCATAGAAGTGGCCCTTCAGAAAAGTAGCTGTTCAGACACTTCCGTGAGAAGAGAAAACATCACCTCACACATCACACAAGATATCTCTAGAGGAAACACTTGTTAAAGTACCTCAACACTTGCAGATCGCAGAATGACTCCATATCAGACGACTGTTTCTCCCAAAACTCCTAAAATTGAACAGAAGATTTGACTAAACCCTCTACACATACTCTTTCCTTTAAAATCCTTTTAAATCCCAGAGAATGGCAAATCCCAAAAATCCAAAATGAGCTTACCAGAGCATCTTTCTCAAGGTCTTTGAGGGCCTGCATCTCCTTCTCAAGGCTGCTCAACTCTTGAAGAACAAAACTGTGAAACTTCTCTAACTTGTTCAGTCTGATAAACATAAAAGCAACAGACTTTATTGGAACTGCCTGGGTGTGATCACCAATATTCTTCACTGACCTTCCTATTTCAAAGAGTCCTGAAAACAGCTCTTGTCATAAGAACGTGTTAGTGACTCTATTCTCTTCCCTCCCATCCGTGTTCAGTGGTCCCCAATCCCAGAAACTCAGCTCTCCCCTCACCGGGAGGAAGCCAGTATTGATCCCATCATTAGAACACAGAACAGACTTCAGGAAGAGGAGACCAAGAGTCCCCCTTTCTTCTTTCAATTTCTCCCCGTTGGAGTCAGAAATGGACTCACACATGCTTTTCCTATCCTTGTGCTTTAGTTTCAGATTTTCCATCAGTCATTATTCTGTGTCTAAAAACCACAGAAATGACTCCCATTGGCTGTCTCTCCTCAGCAGGATGCTCAGTGCGCCATATAAACAAGAGCCTCTAAGACTTGCTGTTCACCTGGATATTGAAAGTTAGTCTTTGTTCCAGGGCAGAGCTACTGGGAGGTGATGGAGGTGGGCCTGTCGGGAGGTGACTAGATACCTGCCTGGAAGGGGACTGTGGGATCTTCTTTTCCTGTCCCTCACTTCCTGGCTATTAGGTTAGCAGTTTTCTCTCCCGTCTTACCACGACATGCTGCTCTACCACAGGGCAAAGAGGCCAGCCGCTCACAGACCAAACCCATGACTCAAAATACAGGTGCACACGGATGTGTGTGAACTTAGTTTCACTGCAACAGAATCTCACTCTATAATCCCAAACTGACCTGTGACTCATTATATAACCCTGGCTAGCTTCAAACTCATGATGATCCTCCTGCCTCAGCTTCCCAAAGTACTAGAATTACAAGCATGGGCTTCCATGCTGGGCTACCTTAGGTATCTGCTGGCCCATATTGAATCCCCACACTGAACACAGAGTCCAGCATCTGCTGTTCCTTCTGTGTTTTAGCTGAGTGAATATGGGGCTGAGGGTAAGACCCCTGAAACACAACAGGGGTGTCACAAATCTAGAGTCCTTCATGGCCTTGTTAGAGCGTTGCATGTATAAGAATGCTGGAAAAAATAATAACCTTTTATTCAAATAATACATTCTATCCCAAGAATCTTTCCACCTCAGCTAAGCAAACAGATTCAAAATCCCGCGGGTCCCTCCTCTCGGAACCATCCTCCCAACACAGCACGGTCTCCAAACCCACCTTCACACTATCACTCAAACCTTTATTTCCAAAATCTCATCCAAGAAGCATTTCCTGAGTTGCAGTTGCCTGAATTAACTCTAATCACCACAAACCCACCCGCTGATTGGCCCTTTCCTTCTCGCCATCTCTCAAACATAAGCAGGCTGGCACTCCCTAATAACGTAGCTGTAACAGTCTGTATGCTTATATTTTTCTTATCATGGTACAACATAAAACTGACCCTTCCAACCATGTATAAGGGGGAAACATTAGGCACATACATTCTCGATGCTCTAGGGCATTGCTATTGAACACTTACAAAACTTTCCCCCAATCAAAAGACATTGAAACTCTGCCCATTAAACAATGACCATGCTCTCTCTTAGCCTCTGCCGTGTTTTCCGTTTACACAAATTTCTGTTCACAGACTCCAGAAGGTGCCTCATCTAAGTGGAATCATACACTATTTCCAGTCTGGGGCCTGTTTTTTTTTTTTTTTCTCTTAACATGTTTTCAAGGTTCATGCATGTTAGTATGTGTTAAAATTAAATTTCTTCCCAAGGCTGGATGACAGTCAGTAGTGCAGACATACTACCTGTGTGTATCCAGCGTTCTTGCATAGACCTCCATGCCTGCTTTGTCTTCACAAGTAGATTATAACTAAAAATAACGTTTAGGATTATATACTGCTAGATCATGAAGATGATTAAGGGGAAGACTGGGTTCCATCTGTCATCTTATGGAGGACGAAGTACCAAAGAACAAGTATCACATCTGCATTTTCCTAGTCTCCACATTAATGGTCATGGGACAAATGGTTCAACCCCCTTGGATTTGGTTTGTAATCCAATATTTACCTGCACAAGTATATCTGGTTCCAAAGTTTTATGAGGCAATCTGGTACTTTCTTAGCCTTCTCTGAAGGAAGTGGAATCTCTTTATGAGTAAGCTAAACCATAACACAAAAGTAAAATGATCACATGCAGGTTAAGCATCACTCACTGAGTGTTGAATTAAGAAGACACCAGCATCAGATAACAATCCTTATAGAAAATATTCATGTTGAACAGCTGTGATAAGATACTGTCCTTCATACCTTCCAAGTGCCACCCACCCCGGGTTTGCAGTATAGAGGGAAAATAGGAAGATATATTTTTATGCACATTTGTATGGAAGTGTCTCCATTATAAATTGGCTTATTGCAAGTCTGGAGGGCTTCCATGTTAATTAGATGCCTGTTGGCTAGGTAGGATATTTTCCTTAAATGCGCTAATATAGAAGTCATAAGAGATTTGGAAACAAGAAGACAAAGTCAGAAGAGCCAGCAATGGCTGTGATGTGCATCTCACAGATAAGAGTGAGGCGGCTTGCATGCCCAGTGTCTCACAGATCTGCTGTGGTTCAGCGGACATCCTCTACACCCTCCTCCCAATCTGTCCCAGAGTCCTCTCTCCCAAACATGACTCCCTCTTTCCCAACCTCCCTGTCTGTCACTGTGACCAAATCGCTGCTTTCTGGGAATGCCACCAAGGGAACCAAGCCACAAGCATTTGGTCCTTTGGAGTAAACAGACATGGAGTCTTATCAATACAACTGCAGTTTACAATGGCAGTAATATCAATGACCAGAATCAAGGTGAACACCCAAACATACACACTCAGGAAACCTTCACATATGAAAGATACTGTACTACTCATCAATAAGAGGAATTTGTTTCTTAAATTCATAATGAGCTAGTTTCTGTTTCTTGCTTTGTCGACATATACAACTGAAAACTTTTAAAAATGGTGGCTGTGGAGATAGATGAGCCAGTAACGTGCTTGTCTAGCAAGGATTAGGAACTGAGTTCTATCCCCAAAACCCACATTTTAAAATAAAAACAGGCTTGGTGGTGTGTCTTTGTAATCTCAGTGTTAGGGAGGAGGAGGCCATAGGTTAATCTCGTGACCCTTTGACTAGCAAGCATAACCCTGCCTACTTGGTTTAAAAAAAAAAAAAAAAAGAGGTGGACAGACTCTCAGGAACAATACTGGATGATGTCCTCTGATCTACATGTATATATACACACACGTGTGTGCAAATATGTACACACTCATACACATACAAAAAAGCTTAAATTCAAAAGCTACACTTGATGTTTTGTTATACATATACACTGTAAAATAACCATAATAAGCTAGCATGTCCATCCCACCACATGACTACCATTGTATAGCCCTGGTGAGAACACCAAGGATCTGTACTCTCTGTAAGTTTCAAGTATACATTATTATATTAACTATGTCACCATGCTGCACATTGGTCTAAATGAAAGTTTGTGCCCTCCGACCACTCCCTCTCCAGTCTCCTTCCCCTGGCTACCACCCTTCTCCTCTCTGCCTCTGAGTTTAACTTCTGTAGATTCTACAGATAAGGGAGGTCATGCAGTATTGGTCTGGTTTCCTCCACTTCACAGCATGTTCTCTTGGTTTACAATGAACTCTCTTTTCAATGTTGGTGGATTATTACCTCGTATTTTCTTTTCAGTTCTCTAGTGAAATGTTCAAAGGCTGTCATTAAAGCAGAATCACTCAAGTTCTCTGGCACATCTTCCAAGGCTGCAGCATAAATGTCTAATAAAAATAAAATATTAAATATAATTTTTGAAAGCTCAAGTAGACCTGTTTGGTCCATCTGCTGGTCAGAGGATGGAAGAATGCGTGCACCAGACCACACAGATATGAACCTTAGGTAGACTAGCTGTCTGGGTCTGACCCTGGCCAGGACCACACAGGTCAGCTCATACTGAATCATGAGGCAGACACTCCATACCGCCCCCACCAAACCTCCTCCTCTAGCAAGCGTTCATTTCATCCAAACCTTAAATCAGAGCAGTTGATGTTCTGTCTAAAAAGAAAGCTCAGATATTTGGGGTGGTTTTAAAGATGTTCCAGGTGGGTTGTTGGGATGGCTCAGTGGATGAGGGTGCTTGCCAGCAAGCCCAGTGATCTGAGTTCAATCTCTGGGACCAACACAGTAGGAGAAAACTGACTCCTGCAAGTTGTTCTCCAACCTCTGCTACACATACATGCACAGTGACATAAATATACATGTGTATGTAAATAGATGAATAAATACACTAAAAAGCTTTTTAAGGTATAGCCAGTTATATCAATGAGGATGGCTGGATATGGAATTTCTAGGTTTCATGTTTTTCATTGTTGCTGTTTTGTTTTTTGAGACAGGGTCTCCCTGTGGCACTAGTTGGCCTGGAACTTCCTATGTAGACCAGGCTGGTCTCACTCTCACAGAGATCCACGTGCCTCTGGCTCCCAAGTGCATGATTAAAGGCCTAGCTTTAGGTGCCAGTCTTAACATGAGCTCAGGGTGGGGGCTGAGGCATTGTTCTGAAGGATTACCAAGTGTCATCTCATTCAGTCCTTACAGAAACCACAGGAAGGGGGACTGGAGAGATGGCTCAGTGCTACTCTAGTTCCAGGGGATGCAGTACCACCTTCCGGCCTCTGTGGGCACTAGGCATGCTCATGATGCACATACATACATGCCAGGTGAATACTCATAAAATATCAATCTTAAAACATGTGAAGTAAATAGTATTAGAATCCACATGAAACACAGAGATCACATGACTCCTGCGGACCCACACCAGCAGGTCTAAGAACGGAACCCAGGTCATCTATCACCACCTTGGGCCACTGGGCTTTCTCATTTGTCTTGAAGTTATATTTTTCAAAATATGTCATATATGTGATATTATTCATGCAGAAAACCAGCTGCGCTGGTGTAGGCGCTGCAGATCGCTTCACTCGATTATGGATGAACTCAAACGATAACTATCAGTTAAGAAATCTCTAATTTTAGAAACCCCCAGGTCCTGAAGAAGATTATGATAAAGAAGAGCTACAAAACAGATATCAAAATACTGGCAAGGGAGCGTGCTTGCTTTTATCTGCGATGTGCGCAGCAAGTTGCTCATCTCTGAAAGAACACAGTGCTTAGCTTGAAGGCTTCTGCAGTTCTGGTCATCTTAGAACTGTAACTCTTGCAATTCATGGAGGTACACTGTGTTCAGGCACATTCAACACACTCTTTCACTGAGGAGTCACCTGACAAGGCGGGGGATCCCGGAGCATCTTCTTCCTGTCTTGATTGCTTTAGGGTAGCAATACTCCCATCTGGCATCTCTAAACACAAACAAAGCACATGCTGAAACACTTGCAGACACATTCCTTTAGTCTTAAATGTATCTTTTCCCTTTTTCACCAGTTAATATCCAATCTTGGTTCAGCACAAGTGAAATTCAACTTCTCATCAGTAATTACTTATTGTGTGTGTAGGGGGGCGTAGACAGAGGATCAAAGAACTGGTGTGTACTGATGCCTGAAGGGGGACTTGGGAACAGACATCCCTTTGAGAAGTTCAAACACATTTCGGAATGCTTGGACTCACAAGGTTTAGAAGGACTTGCTCAAAAAACAGTGTTCTAAATAAAGCCGTTAACAGTGGACAGCAAAGAGAGTTCCAGATGGCAGTAGCTGTGTGGCTTATTTGTGGGTACTCTATTCTATCTCATTGGCCTGTATGTTTTTACGCCAGTACTATGCTATTCTTGTTACATAAAAAAACTAAGTAGATCTACAAGATATGTAAGTAAAATGATTGTATATAAAAGATAAACTTCAGCTGGGCATGGTGGTACACACCTTTAATCCCAGCACTTAGGAGGCAGAAGCAGATGGATCTCTATGAGATCCAGCCCAGTCTGGTCTATACAGTGAGTTCCAGGCCAGCTGTCTCAAAAATAAATGAATAAATCAATAATAACCTTGAGACACGTTGGCTGATACTCTACAGAATTTCATGAACCTTAAGGAGATGTAGCTCAAAATGGTAGGGCACAGGTCTACAGGCCTGAAATCCCAGCCACTCCTAAGAACCAGCTGAAACCTAAGAACCAGATCTCCAAGCTTGTCCTCAGCCTTAGCCTGCTTGTAGCCTACCCACCCTACATTAGACCCTGTCTTCAAATAACAAAGGAAAATAAAAGTTAGATCATTCTGGCCCTGCAAGATGACTCAGAGGGTGAAGGCACTTGCCACCAAGCCAGAGGACCCAAGTTTGATCCCTGGAACCCACATGGTAGGAGAAAACTGACTCCTGAAAATTGTCCTCTGACTTCACACAAAAAATTTAATCATTTTTTTTTTAAAGTTAATGTTGTTAGAATTTCCATGAACTAAAACTTTCACAGAGACCACATTCTACTTCACAGAATATCACTCTCTCTCATGGCGGTCACAACAGACACCAGTCGGTGTAGCTTCTCCCTCCACCCTGTCTCCCGTCCAGCAGGAGAGGGAGGCGAGGGAGATCAGGTGCACAGCTCATGTCCTTCTTCTCTTGGATTGCCCTGGCCCTCACCCCACGGTTGATGAGAGCTCTTGAGGGGATCAAGGGGAGATTGGGTGTGCAGCTCGCCAGCTCCCAGCCTCCTGGCCTGTCCCAGGAGACTATCAGATGTGGCCGGGGTTCCCGTCAGACCAAAGAAACATGCAGCGAGTCAGCTCTTTTGGTAGTACAGCTTTTTTAACGTTACAGCTCTTTCAGTGGTATGGCGGGAAGCCATTTATTGAACTCAGCAGGTACATTATAAAGGCTCAGAGCTACAGGTATTAGCATATGATGTGAAATCTCTACCAATCACTTTACAGGTCACTTTGATCATGCCTTCACTTTACATAGAGGCTATAAGTGTCTACGCACTGTTCACGAGGGAGGAAGTAATTCCCCTCCAATGGCATTTATGCCCCTAGTTCACCTAATTATCATGGTATGTGCCTATCTCCTCTGGCCAGCCTTTGTTTCAGCTCCTCTCAGTGCCATCTTGCCTGGGCCATGAGGTGCTGGCTGGTCAATTGGGATTTTTTAGGGCCCTACAACAGAATGTGGAAAATTCAAGGCTTTTTATAATAAAAAGTAAAAAGCTTAAGAGATACCCTCAACTGTGAGAGGCACCTTACCGAAATCAGTTCCTCTTCCCATTGCATTTAAACATGGGTGTGTTAGTTTGCTTGAACAGGTTGGATAGGTATTTCTAGGGCAGATGGTTTTTGAAAAGCAGTGTGAAGCTTCTTTCCAGCCCTCCCTTTCGCCTTCAAATCAAACCACTGATTCTTCAGTTCTAGCTGTATCTATGCCCAAGCAGAGTCCCACGTCGTCTCCGGGGATGTTCCACAGGGCCCGCTTAGCATCAGTGAGCTATGCTTTGCCCTCAGATGCCTGTTTTGTCCCTTGTGGGATATTTTCCCCCCATTTTCTTGATAGCACCTGCCCAAAGCATGGCCTTGAATTTATCACATTCACAAATCACCAAAGACGGAACAGGACACCTGCTGGCAGAAACCGCTTACATCAATGAACAGAGGGGCCCAGGAGTATGGCATAGATGCCCTAGTGAGCCCTTAAGGAGTTATCTGGAATTTGAGAATCAAGAGAGCCCAGCCGGATTACTTCTGGGACAGGGAAATACCCTAGCACACCTCGAAGTAATGCCAATGAGTTGCTTTATTTTATCAAAGATGTGTTGCTCCATACTGAACAGAGCCCTCCAGAAGAACCAATATTACTGATGAAAGGCTGCAAGTCCTATGTGATGCCACAGGCTCAGGTTTCTTTCCATGATAAATGTCCTTTTCTTTTCATTGGCATTTTCATTTAAGTGTGAAGACTACATACACAGAACACTTCAAAACTAAACATGCACTGTAAACACATGGTGGCTATAGATGTCTACAGAGGACAGCAAGTCTGTGTGCTTGTTGGCTGCTAGCAGAGGTAGCTTCTTACTCTGACGAGAACTCAGCTGTCTGCAGTCCCATAGGAGACTTTTGCCACTGTGGTGGTTAATCTTCACTCCCAACTTGAATGGACTTGAAATCACCTAGGACACATACTTCTAAGCGTGCTATGAGAATGCATCCAGAGAGGCTTAACTGAGGAGGAAAGATGCTCTGTGGATGTGGGTGGCACCCTCTCCTGGGCTGGGGGTCTCAGACTGAATAAAAGGGAAAAGGAGGATGCAAACAGCACTAGCATTCGTCGCTCTGCTTCCTGACTGCAGACACAATGTCACCCACTGCTTCACATTCCCACTGCCACGCCTTTCCACCAGGACAGACTGCACTCTTCCTGAACCATGAGCCAAAATAAATCCTTCCACCCCTAAGATGCTTCAGTCAGGTATTTATCACAGCAACAAGAAAAAGAACCAACCCACCATTCAAGGAAATTTGGACTTATTTTGGTGGCCTGCTGGGCACAAATGGTAGTGAATAATTTGGTGTCCATGACGTGGTTTTAGATTCATGCTTTTGCTAAGACCACTCTTACTGCTAAGACACAGCCAACCCTGTATTAATAGTTCACAGCCAATGTCCCCAAGGCAAGGATCTCTGAAAATCTTGCTCTAAAGTGACACCTTGTGGCCCAGAATGACAAAGACCAGCAGCCTCCCTAGGAAAGAACAGTTCTTTTACCAAAAGATTGCCCGTGGGTCACTTAATGGTAGTTTCCCAGCACGAATTCCTTGCTTATTCCTCCAATGCTTTTCTAAGTGCTAAGAATATCAAAAGCCATATTTCATATGGATTAGTGTATTTTAAAAATATGTAAATCAATGGATAATATTTATGGCTATGTTTATTCAAATATGAAATCATGGCAAGATTCATCATTCAATATTAGGGTTTCTGATTTCATTCCTTTGGAAAATATTGCATTCCTCTATGTGCTAGGCACTATATTGGACATTCAGAGCAGAGACAGCTCTCCATCTGACTCCTACGTGATTCTAGAAGCCTACAAGTGTTAGTGAAGAGAAAAATGCAAACTTATGAAAGTGTCTTGTTTCCTTATACCTCTGAGAACACAGCACATCCAGAGTTCCATGGTGAACATCAAAACATGTATTTCAGATTTTCAGAAGGTAATCATGAAACTAGATTATCTAGTCACAATGAATTAAACTATAGAACAAAAACATAGTTATAAAAACACTGTACTATGGAAAATTAGATGCCCTTCTAAAGTAATTCTCAGACCAATGAGAACCTCAAAACAAAATGTAAGATACTAAAAAATAAGCAGAAACTGAAGAGATGGCTCAGTGGTCAAGAGCACAGGATGGGTTCAATTCCCAGCACTCACATGGCGGCTAACAACTGTTTGTAACTCCAGTTCCAGATGATCTGACATCTTCTTCTGGCCTCTGTGAGCATTGTATGCACATGTGCACTTGCATACATGCAGGGAAAGCACTCACATATATAAAAATAAATATTTAAAAAATAAATAGTAATAAATACCTATTATAACATCAGAGACTGAACTGTAGGAGAATTTAGAAATGTATATTAACTGCATTAATACAGTTGATAATACATTAATAATACAGGATGTATAATATTTAACCTTTAGATAGGTAAACATTTCAAATAATCAAACTCATATTGATGAATTAAAATTCATTAAAATAAAAACTTGTTTACCAAAATCTTACAAATCTTATATATACAGAGAATCTATAACATAGCGAATATGAAGCATATTCTTTAAACCACAAATTAACTTTAAGAGAAGCAATACCACTCACAATAGCCACAGAGAAGTGCAAGCCAGAAAGTGACAGCAGATATTTAGAACATGTAGAGTCAAAGACCACCACCCTGAGGTGGTGTGCAGACTCTGAGGAAAACATAAAATAACAGTTATGTAATAATAAAAGACATTTTGGATGCTACACAAAAGAGGAGATTCAAATGGCTACTATCATTTCTTTTAGAATGATGCTCATCCTTAATCGGGGATATCTGAATCAAAACTTCAGTGTACGTCCGCTCACACACCAGAGATGTAGAAGGGTACACTCAACAGAATTCCCATGCACAGTTGTTAGGAAAGCAAGCTGATACAGTCTCCTGGGAAAGATATTTAGGGACATCCCTAAACTATAAAAAGATAAACAGACTGTACAACCCAACAACACTACTCCTAAAACATACCCAGAGAAAGCATTTATATATGTATCTGGAGATGATTCTTTGTAGTGCATTACTTATAACAGCCAAGAACTGCAAAACCCGAACATCTACACCAGTGGAGTGGATAGATGAATGTTTATCCCTGTGAATATTAAATTATAACTAGGAGGAATATGCTTCACATACATGTATCAGAGTGAAGGGGTCTGACAGATGACTGAGTTTATTTGCTGGGTATGCAGGACACACAGCATTGTTTGCATTTCTAATCATGGAAACCTGCACTACATGTTATTTATAAATTCACATAGGAGAAAGTAAAATTATAAAGAGAGGCAACAGGATGATTTTTCACATAAGCCAGGGCAGTTACCTCTCCATTAGGGACAAAGGAAATGAGTAAGAGATGGTCTGATGTGGAAGAGTTTTCTAGTCCTTTGCATGGGTACAGTGCATAGTCATTTTAATCACTCATTAAACTGAACACATCTTCTGATCTTTTCTGAATATGTGTTTTTCACAGTGACAAAGTAAAAACATTAAGCAAAAGCAGTGAAATTCCACATATGATGAACGGGTTATGGGTGGAGTGATTTGGGATTTTAAAGGTAATAGCAATATTCTGCTTCTAAACTTCAATGGTGGCTAACATGCATTTGTAGTGATATAATATACCTTTTGATATATTTAAAACAAAAAATTCAAGCCAGGCATGGTGTAATTACATGCCTGTAATCATAGCACTTTAGAGGCTGAGGGTAGAAGATTGTGAGTTGAAGCTAGCCTGGGTTATACAGTAAAATGAAAGTGAGAATAGACTCCTTTGGGGAGTGAAGAAGTCTACACAAAGAATGAACTTCGATGTTGGCTCACTATAGCAGCAGATGTAACTTTTATATCATGCTTAGATATCGTTATGTGAATGTGATATATCTAGAAATCTTCACACACTTCTACCCTGAGAAATAAATCCAGAAATTTTAATAACTTGGCCACACCTTTCAGCACACTGCCTAGGAACTGAAAAGTGGTCTATATTGATAGGAATGAAGCAAGTCCCTAAACTAAATCCAGAGAGTACAGGCACATGGCTGATGAGACCAGAGTCCCAGGCTCTCTCTCTTTCCTAGTACAGGAGAATCTACCACCCGAATGGAACCCTTGTTTGTCCTCTTCACGCTCATGGACCTTTGGAGCTGGTAAACAGCTCAGCTGCTAACTGCAGAGCTGTCAAAATAATTACTGTATAGAGTTATTTTATATGCTGGGTCTGAACCAGCCCCAATTAATTTCACCTTTTTTTCCTGTGAAAATAATTCATTATTCTATTGGGGCTGGAGAGATGGCTCAGTGGTTAAGAGCATAGGCTGCTCTTGAAGAGGACCCAGGTTGAATTCCCAGCACCCATATGACAGCTGACAACCATTCCTAAATCCAGTTACAAGGGATTCGATGCCTTCTTTTGACCTCCGTGGGCATTGCACTATACGGGTGCACTCACACACTTGTAGGCAATACATTCATACACATAAAGTAAAAGCAATAAAAGAAATAAAAGAATCCATTATCCTCTCACCCCTGCTTTCTAGCTTGTGTTTGAAGCTGTTCTCCTCAAATGATTCTTGGTTCACAATCTAAAACACAAACATACACACACACACATATATATATATTATCTTTTACAAAAGAATAAACTATTTGTTATGCAAATACAAGTTTAATTCTGGAAAACTGAGTAATAGCTCAACAGTACCTGAGGCACATTTTCTTCAACTTCTGGGTGCGCCAAGGAAGAGAAATCACTCAATGGGTAGAGACTTTGAAGTTCTGAATATTAGAGAAAACGTTTCCCGGTGAATAAATATATCAAGGACCAACTAAAGACCAGTAACATTTTGTGACTGCTCTCTGTATCCGATCTTATCATTAAAAGATAAGGCACAGTCCTAACCCAAAACTGTGTCTTTCAGGGCAAGTGTGGCTATGGGATTTGTATTTCCACACATAAAATGGGTGGTGGATTATCCCCAATGAGACTGGCAGCACAGGAGCTGCCCATCTGGCCCCAAGTGCACGGGCGAGGACTCCGCCAGGCAGCCTTGCCTTTGTCTCCTCTGCCTTAAGTTCCCTCCTGTGTTTCTTCTGTATGGTTACTATGACCAGACATCATTTACTGATTATCTCATTCACTGATTATCACATTCAAATTAATGTAGAAAAGAACCTGCTCATCTTGAACATAAGATTTTCTCACTCAACGTCTCCACTTTCCCGCCCCCATGGTAAACACTGTTTTATTTTCTGCTTCTAGGATTTAGATTCCACATGAGTGAAATTAGACACTTTCTCTGAACTTGGCTCATTTCACTTAGCAAAATATCCTCTAAGCTAATCCTTTCACTCAAAAGGCAAGATTTTCTTATAGAAGATAGAATATTATGCACACATTTTTTTGTCAGCCATGAATACACTGATAAACATTTAAGTTGTTCTGTGCCTCCCCACACTTTTGATATGGGTTTTGTTTTCTGAGGCAGAGTCTATGCAACCCAGATTGGTCTCAAACCCAGGATTCTCCTTTTTCGCCATCCTGAGTGTGATTACAGGTGTGCAACAGAATATCCAGCCTTATTGTGACTTTAATTTGCATTTCCCTGATAATGATGTTAAGCAGTTTTTCATAGATGAGACATTTGGGAAAATACTTGGGGTTTTTTTCTGTTTTAAATTGATTTTTGCACTTAATATTTTGTGTATATGAGATTTGCCTACATGTGTGTACACCACATGTATGCAATGCCCCCAGAGGCCAGAAGAGGGTGTCAGGAGTTATAGATGCTGTGAGTTTCCATGTGGGTGCTGGGAACCAAGCTAGGCTCCTCTGCAAGAGCAAGAAGTACTCTGAACCACTGAACCATCTCTCTGGCACCTTGGATTTCACTCAAACTGTTTCTTACAAATCTTAAGCATAAACACCTTATCAGATATATGCAACTGTCTTCCTCATTGCAGATCATTTCCTCTGACCCTGTGCAGCTTTGATGAAGTTTGGCTTATCCAAAAACTCGCCAAGACCATCATGGTCAAGGATCTATTTCCCTGTTTTCCTCCAAGAACATTCAGTTTGCTTCATACCGCAGGGCTACATGCACACGTACTAAAATTGGAACAATACGGAGAAGATTGGCATGACCTCTGTGCAAAGATGACTTGCAAATTGGTGATGTGGTCCATTATTTTATAAAAAGTAATGTAGGGTTACACATGCACCATTTCATGCAAGTACATGATCTGCTCTGAGTATGTCCCTCCTGCAGCCCTCCCTTCCTCCCTCACCTTTTATTAGTTCTCTTTGCTCCCCAGACAATTTTGCTTCTTTCATGTCTTCTGCACTTACATGACTTTATGGACCTAAAGACCTAGGACCCACAAATAAGAAAAAATATTCAATAATTGCCTGAGGGTCAGTTAACTGGCGTATTATCTCCCTAAATCCACTGTCCTGCAGATGACATTTCATTATGACTGAACAAATTCCATTGTGTATATAATCCACATTTTCTTTATCCATTCCTACTGACAGGCACCTAGATTGGTTCCATAACTTGGCTATTGTGAATAGTGCTATAATACACAGGTTCTAATAATACATTTAGATCTTTAATCCATTTTGGGGTTGTATATGGCATAAAGGATTCTGTTTATTTTTTTGTGTATGGATATTGCTTTCCCAGTATCATTTATTGAAGACTTTCCTTCCCTCATCGTTTATCTTAGCATCCTTGGTAAAGATTATTTGTATACATGAGGTGTTATTATTGGGATTCCTACTCTGATTGATCCATATCTTTTGATACCAGTTTTAATTTCTATAGCTTTGTAATATAAATCAGGAAGTATGATATATGATACTTGAAGCTTAAGATTACTGTGGCTACTTGAGATCTTTCATGACTTCATACAAATTTTATGGTTTTTTTTTCTATTGTGGTACAAAAATGCCATTGGGATTTTGATAAAGATTGCATATAATTTTAGACAGCTTTGGGTAGTGTGGGTATTTTGAAAATATCAGTTCTTCCAGTTCAAGGGAATGAGACGTCCATTTAGACATATCTTCTTCAAATATTTGGGTTAGTGTCTTGTCTTTTCGTATACAGATCTCCTTTCTTGCATCATTTACTTTTGTTATTTTTTATATTATAAATGGGATCATTTTCTTGCATCTTTTTTCAGATAACTCTTTGCTTGCATAGAGGGCAAAATGGATTTTAAGATTAACATGAATTGTCAATATTAATGGATTGTGGTATTTCTATATACTAATACAGTATGGACTAATTAAATCTGAGCACCTTTGTCAACCATCTCCACTTGTCCTTCCCAACCTCTAGTAGTTCCAATTCTACTGGCAAGAATTCAGCTTCCACAAATAAGAGGGAACATGTGGTACTTGTCTGTGTTTGGTTATCTGATGGGAGTCTTGCAGTTCCATCCATTCTGATGCCAAAGGCAAAACATCATTCCTCTGTAAGGCTCAATAACACCACGTTTTGGATACATGCTACATTTACATATCTATTCATCTGTAGAGGGGCAGCAGGCTGATTCTGTATCCTGAGTAGTGAAGTAAGCCAGAAAGGCCATATCTAAAAGTTCCATGATCTTTCCCAAACAGCACCTCCAACTGACCAAGTCTTCAAATATGTGAGCTTATGGGGGACATTCTCATTCAAATCATCACCTTATCTTTCAGTTTTGGATGCAAGACCTTCTTAAACATATTCCGTAAGACTGGTCTGGTGGTCATGAAGTCCCTGTTGGAACTTCTTGGAAAATCTTTTATCTTTGTGTCTGAAGGATAGCTTTGCTAGGCATAGTAATTTTGGCTGCAGCTAATTTCTTTCAAGACTTCAAATATGTTGTGCAATTATCTCATGGTTTTCAGGGTTTATGCTATTAGTTTAATATGGATTCCCTTAAATGTAAATTAGTGCTATTCTTTTGAAATTTTAAAACTATGGAGTGGTGAAAATCTTTTCTGATTTTATCTGGAGTCTTGCAAGCCTCGTATATATGGATGTCCATATCTTTCCCAAGAGCAGGAAAACTTTCTACTACTTAATGGAATATATTTTCTATAACTTTTTAAATTCTTACCTTCAGGTATTCTGAAAACGCAGATGCTTCCTCTTAGGTCACATTCTATAGGTTTTTAATACTCTTTTCTTCTGATTATAGTATTTCAAAAGACCTGACCTCAGGTTTTCTTTCTGCCAAGTGATGTGGGTTTTGAAACTTTCATCTCCCTTGAGTTTTCATTGTTTTATGACTGTTTCTTTTTCAATGTCTCCATTAATACCTCTCATCATCTTCCTAGTGTCATGCAACTGTTAGCATGCACACACTCTTGGATCGCATTCAGATTTTTAATAATCACTCTAAAATGCTTTAGCAGACACTTCACACATTTAACGTTTTTGGAATCTGTTGATAGTCATGTTCTTCTGGAGGCATCAGGCATCATTTTGGATTTGCACAGTTGCTCTGATCCTATGTTGAGACTCACATCTGGCACATCAGCTCCCTCCATCCCTCTCTTCCTAGTACAGGCCTTTCTCCTAAATATGTCACTGTGAGGTAATGATGACACTGATTCCAGGTGGGAATCAGTCATGGTAGCATCTTTCCATAGTTCCCCTGTGACTGATGAATTTGGGCACAGCGAATACTATGAAATCTCAGACACCCTCTGTCTCTATTGGCCATGCAAGAGTGAGGACACTACAGCAGTTGAAGCCGGTGTGGTGTAGACAACAGTGGGTGTGTGGTACTGTGTAGCTACTCCCACAATAAGGCAGGGATCCCTATCAGATAATGGGGTTTAAGCTTTGTTGCCTACAAAAGCCTCTGGCACTGGATGCGTCAGGTGAGGTCTCGAAGGTCTTGTTCACTGACCAGTCAGTAGTGTGGGCTGAGATGCCACATGAAAGACGTCTGTGGTATGAATTGCAGGGCACTCCCTCTGTGCACTCACACTCAGTCCTGAAAGCAATACATGGCCTGACGACAGAGCAGCAGAATCCATGTCAGTGAGGTGTAGGCAGAAGAAACAATGGAGTTCTTCCTTCCTGCTTTGGTGACTGCATGTCCTGGAGTAGGACTACAGCCAGAGCTGGGCTGCACACCTTTGGGTAGACTCTTAGCTGGAGTCAAGGGAGTTATCAGACCCCTCAGGACACCCCTCTGGGCAGGGCAGCAGTGGAAATGGTGTTCTCTCTACCCTGTCAGTAACGGGTGCCTGGGCTTAGCACAGGGTAAGGGAGGGGTGGCAGGAACATCTATTTTCCGTCTTAACACAATTCTATAAACAGTTGGCCATGCCATTCATCCTAGAGGGTCAGCACCCTAATCTGATTCTCAAGAGCAACATTATCCTTTGCCTCCATCATAACATCCAACCCCTATAGTGTAGGGCATATGTTACATTGACTCTTCTCTGTGGAGAAGAAACTGAGTTCTGAGAATCTTTGTTCGATAATCTTGAATTAGAAGTCACCAGAAAAAGCACTATATATATACATATGTGTGTGTGTATGTGTGTGTGTGTGTAATTTGTTTAATTTTACCAGATTAGTTCATTAGCTCTAAGAGGTTTGGGGGGGTTCACTCTATATATTAGGTGATATTATCAGCCATGTGTCAGTTTAACTTCTACATTTCCAGTGTATATTCCTTTTATTATGATTTCTCTGACAGGACTTTCATGACTATATTGAATTGAATTGTGGGACTGGGAACCTTGCTGTCATCTTCTTTAAGAAAATATTTCCAACTTTTTACCCCTAAGTATGACATGAGTTATAAGCTTCTTATCCATTGCCTTTAATATGGTGATATATTTAATTTTTGAGACTTTTTCATCATGAAAGGATGCAGACTTTTCAAATATTCTTCTGAATCTATTACAAGCATGGTTTCTATGTTTGTATTGTTAATGTGGTGACTCTCTCGTCTTAATTTTCTTAAGTTGAACTATCCTTGTATCCCAGGGATAAATCCCACTTGATTATAATACAAGGTGCTTTTATTGTTCTACTGTCTTTAGTTTACTAGTATTTTGATGGTGAGTGATTGATTTGTGAGCCTCAGGGATATTCATCTGTAATTTCTGTTCTTGGAGTTCCCTTATCTAACTTTGATAGCTGAAGAGCCATTGGCTTCATGAGATGTATTTTACAATGTTGTCTCTTCTTCAGGTTTTGGTAAGAGAAAAATTGTTGTAAATTACTTAAATGCTTTGTATAGTTATGAATCTACCAAGTCCTGGCCATTCCTTATTGGGAACTTTTGATTACTGATTCAAATTTCCTTGCTTGTTACAGATCTCTTCGGGTTATCTACATTTTCATGATTCAGCCATGGCATGTTCTAAGTGTCTAGAAATGTTTCCATTCATTCTAGATTAGCCTATTTATTGGCATATAATTTTTCACAGTGGTACCTTATGATTTTTTTCATTCCATGGCATCCATTATGATATTTCCTCTTTCATTTAGAATTTCAAGTACTCCACTCTTTTTCTGGGTAAGTCTAGCTAAAGTTTTTTCATTTTTGTTTATCTTTTTGCATTTGTGGTTTGAGTTTGTGGTTTTTATGTATTATCTTTTTCATTTATTTCTGCTCTACCATCATTACTTTCTTCCTCCTGCAAAGTCTGGCCTTGGACTCAATCCACTTTTAAGAGAACATGATGGAGACACACCTAAGCCTGTCCACTGTTAACATCTCATCTGTAGATGACTTAGTGCTATAATTGTAGAGTTGAATAGTTGAAACAGAAACCAAAAGGCAAAATTATTTACCTTCAATTTTTCAAAGAGAAAAAATTTAGCAGTCCCTTCTCTTGGTCATTTGAATTTTCCTGTCTTTAAAAAGAGCACCAGATTCTCGTGTACAAGTTGACATCAAATAATAAAACATGATACCCTCATCTCTGCCAAACAGGAAACATTGGACAGAAAAGCATCACACTTGTTCACAGACAGCTTTAAATTTCTTTCAGAGACAATGTGATGGCTCATTGAGTAAGGTCACTTTCTTCCCAGTGTGGTGACCTGAGTTTGGTCCCCAAAATCCACATGGAAAGAACCAATTCTTATGAGTTGTCCTCCAACCCCCCCCACGCATACACACACACACACACACACACACACACACACAAAACAAAATAATGAAATTTCTTTTTAAAGTTAAAAATAGTTTCTATAAGACTATTGCCTGAATAGAATTTTTCTATGCGGATCAACTGAAAATTAAATACCTGTTTTCCTGGCAGAATCTTCAGGCATTAAAAGGGCAGAGCTACCTGGTAGTTTTGTCTCAGGAAATTTTGGAAGAGTGTTATCATTTTGCCTGGAGATGCCTTTCCATGCTGGTATTAAAAGTTTAGCCTAAAATAGAATACTCGTGTTATCATTTTGCCTGGAGATGCCTTTCCATGCTGGTATTAAAAGTTTATCCTAAAATAGAATACTCTTGTTAAACATTAATATTCATAACACTAAAAATAATAAAATTCTTAAGATGTCAATATTCTCTAAGAAGATTGAATATTGGATTTGTTGGCATTCAAAAATAAAACCTCAGACTCTAACACTCCAGAAGTAGAGGGGGGCACTGAAGTCATATTTCAACTGATAACTTGAGGTTAGTAGTTCTCAAGTCTGGTCCAGGTCCAGAGGAAGAGCGAGCAATGAAGATCTCAATATAAATGCAAATTCTCAAGTCCCACCTACAAGCTATTCAATCAGAAACTTGGGACAGGATACAGCATCTGTTTTAAGCCACCCTGATCCTTCTGATGATCACTAAAGTTCAAGAAACACTACGATAAAGCAGAGGCTGGCAAACTACAGCCCATTGCCAGTTCTTATAAATAAAGTTTTATTGGAATGCGGTATGCCCATTCATTTCCACAATGTCTAGATCAGTTTCTATAAAGGTAGAGTTGGTATGCTGCCACAGAGGCTGCATGGTTCACAGAGAATACAATATTTATCTGGCCCTTTACAGAAGATGTTTGCTAACACTTCTGTAAATTATTTCTTTGCACTCCAACAGCATGGAAAGTCGATACGTTGCCCTCATTGAAAACCAGCAGACTTGTTGGTTGCATAGTTTAAATTTATACATTTTGAAACAAGGAATGTTTCTTTGGTACTTAAAGTCAAAGTTATATTTGTTAGAATATGTTATTTGGGGGTTCATTTATAACCAATAAGCTATTATTCTACTATTCAACAAAAGTTAAAGACAGTCAGCTGTCCATATACACATAGGGTTAAGATTAGTGTTTTAGGGTTAGGGTTAGAGAATATATCCCATCCACACATTCAACAAACTACAGATCAAAGATATTCTGGAAAATAATATGACTACACTATATATACACACAGACCTTTTTCTGGTTATTGCTCCCTAAATAATACAGAAGAACAACTATTTGCATAGCATTTACACTGCACTGGGTATTATAAGCTATCTAAAGATGATTCAAAGTCTGCAGGAGATGTGCATACATTATTGTAAATACCATTCTGAGTACATGACACTCCATAGACTTGGGTGTTCAAGCAGGGTTCTGGAATCAACTGCCCATGCATACCAAGGAACAAGTATACTTCTCTGGCTTATAGATTTAACCTTTCTCTGACCATAACCTTGCTGAAGAACAAAACGGGCAGAGCTGGGCCTGGAATACTAAACATATGTCCTCTTTCTGCACAGAGAAGCAGGCTACCCTTGGAATCACAGAAGCTCCCCCTTTCTAAAACTCTTCTGAACTTGGTAATATACTCTGTGGTGTATGTGAATGGGGGGGGGCAGAGAGGGAGAGAGAGAAAGAGAGAGAGAGAGAGCACCTCTGTATATGTATGTGCATGATTTGACAGGAAACAACAAAAGCTGCTACGAGAAGGAAGTCATTCTGTAAGAGGAACACTTAGTCTTCAAATTAGTCCGGTGGGCGCTGGTATCCACAGTCTGACGTCCTTTAGCATAAAACAAAGATGAAGGGGGAGAAATCAAGATATTTACATGAGCCTGAAAGTATTTCAACCACTTTCAAAATTAAGATGAAAACACTGAAATCTTTGGAAGTTATCCTGTCAACAAACTCTAAAGGAAGAATTACACCAACAAGTTTACATTGAAATGGAAATTCAAAAGCATTCATTTGTGGGAAGTCAGAATAGTGAAGGTGTGTACACAGCCCCCACAATAAAGATCCATAAGAGGCATTTGGAAAATTCAAAGAGATTCTAAACCTACCTGATCTATACCAAATGTTTAGAAGTCCTTAGATGTTTCTATTGGCAGGCTAAATACCTGTAAACCCCTGGTTTGTTACTCTCATAGCCCTGAAAAGTGATACAAGTTTAGCCCATAAGGACTCCCCATAACCCAATAAAATGAACTTACCTGGTCTTTCTCATGGTCACTGTCATCACTGACTGGGGAAAGTGGCAAGACTGAAAAGTGAAAGTGAACGCATGGGCACATTTCATTATGCGAGGAGTCATCTCTGCCTCCTGTATCACACACCCAGCACTACACCAGCAGTTCCCTCTATAAGAGCGAGTTCAAGTGTCCTCATTCTAGATCCCCTAATCATTCAGCCTGTTCCCCATCACCCTCACACCCGGCAGTTTCACCTACAATGACTCCACTCCCACCTCTTCAAATCCTATTCTTTCCCAAGCATTAGCTCAAGACCCACCCACTTCTTGTGGACGATGATTGCAGCTCATGCCAGATGCCTCAGGACTGACCACTCTGTTTTTCTGTACTTCACATTTAATTGTAGGTTAACCCACATGCTTTTTCAGGTACGACCACTTTGCATTTTCAAGTGTTACAGGGAACAAGTCTCACATTTCCTTGGTCTTCTCCTCTCTATCACATACTGAAATAAATAGCTGTTGACTTATTTGAGAAGGGGCCCAAAGGAAGATCAGCAACATGCTTACCTCTTAGAGCACTGAGTCTTAATTTTCTCCTCCGAGAATACGATTTTAAGGATTTCCTTTTGGGGTTCCTGGTCCAAGAGTGTTCACTGGCACTTGAACTTGAATCTTGACTGCTCCCAGAGAAGAGATGTTTCCTGTAATTAAACTTTTCCAAAACAGATGGCAACTGAAGACCTTGAAAGGAGGCACTGACACCATTTGTGTACAACCAAGCATATGACGGCACACGTTAAACATACTGTGATTCACCATATGAGAAACGCCTCCTTCTACAAGACCAGACCCTCTTCCACAATGAAAATGTACAGAAGGAAAAGAAAGGGGAGGTTATTGCATGAGTTGATTACCCAGCAACGTGCTATTGTAAAGGCTAACAGATTTCCCGGAGTCTGCAGCTGAAGAGGTATTAGGTAACTGTTCTGAAGCAGCAATCCCAGGAGTGCACCCACACTACCCCTTTCAAAGCACAAATTCTGCATGATAAAAACAAGCATAAACTTTCTTCCCAGTACTCAGTGGTAGAATGCTCGCCTAACGTGCAGAGCACCGAGTCTGATTCCTGGTATAGGAAAGAGAAGGAGGTTGGAGTCGGGGAAGAGCACATCTTTGAAAAAGAAAGTGCTCATTGATTTATTTATTTACTTTTATGGTATGAGGGATTTGCCTGCCTGTATGTAAGCGCACCACACGAGTGCAATGCCTGCAGAGGTCAGAAAAAGGTGTCAGAGCCCCTAGGGGACTGGAGTTGCAGATGGTTGTCAGCCACCAAATGGGTGCTGGCAATGGAACCTGGGTAAAAGCTAACAAGATCACCATCTCTATTTACAATTAAAGTACTTTGAAAATGGGTCCTGGAGAGATGGCTCAGCAGTTAAGAGCACTGGCTGCTCTTGTAGAGGACCCAGGTTCTGTTTCCAGCACCCACGTGGTGGCTAACGCTGTCTGTAACTCCAGTTCTATGGGCTCCAATGCCCTCTTCTGACCTCCATGGCCACTGCACAACATGCGTGCACCTCTATATATGCAGATAATACACTCATACACATAAAATTAATAAGGCATTTTTTTAAAAGTACTTTGAAATTAAAATTAAGCCTAGACTATGAAAATTTAGAGGTTTGGGGATACTTAAATCAGTTCTTTGGGGGTGGTAATTCTGTATTTCAATCTTTATAATTTAAGATCCTTTTTAGGAGCCAGGTCTGGTGGCACACACCTTTAATCCCACACTGAGACAGATCTCTGTGAGATCAAGGGAGGCCAGGAATGGTCTACAAAGCAAGTTCCAGGACAGCTGGGCCTACATAGTGAGACCCTGTCTCAAAAAAGAGGGAAAAAAAAAAAAAACTTTTAGTTTTACCATTAATTTTTATGGTATGATATACAAATGTTTGTGCTTAGTTTTAATAAACTGTTTTGAATTTTAAAAAAGCAGTCTGCTTGATTTTTGCCTATTGGGCATCTCTAAGAGTTAGTCTCCAAGTCAATCACTTGGCCTTTGAAAAGCACCACCATTCAGCTATTCTGCTGAGTCTGGATGTTATTAACACATGGAAGTACCACTTGTGGTCTTCTCAGACAGGAAATGTCTCAAGTCAAGAGATAAACAACCCTGTTTGAAAAGGCAAAATCCCAAACAGCTCCTGAGGCTAGTGCTAACTTAGGGCTAGACCAACACCACCCTTTATTTTCAGTACCATGACCATAACTTGTAAGGTGGGTGATCAGCTAGCTCATTTTCAAATGAATTCATTTTCAAGAACAAATTATTCCTGCTTTAAAATGCTTAGCAGTTTGGGACTGGAGGGATGGCTTGAGCACTTCTGAGTGCTGTTCCTGCAGAGGACCCAAGTTTGATTCCCAACATGCACATGGCAGCAAACAACCTTCCAATCTCCAGTTTCAGGCACGGCACAACATGAGTGCACTTACATGAAGACAATACACTCATATACATGAAATAAAACAAATAAAATATTTTTAAAAGATGCTTAGCAGTTCAGCATTGTGTAGAGAAGGTAGTTTTTATTTCTTCTTAAATTGACAAATATATATGGTATGTAAACATTTTATTTGTGTACACTGTGAAATAGTGAAATCAATCTAATCAGCACACATTAACTCACCTACTTATTAATATACTTTAACTGACTGAGCTAGCTAGCCAGGACAACCTACTATTTTTGGTGAGAACACCTTAACGCCACCTTGTAGCAATTTTCATGTATAAAATACATTATTGCCTAGAGTTGCTGTGATGTACATCTTTGGAACTTTTTCTTCCTGTCTAGCTGAACTTTTGTACCTTTGGACCATCATCTTCCCAGCACAAACCCCTAGGAGGCACCATAGTCCTTTCTGGAACTTATCTTTCTGTGCCTGGCATATTTCAACTGGCATCATGCCCTCCGGGTTCAGCCACATTGTTCAGAATGACAGGGTTTTCTTGCTTTAGTGCTGAATAGTACTCTGCTATGCACATATCCCATGCTTCCTTCACCTCTCATCCATCGATAGCCACATTGATGACAGAAGGTAATTTCTAAAAGCCAGACCTACCTTGCTCTTCACTTAAGGAAAAACAGTTAAGAAGCCAACCCCCAACCGTACCCCACCCCGACAGCACTCAAGAGTTCTTCAGCCCAGTGTCCCACAAAGCTAAGGCAACACCTCATCTAGTGTATCCAATTTTAAAAGTCCAGCATCCGGGGCTGACTTGGTTTTACATCAAAGGGTATCAGAAGTTATTAACCAAAGCAGGAGCACCTCGAGCACTGGTTCCTAAATTTGGTTGCACAAGAGAATCACTCGGAGGAGTCTTGCTACAATTTGGATCTTGAGTGTTCCCTATATTGAAGGGATATCCCCCCATTCTGGGCACACTTGGCAGTCATGCAGCCTTAGGAAGGTAAAGCCTGCTTGGGCTGAAGCAGCAAGCTCATTGGTGGTGTGTCTTTCAAGGGAACCGTGCACCCTTGCCCTTTCCCAGCTCTTTTCCTTCCCAGCTTGTCACAGCAGCAGAAGCCTGGCTAATAAGGTACTTTAGAAAAGTTGCCAGTGCTTGGGCAATATCCTGAATCAATGAGGTCAGAATCCCATAAACAGGGACCCAAGTTCAGCATTGTCTAGAGACCCAGGTGAGAACAATCCAAGTCCAGGGAGAAGAGGGACATCTGAGAGAAGGCCAGAAATGCTGGGACACATTTGTTTGCACCTCGTGATCTCAATTTTAGAAATGCTTGTCTTTCGTTGTTCGTTTTCAAGACTGTATTTAAAATACACTAATACTTAGTCTTAGACCACTATGCTCTTCCAAGTGAGAGGCCATTAGCAGTGACCCACTGGACAACTGTTCTTTGGTTCCAAAGACAGAAGGTCATGTACCTGAATGACATTGATTCTGTGACGCATTTCTTTTTGTTCTTTGCTTATCTTGGTTTGAGTTTTTTTTGAAATGGAGTTCTCCCTCTATGGCACAAGATGGCCTGGAACTCACATTGTAGCCCAAGCTAGCCTTGAACCCATGGAAACCCTTGAAGCCTCCTGCTTCAGCCTCCCAATTGTTGGGATTACAGGTGTGAGCCATGTTCCTGGTGCATTTTGATTCTTTTTTTAAAAATAATTTTATGTGTCTAAGTGTTTTGCCTGCCTCTATGTGACTGCACTCATGTATGCATGGAGGCCAGAAGAAGGTGCTGGATTTCGTGGAACTGGAGTTACAGGTGGTTGTTAGCCACCATGTAGGTTCTGGGTCCTCTGGAAGAAGAGTCGATGCTCTTAACTGCTGTGCCATCTCTCCTTCATTTTATTTCTTTTACAAGTCAAAATCCACTCAAGGTAAGTCTTTGGTATATAATGTCTACTCCCTAGCCTTTTCTTGTCTCTGCTTAAAGCAAGAGCAAAGTCTAGGTGCCAAATCTAACTTCAAACACAGACAAAGAGAGAGAGGCAGGGAGGCTGTGAAGCAGACCCTCACTCTAAAGTGGGGCCTCTTTGGCTATACAGTTAAGTGCTGGTTACCACAGCAGTGCCTGTTCTTACCCAGTTAGCCTACTGGGGCCACAGAGAGAGTACTTATCAACTGCCATCTGTCATGAGGTAAGGTGGTTCTTTGGGAAGGTAAATGAGCACTTACTACTGCACCAAAGGCTGATGGAAGGGTCTGGCTTTAAATCTTTGTCAGCAAATAGGATCAGCACAAAATATCGCCCAATTCTGGCTTTATAGCCTGATGTCATTAATCTATCTACCTGAATAAGCCAAGATATTGCAGATTTACCTTTCTGAAGTTAATAGTTGATGAAGTCTATAATATACAATGAGTAAAACACAGAAGATAAGAAAATGTGTGTATCAATAGATTGGCATTGCTATTTTCTATTGTTATTTATCTGAGGAGTCTACCTATTACTAGAAATAATATTGATTTCCCATTTCAAATTCAAGTAATTCCTTGTATAGTGAATTTAAAGAAACTGCAGATAACAAGGACTATAGCTATGACACATTTTTAAGATAGCATACAAATGACAGAAATTTTAAGCATTGCCTTAAAATGATAGAAACTAGTGCATTACCAGTCTCCTCCTTTCTTGCTTTTTGTTACCCTCAAAAGCAGAATCTTCCCTAAAATAAAGCACATCAGGTTAATGGGACAAACACAGCACCTCCTTTCTTCTCCTCCTTTTCCCGTCCTGTACCCATTATTCTGATCATGAACTCAGTATCTGGGATGCAACATTGTGCAGACAGACATATCTTACAACCTGTTTCCACAGATTCTCTGGAAGAGGAAGATTGCTTAGTCAAAAGAAAACAAACCTTTGTTGAGCCATCCTCTCCCAGACACACAAAGAAGAAGGCAGAAAGGGACCAGCAAGTAGCCTACCACAACACACAATGCTCAAAACTGGTATTTCTCAAACCTGGTCCTGCCTGGTTTGTGTACCATCTGGAATGCCTTAAACAAAAGCTGTCTCTGGAGATTGGTGGTTCTGAGAATCCTTCCAGTTGGTCATTTATGTGTCTTCTTTGGAGAAATGTTACCCATTTGATGAGTTCTATAAGTTCCTTGTATACGTTCATTATCAACCTCTTGCCAAATGTATGGTCTATTACTGTAAATGCTGAATGTCACAGAGATGTGAGCGTGACTGGGAGTCATGTGTGCTGTTGGTAGGAAGAAAGGGTGCAGCCTCTATGGAACATAGCATGGCAAAACTTAAAAATAATTACATAATTAAAGGCAGAACTACCATGTGACCTTGCAATCTCATTTCGAGGTATATACAAAAGGAATTGGAATCCAATGCCAATATGCAAAGAGGCCATTCCAAATCTGGAAACCCAAAATGCTCCAAGCTCCAAATGTTCGAAATGCCCACATGACAGAAGTAGAAAATGCCACACCGGCCCTCATCTGATGGGGCAGCCAGACTGCAGACACACTGAAAGTACTGTATATAATTAGCACTAGAATATGTGTATGAGGTGCATAAAAAGTTACGTTTACACTTGGACCATGTTACTGAGATATCTCATTGTTTATACATAAATTCTCCAAAATCTGACCCAAAAGTCTGGTCCCATGCATTTGGGTTAAGGGATGCTTAATCTATACCAAAATGTGTTCATTCATTCATCTACTGATGCACATGGAACTGTTTCTATTTATGTCTAGTACAAGCAACACTGTTGCAGGCATCTGTACACATTCTTTTCTGTGGACATATACTGGCAGACTTCTGGGGAAAATACGCAGGATTGGAACAGGTGGACCACAAGGTATTTAACATCTTATTTTTTAATACTGTATTATTATTTAGTTATTTTTGTCTATTTGAGACAGGGTCTCCCTGTAACCTCAGCTGGCCTGGAACTTGCTATGTAGAGCAGGCTAACTTTTAACTCACAGAGATCCACCTACCTCTGCCTGCCTCCACAGTGCTGGGATTAAAGGAGTGCGCCACCACACCCAGCTCAATATATATTTTTATGTTGTATGAGTGTATTGCCTGTGTGTAAGTGTACCCATGTTGTGCAATACCCACAGAGGTCAAATCCCCTGGAACTGGAGTTACAGCTGATTGTTAGCCACCATGTGGGTGCTGGGAATCAAACCTAGGTCCTCTGCAAAAGCAGCCAGTGCTCTTAATCACTGAGCCATCTCTCCAGTCCCCATGATATTTAACATTTTAAGAAACTACCAGTAGAGTCTCACCTGTCCGATGTTGTTAGGAACATGTGGTACATGCAACATGTCACAGATGAACCATTTCTAACAATGTGCAGGGTATTCCGTGGTCCGTTTGATGCACGTTTCCCCAGTAACTAATGGCACTGGATAACTGTTGTATACTTTTGTTTACATTTTTTGCCTGTATTTTTATTGCATTGTGTTTTTTCTTTGCTGTTTGAGACAGGGTCTCTCTGCAGACCCAGCTGCTCTGGAACTCCCTATGTAGATCATGCTGGCCTCAATCTTACAGAGATCTGCCTGCCTCTGCCTCCCCAGTACTAGGATAAAGGCATGTGCCACCACACTGGGCTATTGGGATCTATTTTTACCATTGAAATTTTGAACTATAAAGACAGAAGGCCAGTGCTCTTAACTGCTGAGCCATCTCTAAAGCCCTATGTGATTATATCTTTAAAGTATCTTCCAAATTAATGTTCAAGTATATTGTATTTTAATGCTACTATAAACGGTCCTGCTTTTATTTCAGTTTCTGATTGTTACCATACAGAAAGGAAATTGATTTGTGTATATTGTTCCTGTATCTTTTGTCTAAAGGGCAGCTGAAAGTACACAGCTAAAGATTAGTTCTAGAGGAACACTGACAGAGGCCTATAGGGCAGGATATTTTGCCAACATGGCTCAAATCCTTCTACAGAAAACTTTACATGAATATTGGGTGAGGAGGCCATGTTTAGGAAAAGAGAAATATCTTAGCTGTCAGCATGTGGTACTCACATTAATAATCATCTGTGTAGTTTTGGAGTTTTAGAGTAGCCAAGATGCAGAATCAGCCTAAATGCTCACTGAGATGAATAGAGAAGGAAAATGTGATATGCACACAATGGAGTACTGTCTAGCCACCAAGACGAAATCCTGTCAATCTCAACAGCGTGGATTACGTCAGAGGACATTACAGTAAGCAAAATAAACCAGGTGGAGAAAGACAAATACTCCACGGTCCTATCACCCTGTGGAATCTATAAAGCCAAACCCTTAGAAGTAGATTGTAAAATGGTGGTTACTGGAAGGGGACTGCGAGTGATAGAGGCAATCATCAGGGTGTAGAAAATTACAGCTAGACATGAGGGACAAGCTGGTGTCCTGCATCACACTGGGGAGACCATAGTTAACATACTATTGTATGCATTTCAAAATAATGGAAGAGGATTCCAGATGTTACCACTCAGTTGTGACCAATGTTTAGGGTGGATATGTCAGCTACTCTCATTTGATCATACACAATGGATACATGTGTGGAGACATCACCCTGTCTCCCATGGACATGCATAATTACTATGTCAGTTAAAACCAAAATAAAAAATTTTTAAAAGAGAAAACCACAGGACTGGAGAGACAGCTCAGATGTTAAGAACACTTATCTCTCCCTGAGGACCTGAGTTTGATTCCCGGTGCCCACACAGCAACTAGGAACCATTGATAACTCTAGTTCTAGGGGATCCATACACTCTCGTTTCTGCAGACACTCCATACATATGGTGCACTTATATACATGCAGGCAAAACACCCATACACAGAAAATAAATATTCTTTTAAAATTACTTACTTTGCTGTGTCATCTAATTTAGGTGCCTGAAGTTGGGCTGATGGTTCTTGTACAACTGAAGGGTACTCATGTTTTGAAGTAACTTCTAATGACAAAAAGTTAAAAAGTAAAATAATGTAAGGATCTTGAGTGAACATTTAAACAGACCACTCACTGATGATGGAGGAAACACTGAACCTTATTGGGGATTATCCATTTTCAATTTCATAAATGAACGATCTGCTCTGTTTGCTACAATAAAATAAAGTTACTATGGTACCAAGGAAGCTTCTGTCTCCAGAGTCTTTTGGAACCACTTTCACCTCTGAAGAAAAGCATCCTAACTGAACACAATTTGGATCCTAATCACTCAGTTGTTCCAAAACCTTCACATCCATATCATAAGTAAAGACTCACCACTGTCAAAGACAACCACAGACTGTCACAGGTATAGAGGAAGCCCATAGGAATGCACCCAGCAGCATCAGTACTGTTGGATAAGAGTATGACTTCCCAAGCAGACTATGTAAGAAGTGATAATGTATTTGGACAACTCTGGCTGTTAAACGTAAAAGTCTTAACACCAAAACCAAACTTCTCCACAGTATATTCATATAAGAAAATGAGGAATGGAACAGATGCCTAAATGTGCACAGAGGTGCTCTTACTGCAGTCTTTTCTAATTATTTTTAACTCAAAACTGTGCATATTTGTGATCTACCATGTAAGGTTGAAATTTAACTCAGACTAAACATATCTCAAGCATTTATCATTTCTTTATAGGAAAAGTATTCCAAACCCTTTCTTCTGGCTTTACTGTTGTCCGGAGTCATCCTGCTGTGAAACAGCACACCAGGCCTTCCCGCTCCCATCAAGCTATAACTTAGTTCCCATCTTTAAGTCCAAGAAGGTCATAGCTAAGAACTAACTGCTGTCTACAGTAAGGGACACAAAACCCCAGGTCAGCAGTATGAATGGATGTGTCCAAGTGTCCCCAGCTGGTGAGGGAAACCACTTCTAACCCCCAACATTAGGCTCCTTCCCCCACATTAGTTTGCTGACAATTCTTAGGCAGTGGTCATCTTCAGGGCCTGCGAACCCCAAGGTGGTGGCTTCTTCTGCCTGCCTTATGTACATTAAGAACATTTAAAACAACAATATCGCCACCTTGTGGTGAGATCTGGTAGTGAGGTTGTGCCTAAAGCTCAGTAAGAAAGCTATCAGGGCTTGGAAAGAAATTTAAGAGACTGGGGGCCGGGATGGGGGGGGCGAGACCCTGCAGAGTCTGCCTCAGGCCACTCCCAGCACCTGTCCTTCGTCACTGTCAACTGACTCCAAAGAGACCTTTAGCAGTTAGAGAGAGATTTTCCGCCACGATCTTCCTCCACGTACTGCTGTGAAGCACCTCTTCATTGCCAGGACTCTATGGGGACTTCAGAGTCAGAACTCTGCTAGCTCCCAGGGTACCTGTTTCTCTTTCGTGGCCACTCGGAGGAATCTCACCATCTCCTTTTTCAAACTCATGGAAATGTTCAGAGATTCCCAACAGATGAGGTATCTGAAATGAAAACCAAAGTCCCATAACTTTTCAATACAACAGTCTCTTTAAAAAAAAAAAAGAAATAAGGAAAATTTAAAGCTTAGCACACAGCACATTAATAAATCAGGAGAAATAAGTTTCCTATTTAACCCTCTTTGCATGTGGCTGTTTCTGGACCACAATGCCCCTCCCCTCTCTCCTGGGGTCAGCTGTACCTATTTGTTTGTAACCACACTCTCCTGGTCTTGGTGAATCTGCTATGGCTTAAACGTGCTCCCAAAATTTTGCTGGAAAACTTATCCCCAGTAGTGTTAAAGGTGGGATGTTTAGAAGGATTCATTAAAACTCTGCCATTGTGACTAGATGGATCTGTTCATGAATAGATGGATCATTCCGGAAGGCCCTGTTATTAATTACAGTGAGTTGCCTCTAGCACACTTGATCTTCTTGCCTTGTAATGTTAAAATGTAGCCCGACACCCTCGCCAGAAGCCAAGCAGATGTCAGTACCAAGCTCTGGGACCTGCAGTCTCCAGAGCTCAACTGTGAGTTAGACAAACTTTCCTTTATCAGCTATCCAGTCTGTCAGGCAGTTATAGCAACAGAAAATAGACCAAAGTTCAACAAAACAAACAGAAAAACACAGTGTCTTCTCCTTTCTGTGGCCGCAGTGAGTCTGAGCCCTCAGTGTGAGTCTGGAGGATCCTCCATTCCCACCTCTCCTCATAGGGGCTTCAAATTCCAGAAGCCGTAGCTGAGTCCCAGGCAGACTCCAGCTCTTACATCAAAAACATGCTATTCGCTTTGTGAAATGTAGAAATGCATGTGCTCTGATGGTCTTTCTAAGCAAGGCAAACTGGCACGCCAGGCCAGCTCATCACGTCACATGACAGAGACTTCATTCATCCACTCTCCTTGGCTCCACCCTCCCCCTCTTCCTTTCATAGGGTCTTTGAAAACTATATTATTACCTAGAAATGCCTTAATACACAACTCCAAACAAAGGGAAACAGCCCAAGGATTCCTCCCCCCTTCCCCTCCCTCCCTCCCCCCCACTCTTGACCTCCTCTGACCTTCTCATTCAGTCCTTATTGTTCATTACCACACAGTCTTTTAAAATCACAAATTTCTTTGCCTTTTCTTCTCTCTGCATAGAAAACTGCCCTTATACACACACCTGAAGCATTAGGGAGGAGGAGAGGGGAGAGAGACCATAACATCCCAGAACTTCTCCCAGGAAAGACCAGTATAGAAAAAGTTGGCAAGTTCCCTAGCATGCAGGCAGGAAGTGCCAAGAAGCTGGAAGGGTTTCCTCGGGTCTCCAAGGAGGAGCCTGGTGAGGACGTGATGCGTCCCAGACAAACTTCATGTCCACAATGGTGTAATAAAGCTGATTTCAAGGCTAAAACAGTACTTATGCCTCATATATTTAAGATAACACATGAAGAAGGTTAGCATTTGAATATACAATGTTTGAGTCTTCTGTGTGAGAAAAACGCACATAAAAATCCAACACGGAGATTGGAGACATGAAGCCACATTTTTAAATGATGAAAGAAATGAGATCTGTCACCTGTTTGCCCTCTCCTAAAGCTCCAGTGGCAGCTTGCAATATGCTGAGTTGTGAATCAAAGTGGATTTCTATCCTCGTGGCTTCTTTCTGGTTGACGACAACAGGCTGCTGCAGTTGAATGACAAGCATCTTCATCCTGTCATTTTCTAACAGAAGACACACCACACCTTGCCCATCAGTAGAGAAAGTTTTCATTTGAAAATGCTATGCTCTTAAATAGCTGGGCCAATTTATTTGTCAATTGTTCAGAATTTTTTTTTGCAATAAGAAGCTGAAAATAATCAAATCAGTTTGGGGGCTGGAGAGATGACTCCCCAGTGAAGAACACTGGCTGCTCTTGCAGAGGCTTCAGGTTCGAATCCTAGCACCCACATGGCCCCAAACAGCCATCTTTAACTTCTGTTCCTCTTCTGACCTCTGTGGGCATTGCATGGCACAGATACACATACAGACATGCAGGCAATACACTCCTATGCACAAAAAAATTAATTAAATTTAAAGAAATCAAATCAGTTTGAAATTTTTATTTACATATACACCTAATACATGGCTAAGAGGCTGATCATCCAAAAACATGAAGTTTCTTGCTTTACTACTAAAGAAATGGAGATAGAGATACTTTTTTATGACACAATTCTATGTGTTTATATGAATATTTCTGTTTATACAACAGATACTTTAGTTTCAAATATACTAAGCACTATTCTCTCTCTCTCTCTCTGAAGTCTCACATATTCCTAAAATTCACAATTGCCAATGTCCATTTTAGTAGACTCATCTTAAAGAGAAGAAATGGAAACCCCGTGCCAGGCAGGCTGGGTCTCAAAGACCCCCTTTCACAGCATCACAGACAAAGAGCAATGGGTTTTAAAACAGAAAATAACTATAATCAAAATTCACAGTCTCCAAGAATAAGCCACAATAGGCACAAAGTAGGTAGAAGCCAGAGAGAAAAGGAGTCCATGAAAAAGTAGACACAGCTGAGAGCCACAAACCAAGGAGGAGGAAAGCCAGACTACATCTGTGCTGCCCCGAACAGCAGGAGGCTTAAAACCACAGGCTAATACAAACTGCCACCACTTACCAGCTCAGCACCTCATCAGACTGTAAAGACTTCGCATCAACAAGAAGAACATCCAATAGCACATCGTTTTATAGGAATTACATGTTGCTATCTTTCATCAAGTCAGTTAAGTATGTGATTGAAAGGAATCCAATTTTGACTTAATGTGACTAATAGAACATTTAAAATGCACACATGATCACAATCTGTCCAAGAGTTAACTAAACACAGACCACAGACATCTGCAAAAATAACAGTCAGCACTCCACAGGAGGTAGTTTAAAATTATCATCTTACCCAAGATGCTGAAGTTAGCCACTGCTTCCTTCAGAAGTCTTACTGGCTCCCACAGAGCACTCTGAGGAAAGAAAAGAGATGAAATTCATGGATGTCTAACACATACTTACACAGCTTCTAAATGCCTAAGCCCACTCGGGAATGAATCTCGGTTACCTCAATGTTATCTATATAAAAAGTCACGCTCTGACTGCCTAAGTTGAAATCAATCCAAAATTCCTCTAACGCTTCATCTGCTGGTTTTCTCATCTGTAAGAGAATTTCTGCATAAGTTATACACAGAAAAATCATGTCAATGGGTACAATTTACCAACTGAGCTGTCTCTCGAGCCCTGATTGTTCCATGTGGTATCATGGAGTACTCGGGAAGTCTGGAATTTGGGAGCATTTCAGATTCTTGGATTAGGGTGACTTTTATACACAAAGCTTCCTTGTTTTGTGTGTGTGTGTGTGTGTGTGTGTGTGTGTGTGTGTGTGTGTTTGAGAAACACTCTCCTTGCATCCTTGTAGTTCTAGATGGCCTGGAACTCCCTATGTAAAAGCAACTTATGTTCCTGGAACAGTACTACCCCAAGCCTCTTATTACCTAAATCATATATGTAAATCAGGAAGAGGGCCTCAATCTTACACAGTCAAGTCATTTCCAATGAGATCTTCTGTCCTCAACACATTTGATAGATACTCAGATGTGTCAGATGACTCTACCTACACAGTTTTTTTTCTGCTGAAAATCATGGGGAGGAAAACCAGTCCTGTACGGAAGTGGGGAAAACCACACTGACTAGACATGGAAACTTCTATAAAAAGAGATATTGTGATCAAACGTAAGTGGCAATTTGTTGTCCAACGTAACAAAGCACAAACTATCTAAGACTTGAAGACCTCAAATTCCTTTTGTTTCCATTACTAGAATTAGATACATATTTATAATAAAAGCAGAGAAGAGAAAAGATTCAAACTGCATGGCATTTACAGAAACAGCAAACTTCTTCTGTCCAAATTCACAGAGGTGTGCGCATAGGCTTCCCTAGCCAGGCTGTGGCTCCTCCCTGAGTTTTCTAGACAAACACCAGGAAGTATAGGCATTGCTCGTCTGAAATAATGGAGATCCAAGCACTTCTGATTTTGGAATGTACGCAGGTACACAGGGAATGATCTTAGGGATAGGAACAAAACTTGCAGTCATCTCCTAAAGGGAATTTCCTTTAATAGTTCATACTGGAAATGCATTCCGGTTTTGACATGGTCTGCACTTATACCCTGTTCACTTCAAATGAAGCCAGGTATGCTAGTATCATGATTTTATATTTACTGCGTGTGTGCACATCATGGCACTCATGTGGCGGTCTGAGAACAAACCTGCGAGTCAGTTTTCTCCTTTATCATTGTAGGTCCTGGGGACTGAACTCTGGTCATGAACCTTGGTGGCAAGTGCCTTGACCTGCTGAGCCATCTCATGAGCCAATGGGATTTTTTGCCCTTTGTGTGCGTTCATGGGTGCATGTCGGTGGTGTGTACGCACGTGTGTGTACATATGTGTGAGGAAGCCAGAGGACAACCTTGGGTGTTGCTCTTCAGTGCCGTCCACCATGATATTTCTCACATAGGTCCAGTGACCTGCAGAGATCCACCTGTCCCACTCCCCAGGGCTGGGATCACAAGTGGGTGCTACCACACTAGGCTTTTCTAAAACCCTGAGTTCTAGGAGCTCAAACTCATATCTTCATGCTTGTGAAGCAAGCACCTTACCCACTGAGCTATCTCTCAAGCCTTGATTTTTCTGTATGGTATCATGGAGCATTCAGGAAGTGTGGAATTTGGGAGCTTTTCAGGTTTTTGGATTAGGGATGACTTTTATACACAAAACTTTTTTTAAGACAAGGTCTCTCTATAAATGTAGCTGGCCTGGAATTGGCTATGTAGACCAGGCTGGCCTCATCTCACAATGATCCCCCTACCTCTGCCTCCTGAGTCCTGACATTAAAGGCATGTGCCACCACACCCAGCTACACAAAGCTTTTATTCCTCCATCAATGGAGCAAATATCAGACTTACTATTCTCCAACCTACTTTCCTAATGAATAGTATTGCTTAGACATCTTTCTTCTCCACCATATAAGACTATTATAATAACTATAGAGCTAGACAGAAGGTTTACCCACAACACATACCACTAAAAGCGAGCACAAGGGCAAGTGTAAGACCCATGACTGAAGCTGTTGGAAACTTGGAAGCCCTGGGAAGACGTACCTCACAAAGAATGGAATCCTCAGATAGCCAGAGAAAAAGCAGAAGACATTGGAAGGCAAGTATTCATCCACCAAAATCTGCCATAGACAGAAGGAGCTTGTGATGTACCCTAAGTTGAAAGCTCAGCTCCAGAAGCCATGAAAAAGAGTTCTGAACCCACAACAAAGAAATGATTAATGAAAACATTTGGGAATCTTGACTGAGTCAAGATTCTGAGATAAATCTGAGTATCTTATATGACAGCTGAGAGGCTATTGGTTAGAGCTCTTTTACACGAAGGGATTTGTTCTTCTAGAAATCAGAGAAGAGAGGAAAAAAAAGATGGTCAGTCTTGGACTACAAAGTACAAGGTAGAATGAAAGATAGAAGACATGCCTGGTATCCCAGAGCATTTGTGCTCCGACAGAACTTCATACAATGACAGTGTCTGCTATAAAGTACGAGGTACAAAGAGAGAGTTGAACCCAGCTGCTAGGAAAAGAGGGACAGCATCAACTAGAAGGAAAAAAAAACAAGATCCTGACCCTGTTCTCTCCAGTTCAAACATGAATGATGTTACCTATGCCTACTTAAAATGAAGCAAGGGTCTTGTACTCGTGTAGTCTGAACTCTGAAGTCTCCTTTTCAACCACAGATCCCTTAAACCTCCTGGAAATGCATCCTGGTTATGACATGGGCTAATCAGTTTGAAGGCTGAGAAGGAGTTAGCAGCCTTTTGTAAAGGGCTCCTTTGTGTGGTAGTACCTGAGGAACAGCACTTATGGTTTTCTTCTGCCCTCTACATGCAAGCACACACACATGCACAAACACACCTGAACACAAGCACACACACAGATAAGTCAATGGTCCCTTAGAGCGCTGACAGCACAGGTCTGACCTAACTATGTAGATGTAGCTGCAGGCTTCATTCCATACCAACCTTAGGGGCCCTGAGAGAAACATACCTCATGCGTGTCAGCAAAAGCAGCAACACATGGAAACGAACAGACCCTGCAAAACACCTCACAGTTAAACAAAATGGCCCAGATGTCCATGACAAGGTTGAGCAAGTCCAGCATGCCGGGAAGTCTGCTATGCACACTATAGCAAACGGTTTCAATCCTGCATACAGCAGCCTAGTCTGGGTAGATGTCATTTCTCCAATAGGCAGTTTACAAGCCAGATTTATGAGGGCTCATTTCAAAGAAATTGGCCAGATTTCTAAAGAATGGAGTGAATTTAGAAAAGATCATCTTACCAAAGACTTACCTGTTCATAACATGCCTATCTCCAGAGACCCTGAGTTTTTATAAAATTATTCTTTAGAAAGTCTATAAATTCTCTGGGTGACAAGATGGCTCAGTGGGTAATGGCTTGTTACCAAGCCTGGCTATCTGAGTTCAATCCCTGGGGTTTGCTTGGTAGAAGGAAAGAACTCCCAAATGATCTCCACATGTTCATATTCATTTCTCTCTCTCTCTAATAAATGTAATTTAACATTTTTAAAGAGAAAATAAAAAATAAAATCAATAAATTCTCCAAAGAAAATATGAAAAATATGCCATCATATGGAGGAGGGGCTCAGGGCCCCACCCTTCATTACTAAACTATTTCCTATGGTAGATTCAGGTAGTTGTGCGCCCACTGCTGACACTACCAGGTTCCAATGCCTAGTCCCAAACTAATGGTCACACGGGTAAGCTAAATGGGTCACAGCACAAAACCCAATCATGAATCTAGGAAAGAGTCAGGTAGGGAGAAGGGAGGGAACAGGGTTAGGAGGAAGATAAGTGAGGTTTAGGGGAGACAGTAACCAGAATGCACTACATACATGTATGACATAGTCACAGAACTTAATAATAATAAAGTCATAAACACAGCCTAAAGACAGAGAACTTTTAAACACCATCAGACCCTAGGAAGAAAGAATCTGATCTCCCCCCACCCCCGCTACAGATTTTGGTGTTTTGGTTTTTGTTTTAGGGTTTGCTTTTTAAATATTTATTATTTTTATTTCATGTGCATGAGTGTATTGCTTGCATGTGTGTAAATGCACCCGTGTCATGCAGTGCCTGTGGAGGTCAGAAGAGGGTGTTGGATTCCCCTGGAACTGAAATTGTAGACACTTATTAGCCACCATATGGGAGTTGTGAATCAAATCCAGGTCTTCTGTAAGAGCAGCCAGTGCTCTTAATCACTGAGTCATCTCTCAAGCCCCAGGTTTTGTTTTTTTGAAACAGAATCTTGAACTCATGATCCACCTGCCTCAGCAGGAGGTAAAATAAGTAACAGGACTTGTGGTATGAGCCACCACACCAGGTTCTTCCTGGGTTTCTAATTGATAAGAAGCTGACCTACGTTCCCTTTTAAAATTAAAATGATCTAGATATTACTCTAAAATATCAGACAATTCAGAATATAATTAGTCATTTAAATAATTCCCAAAGACATCTCTTACCTTCTCTGGTCACCAAGTCTATTGTTCAAGAGATTGAGAAATTGCCGACAGTCCTTAAAATAAGTAACACAGATTTTTATTTTAAAGCACAATATCTTGACCACTATCCTAACTGGCATAGATAGAGGCTCGTGTTTGCTTCTAAGCACTCAGGAGCCAACAATATCTCAAAGCTTCATAGGATGCACTTCTTTATGCTAACGATGCTTTTTGCCATGGCACTAGCATGCTTCTTGAAGGAACCACCCCCCAAGTATCATCTATTCCACTCAAGAATTTTTACATCTTCAAAAGCTATATTTATCTGGGCAAGGAGCAAGCTGCCAACCTAAACTCCAGTATTTGCTAACCCGTCTGCCCTCCCTGACAGCTGCCCAGCACAAGTCATATAACCTATCAACTTTGAGTTCATATGGATGGACATATTTCCCATGCCACTCCTTTGGCATATGTTCAAAGAGTAACAACTGCTTTGGGGATTTCTTAAACAACAGTCCTCAGGACACAGAATGTGTTATCCTGACATATTAATGGCAAAGAGACACAGGTCCAAGTTTGTCTTTGCTTTTGTTTCCAAGAACTGGCTGATGTGATCAAATGTTGTTTAGACTTTTTATCTTTATTCAACCCTAAATAGACAGGAGCAGTGTAAGCCTTTCATCAAAAAGCAGTTTGATTAAGAAGCTGATGGCTAGGTGGGGGTTAGGAGAATGATTCTGGAAACAAGATAATTACTCTGTTTTCACCAAGTCTTTCTGCAGATGAGGGAGTGTCTAATTGCCCACATCATCCTAGGCACACTTAGTTTCTTTCACTGGATTCTCTACATTAAAATTTTTTTTTATTATTTTTATTTTATGTGTATGAGTGTATTGCCTGTTCATACATTAAGTGCACCCATGTTGTGCAGTGCCCATAAAGGTCAGAAGAGGGCATCAAATCTCCTAGAACTGGAGATATGGACAGTTATTAGCTGCCATGTGGGTGCTGAGACCTGAACCCAGGTCCTCATCAAGAGCAGCCAGTGCTCTTAAATGTTGAGCTATCTCTCCAGTCCCAAGTTCTCTACATTTCAAGATGGAATGCAGTCCCAACTTGCAGATCAAACACTCAGATATCACCAGTCCAGACCTTGTCTAAATGCAAACATCACCTAAGTTGGGGAGGTAAGGGTCGACCTTGAGGTAAAACTTAAACTCAAGTTGGCCAAAAGCCCCCATCTCATGATCTTTCCATTTGGACTATACTTTATCCTGGCTAAACCTCTTCTGTGTACGTCAGACCTAGAGTCTAAGATAAATAACCCAAAGGTTCAAATTTAATACAATCTGAGTTGTGCAATGATCCTGCCTACACAACAGTTTTGGTTAAATGAACAGTTACTACAAATTTTACCTCTTCCTTCGAATCTAATCCTGATTAAAGGATCTTTTAAAAAGAATAGAGAAAACACATTAGCAATTCTAAGGGGAAGGCAGATATATAACAAAGCCAGGGCTATTTCTGTGTTATAGCAAGCTCAGATTGCACAAAAAGACACTGCAAACCCCCTGCCTCCAAACTGCAGCAGCGGGATGGCTTACAGCATGACCCTCTATGATATTCCTCACCCTCACCACTGGAGCACAGAGGCCAATGCCAGCCAGCATTAAGGCTGCTCTCTGCAAGGACATTCTCTTTCTCCTCTGATTTAATCCCTCCTCTTCAAGGGCCATTTGAAATCTCTACCCACTCCGATCCATCCAATTTACATAGTTCTGTCTCCAGGCTCAGTTCCCTTTAAAAAAGTCCTATATGAGTCCTATATGAATCCTCCTACGTGCCCTGCAAACATTCTGCTCATGTTACCTTCAAATTGTTTCACCGATATGGAAAACAAAGTTTAGGGCTAGGAACCTAATCATACCTAAGAAACAAGGGGCTGGAGAGAGGGCTATATTGCTAAGAGCCGGTACTGCACGTGCACAGGATTCATGCTGGGTTCTCAGCACCCATGTCAGGCAGTCCACAACCACCTGTAACTCCAGTTCCAAGGAATCTGGTGCCCTCTTCTGAGAAATGAAATTCTCTCCCACCCTAACGCCAGGAAAGTATTGAGAGGATCTTCAATCAATGCTGACCCAGCAGAGATGCTCATGACCGGAAATCTCACCGTCTCAAATTCCCGATTCCGAATTTCTTTGAAAGCTTCAGCTAGGACCTCATCACCGAACCACTGAAGGACAAGGTCTTCCCTCGATGATATAGTTGTCATCCGACACAATGCCTCTGATATAGCTACCTGCTGGTTATAATCTAGAGATTTCAAACACAGCAGACAAGTAAAAAGCAAATGACAAGTTTCAAAGTCAGCACCTAAGACTAACATTAAGTCACTCAATGGAAGTTGCTCTCTGGAGTAATTACCATCATCTGAATTATACTTAGGGACTGCTAGAAGAAAAATCCAAGTAAATTTCACATAAACAAAATTCTTAAAATATAGATTTATTTTTACGTTGTGGGTGTGAGTGTATTGCCTGCATGTACGTAAGCCGTGCAGTGGCCACAGAGGTCAGAGGAGGATATCTGATCTCCTGGGAACTGGAGTTATGGATGGTTGTTAGCTGCCAAGTGGATTCTGGGATTTGAACCCAGGTCTTCTGAAAGAACAGCCAGTGCTCTTAGATATTGATCCATCTCTCCAGGCCCTAAAATATAAATTTCTGAGTGCTGTGGATACTGTCCAGTGGTAGAGTACCTTCCTCCTATGTGCAGGGCACTGCGTTCAATCCCTGGTGCTGTGAAAAGTATTTACCTATCTATTTATATAAATATAGTTATATAGCTATGGTTACATACACTTTTGGTTTTATATTTTAGATGTATTAAAATATATCAGTTTTAATTTTTTCTGCCACAAAAATAAAATCCCATTAAATCTACAATATTTCACAGCAGTTAAACTACATGTTCAAATCTCAATTTTTATGATGTGGGGTCTCATGTAGCCCAACCTGGTCTTGAACACACAGCCAAGGATGACCATAAACTTCTGATTTTCCTGTCTCCGCCTCCCAAGTGCTGGGCTGACAGGCATGTACCACCACATCTGGTTTATGTGCTGCTCAGGGCCAAACCCAGGGCCTGGTGTATGCTAGGCAAGCACTTTGCCAACTGAGCCACATCCTTAGCCCAGATCACAAATAATAACTGTAAAGGCAAAAACGGTATTGTCATCAGATAAGATTTATAAGCTATGTATATGCTTTTTAAATCTACAAGGTGACACAATATATATAGACAAGACAGAAATATGTTTAGGAATAGGAATAGAAAAACAGATCTGAGTCAAAGAGGGGAAGGGAATTGGGCACATGGACATGGGGAACTTTATCTGTAACTTTATTTCTTTCATTTAAAAGAATTTTATTTGAAGCAGATGCAGGAAAATATTAAAATGTGATGGAACCGGACGGTGTCTCTTGATTCCTTATGATCTGAGCAGTCCAAATTTTCTTAAAATTCAAAATAAAATCTTAGTTCCTATTTTCCAATTAACATAATTTATGCCTCGTGGTTCCAACATTCTCATAAAATTCCCAGTGTCCAATATTTAATATTCTAAGTATTTAAAATTCTAAACACCTCTTACCGCCCACAGTCAAGATCGTCCTTGCAAATTCTTTCCTGAAACATTTATATAAATTAAACTTTATTAAGATGAACATCAAGAGACAAAAACCTAACTAAAGTCATAAATTTTTAAACCAAGAAATACATATTTCAGATGATTTTAATTCAGTATCAGAATTTCCACAGCATACATAATACCTTCATATGAAAAATTTGCTCAGGTTTGTGTATTAGTGATCAATATTCAATTTTTAAAAGGTTAGAAGTGTTATATTTTTGAGGTCCCATTGTCCCTTTCTTAAAGCGAATCTACTTTGGTGGGCTCTGGGGGTTCACTAAATTACCTTATAGTCATTCAGTTTCTAATAAATGTATTGATCTGAATTTGTTACAATTAAATAAAAGCCTTAAAACAGTTCCACTGAGATGTTTCAAGTTTCTTAAGGTTTCTTGGGATTTCCGTGGGGGAATTTTTTTTTTTTTTGAGACAGGGCTTTACTATTAGCCCTTACTGATCTAGAACTTGCTGTGTGGACCAGGCTGACCTCACACTCTCAGCAAGTTTCTTGCCTCTGCCTCCCCTGTGTTAGATTTACAGGCATGTGCCACACAGCTCATCCTGTCACAGGGCTTTATACCGGAAGGAACCAAGAACGTCAGGTCTGTGCCTCTCCGGTGACATGTTTGTTCCGATCTTAACTTGATCAGTTTAGATACATATGGAAGTAAGCTATTACATTACTCGCCCATCTTAGGTTTCTCTTTTATATTCATTTTAGAATATCAACTAAATTTTCAATACAAGTAATTTTTCCTCCTTACATTTGAAAATCTCTTTTCTTTTTTTGGGGGCGGGGGCTGAGATCAAATCTAGTACTGCTTCCTGCATGCCAGGCTGGTGCTACACTGGTCTGTGCCCACAGTCCTTGGTGCTTTGAAACAGTTTCATTATTTAGCTCAGGGTGGCCTTAAATGAATGATTCTCTTGCCTCAGCTTCCTAAGTGTCCACAGTTGTAGCTGTACATCACCACACTTGGCAAAAATCCGTTTTAAAGAAACCTTGAGGGGTTGTGGAGACAGCCAATTGGTAAAGTACATACCTTGCAAGCATGAGGATCTGAGTTCTATCTACAGAACCCACTTAAAAAAAAAATCCAGGTGTGGTGACATACACATGTAATCCCAGACAGTCACATTCCTGGGCTAAATAGCCAGCCAGCCTAGTGTACTTAACAAGTTTCATGCTAGGGAACTATTTTTTTAAGTATATAATGATACCCAAGGAACATCCTCCAGCCTCCAGATGCATGTGCACACACAAGTACACACACACACACACACAAAAGAAGCCTTATAGTCATTCAGTTTCTAATAAAGGTATCGATCTGAATTTGCTACAATTAAATAAAAGCCTTAAAACAGTTCCACTGAGAATTCTACTTAATTCTATGCCAGTAGATCTTATCTTTAAAGTCCATAACATTCCAGAATTTCTAAAAACATGGTACTATGACCACAGGATGAGTTTGAAAACAGGAAGAAGCAACAAGTCTGCTGCTCTCCAAATCTGCATGTTCCACTAAGAGCCGTGATTACAATATACTCAAGGATTCTTGTTTTTAGAAACAATTCAGTCAAAAGCCACATCCAACAAAGACTGATGCACTGGACTGCAGTGAGTTCCTGCTTGGCAAGCAATGCTTCCAGGCTCTGAAGAGGGCACACACTCTGCTCATGACCACATGGCACAGGAATGGTCACTGTCATCAAGATGTCCTCCTTGCTCACTAAGGGTTCTCATAGACAAGTGTTCAGATTTAAATTTCAAAACAGGTAACAATTGTTTTTCCTTTACTTTGTCATAGATTAACCCCTTACCTTCAAATGTGACATTCTAAACTCTATGCAACCCTAACTGGGCCACTAAAACAAAACAAAAAAACCTTCCATCACTGAAAGGAAGTATTAAGTTCGTGTCCTCCAGTTTTGTTGATAACTGCTCATCTCAGACCTCTGTTTTCCAGGTACTAATCACTTTAAACAGATTTCCAGGCTTAACCTTGATAACGACTCCCCAACAGGTTTTACAGTTCACTTCATTTTGCAGGCAAACTGAGGTACAATGAGGTTCAGGCTGTGTTCACGAGTAGCAATTTCTAAAGCAGGACCTGAGGCTGAGCAGCCTGACTCTGGGAGCTGTCCCCTGACTTTGAGTTACCAATGGAGTTCCATTTGTATAATGGATCAGTTGAGAAGGCATTTTGGCCCACAAATTCAATGCATAAGGCAAAACAAAGCAAAAACCTTGTGCTACTAAGAATAAAGAGCCTAGTGAAGTCTGCCCTTGTGTCCTCTGTCCAGTGCTGCCTACGGGCAGGGCCACCCATGGGCAGGTGGTGCTGTGTTGTGTAAGAAAACAGACTGAGCATGGGCCAGGGGAACAAGCCAGTGAGCAGCGTTCTTCATGGTCTGTTCTTCAGTTCCTGCTTCCAGGTTCCTGCCCTGAGTTCCTACCTTGGGTTCCCTTTGTGATAAACCTGGGAGATGTGAGTCAAATAAACCCTTTCCTCTACGAGTTTGGTATTGGTCAGAGTGTTTTGTTGCAGTAAAATCAAACTAGCTGAAGTAAAACTTTTACTTTTGCTTTACTGGAATGTAGTGGTTTGAATGAGAACGTCCCCCATAGGCTCTAAGTATTTGGATGTTTTTTCTCCAGTTGTTGGTGCTGTTTTGGGAGGTCTTAGAAGATGTGGCCATGCTGGAGGAATCACATCACTAGAGGTGGGCTTAGAGAGTTCTTAAGCCTAGATGCATCTCTAGTCGCTCTCTGCTTCCTGTGCCTGCTTGAAGATGTGAGTGCTTAGCTTCTGTGTCTACTCTAGCCACCTCTGCCACCATGCAGCCTGTCATGATGGACGCTTGCCCCCTTTGTAAACTAAATAAACTCTTCCTTTTATAAGTTCCCTTGGTCAGTGTTTCTATCATAGCAACAGAAAAGTAACTAATACACCTAGTATACCCCAAGACACTCACTGAAGGAGGAATAACAGAGGAATGCTGAAGACAAAGACCAGTACAGAGAGATCTGGGCCTTACATCATCATGTTATTGAGTGTAAGTTCACTTACATAAGACAGCACACACCCTCCGCCAAGGAGAGCCTTTGTCTCTCTTCCCGAGGTGCAGCATCCAAAATGCAGTTCAAAGTACTGAGAGCCTGTTTGGAATTGGAGCAGGTGGTCACGAAAAGAAAAGAAATGAAAACTTATAACCCTCTGAGGTTTTGGAATCACTGTTACCTCATTCCCTTTCACTGTGACTCACCTGCTGCTGAACAGAGTGCTTCAACCTGGCTTCTGTCACCAAGAATCCTAAGTTAAGTAGGAAGGAATCCAGCATCTGAACTGTCCCTGGAAGAGCAGGAATGACTGTGAGGGCAGAGGCCAGGCTACACATAGCCCACTCAAGTCACAGCTGCTCTGGGCCACAAGAGGCTTGTTGACATAGATGCCCACCAAGGACAGGAGCAGCCAGAGCCAAGTAAGCAGGGTATGTGTGACTTCGTGGTGACTGCTGTAACTTGAGCAAAGCCGATTTTCATCAGGAATGAGGAGTGGACCAGGTGCAGCCCAGGTGCATAGATTGTTGCTGTTTCTACATGCCTTATGCACATTTGTATTATATAAAAATTAAAATATCTGAAACTCGGAAGGAGGAACTTTCAAATAAAATGTTGGTCTTCATTAAGCACAGAAACTTCAACAGGAAAAGAAAATAATAGGGTTTTTGACGGTATTTTATGCTTAATGAAATGAGCATTTTATAATTTCATTTATGTGTTTAAGATATTAAGCAAAAATAATAAACACCATACAAAATTTATGGTAAAGTCAGAATATAACATTGAAAGGTTCAGACATATCATTCCAATATGCAAATTATCCATCACATAACATTTTAAAGCCCAGTATAACTCATAGCATTGTAGAAAACTGGGACTGCAGTGATGGTTCGGTGGTTAAGAGCACTTACTGCTCTTGCAGAGGACCCAGAAATTGGTTCCCAAAACCCTATAGAAAGCTAACAACCTTCTGTAACTCCAGTTCCAGGGGATCCAATACTTCTTCCAGTCTCTATGGGCACTACACGCATGGTTCACTTAAATACATACAGTCAACACACACATAAAACGAAAACAAATGAATCACAACCTTTTTAATTGTAGGAAACAAAGCTAGGAAGTATAAAAAAAACCCATCCTCAACTTAAACAAGCCACATTAATAGGGCTAGATGATCTCTGGAAAACAGAAATTTCATGAGAGTTTGTACCCACCAGATTAAACTCAAAGATTCTAACAAAGCCTAACTGTCCAGTGCAAGACTCTGAAGGTCTCTATTTGTCCTGTTTACTAGAAAATGCTAAGTACCACGCTTTCGTTTTGAGAGGAGCAAGAGACCCTGGCAGTACAGGGTGCTATGAAACAGAAGAGGAGAGCTTGGTTAATGAAGAAGTAGCAGAAAAGCCACTTTTGAAAAGTGCTTCAAGAAGCTTAAAAAGTGGATGGGGTAGGCTGGAGATGGCACAGTTGTTAAAAGCATTGGTTGCTCTTAGAGGACCTGCGTTAGGTTCCAAGCAACCACATGACAGCTGATAAATGTCTGTAACTCCAGTTCTAGGGGATCCAACTCAGTTTTCTGGCCTCCTCAGGTACTGCATATAAATGGTGCACTTATGTGCAAGCAGGCAAAACACTCATACACATAAAAGTAAAATAAATCTTTTTTTAAAAACTTAAAGAAACTTTTTTCAAAAGCAAGAAGTATTTGGTTTATTGTCCCAAAACTTAAAAGAGCACAATATTATATGAAATAAATTAAGTTTGCAAGAGCAATCAACAGCAAATTTGCAAGAGAGCAATAATCCAAAATGAAAAGAGACCGTAAGAGAAAAGGTCTGTAATGATCAAAGTCATTGTAAATATTTAAATGAGAGGATTTAATACAAAGGAATAGTTGAAGAGATGAGGAAAAGGTGAGAAGCCAAACTGGGAACAGTAAGGTGGCCCCAGGATTAGCATGAGCAGAATACCACCACCCTCTGTCCCCTGCTCCCCCGCACTGAGGGTCACAGAGGAAAGCAATCCTGCAGGTCCAGGGACGGAAGCCAGTGCTCTGGTGTGGCTAAAACATGTTTCCAGAGGCTCATATGTAGAATGATTGGTATAGGGCACAGGTGGACCTTAGCCAGGTCACCTGCTATGAGGATTAAGGGAGTGGCTCCTGTGGGTGCAGTGCTCCCATCCAGCCCAGTGTGACACCAGCTTCCACCCTGTGTCTGTACAGAACCTACACTGAGATGATCCATCCAGAGACAGAATACTATTGGCCACAGTTGGGAACCACCCCATAGGGGTTGGCTAACCCAACTCATAAAATCCCCTGCACTTCCTTGAATAAACGAGTTTTGCTGCTGCTTGCCTTCTGCATGCTTCTCACTCAGCTCCCAGAGTCTGTGTGTTGACTCCGTGCCTCTCACCGCCTCACGGCGGAGACCCTGCGTCCCACTTGGGCCTGCACCAAGCAGAAGGACCCCAACATATTGGTCTTCAGTTGGTGATGCTATCAGCCTACAAGTGAGTCATGAGGATGCTGAGTTCCTAGCTCAGTGGGTTGCACTAAGAGCAGCAAGGCAGGGAGACCTAGCTGGAGGAAACAGGTCACTGGCCGGCATGAATGCAAGGGTATACCTTGATCCCAGTCCCTTGTTCTCTCTGCTTCCTGGCTACCATATGATGAGCAGTCCTTCTGCCATGCACCTCTAGACTATTCTGCCTCAGCTCAGTCCCAAAGCAATGGAAACAGCTGTCCTTGAAGCAGACAACCTCCCTCCCCAGAACCATAAGCCAAAGCAAACTGTTCTTTCTTTACATTTATTTCTCTCAGGTGTTTTGTCACAGCTACCAAAAAAAAAACACAGCCACCTTATAGAATCTACAACCATAATTGGGTCAGAGTCACGGGATGAAGAAGACATGTCAAGAGAAGGACGGACGGGGAGGAATGTCTCATTTGCTCCCTCCAGCCTTCACCTTTCCTCCACTAGATCCAGCAGGCTGTGAGTTTGCAAGAATGTACACACAAAAATAGCACTTTGCATAGTGTGAAGGATAGACCTGAGAGCAGAGCTAGACCATCACCATCCATAGGGTCTACAGAAAACAAGACTTCAGAATTGGATTCTAGAGGAAGCAGTGAGAGAAGTAAGGCAATACCTTCCAAGAAAAAGTTTGAAAACTATCAAAACGCACCGTGCTTGGGGGATGGGGGAGTAGAAACCGGAAGTGGGAGAGGGGACAGTGCCAGAGATGAGAACCTCCACAAACTGATAAAATATCGAAGAACAGATTCTCCTGAGCTGAAGACTTATTTCAAAATTCACAAACTATGTAAAACAAAGATGTGCGTGTGTGTTCACACTCACAACTTCAATAACACGAGAGAACAAACAGGATTATAATGGGGACAGCATGCAAAGCAAGAATTATATTGAAGAAAAGTCAGAAATACAACCTCAAATGTTCAAAAGTTATGACTGTGTCCCATGTATGCCTAATAATGTTCTTCAAAATACATTAGAGCAGAGAGAGACTGAGGTAGTTAATCTTTACTATCAAGGTCACTGAATTTAGACTCTCCTGAGTGGCACACCTGTTAGTGCCTTTTCAAAGATTACCTAAGGAGCTCTCTTAAGTGGGTGACACCATCCCATGAGCTGGGGGCCAAACAGAATGGAAAAAAGCAAGAGAGTCCACATCCATCTCTCTCTGCTTCTAGTCCACTGAGATGTGCGCAAGCAGCTGCCTCATGCTCCTGCTGTCACAGAACCTTCCCATCATGCATCTCCTGCCATAATGGACTGGATCCCCTCAAACCCTAAGCCAAAATAAACTTCTCATCCCTTAAGTTGCTTCTTCATGGGTATTTAGCCACAGTGATGGAAAAGGTAACTGATACAGAAACAAAGAATAAAGAATTCAAGAACGGGGTCTGGAGAGATGGCTCAGTAAGAGCACTGGCTGCTCTTGCAGAAGACCCTGGTTCGATTCCCAGCACCCATATGGTGGCCACAGTGGACCTAAGCAACAAACATATTGCTGTGGGCTGGACTGTGCCAATGATCACTTCCCAACTCACACACTGAAACAGTCACCCCCATTTGATTATGTTTGAAAGAGCCTTTGAGAAACAACTGGGTTAGGTGAGGTTATAAGGGTAGACCTCAATGACAGGGTCAGCACTGCTCTGAGAAGGGAGACCAGAGGGCTTGCTGGCTCCATCTCTTTATCATGTGGACAAAGCAGAAGCAGTACCCAATCTTGCTCTTCACATGACTAGAACAAATGAGTGACTGTTATTTAAGTCACAACCCTTGGTGTTTTGTTATGGCAGCTAGAACAGACTAAAAGAGTCACCTCCAGCTACATTCCTCCACACAGAGCAGTGAGGTTACTGCAAGGATTGTGTGAATCCATAAACTAAGCAATGGTTTCAGACTGAAAAGACAGCTTAAATATGCACCAGATATACACTGTTGTAATCAAAGACAAGTCTGTTCTAGTGAGACCCCTGCGTGTGGAAGAAATCACATGGAGAAGCAGAAAGCAGGAGCGGAAAAGGCAGCAGCCAAACTCCCCTATATCACCCGCTCTTGCAAGCTGAATCCAGTCCCTGTTTAATCTCTTTTAGAAGAGCTGTGCCCTGGGGATCTCACTATCTTGCATCCACCACCTCTCAGTACAGTCCCACTAGGACTAGGCACATATACCTGGGGGACAAACTGCACCCAAACCCCTGGGCTAAACCTCTGCAGCTCTGGAATGACAGAAGTGGCTTTCTACCATAAGAAAAGAAAATGCTCTAAGTGTGACAACAGAGTATCTCAGAAAACAGACTTACTTCACAGCAAAATGTCTTCCAGCATCAGGCTAGGATCATGTAAAGTGACTGATAAATCCAGACGTTTTTAAACCCACTTTACCCTTGAATGCCATTTAAACATTCTCTGTGAAAAAAATATTCTATTAATGAAAAATGAATAAACAATTGGCAACCAATGATACACCTACCTTTACTGCTACGTCTGGAAATGATCTAATAAAAAAGGAGGAAAAGTAGAGGTTGTTATTTTAAAATAGCATTACAGACCCAAACATCAATGCAAGAATGTTAGTATTCTCTAACAGACACAAGTCATACAGATATAGAAGAATCTATTAGGAGCCTATTAGAATTTCAACCACTTTATTAAAATGAGCACATCATCCACTGTCAGGTGAGCATCATATTTGAATGTATAAAATAAATGACTCCTTGGTTTCCTTTACCATTGGTTGTATATATTAATATGTTAATACTTCTTATGTGACAATTATTAATAAAAAATTAGACTCCTATCTAATCATAAAATCTGACAATCTTTTTTAAAAAGTCACATCTTATTAAAAAAAAAATAAGTTTGACAGATTACTTGAAGATTCCCACCCCTTACTGATGGCATTGCTCCTTGAAACACCACCCTCCACACTCACCAGCGCAGTGTCAAAGAAGTCTTCAATGGCATTGGTCATCGGTGTATCCAAGGATATGACTTCAGTTTTCAGAAATCCTACTATTGTTGCAAACCAGGAAACCATGTACACAGGAGAAGAGACATTGATGGAACCACGCGGGACCGAGTCCCGGCTACTCCACAAGATTTACCAGATAATTTTTTCACAGGAGAAAATCATCTAGAAGACCTTTTCCCACACATAGTATTCCAGTTTGGCCTCCCATCCATAGAGAGCAAGTCACATTGGACTCAAATGCTACAGGATAACAATAAGTAAGGTCTCACCTATCATCAAAAATGAGACAGTTGATTGATTACAGAAAAGCACATAAAGGGGCTGGGAAGGAAAGCTTAAGGAGAATCGAACCCACCCAACAGAGGGGAAATCCTGTGGCTGAGAAGCAAGCTATATGAAACAATCAAGAAAGATGACTCTGGTCATGAATCATGACCCAAATCCCAGCACTTGGCATGATGAGGCAGGAGGACAGCCGTGAGTTTAAGGCTAGCTTGAGCTACAGTGTGAAATCCTATTACGAAAAAAAAAAAAAAAAAAAAAAAGATCAACTATCCAAATACAGCTTCAGGAGCATTCTGATCCAGGAAATATGCCTTGTTCAAGAATTTCGGGCTAAATAAGAGGTTTTTTTTCTGTAGAAATATATATATATATATATATATATACATATATACATATATCCAATTTCATGTTATGCTGCTTTGTATGGTTGGAAATAAACTTCCGTAACACTTCTTGAAATACATTTCCTCAATAAAACATCTTTGGATCATTTTTCTGAATTGGTCACTCTTAAAAACAGGGCTGGGATGTAGCTTAGTGGTAGAGGACCTTCCCCATATGTACAAGGCCCTGGGTTCAATCTCTAGTAACGTGAAAAAAGGGGAAAGGAAGGAAGGAGAACCCGTGCATGCAAAGTCAGAAATAATAATTAAAATGATATTCGTAACATGAGCTTTTGATGGACAACTCTGTTAGGAGTAGGGCTTTCAGAATTGTGTGCAATTTGGGCTAGAGATCCATCCAGGTCAGTGGTACAGCAATTGTCTAGCACAGGGAGACTTAGGCTGACGTGGGCTACATAAGTGAGCTCAAGGCCAGCCTGAGATACATAACAGAAGCCTGGAAAATAACAACAAATTTTAAACAATTTGAAACCAAACACCTAGGAACTCAAGGCATCCCAGCTGAAGCATGTGAATAACCAATCAGTTCTCAGGTGATCCATCCCAATCCCAGGAAATCAGAATCCCTGGCATTGTGGTCAGGTGACGATAATGTACCTTGAAGACCCGGAGCTGCTATTTATGATCCAAGTAACGTTTCCTCTTGTTGAAAGCTATGTTCAGACTTGTATTAGATTACATCATCTGCCTTAGGGAAGGAATGCCCTTCACTGCATGGAAACACTACATTTCCTTTCTCCTTTACTAGTACCTGACAGTCTATGTTTTAAACATACTGTTCCCATTCCATCTATTTTCCCCCAAACCCATCTCCCTCCTCCCAACCCCACCCCCAAAATATTTGTTGAATAAAGAAATGGAGAAGTAGGGAGAATGTTGCATTAGTTGGTCGGGAACTGACTCCTGAGGCCTGTTGGTACATCACATGCCCTGATGGTACATCCTCTACCAGGAGCCCAGCCATCCCCACAACTCATAGAAATGACTTAAGGATATGGTGCCAGATCCTCCTATATCTTAGGGTATAAGAGTAACTACATTTCTAGAGGAAATTCATACTCCGTGGAGCAGAATGATTCCAAAGCATACTGTGTTGAATCTGTAAATAATCAGTTTTACAATTTACAGTCTAGTACTCCTTTCTCCTTAATAATATCCATCCACTCTCCTTAATCAAACCTACATGAAATAGCATTATGTACCTCAGAGGTACCTGACAATTGTTATGACACTCCAGTCTCCAACTAGAATGTGGATGGAATGTGCCTATTCTTATTTCAAAAACCCAGCAGGAATTGATGTGACCCATTTTTACATCTTGGAAGAACATTTGTGGTGGTTTAACCTTACTGTCTTGACTGGAATTAAAATCATCTCAGAAGCACACATCTGGGTGTTTCCAGAGAGGTTTAACTGAGAGGGAACACCCACCCAAAAAGAGGTCGGCACACTCTGATGGACTGGGGTCTTGGACTGAATAAAATGTGAAAGCAACAGCACCAGCATTCAACTCTCTCTGCTTCCTGGCTGCAGATGCAATGTGATCAGCTGCCTCACACTCCCTATCATGATACACTGAACCCTCAAAGTATGAGCCAAACAAACCTTCATTCCTGAGCTGCTTGTGCCTGATATTTTGTCATAGCAACAAGAAAAATAATGAATATAGCTTTCCAAGATCAAAACAAGGAAAATCAGGTTGGGGCCTATTCCAATTCATAGCCCTCTAGGAATTAGCTTAGGTTCCAAAGTACCTTTAGTACATCCCTGCTCCACTTCTTTTGGGGTTTCACCCGCTTCCACGACTCCTTTAATATAATCTGTACCAGTTAGGGCATCAGGGAGCTAAGCATATTTCTCAGCACGAACAACATGTGTTGAATTTAACTTTTGATTACACAAAAAGGATGGGCACAGACTTCAATTTTGATTTCAAAGGAAGAGAAAATTCAACTGGATTCTTATTAGCTTTTTATTTCTGCCCCACCCCCACCCCAGGCCTGTGCATTTTAGGGCAAGGAACTTCTGGGCAACACCCTCAGCCCCTCACACCTGTTCTCTAAGTTATCCAAAGCCTTCTACAGTTAAAACACTTATCTTTGGAATCAGTCCCTGCTGAATTAGCAAGGGTTCATCTTCATCCAGGTCATCACTGAAGAATCTCTGAACACTTTTCAGCAGCAGTGAAACATGCTGAAATTCTTTTTGATCCAATTCCTAGGTATTAAAACACACTAAATTCAAACTCTGACACATAATTATACATCGCTATTTCACCACACAAAGCAAGTTACTTACCTTATTTACTGATCTGTCTAGATGGTGCAGTAGAAGATGGTTATATTTTTGAGGCAAGTGGCTCAGTCTCTGAAGACATTCTTCTATCATCTGAAATCCTTTACCATGGAATGCATCAGTAATAAGAGACTGGAGCTGGAAAGGGGATGGTTTGTGAATTGCTAGTTTTCCCCAAGCAGATTTGTGTAATAGTAACATTCAAACTGGTGATGCAATCAATAAAATTTCTGGGAGGGCTGGAGATGGAGCGCAGTCGTTGAGGGCTTGCCTAGCATGGACAGGGTTCTGGGTTCAAGCACCAGCACTACCAAAGAAATAAATCAATGTAACTTTGGAGCTAGGGGTGTAGCTCTGTGCTAGAACATTTGCCTAGTATGGGACAGGCCTTCCATTCCAATCCTATAATTGCACATAATATTTATTATATTTTAATAATTAGAAAACAAAATATATTTATAATTATCATCATTCTGTGTGAAGTAATATAGGGTAAAATGCAATGAGGATCTCAGTCTTGAACTTCAACCTATCAAAAACATCTGTTGACAATCAATAAAATATTGGCATTTCCATGGGCTTTACTCAAGATCTCTCAGCCTGGGTTGGTGGGACTCCTGCAGCGGGGCATTGTGGGATTTCTTAGTTCTTAGACTCCCTGTGGACCCTGCTAGAGTTTGACATTCTTGACTTAAGAGAAAATATACTTTAATTATAGGTAAACAGGTAAAGATGTTCAGTAATGTTGCAAACTCTAAACCACCCAAAAATATTCATTATCCTGGGATCATTCATTAAGAGAAAGAAATACAACACATGAAAGAAAAATAAAACTAATTATCTACATAGGATGGAAGTTAATATGCAATTGACTGTATTGATTGAAACTAATCCTGGCTCTTTGAATGTTAGCCCAGATATTCTTGAATGTTCTTTGACTAACCATTTCCTTGGATTCACACTCAAATCCTCTAACTCAAGACCTATGCTTCTGCCTGCTTAAAACTCTGTCCTGGCTTCCCCAGCACCCAGGGTTCTAGTAATCTGAGTTCTGCCAGATTCTTCAGTCTGAGTCCTAGAATAAGTGAAGATCTTCCTCACCGCACAACCTTCACACCACCAGTTATATGTCTATACTTTTCCTCCAAATCAGCGTTCACTCATCGGAGCTGACTCCCCTCAGATCTGGGTAAGTATCACCTTTCAGGTAGCTCTCCCAGAATCGCCTTATCTAAGCAGGCCAAGGAGTTCCTTACACCTCCAATGATCCTGCATTACAACACCCTGTTCTTTGCTTCCCAAGCTCCATAAGGTTAGTCTCCTGCAGCTCTGTTCTCAGCCAGTCTGTAAGCTCCTGAAAACAGGCATTATTCTGTCTTGCTGAGGACCGTCCACTTCACATGGAATAATTGGGGCACAGGATAATTTATACTAGGAATCCAGTGGTTCAGTTGGAGGTGAAGCTGAGCAGTGCTTATAAGTGAGGATGGAAGATTTGAGAAGAAACGAAGATTTCTCTGGTCCAGGCTTAAGCAACAACTGTGCTAATGAGTGACCAAAAACAAGGAACTACAAATCACACACACCGAATAGAAAGTAAGCCTGATCATTACCCAGAAAGCTCCTTGGGCATTGTCAATCCCAGGATCTTCCTTAACAGATGGCAGAGGACTTTCGCTTTTCTGTATGGAATAAAATGATGTCATTTTTTAAAGTGTTAAACACACTTCAAGTTCTAAAAATAAATTTATACTGCTTTACTGAATAGGCTCTTTCATGTGCATGTCACCATTATAGGGTCAAGTAAGATGGTGTTTAAAAAACTGCATGGTCTCCTTTAGCACCATCTGTGATAAACATAATACAATCTACCACAAGAGGTAAAGCAAACATCATTTGATTAAACGACTATACAGAATAATCTTTAATCTATAGAAGGGACTGTAAAACAGAAGAAAGGTTTTGAATTAATGAAGTCTTTATCAGAATGAGACCTTGTAAAATAAAATTAGATTCAAAATATCTTTATAATTGTGACATAATTCTAGCACCACTGCACGGCTTATTTACTGAAATTCCAAGGACAAGATATCCACAGTCACAAAAGAAGCATCCAAACATTTAGTGGGCTGCTACACTTTTTCTTCAGAAAGCATTCCCCTGGTCTACCGATCTGGTTTTACAACACATTATGCCACATTAAATAACAGCATTAAATAGTATTTCCTCTACTGCTCCTAATGATTTCATGGAAGCATGCAGTGTGCACAAAATACTTATGAGTCTCTTTTAAATCACTCTTCTAAACTTTTTTGGTTTACTTTTATTGTATGTGTATGAATGTTTTGCATGCAAGTCAGTGCACCACCTGCATGCAATGTCCACGGAGGCCAGAAGAGGGAGTCGGATCCTCAATTCCTCCGGAACTAGAGTTATGGACTAGGGATGCAAACTTTCTCTCCAGTCCCTTAAATGGCTCTTCTAAAATCACTTGGGGCTGGCAGTGACGGTGCCCCGTAACCGCAGCATCTGGAGGCCGATCAAAACTTCAAGATTCTCAGTTACAAAATCTGAGGCCAACTCGGGCTATAGGAGACCCTGTCTCAAACACAGCAAACCGAAATCTACTTTTATTCCTACAAACTTAGCCAAAATCCCTAAATGTCAATGTATTTTACAATATTATCGTCATTATGTGTGAATACGAACAACAGAAGATCGACTCTCATCTGGACTCGCTTGTTTTTTATCACTAGGAGATTAGTCAATAATTGCTTGTTAAATGAAATCCAGGACTGTAGGCTGGATTCTCCGGAGGGATGGGGGGGGGGGGTATGCATCCCCCGTGTCCCCTCCCCGCGCACTTTTAGAGCTGCGGACCAGATCTCAGTCGCGTCCTTCTCTTCCTGAAAACTGTCGTTCAGCCCTAGGGAAACCCAGTCGGGCTGGTGTTCACCGCGCCCCGGAGGCCGAAGACCCGACCCAGTGCTGGGCCTCTGGGCCGATCCGGGCGCCGAACCCCAGCGCCAAGGAACGCGCGCCCTCGCCGGTGGCACCGCGCCCCGGAGGCCGGGCTCCTCGCCGCCCCACTCACCGCCTGGTTCGCAGACCGCATCCTGAGGCTCCGGCCACTGTGCCCCGGATTCCCAGCGTCCAGGCCCGCGGCGTCGCGGTCTGGTCCCGCATGCCCGCCGCAGGGCTCCAAGCCGCAGGTGACTCTAGGATTTGAAGCTTCTGCAGGAACCCCGATTGGATGAACCTGTTCCTGAAATCTATTAGACTCCGGTGTGTTTGAGACTCCAGCTTGCGGGTAGTCATTAGTGCCCGAGGTCACAGGGGCGTGCGCAGCGCTGCAGGGGGGAAGCAGCAACCTTTCAAGCTCTTGACAGACGTTCCGAACCCTAGCCTAGCCGCTTGCCAGTGAAGTTTACTGCCCTCTGGAAACAGACCAAGTTGCCAGCCTAGACTGGCTCTGATGTGTTTTGTGTTGTGTTGTGTTTTGGTGACAGGGTCTCACACTCTGCACCCCAGAGAGACCTGGAACTCACTTTGTAGCCTAAACTGATCTCACACTCTTGGGGAACTGGGATTACAGGTGTGAGTCACCACACCAGGTTCCTCGCTGTGTTTTTGTTTTTGTGGGTTTTGTTTTTTTTTGTTTTTGTTTTTTTGTTTTTTTTTTTTTTGCAGGGAGGTGGGGGGGTGATCAAAGGACTTGGAGAAGGGGAACTGGGGAATTCTTGCTAAACTCTTCCTCATAGGACCAGTCTTGGAAATTACAAATACGATCCTGATACCACAAAACAAAGTGTTATCTTTGGTCCCTTATTTGGAGGGAGAGGAACTTTTTTTCTTTCATTTACTTATTTTTGGTTTTCACTATGTAATAAACTAATGCTATTCTTTTTGCCTTGCGCGCGCGCATGCGCGGGCGCGCACACACACGATATGCTGGGATTACAGCCTTGAGCTATGCCAGAGAGGGATTTTTTTTAAAAAACTTGGTTTCCAACTACTTCTTTCAACCTAAATAGGTGTGCTAACGGCAGGTTGCCTTTTGTAGGACTTTTATATGAACCCTCTGGCAAAATAAGTTGGACTGAGAGTTTTCTTTAAAAGTAAATGGGGGTTGCTGGGTGTGGTGGCCCAAAACTTTAATCCCAGCACTCGGAAAGGAGAAGCAGGCAGATCTCTGTGAGTTCAAGGCCAACCTGGTCTACATATCAAGTTCCAGGCCAGCTGGGGCTACAGGGAGATCCTATCTCAAAAAGACAGAAAATAATAAAATAAAATGAGGACAGGGGAGATAGCTCAGCCTGCCACCAAGCCTGGGGACCTGAGTTTGACCCCCAGGACTAACATAGTGGAAAATCACCAACTCCTGCAAATTGTCCGACCTCCACATATGCATTGCACCTACACGCACTAAACTAAATCGGGGTGTGAAAAATGTAAACAGAATGCCCCCTCCAAGCCCTACATTCCTTCTGTGAAATGTGACTTGTGTTACTAGACACTGGGTTTTTATGTCACGATGCTTACAGAAGACATTTGCCTACACCAACTAAAAGCATATTATGTGAAACTAGAATCCCAGTTCGGAAGCCTGAACTCGCAAGCATGCGCAGTTTCTCTGAACCGTGCTGCATACCCGTTTTCTAGGAAATGTCATGTAAACACACTGAAATTCATTTGCCTATTTTAATCTAATCCCAGGAAATGCAAAGACTTGCTCCTGTCTTGAATTGATAGACACTTGCATATTAAACGAGTCATCAAGACAGGGATTGGTCCCTTGCAGGTGGCTGGCTGCTGGAAACCGACTTGGCATTGCACTGGCTTTTCTAAGTAAGCTCTTAACTGGGGGGAGGCAGGACGGAAAGCCTACGGGGTCCTTTCGCACAAGTCAAGGCCTTAAAACGCACCTGCACTTGGCCAGGTTTTGTCAGACACCCAGATTAGTCCTGCAAAGGGTGCTGGCCCGGACACTCCCCGTAGGTTGCCTGGAGGCTGCACAACAGTTGAGTCTGAGCCCAGCCCGTGTGTGCGCCAGAACCGACAGGAGTTGGGAGCATCCTCATCGAACAGTGCGCGGTGTACTGAGTGGTCGCTAGTTAAATATATGTATATGTGTTTTATGTCAGCTAAGACGAACAACAAAATCGTGCCCCAAGCAGCAAAACAAGTATGCAGGGCAAGAAATTCCAGAAGCCCGCCTTCCCTCACAGTCCAGGACCCCGCACTCAGGTAGCCAGGGAGCCTCGTTTGTGACTTTCTTAGATTGAGTGTGTCTTGTGGCTAGAGTGACCAGAAGGGAGGCGGATGGGAGGGTGAAGAAGGTTTTGCCTCAGCTGGGTCCGCACAAGGGAGACACATCCTTCCTGCCAGTATTCTCTGTACTCTGATGTGGGAAGAGTGCGTTGGGTACCAGGACGATAGGCATACAGTCTGCTCTTCAGATTTGTGTTCAGCGGGTGGCAACTGAGCGCTGGTGGAACCGCAGAATCTTATTTAACTGATAAAGATGCTGAGGGAGAGGGATAAGAAGGGCAGAGAGAGGGAGAAAGAGAGAGGAGGAAGGGAGCGCAATTCTTTGGACTCGCAGCCCCCAGTTGAGCTCTGGTCCTCCCGCCCTCTCTACCTCTCCCAAGGTCGTCTGGCAGTAACCCCCGGATTCTCTTCCCGGACACTTCCCTGCAGTCAGTCTGTCCTCAGAGGGCAAGAGCGCGCTGGCTGCACCTAGGCAGGCAAACTTACCAGAATGTTTGGCACAGTCCCGTCTCCCCCGACGTCTCAGATCCCAGAACACAGGCTTAGGCTCTGGGGTCAGCGCGGCAACTACAGCCAAAGCCCTGAACGCCAGATGAGCAGACCCCTGAACTGGAGGCGCGGGCCCTGCTGGAGCTGAGTGCCTCTCCCCCGCAGACTTTGCTGGAAACTTCTGCTTCCAAAGCCTTGTCCTAAGGTTTTCTAAGCCACCTTCAGAACCTCAGGTATAGTTGAAAAATAAGCATTGGATTTTGGTTTTCCACATAAATGCAACCGTCTACCTGCTCCCCAGCTCTAACTTGGCTTTGATCTCCCTCCCTTCGCTTTGGGCCCACTGTAACTTTCCTCTCCATTCCAGGCTCTGGCCAGGAGGGGGTGACCAGCTGGCTGCTGGAGCGTGGGGCACTGGAGAGGGCGCCTAGGAAGGCGGAGCGGAGGCGTGGATCTGTATAAACCGGCTAGTCCTAGCTGGAATTCAGAGGCACACCTTTCAGCACTGCAGCGAGGACAAGGCTCCCGTTTTGGTCCAGTCTCTAAACTTTACTCTCTCTTCTCTCTTCTTCTTCTCCTCTCTTCTCCTTTCTTCTTCTTCTCCTCCTCCTCCTCCTCTTCCTCCTCTCTCTCTCTCTCTCTCTCTCTCTCTCTCTCACACACACACACACACACACACACACTTCCAATTTTTGAGAAAAAGTCACCCTGTAGTCTTGCTTATATTTCTCTTTCAGGATCCTGGTTGTTGAGCCCTGGAAGGTCCCTGCAGATGCCAGCAGACACCACTCAGGACCCAGACCCTGTGCTTTCCTATGGAATGACACTCTCCTGGGACATCAATGATCCGCAGATGCCTCAGGTGAGGGAGATAATACAGACAACTGTGGCTAATTCTTGCTAAGAATCTACACACGTGTGCACATATGCAGAGCAAATACCAGTGTTTCTTACACAGGCTGGGTGCTAGGAGGGGACTGGAATCTAAAATGAAAGTTCAGCCTAGAAGAGTTCATGAACAGTAATCCACTGCCTAGATGAGAAGATCCCATAATCAGGGTACCAAAGCTATCCTTGTCCCCGAAGGTAACTTCACTGATAGCAAGGAAATTATCATCAATATAGGATAACAATTTTTAGGGTTTTGCATTATCAGAACCAACTACAGAAAAAGAACTAGGCAGTTTGTGTTTGGTCATATTATTTTGGGTCAAAACTAATACTTTAAACACAATCTTGCAGTGTGTGTGTGTGTCTGTGTGTGTGTGTGTGTGTGTGTGTGTGTGTGTGTGTGTGTTTATAGCGGCTGGGAGGAGAAAAGCTGCTTCCCCAGCATTTACAAGGCTAGACTTCCAGCAAAGTCCTGGTTCAGGGACTTGAGATCTGCATTTATTCAGCCTCTGTGAAATGCCAGAGGTGAGAAATTTGCAAAAATGGTGTTTAGCCGCCAGTAGAGTTGTGATTTTCCTTAGATGCACACATGTGTAGGAAGTTGGTTTCACTTGTTTGTGTTAAAATGTGCCTCCTTCAGTGTCTCAGAATACCTCTGTCATGGAAATGGACCACAGCACATGTACCCAGGGCTGACTTCTGTCACTGTAAATCTTCCTAGGAAACAATCTAATCTTGAATTTAAAAATCATCTCCAAATACAGCAATAAGGGCTTGTCCGCAAGCACCTTCTGACTTTTTAGCAAATGTGAATTACGAGTCTATTTATTGCGATTGTGTATAAGGTGTGTGTGTGTGTGTGTGTGTGTGCATGTGTGTGTGAAGGTGCACAAATGCCATGATATTTGGAGGGCCTAGTACAAATTTTGTGAGTCAATTCTCTCCTTCCACCATGGGATTTTGGATTGAACTCCAGGCTTGCATGGCAAGTGTCTTTGCCTGCAGAGCCATCTCAGTGGCCCAAGTTCTTAATCAAGAGTATATCTAATGTCTAGAAGGGACAGACACACTTGGACATAAAAAAATTAAAATAAAAAAAACACATACATAAACACAAGCACACAGAGAAACTTAGCAGTCTAGCCTGGCTCCGACTATCTGGATATGAGAAAGCTAAACTGGTTGTGACCTTGAGAGAGTCCTTGAATTTCTGTTAGTCTCAGGCTGCTGTCCTGTCATCAAGAGATGGAACTAGATAAAATCTCAAATTTCCTCCAGATCTACTGTCATGTTCTCTGTCCCTGTGTGTGTGTGTGTGTGTGTGTGTGTGTGTGTGTGTGTGTGTGCTGTCAACATATTAGAGCAAATGAAATCTAATCTTGCAGCCAGGTTTCGTGTCTCATGCCTATGATCCTATCACTCAATAGAGGCTGAGGCAGAGAGATGGAGAGTTTGTGGTCTTCCTGGGCTACATAAAAAGACTGAAAACAGAAAAAGAAAGAAAGAAAGAAGGAAAGAAAGAAAGAAAGAAAGAAAGAAAGAAAGAAAGAAAGAAAGAGAGAGAGAGAGAGAAAGAGAAGGGACAAGGGAAAGGTTAGGGGAGGAGGGTACCAGAGCCAGGAAAGGAGAAGGGGAGGAGAGGGGATCGGAAGGGAGGGGAGGGGAGGGGACGGGAGAGGACAGACTCTCAGATACGTCTTCACTGGCATCTGTACTCCTGGGTCCTGGTTTATTTAAGAGAATACTAAAGACATTCTCATTTCTGAAAACTGTTGATTCCTTACTACAGTCCTTAAGTTGAAACAGCCACATTTAAAACAATGGTATTTGCTTTTAATGTGAATTTAGAGTCAATAATACATCATTGTGACATATCTTAAATCCCATATCTTAAAATAAGTTATTCCTCATAGTAATAATTTCAATAATATCCCTGTAGTCTGGGAACTAAAATTATTCTTCAGTGTTATTACCGTTAGAATGGGAAATATGAAAACCATACACAAATCTGAATTGTCCACAGAAAATACTTTAGTTTTACAAGTGTTTGGTTTTCCCCGGTAGCAGAGGAGAGATGGGCTATGGGAGCTCACTATAATGCTCTTCTGACCCTGTATTGTAGTGAAGGTCACTAGGGCTTGGCTGCTGTAGATCTCCCTTTAATACCCAACCACGCCACTTCAAAAGAGGGCATGCCTAGATTCCACTTACCTATCTGTTAAATGGTCATGTCAGCCTGACTGCAAAGAGATTCACCTAGGAGTTTGAAACACATCTCTGGATGTCTGTGAGAGTGTTTCTAGAGAAGACTGACTACAGGGGAAGACCCACCCTGAAAAGGGAGGGAGCACCATCTCCTGGGATGGGAATCTGAGGAAGACACAAAAGCACCTTTGGGCACCAGGATGTGAGCTGCTCTGTGGGCCATGGTGGGTGGAACTCTGTGAGACCATGAGTCACAAGGACTTGTTCTTTCCTTAAGTTGCTTCTGACAGTGACAAGAAAAGCCATACACACAGTGTGAGGCTATTCATCCTGCAAGGATGCTGTGAGTATTCCGATGCTGCAGAACGTGACTTTGAGACCATTCCGTCCCAATATTAAATTCTGCACTGTAATGTAAAACCATCTGTAGGGAATACCCAAAGGATGTACATGACCACCCTCCAGTTGTCTGTGTGTGTGTGTGTGTATGTGTGTGTGTGTGTGTGTGTGTGTGTGTGTGTGTGTGTGTGGTCAGGGGCGTACTGAGGAAGGAGCCAGAGAGTCATGCCTGTTAGACACGCACCCTGCCACTGAGCTCCATCCCCAGTCCATGCAGCCATTTGGATAGATCACTATAATTTGAATTCTGTATTAGTTTTACATGCCAGAAAATATCATTCCTTTTTATTTTTAATTAATTAATTATCCTTAATCTACGTATGTGAGTATTGTGCCTGTAAGTATATAAGTGCACCCATGTCGTGCAGTGCCCAAGGAGGACAGAAAAGGGCATAGGATCCCCTGGAACTGGAGTTACAGATAGTTATTAGCCACCATGTGGGTGCTGGGAATGGAACCCAGGTCCTTTGCAAGAACAGCCAGTGCTCTTAACTACTGACCCATCTCTCCAGCTCCATTTTTTTGTTTTTTAAAAATGTAAAAGCCACACTTAGTTCGAGGCTATACAAAACACAAGAACCAAGATGAATTTGGCCAACAGGCCCAGTTTAACAGATGCTGCCTGAAGGAGACTCGGGCAAAGGAAGTTGTGTAGGTGAAAGTCACACAAGAACACGAAGCTTTTCCGTAAACAAGGTGATGTAGGAAAGCTGCTTTCCTAAAGCAGCAAGGAGCACATTTTGTTTGTGTAAGTGAATTTCAAGTACTGAATGTGAGGCTGGAGAGATGGCTCAGTGGTTAAGACCACATACAGCTCTTTCAGAGGACCTGAGTGCAGTTCCTAGAGCCCACGCTGGGTGGCTTACAACCACCTATAACTCCAACTTCAGGGCATCTGATGCTTCTGGCCTCTGTGGGCACCTGCATTCAGGTACATATTCTCCCACACAGACATACACATATACACATATTTTTAAATGAAAATACAGGCTGGAGAGATGGCTCCACAGTTAAGAGCACTGGGTTCAAATCCCAGCACCCACATGGCAGCTAACAACCACCTGTCACTCCAGTTCCAGGAATCCAGTGCCTTCTTCTGTCCTCCATGGGCACTGTATGACATGGGTACACTAACATGCAGGCATAACGCTCACAGACATAAAATAAAATTTAATTTTTTATTTAAAAATGAAAATAAATCTTTGAAATACCAAATGGAGAAAAACAGTTGAGAGCTTCTATTTTTAGAACAAGTTGGCTTTGGATATTTTCATTTTACTTTGATTTTCTATGATCTGAGACATTGTAGAGATGAGAAAAGTTTCCCCAAACTGCAGTTTAATGCATTGGGAGATATATAGATATAGATATATAGATATATATAGTCAAATATTTAGAAAAGATGAGCTGTTTGTAGATATGAAGTAGAGTTTCCCATAAAACAAAATGTTTATTTTATATTTAAAAGATCCACTGAGCTTGTTTTACATCATTCTGTGCAAGATGACATTAATACTGAGCTATAAAATGCAGAGATTAAATGTGCTTTTATCCTCCAGTGCTTGGTGCATGCCTGTAACCCAAAACTTAGGAGGTAGAGGCAGGAGGATCAACAGTTCAAGATCATCCTTAGCTATATAGTGAGGCCAGCCTGGGCTGCCTGAGAGCTTATCTCAAAAATAAACATACAAACAAGAGTACCTGGTAAATAGAAAATGGTCAGTAAAGGGTATCTTTATATTGAAATTATATATAAAAAGACATTTGTTGCATTTTAAATAGAGCATGAAAACAAAGGCCACCAAACATGGGCACTAAAGCAATGCTCAGCATTTTAGATAGGACTCGGTATTTGGACCTGTAGTTCTTTGCTGAGGAGAATGACAGGCTGGGGAAGGGGCAGAGGCCGATTCCAGGCAGGCTCACCATTCACCACGAGGATTATGTCCTTCCTCAGAGTACCTTATTTTGGCAGGGACTCATTGTGTATCCCAGGCTAGCCTCAAGCTCACAGAGAACTGCCTGCCTCTGCCTCCTGAGTACTAGGATTAAAGACTAGCTCCATTAGGCCAGGCCCCAGAGTACCCCTTTGAAGCTTGCAAGGCTAAGGCAGGACTGCAGAGGGAGATTGTTAATGCCTCTTTGGCACTGCCCTGACTGACATGATTTGACTTGGCTATTTACAAGTTAACTGCATCTCAGTGAAAACTCATTTGGATGACTTTTAGTCCTAGTCCTTTGAAAATCCCAAAATGTTTTCAACATTTGAACACATTGAGAAGTAGGGTGACAGAACCCAGACTCCGCAGCCAGGTCTGCCCGCTGCAGGAACTTGGGCAAGTCAATTGACCTCTCTGACCCTTCAAACCCTGTTTTATAAAATGGGCCTGATAATGATCCCTACTGTCCACACATGGCATGGTGTGAAGGCTGGACTAATTAATATGCACACGCCGTTTAGAAAGTGAGAACCTCATAAAGATGCTTTGTCATGCATGTGCATATTGACTGGCATTATATTACAGCATAATTTGAGGTTTAAAACATTTCTGAATTTCCAAAAACCCAGTTTTATCCTCCAAAGCTTGGAGAAAATCACCAACACTGTGCCTGTGATTTGGGCTAGCTCAAGCCAACTCCTTTCTCTCTGTGATCTTTCCCAGGAACCAGCCCACTTTGACCACTTTCAGGAGTGGCCGGATGGCTACGTGCGCTTCATCTACAGCAGCCACGAGAAGAAGGCGCAACGCCACCTGAGCGGCTGGGCCATGCGCAACACCAACAACCACAACGGCCACATCCTCAAGAAGTCCTGCCTGGGCGTGGTGGTGTGCACACGCGCCTGCGCCCTGCAGGATGGCTCCCACTTGCAACTGAGACCAGCTATCTGTGATAAGGCCAGACTTAAGCAGCAGAGTGAGGGCCGGGATCACCCGGAGGGAAGCCCCATTTCTTCCTTCAGCAGGTTGTGAGCTCAGGTTGTGCTTACTATTTCTCTCTCTGGGGTTTGCAGACAAAGTTTGTCCCAACTGCCATTCAGCTCTGGAGTTGATTCCTTGCCGGGGGCACAGCGGATACCCCGTAACCAATTTCTGGAGGCTTGATGGCAACGCAATATTTTTTCAGGTAACTGGGGTCAGAACACGGTTTGTAATTAGTATTTTCATCATACTACATGGGCCAAACCACCTGTCATATGTCCTGCAAACTAGATTAAGCTTAACTGTGTCCCTAGGAGTCAGCTGATGCACTGTCAATTGGGTTTTGTTGTTTCCCAGACAGGATCACTGTGTAACCCAGTCTGGCCTGGAACTTGCTATATATGATCCTCCTGCCTTAGCCTCCTGAGTCCTGGGATCACAGCTGTGTGCCACCTTGGGGTTCAGCATCCTTTTTAAGGGCCAGATATATGAACCCGGTCATGTGCATTTAATAGAGTGAAAGGATTGCAAGTCATTGGTTAAGATGTCCATCAGTGGCCTGGCTAGATGGCTCAGTGGGATTGCTGTTAAGGTTGATAACCTGAATTCAGTTCCTAGAATGCACATGATAGAAGGAAAAACCAACTCTCATGGATTGTTGTTTTAAATTTAAAGATATGTATTATTATTATTGTTATTTATAGACAGGGTCCTGTTATGTGACCCAGGATAGCTTGGAGCTTACTGTATAAACCAGGCTGACCTCATATACACTGTGATCCTCCTGCCTCAGCCTCCCAAGTGCATGAACCACCACACCCACTAAGATGTCTAGTACTTATGCTGTTTTATTTGAATAGTATTTTCTTTGTCATTTTGATTTTTTTTTTTAAATTCAGGAATTGGGGAATAGCATAATCAATTTTGGACCAGTTTCCATCCTAGCCGGCTTCCTTCCAGATAAACAAATAGATGATTCATTTCTTTGTTAACACAGGCCAAGGGTATCCATGACCACCCAAGACCAGAGAGTAAAACAGAGACAGAAGCTAGAAGAAGTGCTCTCAAGAGACAGATGGGCTCATTTTGCCAACCCCAGAAAAAGAGAACTCGGGACTCTGAGGTAATAGGTGTGAATACAGCGTGCTGAGGTCTGTGTTCATTCTCATGCAAGGTAAACTGACAGCTGGTTGAAATATGGGTGTCACGTATTAATTACAAAGGTTTGATTTCATATGGAATTTATAGATCTCTGGCAAATGTCACTAAACGAACATCTACTGAGGGTCTCTAATCCCTTCTTTAAAATAAGGAAGCAATCCTGTAGGCCATGACAGTTAGGGTCATGCTGACATCTTGATACAGGGCAGCCGTCCCACATAATAAACGCAGTAGAGCATCCTTATGCCCTAGGGGATGCTTGAAATCTGTATGTTCTAGAGCTTTCTCTACACATGCATGCCTATGATAAAGTTTAATTTGTAAACTAGGTATAGTCAGGGATTAATAATAATAACAAAATAGAACAATCAAGGCAACGTGCTATGATTAAAGTTATTTAAAGCTTACAGACTGTTTGTTTTTGGAATATTCTATTTTGTGGGCACTTGGCTGGCCCAAAATTGAAACCCTGGAAAGCAAAATTATGAATAAGGAGAGACAACTGTATATACATATCAACAGTGAATTTTTAGGGTGTCTTTGAAAGCGTCATTCACATTTGTGTTAGTTTTCTGTTACTATAACAAGATACCCAAGAGAACACAAAGAGAGGAAAGGTTTATAGAGCTCATGGTATTAGACATATCACTCTATGGTCAGGGGGTGCCATTGCTTCTTAAAGAAGCATGTTGCAACGCAGAGGACCAAGCCTAAAACACACAAACCTTTGGGAGTCCACTTAAGATCCGAACACTACCAACATTATTTACTCAGGAACAGATAAGGTTTCTTTGGGCAACTTGATCCAGTTTGCCTTTTCCACAAAGCAGGCCAAGCTTCAGAGAGGTAGTCAGGAGAGCGGAACCTGATGCTGTTCAGGCACGTTCTCATGGCAAGCGCTCTCTGGTCCATACATTCCAGGTTCCAGAACCCCCTGAAGAAGTTACTAGAGTTAAGCCCCATGTTTGAAGGCATCAAAGGCACTAAGAAGTTAAGGTACTTGTTCAGTTTAAGAGGGACAAAGACAGGATTTGAAGCAGATCTGAGTAGCTTCAGATCCTCCACCACATGGGACACATGGATGAGAACAACACTACCAGCTGATCAGACCTGTCCCACCTGACTGCTATCAACCTTCCTCATTAGGTGTGTCCATCAGAAACCTCTGGACTCCAGGCCCAAACGGTGAACCTTAGCAAGGCCTGGTTCACTGCACAAAGTGATCAACTGGAAGCTAGCTTTTATTTATGTGGTTGGCTGTTGTGGATGGTAATGTTCATAGCATTGATATGTTCTGTGTCACAGGTCATATCTGTATTTGTGTCCTTTTTTAGAAAGGAGGCAATCAGGACATCGGTGGACGCTTTAACAGCACGCTACCCCTGGGGGCCACAGAAATGTCTGATATGGCTACTGATATCAGCTGCCCTGTTAGGAGGCAGCCCTGCCCAGCCTTCCCAAACTCTGATGCCTGTGGAGCACCTTGTGATTGGGCCTCCTATCAAGGAGACATCATGCCACCCTTTCCAAAGTATTCAAATCCAAGGATCTATTTGCCTAGGCCACCTTGGAGCTGTGAATTGGCAGGCCCTGGGGATGCAAGTTCAAGTCCATATCCCCCTCTATATAAAGATTCCTCTGGTGTCCCTAATGACACAGACTGGATTCATCTGAACACACTACAATATAACATCAATTCCTACAGTGGCTACAAGAGAAACTTGGATTTCACAGGGAAGCCTGCTCTTGGGGAGAGGGCTGACCATGGACAGTGCCAGGCTGTGGCCATGCATCCCTATTACAGCCCAGAGCTGCCCTGCAGGTACCTCCCAACACCGCCAGCAGGTACCCCAGCTCTTCAGACGGTGATCACCACCACAGTGTCTTACCAGTCCTATCAGTGCCCTGCTCTGAAGCCCGGCGACAGCATGCAGGAAGTCAGCGGCCTGGCCAGCTGTGACTACACTTCTGAAAACCTCCCTGTGTCCTTCTATCCAGATGCCTTGGATCCTCCGGCCACAGTCACCCAGCCAACCTCTCCAGCAGGGAAAACTCTTTTGAAAGTTCCAGGAGATTGCCAGACCATCAAACCCACTCTGACTTTTTCTCAAGAGGCAGCTCCCTCCAGGACAGATGGAGCAGATGTGTGGGATGTGTATTTGTCTGGGGTGGGCTCGACAATTGGTTACTTGGATAGGGTAGGGCAGCCTGTTAACTTTGACAGTGAAGACTTTTATAAGGATTCCAGGGTGCATGCACCATGATAGTAGAGTGCCCATAGAAATGAGATGCAAAATGGTGTCTAGCTCCTGTTGAGATGACACATTCGTTTCATGTGAAGAAAAAAAAAATGTGCATAGGAGTGAACATCAAGGTCTCACTATATGGTCCAGACAGGCTTCCATTCATGATCTTCCTGCCTCAGCCTCTCCTGCACTAGAATTACAGACATGTGCAACCATGCCCAGTGATTTGAAAAGTTTTTGTTCAAGATTTAGAACCTGTTCAGAAATCATTGAGCAGCGATTTGAGGGCTGGTGAGATGGCTCAGTGAACAAAAACACTTGCTTTGTGTAAACCCTTGCTCTGTGTAACTGAGCCCCATAATTCACAGTGAAAGGAGAGAACCAACTCACAAAAGTTGCTTCCAGGCTAGAAAGATGGTTCCATGGTTCAGAGCACTGGTTACTCTTGCAAAGGACCCAGGTTCGATTCCCAGCATCCACATGGCAACTAGCAGTCATCTATAACTCTAGCCCCAGGGGAATCAGACACCCTCTTCTGACCTCCACAGGCATTTCATGACACAGGTACACTTACACACATGCAGACAATACACTCATACACATAAAAAAAAGTTGTACATTTCCACATACACACAAACTAACAACATAAAATTTTTAAAGAAGTAGTTTTCCTTATTGTCTCTGAATCTACTGCTTAAAAAAATAACCTCTTTGACAATTGCAAAGTACAAATATTTTTTAAAGAATTTTGATTTTAGAGACAGTGAGATGGCTCAGTGGGTTAAGGTGCTTAACCACCAAGCCTGATGCCCAGGTTTGATCACCGAGACCCAACTGGTTTGTGGCCCACATATTGTTCTCTGTCCTTAACATGTATGCTGTGGTGCAACCATGCACACAAAAATAAATAAATGTAAAAATGTGTGTTTATTGGAGTATTAGTGTACTAAATGTATTTTTCTGATTAGGTTTCAAAATTAGAATTGAGATGCTTTGTTTAAATATAGTTTTATTGTTCCTTTGCCATTCTTCATAAATGTAATTGATAATGTTCAATCAATATAATATAGACATTTCAGAGTAATATAATCAATGCTTGAATTATTTCAAAACAGGAACAAACATTCCTCACAGGACAACTTGGTAAAATTATTGTGAAATATTAAAACTTAGTTTGACAGTTTATTTTAGAAATATTTATTGTTGGGCCAGCAAGATGATTCAGTGGATAAAGGTAATTCCTGCACAGACCTGGAGACCTGAGTTTGATTCACAGAAACCACATAAAGTGGGAGAACCACCTCCATAAATCTGTCCTCTGACCTCCATGGTGCTTCATGGCACGTGTGTGCCCCCTACACATACAAGTAATAAAAATTTTAGAAGTAGTAACTATTATTGTAGTCTAACGTGACACCTCTTCAAAACATTTGGAGTGGGGACTGAGGTGTAGTTCAGTGGCAGAAGGCTTGCCTAACATGTTCAAGTGTCTGGGCTTAATCACCAGGAATGAACACACACACACACACACACACACCAGCATGCACACATATGCACACACAATTAGAGTGCATTCCCAATATTTAGTAAAATACTCAAATTTCAAGTAAAAACAGTAAACTTAGAAGTATTTTAAAATTTTATTCTTCATTAATGAGAATTTCATCTGTATGCATAATGAAATGTCATATCTAGCCCCATTCCCGCTCCAGCTTCTCCACATTCTCTCAACACACCCCTCTCCAAATTTCATATCTTTCATTTTTTTAATAAGCCACTAAGTCAACTTAGTGCTGTCCATAGGAGCATGGCTGTGGGGTCAGCTCTTGGAGCATGGGAAACCTACCAGTGGCCACACCCTCAATAAAGAATAATTCACAAGCTATTCACTTATGAGCCACACTTCTCTTTTAAGAAACAAGACATAGTCTTGAGGAAGACTTGGTACACTCTTCTGAGAGACCTTCAAAGTACTGAACCCAACCTCTGACAAACGAATTTGCTAGAGCATTTGTCCAAAATGCTGATGGTGTCACAATTTAAGGATCTTGTAGAACCTGAGAACTGACCGTCAATGAGACACTTGAAGAAAATCCCTGTAAGTAGAACTGATGGCCGACCAAAGATTTAAAGCATGGCCCATGTCCACATCCGCCATCTGCAGTCCCCCTTTCTCTATGATACAAAGCTGTGGCTACACATTAGAATCACTGGGAAATCCCAGTATCCAGAATGCACCACAGATCAATTACTTTAGACTCTCTGGGGTGAGACACAGACATCAGTACAACTTACAGCTTCCCAGTCGATTCCAGAGCCTAATCCAGGCTGCGTGTCACTGTCTATAGCCAGAACAGGACTGGCAAGCTCTTCAGTGAAAGCCATCCTAGGAAGTATTGTTAGTCATCTAGAGCTGATTTGATGGATACTGAAGGATATGTGCAGGTCATATGCCAATACATTTTATAGAAGGGATTTGAGCATCTGTGGGTTCTGGGAACCAACCTCTGTAGATACTGAGAGACGATCGTATTCCCTGGCTAGAAACCGAACCATCGCCTATTTCTTGTCAGTCACCTGTTCAGGAGCTATGTACTGAGTCCCTACTACAAATCATTGCTGGGGTGGTGTTAAATATGCCTTTGGGTATATCTAGGGGGTATTTTCTTGATTGCTAATTGGTATGGGGGGGCTAGCTTCCTTTGGGGAGAGGGTGCAACTCCTGGGCAGATATATTAAAAAAAAAAAAAAAACTATCTGAGAATGAGCCAGGGAAAGTCAGTGAATAATCCCTCCATGGTCCCTGCTTCAGTTTCTGCTTCCGGGTTCCTGCTGTGGCTGCCCTGGATGAAGGACTGTAACCTGTAAGCTGAAATAAGTCCTTTCCTCCCAACATTGCTTTTGGTCATGGTGTTTATCATAGCAACAGAGAGCAGTAACTAGAACAACCCCATTGATTCTGCTTCTTCAGAGAACTCTCACTAATACGGACCCTTCCTGAACCTTTCGCTTCCTGCCTCGAACAGTCTGAGATTCCTCAGTCAATTAAGACGCGTGAAGAGTAAGCACTGTTAGTAATTATACTGCCATAATTACTTAAACTGAAGGGGTTGAGGTCCATTAAAAAGATGGAGAATTTGCCCTTCGTAGCAGTAGACTGCTGCATATGAGAATAGATTTCTTACTTGATCTAGAATTTCTCTTAGAACATTTAAGAGAGTCAGTGATCCTTGTGAGAGTTCAAGATATATCTGTCTCTTCTTTGTTGGGTTATTTAAAGTAAACGTATTTACCTTTTTGAGAACAACTTGTAATTTATGTTTCTAGTCCAAGGAAGGCTCTCCACAGTCAAATTGGAGTATGAAGCGTTACTATCTAAATTGCTTTTGACTTATGGTATACTGTTAATTTCTGAGAGTCACCTTGAAATCATTTTCCTGGCATTTGCACAACTGACACAGGTCACTGATAACATTGATCTGTCATCGTTTGCTGCTCCTTCCAATTCAGTGAATGCCTAGTGTAACATTTCACAGACTCAAAGCAATTTGTCCTCACCAGTAGATCTCCAAGGTCCCCAGGCCGTACTGGATGGTCACGGACATTTCCCATCAGTAATGGGAATGTTGGTAGCCACTGAGTGACTGTTTTCAGAGTAAGAGTCACTACATTTGACCATATTAGCTAGTAAACACAGGCTTCCATGTATTAACTTTGTAGATTATTAGTTCTCTTTTCTTCAGATAAAATAGGTCTAGTTTTGTCAGTATAGAAACCTATTTAAACTTAGGCTATCCTAGTTAAATATATCTAAACAGGTCAATATTTCAAAGTATTAGTACAGTGAGCTGTATCCTATCAGCAAGTTATAAATCTGACCTGAATGATGGTCCTGAGTGACTCATGAAACACAGGTGTGATGGAAATTGATATTTAGAATGTGACCCATGTGAAGTGCTGTGGTCTCATTTTGCATCTTCTCTCTAAGAACATACTGAAACTGTGTGTAGAAGGTGCCTTCTCCTTGCCTTTCTTTTCTAAAATTGATTATATATTTTTAAAATTTTTTATTTATATGTATGAGTATATTGCCTGCACTTAAATAAGTGCACTCTGTCATGCAATGCCCACAGAGGTCAAAAGAGGGTGTCAGATCCCCTGGAACTGGAGTTACAGATGGTTATTAGCCATCATGTGGCTTCTGGGAATCGAACCTGAGTCCTCTGCAAGATCAGTCAGTGTTCTTAACCACTGAGCCATCTCTCCAGCTTCTATTTATTCTATTTTTATGTGTATGAGTATTTTGCCTGCATGTAAGTGCACCCATGTGTGCAATGGCCACAGAGCCAGAAAAGGGCATCAGATTCTAGAACTGAAGTTATGCCATAGCTGGGAACCACACTGGGGTCCTCTGAAAGAGCAGTCAGTGCTCTTAACCACTGAGCCATCTCTCCAGCCCCAAGCTATTGGACTTTTAGGTGAAGTGCTGATAAGGCTGTTGGATACACAAATCTAGAGTTCAAGGTGGAGGCACAGACTTAGAAACCAGATCTGGTGTTTGTCCTTGATTATGGCACCAGCAAAACTCAGCCCAAAGAAGACTTTATATAGTTCCCTTTAATATATATTAATATTTATATGTTAATTATATAAATATATCTGATAGTTTCATACATCACAGAGCAGGGAGCAGAAGGATTGTAAGAGCCAGAGGTAATGGATGACAGCCAGTGTTTTCCGGACACAACAAGGCAATTGCACGTATGAATTCACACATATGAAACAGTGTTTGTGACAGCATGTGCAAGACCTGGGCAAGCTCACGGCAGACAAAATCTGAATTAACTCCTTAAAGAAATGCTTAGCAGGGCACATTACTTTTTAGAAAATGGATTTGCAGTCAGGCATGGTAGCACATGTCTTTAATTCCAGCACAGAGGCAGAGGCAGGCAGGTCACTGTGAGATTGAGGCCAGCCTGGGATGGTCTACATAGAGAGCTCCAGACCAGCTGTGGCTACAGAGTGAGCAAGACCCTGTCTCAAGAAAACAAAAGGAAAAAATCTTGTGTTTATCATTCTGGACAATGTTATGCCCATCTTCAACAAAAAAATAAAAATGAAAATAACAGATGCTGGTAGTTTCAAAGCATCCTGTTGAACACTCTACCATGTGAGGGGAATTGGAAAAAAAAAAAGTCCCTGTTAAGATTTAATCACTGACTGTACTGTATTCAGTAGCTCAGGCCTCAGTGCCTAGAGGCAGAGGAACAAGATCCTTGAGAGTTAGAGAGCAACCTGGTCTGTCTACATAGAGAGTGTCAGGCCAGCCAAGGCTATATAGCAAGACCCTGTCTTCAAACAAAACAAAACAGATTTAACCACTGAGAATGATTGTTTAAGGATGTTCTAATCCCGTCTGTCTATTTTCTCTTTTAACTTGTGCTTTCGGGATCTTAAAAGGTCGTGGTCTATTATGTCTGGTTTGATTTGGTCCTTTGAAAGAGTATTAAAAAATACAGAGGAACATCTGAAGAATAGCAATTACACAAAGTTGCTGCAAATCTTGAGGTTATATTGAGGATCTGAATATCATGAGTTCAAGGGCCACAAGTCTGAGGCTACCCTGAGTCACACAGTGAAAGCCTGTCTCAAAATAAAATGTTAACAACAGTAACATTCACATGTTTAAGAAGATTCATGGGAAATGAAATTGACTACTTAAGACAAAAATCAACTTTCTCTTAAAAGAGATAATATAGGCTTTCTACCCAAAAGTAGAGCATTTACATAGATACTTGAGATTCTAGGTTCAATATTCAGTATGTGAGGGAAGGAGGGAGGGGAGGAGAGAGAGAGAGAGAGAGAGAGAGAGAGAGAGAGAGAGAGAGAGAGAGATTCAAAGAGACTTCAACATATTAGCCATAATATTCATTTATACACAAAAAATTCTAGACAGACAAATGAACTAGGAAAATATCTCAAGATTATAAGAGAATGCAGCCAGTTGAAATTGTCCAAAATGTTGCAGATGGTGGAAACCAAAACTTTGAAGCACCTGTTCGAATACTCAAAGACTGAAGGAAACACTGCCACAGAAACTAAGGATGCAGGGAATTTCTGTGGAAAACCACCCAAAACAGAAAAGCAACTTACAGGTCCAAATTAAACAGAAGTCATGATAGGCAAATGATCTTTATAAGACCCTAAAGTGCAATAGGTAAGAGAAAAATAGACACATGAGATTACACCAAACTAGAAGGTTCTGCAATACAAAAATAAGACAATGGAGCAAAGACGAAATCAGCAGAACAAGAGGGCGCCCATGCAGTTCATCCATTTGACAAGCGATGAGTATCCAGACTGTATTAAGACTTCCAGCAACTCAACAATAGAGCAGATGAAAACACATAATCAATCTGATTAAAAATGGGCAGATGGGCTGAGTAAATAGCTACGTAAATGGCCAATGTGTACATGAAAAAATACTCAACAACACTAACCATCAGGAAAATGAAATTCAAACTACAGTGACATTTCAACCCACCCCAGGTGAACGACTATAGTTAAAACAGCAGCAGCAACAATAAAAATAAATGCCTGCCAGGACACAAAGAAAAGGGAAGTCCTACATAGATTCTGTGGAAATGGAGTTGGCATAGCCGCGTGTGGGGTCCTTACAAAACTAAATGCAGTCATAAAACTAACACGGTAATAAAATGACGACATCATCCACCAATTCTGCCACACGGCATAGACCCGAAGGAAATAAAATTAGTGTCAGATATGTGTTCTTCTGCCCACTGAAGAACTATTCACAATAGTTACAGTGAACATCAAATCAAGGTGTACATTGTTGAATGAATGGAGAATAAAAATGTCACACACACAGTATCACACAGCCATTAAAGAAAGGATGAAATTCTGTCACTCACAGCACCATGGAAAGAATGGGACAATATTTGGTTAAGTGAAATAAAATGCAGAAAGACAAACCACATGATCTCTCTCGTATGTGGAAGTTTAAAATGCTGATTCCATGGAACTAGAAAGGACAATATGATCACGTGAGGCTAAGAAAGGTTGGGAGAAGGGAAAATAAAAGAGGATCAGATTACACATACTAAAGTACTGTTCCCGGAGGCTGGAGGGATGGCCTCGTGGTTAAGACCACTGGCTGCTCTTGCAGAGGATCCAAGTTTGATTCCCAGCACCCACATGGTAACGGACAACTGTTGCAATCCAGTTCTAGAGGAATGTGATGCCCTCTTCTGACCTTCTCAGACACTGTATTACACATATTCAGGCAGTACACTCCTAAAAAAATAAAAATAAATAAAATACAGTCCCCTGGGAGGAATTAGTTCTGGTGTTCCTCAAAATAAGAGCAAGGAGAGCTGACAACAATCCGATTCATACGTTGCAAAGTTAGGGTGGAGGGAGTCCAGCGGCTCCCCTCACAAGGAAAGGGTGGATCTTTAAGGAGTTGAAGATTTAAACATTTGAAATGAAAACAAGAACTCACACCCCATCGTGGGACAGGTTAACAACCTATTGGTACATGGTGTCCTCACATTTGCAAACGGTTTTAGAGACCTCATCCAAGCGGAGTAAGAAAGGGATCAAGAAAACTCAGTAACCCTTGGGAAAATAGCAATACATCTACATACATGTCATTATCATTCTTGAAGAAAAGGTCAGAAACAGTGGGGCAGGGAAAAAAATCTCAAGAAACCAGGGACAGCATTTTTCTGAAACTGATGAAAGACAACTGCTAGGATTGCAAGGCTTGGTGCAGCACAGAAACACTAAATATGCAGAGAGCCACACTTGATGGCAGAAATTTAAATGAGACACACTCCATTTCCTATCAAAGCGTTAAACGAGACAAAGTTCTGTCTTTACAAAAAATTGCAAAAGTGCCATCTGGCAAAACCCTGCCCCCAGTTAGCATTTTTCTAAAATTGAAGTTTGTGCTCAAGGTTGCATCCTCCTCTCAGAAGCTGCATTTTGTTAGGCTGGAGAGATAGCTCAGCAGTTAAGAGCACTGGCTGCTCTTACAGAGGACCCGGGTTCAATTCCCAGCACCTATATGGTGGCTAACAATCATCTGTGACTCCAGTTCACACTTACATATGTGCCATCAATATAATACAAATACAAGGTAAAAATAATGAATGAACAGTTTTAAAGCTTTAGTTTCCTCATCAGCTGTGCCATTTTTAAATTAGTCAGCCTATAAGAATGTGGACCACTCAGAGCGAGACCCAAGACCCCCTTGCTCTAGAAATGAAAGTGCAGCGGGATCCCACAGGATGTAATTGCTGGCTGGATTTTAGATCAGGTTTGCAGAAGGAAAACTTTTTAAAATATTTTATTTTTTTTTTATTGTATAAGTGTATTGACTACATGTGTGTAAATATACCCATGTCACACAATGCTTGTGGAGGTCAGAAGAAAGCATCAGATCTCCTAGAACCAGAGTTACAGAGGTTGTTAGCCACCATGTGGGTGCTGGGACTTGAACCCAGGTCCTCTGCTAGAACAGCCAGTGCTCTTAACTGCTGAGTCATCTCCAGGCCCAGAAGGAAAACTTTTTACTTTGTTGAAATACCTTAGATTGTGTGGCCATTTTCTTGGGACCCTAAACTCATTTCTAACACTTGATTTCATTGTCAAACAGGTGAAAAATCCAAAATAAAGAAAAAAGTGAAAATCTGCAGATCAATTAAGGAAAAGCATAGTAACCACTTCTGTTATTCAATGAACACACTGAACGCAACAAATCGGGAAAGCCAGTACTCACCATGACCCGGACACCAGGCACTTCCCGGGGCTTCAGAGAGGCCCCAAAATACAGGCTTTCTGTCCCTGGGTGGGTAAGGTTTAATATAGTCCTATCCAGGGACACAGCAATGGTGACAGCATGCACAAGACACACACAAACTCAATCAGATAAAAATCAGCATAGAACTGGATCCCGTCCCAACCTTAGCTGAGGAACTATTGATGTCTGATTGCCACTAGATAAACAGAACAAGTTCCAGTGGATGATGCACATTGAAGGACATCTGGGTACAAAAACTTGACTGGATGGGCCTTAACATACATGACAGGATGCATAAAATCTGGTGGGGGGACATATATGGTGGGAGGCAAAGACAGGGGAGAGGGCCTAAATATGGTTAAGATGCGTTATATGAAATGCACAAAAATTCAATAAAAGGCACACATTAAAGGGAGCTGGAGAGACGGCTCAGCAGGTGCGAGTACTAGCTCTTCTTGCAGAGAACCTGGGTTTGATTCTCAGCACCCATATGGTGGCTAACTCCAGTTCCAGGGGATCCAACAACCCTCTTCTGACCTTCACGGGCATTGCAGGACAGGGGTACACTTACACACATGCAGGCAATACACTCATACACAGAAAATGAAATTAATAAATAAAAGATTTTTTAAGATCCACGTTGAAAAAAAGTGAATTCTTTGGACATCCCAAAATAAAACAATAGCTTGTGTATGCATTTCCTCTCGAAGCCAAATGAGTTTAGAAGGCAGCAAATGGCCTAAAGAAGTCCTTCAACCTTACTGAGAGTGTGTTGTAGAAAATTCCTACAGTCCTAATGAATTAAATTTTAATTTATATAAGCATATGACTGATACGTGTAAGACAGGACCTTATAAATCTACTTAAATAAAAATAAATATTTTAACAATTACCTCTAAAATCTCAAAATGGTATCAGACAGAAGCTATGCCAATCAAATGCTTTTAAAAATGAGGTCAAAGTTACCTTCTGTACTCAAAAAGGACTACATGAATTTCTGGGGGTGTTTTGTTTAAAGCACATTTCCTAAGCATTCTACTGTGACCCAACTCAACAACTGAGCATTTTAAGAATTCAGAGGCTAGAGGTGAGATTTAGTACCTTGTCAGTTGCTAGTCTTTAATGCCGTTCATGTAGATTTTCAAATCTTATTTCAGAGTTCTGGAATTTCAGTTGTGGCCCGTGGCTGCATGAGAGATCATGTTACTGTAAAACTTTCTAAGTCAGTGCACAAAACATATAAACAAAGTCACTGGCCCTAGACACACATTGATAACGATCTGTTCCATGGAATCATTTTGACAGAAGCAACATACTTGAGGTGATATAATTTATTACTTCCTCCCAAGCAGGACAACCTCAAGATTGATCCCCGGAAGGAATGAGGTGAGTAGCCACAGCAGTATACCCGCTGCTGACGGAGGGCTGGTCTCAGGTTCCCCACCCGGCCCCCAGCCCCCAGCCCACTCAAACTCCAGGAGCGCCCGAGAGATGTCTTCTGCTGTTCTGATCAAGTGTTTGGGGTTCTGTGTCTTGTGATCTTCCAGATATGGACCACTCTGACTTTTCCCTAAGACCTCTGGGTAGATGTGGAGGGTCCTGGGTCTGTGGTGCACTTGATAAGAGGCTGTTGAAGGGCACTGACTTCTTTTCTCTTGTAAAAAGCAACAAGTGGGGGCTGGAGAGATGGCTCAGCAGTTAAGAGCACTTGGATGCTCTTGTGGAGGACCCAGATTTGGTTCCCAGTACCCACATGGCAGCTAACAACCATCTATAACTCCAGATCCAACACCCTCTTCTGTCCTCCTTGGGCATTGCACAACACCAGTGTACCTACATACATGCAGGTAATACACTCATACACACAAAATAAAAATAATAAATAAGGGGCTGGAGAGATGGCTCAGCAGTTAAGAGCACTGATTGTTCTTGCAGTAGGCCTGGGTCCGAATCCCAGCATCCACATAGCAGCTAACAATTATCTGTAACTCTAGTTCCAGGGAATCTGATGCCCTCTTCTGACCTCCTCAGGCATTGCATGACATGGGTGGGTGCACTTACATACATGCAGGTAATGCACTCATACCTATAAAATGAAAATAATAAAATTGTAAATATAATAATGAAATATTTTTTTAAATCAACAGGTGTGAGCACTGGAGAAAATCAACATCCTATCGCTCCAATGAAAAGCTACTTAAAGGGTTATGTGAAATGATTTGTTTAGAAAGAGCCCTGTGGAAAAGTTTTGCATATGTTTTTTAAACCTTCCACCCATTGAATAAGACTCTTCATTCCTCTCTCTCTTTCCCCTTGATCACTAGCAATGTCTATTTTATTTTCTGTTTTCATAAGGTGCCGGAGCCTGCTGGCAGAAATCAAACCGCACCTGAAGCGGGGAATGGGGATGAGAAAATGTAGAGATAGAGATAGAGATGAGAGAGAGAGAGAGAGAGAGAGAATAGGACAGACTCAGGAGGACTGTCAGTCATACTGAAGCAGCTTGCCTTTATTAAGTCCCCCCTATTTATACTATAAAATGATCAAAACAATGGGTGAAAAGTTCAACACAAAAACAATACTAACACAGGCAAAATACCTTAAGATGTGATTGGCTTCCTTCAAAGATCTTCAGGTGACCTCAGTCTTGGGTGTAGAATAAACTTCTCCTTAGGTGTAAATCATTTGCATAATGAAAACTCCTGCTTCCAACAGCACTTCTGTGCACGAGATTGACTTCTGCCTAACCCAAAACTAGGGCATAGTTCAAGGCAGTCACATGGCTCCCGACAATAAGGTATTACAGACATGTCATCTACGTAGAGTATGGTATGTATTCTCCCGTATATGACTTATTTCATTTGGCCACCATCTTTCATGTGTAGCATGTAACTGAATTTGCTGGGTTTTCTTCCTTTTTAAGGCTAAAGTACTTTGATATCTCTATATACCTCCTTTGCTTTGAGGACAGTTAGGTTGCACAATACTTTGGCTGTTATGAATAGGTCTGCAATGAACATGTTTGTGAGGCCACCATTGTGACATCTTGATTTCAAGTGTTTTGAATATATGTAAAGAATTAGTGTTGTGAGATCTACGGTAGCTCTAGTTTGATATTTTGAAGAATCTGCATACACAACAGCATAGAAGACTAGTATTCTGAATGAGATCTTGGACCAGAAAAAAACAAAATCATACAAATAATATGGGATCTAGTTAGGAACAGCAAGATGACTCAATGAGTAAAAAAAGCCTGTCACCGACCTGATGACCTGAGTTCAATCCCCAGATCACATTGTTGAAGGAGATGAAGGAGAGAACCAACCCCCACAAGTTGTCCTCCAATTTCCATATGCTCATTGTGGCACAGGTGTGTACTCCCTTACCCATGAACAATAAATAAAATACTTTAAAAAAAGAAAATATGGGCCTTATTTAATAATGACATATCAATATTAATCAGTTGTGACTAACTGTAGTAATGTTTAAGATGATGACAGTAAGTGGGCTATCTTGGTAATTTTTCTGTAAATCTAAAACTATTCTGAGACGTATGGTTTATTTAAATTTTTTAGTGAGCACAAAAGTTTTTGAATTCTCTGAGCACAAAGACATGATAAATGTCCAAGGTGACTGAAGTGTCAATTCCTCTTATCTGTCCATCATACATTGTGTACACTCATGTGATTGAAATATCACACTGAGTAGAGTTAAGTGGTGTATGGCTATAATCCCAGCCCTTGAAAATCAGAGGCAGGAAAATCAAGACTTTGAAACTAACCTGGGTTACATAACTAGTTCCAGGGCAACCTAGACTACATAGTGAGAACTTGTCTTTAAAACCACTATACTATAAAATACCTGAGAAATATGTACAATTATTATCTGATAACTATGTACAGTTGTTATGTGTCAATTGAAATTTTCAGGTGTTGGCAGTATAGCTCTGAGATGATCAGTATGCACAAAGCCTTGGGTTAAATCAGCATTTGAAAAAAACCCACAAGATTATTTTAGTGAATAAAGAAAATATTTTTTGACACATGCCAAAATTTTAGCAGCATAAGATATATTTATTTCACTTTCTTAGATTCTGTTGATATATATTACTTAACAAATAAAATGAAATGATTTAATAAAGAAAATGTTGTCAGCTGGGCTTTAATATTTTTACTATCTACTTAACTATTCTTTGTTAAATTTGTCACATTATATATGAATGGGAATTCAAGTTAAACTCATTTCTAAGAAGGGAAATCATAGATTGTCAAAACGCTAATCTTCCCCTCCAAAGTTACAATTGTGAATTGTTTTCAGAATGAAATATCGTAAAACACTGTCACCTTGTGGCCCTACAGGGCATGGCAGGTGAGATTGCCCAAGTTTTTTTCTATCCTCCAAACCTACGTAATTTTGAGAAGCGCACTTATCTTGAACAAAAATCAAAAGAAACAGAAATACTGCTGGCATCTCTGCAGAATTTCAGTGAGGAGCAGCATCCTCCCTCGGGTAAGACGTCACATGAGTGTGTGAAGACTCATTTGAAACCCTAGGACCATGCGCTAAAATTTGGATCTTGAATATTCCCGAAAGGCCCTGTTAAAGATTTGGATCCTTAAGGGGCCTAGGAGACTCAGGGGTGAGGGCGCAGGAACTTACTTCAAATCCCTAGACCCGCATAAAAATCTAGGTATGGCCTCACTTGCCTGTAACCTCAGCGCTGTGGGAAGTAGAGACAAGAGGATCTCTGGGCTTGCTGGCCCAGCCAGCAGAGTTCTAGGTTGTCAGGAGCCATTTGCCTGCCTTGAACTATGCCCTAGTTTTGGGTTAGGCAGAAGTCAATCTTGTGCACAGAAGTGCTGTTGGAAGCAGGAGTTTTCACTATGCAAATGATTTACACCTAAGGAGAAGTTTATTCTACACCCAAGACTGAGGTCACCTGAAGATCTTTGAAGGAAGCCAATCACATCTTAAGGTATTTTGCCTGTGTTAGTATTGTTTTTGTGTTGAACTCTTCACCCATTGTTTTGATCATTTTATAGTATAAATAGGGGGGACTTAATAAAGGCAAGCTGCTTCAGTATGACTGAAAGCCCTCCTGAGTCCTATTTTCTCTCTCTCTCTCTCTCCCCATTTTCTCATCCTCCCCGCTTCCGGTGTGGTTCGATTTCTGCGGGCTCCGGCACTAGGTTCAGTGACAGAGTCTGGCTTTGGGGACTAACAGTGGAGAGTGATAGAGAGATAACTGATGCCCTCTCTTGGCCCCTGGGTGTGCATGGGTACATGCCCCTGCACATATATGTGTATACACCACGAGAGAGAGAGAGAGGGAGAGAGAGAGAGAGAGAGAGAGAGAGAGAGAGAGAGAGAGAGAGAGAGAGAGAGAAAGGAGTCCCAGGTGTAGCACTCCTACAAGGCAGGTGAAACTGCAGGAGGAGAAGCCTAGGAGGAGAAAGCTAGGTCTTTCTTTCTTTTTGCTTCCTGACTGTCAAGGCTAAGCAGCTCCCCTACCAGGTAACACATGACCGTACCGTGTAACCTTTCTAACAGTGAGTCAAAATGAGCCTTCCCCTTCTAAAATGATTTATTGTGACTATTAATGGTGGTGATGAAAAGCTGATACACTTTACAGAACCTGTTCTGAGTTCAGGATTAAAATTTGGTCATGAGTATATGTGTCTATTCCTTTCTGGTTTTGTGTGGTCCTGGGGATTAAAATTAAAGCCTCACATATATTAGACATATGTGAGCTACATTCCCAGCCCTCTTCTTACATTTTATTTTGAGATGGGGTCTTACTGAGTTGCCTAGGCTGGCCCCCGGGCAGTCTTTGAACTTGAGATCTTACTGCCCTAGTCCCCCTGGTAGCTGGAATTACAGCTGGAATAAGTTCAATGATTTATTCACATTGTGGTCACTGTAGTTAACATCACTCCATTTATTCTGAATAAATGCTTTCTGAGCATCTTAGTACTTCTTAAGTGTTTCGTTTAAGTATTAGTCCTTTGGTTGTTTTAGTTAGTGGTTATTGTTCATTTTATTTTTACTTTTCATTTGTTCTTTGACAATTTTATACATTCCTACATTGATCACTTCCACCCTCAGCTCCCCCTCCTATCCTCCCCCACATTGCTGCTGGTTTTAGATCTCTCACCTCGTAGTTCAGGCTGCTCTGGACTCCCTATGTATCCCAGGCTAGCCCTGAACTCAAGATCCTCTTGGTTCATCTTCTCAAGGGCTAGAATTACAAAAATGTACCACTACAGCCAGATATTAATAAAATTCATTTATGAAATTCTTGGGAAATCCATGTCAGGTTTTATTGGAATTCATTGACTCTGGAGATCAACCTTGGAGAATTAGTATCTTTATAATTTTAAATCTCCCCATGCAGAAGCATGCTATGGCCCTAATGATGGTTTTCTTTTGTCATACTTGTTCCACTACAGGAGTGGACTAGAAATACTAAAATTGAATACAGATAGATACAAATTTATCTAGCCTTAATTATATAGCTCAAAGTACAACAAAAAAACATGTGTAAGTTACTTTTGAGAACAGTACTTGACAGAACAATTTCAGAGGGATATATTCTAAAGAAAACTGAGGGGCTGGAGAGACGACTCCGCAGTTAAGAGTACTAGCTGCTCTTGCAGAAGACCTGGGTTCAATTCCCAGCACCCATATGGTGACTAACAACTGTCCATAACTCCAGTTCCAGGGGATCTTACACCTTCTTCTGACCTCCATGGGCATTGCAGGACAAGGAGGCACACACATGCAGGCAATATACTCATACACATAAAATAAAAATAAAATTTTCTTAAGGAAGGAGAAACAGATGTACAACGAAATCATGACCTTTACAAAGTAGATTGTTAAGACCTATGTTTAATGCAGCTGTCTTTATTAGACTGCTTCAGTAATTCCAAACAATTTGACTACTTAATAGAAATAATATTTAAATATTGAACAGCAAGTTGTCCATCTGGGAGAAGAGAGATGAAGATAAGGAAGGAAGGGAGAAGAGGAGGAAATCTGTGGTGTCAACTCTGACTCGGCACTAGTAGAATGAGCATGTAATTCACTAAAAAAAAAATTGTCTGTCTTTGTCCACTGGGAGCCTCTCAAGGCAGTAGAACCACAGAAGTAATGAGCATACTCACCCAGGGTGGGAGTGGGATGCGGGTGTTCAAAAGCCATTATCTACTTAAGGGAAACAATTAGAGAAACGACTCATTCCTAGTCTAGAGCACAGAAAGTCCCAGGTAGTCCTGAAATTTATCACTGACACCTAACAGAAGCTAAAGATACTACTTGGAAGCATTGTTACAAAGACCTTCGTATTCTTCAGATCTGCTAGCTGCTCCATTGGTGAGCTAACTTCAGCTAAGGTATTAGAGCATCTCTCCAACCCCCAAATTGGCCTCTTGTTGTGTTACCCTTCCTCCTAGCATTTCATTCCTTCACCCTGAAGCTTAGCCCTGAGGAGTTCTATTGGTGGTAAAATGTCTCTGTGAGGTGGTGTGTGATGTGCGCATGTATGTGTGCAGGTGCACTGACCCATGAGTGCACATGTGAAGGTCAGAGCTCAGTGCCAGATGTCTTCCTCTATCACTCTCCACCTTACTTTTTATATTTTATTTTTATTATTTTTATATTATGTGTATGTGTATTTACTGCATGTATATAAGTGCACCTATGTCATGCAATACCTGCAGAGGTCAGAAGAGGGTGTCATGTCCCCTGGAACTGGAGTTACAGTCAGTCGTTAGCTGCCATGTGTGTGCTGAGTCCTCTGCAAGAGCAGCCAGTGCTCTTAACTGCTGAGCCATCTCTCCACCCCCTCCACTGTACTTTTTGAGACAGGACCTCTCACTGAACCTGGACATTGTTGTTTTGCTAGAGTAGCTGGCCAGGGAGACCCTAGGATCAACCAATCTCTGTCCTCACCTCCCCCAGTGCGGGGGTTACAGATGCGAGTCACACTACACCTGGCTTTCACATGAGTGCTGGAGAGCTGAACTCAGGTTCTTAAGTCTGCATGGCGAGCCCTTTACCCACTGAGCCATCTCCTCATCAACCCTCCTCCTTAAAAAAGGCAATTCTAAAACTACCTCTATTTACCCTTGCCCTTGAAAGAGTTTTCTTGGGTGCAATTCCAGGAGCTTTGGGGTTACTCTCAGCACTTTATGGGGAAACTTTCATTGCTTCCACTTGAAGGGCAGTTTTCACTCCATCTCTGAATTCCAGTTTTACTCTTAAGCAGTTCCCTGTCGGTCTAACTCCTGTGGCTTTGTGCGTCACCTTTTTCTCCCCCTGTAGACCAGACTAGCCTCCTCTCACAGAGATCCACCTGCTCTGCCTCCCAAGTGCCGGGATTAAAGGCGTGCGCCACCACGCTCAGCTCTCTGCTGCCTTCTTTAGCATTCTTCAGTTTCTCTGTGCTGTGTTTCTGTATGAATATCTGCTCACCAGTCCTTCTCGGTACTCTGAGCTCCCTTCGTCTGTGAATCTGTCTTTAATCAGTTACATGGTTTTAACAACACTGCCTCTTCCCTGCTCTCTGTTCTTAGGTTCCTACTTAGACACACAGTAGACTGTCTAATGTCTTGGTATTTCTTATCATTCTTATCTTCTCATCTCTGTGCAGTATTCTAGGAGATTCCTGTAGATTTTGTGCCAGCTCCTAAATTCTTTAATTTTTTTTTTTTAAGTGCTGCAGATAAAACCCAGGGCCTTGCACATACACAGCATGTGCTGTTCCATTGAACTACATTCCTGCCCTTAGTGTTTTGAGACAGATCCTTCTACCTCAGCCCCACAAGGCTGGGATAACAGGGGCAAATTGCACATCCTGCTCAATCCCCAAATTATATTGTAGACTCTACTACACTGTTTGACTCATTCTTTTATATTTTAACTATTATAATATTCATTTTTATTTGCTATCTATTTTAACAATTTAACTCTTTTAAAATATTCCTGGTCAACTTTTGCTCATTTTCATTATTCTATTTTTTTTCTTTCTGGCTATTTTAGACTCATGATAATATATTTCATTTCTGGCAATCTAGAAAACCTGGCTATATTGTGTCTTTTGTGTTCATTCTTGCTCAAGGAGTTCATTTATCATATAGTCCTGAGCTTATATTTTGCAGTAAACTTAGAAACCTAAATTCATAATGGCTTCTTCAAAGATGATCTGTTTGTTTTTTTTCAAATGCTGCTATCTGTTGCCCTGGATCCACTTGACTCCTTCTTACATTTCTGGTTAACTTTCTTTCCTTTTCCTTTAAATAAGAATAGCAGGGTGCAGTGGCCAGCACTCAGGAGGCAGAGGCAGGTAGATATCTACGAAATTGATGCCAGCCTATTATACGTAGCTAGTTCCATGCCAGCTTGGGCTCCAGAGAGAACTTGTCTCAAAAAAACAATAAAATAATTAATAATAATAATGTGTGTATGGTACATATGCATGCATTTGTGTGTGTGTGTGTGCATGCACATGTGTATGGAAGTCTGAAGCCAACACTGATTGTCTTCCTCTATTGCTCTCTTCCTCATTTTTTGAGAAAGGATCTCTCACTGAACCTGGAGCTTTCTGATTGGTTAGACTGGCCGGCCAGGGAGCTCCAGGAATCAGCCTGTCTTTATATACCTTCCCCCTTCAGCACCCCCACCCCATGCTGGAATTGCAAGCATGCACTGCCACACTTGGCTTTAATATGGGTCCTGGAAGGACCCTAATTCAGGTCCTCATGCTTGTACCAAGCGCTTTACTCACTGAGCATCTCCCCAGTCCAGTGACTGGTTAATGTTCTAGTCCTCATTTGGACTGTCTGCTGGTGAAGCCTTGTCTGCAGGCTGCTATGTTGAAGTTGAAGTTAGGGGCAAGGAACATGAGAACAGGTCACAAAAGCATGCCTTCAGAATGTACAATCTTTTCACATCAACTTGAAATAATTCTGATGTGGAGAGCATTTCTACCTGAGACTCAATGTCAAGGGTCAGGGCATCCTGTGAGTTAGAGTGCACTGTCTTTAAACAATGCTGTTGTCAGTGCTCTGGGGAATTCTTTGTTATTTCCTTGTTGGTACATGCTAAGAATTAGTTTGCCTAAACAGCAAGAGCACACTATGATCTAATAAATGCTTTAAGGCGGGGGAGGGGGGTTGGAGTTTAGGTGTTTTGTTCTATGTTCTTGAGGCAGGGTATCATGTAGTCTGGGCTGGCCAGGAAACTCACTATGTAGCTGAGACTGGCTGGAACTCTTGATCCTCCTGCCTCTATCTCCTAAGTACTGGGATTACAGTAGTGTACCATCATGCCTGGTTTGCTTTTGTGTTTGTTTGAGAAAGGGTCTCCCTATGTAGCCCAGGCTGGTCTGGAACTCCCAATCTTCTTGCTCAATCTCCTGAGTGCTGAGATTCTAAATGCATACCACCACACCTGCCCAACATGCTTTGTACTCCTCTATGGCAAAGCCACGATGTGATATTTTGGAAATGAACATTTCACTGCCTGCTCTCTCCAGCCCTTGACTCTGAGCTGTTTTGCAGCAGCAAGCATGCCTTCCTCCCACAACTCTAAGTTAGTTACTGTTTATTTAGTCACACATTTATTCATTTGTCTTAGAAGTATCACTGTCTAACCCCATGACTACTAGGAAAAAATATATATAACCAAGGAACAGACCAATAATAGCAGGAGCTTCTGTGCAAGTGCAGGGAGCCAAGAAAGAGTTAAACATATGTGCTTCGCACAGGTGCAGGGAGCCAAGGAAGACTTAGATAAGCAGTTCCTACAGGCACACTGCCAAGCAGCTGGGTTCGAAGTGTTTGCGAAGTTAGATACGATTAGTCTTTGTTTTTAGTATGTTTCAAGGAGAAATACCTCCACTTTCTCATGATGATATGTAAACAAAATAAGGATGTAGAAAATGTATATTAACTTGGGGAAAAAACAAATCCAGGCTGCTCCGTATTGACTGGGAGCCCTCCTGCATCTTTCTCTTGTCTTTTTCTTTTCTCATCCTCACCCCCCAAGTCGAGACTCGTTGATTTGTCCGGCTGGTTCCGGCATGCAAGAGCGATTTTTCAAGAGGCAGTCTTTAAGAAAATGTAAGTATCTTATAATTACATGGTCCCTCTCATCCGGCCCAGTCTGAAAACCAGATTTAATGAATCGGGACTAAGCAAAGTGCCTGCAAAGATAATCTAGGCTCTCCTTTCTAGTCCAACCTGGGCTATATAGTAAGTTCCAGGCCGGCCTGAGCTGGAATAAGACCCCTATCTTAAAATAACAGCAACAAAAAGTCTCTACATAGAAGAGATGGCCAGTTCTCCGAAGTCACGCCCATGGGCGGGGCTTGTTGTTGCGGGCGGGGCTTATCCACCAAACCCCGCCCAGCGTGGGCGTGGTGTGAGCGGGCGGGCCTCGCGGGGGCTGGCGCACCCTGGCGGTTTCCTAGGAGATGAAACACACACGACGCTGGAGCTTCACAAGGGAGCGAACTAGGTAAGCGGCCGGCGCGGACCGGTAATCCCGGGCGGGCTGCGGGACCCAGCCCCGGCCTGAGCTTCGAAGCCGCTCGGCATGTCGCCTCGGCGCCGCGTCCAGCCAGGGCCACTGTCCACCGGGAGGCGGGACCTGGACGCCGGTAGGGGCCGGAGGGAGCCAGGAGGGGCGCGGGGCGGAGCGGCGGGCCGGGCAGTGGGAGACACCGGCGGGGGCCGGCCTGGGAGGGCTCCAGGGCTGCAGGAAGGACTGCAGGAAGGACTGCAGGACGCCAGGACTCCAGGGCTGCAGGACCCCAGGACTCCAGGACTCCAGGGCTCCAGGGCTCTGAGTTGTCTGCGCTCGGCACCTCGGGGTGCCCTAGGTGGGACCCTGCCTTAGATCCCTGCACATCCTCCAGCCCCTGGGCTACCCCACAGACTGGGGTTGCAGGGAAACTACTTTTAGGCAGGAGGCTCTGGATTCGGATAGGGGCAGAGAGCAGAACTGAGCTCAGAACTTAGAAAATCAAAGACAAAGGAGGAGAAAAAGAAGGTCCAACTGCAGCCCTGGATGGATGGTGCATCTCAGGTTGTGCGCAGTGAAAGGCAAGTGCCAGCACAGTGGGGTGCCCTGGCAGCCCTTGTCTGGCCCCTGGGGACCCACCTGCAGCGACCAGACATGCAGGAACACCTCTCCCCTCCCCCCAACCTACCTGACATAGCTTCCTGGAGAGTTTGCACAGAAGGATCAGAAAGCCTTGGACAAAAATTGGCCCTTTAATGCATTTTCAATGTAGGGACAGATGGGGCAAGGGAAGAGATTTTTGTATGTATTTAGAGCACATTTGAAGTAAAGGTAACAGAATCCTCATAGAAGTCACTTTAATCAGCACAAATAATGGAGTAAAAATAGCTGTGAGAATACACATCACTTCGAACCTTTGTGCAGTGAAGGAGACTCCCATCCTCTCCCCGCAGAGATACCCTTGGGTAGTATGCTAGTTCTCCATGTGTGTTAATTTTAAAACTATTTGTGAATGTTAGTACAGTGCTAATGTGGTTTTACTTTTGGAAACCAAAGCCTTATTTCCCCTGTCTGGTGTGGTGGCTCTGACCTATAATCCTGACACTTAGAGAATAGAGGCAGGAGGATCAGGCGTTCAAGCTTTTAATGGGCTACTAAGCAATTCGAGGCCATCCTGGTCTACACAAGGCCCAATCTGAATACAAAAGGAAAAGAAAAAAGAATCAGTCTCTCTTTTCCTATTATATTAACTCCCTTTTGAATAATCATGTCACTTGACTAGCGTGGAATCTTTTCCTGTTTTGCTTTTTAACTGATGTAGTAATTCTTAAAATAGTCCTCAATACTGACAGCCTTGTAGTGTTACATAGTGTATTCTATTAAGAGACATCCAAATCTTATCAGCCCAATGACTGGCAGACACAGGTTTTACCCTCCATCTGCCCTTTATGTTGATCCTCTTTAATCTTACTTAAATCCTTATTAGCTAGTTGAGAATTTACAGTAATTGTACATGGATGCAATAATTGCGCATTTAGATAAAAGAAAATTAGAATGAGAGGAATGAATATTTATTGAGGTTCTGTAATTGGGACTCTAAATAAATGTCTTTTTTAAGTTGGCATATAGTACTTGTTTAACCTACAGGAAAGCTACTGACAACTCTGTTACGTTCATTGAGGGTGATAGTTAGACCACATTGGCTTGGATTTTGTTGTATGCATATCTCATATTTACTCACATAAGAAACTGCATTAATGCGTTCCTGTTTTTGCAGAATTAGTTTTCCATAAGTCAGCATAGAAGAATTGGTATAAGTTGCATTTTTGTGTATAAGATGGAAACCTGTAGGTGAGTGGTCTGTGCCCTTTTTTGTTCTATAGACTGTCGTTTTAGTGATCATCAGTTTGGGGTCTTGCCATGCTACACTGATTAAAAAAAAAAAAAAGTACCCGTTGATTTGCAAGCAGTGAGTAGGCACACAGGAGGACAGATTTTCTTTCAAAGCTACCTTCAGGGCTGGAGATGGGTCAGTCTGATAAAGTGTTTGCAACTTGTATGAGGACTTGTGTTTGATCCCCAGAACTCATATAGAAAAGCTATGTGGGCATGGTGGTACATGTGCCTGTGATCTCAGTGCTGGCGATACATAGACAGATGGCTTTCACTGGCCAGCTACCTTAGTCAAATTGGGAAGCCTTGTCTAGTGAGACATGCTGTCACAAAACAAGATAGACAGCATCCTAAAGAATGACACTCAAGGTTGACCTCTGATCTCCACATATACATTTGCAGCTGCTCAAACACATGCAGCTGCACACACAGAACACAGTATGAGTGTGCACCTACACCCGCACACACGTGCGCACACACACACATAGCTCGTATTATGCCCGTTTTCATTGAGCCATTGTTTCTATATTTTCAGAGGATGGAAGGGACAGAGGAAATAATGGCCTTCAACCCTGAAAACTGTTTATTTTGCAATTAGTATGGCTCAAGAATAAACTTTCTAAGTTTTGTTAGAAAGCATAGAATATAAATGTGTTTAAATTAAAGGGAAGGGAAGGTTTTAATTGGACAGATTCACACTGAGGCACAAACCTTACCTTTTTAAAATCTTAACGGCATCTGCATAAGCATCTCCTATCTGCCACAAACACAAAGAAGCTGGCAAACTGCTTTGTGCCTGTTTGATTAGTCCCTAAATATAAACGTACGCTCTTCACTTGCTATCCTCAAAATAAAGTTTGTGCTTCTAGTGTTTATACCAGGGCTGGTTAGTTTGGTTTAAAATGAAGTTTCTAGAATAGCCTCTTCAAAAATGTTCTGCTCCTAGGCCAGGTGTGGTGGTAGATGCCTTTATTCCCAGCACTAGAGAGGCAGGTGGATTTCTGAGATTGAGGCCAACCTCAACAGTCTTTGTAATGAGTTCTAGGCCAGCTGGGGCTACAGGGAGACGCTGGCTCATAAAACAAAAACAAATAGAAAAATGGTTCAGCTTCTAGAGAACTGGGGGACGTCGTCATTGGCTGAGTGATCTGGTCACCGCTAGTGCAGGTAGGCAGCATGGCTTACCGCTTAAAGTAGAGGTGGAGGTGTCTGATGGTCTCCACAGGGGAAGGGCGAGGAGCAGGCCACTCACCTGTCAGGCTGGGGTGAAGGCAAAGTGGTTTTCGTGGGCTGTTTCTGCCATCTTCTTATTTTCTGTTTCTATTCTTGGGAACCACCCCCAAGCCCCGCCTCCATCCCTCCTCCATGTCCCCCACTGTTCCCTTTCGCATTCCTTTCTAAAGCAGTGTTCCTCTTTTTCAGAACCACTCCCATGATTCCTTCCCTCCCACCTTCTCAAAGCTTGTCCTCTGTTAGGTGTTATCAGGAAAATAACACGGGTGCAGAGGCCAGAGGAGAATGCCAGGTATCCTGCTTATCACTCAACACGTATTCCCTTGGCATGGGGTCTCTTACTAAATCCGGAGTTAGGCTAGTGGACCACAGGCCCCAGGAATCCTCCTGTCTCTGCCCTCCACAGCACTGGTATGACAGGCACATTGGCCATGTCCAAGTTTTTACTTTTTATATGTGTGCTGGGGATCCAAACTCAGGTCCTCATGCTTGAGCAAGTGCTTGAGACATTTCCCCAGCCCCCACACCATTATATTTTCCAATTAAATTATTTTAATGATAGGTGCTTCATGTTGACTTTTTTTCTGCTTTAAACTTCCGAGTTCCAGTATCCCACACTTTCCTTCCCATCACTGTTTCAGGGGCATTTTCACAGTCTTTCTGGGAGTCCAGAAGATCTAGGTGCAGCCCCGGGTTTCAAGATGGGGAGTAACTGGCACCTCATGCCCTTGTCCACTGCCAGCAGTATGCTGGTGTTTGAAGGAGGGAAATTGGGTTGGGAATCTTTAAGTTGCCTTGTAGTACTGAGGTCTGGAGAAAAGGAGGCAAAGGAGACAGTTCCTTTATGTACTGCAGTGATTATAAAAAAAATAAATAAAACCAGGAAGGTTTCATAAGAATGGAGATTATAATAAATTACACTGAGAAACCAAATAGCTTCAAGCCAACTCCGCATTAGATCAACCCCTTTCTTGATTCTCTGATCATAAGCAGTTCATTTAAATCTATGAATTTATCTTGCATTCTTATTAACATAATGAATATGATAGCCTTTTCCACAAATAAATTCTCTGTATTGTTACTTAAGCAGAGGGATCAGTAAACCAAGGGAGAGCACATTTCCTCAAAAGACAGGTGCTTGTCAGTTGACCTAGAGTGTCTGGGATACTGGGTAGCAATCTGATGTGTGGGTAATAAATTGCAAAAATAATTTGAATAGAAGCAAACGCATTTTAGTATAGCTTACATCATGACACATAGTACAAAGAAAGTGAAACTCTCAGTTCTCTTTCAGACATTCCAGCTAGCCCCATAGTTTTGGATTCCCTCATAGGGAAATTGATCTGTTGGGGATAGGTCATAAAAATCTACTTGAAATGGATCAAATGCCCTAATTTAAAACCCCAAATCCTGAAACATCTAAACAAAAACAGTGACTACTGTTCAGGACGTTGGGGTGTGCAAGAACTTTCTGAACAGAACACAAACAGCACAGAAACTAGCCTGTTCAGTATCAGTATCAGCTAGTATCAACAGATGCGATCACATGTAGCTAAAAAGCTTCTTTACTGCAAAGGAAACCATTAGCTGAGCCCACCAAATGGGAGATAATCCTTACTAGCATCAGACAAGGGACTAATCTCCAGAATCTACAAATAACTACAGAAGTTAAATACTCAGGAAATAAAATTTAACAATCAACCAATAGGCTCATGAATTGTATAGGTAGCCTCCCTCCCCCCAAAAAGGGAATACAAATGACTGACAACTCTTTTAAAAAGCATTCAACATCCCCAGTCGTCAGGGAAATGCAAATTAAAACGACTTCAGATTCCACCTTACCCCAACCAGAATGGCTGTCATGTACAAATCCCACAACAAATGTTGGAGAGGGTGTGGAGAAAGAGGAGTCTTTATTCACTGATGGTGGAAATGCAAATTAATAATGGCCATTATGGAAATCAGTTTGGAGGTTCCTCAAAAAATTAAAAAGAGAATCACCATATGACCCAGTTGTTCACTCCTGGGCACATACCCAGAGAACTCCACCCCTCATCACGGAGATATCTGTACTCTATATTGACTGCTGCCCCATTCAGTAGAACAAGGAAATGCAACTGACATAGCTGTCCATAACAGATAAACGGATGCTGAAGATGAAATATTATGGAAATAGTAAGTTAAAATGAAGTCACAAAATTCACAGGAAAATGGATAAGCCTAGGAAGTGTAATATTAAGCAAACTTACCCAATCTCAGAAAGAAAAAAAACAGCACATTCTCCCTCATGTGCCTACCCTGCCTATAATGTAGCCATAAAATATATGCATGTGTGGATGTATATACAACATTTGGAAAGGAGACTAACAAAGGGCAGTTTTAGAGCTAGAAGGATAGCTCGGCCCAAGTGAGAATTTAAAAAAAAAAAAAAAATCAAAACAAGTCTATAAATGCACTCTGCTGACACAACTGCCAATGTTACCTCACAAGCATGAACACCCTTAACTTGATTCTTCATGTGTCAGTTTAATCAATTTAAATGGAAAATTCAGAACAGAAGTATATAAAGTTATTATATTAGTGAAAATGAACGGTTTGCGAAGTTATTATATTGAGTGAAGTTTCCCAGACTCAGAAAGACAGACACCACATGCTCTCCCAAGTGGATGCTAGCTCCTAATTTCTGCATATGTGTATTTATGTGGAATTGAGGTTTGTGTATTTATGTGGGATTGTGCATATAGGTTATGAAACTAGAAAGAAGACCATAAAAGGAGAAAGGGGTGTTTTAAAAAGAGGAGTTGGTGGGGAGGGCTAGGCATGGTGGCACATGCTTTAGTTCCAGCACTCAGGCAGCAGGGGCAGGCAGATCTTCGTGAGTTCAGTGCCAGCCTGGTGAGTTCCAAGCCAGCTGGGGTTACAGGGAGACCCTGTCTCCAAAAGACCAAAGAAAAAAGCTGGATACGGTAGCAGATGCTTGCAGTGTCCGCATTCAGAAGGCTGAAGCAGGGGGACTGTGTCAATTCAAGAGCAGCTGCACAGCTGGTTCCAGGCCGGCTAGGATTGCACTGAGACCTCATTGGAAACAAAAACAAAAACATACTTGCCAAGCCTGGTGGCGCACGCCTTTAGTCCCAGCACTTGGGAGGCAGAGGCAGGTGGATCTCTGTGAGTTCAAGGCCAGCCTGCCTGATCTAAAAAAAAAAAAGAGTGGGGAGGGCAAGAGTGTTATCGAATCTTCTCCCAAGAGTTTCGCAGTTCTCCATCTTGGCCTTGAAAACATCATTATGATAACATAGCTTTTCTTGCCCAACAAGAGAGTCCAATTCTAAGTCAACCAAGACTCACTGGCATGTTGCCTTAGTCCCTTCAGGCTACTTTAACTTCAGAATAGCATATCAGAATGACTGATAAACAACAGAAAGCTGGTCTCATGGTTCTGCAGACTGAGTGTTGACCACAAAAGTGTCATTGTAGTCAGGGTCTAGTAAAAGGCCCATTTCCTGGTTCACAGATGCCATTTTCTCGCTGTCCTGTCATGTGGTAGAAGTGGCAAAGTGTTTTCTGGTGCCTCTTTTATGAGGGCATTAATTCCATGCACGAGGACACATGACTTACTTTCCAAAGGCCCCACCTCTCAATGTCATTACCTCGAGGGGTAGGATTTCCATATGTGAGTTTGGTGTGGACACAGACATTCACAGCCTTGAACATGGATAGTGGGAGGAGCTGTGGTTCTTGGATCAACCTCCCCTGTATCATAGGGCAAACTGCTCAGCCTTTCTGAATTTATCAGCCACTCTGTCCACGTTACAGAACTGTTAGGAGACTTGCATGGTGCTACTCTGGAAAGTCACCCATGTGCTGCATGCTGCTAATGAAAACGTTTAAATAGCTGAACATCATAACATACACCTGTAATCCCAGTACTCAGGACACAAAGGCTGAAGGCTGGCACATGAGTTTGAAACCAGCCTGGTCTACATAGGGAGTTTCAGACCGAGTATCAAAAATAAAATGTAAGGGGCTGGTGAGATGGTTCAATGGTTAAGAACACTAGCTGCTCTTGCAGAGGACTTGGGTTCAGTTCCTAGCACCCATATGACAGCTAACAACCTTCTGTAACTCTAGTTCCAGGGGATCCAACACCCTTTTCTGACCTCCACAGGCATTGTATGACACGGGTGCATTTACATACATTTAGGCAATACAGTCATACACATAAAAGTAATAAAATATTTTTTAAAATATGCAAACAAGGAAAAAGTAAAATCAACAGGGAGCTCATAATACCCTGTCTTCTCCAGGCTAATGGCTACTTGGCATTGCTTTTATAGGACTTTCATGGTTGCTTGGTTATTGATGTGTATTATCACTTCATGGTTAAACACATTATCCTCCCCATGAATGGCAGTGCCCCCAGGTACCCATCTAGGGTAGGACCTTTTCATAGCCAAAGAGAAAGGGTAGCAATGATCCTGAGTTATTTGTTGGTTGCCCTTTCTTTGGTAACCGATCATCAAACACAAAGCTCCATGTCTCATTCCCACCAGGGACTTGCTGCATTTGGTCACAGCACTGTCCCTGATCTATGTGTCTTCATCCCAGGACCCAGGCTGAAGAGCAGCCTGCCCTGGGACACACCACACCCTTGGCTGATACTGGAATAGCTGTGAAAGCTTCTGCTCAGATGCAGCACGTGTTGCCTCTGTTCATAGTTGATTGGCCAGAACAAGTCACATGACCAGGTGGGCTTCGTGTGCACTCATTCTTCTACCACAGTGGGCGTGGCTAGTAAAGGGCAGGGCGGTAGGATTCTGTCAGGGGGATTAGAAATAGAATCTCCTGTCAGTGTTAATCCCATTGTATTAATGTACTTCTATATTAGTTTCAGTGAGAATAGCCAATCTTTTGATCAATGGCTTTTGATCAATTTATGATCAATGAGAGAGTTAATGTCTTTCAGAGATGTCACAGCTTTATTTTGTGACTCTTTTTATTAGCTGTATTCTGTATGTTTTTCCAAAAAAAGACCTGGAAAATCAGACACCGAAACCACATCCATTCTTTGAAATGATGTTTGCGTCATTTAAAATGTTAAATTTAAGATGTTAAATTTAAAATTCTGCCATTTATTAGAAACTTCCAATAGAATGCTGTCATTTCTCCCTGTGTCCAGGGTGTCAGTAGGTGTTCCGGCAGGCTTCAGTACAAATGTTTTGCTGTGTTTTTCACAGGGTGTTCATAAGAATGGAAGCAGAATTTCTTTGCCGGATTCCTTATTGCCGGATCTCATGAGCCTACCTGATCTCGGGGAAGAGCCCGTACTGAACGATGACAACCCTGTCACCAGTGTGACAAGAGGGAAGAAGACCCCAAATAAAGAAGTATTTAAATTTATATCGAACAAGGAAGTCAATTCAGTCAACAGCTTCTGCGGCGGTCCTTTTGTCCATGATGAACCGATACACAACCATGAGGCAGTTGGGGGACGGCACGTACGGGAGTGTGCTTATGGGCAAGAGCAATGAGTCTGGGGAGCTGGTAGCCATCAAGAGGTTCGTGTGCGTCCCTGCAGATTCCGTGACCTTTGCTTCCCTTTGCTTGCAGGAGAACTTGGGCAGCAGAGTGAGGTCTAGTTCAGACCTTGTGGTGGTTGAGCTAATGAGGAAAAAAAGAAAATTACAAAAAAAGGAGTATATGTATATGAAGGAAAATTCTCTATTGCTTTAATTTTCTGTTTTATCCCTGATAAATTAATGAACCAAATAAGTTTAAGTGCTCTGCTTTTTCGGCATGATAAATTTGAACTGAGTAAAAAATAATGAATGTTTTTCACATTTAAATTTGAGTGACAGAGAAGAGCTTATTTCTTTAAAACAGTAGTTTTCAAGATTATATTTATTATGTCAAATTGAGTTCTGAATGGTACACAAGATTTTCCTGAGCAGAAACAGAAGTAAAGAAAATCAATAACCGTTTATTATTTGCTTAATTTATTGTATTTGTTGCTACATAATGAAACATCTTAAAGTTTAATAGTTGAAAATATGATAAGCTTTTCTTTTTTATATTTTAGTTATTATATTTTATTATATTTATTTTATGTGTATGAGTGTATTGCCTGCATGTGTGTGAGTGCACTCGTGTTGTCAAATGCCTTCAGAGGTTAGAAGAGGGTGTTGGATCCCCTGGAACTGGAGTTACAGATGGTTGTTAGCCTCTCACATGGGTGCTGGGAATTGTACCTGGGTCCTCTATAAGAATAGTCAGTGCTCTTAACCACTGAGCCACCTCTCCAGCCCCTAGACAAGTATGTTGTAGCTTACACAGCTTCTGTGGATCAGAACTTTACAAGTGGATTGCCTGAATAGTTCTGCCTTGAAGTTTCCTGAGATAACTCAGAAATGGTCCCAGGCTGAGGTCCTGTGAAGTTTCATTGGGGGTGGAGCCTCCTTCCTCTCTTAGCCTGATTCACTGTTTTGGTTATCACACAGCCTGTGTAGCTTAGACAGCTATTTATTTATGAAGGCACCAAGTGCAGCTCAAGGTGGTGGTGAGGGGCGGGGGGGGGGGACGGACACGACGACACTTCTGTGCCTGTCTCCGTGGCAGGTAGCCATCTCTGTCCACAGGACTTTCTTTGTGTGTGTCCGTGTCCAGCTCTCCTCTTCTGACACGCACATATCAGATTAGGTCCCATTTTAGAGATCTCATTGAATTTTAATGACTTCCTAAGAACTACCTCAGCTGAGTATGGGGATGCACTCCTGAAATCCAGCGCTCAGGAGGCTGAGGCAGGAGGATCAGGAGCTCAAGGTCAGGCTGGGCTATCTAGGGAAACTCTATCTCAAAACAACAACAACAGAAAAAAAAACCCTAAAAAACAAAACAGAGCTCCTATCTCCAAATATGGTCACACTTTGAGGAATTAGGGGGTTAAGACTTGAATTTAGGGGTAAATAAATATAGTTCATCCTATAATGCTTATTATAACCAAATCTCACAGACTAGGTAGCATAAATAACAAATTAATTCACCCACTCATTCACTGGTTTTGGTTTTTGTTGTTGCTATTGTTTTGAGAGAGGGTCTCATGTAGCCCAAGCTGGCCTGGCACTCTCATGTAGCAGAGGATGACCTAGAGCTCATCCTCCTGCCTCTACCTCCCACATGCTCCGTAATTAAGGTGGGAATTACCACATCCACCTTAAATAACAAATTTATTTTCTTATGGTTCTGGTGTCTGAAAGTCCAAAATTCTTCCAAGACCATGAAGAAAGGCTCTATTCCAGGTTCTCTCCTGGCTCACAGACCTCTATCTTAATCATCTTTCTCTATCCATCACTGTTTAAATCTCCTCCATTTTGTAAGGACTCCAGACATACTGGAGCCAACCTAAAGACCTCACTTTAACTTGATTTCCAACCCCAAACACAGAGGTCCTGGGGCTTAGCACTTTAGCATACAAATGTTGAAGTGCCTGTGAATGTCAAGTCTATGCTCACTGTAGGCCAGAAATTCACTCTCCACCTGGACATCTTCAGAGGGTGACCCTAGCACCCTAGTAACATGGCAGCCTGCTTCTACAGGTTATAAAGTGAGACAGAGTCCATTAAAGAATGATATTCTAAGGCATAAACTCTTTGACAGGTATTTAAAATTTTCCTGATCAGAAATATTGCATATATAAGGAGATTATTTTGTAATGTACTTTCAACTAGCAGTTCCTATCATCAAATAAGTAAATTTACAATAAATGAAAAGGATGTTAAACTGGCCTACTAAAATTTAGTACCTATTCTTGATTGAAAGAAAACATTTTTAGCAAATAGAAATAAAAAGAAGATTCCCTAACCTGACACAACCTGTATAATTTGTCAATATGATGCAAAATCTCAGAAATAACACCAGAAAAATTGCCTTAAAATACCAAAATATCTACTGCTACTCTTCCTGGTCTAGACTGCACCAGGGAGCCTAACTGCTTAGTGAGACAAAGCAGAAGAAATGAGGTGTGAGGATCAGGGAAAACCACAGGAAATTATCACGTGTGTGGATTAAAATGACTGTGTGATCACACACAGAGGTGTTAGCATGCACACATAGATTTTGTTCATAAAATATTTTAAAAGTGCTGGGTGTGGTGGTGAATGCCTTTAATCTCAGTGTGCAGGAGGTAGAGGAAGGCAGATCTGTGCGAGATGGAGGCCAGCCTGGTCTACATAGTGAAATCCAGTCCAGCAAGGGCTACATAGTGAGACCCAGTCTCAAAAACAAAATTATATACTGTAAATATGTGAATTATATGATATGTAAATTATCTTAACCTAGTGTTACTGCTATTTTGTCATTATTTTTGTTTCATTTTTAATGAAACATAAGATCCCCTGAAACTGGAGTTATGGACAGTTGTCATCCACCATGTGGGCGCTGGAAACCAAACCTGGGTCCTCTACAAGAGCAGCCAGTGCTCTTAGCTGCTGAGCCATCTCTCCAGCCCACCCCTACTCTCACCTTTTTTCAGAATTTGTATGCTTACTCTGTAATTACCCCTTCTGAAATACACTGTTTCATGTTTATTTTTTAAGTTCCAGAAAGAAAGAGGATGTGGAAAGGGCCCTTTAAAAGGAAAATCTCAATTAACCTGACTTTAAAAATGTCAAGAACTCACCCAGAAAGGAAGCTTAAGCTAAGCTGACTTTTGCACTGACGCAGAATGTCAGAAGGAAGCGTGCTTGCCCACCGGGTACTCAAATAACACAATGAAACCAGTGGTATGAGTTGTTTCTTGGAATCTTCAGTTCTGAACACTAAATGTTTCCTCATTATTTCAGGATGAAGAGAAAGTTCTATTCTTGGGATGAATGTATGAACTTGAGAGAAGTTAAGGTAAAGTCGTAAAGATGGAAAAGAATTCAAGACCCAACTGTACCTGAGGACCGTAGCTAAGATTATTCTAGATTCTTTGGAAAGTATCCCAAAGATAATGTGTTTATTTTTCCTCTCCCTTCCTGAAGCCATTTCTCATTTCCTCTTGCTTTAATGTTAGTGGAGAACAGAAAATAACCAGAACTTCATATCTGAACGTTCTCACATTCAAAGATCCCTTTAAAAATTATGTAATCAAAGAAAAAGCAACTTTTTGAATTACTGCATACTATTTCCTTTTTTTATGCTGTGTGACTTCGGTGAATTTTTTAGTACACTGCATGGAGTCAGAAAAAATGTCTGACCCATTTTAATAGCCCAAGGAAAAACAAAGCAGATCAAAATGCAAGATAAATACTGTTGACGTGGCTCATTTCTGCACTTAAGGCTCCTTTATTCATAACATTTACTACTGCCTGCTTTAATGTTCTGAGATCTTTCAAATTTTTGCAGATATTGAAAGTAATTTGTTAATATATGTAGAAGACTTGGAAAATTCCCTGCAGTAATTAATCAGCCCTAATGAGACTTTGCAACTTCTGTAAGTTTTCTTTGAGAATTTGAGTGCTTTTCTGTTTTACAGTCTCTGAAGAAACTTAATCATGCTAATGTGATTAAACTAAAAGAAGTTATCAGAGAAAATGACCGTCTTTATTTTATATTTGAATATATGAAAGAAAACCTCTATCAATTAATGAAAGACAGGTATGCCTTTTTGTGAAAACTCTTATTTTCTCTCTTATTTCTTCATGAGTTCCTTGGATCCTTTCAATATGTCATACTTTATGGTTTGTAGGGTTATCAACTCCAAGAGGTAGATTTAAGCTAATTGATTGTTATTTTCAGCAAATGGCAGCATTTAACCCTGAAGAACCAGCTGTGACACAGTCACAGCTCTGCTGTTGGAATTCCTTAACAGTCAAAGTAAATATCCATAGCAAGTTTCCAGCCATTTTTACCATTTTGAGTAAAGGTTTATCAAGAGTCTCATATTCAGTGGTAAAGCTAGCTTCAGGCCGAGTGAGGAGGTCACCTTCAGTTGTGCTTTCAAGCATCTTATGAAAGATAGGCGAGTGGGTGAAGAAAGGAAAAAAAAGTAGCTTTCAAGAAAAGATGAGGTAGGGCTGGGAGATGGCTCCGTTGGTGACATGCCTGCTGTGCAGGCATGAAGACCAGAGTTTACATCCCCAGCACCCACATAAAGAAGACAGGTGCATGACTGTAACTGAAGAGGGAGGGGCCAGTGTGACAGGCGGGTTTCTAGAACTCTTTGGCCAGCCAGTCTAGGCAATTGGTGAGCTCCAAGTTTAGTGAGAGATCCTGCTTCAAAACAAAAAGGCGGCAAGCAATGGGAGGAGACACCCAGTGCTGACCTCTGGCCTCACAAGCATGAGCTCGGATACACACGCGCACAGACACGTGATCTGATAAACTCATTCCTTAGATGTAATTTCCAACTGAAAGGGAATTCTCATTTAAATTTTTACTGATTGCTCGCTTTAGTTGGTGGTCTGGCAGAAATCAATTTTTGCAGCCTTAATCTAGGCCTTGTTAAGACATTATATAAATACCCCATCTAAGATAGTAGCCTCTGGTCTCACATGACCTTTGAGCTCTTAAAATGACTAAATTAAAAAGTGCTATAAATGCAAAATAAGTTATGTACTGGGTTTTGGAAACTTTGTATAAAAATAAATTTATTAATAATTTTTATATTATCTGGGCTCGATTAGCTCACACCTGTAATCTCAGCATTTGAGAGGTGGAGGAAGGAGGATCAGAAGATCAGGTCATCCTCACTGTGTAGTGTCTTCAAGGCCGTCCTGGACTTCATGAGACTCAGTCTAACCCTCCCCCAAATAGTAATTTTATATTGATTACATGCGGAAATATTTGGTATATATTAGGTTTAAGTAAAATATACTATTAAAAATTAGTAGGAAGGTCGAGGTGGGAAAGGCTGATCTCTGAAGAGTAGAGTTCTGGTGTTTCTCCTGTGTAACAGATGTGTAGAGAACAGTTATAAACCGTATAGCTCAACAACCAGAAGAAAGGATTCTGAATGTTTTCACCATAAAGAAAGGATAAGTGTTTGAAAGATAAACATATACTCTGATTTAAACGTATATGAAAAATCACATGATATTCCATCAATATGAATACTTTTTCAATATATATTTTTATGGGAATTTTGTACCTGTCACATAGTACATCATAATCATATCCCTATCTGCAACCTCCATAGCCCCCCAGATTTTATGAACTCTGCTATATATGTTAAGGCCTATCGAGTAAAGTTTGTGTCCCCAGATGTCCTTTGGTGTGAGTTCATCCACTGGAGCCTGGTCAGCCTATCTAGCATCACTCCCCTAAAGAAGATCGACTCTCCTTCACCCAGGAGTGATCAGCTGCCAGTAGTTCCTCAGCTAAGGTTGGGACCTCCTGCCCATCTCCCCAGTTCTCTGCTGGGTTTTGCCTGATTGAGTTTGCATGGATCTTGTGCATGCTGTCACCATAGCCGTAAGTTCATATGAGCCAGGAGCTTAAAAGACTGTTTCCTCATGGTCATCTACCACCCCTGGCTCTTGCAATCTTTCCACATTTTTTTTAATATTTATGTATCAGTTAAAATAAATTTTAAAGTAAAAAATTTAAATAAGTTAAAATTTTTAACTTTTCCTGTTTACTTTTTAAAAATACAGCCACTAGAAAAATTAAGCAGACATCAGTGGCTCTCGTGTGTGGCTCTTAACTGTGTTTTTACTGACTAATACCAATATGCAGTATACAGACTGAAATGTGGGGACTAGAGAGGTGGTTCAGCAGTTAAGAGCACTGGCTGCTCTTTTTTGTTCCCTGTTTGAATCACAGGTTCGAATTCCAGCACCCACATGGCAACTAACAACTGTAATGTAACTCCAGTTCTGGGGAATCTGACACCTTCTTCTGACCTCCATGGGCATTGCACAATACAGGTGCACTTACATAGACATAGGCCATACACTCATACACATGAAATAAAAATAATAAATAATTTAAAAAGAAAAAAACAGAACTGAAGTGTTTTGGGGCATGATGACACAGACCTATAATCCCATCACTAGGGACGCTGAGGCAGGAAGACTATAAGTTCAAGGCCAGCCTGAGCTATACAAGAAGACCCTATTTCAAACACGGGGGGGGGGGGGGGAGAGAGGGGAGACTTGCACAAGCTGCCCTAACTCTTAAAGCCTATTTAATACAATTTGTTTACTACTAGGACAGTTTAGAATTTAATTCTTGACTATTTCTTGAATACATTTTCTCTTGGAACTGGAGTTTTCTGAAACATCAAAACAAAAACATATCTATTTTCACACTTTAAATTTATCATATTTAGCACTACAAATTTATTGATTATCCCTTTAGCCAGTATCCTGAAGGCAGCAGAGACTGTAAAGCAAGAGAGAGGAGTTATCTGCCTTGTTCATTTTTCGTTGGTTAACAGAATGTCATGTTTCTTCCAGAAACAAATTGTTCCCCGAGTCAGTCATCAGAAATATTATGTATCAAATACTGCAAGGGCTGGCATTTATCCATAAGCATGGTAAGTTTCTTCTGAGTGTGAATTTCCTGTCTCTGTAGAGTGCTCTCAAGACCACACATAGGAATAATAATATATCAACTGCTAAGTAACATGTCGGGTAAATAAAAATTGGGGGACATGCCTAAATACACTTTTTCATCTCAAAAATTATACATTTTATAATTGTACAGAAGATATCTATAATAAATACATAGTTATCTCTCTCCGCACATAAGGTATCTATAGTATATAGCTACCCCCCTCTAAGCAAACATGTTAGGGGTTGATCATCGGTCTTCTCCTTCATGCACCTGCTAACTGCTTCATGACAATGTTAAAAAAAGAAAGAAAGGTCCCTCTTGTGAGGTACTGACAGGTTTGGGGAAGAATTTTCCCATTAGAAGTAGAAAGAAGGCAGCCTCATTGAAGGAGTCCTGGCTGCTCAGGGGAGCCACTGTACCTGCAATTTCCTGTCACCCAGTTGCACGATGTGGGTTGTGGCTCATTTTGTTTGGCTGGACTATTGTGCTGTTCTGCTACTTGGACAGATGGCTCCTCAATTTTTCAGTTTGGGGACCAGGTTTGCACTGGGAACTTGTCCCCTTTCTGATCTCTCAATAATGGATTCCCCTCCAAATTTGTTTTGGTGAAGTTTAGAAATCTTTGATCAAGTGTGGTTACTCAGCAGAATTTCAAGCCCCTACTATATTTTATAGTTGTCCTTAGTATTTACATTAGTTCCTGTTTTCTGAATATAGTGAAAACTAATGTTCGTTTTCAATGAATTTCCTATTCACTTATTTTTAATTGTATAATTTTGTGTATCTATCAAACCAAAATAATTATTAACTCAAAAATTGATTGTGTTTATTGCTAATGAGCATTTGTTTAGAATCACTGGACCTTTCGATATGGTTAGAAAGGTTTGTGTGGTGGGGTTGCTGCATTCTGAACCCAGGAAGGCAGACACATAAACCCCTAGCACATCCCATATTGTATAATTGTTTTTGTTCTTTCTCCTCTGCTATCGGAAGTAATTTGTCTTCCAAATATGTTATGTCAAATTCCATACAGGTATTTCAGAATATTCCTGAACTTTTAAATTGAGGTTTAAAACTATTAGGAATAAACTACTGACTTTTTTTTAAGTCTAAAACCAGGATGGAGAGATAGCTCGGCATTTAAAAGTACATACTGCTCTTGCAGAGGACCCAAATTCAGTTCCCAGCACCCATGTTGAATGACTCACAACCGCATGTAACTTCACTTCCAGAAGGATCTGATGCCTCTGGACTCTGAGGGCACCCAAACTCATCTGCAAATAATTAATAAAAATAATAAACTATATCTTTAAAAAGTCTAAAACCCACAATAATATACCACAATCCACTGGTATGGGTCAGTAATTTGTCAAACAGGGTTAGATGTTATTTAATGTCTCATGGAATACTGATCCTCTGTTTAAACTCTACTTAGCATGACAACACTTGATGTTTGCTTCAGTTGACTTATTCTGTCATCAACTTCCAAAGTATAAGAAAAGGAGGAATTTAGTGTTTAAAAATTGGGGCTGAACCTGATATGGTGGCACATGCCTTTAATCCCAGCACTTGGGAGACAGAGGCAGGCAGATCTCTGTGAGACTGAGGCCAACCCTGGTGCTTACAATCTCCCCTTCCCACTTCTGCAATGGTTCCTGAGCTGTGGGTGGGTGATGTTTAATATAAGAGTCCTGTTCAGGAACACACACTGTGCAGTCCTTATTCTCTAAAACCTAGCCAGGTGTGGCCTCCTGTGTGCATCGCACTGTGTCGTGTATGGACATTTCAGTGGTGAGAGTTGAGGGATGTGGCAGTGTTCTCCACCCCGGTTCTGCTGTGTCAGGAGCCGTAGGTGCAGAGGTTCCACTACAGATGTGTCACTTAGGGCTGGGCATCTCTCAGACATGTATTCTCTGTGTGTGACCAGTTGTGGAACTCTATAATGGCCTCTATCTGTTGCAAATAGAAGCTTCTTTGGTGAGTGGTATATGGTATACTTGTCTGAAAATATAAAGATCCATATTTAGCATACAGTAAGAAATTTCATTTGTCTAGAGACATGCGAGAGATAGGGTTTTCTTTAGGATCTACTACTTCTCCAGCCATGTGTATTTGACTATATTTACAGTGCCAATGAGTCCCCTCCTATTGATATGGCTTTGAGTCCAATATTACAGCTGTTGATTACTCCCTTGATAAAAGTTCCACTACTGGGGCTGGAGAGATAGCTCAGTGGTCACTAATACTGGCTGCCCTTGTGGAGGACCGGGGTTCGATCCAACACACATAAGACAGCTAATAACCGTCAGTAACTCCAGTTCCACAGGATCCAGCGCCCTCTTGTGATGCCTGTGGGCATTGTACGACATGGGTGCACTCACATACATGTAGGCAATACACTCATATACATAAAATAAAAATAATAAAATATAAAAAAGTGCCACTACTGCACCAAGAGAGAGAGTTTGCTGTTCGTGTTTGGACCCACACCTTGTCTGTCACATAATAGTGATAACAATACATCCAACTTCCTTAAGGTTGTGGAAATACCTGAAGGTAGTCATGATGTCTCAGTAGCTATTCCTGTGTACAAATCTACTGGTATCACAAATAAAAGGTACATGTCAAATGGATGGTTATTTTTAATGATCTTATGTGCTGTGTGAACGTCTTCCAAATTATTTTGTCTGTCTGTCTGTTTTAGAGACAGGGTCTTCCTGTAGGCCTGGAACTCACAGAAATCCACCTGCCTCTGCCTCCCAAATGCTGCGTTTAACAGTGTGTGCTACATGACCTGGCTTCCAAATTCTTTTGAAAGCGGAGTTCCCATGAACAGTAAAGTTTTTTCTTTCCTAACTTCGTGTTTCTAATAGAAGGCCTTGGTTATATTTTGTTTGTAAACCAAAAGGCTGTGTGGTGCTAATAAATAAACATGGTGATTCATTGTGTTTTTCCTCTCTGTCTTGCCCAGGCTTTTTTCACAGGGACATGAAACCTGAAAACTTACTTTGTATGGGTCCAGAGCTTGTGAAAATTGCTGATTTTGGACTTGCAAGAGAATTAAGATCACAACCACCATATACTGACTATGTATCTACCCGATGGTGAGCAGTGTCTATGTTGAAGATTTCCTATGTTGACTAGTTAGTAATTCTAGAAGTTCCACCTTGAGTATGTAAAACAAAATATAAAAGTAGGTTTTTATATGTGTAAGAGAAAGGGAAAATTGGTTTTATGATATTTTGATCAATGAAATAAAAGAAGGAAAAGGATTTCATTAGTGTGTTCATGTCACAAATAACACTGAACACTTACTGTATGTAGCCATGAACAAAGGAGAATAGAAAAATTTCTGCCTTGTGCTTCTTAAATGACAGCCACAACACAAGTAAACTAAAACCAGTATGAGTTGCCAAAAGCTGTCACAGTCCCAACTGTGCATCAACAAAACTTTTCAGCAGGAGGAGGGAACGGTCTACGGTGAGATGCAGGACTGTGGCTGCATTGACAGCGAGAGGCCACACCCACACCAGAAGAGATGCTACTTGGGCTGCCATTTGTATAAATTACAAGGCTAGAGGAAAGCTGTGCGCTTAAAGTCAGGATGGTTGGTCCATGAGAGAAGAGCATTCAGTGACTGGAGAGAGTGAGGGGCATTCTGGGATACTGAGAACATGCATTTCTTGATCTGGATGCTGGTCCAATGAGTGCATCTATGTGAGACATTTATTAATCTGTACTTGTAAGCTTAAGTGCATTTTTTCTGTGTCTGTTTATTTGTAAAATCAACTATATAGGTGAGTGAAGGGCCTGGGACAAGAGTGAGTTCCATACACAGCAGAATGCATGAAGTCAGTGGTGGCAAATGAAGTGGATGGTCACTCGGAACCTTTTGAAGAGCACTGTAAGGACCAGCTTTTGAACATAAGTGAACAAGGGAGCCACAAAAGAGTTGTGTGGAGAGGTGCCATATGATCAAATAAGTTTCACAGACATTCACAGTGAAAGCTTTTAAGGTATCAAGGACAGAGGCAGGAACAGTCAGGCCAGAAACAGTAGTGAGTTGGACCTCCTGGCCTGGGAGGTAAAGTCATTCTGTTTCCTGATGAATTAAATGTAGGAGGGGGATAATAGAAAGGAGTCTGATATGCTCAGGTTTTTGTCCCAAGCAGCTAAAAGGACGGATTCACCATGAAAAACTGAAACGGGGAATGCCAACAACCTTTGGGGTGAAAACACATTTCCTTTGGTGAACGGTGAGATGTTTAGGAGACAGCTAACAACAGATGTGTCAGTTGACATCTAGATTAATGACCCAGAGCTTGGGGAGAGGCCTGGGCTGGAGGTATATGCTGAGTCCTCAGTGCTAAGAATCTGAAGATTGGATGACCTTGCAGTGGAATAAGTACAAAGAGAGAAGAGAGGTCGTCTGCGGACTGAGCCTCGGTAGAGCGACTAAGTGTCTTAGCTTGCCCAGGTCAGCCTGTGCTGTTATCAACTCTCACTGGAATAAACTGAGATGGATGGTAGACCTCTGCTCCGTGTGTCCCATCTTGTCTGGTGATGTTAGAGTCACACGACCATGAACCAAGTCTGCACCTTGATACATGGCTAAACAGGAAAGATGGTTGCAGTGTGCGATCTCTTTTTATCTGAACTTTCCCAAAGTTGTATGACAAAATAGATTAGATAGAAGTGATCCTCGGTTGACTCTTTGAGTTGGGGTGTTGGCAGAAGTGTTTGGTACCGCTCCCGCTGCCAGGAACTTTGCATACCAGTCTTGGGCCTTTGAGATGTCAGATGATGGCATCATGGTGTACAGGAAATGAGCATTCAGCACGGAATTTGTAGCACATATCAAAGGTCGTCTGAATGCTCTGTCTGCAAAGATTATTACATTGTATTAATCTATGACTAATTACTTGGTGTTATATATTGAGTTATGTTCCCCTACAATGTATTTTGAACCCCCAAACCTGTGTATGTGACCTTATTTGGAAATAGAGACTTTGCAGATGTAATTAAGTTAAACTGAGGTGAGACTGGACTAAGGTTTCTCAGTTCAGCAAACTGATGTCCATGTAAGGATACAGCGATAGACATGCACAGAGATAAGACAAACAGAGTGATGGACACGCATGGAAGGAAGCCATGGACATACATGGAGGGAAAGTGCGCTGGCCAAAGCAGAGGTTGGGTGTTATGTCAACAGCCAAGAAATGCCCAAGATTCCAAGACACCAGGAGCTGGGAGAACAGCTTGGAACTGGCTTTGCCCTCCACCCATCAGAGACCACAGCCATGCCACATCTGGACATCAGTCATCCCAGAAGAGCTGAGAGAATAAGCCTGCTGTTTGAAGTCATCTATATTGCTGTGCTTCCTAACAGCTCTGACGTAAGGAATCTCTGAAGAAAGTGTTTGGGAAGAAAGTGTTTGGGAAGAAAGTCTCCCATCACCAACAGGCAAAAAGGAAAAGCATATTTAGTGAAAAAATGATATTTTTCTCTTCTTCAAAAGAAGCTACTGATGAACATACAAAATACTCACTGGCATTTGCTGTCTACCATTGCTAATCACCTAGTACAGACCAGAACAAATCAGTGTCCCAGGTAGTGCCTGAGTACATTTGAAAAGTTAGTGCAGAGTCAACATACAGAACCAGCCTGGATCCCCATCAAGAGATGAAGGGAGAAAGAAAAAATATACACACAGTGGAAGCTGTATTCATCTGTAAAAGAGAATGAAACTATGTCACTCTCAGGAAAATAAATGGATCTGGAGGTCATCATGTTAAGTGAAACAGGCCAGACTCAGAAAGTCAAACATCATGTGGAGAGACCTTCAAGGGATGGGGAGAGCACTGCAGGGGCTCACTGGATGCCTTGACTATTGTAAATCTTTTTCTTGTTTAAAAATATTCTTGCCTACAGGGGGAAGAGGATTTATATTACGGACACTTGATGGTGAGAAGGAAAATAAATCCACTACTGAAGGATAATCTGTTCACCTTCCCATCCTGCATATGAAAATCTGCTGGGCCTGATGGTTTCGACTCTGTTTCATTCTGAATATTTCAGAGAGAACTTAATTCCTGATTATCCATTTCTGGTGCTGCCTCGGGTTGCATGGACATTTTCTCTGCATTTGTAACCAACCTCACTGATTATGGTCAGGGGAACCTTTCATGTCCAGAGTGTCTGAGACAGATCATATTTCACATTTGTGCCTTGTTGGAAGCTTAGGACCAAGTACTAGAGTCATGCTGGGAGACTACACCCAAATCAGCCTTCTTCATATTGTTTTCTGTTTTCACAGGTATCGAGCTCCTGAAGTTTTACTGAGATCTTCAGTGTACAGCTCTCCCATCGATGTGTGGGCTGTAGGGAGTATAATGGCTGAGCTGTACACATTAAGACCACTTTTCCCAGGGACAAGTGAGGTTGATGAAATCTTTAAAATCTGCCAAGTTTTAGGAACTCCCAAGAAAGTAAGTACTGTAGTCCCTAAGTTGTCACGACCTTTACTTCACTTGCAACTTTGCATTTTGTCTTATAACTTCTGATTATTTCCAACTTTAGCCTCCATGTCTGGTGTTTTCAGTTTCAAGTAGCTTTATGATGTAATGGCTTTATTATGAACTTGATTTTTTTTTAAAGAGGAATAAGGATTTTAAGAATCCAGAATCCTGAATCCCACCAACTGAGGAAAAAAAATATACTTGCCTTTCCTTAAGAACTTATGAGGAAAATCTGTCTAGGGTGTAGCTTTGGGAGGATGCCCATGATTTCAAGATAGCTTTGCTGAGACTTTCCTGCTTTCTGTGTGAATGCCTACTGTCCTCTGTTCCTTAACCCTGGGAACCTGGTCCTTACTTTCTCTTAGCCCTTTCTTGGTTTCCTTTATTCTCTGTTATGCTGTTTGGTCTCCTGCAGTCTGAGTACCTCTTCGTTAATAATACCTTTTAGTTAGACTTTACATTCTGAGATGTAATTAATAAATATAACTATAGTTATTTTAAATTAAATCAGCATTGGGCCCGTAGTTGACAAGTAAATGTAGGTGTCAAAGTGTAACATAATTATCACTTCTCAGCTACAAGTATTTTTAACATTGGACTTGCTATATAGTATATAATGAGGATCTTAGAAGAATTCGGCCTCTTTGTAAAGCACTTGTCCTTATTTATTCATAGCTAACAAGTTGTCGTCATGATTTGAAACCAAGAAGAGCTTAATATTTTGAAATGTATAAATGTGCTTTCTTGTCATTGTGGCATCCCCATCCCCAACTCTTGGTTCAAGATCCTTTCTATATGGCATATATCAAACCTGGTATTTTATTTCCATGTTTAATTATATGACTCAATATTAATTTTTCCCACCCAAATGGTTTCTATATTGTTACTGTGTTTTTATATTATATTGACTGCTAAAACTAATTTTCTTTTTGCTTTCCCTGCCCACACTTTAACAGAGTGATTGGCCAGAAGGATACCAGCTTGCATCCTCCATGAACTTCCGCTTCCCCCAGTGTGTTCCTATAAATTTAAAAACTCTTATTCCCAATGCCAGTAATGAGGCTATTCAACTTATGACAGAAATGTTGAGCTGGGATCCAAAGAAACGGCCAACTGCGAGCCAGGTGAGAACAATCCCAGGCATAGCTTTTACAAGTTTTGAGGGTTTACGATTTCAGAGATGTTTCATTTACAAAGGCAAGTCTGTTCTCAACCAAGCTTTTACCAAGATAATTAAGCCTTCACACCCTAAGGCATCTATTGTATACAATGAATCAATGTGTAGGCATAGAAGATCCTTGAGATAATTACAAAAGTAGCCACTGTAATGATTGTGCCTTGTGGCCCAAATGAAGCTGAAAGGAATCAATTTGTAATGATAATTCTGGGTGTGACACCCTGCTTAGGAAGACACTTGTCCTTGGTGGCATACAGTGGGCTTCTCTGTGATCTCCTTTGGTTGAGGAGTGGGAGCCTTTTGATATCAATTTTTACTATTTTTTAATTGTGTTGTTTGTGTGCACATATACACATGTGTGTGCATGCACATGAGTGCATGTGTTTGCAGGAGTCAAAAAGGGGGTGGCAGATTCCCTGGCGCTAAGTTACAGGGGATTGTGACCCTCTGAATACGGATGCTGGAAACCAAACTTGGGTCCTCTTCAAGAGCAGTATGCGCTCTTAACCTCTTGAATCACTGAGCTCCTGAGTCATCTCTGCAGTCCCAGGGGAGAGATTTTTGTTTACTGTGTATATCAGGAAACTGTCCCTCCATGGGACTCAGTTATGGAGCCCCACCTCTGGGTCTTTAAAGTACCGTTCCTTTATCTGCCAAAGGCGAAATAAAACAAAGGCCCTTCTACAGTATTCTTTTCATTTAAGTAGAAGTTTCATGTGAAAATCCACCCCCCCAAGGTTTTTTTTATTTAGCTTACAAAAAGTGTTTGCCAAATGCCATCTACGAAAATAAGCAGGAAGGATTGGTAGTCAGACATGTTTGAAGATGAATAACTAATTAGAGAGCAGAGGTGGAGCGAACAGTTGCCCTGTCAGACAGCAAAATGTCCTGTGAGATGATAACCATAGCAACAGTGCAAGTGCTGACATATAGAGGCCTGACGGTCTCACAGGAGGAGGAACTCAGGCATCAGCACTGTCAAAACTAAGCCACTGAATGCTAACCAAAAGCATGTGTAAATATTTGATCTGATAGTGAGAAAAACACGGACATGAAAGTACTAGAAGAAATAAAGAGAAGACTCAGAAGATTTGAGTGAATACTAATTCACATATTGGTGTTTGTGTAAAAGAAAGAAGGGGAGAGAGAGGAGCGGGGAGGAAGGGGAGAAAAAGGAAGAGCAAACTTTTATTTACGTACATTTCCATTAGGGAGAAATTCTAAATGTCTTTACCCCGCAGCATGACAATTTATCAACTTTTAATAAAAGATGAAACCAAATCCAGGAAATACAAACACTTGGATTTAGCTGAGCCCTGTTAGGGAGCTAGGAGGTGGACTTTGTCCTGGGGAGGGCAATCTGGCCTTGGGACTCTCAGCATGGCCCATCCTGTTATTTCCTGCAGGGGTCCTTCTTCCTTGGTCCCCATTACTGTTGAGTTGCTGATTGCCATGTAGGAAGCCACAGGGGTTCAATGTCCAGAACTCCTGCCAAAAACATCATTTTAATGGTGAGCAGTATGTCCCAAATTATGAATGCACACAATTCATTTGGAAACATTTGAATTAGCCCAGTGTTCATGTAGTATGTTTCCTTGCTTTTACAGGCATTGAAGCACCCATATTTTCAAGTTGGTCAGGTATTAGGCCCTTCCACACACCATCTAGATGCAAAACAGACTTTAAATAGGCAGCCGCAGCCATTGGAATCAAAGCCATCTTTAGCTGAACTGGATCCTAAGCCTTTGTCAGACATACTTGATCAGCCTGTCAGACAGCCCCAGTCAAAACACGGCCACCAACCACTGCAGACCACTCATCCGCCACAGAACATGATGGTGCAGCCACCCCAAAAGCAGCAGGGTCACCAGAAACCGCCACAAACAGTGTTTCCAAGTATCATCAAAAACATACCAACGGTAAGCTGAGAACAATGTTGTGGAATATGTAAAAGCTTGTTCTGTGTTAAAGCCTCTGCTTCCTGTGACTGCAGCTAGGCATGAAATAAGGTAACGTTCTAAGACGTGGAGGGAAACTTCCGGAGTGGAGTAATAACATTTGCGAACTCAAGAGTACCAATCCTAAATCTTAAGGATTTTCCCAGGAATATTTCACTGCTTTTGATTGATAATGAACTTGAACAGACTGAGAGTTTTATAGAGCCTCTTCCCATTCTTCTCTTTAGTTCTGGAAACTGATCAGGTGTTGTGATCATGACTGTCCTGTCAAGTATATGCATCCAAATGTGTTCACATGGCATTCAATAGAAAGATTTTTTTTTTTTTTTTTTGAGGCAGATGTCACTATCTAGCCCTACCTGTCTTGGAACTTACTATGAAGAACCAGGCTAGCGTCAAACTCACAGATACTCTCCTGCCTCTGCCTCCTAAATTCTGGGATGAAAGACATGAGCTGCCAGTACCATAGACAGTGGAAAGAGATCTAAAACATTGTACCTAATGCCTGATCCACCCCTGGCCTCTCTACCACCTTCGTGTGAGTTTCATGACACCAGTTTGACTGGATCTCATATATACTTACCTCATATGGCATATGCGGGGTCCCAGCGCTTCATGAAAAATCATGGCTTATATTTTTCTTAAAGCTCACAATTGATTTTAGAATCTTTGCCCTCATCCTATACCAAACATATTGATGTGGATTGCAAAGTTTACTTTTGATTTTCTGAGAATTCCTTATCTGTTGCCGGGTCGGGTCTTTCCAGGCGTGCAGATCACTCTGCCTGCACATTACTGACATGGCTCAGCAGTGCTCAACATTCAGTTTCACCCCCACACGCAGTCCAGTTTCCAGGAGAACTCCACTACCTGTAACCTTTTACTAACCACACATCACGAGCTTTAGATCGGTGAAGTGCCCCGGCCGGCAGGGCATCAACAGAGCACGAGTCCTCAGAAACCTGGAATGAATGGGAACAAAGGGAACATGGAAGGCTGACAAGACAGTCTCTCTGATCAAATCTGCAAATCTTTATTCTTTACAGAGCTCTTATATACTGCAGCTGCAAGGGGCTAGGTGGGGCGTGGTGGATTAGGGTTGCTAGGAGACAAATCACTGGAAGATCCAGGAGCCAAGGGCATGTGTAGCCAAGGGCAGCTACAGGTAGGGGAACTTGTCTGTTTAGACAATAAGAAACTCTAAAAGGCACTTAGAGACTCCAGGTTAACATAATTGGTGTCAACAAGTGTCAGGATGTTTTGCACCAAGTCACAAGATGTTACATTTGCAGGAAGGGCAAGACAGAGGTCATTTGGTCCCCAGCAGTGAAGCCCACCGCCATCACCCACCACCACCCGCCACCATCACCCACCACCACCCACCGCCATCGCCCACCATCACCCACCATCACCCACCGCCATCGCCCACCATCACCCACCACCACCCACCGCCATCGCCCGCCATCACCCACCACCACCCACCGCCATCGCCTGCCATCGCCCACCATCACCCACCGCCATCGCCCACCATCACCCACCATCACCCACCACCACCCACCACCACCCACTGCAATCGCCCACCATCACCACCCAGCACCATCACCTCCCACCCTCGCCCACGGCCATCGCCCGCCACCATCACCCACCATCACCTGCCACCATCACCCACCACCACCTGCCACCATCGCCCACGGCCATCGCCCACCACCACCACCCACCACCACCGCCCACCACCATGCCATCAGCTTCACGGAGCCGTGAGAGTTCTTCCGGCGAGGCCCTGCTCACAGTGCAGCTGCCTTCCTTCGGAGCCCCAGCCCTCAATTTGAACTGCCCTTGCAGTTTTCAGTTTGCATGCCCCAAACCACCCTCTATCAGTTTATAGGAAACCAGCTCACCATCTGCCCTAAGCCACAGCTGCTTCCTAGTTCCTGTGTCTGTAAATGGGGACACTATTCAAACATGATCAGACTTATTTTTTAAGTTTATTGCATGTATTTATTTGTTATTATAGGAGACACTTGTATGGGGGTCAGAGGACAACCTACAGGAGTCAGTTCTCTTTATCTCTGCCATGAATTCCCTGGGATCAAACGCAGGTCATCAAGCTTGGCATCAAGTGCCTCTATCCGCTAAGCCAGCACTAGACTTAAAATTTCCAAAGTCATTGCTGCCTTCTTCTCCTGTGTCTACTGGGATCATATGCAGTGAGTGATAGTAAGATTGACTGGGACTGAAACAGGAGATGTTTTCCTCAGATAACAAGAGTCTGTGATCGGCAACCCAGAGCTCTAGAATCTTCCCAAAACATAAGACTGCTCTGTCTTCTGGCTCCGCCTCTTCAGGGATGGCTTTACCAGGGCACCTCTGTCTTCCACCCTTTAGCAGGCGGCTTTCTTGCCTCAGTCAGATGATGGCAGGCACTCTTTCAAGTGTGGAACTCACATTCTAGAGAGGGAAGCATGAAAGACACTGGGCCATGCCGACCTTAGAGTCCTTCTCCATAAAGCTATCCCCACTTTAAATGGATGGTAAGGCTCACAGCCAAGGGGCAGTTTTCTGGGCATTTCATATCTATGAAGGGTAAACCCAGAACTTCAGTCCTCAAGTACCCTGTGGTGGTTAGTTTTCATTGTCAGCTTGACACACTCTAGAATCACCTGGGAAGAGAATCTCAATGAGGGAATGTCTGCATGGGGTTGGCCTGTGGGCATGTCCATAGAGAGTTTCTTTGTTGGGTTAATTGATATGGGAAGGCCTGGCCTAAAGTGAGTGGCACCATCCCCTGGGCTTGGGTCCTGGAAAAGAAGCGAAAGTGAGCCAAACAGCCAGTGTGCACACGTGCACGCATTCTCCCTGCCCTCGACTGTGGATGTGACTACCTTCCGCAAGCTCATGCCCCGACTTCTCCTCAGAGATGAACTGTAACCTGGAATTGTGAGCCAAATAAACCCTTTCCCCCTAAAGCTGCTTTCCTTGGGGTATTTTATCACAGCAAGGAAACTAACACACCCCTCCCATTTCAAGTTCACAGGCATCTGTCCTCCTTCTGAACACCTGTCATATTGATGACATATTGTTTGTTCCTCTTAATAATTTAATGAGGGTATAGATCATTTCTGGAAGCAAACTCATGCATCAACTAACATTTCAGTCAGTGATGTATCACATACTTGATGGCAATGAGAAATTGCTATCACCCAGAATGTGTTGATGTGTTAAGCTGTTATTCTAAAAGAACCACACAGTTTAAATTGTTTAAGGTTTATAAATTAAGTGGTTATAGTAATCTAAAGTTGATATATTACTGAAGAAAGAAGCATGTTTTATGTAAAATAGCCTGGACTGGGCTGTAACTTAGAGATAGAACACTTAGCCAGTATGCATGAGGTCCTGGGTTCTAGTCCCAGCACAACAAAGAAACAAAAAACTAACAAGCTGCATGTCGTATGCTTTGCCTGTAATCCCAGCACTCAGTAGACTAAGGCAGGAGGATCAAAAGTTGTGTTTTAAAATAAATAAAATGAAGACAGAAACCAAGAATATCTAGACAGTGTAGCCTACCTGCACAGTACTTGTGAACTCTGCGGTAAGGCACAGTAGTACCCTAGTCTCATTCTCACCATTCCCTCAACTACACACCCAGAGCATCTTCTAGCCCTGCAACCACCCTTTGTAGTAAGTGCCATAAGCAGCTGGGTTGGACCTAGGTCTTTGTGTGTGTTAAGCATGGGTTGTTCTACTTCTGACCTGCCTCCCAGACACTGAACGTGTCTGTTTAGATACACAAGTACTAACCATTCCACTGCAATTTCCTGCATTTTCAGTATAATCACATGTGGAACAGGTCTGTTGCATATGAGCAAAAAACGCTACCCTACAACCTAGTCATTGGTGGACTTGAATATCTAGGTCTGTTTAAGGACATTCTGTGATGTCCACATAACCATGACAGTCACCTACAGGTGCACTTCTCAAAACACATCCTGTCTACAAATAATACCTGATTGTAAAGGGAAAGCTCCTTGAGAATGGGAACACTTACTGTCTGATAGAGTTGCTCGTGCAGTTATTAAAGATTAAAGATTGTGGTAACCTATTTCCCATAGAAGCCAGTTGGCACATTGGGTCATAAAGGAGCTAGGAGACGATGGGGTCAGACCATCTTCAAGTCTGGAGACAGCTGTGAAGACTCTGAGGACTGTGATTTGGGGGCTTCCCATTCCAAGAAGCCAAGCATGGGTGCTTTCAAAGAAAAGAAGAAGAAAGAGATTCCATTCCAGTAAGAGTTCATATTCCTTGGGAAAATATATTTTATCATTCATCAACTTTATTTTACCCTTTAAATACAATGAGTATAAACCTTGAAAAGAAAAAAAAAATGGCTTGATAGTCTCTACCACAAAACCCAAAAATCTTTATGCATACTTCCCAAAAGGTAATAATCTTGACAGTAATGGATAAGTAGTATGTCGGGGGGGGGGGGGCGGGGAGGTTGGAGGGGAGGCAAGTTCTTATTCAGCCTTTATGTTGCTCTGTGTTTTTTGGGTGGGGGGAGGCAGAGTCTAGACATGTTGTCCAGGCAGGACTCAAACTCCTAGACTCTAGTAATCTTCTTGTCCTGTCTCCTGAGTAGCTGGGCCTACAGGTGCAAGCCACAACACCCAGCTTGCTCAGTCTTGTGAAGTGTCTTCATCCTTATTCCCACCTGAAGTTCACACTTCTGGGTACAAAAGGCAGACCATGACGTACGAAGTTAGTGGTTTCCTCTCATGGTGTTAAGATTCAATTATTAGAATTCTTCCTGTTAAAATGTCTTAAAAATCTTTTTCGAACCTTTTCTGGAAGTTTAATACCTATGAGTCTCTTTTCTTTTTATAAGTTGGGTCATCATTAGTGCATTATTTGGCTCTGGTTGGAATGGCCTAAATTTTGTTGAACATACTTTTTTTGCGGGAACATACTTACAGTTTTGGGAATTCTTGGAACAGAAGAGGAATAAGAAAGACAGTCACGTCACAAATCAGGGAAACTTATCTAGAAGCTTTGGCATTGCTCAGTGTAGAAGTCTTGTGTGGGGATCTGGTTACTGAGCAAGGCAAGCAACTCCTGATACCCTAAAGGGATGGCAGGTGTCTGACCTGCTCTGCCTGTGTGATAACCTGGCCCCAGGAAGCTACTGTAGATATGAATCTTCCTTTCCCCCACCCCAGACCAGAACCAGGTTTTTGGGTTTCATTTCCTCGTTCCTGAACTTCCACAACCTTCCCTTTACCCCAACACCCCACCTTTCCCAACTTCTGTAACAGTCAGGAGGCCTCCCTATATAAGCCCCTGCATTGGCTCTAATAACCGAACTACCCACCGAAGTAGTCTCCCGGGAGGGAACTCCTCCCACCGCACTCTGAGCCACCTGAGGTCCTGTTCGATCGTCCTCCATTCTCTGGCATGGCTGGAGCACAATAGCCGTGCTGGAGATGGAGACTCACCCACAGTCTTGACTTGCAGGACACATGTCTCTGAAGATAGATAAGGGATCTCTCAAGAGTACACAAGGGATCATCCTTATTCAGTTTCCAGATCCTTGCTATCATAAGTACTCTTCTCTGAGATTCCTGAACTTAAGAAAAATCTGGTTTAGTTCCATGAGGCTCAGCCTCATGGTACCAAGTATCATTTTTGAGAGTCCAAGCAAAGGGAAACTTGAGAAGACTGGCACTGACAGTTCAGAAACTTTCTGTTGCTCCGTCTTACATACATTTCTTTTAATGAGAAAACCTACTGCACTGGAAGTAGGGCGTGTTGGTGACACACCCCGTAGTCTCAGCTACTCTAGTCTGAGGAAGAAAGTTCTAGTTCTAGCCCGGCCTGGATAATATAGTTGAGACCTGGTCACAAACAAAACAAAAGAACAAGCATGATGGCCCACACCTATAATTCCAGCACTTGGGAGACAGTGACAGGAAGATCCATACTTGAAGGTTAGGTACCTATATAGTGAGTTCAAGAAGCCATGTCTTAAAATAATAAGAGTGCTCTCTCCCCCTCTCTCTCTCTCTCTCTGTCTCTGTCTCTCTCTCTTTTTCCTCGCAATCATTCACACAGAGAGCCAGGCTTCATATGACACGCTCTGTAATTCCAGGAGGATGAGGACCCCAAGTTCAGGGCCAATCTGGGCAACTTGGGGGCATCTGGTCTCAAAATGCAAAAGGACTTGAGAGTGCAGCTCGGTGGAGAGTGCTTGCCTTGCACACATAAGACCCAGAGTTCAACTCCAGCTACCATGAGAAACAGAGCCATATCCCAAACAACGGTCCTAAACAGAGGTTAATTTAGTGGACAGCTAGACTGCTTCCCTCCCATGTGCAGGCTTCTCACAGCATGAACCCACTACTGCAGCAATTCCTGGAAAGACACAGCAGATTACACATCTGGCTGTAGAGCTGCTCTCACATGTTGTTCCTATGAGAAATGAGTCCCCAGCTGGTAGAGAGGAGAAGGAAGTGTCAGTTAGCATTCCTGTCAGCAGGACTCCTTTGAAAGGCTGTAGAGGGCTCAAAGAGCTACAAGTTTTCCAGCTGTGACTGACACTTTGTATTGACTTTCAAGGCTTCCAGAGCCAGGGCCCCCAGGCTCCAACCATTCAATGGGGGAAAACAGGAGTTTATGTGCTGCTGTTCCCCTAAAATCAGATACGGACTTGTCAACTTCTTCAACGGCTAAACAGTACTATTTGAAACAATCAAGATACCTTCCAGGTAAGTAAACAGTTTTATTGCTTAATTAATTTTAGTGCTCAGGAGGTGAAGGCTGGAGAATTAGGGATTCAAATCCAACATGAATTCAGGGCAATAATAGAAATGTTTTTTGCTAACCAGACTATAGATAGGTCAGGTTTCGGTACCTTGAAATTGCTGAAAAGACGGCAGTGAAATAAAAAGCATAACACAGGACTGTGATGCGGTGTTGGTGGTGGCTATGCCTGCTGCCAGGGACTTTTTGAACTTCCTGTCTCTGCCACTAGTGGAGAGATACAGAGCTGCGAGCTGGGTTTCAGCGTAGTAGAGCTCTTTCCTAACATGCCCAGGCCCAGCTTCTGGCCGCAGCACCATCAAAAAAGAAAGAACAGCATGAAATGATGATGAATCCACTTCCCCAAAGTACCACTTCCTCACCAAAGCTGCAGCTTGGTCAGTGCTAAAGTTTGTTAAAGCAATCAGCAAGTTTTTTTTGAAAATGTAGATTTCTAAAAATATTGTTTCCTAAACCCTGTATGTCTTTACAAGTTTATTCACCCTGATGAGTAGAACAGGCTAGACTCAAAGAGGAGAAGAGACCAGTGAAGAGGCCATTGTGTGTGTCTGGATGGGAGAGGTGACATTGTCCACAGTAGCAGAAGCAGAGGTAGAAATGGATGCAGTCTAGACCTGGTACTGTACAGGACTTGCTGATAGGTAAGCCTAGGCAAAGACATAGAACACAAGGAATTAGTACTGGTTTCTAACTGGCTGATTTGGCAGTAAGGAGGTATGGTGAGATGTTAGCTGAGGATGGGAAGATATGGAGAAGACAGTATGTGGCGTAGAGAATCAAGGCTAAGTCCGCAGTGCCTATTGAATACCTGCATTGATCCATCTAATTACAGGAAATGGGGTATTGAGTCTGGAGTGTAGGGGAGGTCCAGACAGACATTGACCCCCAAATAGCATGCTGTCCTCTAACTCCAAGTTAAGAGAAAGGTTTTTAAACTTTCAAAGATGTAATGAAAATATTTTTAAAGAAAGATTTTTTGATTCAATTTAAAAGGGAAGCAGTATTTAAAACATCAAGTTATCTATACAGATATACAGAGGCCAGTGAGAAGAGCAGACCATCTTTTTTCTGTGTGTGTGTTTTGTGGACATGCTTATTCAGTGCTTTCCAAATGCAGTGGGAGGACACTGGGTTCCCCTGAAGAAAACTGGCCTTGCACATCTGTCTCCCAAAAGTGTAAGCCGCCGTCTCCACGTCTCAGAAGCTTGGGAAAGAGGGGTAAGGCGAGGAGAGAAAAGGCTGAGACCACAGTCGCAGTGAGACTACTCTGTAGCACCCGTTTGTAGTCCTTGTGGGCATCCATTTCAGCTCCACACATTTGATGACAAACCTCAGCACTCCTGAAGTCGCTGGGAGAGAAAAGTGAAGCTGAGGAACTAAGCATTCTTTAATTTGAATAATCGTGACCTGCTGCATCTTCTATTCATCTCATTTGTGGTCTTGATTAGTGTGAATTAGGACATTTGCATACACAAATATCACTGTGCCTTGTTCTTACTTGCCACTCATTGCTCTTCACCACCCTCCCCCTCTCGCTGGTCCTGTTCACCCCAAGAGGCCTCCCTCTGCTTTTATGTACAGCATCTCGTCTTCATTTGTCAGATGACAGCCTATTATCATTCCGTTTCTAAGTATTTCATTAGAAGCTGAATCCACAGGAGTCCCTCCTGTAAGAGAGGAAAGTTAGTCAAGTGCTCCCCTCCGGCGCTCTGTGGTTCTGGTCTTAAAAGAAACAGAGTCACATGTCTCGGTCACATGATGTCTTCATAAGGAAGTCAATGTGTGGAAGGCAAGCACCCATACTGCCAGGCACAGTTCCCGCTTCCTTCATGATGGTGCCCATATAGCCAGTGACATCACTGGTGTGTGACCCTCAGGCTCAGGCTGTGTGAAAACTTTAGTATCTCAAAAGTTCAGCTGGAAATCAGCCCAAAGCAAACACAAGACGTGTTCAGATCTTCTAAAACAAGTTGAAAAAAGTACCCCTTTTGATCACTAGCACCAAAGCCCAAGACTGAACTGACATTTTAGATTTCAGAAAAATTATAATTAAAAGCACCCTCGTTCCATGTGTATCCCCAGCACCTTTCCAGGCCACGGGTGATTAGCTGTAGGCTTTTACTGCGTCTTCTCTGCAAACAAGAACTTGTCGAGTCTTCCCTGCTACGCCAACTGTTCCCAATCGTCTGGCCCAGTGTATGCATTCGAAACAAATGCAGGACGTGGAACAGCCATGGTTTTGATGAGAAATGTGCCTCTTTGGTTCTCATAAGACCTTTAGCACAATGCCAAGTGCTTATTGACACTTATAGTAGAAGTTATATTATTATATTAACTTAAATTATTCTTATTCACTATATACAAGTTGTCTGCTATTCTAGGTTTGAGCTGAGGATTCAGGAACTCATTAAAGTTCATCCAAAAGAGCATGCATTTGCTGCATTTCAACCTAAATTTATCCCTAGCTTCCTGTCCACAGAATGTTTTGTGTCTGTTTGAAATGTGCATTTTTCCTTCAAGTTCACCATCACATTATAGCCTTTGAAATGACTGTTTTGTTCTAAGGTGTGAATCCCAAGAATGTGTCTTTCGTAGCCAGTGGAAAGGATATAAACTCATATGCTTGGAATAATCAATTATTTCCTAAGTCATTGGGACCCATAGGAGCAGAACTTGCTTTCAAGAGGAATAATGCAGGTAACATATATGAACTATAAATGTGTGCTGTTTAACCTTTACAGATGTTTGCTTTTAAATATGCCACAGCTGCTACCCTCAAGTGGCAGTCTGCGTAGCCCCAGAGGAGGGGCTACACAAAATCATCTAAACACTTGTTGAGCACAAGCAGTTTTAAGGTTTGTCAACTCCTCTTCTGACCAGGGTCTTTACTAAAGGAGCCCACCGTCTTAGCAAGGTGCCCCTCACTTCTACTTCACAAAAGAGAAAGAAGACTCTGCACTGACTAAGCTGGCCCCAAATGTAACTTGTCCAACGTGCCAGTAAGGGAATAACTTTGATATGCTGAAGCCAGTGTTGATAAAGAAGCTAACCCATGTTAAAACTGGGTGATCTAATACTCAGGAAGCTACTGGGAGGATCCAGAGTTTGAGTCCAGCCTGGGCTAAGAGAGACCCTGTCACCTCACCCCCCAAATCTTAGCTTTTAGAAAACGGAAAGAGGAGAATCCGGTTGAGCTGTTTGCCAACAATGAATTAACAATCTCTGTCGTCAGATCACTATATGATTTTTGGTCTATAAATCTAGAGTATAAAGAATATTACCAAAAAGATTCTCACAATGTGTTGCCTTAACAAGGTTTCTTGGTGCTTCTACTTCTAAAAATGAAAACCAGAACAAAAGAAAGGCTGGAGCTCATGGGCTCTAGCCACAAGTATTCACCTGCTGACACGTAAACAACTTGAAAAGTCACATCTTTCTCATTAAGAGCTGTGTGTCCAGGAATCCTTGCTTTTCATGTTTCTTAATCAAAATTTATAATGTTTATTTTCTTATTAATCATATACAATGAGTCCTTATAACTTAAAAATCCAAGAAAAAGTATTTATTGTAGTTACAGAACTACATTTTTTTTTCAACTTACTCAGTTTTTGAGTGATTAGTTTAGACTTTTAAGTCTAAATTTATATCTAGATAAAAAGCTGGGGGCTGAAGTATGAATGGAAATATAATTTTAGGGGGAAAAAGGAATTAATGTGAAATTTTCACCTGTGAAAAAGATACTTGTTATATACTTTTAAATCAAATTGATGAGCTTATAATCACTATGATATTTAGACTGCATTGGTTACATTTAAAAGAGAGATACGTAAGTCTTTTTGTATGTTCATAATGACCATATGCCAGAAAGTGTATCCTTTGCAACAGGGAAATTTATGATGAAAAATTTTAGATATCAACTTAAAAGTGTGTAAAGTACTGCATTCTGTAATTGTGAGTAGCACTGGGTCAAACAAGTCTGACGATGGTGGTTTGCACCCATGACTAGTTTACTACAGCAGTCTGACATGACAACTTGGACCTTGTTGACACAAAACCTAGCTCTCATCTCAAAGGCAGTAAGAGGTAGTTTAATCTTGAACCACACGAGTGGCCATGACTTCAGAACGTGAATTCAGGTGGCCCTGGACAACATGTTCCAACAACATGTGGAAGTGCTTACATATCATTTTATTAATTATAGAAGAAAATCATGTACCAGGGATTTACCAGATACATTGGTGGAGATCTCAGATACCATCTGACATTCTTAGCTTTTGGACTGGGGGAAGCTCATGGTCTGGTGAAAATACATTTTAAAGGTTTTGTTAGTCCAAAGGATGCTAGATGAGATTCAGGGGTGGGCAGTGAATGGCTTTTAAAGGGACTAAAACTAGCACAAGATAATTTGCCTTTGGATCTGTAACATTCTAGGTCTCCACAATCAGGAATCTCCACTCAGTCAGTCGGCTGTGTAGAATCTTCAGCACAGATGTGTGGGATATTGGGGGTGGTGGTGTCGGGGGCCATTTTAGAGACTTTGTACAGGTTTTTCAGGCCCTTTAAGAACTCAAATTTCCTGTTTGGCAAGGATGAAATGTCAGACACCTCATCTCTATAATTCAGTTATTTTGTCTGTTATTTAAAAGTAATATTCACAGAACTCATCAGTTATACAAATCAGCTCAAATGATTATGTCCTAGCGCTCCGTCTTAGAAATTTATAATAAGCAGCATGTGGAAGCTATGACTACACATGGAGAATTCTTTCTGGATCTTTCCATCAATCACCTAACTCGTTTTATTCCTCTGCTTTCCTGTAACACTCTTCTTACCACTCTTTCTTTTCACCTGCCTTCCTTTAGAAGAAAGCATAATTAAACCAATCGAAAAACTATCATGCAAAGAAAGTTTTCCTGAAAACCTAGAGGACCCACAAGGTAATTTCTGGTCATCACGAATAAGTCCAGCTTGCTCTTTGACTCGCTTATCTGGTTTTCTTCTAGCCTCACTAATCCTTTTATGAAAGACCAAGATGACCTGCTTTTAGAGTCAAATCAGGGCTGACAGAGCAGCAGTCTGTATCATCAAGAGCACCTTCCTTCAGAAGTGTCTTCCAAAAACCTCCGTGCTTATCTTCTTAAATTATGGCAATTTCTAAAAATTACAACAATAATCCCCTCGAAGATGATTTAAAAAATAATTTCTTATTTGGGAAATAAATATTCCAAGAATATATTTTTAATTCTGAAACTCTTTTCTTAAGTATCAACAATTAATTTGCCAGCTAACTCCAGCCTAAAATGTCTGCAGGAAACAGGCACATCAAATAATAAGCCAAAATAATTTAAGAAGACTTAATTGATTATTTCTTTGATTCATAGTAAAATCTTTCTGCAATGAGAGAGCCTATGGCTTTTAGCGTTTGCCAAGTTCCATTTTGTTACTCTTTTTTTCAGGTAGTTGTTTAAGCTTGTTTCTCCATCTATATGATGGAAGAATTATTTCTTTAGATATTACTATATATTACTATATAACTATGCCCAGTAGTCATCCAATAGTTAATGCATTTGCTGTGGAGATTCAAACAAAAGACACACTATGAATCATCTACTGAATGTAATCAGGCCTTTGAACTTCCTTTCCAAAAGTCTTTTGAGCCTGGGGTTATAGCTCAATTGGTAGAGTGCTGGCCTAACACATATGAAGCTCTATGTTCAATGCCCAACACTGCAGAAACTGGGTGTAGCAGCATACACCTCTAATTCTAGCACTTGGGAGGACGGAAGCAGGAGGATTAGCAGTTCAAGGTCACCTTCATCTCTGTTCTTCCAGCCTTTTGAAGTAAAGGTTCGATAGTGATTGCCAATGAGTCTGGACTCAAGAAGAGGCCAGTGTAGGCTGCTGTACCAGCATAAATACATCAGGGTTAAAAGTTGTGCGGACTTAGCATACACTCGCTGTCTGACGTCCTTTAAGGTTAGACAAATAATGTTGCTCATAGACTTTTGTTGCCTCAAGAGCAAGCATTGAAGTGCTCAGTCTCGGGAGAGACAGCGAACACTATGGAAAACACGATTCATTTAACTGCCAGCTGCCCAGTTCTTTGAAACTCCTAGGGTGATCAGAGCCCTGTGCACTCTAGCTAACAAGCTTGCCTCCTTCCCTGAATAGCGAGGCTTCCTTTGCTCTGGTTTGCCCATGGCTCACTCTGGTATGTTGAAGCCTGTCTCAGTCACCTGCCAGGTACTGCTGCTGTTCTGGAGGTGAAGTCCCCAGGAAGTGCTGAGCACATCAGGCCTCTCTGCCTCGCCTGCCGCTCCTTTTATGCGCTTCTATGCCCTCCTTTCCTACCGTCTACCTCTCTCCTCACAAAACCTTGTTCCTTTCTCTTAATGCTGGTGCTCCTCAGAGTCTGTTCTGGGTGCTGTATGTTTCTCAGGCCCTCTGCACTGGCTCCTCCAAACCACAACTGCAGGACCAGCAGACTCTGGGCATCACTCACCTGCAAGCCGACTTCCTCATTTTGACCTGAGTACTTTCTGTTCCTGTCTTTCCCCAGGTCTTTTGCCCCCCTGCCCCATATTGCTGTCTAAAGCATCCCTTCCAACCACTTAAACTACAGGGAGGTTAATCCACCTCTTCCTACAGCTGCACACTGTAAACCACCCAGTTCTCTGCTCTATCTCTGTAGAAGTGCTTGCTTCTGAGCCTCATTCACATTTCAGCAATAGCATTGCTCTCATGACTAGCCTCCTGCCTTTAGAGTCCCCCTTCACCTCCTCCTAGCTGCCTTCAGATTGATCATTTGCTAAAGAGTGACGATGGTGACATGGCAATGACGATGACAGTGGTGACATAGCTAACATTTATTGAATGCAGATTCTATGCAAGAAGCTTTCCTGCATCTTATTCAGCACCACAGCAACCCTATGAATAAGTTCACTTACCATTTTGTTACAAAGTGACAAGGGCCCAGAAGACACTTAGGGATGGGGGCTTTCCCCACACACATACACACTGAGAACTGCTATTAGAACTGGTATTGGGCTGGGGAGGTGGCTCCGTAGTTAAGACCATTTTCTGATCTTCCAGAGGACAGGAGTTAAGTTCCCAGCACCCACATTGGGTAGACAGCTCACAACTGCCTGTAACTGTGGCTCCAGGGGATCTCGAACTCTCTTCTGGGTGTATGCACATTCATAGAGCGGGGGGGGGGGGGGGGAGAGAGAGAGAGAGAGAGAGAGAGAGAGAGAGAAATTTAAATGAATCTTTAAAATAAAAAGAGACTTGTGTAATCAAAAAAACCTTAGGTCTCCTTTACTAACTGTGGGGACTTAGATCACTTATAGAACCACATGGTGTGCAACAGTTAGTGCATCGTTTCTGTGACCAGAAACGATGTAGCATAGTGCTTAGAACATGGTAGGTACTAGTTCAAAGTAAATCTACAGCACCCTTAACTCCTCCCCTTCTAACTCTGAAACCTATGATGCAGCACTAGGAAATCTTGGAAACTACACTACTTACAATCAGACGGGATATATGCCTTCCTTTCTCAAAAAAGAAGTGGGGTCAGCTGGCCAAAGGATCCACTTAGCACCTCTTGGTGCGGCGGCATCAGGTAAGAACAACCTTTTGATACAGTTTTTGAGATTTCTTATTAGAGAAGACATTTTTCCTATCTAAGTTTATAATGTCCCTTTTCTTGAGTGAGGACTTTTAAGTTAGTCTCATGTTGTTAACACAGTTTTAATTGTTTTTGTCACAGTAGTTGTCTTCCAAAAATATAGTTTGCACATTTGACGAATTGGCCTCTGAAGGCTCAGTTAATGTCTGTGGGGCCCAGTGCAGAGGGCTCTGCACTCACACTCGCCTCCTGGCGGAGACTGTCCTTCAGGATGAAGAAGCCGACATCTCACAACTTACCTGAAGCCACAGAACTAGTGGAGCCAGGGCAGACACCTGACTAGTCCACTTCCAAACAGTCTTGTCTTGTTTCCAAACACAGTGAGATGTGAGAAGAGGCAGACAGTGCTTTCTGCCTGACATTTACTTGACATAAAGCAAAAGCTTAATAAATATGGACACTTGATGGATGTTTAAGTTACCCTGCAATGGTTCCTCTGTCTTAGAGTAGAGGAATTCATGATGGCCAAGCTTCTTCTCTGGCTTTTGATGAGAAGCAGTAGGAGGTAGTTCAGGGGCTGATCCCTCTACCTTCAGGATCACGGTTAATCTGTGCTGACTTGTGCTGCTCCAGCAGCAAAGTATGACAGCCACATGCAGGGATATGCTCTTGAGATTGAGAGTTACAAGCCAGGCATTGTGGTACATACCAGTGAGGTCTAGCATCTGGGAGGCTAAGGCAGAAGGATCAAAAGCTCAAGGCCTGACTGGGCAACATAGTAGACAGACAGAGAGAAGAGAGGGGAGCTGAAGGTACCTGAGCCTCCCACATTTGACGATGAATATTCTCTAAATTATTTTAATTTAAAATAATCTTATTGAAGCACCAAAAATAAACATTAAAATAGACAATCAAAAACCGGTTCAAGTTTCCTTGCTATTTAATTTCTAAATTGACCCCCCAAATACTCTCACCATGTGTCCTAACCAGGGTCTTCTGATTTGCAATTCTTTTACGGTATACAAGACTGCAACTGAAAATATAAAAAGCACAGGACAGCAGCCATTTTTTATTACTTACCACAGTAAACTGCATAAGTGGTACTCATTTCCCTGATCAGTAATAATTGGTTCGTTCGTTATCTCTCTGCTAAAACAAAATACACCCATATAAGTAAGCACGTGGGATATACCAGGGTGACTTTTTAGAAAGCGTCAAGTATTTTAAGCCAGCCTTAGCAACAGTTTTTAATCTGAAAATGTTACTACAAAAGCAAAGATCATGTTTGGAAGTACTTTATTATCTGAGTACTCTTAGAAACTGAGTGGGGTGGTCTTCTGAAAAAAAAAAAAGGTTTTATAAGGTATTAAAGGCTTTTATGTCTTAATTACTCTGAAAGACTAGCATGCATATTCCTGTTTTCATTTTCAAGTAAACTTCTTTCTCTTAACTTTTCATCTCTTCGTTTACTCTGCTTATCAGATTTTCCTACAGGTGGTGATAGGAGGAGAGGTAGAAAAAAGAAGTAAACATGACTCACTCTCAAGTGATGCATGCAAACCATAGGAAAACACTGTTCTGTAAGAGACGTGTCTTCCAGTTTCCCACAAGAAATAAAATCAGGTCATTACCGTATTTACTCGACTATTCCCCTTCCTCATTGTCTCCCTCTGCCTTCCCAACTGATGTCTTCAACCCTTCCCAGTTAATCTCTCCTTGCAAGCTCCCTAATCCTTCCTCACCCCATGCTTTGGCAGTAACAAGACCAGGGGGAGGACCAGGACTTTTATACCCAGCAATCTACAGAAGCCACAGAGCCACTGTTTCGAGACCTTTCCTAGGGAGCCTATTTTACCCACCCCAGACAGGATGGCAGCAGATCAAAGAAATGATTCCATCCAGATCCGGCTTGGTGAGCCAGTGAGCTTACTGGGCTACTTAAAGGAGGTAACTCAGGCAGCTGTACCCCTGAAAAGCCCAGGTCATCCTGGGTGACAAGTCACAAAAGCTGCATGACCCAGGTCCCCCAGACAACTTGCAGGCAGCCACATTACCAGCTTCCTCTCCACTGTTCACTGCTTGTACCACCTCGGGGAAGAACCCACAAGTCCGTTTCCAGAGCGTCCAGGGTCTTGTAAGCTTAGTGTCCCCTCAGCCTCCCCACCCCCGCCCTCAGTCCCAGGGTAGAAATATTTCAGTCTGGAGGAAACAGCAACAGAGCAGCTGCTAACACATTCTGAGGCATCCCCAGAATCTCCATCTTACAGCACTGCTCACTAAGAGGCCGGTGCCTCTCCTTTAGCATCCGGGTTTCCTCAATGGTTGACTGCCCCTCCTGAGACAAATACAGTTCTTAAAATTAGCCACAGCAGGCATCGCAGGCCTCAGTGCCCGCTCCCGGGAGGTTGCCGACTGTGGAGCATGGTCCAGCCAAGGCACTTCTAGCCCCTGCCAGGAAACCTGGACACTTTACCAGGTACTAGGATATTTACAAGACGTTCCTGAATCTCAAAGTGCTGTTGTTTCTAGAGGAGGAACCCTATATCTCAATATTACCAGCTTCTTGACAGAACCAGTCCCTCTTCCAGGAAGTTTTAAAAATATTGGCCTGGGTCCAGTGAGGTGGCTCAGTGGATCCCCGAGACCCACGCAGTGGAAGAAGAGAACTGACTCCTGAAAGTTGTCTTCTATCCTCCACATGTGCACCATGACAAGGCCCCCACCCACCTCCCACTAACACACAGACACACACAGACACAGGATATGCATTATTGGCCTGAGCAGCTTCCCTAAGATGCTTCTAGAACGTGACCTGCAAACGGGCATCTTTTTTGTTTATTCAGATCCCCTCACTTCTTACCCCAGTTCTCTCTCACTTGCCTCTGGGTCACCTGGGCCTGCCCTCCCTCCCTGGGTCACCTGGGCCTGCCCTCCCTCCCTGAGTCACCTGGGCCTGCCCTCCCTCCCTGGGTCACCTGGGCCTGCCCTCCCTCTCTGGGTCACCTGGGCCTGCCCTCCCTCTCTGGGTCACCTGGGCCTGCCCCTCCCTCCCTGGGTCACCTGGGCCTGCCCTCCCTCTCTGGCCCTCCCAGCCACCTCTGTACTCCATTTGGTGGTATCTGTGGTGCTGTTTGGACCAGGGGCCTCCAGTGTGAGCTCACTGCCTGAGTTTTCTGTAGCGCAGAGTTGGAAGCTGACAGACTGCCTGTCGCTGGAAAACATGGCTCTTCCAGACAGCCCCCAGCCTTTGTTAGATAGCTTTTTTCACAGTGGCTTTTGACTTTGAGCCTGGTAAGAGCAGGGTGAAGCAACTGACAGATCACTGAGGAGACAGCCCCTATCCTCCCAGCCCCAAATACCTCGTAGCAGTCAGGGGCCAGGCTGACCCAGGGCTTTGCTCACGTGGGCTGAGGTTAGCAGCACATGAGGACCGTAAGCTCACCTGGCTTCCTCTGGCATACTCAGCATCACAGTGAAGTGTAAGAGAAGTTGGGAAACCAACGAACAGCACAGCTTGTGCAAGGTACCAGACAGCCAGATGCACCTCAGCACCGATGCTCAGTTTACGGGTGCAGCATCAGTGGCTGCACAGTGTGAAAAGATAAGGCCCAGTGGAAAGATCGGCATCTCTTCAGAGTAGCCGTGAAACCTGGCTTTCAATATGAAGTGAGGAGGAGCTAAAAACGACATCAGAGTTTCCCGGAAAGTGACTGACGCCTCTGTCATTTGAGATGCTTGAACGATTGTAGGTTATCAGTTGTTCAAATGTCTAACATATTTTAAATCTCTCACAGATTTTTAAGCAATCAAATATATGTATAAAATAAACCTTGTGATTAAGGTTACTGTTTAAGGGATTGTGTTATTACCCATGACTTGACCAATCAAGTTGTACAATCAAGCTGGGGGTTTGGTTCACTGGTGGAGTGAACTTGCCTAGCAGGCATAACGCCTGGCTCCTATTCCCAGTTCTAGGAAGGAAGAGAGGGAGGGAGGCAAAGAGGGAGGGAGGAAGAAAAGAAAGGACGGGAGGAAGGGAGGAAGGGAGTTAGAGGGAAAAGAAAGAAAATTAAAGCTCTGAATTCTACAAAGCATATTTCCTTTTTAAATTTAATTTAATTTTGTTTATCTTTATTTTATGTGTATCACTATATTGCCTACATGTATGTAGTAAGTGCAGTGGGTCAGAAGAGGGCGTCAAGTTCCCTGGAACTGGAGATACAGTTTGTTAGCCACCACGTGGGTGTTGGGAATCGAACCAGAGGCCTCTGTAAGAGCAGCCAGTGCTCTTAACCATTGAGCCATCTCTCCAACCCTGAAAATATATTTTCACTATTAGAAAAAAGTAGATTCCAGAACCTTTATGAAGGTTTATGAAGCTTTATGAAGCCAAAGTTTTACACAGTTCTAAGTACATTTTTAGCAGTAATTCTGTAGCTGAACATTATTTAGATGTAGCCACAGTGTGAGATTAATAATCACACTGTGAATGTTGTTTACTGACTGAATAAACTAGAACGTGTCCTGGTCATTCCACCCCAACACCATTCTACATGAGAAATTCCGGAAATAGCAGCATCCAGATGATTAGTCAGAAATAGTAGGTTTCAGTACAGAAAACTGGTGTCGACGTAATACTCCACCGGAATCTGCATCGTCCAGGCATCATGGTGAACACAAGGTAGAGACAGGAGGACCCTGAGGTTGAGGCCAGCTTGGGCTATATAGAACTTGTCTCAGAAAAAAAAAGAGAAAGAAAGAAAGAGAGAAAGAGAGAAAGAGAGAAAGAGAGAGAGAGAGAAAGAGAGAGAGAGAGAGAGAAAGAGAGAGAGAAAGAAAGAAAGAAAGAAAGAAAAAGAAAGAAAGAAAGAAAGAAAGAAAGAGAAAGAAAAGAAAGAAAGCCTTTAGAAAAATGAACCTGAACTGGATCTAAACCTTCATATTTGCTCCACAGCTTTTAAAGATAAATTCAAAATTTTCCCCACAAAATGAAGATGAATTGCTTTATCTTGAATTTGATAATCAAGTGAACAAAATTCTAATTTCTAATTCTGATTTCTTTCAGAATATACCTGGAACACAAAATCTGGTCGGGGCCAGTTTTCTGGACATGCTTACAACCCCACAGCAAAAAATCTAAATATTGTGAACCGCACACAGCCCATCCCCTCAGTGCACGGGAGGACAGACTGGGTGGCTAAGTACGGAGGACACCGCTAGGACGTCCGGCGCGAAGCTCCGCAGCACTGGTCCACAGTGGACATGCACATCCCGGATCCTGGGAAATGTCTACAGAGGTCTGTTTCCACTGAATTCTGGAAGAAAAATGCACTAGTGGATACTTCCAAGAGCATGAATCACCTCCCCGCTTTTTTCTTTCAGAAATTCAACACGGTCTCTTAAAATCATTGCCCACATTGCTGATACGTGGGTAGGACTCTACAAAGTATTGAATAAACTATTTGCCAAAGTATCAAGTATTTGACCTACAAATGAATAGCACATAAGCTTTAAAAATGACTCCAAGAAGAAAGTGTGTAGGCTGCCCCCACTCTCATTTGCTGCTTATTGGCCTTAGCAGCTCAGTGCCTGTCGCTCTAGGGTTGGCCTGAGCCTGAGAGGTTCCCTCCATTTTCTCCTAGCAGTGGGGCGGGCCTCCTGGGCTGTCAGTTACAGGGCTGATTCGGCTACTTCGGCTCTCCCACCGTGGCAGTGGCAGACAGATTGTAGTTACCTTTGCTTCTACATTGGAGCTATGACCCCAGTGCTGATGCCAATTCTGGGCAGAATGTGTTTCTTAGAAACAAATCTATCTTCAGCATTTAGAGATTATCAGAATTTCGCTGCCCTGGTTTTCGTGCGCTCTGTTGTTGGACCTTGACCAAGCTATGCGCTCATGGTGACCATCAGACTGGATAGCTTGCTAACTTCAGATTATGCACATCTGGGTTGTCTGTTCACCCCATCCTTAAGAATGTTCTTGAAACCTTGAACCGTTCATCTGCCTCTCCACATCCTGCTTCCCTGTTCCTACCAGACACAGGATGGAGCGTGCCAGCTGGTCCCCAGGGAAGCTTGCTGCTGCAGGTCACTGACTGCCATAGCAGGGTTTTCTGTTGTACGTTTTATTTCTAAATTTTTTTAATAGACTTTTTTGAAGTTAGTCCACTCTGTGGACTGAACATTACTAGTACTGTATATTCATCTGAAAGAATAATAATGTTATCAACTGCTGATATGTTGATGTATTTATGACTTTGTAAAAATGCTGATATACTTGGTATCATCTTGTGGGCATTACCCAGATTGCACATTATAAAATAATATATTTTTGTATAGAAGACTCAGCTGTTCAGATTTCACACATTTAAAATGTTATACTCTAAAGAGTAATTTACCTTATTGATGGTTATATGTATTTGTAAAATTTTAATGAAAATTCCTTGGTGTTTCTGAGAAACACAGATTCTGACTAGGCATTTAAATAAATATGGTTAACTAGTGTGGGTTTTTTATATTATTAAACTTTATACTCCATGGTCTATTCTTGTTGTGGTTATTTATTTATTTATTTTAAGACAGGGTCTCCCAGCTGGTCTGGAACTCACTATGTAGATCAGGTTGGCCTCGGTCTCACAGAGATCTTCCTGCCTCTGCCTCCCAGTGCTGAGATCTAAGGCATGTACCACCATGCCAGGCCATCAGGACACTTTTTTATGTGTATGAGTACATTGCCTGCATGTGTGTAAGGGCGCCCATGTAGTGCTGTGCTGCTGGAAGTCAGAGAGAGTATCGGATTCCCTGGAATTGGAGTTACGGATGGTTATTAGCTACCATGTGGGTGCTGGGAATCAAACCCTGATCCTCTGAAAGAGCAGCCAGTGCTCTTAACTGCGCAGCCCTTGCTCCAGCCCCGTTTTGACATTTTGAACAAAGTATTTTGGGGGTTCCCCTTCCTCCATCTCTCCATTTCCTCCTTTCCCTGTATCCCACCTTGTAGCCTCCCCGGGACTCTTTTCTCTTTCACGTTCCATGTGTCCTTCTGCCCACTCAATTCTGTCCTTCCTTTTTACCTCTTGAACCCCTTTCCAGATTTGTGGACTGCCCACGCTTACACCTGTTTACCTACGTACATGTATACATCATAGGATCTGCATGTGACAGGGGATATGTGCTGTTTTGTCATTCTGAGTTTGGCTCACCTCATGTTTTACACTTTCTAGATCCACCCATTTTCCTGCAAATTTCATTTCCCTTCACAGCTGAGTAATGTTACACTGTGTATACGCACCGCATTTTCATCACCCATCCATCTGTTGGTGCACAGCTAGGCTGGTCCTTGCTATGGTGAATATCGCATCAATAAGGGATGTGCAAGTGTCTCTGCGGTAGGATACGGAGTCCTTTGGGGGTCATTAAATTAACCCTCTCTGCAGCAGTTTTAGGTTTATAGAGTATAGGGAATTCCCCACTGAACTCTCCATTTATTCAGGTTTTCTTTGACTTCCGTAGTTTGGTAATTTTACTGATAGAGATCTTGTACGTATTTTGCTTGATTGGTACCTAAGTTTATGAGAGTGTTTTGCTTATTGTTGTTGCCTCTTTTTGATCCTAATATAGATGAGTATTGCATTTTAACTCCAAATGAAAATGATTGTTTGGTACATAAGAAAACAATTGGCTCTACATATTATCACAGTCTGATAATTGCTACAGGAACAGCTATGCTGACTCTGGGATATTACTCAGACATCCTATCATAAAAAAAAAACTTATTTCCTTCTTTTTCTTTTTGTTATATTAGCCAGGTCTTCTGTACAATTGTTGAGTATGAACAGCGGACATCCTTGCCTCAGTCCTGGTTTTAGCTGGAAAGCATCTAATTTTTCCACATTATGTTTGGTATTGACTGTAGGGTTTTCACCCATGTGCTTTATCAAATAGAGAATGCTCTCGTCCACTCCTTACCTGCTGGTCATTTTGACTATGAATAGGTGCTGTGTACTTGCCAAATCCTCTTTCTGAGCCTACTGATGTGACCATGTAGTTTTTCTTCTTAAGCCTATTGATGTGATGGACTATTTTAATTTTCAAATGTTGAACCAGCTTTATGTTCCGGAGAGAAATCGCACAGTCAAGATATATGATTCTTTTCACATTATTAGATTTGACAAATATTTGTTAAATTCTTTTTCAAATAGGAGAGGGGGGGAGGGGTAACCAGGAGAACGTATCTAATATTGACAGTTAGTGAACTGGTCAACTAGACGGAAGGGTACATGGGTGGTTATTATTGAAATGTTTCAATAGATTTGAAAATTTCCAAAATTAAATATTAAGGCAAGAATATAAAGCAAAGATTCATCACAAATGTAGCATGAGCTGGGCATGGTGGCACATGTATTTAATTCCAGTACTTGGTAGACAGAGGCAGACTGATTTCTGTGAATCTGAGGCCAGCCCAGTATACATAATGAATTCCAGGCCAGCCAGGGCTACATAGTGAGACCTTATCTCCAAAATAATTAATTAATATGGGAAGAAATTGTATAGTCATAATCAGAGTAGGAGTCGTCTCAGGAAACAGGCCCAGAGGCCCCAAATCGGCATATGAACAAGATAGTAAGCTGTTTATTCAATATATACAGCATATAAAACTTCAACAGCATGGAAAATGTCCACACATTTCTCTAATACATGTCAATTTGTATTTGTGTATGGGTGTGGTGTATTCCTGTGTGTACAAGTGTATACACGTGCAATGCCTTTGGAAGCCAGAAAAGGGCATCAGATCCCCTGAAACTGGAGTTATGGATAGTTACTGGCCACCACATGGGTGCTGGGAACCAAACCCAAGTCCCCCACAAGAGCAGCCAGTGCTCTTAACTGCAGAGCCATCTCTCCAGCCTCAAAGGAATTAAATTAAAAAATCTTCTTTACATTTTGTTTATTGTGTATACTTGGGGAAGGGTGGGGGTATACAGTATGCCACAGCATGTGTGTGAAGGTCAGAGGACAGTCTGTGAGGACTGCCTCTTCTTTCACCATGTAGGTTCCAGGGATTGAATTGAGGCTGTCAGGCTTGGCAGCAAGGTTCTTTATAGGCTGAGTCAACTTGCCAACCCAAGAATTTCCTTTTTTTAACTATATAATCTCACAGACTCACTGATGTTATGAAAGAGATTATTCTGGTTCTGCTCTGGAGGTTCCAAAACAAAATCAAATTAGCTTCATTTTGGTGGGCTTCCAGGGAAGAAGATATACAATGGCAAGAGCACACAGTTCAGCAAATCACTCTGCTCAAGAGCCAGGAACCAGAAAGAGTAAGGCCAGGGTCCCAGATCTCTTCTGGGAACACATCCCTGGTGACCTGAGGATCCACTTCTGCCAAGTTCCACCTCCCACCCAAAGGCCTGGGAACCAAACCTTCAACACATGAATGTTCAGGGGACACTCACCCAAAGCACAGCAGGGCCAGCAAGTCCTGGCACTCATAAACGGAGCTGTCTGGGGAGTGGGTACAAAGTGAAGGCCAGCTCTCTAAACACACGACACACAGACAGCTCTTCACCATTCAAGAATCCCCAAAACACTTGTGGGTGTTCAGACCACTGTAATATTCTGGAATTACAACCAGTTGTTTATTTTTCCAAAGCACATGTCTGCTACAATCAATTTTAAAATATCAAAGCTGCATTTAGTGTGGTAGTGTAGCACTAGGGAGGAAGGGGCAGGCAGTTCTCTCAAAGTTTGAGGTCAGCCTGGTCTCCAAAAAGAGACCTTTTTTAAAACAACAGAAAAAAAAAATCAAAGCTGGGTGTGGAGGTGCACATCTGTAACTCCAGCACTCTGGAGCCAGAGGCAAAAAACAATGAGCCAGACGTGGTACACATGCCTTTAATCCCAGCACTTGGGAGGCAGAGACAGGTGGAACTCTGTGAGATCAGGGCCAGCTTGGTCTACCTAGTGAGTTCCAGGCCACTGTGACTACAGGGAGACTGGCTCAAAAAGAACAAACAAACAAACAAACAAAAACACCTAAACAACGGGGCTGGACACATCACTCAGTGGTTTAGAGTATACGCTTCTCTTGCAGAGGACTGGGGTTCAGTTCCCAGCACCCACATGGTAGCTCACAACCTACTATAACTATAGTTTCAGGGATCCGATGTCCTCTTCTGGCTTTCACAGGCACTGTGGTACACTTAAATGCACACAGGCAAAACAGTAATAAAATAATAAATCTTTAAAATGCATTAGCTACTTTCTGTTGCTCGGATAAAACACTATGACTAAGGCATCTTAAAGAAAGAAGAGTTTATTGGGCCTGCAGTTCCAGAGGGCTAAGAGTTTATCACGGTGGGAAGGTGTGGTGGCAGAGGAGACAGAAGAGCACAGTGTAAGGTGTGACTGAAAGGAAAGCCCCCAGCAGTTCCAGGACTCAGGACTGACAGAAACCTTGGCAACTCCCGCCAAACTTCCAGAGTTCACAAACATCTGTAAAAAGGACTGACTTTTATACCTTCTTGGCCAGATAAAATTCCTGACCCAGAGTTCACAAACATCTGTAAAAAGAATTGACTTTTACAGCTCCCTGGCCAGATAAAGTCCCTGACCCAGAGTTCACAAGCATCTGTAGATGCTTCATGGCCAAATGTTTACAATCTCCCTTGAACATCAACCAGATGTCATGGGGACCCCTCCCCATAAAAAGGCCTACTGACCAGCTATGAGGAACTAACTTTTCCTCACAGAGCTTGCTTTCTCCTCCCTGAGCTAGCTTCCTCATCCCCATCTGGAGCCAGGCACGCCATGCCAGCCTGGTCCCTCAGCCTGAGCCCCAAGATGAGTGGGCTAGTCTCCCCATCTCCCTGCGAAGGCTAGCCCCAAGAGGTTAGTATTTCTCAGCTCCCAAGTGGGGAGGAAGCTAGTCTCAGCTGCTCTCTCTTTTCCCAACTTGGGAAGCCAGTCCCAGACGGTGCCCATGCCCTTAAACCGATTCTGTTAACTCCCCTGCAAAGTCTCTGGTCCATTTCTGCTGTGTCTCGGGAACCAAAACCTTACAGAGTACTGACTCGGAGAACAGAGCTTATAAATCATCCTGATGGACCAGGTAGTTATACAAGATTACACAGGCATGACTTGTTTGTTCCTGTAGTAAGCAGGCAAGTAGCTACAGAAGCCAGTTAAGCATTAAGCAAACAAGATAAGCATTAGGCAAGATAAGCATTAAACAAGCGGTTATAAAAGCTCTAAGACATTAACTGAGACCTTCCAGATTCTTTAGGGTTATTTTTCTGTGGGTTAATTCTTCCCGGAACAGCCATGTGGTTAAACTTCTCCTAAAACTGTCTGCCAGAGTCAGCAATAGCTCATCAAGGTGGCAGCCTCATACAGAAGTACAACAAAAAGTCTCCATAGTCCTTAACAGTTTCAACCCCATTCCAAGTCCAACATCCAAAGTCTTTTCTAGACTCAAGGCAATCTCTTCAATTGTAAGCCTCAAAGCAAGATCAGAACACAACAGGATAAGCAAACTCCAAGTCCTATAGGTCAAGTAAATGGAAAGCACTGGAGTCTCAGAAGACAGGAAAATAAGTTAGTGCTCCAATGGGGTTATCCAAACTCTTTATTTTGATCCTGGCTGCACTCATAGAGTCCAGAATATAGTATCCTGATGACTTACAGAATTCTGCACATCATAATTCAATAATGATCCTGTCAAGCCCAGCACAATGGTACATATCTATAATTCCAGCACTCAGGAGGAGTCAGGAGGATTCTGAGTGGACAGCCATCCCTGGGTACATAGCAAGGTTGAAGAGAGCCTGAGTTAGATCTTATCAAAAAAACAAACAAATAAACAAAAACTTGGGATCAAGGTATCCTGCAAGATATAACCTATCTACATTATAAACATAGCAGGTCCTCAAAACCTTATTTAAGGATGAGCTGGGTATGCTGGCATATGCCTGTAATACCAGCACTTAAAAGGCAGAGGCAGGACAGTGAGTTCCAGGCTAGCTCAGTTCCAAGGGGAAACTGTCTCAAAATATTAAGACAGCTTTCAAAAAACATAAGCATGTACGTAACTTGAGTGTAGTTCTATCACAACTGTCCTACTGCAGAAATCCTCACAGACTGCTTTAAGTTTGGATTTTGCTTTTAATATTTATTATTTTTTTATATGTATGGTGTATTGTCTGCATGTGTGTAAGTCCACCCATGTGCTTGCAGAGGTCAGAAGAGAGTGCCAGATCCCCTGGAACTGGAGTTAGGACAGTTATTAGCCACCATGTGGGTGCTGGGAGTTGAACCTGGGTCTTCTGCAAGAGCAGACAGTGCTCTTAACTACTGAGCAATGCATCTCTCCAGTTCCTGGGTTTTAGTTTTTTAAGATAGAATTTCACGTAGCACAGGCTAGCTTCAAGCTTAACCATAAGTTCCTGATACTCCTGCCTCTGCAGGCCAGGTGCTGGGATCACAGGCAAGCCCCATCATATCTGGGCAGCTTACAAATCATTTTCAAACAAGCTTCCAGGAAATCTATACTCAAATGATAAATAAATTTCCTCAGTCATCAAATCGTTTAAAATGGGTCATTCCTAAAAACGGAGTTCACACAATCCTTTATTTCTGCACTGCCCTGCTGCTGACATTTCATGCTACGTTTCAGGTACCTCTGACAAACAAGATGCCAAAGAAAGTGTTATTCATAGCAAACTTTATTTCCAATGGTAATGTCACTTTAACATAATTTCACAGTATGATCTAAGGTGAGCAAAAGATAACACATCCTAAACCTCATCAAGAGATTTATTCACTGTTCTGAGTGGGACATGTGGCTTTGGGGCCCCCAATGTTGACACCTAACACTTCACCCACTGAGATTTTATCTAATGCTACGGAAAGAAGAGACATCATCATATAAGAATCAAGCTGTGTGAAGGAACAGTTGGCTCTTGGGTTGGACACTCACTGCCTCTGAGGGGTTAGAACAGCATCGGCTCATGATCACCTTACCACACTCAATGTTATCTCTGTAAAATATGCTGTACCACTTTCTTTTTATACACTGAAAACTGTGGAAGTCTGGAGAGTTTTGATTCTTCACGAGCCCAAGCTGGGATGTGGCTACTACGGATGGGGTGAATTCAACATACTAATTCCAATTTTGGCAACCATCAGCAAACTGTTCAAAAGAAACACAAACAATCCATCAGGAAAAGGACCAAATAGATGACATTTTATTAAGACTTATTTATTATCTTTAATTTTGTGAATGTTTGTGTGTGGATATGTCACATGAATACAGGTACACCTGGAAGCCAGGGCATCAGGTCCCTTGGGGGTGGAGTGGAGTAAGAGGTGGTTATGTGCCACATGATGTGGGTGCTGGGAACTGAACTCGGGTCGTTTACAGTATGTGCTCTTAACTGCTGAGCCATCTCTCCAGCCCACTGTGACCATTTTTCTTTAAGGGACGAGGACTGTAGGTCCCTCACAGCCACATGGGGAGGGAAGTACTGAGGCAGAGCAGTGAGCAAGAGAACATCCTCCTGTGAGGAGCCACAGAAAAGCCACGCCAAGTCTTACACCACCGGCACATGAGTGATCCTAACCCAATGCCGATAATCTGGAACGATTGCACAGGCAAGGGCACGAGAGACCACAGCATCACAGGTCAGAGTTAAGAAGCAGTGATGTCCTGCCTCGAGTTTAGTTCTCTTGACCTTGGTCTACAATGACTGTTCTGTTTCAAATGTCGAAGAATAGGATCTACAGAGCATAGAGGTGCACACCTTTAATCCCAGCACTCAGGAGGCAGAGGTGGGTAGATCTCTGTGAGTTGTAGGCCAGCCAGCCAGAGCTATAAGTAAGACACCCACCACTCCCCAAAAAAGAAAAAAAAAGCCAAGTGTGGTGGTGCATGCCTTTGATCCTAGCTCTTGAGAGGCAGAGGCAGGCAGATCTCTGTGAGATCAAGGCCAGGCAGGTCTACATAGTGAGTTCCAGGTGAGCTGTGGCTGTCTCAAAAAGACGAAGAAAAAAGAAACGAAAAGAAAAAAAATGTCACAGGTAAGAACACGACCAGTTTTTCTGAGATTTTAAAAAATTCTACTCTCTCTAGAATGTATTTATTATATTTAATGACTTGTCAATTTAGGACACTTTGTTTTGAGTTTTACAATCAATATTAGAAAATGGGATTCAAAGATTCCCTTTTAGCAAATTTTCTGTAATAAAGCACACTCAAGCAACTAAGATGCAAGGAACCCACACGGCCAAACCCAAGGGTTTGCCTGGAGGCTTCCAGAAGTATAGAGAGCAAGGGCAGACCACAGAGCCACTCCGAGAATAAAACCATGTCTACAATAAACGATGTGCTTAGGGACTCAGTCAGCTAATTTAGCTAAAAGCTAAAATCAATTCGTAGCCTTTCAATAGGGTACAAACCTAGTTAATGCCTTGGACCAGTATACTGAGGCAAGCACATTTCTGAATGTATGAAGTGACTACAGCAATAAACGAGATTCTGTCCTGGGAAAGAACAGAATGTAAAGTACCTGGCACCAGCAATGAAACCTGCAGGCATAAATTTTCCAGAGTTGTAGAATCTCATTCCCATTATGCCAGCCAAAGTTCCAGACGTAGCTGAGGAACATCAAAGTCAAAAAGTCATTTCATCTGACATGCAGGGGAGACAAGTGAGAAGTCGCACACACCTATCAAGTCCCAGACCCCGTCCTACACCTGAGTGAAGACTGGATGTGTGTGAGAACATGGAGACCAGACAGATAATGCTGAAACATCTGAAGACGTCAAATGCGTACATGAGAGTGAGCTTAGAGGAGAGATGAACTTGTGAATCATTTGTGTTTTGAAAATAAGGAATGACCTTCAAAGATACCATCAAGTCAAAGAAGTTCAGTATTCAGGAGACAGAAAGGAGACAGCTAGCCAAAATGTGAAAAGAAAAACTGTAGTGGTTTGAATGAAAATGTCATCCACAGGCTCCAAGTATTTGGACCCTTGGTCTCCAGTTTGTGGTGCTGTTTGGGGAGGGTCAGGGAACCTTTAGGAAGTGTGGCCATGCTGGATGGGGGTGGGCTATGAGAGTTCTTAAAGCTAACTGGATTTGCCATTCTCTCTCCGCTTCCTGTGTCTGCTTGAAGATGTGGTCATCTCTGCCGACACGACTCCCGCGCCATTGTGAACTCTCAGCCCTGGAGCCTCAAGCTCAAGTTCTACATACTGTAAGTTGCCTTAGTCATGGTGTTTTATCACAGCAACAGAAAACTAACTAAAACAGAAATCATTGGTCAGCTGTGCTGAGAATGACTATTAGGCCACATAAAATAATAACTGAAAATGAACTTTGAGTTCTGTATACCTACAGGCCACTGCGAGACTCGGGGAGAAGCAATTTCCATAGGCAAGGGCACAGCAATGAAGACTAAAATGGGCCCATGATGTGAGAGAGGAAAAAAGAAGAAAGAGAAGAAATGGTTTCTAGAGAAGTTTAGGAAAAAGAAAGGGGAAAAAGGAAGAAAAAAATAGAACACTAAAGAAGGAAGTGGAATGAGAAATCCTCTTTTGTAAATGTGTCAGAGTTGAGCACACCTGACCATCAATGGGAGGGATCCTTCCATGGGAGAACACAAATGAATGATGGACCCTAGACAGTCCACAGCTGGTGGGGGAGAAAGGACCCAAAGCCCCAGAGGAGAGGCTGCATGGGGAGGAGGGACAGGGAGGAGGATGGGCTTGGAGGGCACTGGCTCTAAGGGAGACACCATTCAGTAGCTGCTGAGTGTGGGATGAGATAAAGAGAGATGTGGTCTGCAAGTCATTCCAGAGCATGACTGGGGAGGCTGTTGTCCTGGCCTCCTCTCCCACCCTATGGCTGGTGTGTAGAGCCCACTCTGTGATCATATCTGTCCGTCTTTCCTCATGTCTTGCACTTGTTCTCACACTGTGGGCGTGGGGGGCACAGAGGCCACACTCTTGGCAATATCTAACATACTGGCGGAGCGCAAAGAAAGATATGTCAAAAGTTACTGTGATAGGAAGTCATCTTGTCTTTGCTCGGACTGCCTGGGCTGCTCCCAGAACACTTATCTACAGTTCTACAGACACACATTACCAGACTCCCCAGTAAGCTTGAAAGCTCCCCAAAGGCAAGACCTGTGTCTTATACAATTAACTGAATAGGAAAGAGAAAAGTGGTTTCTAAATGGAAAATGTCATGTGGCTCCAAGTCTAACCTGATGGGTGAAACTTCAAGGGTTAATACACACTTGCTCTGTTAAGTTTAAACTAATCTCACTAGGAAAATGTAAATTCATGAAATATGAAGCCTTTCTATACTGCATATTAAAGGGAAACAGAACCCAGCAGATTCCCCACTGTGAAACCTATCAATGCCATAGCAGATGGAATGTGACCCATCAGGGAAAAGAACTTGCCACATCCCACCCACTAGAGCCACAGAGCAAAGCAGACTACAGACACAGAGATGCCCTGAGCTGAGCAGACACTGAAACAGACATACCTAGGAAAACCCACACATTCCTGGGATCCTGAGACAGCTGGTAAGCACCCAAGCCTGCTAAGCTCCCGAAGAAGAGTCCAGCAGCCAGAGACGGGACACTACCTGGAGAAAAGCAAACACACACACATACCATGTATGTTGTAATCTCAGATATTTGCAGAATCCAAAAGACTCCCCTTCCCACAGAAGAAAACAGTAATAGAACTTCTCTTCATCCAGCTCATAACCACAGCATTACCAAGTAGGAGGGAGTTGGCTCTCTTACCAGAGAGTTTGAGGCCAGCCTCTGCTACATAGCAAACAGAAGGCCAGCCTGGACTATGCAATGAGATCTTTTAGATCAAAACAAAAGGAAACAAAAAACAGCCAAAACACAAAACAAGCACATTCACTGACACCTCTACCTAGATTAGTAAAGACTTCAAAAACCGAGCTTCGGAGAGGCTGGCGTTGTGACTCAATAGTACCATGTTTGCTCAGCCTCCATGAGGCTTTGGTTTGAGCCCTAGTGTTAAACAAATAACACACAGAGTAAGTGGAGACCAAAGGTTTTCTGCTTGAAAAGTTCAGTGATGGTTCTTTGTGGTCAAGGTGATACATGGCCATGGTCGCTAACAATACACTACCACCCCGGCCTATCTGTAGACAGAGGCCGAAACACCATGCCTGGCTGAGCTCAGTCAGATAACCAAAAGCAAGTGCATGAGGAGGAGACCAACAATGCAGGTTGCACGCAAACTCAAGGGCCTCAAGCAAACTTGAATCAAGCAGATTAGGCTTCAAGGACTGTGGAGACTCATTCTTTGCTCCAAGAGTCTAAGTAACAGAGGCTGGAGAGATAGCTCGTCAGGTAAGAGCACTGACTGCTTTTCCAGCGGCCCTGGGTTCGATTCCCAGCACCCACATGGCAGCTAACAACCATCTGTAACTCCAGTTCCAGGGGAATCTGACACTCTGCTGATCGCTGCAGGCACTGCATGACAAGAGTGCACTTACACACATGCAGGCAATACATTCATACACCTAAAAATAATAAATAAAATAAGAGTCTAAGTAACCACAAAAACCTTACCTGCTTTTGCATAGCCAATGATTCCACCGGTAGCAACCAGGGCTGCATAGCCAAAACCGAAATAATGTAAAGGCACTCTGAAATGGCAAGAGGGAAAACCAGCACCAACCACGCTTAAAAACCGAGCCACAAAATCAGTGGATGGGAGATGGTAAGATGGTCATTAGGGAAAGGTTCTTGCCAAGGCTGGCAACCACTGGGAACCCAGGAGAGAACCAACTTCTGCAGACTGTCCTCTGCCCGCTATACAGAGGTCATCACACAAGCGTACCTACACAAATACATACATACATAAATAAATGTAATAAAAAATTTAAGTCATTGGATGGGACAATCCTCTCACTATACAGTTGGAAATAGAGGATGAGTGATAAGCCTAGTCACAGAACTAGACAGTGGCAGGGTTGGATTCAAATCCCTGATCCAGGCCACAAGTCCCTGGTTTAACCCAAACCCCAGCCTGGCCCCAGGCAGTTCCAGCCTCAGGGCTCTTCCCAGATGAAGACACACACTGGTTTCAGAAGCTCCTGATCTCTTTCCCATCTGTTGGGTACTTACAAGGGGCCACTGTCCTTCATTGTTCTGTCACTTTTTCCAAACAGGCGAGCACACCAGGTCTGCACCTGTAGAAGGGGAGTCAGAGCAGTTAGGACATACAGGATTCTAGCAGTCAGAAACAGGTTCAAGGTGCACCTCTGGGTGTGAGGGGCAGAGGGTGATAAGCCCTTAGGCACATGGCCTCTAGACACCCTGGGTTCCTCGCTGCAGGTGAGGGTAACAATTTCCTGGGGCTGTTGTGCTCATTCAGTTAGGTAATAAGTGCTTAGTACATAAGTAACGCTGGACACACATCAAGCAGTTTAGCAACAATCTCCATTGTAACACAGGCCGGCAGAAGGTGAGCAGGCGTCACCGACCAGCTCTGGATAGGTACCAAGCTGACTATTTCAGCTCCAAGTTATTACTAAATCAGAAACCAAATGTCCTGCACCTTATTCTGTTCTTAATGTCCCCGAGAGGCAGGCTGAAAGCTGTTTTCCCTCGGCTACCCAAATCAAATGTCCTCAATACTCAACGTTGGCAATTCTTTTTAAAGACCTTGAATTCAATCCTCGGCTCTTGTTAGACTGGAGCAGAGGAAATATAAAATCCCCGGAAGTCAGTCTTAACTACACGTGACGGTGCACCCGTAGAAAAGTAACTCCAGTTTGCGTTAAAAGTACTGCGTATCCCGAGCCTAACAGAACTGAGAGCAGTGCACACTCGTTGAGGTCGGTGCAAAGAATTAAGTCTCTACACACCCGGAAGAGACAGGCTTAGGGGCTTGCCCGGAAGTTACTTAACATTCTGCAGAAACTGAAAGATGCAATCTCCAGGAAGCTGATCAGTCATGCCACCTCTCCAGCTCTGCCGGGACTCAGAGAAAATGCACCGCCAGAAGAGTGCCATCGCCGCCCGCTAGGCCGGGCGAGCTCACCCGCCGCAGGGACGCCTCCTAAATCCCACATGCCAAAGTCCGCCCTGAGCACACCCCCGCGGCCCCACGGACCAGAGCGGGTCTCCCGAAGACTGCGCTGGAGGTCGAGGCCACACGAGCGAGACCAGAGAGCGAAGGTCAGATCCAGGTCTGAGGACGTCAGGGCGCGCGCTCAGCGTCCCGGGGCGGGAGGGGCGGGGCTTGGAGGCATCTGCGTCAGAGGGGCGGGGCTCGGGGGGCGGGGGGGGGAGTGAGGGGGTCGGGGCGGGGCGGGGCTCGAGGGAATCTGGGAGGGGCGGGGCTTGAGGGGGCGGGGCGGGGCTTGGGTTCTGGGATATCCGAGCGCGCGCTCGGCAACCTCCGGAGGCGAGTTGGGGGCCGAGCGAGGGCCTCCTCTGCCTTCGGGAACCCGACTCGCGTGCTCATGCTGCCCGAGTCCCCTGAGTTGGGGCTGGAGACGAAGGCCCGAGAAGCCTGGATTCCGATTCCGCGGGCGCGTGAATTAAGGAGTACCAAAGCTACTAGAGAAGTCCGGAAGTGCAAAGGGTAAATTGAATGTAATTTCCACCCATATCCGAGCCAGTGCATGACATTTGCTCAATTCCATCAGATACCTACCCTTCCATTCCCTTGCCTCAAGAGCAAACATGGCAAGGGCAGGGCCTTGGTGGGTCAAGCCTTTACTCCCAGACCCACTCTGCAGAGGCAGACTGTGAGACCCAGGCCAGCCTGATCTATATAGTGAATTCCAGGCCAGCTCGGGGTACTAGAAGACCAATAACCAGTAGTAAACACGACTACATCTCGTAATAAGGCTTGTAAATAAAGCAAATCACAGTGCATACTTTAGTTATGAAAGAAAAACTTCAGCCCCTCCCTCCGCAGATGTCTCACTAAGTGGCCCCGGCCTAGAACTCACTCTGTAGACTACACGAACATAGGCACGCTAAGATAAACATAAAAATAAATCTTAAAAACTTTCACTGTCAACAGCACCTATTTCCAGACAGCAAAATTAAAGCCGTTTATCACAGCTTATTCTAACCAGCAAAGATGCTGGTTAAGAACTTGGAGTGATTCCAGAATCATTCCAGTAAGAACCTACTGGATTGCCAGATTTGAACCACAAATGTAGGTGCATGCGATCAAGATTATGGTCGATGCACGTGTCTTTGTATGACTATACACACACATGAATATGCTTTCAAGTCCAGGATGGCCAGAGTCAATTTTATTATTTTTGTTTTTTGGTCTTTTTGAGACAGGGTCTCCCTGTAGCCCCAGCTGGCCTTGAACTCACAGAGCTCTGCCTGCCTCTGCCTCCCCAGAGCTGGGATTAAAGCTGTACACCACCACATCCAGCTTTATCCCTCATTCTTTGTATCTTAAATCTTAGAAACGAAGAAAGTACTGCTCTCTGCTGGAAATGCCCTTCTATATAGTCTCAGAACTCAATCTTCTCTTACAGCTGTTGAACTGCCCCGACCTCACCCAGGTCATTACATTAAAAACATCCATTTAAGCCTGGTGTGGTGACACTTGCCTTTAATCTCAGCATTCAGGAGGCAGAGGCAGGCAGATCCTCGTGAGATAAGAGGCCAGCAAGGTCTACTGATCGAGTTTCAGGCCAGCTGGGGCTCCAAGGGGACCCTATCTCGAAAAGGCACACCCAAAAAATCCCCACGTTTATTTCAGTGTTTGCCTTTGGAACAAGGACGTTTTTCCTTTCAGTTCCAGAGTCTAAGATAGCACCAGCTACATGTAATGGATACTCAGTACAAAGCCACTGAGTAAACAGTAGGGGAAGGAGTAGACTTTTACATGCATGAACATCAGCTTCTACCTAAACTTCAAAGTAAATAACTACATTCTAGCAGGAAAACAAAATCAACCTGACCCCCAGAGCACAGTTTCCTATTTTGATATGAACTACTGTCATGTGGGAAACAGTGGTATTCAAATTATTACCAGGTTAGGGTCCCTTAGGGGCAATGGAACAGAAAGGCTCACAGACCAACTTAAAATGCTGGAATCATGGAGCTGGACATTTAGCTCAGTGGTAGAGTGCTTTCCCAAGGCTCTGGGTTTGGTCTCCAGCAAGTAAGGGGGGAAAATAAACCTTAGATGACCAACTTACCAAATCTATTCCAGACAAGGAAAACCAAGTGGGGAAAATGGTTAATAAAAGCCATCAGGAGAGGGTGCAAGACTGGAGTTTTACCTGAACTCTCACTTACCTAAATGTTGAAGAAACTCGGGATAATGGGGACTCATGTGTGCAATACCCACAGAGGCCAGAAGAGGGCATTAGAAGCCCTGGAACTGGAGTTATGGGTAGTTGTTGGCCAACATGTGGGTGCTGGGAACCAAATTTGGATCCTCTGCAAGAGCAGCCACTGCTTTTAACTACTGAGTCATCTCTGTAGCCCCTGAGGGTAGATACTGAGACATTTAAATGAAAAGCCAACTACATACACTGCATTAAAGATGCACTGTCTGTTCCTGCTGGCAACATAGAACCACAATGGGTTCTATTGTACAGGATGGGTTTGTGATACTTTTTGTATTAAAGTTCATTTGATGTATTGTTAATGTTTTGTCTCTAATCTAGTGTGTCATATTTAGTGTTTGGGTGTCTCACATAAATTTTTTATCTATAGAGAATATCTTGGACTTTTTATTCCTCTTTAACACATTTCCTATTACTTTGTGTTGTTCCTAAGATGGAGTCTATGTTGCCCAGGCTGGCCTGGAACTCCTGAACTCAAGCAATCCCCCAGGGTAGCCTCTTGGGTAGCTGCACTATGATAATTCCTACTTTTCTATCAACTTCACACTTTCCCTCCAGTGCATTTCCAGTTAGAACACCTTTCTTTGAATTTATGTAACTGAGGCGGACCATTCAGCTTTTTAGAAGCCTGAAACAAAAGGACCCACTAAATAAACTGAGACCAGATAGAAGACCTAACTTTCTAGAGACACCAGGGGAAAGGTCAAGGGTCCAGGTTGCAATCAAACCATAGAGAAATCCAAGTTAAATAATACATATACTTGCATATAATTCCTTTCAAAGTCAGACTTGTCTTTTGTAATATCAAAGTATCACAGATTTCATCTTTTTTCAAAAACCGCAGAGACTGGGCAACCTGTCATATACCTTTGAACCCAGCACTTATAAGCAGAGGCAGGTGGATGATTGTTGAGTGTGAGGCCAGATTGGCCTACATTGCGTTCCAGGCCAGCCAGAGTTATACAGTAAGACCCTGTCTAAAAAATAATAAATTTGTGTGTATGGGTATGCATGCCCTGGCATGTGTCTGGAGCTTAGAGGACCACTTAGAGGAGCTGGTTCTCTCCTTTTACCATCTGGGCTCTGAAGATCAAACAAGTCATCAGGCTTGGTGACAGTTATACACTAAGCCATCTCCCTGGCTTATAGATTTTTATCTTCTTTTGCTTTCTAATTATATCAACCCTTGGAACCATCCATTTAATTTCTCAGACAGCTGAGATCTACTGACTTGTTTTATCCATATGATAAAATATGCCATTACTATGACAGTGGTAATGACTGGGTTGCCTTGAGTTGTGACAATGTGCTAAATCCTATGCTAAAAGCTTTAAGCATGCTGACATTTTAGTCCCACACCAATCCTATGATTTCATGAAGGATTATGCCTCACACAGATGAGTCTGAGGAAAAATGATGAGAGCCAAGGTGGATTAAGACTACACTATACAGGTGAGTACTTCAAATGCCCTGAGAGAGATGAGGGGTTAGGGGAAGTATCTCTTTCTTACCCTTAAATTTTGTCAGCCACTGCCTGCTTAGAAGTAGAATTGTCTGAAAACTAACCTTCATCCCTTAGAAATCAATGTGTTGACTGAACTGTGTAGCAGGGAGCTCGGTGCCATGGCTCAGTGGTAGAGTGCCCTGGTTTAATGCCTAGTACCACAAAATAACTACGCTCAACCTTTGGATTATTTTAAATTTAGCATTTTCAGATCTTTACTTGCTTTGCACAATAGTTAAAAACCACACATTACAATGAACACGTCACTGTTATATATAAGAAGATGACAGCTGCCAAAAAGGATTCTGCTGGGTTTTGGTTTGGGAAGAGAGGAGGGCAATGAGATACCATCTCTCTGAAGCTTCAGCAGGCCTGGGCCCAACTCCTAACTATATAGACCAGGCCAGACCCACTCTTGCGGAGCTCCACCTGCCTCCCAAGTGCTGGGATTAAAGGTATATGCCACCATGCTGAGCCCTGCTTTACAGCACAATAAAAAACATGACAGAAAAATGTTTCTGCTTTTAAAGCTGTACATTTTCTCCAGATGAAACTCCTTTTGTTGCTTGGAAAAGTGAAGCACAGTACTGGGAAAGGAGAGTCCTGATGAAAGGCATGGTCTGGGGAGAAATCTGAGATTGTCACACGAGTTGCACTTTCCCTTTTCTTTTCTTCTTGCCCAGCGGCACCATCGTTTTCCTCTTCTTGGCTGGCACCATGCTAGCTCCTTCTGCTGGCTTCTTACTTCTACCAGTTAAAGCAGGTTTCTTTGAGCTGGGTTCTGATGCTTCTTCTTCCTGCGTCATGTCCCCACATTCCTTTCTGCTCATTCTGGCTTGTTCTTTCTTTACTAAAACAGAAGAGAGTGCATTAAAGGCAATGTTTCTCCCCCTCCAGTGGAGTCATTTGACCAGTCTAGAGGTCTGCTCAAATCTTGTAAATCATTGACTGGATTTACCAGGAGAGGGCTCTGTTGTTGGAGGAAGGCTCTCTTTTGCATCTGTCATTCTGTCTAACCACACTCCAAGGCATGTCAGCCTGGCACCAGTGTTCACTTCACAGAGCAAAGATGGGGGAACTTTCTGAAACAAAAGGGGGGAGGAGGACTTAGGACATACTTAACTCAGAGGAATTTTGGATAACTGTTTTCTTTTTTAACAACCAGCGACAGAATGCATGTACCATACTATGTGTCAGTCTCCATGCACAGGAAACTGTTCTACCTGGGTTAAGTAAGGATACCAATGAAGTTGCTCAACAATACACTGTTTAGAATGTAGTCCCTCTGTCAGATGAGGCAAGTCTGTATTCTCTTGAGCATAAGATATGATTCTTAGAAGTAATCAACTATCTTGACTTATGATTGGTCTGACTAGGCTGCTCACAGAGCCAATTTCTTAAAAGTAGCCAGACAGTGCATTAAGTCTAAGGCAACAGACTCTGTCCTATGTAGACACCCAACAGGCCCTACTAAACCGACACTATCCGGAGACAACAGAAAAGAATTTAATACGTAGTAATCTGGTTCAAAACTGTTGGTAGTTCCACAATCAGAACCTTTGAAATTATCTTTGGTAATGGCCATCTTTTTACCTAGTATTTTACAGAGGACCCTAACTGAGAGAAAAAAAATCAAGAAGTTTTTCTGACTAGAAAGCAGAGGCTGATCTGGGATCTGATCCTGATCCCAGTCACAAATGCTAGCCCCCCAGGTCCCCAGGCAACTGGGAACTCTAACTTGAAAACCAACAATACTAATCATGTACCAATCATACAACTAAAAAGAGGGAAGATTTTAAAAGCTTAAAGATTTATGTCTAGTGAATCTTAAAAAAAGAAAATCTCTCTCCTGTTACAGCAGCCCTTACAGTAACGCTTGCTTAATGAGCATTCACATGGGCACACACACTGACCTTATCCGGCTTAAGCTTCCACATCTTGATGAAACCATCATTCGATGCTGTGACAAGAACAGGATGCTCTGGAACTTCAAAACTGAACATGCCTTTTATCCTAAGGTAGAAATGTTAAGGCCATAAAGATCTTTCTTCCAAGGGCTAGATAGATGGCTCAGTTGTGAAGAGCACTTCTGCTCTTCCAGAGGATGACTTCAGTCCTCAGCACCTACACTGGGTGGCTCACAACCACCTACTTCAGCTTTAAGGAGTCCAAAGCTCTTTTCTGTCTTTGGGCTTCTACACATATGTGGCATTCGCTTACATATGCAACCACACGTATATACCAATGAAAACAGTAAAAACAAATCTTAAAAAAAAAATTCTTCCCGAGAGTTTGGCATCATTACAAAACCATGTGCACAGACTTGTTTTTTCAATGCTTCACGTATTTCAAACTGTTCAGCAAACACTGGCTTAAAATATAATAAACCATGTGTATAACTCCATTGGTAGCAAGACATCTTCAGTTCTGAATGTCAGATAAAACTGTCCATATCTTAAGGAAAAACTCAGATGAAAACTACACTCAGGTTACCTTAAAGGATGGATAAAGATAAGCAAAAAAGGGAAGACTACAGATTCATGGAGAGGACGAGGAGAGCGGCCTCCCCCCCCCCGCCCCTCCCAGTCTACACTACCTGAGTCTGGATTACAGCTGTTGTGTAACTGCCTGTTCTGCTTCTGTTTCTACTGGACAAATTTTTCAAATGGAAATAAAATCATGTTACTTCAAGGCTTAAAACCCTCAAAACTGTAATCTGCTTTAAAGTAACATGGGCGGGGCTGGAAAGATGGCTCATTGGGTGAAAGCACTTGCCAGGTATACCCGACAACTTGAGTTTGATCTCCAGAAGCCACTTAAAGGTGAAAGGAGAGAACCAAGTCCACAAAGTCGTTCTCTGATCTCCACATGAACACTGTGGCATATATGCTCTAACACATCATTAGTGTTTGTACACACACACACACACACACACACACACACACAGGAGAAGTAGCTAGGGATAAAAATGAAGCTGAGACTGGTCCTAAGGCAACAAACACTGAAGTGAGTGGATCTATGGGGCAGGCGCCTTCAACTGGTCTGCCTGCCAAAACCCAGACTCGGAATGTAGCTTCATGGTAGAACAACTGCCAAACTACCTACCACCCTACCACAGTGGAGCCTGTGGGAGAACAAGCACCTGGGGTTCTGGCTCATCATTACAAACAAAGAGAGAACAGCATTGTTAGGATACATTTGAAATGGTCTTCCTTAAATGGGTTTCCCTTCTAATATGGGAAAAACACTGCCCATACACTGACTGCAGGACTGAATATTCACAAAGACCAGTTTCTCAGAACCATTCTCTGGAAAATAAGATTTAAAGCTTATTTGGAACTTGGGAGAACATTCTGACGAACCACACCGAAGTAAAATGCCATATGCTCTTATTTTTCAAAATCACAGGAAAAGAGCAGGGATGTAGAGTTAGATGAATTGGACTTGGCCCGCTCCTTACTGAAAGGGGTGTGATTTGGGCCAAGTCCATGAACTACTTACTGAGACCGATATGCAATAGATACGCAGTGAGCATTAAGAGACAGAGCTCAATGTCATTCACTTTTCCAGTGGAGAAATGGGAAGTGGGCAAAGGAATTAAGTAAAAGGACAAAGATGGTCAGGGATAAAGCTCAACACTTCATTTCTGAGTATTCAAATATGCCTGCTACTCAGCTCCAAGTACAACAGGAGTATTTTAAAATATCTAAATGACTCATCTTGGTCACAGCTTCACCGGATACTGTAAGAAGTCCAGGAACAACATGCTCCGTGTCGGCATTTACACGTGGGTCGGGTCATGAACACGCATTCTCTGATTCAGGAAACTGTTACATGAGTAAGACTACATACACAGAGACCAATTTCAAAAAAAGTTAAATACCTGTTTTCATGAGCTTTAAATTCACAGAGGCACACTAGTGAATCACAGTCAAAAAACCTTACAACTTCTTCATCACCAGCCACTGCAAGGACAGAGTCCTAGGAGAAAGGAAAAGAACAAAAACACCTAGCATGTCCTCAGGCGTTCTGACCACCTCAGAACCTCCCACCACTGCTTTCTAAGGTCTTACTGAAAGAAACGTGACAGAAGAAATCCTCTTTTCATTTGTGATAGTGCCGCTAACAGATGCAGTGTCGAGGTGATACACATCTATTTTATTCAGTAGAACAACTATGTATTTCTCTCCACTTGGGGACCATTCCACTATGTGAGCATCTGTAAGTTAAAGATGTTTTTGACTTAGCTGGGTGTGGTGGTGCACCTTTTTAAGCCCAGCACTTGAGAGGAGGAGGAAGGAGAATTCAGGAGTTCAAGGCCAGTCTCGGCTACAGCAGTTCTGAAGCCAGGTTAGCCTATAAGCTCCTGTCTCAACTCCCTCATTCCCAACTTACAAATTCCCTTTTTAAGATCATCATAATAAAAACAGCAAATACTTATAACTGCATATTCACACAGGAAAATGGTTTCATATTTGTAAAACACTTATACATTTTAAGTTAAATTTAACATTTAAGTTAAATTTTAGAAGGTTGGAGCTGGGAAGATGGCTCAGTGGTTAAGAGCAATTGCTGCTTTTCAGAGGATCTGGGTTCTGTTCAGGGCTCACAGCCACCTGCAACTCCAGTTCTGGAGTATCTGATGCCCTCTTCTGGCCTCCTTGGGCACCTGCGTGCACACATACATGGGCATATACATACCCACATAAAGTAAAAATAAAGAAATCTTTTTTAAAAAAATTATTAAAGGTTAGTGATGGCACAGCAGTTAAGAGCACTGTCTGCTCTTGCAGAGGACCCAGGTTCAGTCCCCAGCACCCTTATGGTAGCTAACAACCATCTGTCACTCCAGTTCCAGGGGATCCGACACCCTCTTCTGACCTCTGCAGGCACTGCACAACAATGGTGCACTTACACACATGCAGGCAATATACTCATACACATAAAATAAAAATAATAAATATTATTAAAAATTACTTAAGATCATAAAATGGTGTATGGCACAATTTCAAGAACCCAGATCTAAAATGAGAAGAGAAAGTAACTTGAAATATGTGCTCTAAATTAACTACCATCAAGCAGGAAATAATCATGTATAGGCACACACTTAATGTGTGTGCATACATTCAGATTCTAGTTATTGTAAAATGTTATTTCAAACGAAATACTCACTTTGTTTTATATTTTTTATGAAAGCTGATCTTCCCTCCACAAGATTCCACGTTCTGAAAAACAGGAGGGTTCACTTCATGATCTCCACTTCACTCACTGTGTGGAGACACACGTGCCCAGCAAGAACCCCGCCCAGGACAATGTCACTAGATATTGGATTTTAAAGCATCTGCCATCTGTTTTGTGGCTACACTGTGAAATGTTCATTATCAAGCAAGATTGAAGTGCATCCCATCCCCAGACCCATTAAACATGTTGTTGTCTGTTATAGTTTCATCCACAACATTTCTCTTTAGGACCAACTACATCTCACTTCTCTTTACAATGACTGGAGCATAAGTGCATGTCTGTTTTGGGGGGCAGGGGTGCTTTTTGTTTTTGAGACAAGTCTCACTCTGTAGACCAAGTTGGCCTCAAACTCGGAGAGATTCTCCCTGTATCAGCTTCCTGGGTGCTGGGACTAAAGGTGTGTGCCTCCATGCCTGACCACTGTAAGTTGTTTTTATACTACCATTATGAAACAGTCCACTAGCTTTCTATTTTGTCCTTGTTATCACAACAACTTAAAATGGTGGAAAACAGGAACAATAAACAATTGATTGGAAAGATGCCACTGGCATTTACAACTCACCTTAATGTCTTGTCTGTACCAACAGACAGGGCCAACTTGCCAGATGGGTGAATAGAAAAGAATGTCACATGTCCTCTAAAAGGAAACAGACAGTTAGCCCCCAGCTCAAGTGGTTCATGGAGAATGCCAATGGGGACAGGCAGACTCACTTGTGAGCTTTAATGGACTTCAGGCATTCCCATTTCTTTGCATCCCAGACACAGATGAGCCCATCTTCCCCTCCACTGATTAAGTGCCTGGTGCCATGAAATTTCAGGCAAGTGATGGTACCTGTGGAAAACCAAAACAGGCAAAACTGGATTCACTTGAACACAAATTTCATTTCTGGTGGGAAGGCTCTAAATAAACAGCAGGTAAAACAGGAGAATGTGGATGTAGTTGGTAGTGGCTCCACCCTGCACAGTTCAACCCCAGTACCACAAAAAGCAGAAAAAACATCCAATGTGCTGGTATTCCTGAACTACACAGCAGAGTCTGGGTGATGTTAAAATATACACGTCTTGTTTATTTTGGCGGTACTGGGAGATGAAATCCACAGCTTTCGTGCAGGTTAAGCAGGAGCATTACCACTAAGCTTTACCTCCAACCTACGAATGCAGTTTAAGGCTATGCAAATGTCTCAATGGTAGATGTAAACTTGAGCTAATCACTTCATAGCCTGTATAATCACAAATTCAGGAGATGGCTGGGGGGCAGTTTCAGCAGGAGTCAAGCAGAGCTAAGTGCCAACCAGCTCATCTGGAAAACAAATGATGTTCAGTCATGACTCCTACTTTCTAATAGTAATCGAGCTGCCCAATGAGCCACAATGCAATCTTGCTGATGCAGATCGGTCATCTGACTCCCAGTTCCTTTCATTCACTCTCACCAGATTTTACTAGGACAATACTATGCAGAGTTACATTTGGGGCTATGCTGTCCGTGAACGTCTTCCAGTGGTTAACAAATCTTCCTTAATTGTTTCAGTCTCTTCACAACCTTAACTTCCCTCCACCAAAATTGAAGCCTTGCCCTCCAAAGACTTTCTTTTTCTAATCAACTACTACAAGGTCATAAGAGAACCTTGCATTCTTCTAGAGCCCACAGCAGTCCAAACTATCACACCTGTACCTCCATGAAGGTAAAGTTCACTCTTCTCTTGACATCTGTACCAACCCACTTTACCATTCTGCACTTCAAGAGCAAACAGACCAATGCCCTCAGGCCAACTCTGGCTAGTAGTTTGTTTTGATGCAAGCAGTATTTCTAGAAAGCAGCTAACAGTTCACTCTCCTAGAATTCGTATGCACAAATGCTTTCACAGAGCTGAGCAATTGTAACACAGGCCATATACATAGTCCACAAAGCCTTGACATTGACTATTTGGTCCTTTGCAGAACGTAAGTGAAAACCCCTGCGCCACTATTTCATCTATAGCCCTCTTCATCGATCCTTCAAGGTTTATATTCTAAGAGCCAATAATCTTTGCTGAAAAACCTGCACGTGACAAAAGCATGAAGGTATCTGGGCCTGCACAGCACCGTCTTGTAATGGAAACCTTCAGCTGTGGTTTCCTTTTTCTGCTATCCTTTTTGTCCACAATGCCACCCTGAAGAACTTATCTATTACCACGTGACAATCAGGATTTGCACAAGCAAAGGAGGAAAAGCAGGAACCCTGCAGCATCTGTCTCCCACCTAAACTGAGTCCTTTTCTAACTGCGGAATACAACAGATTAAATAGATTAGATTGGTTTAACTTATTTTGTCCAAGCCCAAGAGACACAGCTGCCTTCCTCCTACAAATTGGGAGTTAGAGGACAGAGAGGAAGATATGTGGAAATTCCTCAAAGCCTGGCTTCAGCTGAAGAGCAAGACACTTGTCAACGCAGGTAAGGACCATGCTAGAAGGCAAACATCTAACACTCCAGCTTTCCTCCTGGAACCAAAGCTTGGAGCATAACCAGCAGGGAGGAAGGGCCCTTTTTTTATCTGCTTTTCTCTACAGAAAATCAACCTTCCTGGCTAAGTTTCCTTAAATTCTATTTTAAGTTCTTTTCCTTGCCTTTTATTTTTTTTAACCTAACCTTCTTGATCATGTATTAAGACCTTCCTTTCTGTTCCATGGAAAATACAATAAAAACAGTACTGAGAAAAAAAATTACTTATGTAGTCTTTCCAGCCCTTGACCTGCCTCCATATTGGGCAACCTCATACAGACATGGAAAACCCAACCATGAGTGTGTAATTATCACTCCTTGACCTCAATTCCAATGACCTTTGTTCCTCTTCCACTCTAGCATACCTACAGTCTTCTTTGGTAACCATGCCCAGGCCGTAGGTCCACATGACTGAAATACAAAGACCTATCTTCTGTAAGACTGGGAGAGCAACCTGAGAGCAAAGGGTCTTTTTTAATTTTTCATTTCTGTATCTCCTAACACAGAGTCTGCTACATAACAGACATGTACTTACTGTACAGTCTAACTGAAGTCAAACTGTGAAGTATCAATACCTCAACATATTTGACAGGATCAGTTGCTTACCATTGTGATGTACCAGAGCCCCATGTTCTATCTTCTTTTTCATGTCATAAATGTGAATTGTTTCATCTTTGCTCCCAGTGACTACAAAGCGACTGTTCACAGCCAATGCCGACAAGGAGGCAGTGTGGGCATGGTGAGTGAAGTCAGCCGCAGGAGTCCATTTCTGCAGAAGAGTGAGACGTATGATGAGTACCCCAGTCCACATCACAACTCTCTGGTTCCACAGTCCTTAACATCTTCTAGTGGACTCCACAGAGAAAAACTCTACAATGATATGCAAAGAACCAGAGAAACAAAAAGAGGGAGGGGGGACGGTGACATTGAGGATCATGTCTCCAGAACCTAGTAACAGAGATGAGTCTGGGACTTAACATGTGAGACTTCCACATTGCTCGTTCAAATGTTCAGCTTTTTATGTGGATTTATTCATTCAAACATACATGTGGTACTAAATACAGCAGCAGAAATACAGCAATGAACAGAGTCTGTATTCACATGAAGATTCCATTCCAGAGATATAAAGCAACACCATGCTACATAGAATGTAACAGGTTCTATAAAGAAAATGTATTTTCATTAGCAGCAACATGAGCCCTTGAGAACTTCCAATGAGGAGTCTCGGGAACCCTAGGCTTATGGCTAAGGGATTTCTGGTTTGAGAAGTGTTGACGAGAAGTGTGACTAGATGAGTGCAAAAAATAACAGAACACACCTCCACACACATACAAACTCTTCAAATTGAAGGAATTATAGGAAAGTCATTAGCAACACAAACCAAGGACGAAAGAAAGCAAGCCACCAAAGTTCTTTGCATTTGCCTAAGATGCATCACTGCACATTGTTCCGAAAGAACTAGAGCAGCTGACAGTCCTTCTATCAGTGAAGAGCAACCAGATCCCTTTGAGTCGATGCACAATGTACTTGATGGACTGCTATGATTTGATTTGTTTGGGATTTATTAAGTCAAGACCTCACTATGTAACTGGTTTCCAAGTCACTATGTAAACTCAGGAAGTTTTGAACTCTTGATCCTCCTGTCTCAGTCTCTTGAGGGTTGGGATTACAAGCATGAGCCACCCCACTTAATCTTGCTAGGGCTTCTAATCAAAGTATAAACTTTGTTTATTCTTACTACATAAGCAATACTGGTAATCTGGCCTACTGTCCTCCTGATTTAGAGGAATCATTTGGTAATGGTAATAGCTTGAGTGTGAGACTCATCTGGTGGGCCGACATTTTGTATTTATAAACAATGAGCAGTCTCTTAACCTCTGAGAAAGCTCCCATGGCTCATCTGTAAAATGAGAACAGCTTTATATCTCTGGGTTGCTGTGGATCTGGATCAAGGTACAGAGGTTTACTACAAAGAAAACACACTAAAGAAGTACTCAACAAAATAGGTTTCTAGATCACTCATTTGGGAGAAGTTAGATCAGATATCTAAAGAGATCCAGGAATCAAACTCATGCTGTGAGGCTTGGAGGCAAGCGCCTTTATTGGATGAGGCATCTTCACCAGCCTGAGATCAGATTTCTAGTCCTGAGCATTACTATTTGACTATGCAGGTAATTAACTTAATATTCTTAGTCTCATATTTAGTAAAAATTTTCATGCTATGCTATGTTTCACCTCCATATATTTACATCTCATTCATCAACCCCTTCTAACAAGATTACTAGAGCAGGATTCACACCTTCAGCATGTTTTTGTCCTGTTTGCCTCCCCACAGTAAGTTCTCAGTAAGTTCTTATCACTAATGGATCCTAGTCCAGCTCTAACATTTTGTGAGACATCAGGACAGAAACTCAGTGAGAAAGTTATACTTCCATTAGAACCTGAATAAAAGCACTAGCTGTCAGCTTAAATCTGCACCTCATTCTTCCATGTGCATAAAAAAACCAGCTTCCTTCATGCCTTGTGGATGGTTTGGTGTCTTTTCATTTTAATTAACACATAACAAATGTATATGTTTATGGAGTACAATGTGCTATCTCAATATGTGTATACACTGTGCAGTGATCAGATCAGGGAAACTATTATGTCCATCTCCTCAACTACAAATCATGCCTTTGCAGTGACAACATTCAAAATACTCTCCTAGTAGCTACTCTGAATCATACAATTAATTGCCAAGTACTTTCCTGGGGCCAAAAAACATGGGAAGTCACTTCTCCCAACCAACTGGATTTCTACTTCATTTCATTATTTGTTTCATTTCATTATTTCATTATGTGTGAGTGAGTGTATTGCCTGCACGTAAATGCACCTGTGTGAAGCAATGCCCGCGGAGGTCAGAAGAGGGCGTTTGATTCCCTGGAGGACGGTAATTAGCCGCCAAGTGGATGCTGGGAACCGAACCGGGGTCCTTTGCAAGAGCAGCCCGTGCTTTCAACTGCTAAGCCATCTCCCCAGCCCCCTAGTGCATTTCTGTACGCCTTAGCCATCCTCTCTCCATCACCTGTTACCCGCGTCCCAACCTCATCTACTCTCCACTACGAGATCAACTTCTTTCGTTGGCGTCCACCTACATTTCATCTACTATAAAAAACAGATACTATTTCATTCTAGAAAACTGCGTAGAGATCAGAGTCTTGTTAGGAAGCCCAGGCAAGCTTTGAACCTGCGGTATCCCCCGCTTCAGCCTCCCGAGCGCCGGAATTCCAAGCGCGAGCCTTTCGGCTTCTCCCTCTAGTCCTCCATCCATCATCCAGAGACCCGGGACCCCCGGGCCGCATGACCTTCCGTGCCCGGCAGCCCCGGGCTCGCGGGGTCTCACCTGGTGGTCGCCCCTCGCCGCGGGCTCCGGGTCGACTGCGAACCCAAACAGAACCTGCTCGTAGCTTCCAGCCAGCAGCTCCATGCAGCCGCGCACGTGCCTTCCCCGGAACCCTGAAACTGTGGGAGCCGGGAGGGAGCCGGACGCTACAGAAGGCGGGACTTCCTAAGTCCGGCCTTCTTGCTTCGGCGCGCGGATTAGACGTCACGGTCAGGTTAGGCGCCTGCTTCCGTGTCAATGGAGTCCGGGCCCGGAGGTCACGTGGCCGTGTGAGTTAGTTTTGTCAGAGGGAAGTAGGCTGGACGTCCTTCGCGCAAACACCATTTCCGGTACGCGTAAGGAGGGGTGGGCAATAGGGCGCTCCGGGTTTAGGAGGTAGGGACTGTGGAGGTGTGGGCAGAGAGAAGGAATCAGGAATTAGGTTTCCTCTTTTTGTGATTTTCTTCGTGTTTGGAAACAGGCTCGCCACGTTTCCCGGTCTAGCCCGGAACTCGCTATGTAGCCCAGGCTGGCCTCGCAGCCTCCTGTTCGCTCTAATGACAAGCATAGGGCCTGGTTTTGTGCAGGAAGCTATAAGGCAGGGAAGGGGTCAGGGTCGCGGGTCCCGGAGCTAGCGGGGTACCTGCTCGGCTCGCGGCTGGAGTCTGATTGGTCAACGTTAGGGCACATGCCGGGGACCGAGACCACCGTCCCCTGGGATATATAGATATATCTATAGATATATATATATGCAGATTGTAGAGGAGGACAGCCCTTTATATAGGGAAGACTCACGCTTAATGCAGTTTACACTACATTCTACCTCTGTAGGGAACAAATACCAGGCCTAATGAAAGCGGTAACAGCCTTGTACTGCGAGGTTTTCGTCAGTGAGGGGAAGTTCAGAACACCATCTTTTAGAAGTGCGTTTTATTATGCGCTCCAAGTAAGGCGTTAGGAGTATCATACAGGAGTTGGTGCTTAACGTCGGGTCTTCCCACATGCATTTGAACTGTAATAAAACCCTAAGGACCGAGACCTTTTTGTTTCTCAGACATTTTTGCTTGCTGATGCACCAGATTGTCCCTACACAACTCAGCGCCATCGCTTGAAAGATGGCCGGCCTTCAGGTCGCTAAATAGACGAGGCTGGCCTCGATTTTGGAGGTCTGATTGCCTCTGTCCCTGGAGTGCTGGGATTAAAGCCATGCACCACCACGCCCGGCTTCAGTACCGTTTCAACTGATGTTTGTGCCACGCATTAAATTATTTTCTGTCTACTGTAATTATTTTCTCCTGAGAACCCCTAAAGTTGGAGTATGTCTCCTTGGCTTGGGATAGTCCCGTGACGTCTCATTTCATCTTATACGTGGCATTTTACATTTTACTGTAGATCATACTAGTTCGTGCTAATGCAATAGTAAAAGTTTAAGGGTGGGAGTGGGGGGTGGAGAGATGACTCCCCAGTTAAGAGCACTGGCTACTCCCAGAGGACCCGAATTCCCAGGGTCCACGTGACGCTAGTTACTATCTGTAAATTCGGTTCCAGGGAATCTGATGCCCTCTTCTGGCCTCCGTGGACATTGTAGGCATGGACGCACTTTACCTTCATGCACCCCAAACATTCATACACAAAATTTGAAAAGGTATTTTTAAATAGAAAAAACTGAATGAAACTACTCCAAACTTTTTTTCCCTGTTCCTGAAATGTTCTTCACTCCCCATTACTCCCAGGGAAGTCCTGGTTGAGCTGTTTGAGAAATATTAGTGTTTGTTTGTTTGTTTGTTTGTTTTTTTAAAAAGCAATTTTAACTGAGCACTACAGCAGAGAAATTATTGGAAATCCCTTAGAGAGTTCATGTGAACAAGTAAATGACCTATCACCCAGTACACGGAGGCAGAGGCGAGAGGATCACTGAATTTGAGGCAAGCCTGAGCCACATGAAACCCCATCTCAGCCGTCCCTCTCCCCAAAACACAACAGAGCATGACCTGTAATCCCAGCACTCAGGAGGTACTGGGATGAGAACGAGTTAGTTTTAGCTACATAGTGAGTTGGAGGCTGCCCCACCCCACTCCTGAATGACAAAAATGTGATTTGCAAACTGGGCACCTCCAAGAGCTAGTGTCCTATTAGACAGCATTTATAGAAAAATAGAGGCATGACATAAACAACTTAATTGACTGAAGCTGAATCCATCCACTTTTCTATTGATTATAACTTAATTGGCTACTCAGCCTCTAGTAAGCAGCAGAAACTTAGTCACTGTGATTAAACTACATTGGTCTAACCTGATCTATCCAGTGTGGGTGCCTAGTTCAAATCCATGGCCTCCACAGACTTCACACTGTACCCCATGGTCACACTTTTGCCTCCTTAAGTGTTTGTTAGGTTTTTAGAGGAGAACTTTGTGGCCTCAAAAGTCTTATGCTACAACCAGGAATTGTGATTGGTTCTAGAATGGAAACCTAAGCATGGACATCATAAATGATTTTATTTAAAGAAACAAGCTTAAAATTTAGTGAAACAAATCACAGAACTCAGAAAACTTCGGGAGCACAGAGGCCAGAAGTTAAATATGGGAGAGTGAGCACTCATAAGTTTCAAAGATTTTTAATTCCCTATAACTACTAAAAAAACAACCTTGGATCTAAATTTTTAGAGGAGAGCATTGATAAAATTTAAATTTCATTTTTTAAAGACTCGGTGCCTCACTCTTGAGTCAATGAATCCCAGGGTAAAATGCCCTGATTTGGGTCTTGGTTTTAAGTGACAGCCAGCACTGCAGCTACTTTTACTTGCTCTTGGTTGATTGTTCTCTTCACGGAAAACAAAGTAGCAGCAGTGGTTTCGTAACTTGGTTGGGTTGCTGGATTCATTGTCTGAGAGAGAAGCACTGAAGAATTACATACCTGTTCAACTAGATTCCAAGTGGGCATGCTTCCTCTCAAACCTTCTGTTCTCTCCAAACAAGTTGTAAAATGCCACTTAATCCCATTGTGAAAACTGCAGTTGCCTAGGAACAACCAACTGTTGAGAATTCAATAACAGCACTAAAGCCTAATAGGACTTTTGTTTTGCTTTAAGTCGGTTGATTGAAGAACTCTTTGTACTTGAGCCCATGCCTGTCTTCCTTCATACAACAAATGCTGACTACCTGGCTGTGTTTAATATACTAAAGAAGAAGCGGCCAAGTTAGCGATGGTAGTCAGCAAGAGAGCAGAGAAAAATTAGCCCTGTTTAGAAAATCACAGGAGGGTTTCGGTCTCAGTTACTCTTGGTTAGCAATGTAAAGAGTTCTAGGACCACGGGGATTGTGCATAGCTGTATTCCCAGAGGTCTTTGGTCCTCTTTGTGTTTCGGAGAAGAAAGCAGAGATTGGCATCAGCATCCCTGGGCACTCATATGCACAGACAGCTTGTTTCACGTGCTTCCTGGGAGCAATCCAGGTGAAGTGGGAAGTTCTGCACTGGGAACAAGAGCAAAGCAATGTATGCGAACCCTTCTTTGTTACCTTTACCTCCAAGGCCTCCCAATACGTGTCTTCACCTAGGATCCTTATGTCTTCTGACCTTCATGTCCTGACTCTTCCTGAGGAGTTTTAACATGGCACATTGGTCTCTTGCTTTCTCAGCCTCCTTGCCTTAGTATCAACGTTCAACTTCCACATTCACACTACACAGCCTCAAACTCTCATTCATTCAAAGCCACAGTTCTGATTTTCTTTCAATAAACAGTCCCAAAATAAGCAAAGTTTTTTTCCAGAAATTATCCTTAACTAATATGGCTTTTTTTAAATATTTTATTTATAATTTTTATTTTATGTGCATGAGTGTATTGCCTGCATGTGTATAAGTACACCCTTGTCGTGCAGTGCCCACAGAGATCAGAAGAGGGCATTGGATCCCCTTGGACTGGAGATGCAGATGGTTGTTAGCGACCATGTGGGTGCTGAGAATCAAACCTGGGTCTTCTGCAAGAGCAGCCCATGCTCTTAACTGCTGAGTCATCTCTCTAGCCCAACCATTATGCTTTATTGGATGTCTAAGCTACTATAGTAATTGGGAATTGTATTGAATTTGATATGATGGAAGCAACATCTTTTTAAAAAAGAACCCTGAGAGCTGGCCACTTTAGGACTGGTAGAGGGAGTCCAATCAACAAGTAGTGCCAGTCCAGACCTGGATCCCTAATATGAAAGAAATAGCTATTCCCTGGTACTTGTCATAGGATGGTAAGGGAGACTCTACTCAGGGCCCTCTCAGAGGTATAGGGACAAGCCGGGGTAACCACCTGGCAAGGATGGCGATGGGTGAGGAAGATGGTAAGCTACTATGAATGCTCAGTATCCAGGGTGAGAGGTTCTGTGGGATTTCATAAGCAAACAAAAGTATAGAGCCAAAGCTTCTTAGCAAAGAATCAGACAGTACTGGGCATGACTCCCCACCTGATGTCACCTCATAATCCAGAACAGCTGCAGAGTTACTGTGGCTCCAAGTAGCTCATCTGTAATGGCTGCACTAGCCCTAGGGAGCAAGTGTAGGGCAAGAAGGCCTCCCCCGTCTCCCCAGATGCTGTCTACACAGCTTTCCTCCATTCCTTCTAAGAAGCTGTTTACATCTTTAGTTTTATTTGTATGAGTGTATTGTCTGCATGTATGTAAGTGCACCTGTGCATACAATGCCTGCAGAGGCCAGAAGAGCTACAGAAGAGCTGTAATTCTTTGGAACTAGAGTTACAGATGGTTGTGAGCTGCCATGTTGCTGTGTGGGTGCTGAGAACCAAACCCAGGTCCTCTGTAAAGCACCAAGTGCTCTCAACTGCTGAAACATCTCCAGCCTCTCTGTTTACATCTTAACTAGCCAGACTGAATTAAAAACTCTTTTGTTTCTTGGGCCTGTTGGAATCAAGGCTCTGTTATTAAGAAAGGAGTGGATATTGGGTGGCTCCTAGCAATGTCTACCACTGCTGTTAACACTCCTCTCTGTCCCCCAGAGAGAGAGAGAGAGAAGCTTGCTTCATATATTGTAGGTGCTCAGTGAATAACTAATGAATGGTAGAACCACTTGAATTCATGTTTATAAATTCCTACCACAGGTAAATACAGAACTGTTAATCATTTGAATGATGGAACAATTATTAACAAGTTTAGCCTTTATTTAGACCCAATGTTATCTTTTGAAAAATTGATTTTTATTTTATGTGTATGAGTGTTTTGTCTGCATGCACGCATGTCATGAATGCCCAGAAAAACCAGAGGAAGGCGTCAGATCCCCTGAAACTAGAGTTACAGACAGTTGTTAGCCCTCATGTGGGTGCTAGGAGCTGAACTCAGGTTCTCGTCAAGAAAAGCCAGTGGTTTAACCAGCATTTCTCCAGCCCCCAGAGTTATTTTTTTAAACATTGAAACTTTGTTAGTGATTTGGCTTAATCAGTAGAGTTCTTGCCTAGCATGCACAAGCCCTGGCTTCCATTCCTAGCACTGCATAATAAACATTACACTTGTGTGTGACCCAGTTGCTGAAAGTAGTAGGGAGGTTGGCAATGTCGAATCTGGATCCATAGCAGCTCAATTCATACACACATTTTAAACATGGTCGAGGAATATGTAGGCAAATGAAAGGTTGAGTACTGTTTACTTTATCAAACTTTTTATTTAAAAAAAAAATGCTGATACATCTACAATCCCAGAAGTCAGGAGGCTGAGACAGATCAAAATTTTGAGGCCAGCAGGGCTAGGCAGTGAGATCCTGTCACAGCAATAGAAAAATGTAGCATGGACCTGCATTAATGTAAAACATGTGTCATCCTCGGCTTCCTCCCGATTGGGGTTTTGGGGCTCAGTAGGGTGATTGTTTCTGTATTTAGAGACAAAGGAGAAAGTCATGAGGTCTTGACTGTAGTAGTTATTCTTAACAGTCGTCTGGTTGCGGTGTTTGTCTTCATTTTAAATATCAAAAGTGGCATTCTTACCTATTATGGCAGTGGGGAGTGGGGACAGACCGTGGAGAGGTCTGGATTCCTCAGAGTTTACACAAAAACACGGAGTTCTGCAGGCTTCCCAGTCTTGATGTTTTGGGGAGGTGCTGGCAGCTAGAAGTTTACACAATTCACCCAGGTGATCCCAGTGCAGTCCTGCTCCACACCTTTGCCCCATTGACAGGAAACACAAACAATTTACCAACAGGAATTGACATTACATTTAATTGCTCAGTTTCATGAGTAGTTATCAGAGGTGTTTGCAGGGGTTAGTCCATCCACTGGAATTTTAGACCCAGGAATAAAAACTGTGGGTTTGTCTTCTTTAGTTTCTGGAGAAATGGCCAAATGGGAGAATTTTGTAGGCTTTGGCACGACTCAACAGAACAACTATTTCAGCTACTGGCAAAGGTGAATGGTTGTTGGTTTTTTTTTTTACCTTAGAAATGAAAACATTAGTGTTACTTAATACAGTCTTTTTGGCATCTGCCCAAATCTTGCTTTGAACATAGGTGTTTTTATTTTAATGGTTGAAGCAAAATAATCCTAACTTGAAATTTCTGGAAAGGAGTATGTGTGTGACTATGGGAGTGGGGAAGTGTGTGATGTACGTGGTGTGTGGTATGGTATTTGTATATGGTGTGTGAGTGTGGGATGGGGTCTGTGTGAGATAAGTGCATGGCATGTATGTGTGTGATTATGCCTCTGTTAGTGATGGTGGTCACTCCTGTTCTCTTTGCTCTATTATTAGAGAGAAGCTGGAATTCCAGCCCGGCCTAGGTTGCCATTCGGACAACTGCTGTGAACAGCCACACAGCTCTTACCAGATTTCCTACTACTGCTGTGGCCACACAGAGGACAGAAATGGACCCAGCCTTCCATATGTGTGTGAGATCCCTGAACCACTGGCTAGACCATGGATTATGCCTGAGGTAACCCTTGCTGAAATAAATCTTGGATTGTGTGCTTGATGATATAAATGTTTCCCTTTTCCAGATAGTTTAAGTTCTCCCTTATTCCTCCAGAAAGCAAATAGACTGATGAAGTCTTGAGCTAAATTCTTGCTGTTAAGTTTTACATGATCATTATAAAATAGATTTTGCTAACACTTTAAGATAAGAAGAGCTTTTGGTCTTGATGGACTAGAGCAGGGGACATGAATGCCATTTTAAAAGATTTTAAACTGATTAATAATGTAATGTATTTCAAAGTTACACAAAGATGTACTGGCATCAGGTTAACCCTGAGCACCCTCTGTTTCTCACCCTCTGTTTCTCACCCTCTGTTTCTCATTCTCTGTTTCTCATTCTCTGTTTCTCACCCTCTGTTTCTCACTCCCTCTCAACTTGAAAGCATTCTTGGAGTCATTTGCATTTTCTACATCTTTCTTCCACACTCTGCCTAGTAGTGTAGTTGGGTTTTCTTTCTGCTCGCAGTTAGAGATGGAATTTGTTTTCTTACTTGTGTGAACTTCCAAGTTACAAAAGAGCTTTCTTGCTTCCCCCTCTAGGGGGCAGGTGGTGAGGGTCAGCATTGGAGGTGCTATAAAACAGCACACAGCTTCATACTCAAACCAAACTAACCAGTCAATCAAACAAAACAGTAACCTCCAAAACCTTGGCAGGGAGAGGCAGGAGGATCATAACAGGCCAGCCTGGTCTATATAGTGAGCTCCAGACCAGGCAGGGCTCCACCATGAAACCCCGGTCTCGAACAAACAGACTTCTTTTACCTATTTTTAAATGTTTACTTCGATGATTTTTAGTGGTTTTGGTTTTGAGAACACATTTCTGAAAGTGAAGGGCCTTGACTAAAATATTAAGCAGCAGATAGCTCAGCAAAAACCTGCTTGAGTTTACACACCATTACCGGCCATGATGGAAGTGCTGGCTTCTCTCTGTTCTTCTCTGTCTGAATAACCAATCAGACAGGTGAGAGAGGCAGTGGCACATTGTTTAGTGAGAGTAAATACCTTTAAAATGTGTGATGGAAACTAGGAGTGCTGGCACATATCTGTGATCCAAGGACTTGGAGACTGAGGCAGGAAGATTAGGAAATGGAGGTTAGCCTGGGCTTTACAGAGGGCCCTTGTCTTAAAAAAAAAAAGTTCACTGTGCTTGTGTCCCATGACACTGCGCCTGTTCTTTGTCAGTTTTCTCCTTTTGGTTGATGTCCTCTTTGCTTAACTTCTTAGCCAGGAAGAGGGGAAGGTAGCACTTAAAAGGTTGTGGATATTCTCCTGAAGTTTGCTAGTGACTGGCTGTGTGGCTGGCTCCTCCTTAACACTAAAGTTGAATTTAATATCTAGACCTGCAGTTTCTAAACCATTTATTTTTAGTATTTTGTTTATATATATTTTGATGATTTATTTGAACTCTTGCCCTAAACTTTCATTTTCAACTTTTAAAGCCTTTCCAGTATGCCTTTTATATAAAATACATTGGTTTTCTTCCCTCCCTTTGAGTTTTTCCTTTAGGCAAATGCTCAGTTTTGCATCTTTTTAAAAATCATTACCTGAGATTTTAGTACAGATTTTCTTCTTTTGCCCTTCCCGTTTCTGTTTTGTTGGTCACCTTTGTATCTTTAGAGATATATTCATCTATTTCAGGAGTTGAGGTACTTTTCTTTCCACCCAGGAGAACATTAAAATAACGCCCTTCCCTCTGCTCTTCTGACAATTTCTGTTGGTTTGTTCTGGAATTTTCACATCAGATGGGTAATGTGCCAATTCATAGAAAGGTTTAAGGGAGGCACATGTCATGCTATCGCATGAAAACCCAGTCATGATTATGAACCAAAAAAGAATCACATTCTGGAATTTGTATTCCATCTTTAATCACATTATTATGGATAGTATGATTTATTCACTTGAGAATTATAAGTCTGCTCTTTCTTCTTACTGTGGTTGCACTGTGCTGTGCTCCTCCCATGGGAGGGGGGCGGGGCTACTTGACTGGAAAGCTAGTAGCAAAACTCAGCCCTTAAGGGTTCTGAGTCTGGACTTTCACTCACAGCTTCAATTTGACTTCTCTTACAAAGTGCCCTCTGAGGTGCCATAACTTATCCCACTTGGCATACCTCATCCTTAGGCCTTAGCTCACCAAGTTAAGGGACGAACATCCCCCTTCTCGTTGCCCCCCCCCCCCCCCGCCTTTTGCTGTAAATCCCAGGTTGGCTTTGAACTCAGCCTTTCTGACTCAGCCTCCTGAGCTCTGGGATTTCAGGCATGCACCACCACACTTGGATTTTTCTTTTTTCTCCTTTCCTTGAAGTGCTGACTATAAAACACAAGCCTTCTGCACATCAGGTGAGCACTCCACTCTGGAACCAGATCTCCCCGCTTTGTAGGTGCCTTTCTTTAAGGTCTGCTGGTAGCGTACCTGCGCAGGTGACCCTCTGTGACAGATGCTTTGTCTCCAGGTGTTTCTGCTTCCTGAGCCCTGGCTATTTAGACCTTACATTTGCCAGAGTGAGGTGGAAAAGAACCAGAATGGGAGATTGATTTTGCAGCACAGGAAAGATTTCCTTTAAGCTCAAATTCTGCTACCTTAGCCATTGGAAACAGAAAAAGTACACAGCTGGTGTGGTGACATTGGTTATGGAATCATTTGTTTTTCAAACGAGGACATTTCAGAGTGAAGAGGAGGCATCCACTTAGAGAGGCTGAAGAGGTGGTGGAGTCTCCCTTGCATAGCATCTTATTACAAGGGAGGCTGAATTAAGTTCACTGGTGCTAGGAGCTAATGCAGCCTTTCTTGATCAGATGGTTCTGTGGAACAGCTGTACATACTTAACGGGAAAGTGTGCAGGGCAAGGGAAGTGGGCCACTCAGTACAGTATTCATATAAAAAGCTGGGCATGGTGGCACATGCCTGTAATCCTAGTGCAGAGACAGGGGAATCCTTAGGGCTGGCTGGCTGCACTCCACATTCAGTAAGTCTCACATAAAATGGATACCTGATGTGAGCCTCTAACCTCCAGGGGCACGCACACTGAAACAGAAGGTATCCTGCAGACACACATGGAAAGGATGGTAAAACATGGCCGGTCCAGAGCCAACAGAATCTGGGTCAATCGACCAAGCTGTTAGTGTTCTGGAATTGACTTTTCTCATTTGGTAAAATGATTGCTTTGCTCTTCTGCAGCTTCTGTGATTTCCCAGATACCTAATGTCTGGATCTTTAACTGAGTCCTAGGCATGGAGCTCTGAGGAGATTGTGTTCTCCAAACTTCTAGAAGGAAGGCAGGCCAGTGCTGCAGGTGGAGAACAGGCCACTAGACCCAGGAGTGGGAGTCTGGCTAGCATGGGGTACACCTGTAATCCCGGCATAGCAGGGCTGCCGAGTTTAAGTAAAACCCTATCCCAAACAAAAGAAAACAGTGGATGTCAGGGGTCTCTGGTATGTGGTTCCCGTGCCCTAGGGTTCCAGTTAGTTCCCAGAAACTCGAAGGCCAGAAACCTTTGTCAGCCTCGCTCCTCCATAACTTTGCTTCTGCAGATTCAGATCACTCACCTCAGAAATGTGGTATTATACAACTTAAAGATGCTTCTAATCAGTATTCCCCAAGAAATTTGCTTTCAAGAAGCATTTTGTTTTTTATTTTATGTATATGAGTGTATTGCCTCCATATGTGTAAATGTACCCTTGTAATGCAGTACCCATGGAGGTCAAAAGAGGGTGTTGGTTCCCCTGGAACTGGAGTTAAAACAGTTATTAGCTACCATGTGGGTGCTGGGACTCAAATCTGGGTCCTCTGCAAGAGTAGTCAGTGCTCTTAACTACTGAGCCATCTCTCCAGTCCCAGAGTTTTATTTTTCAGTGCTAGATTTTTTTTTATTCCAAGAAAGCATATACTGATATTAAATCTTAACTTTTTTTCTTGAGATACTAATTTTTTTTTTTTTTTTTAAGGAAACCACAGCTCCAGATGAAATGCAAGATGAAGACCCAGTAAAAGGTAACAAAATCCTTGGGCTACAGAGACTGAGAGAAAAACTTAGTTCTATTTGTAGGTACCTCTCTTGAGTTGCTAGAAACAGAGATTGGACTGGACGGAAGTAGGTACCTCACTCAAGCCATTGGCTCTGGTAATTTGTTCTGTTTGGGAAGCCTGTCTCTGTGGCATTGGTGTCAGCCGAGCCACCCGCCTCGGCTTTTCTGAAGCCTGGGAAATGAATAGCTTCCCAAAGAGTAAGAAGATAGCGCTTTTCAAGATTGGTTTCCTCCCTAGGTTTAGACTTTATGATTTGCTGTGACTTTTGTGAATTTTCTAAAGTTCAAGTGCTGGAAATGTAATCTGCAGTGCACCAGTGTTGAGACATGGGACCGTTAGGAGATGTGTAGGTGGTGAGGGCAAGCCCCCACGGCCGAGGGCAGCCGTCATGGGAGTGGCCTCCTGGCAAAAGGCAGGTCTGCCCTGCTCAGTGCTCGCTTCCCTGCCCTCGTGCTCCCGCCCATTTGTCTTTCACCGTCGACTGAAACACGCCTGGGTCTTGGACACCCAGAACACGGGTCAAATACATCTTTACCTCTGATGCTGATCTCAGTGCAAAGTAAATCAAGGGTTAAATGTACTTTAATTTTATGTATGTGTGAGTGAAGATGGAGCACAAGGCCTTTCACATACCCTACAGCTAACTCTGCCCTCATCTGAATTTTATTTTTTGAGGAGGAAACCAGCAGACGGTAGCTGTGTCTTCCTTTGGGCCACCTATCACTGGGGACCCGACAGCAGCTATGCAGTTGTATGCTGGCAGTTAGTTTTTGGTTTTTTTTTTTTTTTAAATAGTTTTTAATCTGTTCTGAAAGGAACCAAGTTGGTCTGCCCACAGAAGGACCCTGTTTGGGAATGTGCTGTATTTGAAAAAGGGAAGAAAATGAGAAAGAAAAAGAGGAGATGTGGAGAAATGGGCACTGCTGCTTGTTGGTGTGTGCGCGCCCTTCTGGTCCTTTTCCCGCCTAAGCTGCAGCTAGGCAAACCATCCCGGCCTTTGTTATCCCTGTTGAAGGGAGCTTATTACTAGTTTTGTAGCCCTCGTGACCATCACAGACTTTGCATGATAGCGTTCAATTCTGAAAAGACACAACGCTGACGTTTGGAAATCTCTGTGTTGTCTAATTGTTCTAGAATTTAGCCCTTAGATTTACATCGGAACAAAAAGTGCTTATTTGAGCACTCAAGTGCTTGATTTCTTTTGTGTTAAAGCTCAGGCTGCTCTTCCTGCCTTCATGAGTTACTTAACCTGCCAGCACAATGAGAAAAAGGCACAGCACTAGCTGGGCGTGGTTGTGCATATCATTAATCCCAACACTTGAAAGGCAGGAGAGTCTTGAGTTTGAGGCCAGCCTGGGCTACATAGGGGTCCTTTGTCTCCTAAAACCAAAACAAATGTCTAGCAAGACTATGCTTTCTGAACACAAACTGCCCAAATTTAAATCCCACCTATCAGCTTGCAATTCCAGACAAACTAATCTCCAGTAGGTTTCTCTTCTGTAAAGTTATATCTACCTTGTAAGATATGTGAGTGTGGCATCTAAAGAGGTCTCAGGTGCCCTGACAGCATCTGGCACATAACTATGCAAGTGGTAGCCAGCTGTGGATTCAAAGTAGTATGGCTTGATAGAAAGCCACCCAAGGAGACAAGTTTAAATTTCTAGTAGCCAAGCTAAAGAGAAAAGCTGAGGAGTCTGGGTGTCTGGGTGTCTGGGTATTTGGGTGTTTGCTGTTTTCCGTGTGGTGTCCCCAGTGCATGTGAGACATTCGTCTACCCCGGCTCCTGTGAATCTGTCTCCCATTTCATAGGTTCACTTAATCTCAGAGAAGATGGAGAGCAAGTTTTCATAGCAGCATGAGAGAGGGCCCACAGCTTGGGGACCGACTGGGTGGCATTAGTTTATTTTTCAGACTTCTGTTTATAGCTATGGACATCATTGGGAAAGGCTTGGTGCACATAGTCAGGGGTTCATAGCTGACCACATTGTGTCTCTTTTCCTCATCATTGGTTGCAGGAGAGAAAGAGCTCACACCCAAGTATGTCAGCCCAACACCTTTCTTCCAATCAGAAACATACAAAAAACAACTTAACTATTCAGAAAAAGATACCTGGGACATGAATTTAAGAAGGAAATTTTTAGAAAATTAGGGGGAAAGATAGATGTGGGTTTGTTTGTTTGTTTGTTTGTTTGTTTTTTACCAGAAGCTCTCAAAGGAAGCATGGCTCAAGAGTCAGAAAGCTCCTAAGACTAAGAATCAGACATCACGATCACTATGGCAGATACTCTTGGTCTCAAAGCAATTAATACAAAATTAGTCTGCTAGGGCCGCTGTAACAAAATACCATGGGCTGGATAGTTTGAACATCACAAGGCTCATCTGATCCCTCACTCCTGGCCACACAGCTCTAGAGGCTGAAGGTCCGGCCAGTTGTTTTCTGGCATGAACTCTCTTCCTGGTACATAAACAGTATTTGTCCCTGTGTCCTCACGTGGTCTCCTCTTTGGTGTTGATGTCAAAAACGAGAGGATAAGCTCTGGTGCCTTTACTTAAGGACACTAATCCCAGCAGACTAGGATCCCACTCCATGACCTCCTCTAGTACTGATGATCTGCCCAGAGCCCCATCTCCAAATTCTATCACAATGAAGGTTAAGACTTCAGTGTATAGAAGTTAGGAAGGAGCACAGCGTTCAGTCCCTGACAGTCATGCTAATGAATATGAAGCCATGAGAGTCCTGGAAAGCAAACTGGTCCTAAATGCATTTAGATCTGCAGAAATCACAAAGGAAGACATAGCGCTTCATCAGTCATGTTCAATACAAGTAAGAAGAATGGATCAGATTTTAAAAAAACTCAGTGTCCTTGCCGCTTTGGAGACCTCTGGGAACCTGATAACTTAGACTGAAAACCCCGATGTAGCTCCTTCAAGATAACATCACCTCTCCATCATAGCACTCCAGGTTTCAGAAACACAGGGCCAGGCTCTATGTTTTGGAATTGATTGCTACGTAAACATGGTACACTTACATCAGTCCCCTTAAGCAATAAAGAATAAAGCAGCACGCTTATTTCTCAAAGCCCTTTCCCAGGAACCCTGGTCTTGGCTCACTGTCTGGCAAAGTATCCACTCAGGTTTCTCATTCTTGACCTTCCCTTCCCCTAAATGGAATTTATCTTGAAGATGTTTTCAGTTTCCATTCTCCTCCATCTAGATGTCTCCTGAGCCCAGTGATGCTACTTTTATAGCTTGAATTGCTGTTTGCAAGTCTTAGTGAAAGGATACAGAATTTTTTCAGTTATCTTTTATTTTTAATTTTTACTGCATATTTAGTGTATATGGTACCACGTTACATAAGAGTATATTCATGCAAGTGTATATTGCACATTGAGTGTAATTCCCTGAATTTCACATTTTAGCTTTAATGTCTGCAGTGCTTTCTGATTATGCCTTTTTAACTGAGTCTCTCAGTTTGGGCCATTACCAGTACCTCTTCTGTAAAGTTGTTTTTCTCCTGTCCATGATTGGCTTGTGCAGATCCAAATCTTCATTTGAATATTGAGGAACTGAACAGAGTGTTCATGGCAAAAAGTGAAGAAGTGTACAACTCCCTCATGAGTTGTCACTGGCAGCCTCTGGATACAGTTCTCTCTGACATCCCAGTTGAGACCTCCAAGGTGAAGCAAGGTGTTCACTAAGACTACCAATTGACTGGTTGTATTTTGTTTGGGTTTTGGAGAATAAATTCTTCTATGAATATGTATTGGATTATGCATGTATTTTTGGTTTTGGTGGTACTGGGGATTGAGCAGGGACCTTACCCATTTCTGTGTAAGCACCCCACCACTGAGCTATCTCTCCAGCCCTTGGATTCTCTATGGAAATACAAACTTCCAGAACTTCAGTGTGATTGGCATGCTGGAATATGACGTAATATGATGTAGACTCTACCAGCACAGCCATTCCAGAATATGTATTATTTTTATTTAAAAAATGTTAACATTGCTCTCTTTAAGAAGTAATGATTACATTAAAAGATGTTGTATAGATGGAGAATTTGGAAAGGGAGTGAGTGGCAAACTCGAATTACAGGAACTGTGCTGGACAACTTTGTCAACTTGACACACCAGGGTTGAGGGACCCTCAATTGGGGAATTTCCTCTGTTGGAATGGCCTGTGGCCATGTCTGTGGGGATTTTCTTGATTGTTGAGTGCTGTGGGAGGGCTCAGCCCACTGTGAGGGGTGCCATCCCCGGGCAGAGTGTTGTCTATTGTATTAAGAAAGCTGGCTGAGCATGGGCAGTAAGCAGCGTTCCTCCATGGCCTGTGCTTCAGTTCTAGGTTCCTGCCCTGGGTTCCTACCTTGGGCTCCCTAAGTGATGACCTGTGTGACCTGGGAGATGTAAGTGAAATAAACCTGATATAATTATATATTTTTAATTTGAGGATTTTATCAGTTTAGTTATTATAGTGCTTTCTGTTTAACTTTCCAGACTGTGAATTTTATCTCTAAAATTCAAGGCATACAGGGGCTGGAGAATAGTAACAGAAAAATGATGGAAAACCTCTGGTAATGGGAGAGGTCCAACATCAAGGCCTGAATACCCAGGACCACATGTGGGGGCCACAGATGGGTTGTGGGAATGGAAAGGTCGGTTCCAGAGAATCAGCCCTCCCAAGACTAGAATCTGCAAATAACAGAGGCCTCCCTGTCCCTAGCATAAGAGGCAACGTTCTGTCATGCACAGCCTGGGACCTTGGGGGAGGGGCTGTGGGGAATGTAGTCACTTAGAAAAGACTGTAACTGTGCCCAACATCAGGAAGTCCGACATCCTCTGATCTGCTCCACCATCTGCCTATCGCCAGAGGATTGTGAATTGTGACTCATGGTGAGGTTCAAGGCTTCAGGCTCATGTGAGGGAACCAGAACTCTGGTTCATGGGGAGGGGAAGGCTGCTCCAGCTCTCCCATAGGAGGGGTTGAGGAAGGAACATCACAACCCCGGGCTCACAGGAAGGGACCACTGCTGCAACTCACCGGATAAGTGAGTTAAGTCAGTGCAGAAGAACTCTCATAACTGCGAAGGTAGAACACTACTAGATGACATTGGAAAGTAAGTTTCATAGGAGATGGACTCGAGCTCAGGGGCTGTGGCATTAGCTCCTGTGCTTTGCCAACTTCCTGTAACATTAAACTCTCATGGAGAGAAATTGGATACACTCAGGATGCAAAGTTTCTCACTGGCCTCTTGTCCTGAAAATATCAATTCGAAGTGGATGCTTCATCTCCACTGACCCTTGGGCTCTATTGAAGGAAGCCAGTTTAACAGAAGACAGCAGAGACTCAGTCGAACAAAAGATTCCAAGCATGGACAAAGTTTGCCTTAGCCAAACAGCCTGATACTTCTGCAATACAGGAGTTGGGAGTTTATGCATCCTGAGTGCTTATAAAGGTGGTGGTGATGCTTACTGCACCCTGATTTATTGCTTTGCCTCAAATGGATCCTTAAGGGAGACCCTGAAGCTGATATGAAGGATTTGAAGGCCAAAAGCATAAGCTTAGAGGGAGAGTTAATCAGACCGGGGGCAAAGGGATCAGATATCGCCTCCTTTCTGAAGGTGCCTAGCATCTGCTGAACCTTGTACTGCCAAAGCCTTTTGAAGACCCAAGAAAAGCCTGGTGGCTGTATCTGCTGCCTCCTCCCAAATCAGGAGCCAGGGCTTCCCGGCCTCACCCATCAGTTACTCTTCATTTGAGTTCCTTTCAGGGACTGTCTGCACTGTCCTGACCTCTGCCACAGCTGCCCATAGCAGTTTTGCACCTTAGTGTGACAACCAAAATGTCTCCAGATGTTGGCAAATGTCCCTCAGGGGGTGGTGAATTGTGCCCTGACTTAGCATCACTAGCCTAGGATGATGATTTTCAGACCTGTGAGTGTACTGTGACTCCTGGAAAGCTTGTTTAGACAGTGATTCAGAAAGCTTAGGCTAGGATTTGACAGTGAAATTGAAAGGATACAGAAGCAAATCAGCATGGTCAAGATTTGAATTTAGTGAAGCAATTCTTTGTTAGAGAAATGACCACAAATCCATATGATTTATGTATTTGTTTTGAAGAAACACCCAATATAACCTCATTTACACCACTCTTGTATATAAATACAAAGAAGGGCTAGATGTGGAGCTTAGTTGATAAAGCACATGTCTAATATGTGTGAAGCCCTGGGTTTGATCCCATAAACTTGGCATGATGGTGTACACCTGTAATCCCAGCACTCATGAGGTAGAGGAGAAAAAAACCAAAGAGGATCTATGGCTCTGTTATAATGATAAAGCAAGCAACAGCTTCCAGAAAGGAAGCTGGCACATGTCATAATTCCCTGTATGTATGAGGTTTATTAGAAAAGAGTCTCAAGGCTTTGATTAGCACCCACAGTCGGAGAATATCCAATACTTAATGGAGATCTAAACACAATGGGATCTTAAAGAGAAAGGAGAGGTTTGTTCAAAGAACTCTAGGGATGATGGTGCACACCTTTAATCCCAGCATTTGGGAGGCAGAGACAGGTAGATCTCTCTGACCTCAAGGCCAGCCTGATCTGCATATCAAGACCCTGTCTCAAAAATCAGTGAGAATGCCCTTCTGGCCACATATGCCCCTGTCATCTCTGTATCACAGATCACTGATGCCTGCCTTGAGTGAGCCAACCAGAGAGTAAAGTATAACACTCACCATGATAAATATACGACTTGCTGCCTACTATGCTGTGGTAATGTGGCTTCCAAAGATGTCAACACTGCCATTGTCACCATCAAGACCAGGTGCAGCATCCAGTTTGTAGACTGGTGCCCCACTGGCTTCAAGGCTGGCATTAATTGGCAGCCTCCCACTGTGGCACCTGGTGGAGACCTGGTCAAAGTACAGGACGCTATGTGCATTCTGAGCATCATCACAGCCTTTGCTCAGGCCTTGCTCCATGTGGACCACAGGTTTGACCTGATGTGTGCCAGTCCTATCTTTGTGCATGGGTATGTGGGCGAGAGCATGGAGGAGGAGGAATTCTGAGACCCATGAGGACATGGCTGCCCTAGAGAAGGATTCTGAGGAGGGTGATTCTGTCGAAGGAGAGGGTGAAGAAGGAGAGGCATTCCCATCCATTTCTTCCGTCCCTGTAGCATGTCAAACTCTTAGAACATCAGCTTCAACATTAGCTGACTGTCATCAGTGTTTGCCTGTTAGACTATCTTCACTCTGGTTATATTATCTCACACTCTGACGTGTTATCACATCTGTCTTTTCCCTGTGGAACATGTGTTTACCCTGATGTCTCAGAGTAAAATCTTTAAGAAAAAAGAAAATAAGAATGAGAAACGGAGACAGCCAATATGAGAGACGGGAGAGATGGGAGAGAGGAGCTTCTTCAGAGGGCAGCGTTGAGAACAGTCTCCCAGCAACCCTGCCCCAGGAGTCTTGGACCAATCTGCAAAGAAAGAAAAGATCTGAAATTTTATAGCCCTTTAGGTGTGTTAGAAAGTCTCATATCACATGATTTGGTTCAACATCGCACATATGACAGAGAACATAGAGAGCCAGGTACAGGTTAGGACCGTACATTGGGGGTTCCTGTTAGGTCACAACACACACAGCTTCTTAACTCTCAGTTCCACAAAGAGGTACAGAGGGGTGTGACCTGATTCTTTCAATCAGGGATTGGGCCTAAAGGTGCAGGCTAGTGTCTAACATGATCCTATTTGTTTGTTTTTGAGACAGAGTCTCACTATACAGCCCAGGCTGGACTCAATCTCTTGTTATGCCTCAGCTTTCGAAATGCTGGGAAAATGTGGCTAAGTGAAACCTTCCTGCAAGTTGTTGGTCAGAGTAGTCCAAGAGACTCCAGAATAAAATAAGCTGTCATCATAGCCCTTGGTTGCTAACCAGAACTTACAGGTAAAATCCTATTGCTGAAGACACAATAATTTGGAGCAATTGAGCAGTAACTGACCTGGAAGCCGCCTCCTCGAGGGCTAGCTCTTACAGTTATTAGTAGGTACTATGCAAGCTGCCAAGAGAGACAAACGATCAGTGGTCCTATCCAGCTGTAAAGCCTGTGAACCACAACAATGACCAGCCCAGCAACATATCTCTGTTGGTATAATAATGGCATTTTTATCTTGGAAGTAATCAATGACTGTCTAATTGGAGTTAATGAGTGCTCAATAGGGAATCTATGCACAGAGCTATAAACATAGCCAAGTGTACATGGTTGGAGAGGTCATAGACCCTAGAGAAGAACCTACTACTGCCTCTTTCCTAGACCAACATAATTTCTTACTATATTCTAAATACCTATCCTTATAATCACAGACAAGTATAGTTCTCACCACTCATCAAAGAAGCTTTTTGCAACAGGTGGAGACTGTTACAAAGTTCCACAGCTGATCGGATTGCAGACAGTAAGCAACAATGTGATGCTAGTCCCTATTGATACATATACAATACAACCCCTACACCTAAGGCTTAGGGAACATCACAAAAGAGGAAGGCAGAAGATTACAGAACCAGAGGAATGGGACACCTGCTGATAGATAATACATTCTAGGTGTCATAGGGAAGCTCTGCCTCAAGCGTTATATAGAGGGCACTTGGCTTTATCTGCCTAGAATTCTTCATACCTTTTCTTGAAAATTATTTTTTCCATAAAGATTATCTTGCCCTTCCTTTCTGGTCATAGTTGATGACTGGTCTAATTTGGGCGCCATTCCAACTTAAGCTAATCATGTCTGCCCACCAACCTCAGCCATCAATGTCATCTTTGTGTGTTTTGGCTGCAGTGAACATCAGAAATGTATTTCTCTGTGCTTGAGGCTGAAGAGTCCAGGAGCACAGCACCAGGGAGGTCCTCATCCAAGACACGGCGCAACTTCTGCCTCCAGACGCCATCACCTTGAGAGTTAGCACGTCTTTCTTATTTATTGAGACAGGATCTTATGTAGCCCATGTTAGCCTAGAATTCACCATTTAACCATGGATGACTCTGAACTCCTGACTCTCTTGTCTCTATCTCTGGAGTGCTGGGATTAAGGTACGTGCCACCATGCTTGATAACTTGTCTTTTTCTCTTCGGTGGACACAAGTATCATCTACAGCCATGATCACATGAGCTGAGCCAAACCTTCTGGTTCTTTTTGGAGTATTTGAACTGAAATATAAGAAACAGGGAACAGGGGACATGAGCCCCAGTAGTGCTGCGGCTTGTCTCCTGTTGGTGTGCAGAGTTGGTTTGCAGAGAAAACCAGGCAGGAATATTAGTGAACGTCGTGTGCTATGTTCTCCGTTGTTTCATTCTCTGTCCTCGTACTCTTTTAAAAAATATTTTGCTTCTTTTATGCATATGAGTATATTGCCTGGATTATGTAAGTGCATCTCTGTCATGTAATGCTTACGGAGGTCAGAAGAGGGCATCGAATCCCCTGGAATTGTAGTTATGGATGGCTGTTAGCTGCTATGTGGGTGCTGGGACTTGAACCCAGGTCCTCTGTAGGAGCAGCCACTGGTCTTAACCACTGAGCCACCTCTCTAGCCCCCCTTCCTTGTGTTCTTTTTGAGATTCACAAATCTTCCAGTCTGGTTCCTATTGAGTTCCAGTCAAGTTTGGAATTTGTTGGTTCTGTTTCCCTCCCTGAAGCACAGTAAGGAAATGAAAATCCTTGACCTGGCCATCGGTGTGGGCAGGTTAGACAGAAGCCATGAGATTCTTTCACATCCATTCTTCCTGTTTACTCTGGCCTAGGCCACATTTCTATCCTCCAGGTTCTCTCAGGTGACTGTTCTATGCCCTTTCCAGTCTAGTCATGTGTCTTGGTGACACAGATCTTCCTTCTGAGCTCCACGTTAAGGGTATCCTGTGAATGATTCACACTGAGTTACTATGTTAGCTCCCTTTGACATCAGTATAACAGAATACCTGGCAGAAACAACCTAAGAGGAATTTATTCTTGCTCAGTTTGAAAGGGTCCGCCCTTGAAGGCAGAGGAGGCAGTGTGTGTGATGACAGGAGCATGTGGCCAGGACTTCTCCCCTCTTGGTAGGTCAGGAAGCAGAGAGTCAAGCGGAAGTGAAGCTAACTTCTAGCCCCTAAGCCCTAACCCTACAGCCAGTCCTATGTCTGCCATTGAGGTCCTATGTCCAGAAGGTTCCCAACCTCCCCAAGCCATGCTGCTAGCCAGGGCCCAATGTTTCAACACATGAGCCTGTGGGAGACATTTCACATCCACACCATAACAGGTATCAACAGGTATTCCAAAATAAGCATGCTTGTAATGGATTTTCCTAATTTTAGTGATGACATAAATGTCACCTTCAGTGTGGCAAGAGCAAGTCCATGGGAGTCCCTGGAAGTCACTTGGTAGAAGAAAAGAACCAATACTGAAAGTTGTCCTCTGACTCCACACCTGCACTGTGGTGTCCCACATATACATATGACTGATCGATCAATAGATAGATAGATAGATATCAGAAAAAAGTTATTTTCCTTCTGAATATTTTGCCTGGGTGTATGTGCACATGTGTGTATATATATCATAAAACTCTCATAATTCTGAAAATTTGGCTAAAACTCTCTTCCAAAATACTTAATCATTTTATGTTTCTTTTTTTAAAGATAGATCACTATATAGCACAGGCTGGTATCAAACGTCTACCACCTCAGCCTCCAAGCGCTGGGAATACAGCTGTGTGTGGCTCCACCTAGTATATTTAAAGATTCTCAGTGTGAGAGGAAGGGTCTACTTTGCTTTAGGGTAACTTTCTATCCTTACCTCTGAATGACAAATCTGGAACCTCTCTCAATAAGGAAGATTAGGAAAAAGAGCTAATCTGAACTCAAGATGTGCCTGTAGTGGGGATATGTCTCCAAATACATAGCATCACAGAACTTATGTCCTTGATTTTGTAATGAGATTAGAAGTCAACTACTACAAGACAGTCACTTGGTAGCTGAGGTGCTTAGTACAGTCAGCTGAATTTTGTTATCTTTTGCCCTGACCCAGGGATACTCACACTGGAGAGTCACGGGCATTACCCAGATCTGTAAGGTGACCTGCCAAGGTGGAGGGGGATTAGAACACGTTTCCCAAAACGAGAGTCGTTGCCTTTTGTTGCTGATGTTTTGTACTGTTTTCCTTGAAGCAACTCTTACCTTTGGAACGAGTAACAGTCTGGATCATTGGAGACATCACTGTGACTGAAGTCTCCCAGATCCTCAGTTTTTGACCTTCCATAATGTATGTGTAGGGTGGGGTAGGTTTCCAATTCTAGCTTATCACAAAACAGACTGGAAGGTTTATAGAGCCATGCTAAGTCAGAGGGACACACACACACACACACACACACATACATACATACATGTGTACACACACACCATACAAATAGTGGCCTACAAGTGAGCACAGAGGTACAAGAAACAGTAAACCGACCAAAAAGAGGAAGAAGTTGTTTTGGTTTCATAGGATTTGATTATCAGAGCTTATTGCACATAATATGCCTTTTAATTTCTTTAATGAAATGGTCATTTGCAAGCAAATCTGTCTGCATTGGTTGTAAGAAGAGCAGAAATTAGTTCAAAATAGATTTTTGTGGAGAATAAAAGTTTCAAGCTGGAAGTAGTAAGTCTGCCTTGTTTTATAGTCCCAAGGACTGAACCCAGGGCCTTGCACATGATAGGCACTCTACCACTGAGCTATGCCTCCAGCCTTTGTAGCATATATAGCCCAAATTCAATAAACAAATACAGTCATTACATGAGCCTTCAGATTTTCAAGACAAATCAGGCACAGGATCATAGCTGGAGAGACTGAAAGGATAAGAAAGAGTTCCCAAAGCTCTAATAAAACAAAATGTAACTCGTGCTCTAGAACTCACAGTGCTGCTGAACTCAGGAGGTTAAACTAGAAATAAAGCTTATATAGATAGTGGATATTTTGAATTGTCTCATACTATACCTTAGGCCCAGTGGAGCAGGACACACCTATAATCCTGGTACTTAGGAGGTTAGGGCAGAAGGATTGAGAATTCAAGGCCAGCCTAAGCTATATAGTGGGAACCTGTCTCAAAAAGCCAAGAGCTGAGGGTGAGGCTCAGCAGTAGAGCCCGCCTGCATAGCGTGTGAAAGGTCTAGAGTTTGATCCCCAGCTCTGAAAAACATAATTTATATTTAATTTTCCTAGCTGTTTATATATGGTCAGTATTTGGGTTCGGATGGCTCAGTGATCTGCACATTTACCAGGGGATTTCCTTATAGTCATCACAGGACTCCTGATCTCATCAGACAATACACCATAGTGCTGTGGGAAGAACTGGGCATTTACAAAGTCAAATGTTTCCTTCCCTAAGAAATCTGTAGCCAATAGGACCTTCCCTAGGAACCTGCATCTCTTCACATAGCCCTTTCTCACTGGGCGTGTCTGCTGTCCGAGCTGAAACCAGAAGCCATAGGCTTCTTTCCTCCCCATAATCCTTCATTTTGCCAGAAACTCATAGTGCACCAGACCATCGTGTGATCTTTCCACCTTGGAATGTCCTAATTCCCTTTCTTGTATCTGTGGCTCCTTTAGCTGGTAGGAAACTAAGTCCTGTAGAGTTAATGGGCCATGACCCCACAATAGCAGTTGGGACACAGGTCTAGATAAGAGACACAAGGCTAGCGAGGCGCTTCAGGCTCTTGTTTACCAAAAGGATCCTTTATCTAGAGATAGAGTTGACAAACTATTCCTTTGTGGTTTAATTAATAACCAGTGGTCACTTTGGATATGTACTTCTGAAAGACCTTGGCAGTCTGTGGTCATACCACCCTTCTGATAGACTTTGGTAATGTATGGTCACACTACCCCGAAGACATTCCATCCCTTCTGAAGACCTTGATGGTGGTGAAAACAAAGAAACAAAAGGATAAAGATGGTTTTCTTGGGCAACCAGTTGGTGAATTTCCAGAGTCAGCAGGATAGGATAAGGGCAGATGGCTGAGCTGGACTAGAGAAAGCACAACGGGAGGGAGGCACAGGTGTTTGTACTGAAACCCAATATTCAAAAGGGAAATGAAGCACAGTTCAGACACGGTATCCATGAGCACAGGGGGAGGAAAATGGCCAGACTTTTGCTTCTTAAAGTCTGGGAATGTGTATGGGTGACCGACATACTCACAGGCCTGTTCTTAGTGTTCGGAATGGAAACGTTGTGGATGGTATGTTTTAGACCATGCTTTTCCAAACCACGATCTATGGAACACATACACACACGCGCGCACACACACACACACACACACGTACACATATACAAAGAGAGAGAAAAAAGAAGAAGAAAAGAAAAAGAAAAAGATGAGGGACTGGAGAGATGACTCAGAGGTTAAGAGTACTGATTATTCTTACAGAAGACCTGGGTTTGAATTCTAGCACCCAAATGGTGGCTAACAACCGTTCTTAACTCTAGTTCCAGGGGAGCCAATGCCTTCTGTCCTCCGAGGCATTACAACGCAGGTGGACTTACATACATGCAGGCAATACACACAGACACATAAAAAATAAAAATGTGAACTACTAAAAACAAGGGCAGTGGTTCTGTGTTCAAATGCATCCAAGAGACTGTGTCATTACTCTGCAATTTACCAGAAGAAAGGCTCTGACAGTGCCTCATGTCTCAGCATCTCCCACCATGTTGGGCTGTGTCTCCTCAAATAGCAAGCCCAAACAAACCTCGCCTCCTGTAAATTCCTCTTGTCAGCTCTTCGGTCACAGGAATGAGAGCAGTAACTAATACAACCCAGGAGAATGACACACCAAGCCATGAAAACCACTGAGAGGAGAGAGTGACTTCTTAGCTTATGGCACAGACAGGAAAAAAGAAAAAGGAGATTTCCCACATAGTGTTCTTCTGAAAGTCCCAGATCAAAACCAGAGCAACTTTCTAATGTGAAACAAATCCGAACATAGTTTTACACAAGGAGGACGGTGGGGATAGAGAGAGGATGGAGAGCTGAAACCGGCAAAGGACAGAAGGCTGTAAAGAGCTGAGAAGAGAAGGTCCAGGCCTGGTCACTGGGAGAGCTCCAGAGAGCCATTAAGCCTCTAGGGCCAAAGGTCTTGGCCACTGGCCACTGTCAAGGGTTGAGGAATCTCAACTTTCCAGGTCCAGACAAGTTTTGCAGCACTTGTAGAGCCAAAAGTCCTGTTCCTGAGGCCTGTATGAGAGCTGTAACGCTAGAGGGCGCCACGTGCCGCTGAACCTCTTGCCTGATGCCAGCGGCTCTGTGTATTCAGAAGTCAACAGACAGAAAAGCTGCCAAAGACCAGCACAGGAAGATGTTCTTGCTTGCCCACAGTTTCTACCTGGGTAGAGCAAAGGGAACCCAGCCAGCTGATTGGAGGAACAGGATCCCTCCACTGAAAACTCTCCATCTCCCAATCACAGGCGTTGAAGAGGGCTCTATAGAGTTTCCTTTATCTGCAGCGTTTCACATAAATACAAAATCTGCCACTTCATCAACTTCCTTTCCTGAGATGTCCCTTGACAGCAGCCATGAGATACTGTGGCCCGGTGTGGTCTGCCCTCTCTTCGTGGTGTAAAGTTGTCCTCTTCATATCATTAAATAATTAACTACAATCCTGAAATTTTTTCTACTTTGCTTTTGTCTTGAGCATTCATCCTTTAAGTTATTTACATGTATTTTTGAAAGGGGTATCTTTCCCCATTCTGTTTCTTGGTGATTTTAAGAAACCTATTGAATGTCTTGTGTTTTAGTTTGTATTTAACCAACTTCATAAACTCTCTAGTTATTTCTAAAGTGATTAAGTAAGCCCAGTAAGATGTTCTAATGTCTAATTTTTCAGGAAGTTACATAAGAAGGGAGAGAAAGAATTGTTTGAGTTCCAGATAAGTCAGACAGTGTCCGGTTGTCTCTACCCAAGACAACCATTTGGTCGGTCTCTGGCTTTGGAAAAAAAATAAGAGCATTCAGTGGGTTTTGTACAGAAAAAGGCCTTATCCAAGAGGCAATTTGTATCCTAATATTCTGATTAGGTAGGGAACTCAGTGGTAGAGCTCACACTTAGCAAGGCCATGTGCACAACCCTAGCACTCTGGCATCATAAATATGAAAATTGTGATGTCTTTCCATAGTTTACTAGTGTTAAAGACCAGAAGGAAGGCCACACCAAAAGCTTTTCTATATTTAGTTACAGCATAATACCATATCTGCTTAAGTAACTCTGGTCTTGATGAAAGGTTTATAGACTGGATAGTCCACAGATTGGATCCAGGGAAAATGCAATTCTTTTTTTCATAGGCTTTTCTTAGAGCTTATGGTTAACATTGCCAGAATGGAAGCGGCCAAGGTCATTTAATCAGGATTTCATAGATGATCACACCATGTTTCCTTGCTAGGCCACAAGCATTGGGAGAATGTCCACTCATAAGCATGTGATGCTGGCACTTCTCTCCCACCAGAAGTTGAGCCAAGGATTCTTTAAGAAACAACTTCCCAAAACAGTGAAGCAAAGGAACCCAAGGCATGATTACAGACTGGCTAGTTCAAGAGGGACAGGAGATTCTAAAGAGCAAGTAGTCTGGCAAAGAAAAGGAGGAAGTAGCTCAGGATTTGTTAAGCAGGGGGCTGTCTGATAATATCAGTTCCGTGAAGATAGGTACAGAAGGCACACACACAAAAGAAATGATAGTGTGAACTTATGTGAGTTATCAGGAAGCAACACTGGTCCTAAATGCACTAAGCTATATGGAAATTCAAGGAAAAACAAAAATCACTTCTGTACAGACAAAAACACATAAAGTTAAGAAAACAAAAAGAAATAACAAAAAACTGACAAAAATGACTCCAAAATAGTCACTCTCTGAAAAAGCAGAACAAAATTGAGAGAATCATACTTCCTGATTTCAAGACTTATTGTAAAGCTTAAGTAATCTCGCCAGTATGATACTTCAAAGGACTCTGTCAAGGAAGGGAAAAGACAACCCACAAAACTGAAGAAAAACATCCCCAGATCATATATCTGATATGGATTTTATACCTAAAATATATAAAGAATCTTTACATCTAAAAAATAATACAATAGTAAATGGAAAGCCATGCATGGCATCACATACCTATAACAACAGAACTTGGGAGGTGGAGGCAGGAGTTCAAGGCCAGCCTGAGACCGTGTGTCAAGAAAACAAGCAAACAAAAGAGAAGAAAAAATTGACAAAGATTTGAATAGACACATCTGCAAAGTATAAATGTAAGTGCCAACACATGATAAGATGTTTGACAACGTTAGTCATCAGGGAAATACAGTGAAAGCCACAGTGAGATAGTAGTTCACGTCTACCAGAAAACAGTCTGCAGGCTCTCAAGCATTGAATACAGTATGAACTAGCAATTTATCTCATATATATCTATATATGTATATATATCTATATATCTATATATATATGTATCTATATATGTATATATATCTATATATGTATATATATCTATATATGTATCTATAGATGTATATATATGTATATATAGATATCTATATATATGTATATATATATATAGAGAGAGAGAGAAATGAAAATGAACACCTACATCCACATAAAGACTTGGACATGAGTGTTTATACTAGCATTAATTATTAATCACAATAGCTTGAAGCTGGAAACAATCCAAATGCCCATTCTCTAATTAAAGGATAAGCAAAAGCAATATATCCATTCATTGAACTATTATCCATTAAAATATATAGTACAGGGTGCTGGAGAGATGGCTCAGCACTTAAGAACACTGACTGCTTTTGTAGAGGACCCAGATTCAAATTCCAGCACCCACATGGTAGTTAACAACCATTCATAACTCCAGTTCTAGAGAATCTGATGTCTTCTGACCTCTGCAGGCATTGCATGACACAAGTGCACTCATATGCATGCAGGCAATACACTCATACACATAAAATAAAAATAATAAAAATAAAAGTATTTTTAATTAAATATGTAGCATACACACATATCAACATAGGTATACCTTGAAAACATTATGCTAAGTGAAAAAGCTGGTTATAAAAAAAATCTAATTCCATTCATATAAGAGCCCATGATTGAGAGAACTATAGAGATAGAAGTCCAGTGGTTACTTAGGACCAGATGGGAGGATCGCAAGTGGAGGAAGAAGGAGAGGAGTAGGGATAGGGGACAGAGTTATTTTCCTAAAGTAATAAACACGTTCTAAACTCACTGTTGTGGTGGTTACACATGTCAATGAATATGCTAAAAACTAGCTGCAGTATGTGTTCCAGTTGTGCCTTCCTTTCTATTTTCATTCTTACCTTGTCTTTCCAGTGTGGTTAGTAGCCCAGTGTGATACTATGGGGGTCCTTATTTTCAACAGCAAATCGCTCCACACAGTCAAGTCTTCCTTTATGTAGAATTGAATAGACTTTCACGTTTATGGTAACTAACACTATTTGTTGCTTAGAAATCACTGAATTACTACTGGAAATTATTAATTTTCTGTTAAAGTATCAAAATCAATGCATTGCCAAGGTCATGGTAAACTTTCCATTGTTAAGTCTGGGTTCTTATTAAACTTGCCAACCATGTGCTGTTTCCATTGCACATATATGTGCATGAGTCATGCTGGAATTCCCACATCTTAGAGAAGAGCACTTTATTACTGGTATTAAACTGGTTGTGTTTTAAATTCCTGTGTTTCTTGCTTTAAAGTGATTATTAGTTTGGCCATTCAGTTAGATTTACATGACCTGGTTAGCCCTTTGACTTGGACTGCAAAGATGTATGCTTACTTTAGCAATATTGTAGATCTGTAATGTTTCAATTTAAGACATGTATGATGTAAGCTGAAACACATATCTTCCCACAATTTACTTACACTGTGTTACCTCGTTGGTAACACATGATATTTGGAGCTGCTATTTAAAGCAGCTTGCTCTCTGTCTCAGAGTGGGAGTAACGGTGTGGCTGTGTTAATAGTTAACATGCAGTCTCACTCTGTGTTAGGTCCAGGACTAGGTTGAGATGAATGAACTGCCAAAACTGTACAACTTAACAAGATGCTCACACTAGAGCTGACCCTGAATGTGAATGACTTCTTGGATTTTAAAGCCCAAGTGGTTCTCTTGTCTTATCTTCATTTGATCCTGTAGTTACTTATAAAATTCTGTTTATAACATTATATAGAAAATAAATGATTTATGAATGTTGATAGAATATATTAGTTTCAAAATCTACTTCTATAATTTTTTGTTATTCAGGAATTTGGCTAGAGAGATGAGTTGATGATAAAGAATAAGTACTTCTCTTGCAGAGGACCTCAGTTTGGTTTCCAACACCCACACTGAGCAGTCCTGAACTCGTGTACATAGACAGATATGCCCACAGTTTAAAAATAACAAAAATAAATCTTTATAAATGATTTGGGAGTAAAGAGGGAAGGCAGACCCAATCTAACCACACTGGTCCTTAACGACAGAGGACTTTCTTAGCTAGTCTCAAAGTAACAAATGGTCAGGGAAGGAAGTTCAGGGAAATGGACTATTGCTGGTTCTGAAGATGTAGGAAGCTGACCATGAACCAAAGATTCTGGCAACCTCTAGAAGTCAGAAAACTGAAGGGAACAGAGACCTTCCAGTTGGGCATGCAACCATTATCAGCACATAGGCGCTGGCCTAGTGAGACCAGGTCAGACTCTGAGCTGTGGAACTGTGAGACACTGTCTTTGTGTTGTTTTGAGTAGCCCATTACAACAACCATATGAAACGAACACAGACCCAATATAAGGAATAGTTTCAGTATATTTTCTCAGATTCTGTATTTTAGCTTCTCTGGCTGAGGTGTGAAGATCTGGCATTATGGTTTGGAAGTGTAAGTAACCACTTCTGAATCCCCATGAGTAAGACAGGTTGACTTCAGGTGGGCCTGAAGAACCTTGGGCTGCACAGGGTCAGCAGGGATGCTGTAGTTGTTACGAATCAAGCTGCTAACTGGGTGTTGTCTAAATTTAAGGTCATGTGTAGACATGTCGTGTTCTGGATAGAGCTAGAATTTGTCCATTTGCTGAGACCCAGATAAGGTAGAAACTACAGAGGCTGGGGATTTCTAAAGAAGCAGGACGTTGTCTAAGGAACAGGCATGTGCTGAGAGCTGACTGCTGCTCTAGTCCCTGCCATTTTGGCTTATCAAGTTCCTGGCCCAGAGGGTGAGACTCCAAGACCTCAGTCTGAGTGACAGAAGCTTTCAAAGGAATTTAGAAAGGCATTTTCAAGAATGAAAGAAAAGGGTTGGAGAGATGGCTCAGTGGTTAAGAGCACTGACTGCTCTTTCAGAGAACCCAGGTTCAATTCCCAGCACCCACATGGTGGCTAACAACTGCCTATAACCCAAATTCCAGGGAATTTGATGTCCTCTTCTGACTCTATGGGCATTGCACAACATGGATGCAGGCAATACTTTGTACACATAATCAAAAACAACAAAATATATTTTTATAAAAGAACTGAAGAGGGCCAGACGGTAGTGCATACCTTTAGTCCCAGAATTTGGGAGGCAGAGGCAGGCAGATCTCTGAGAGTTCAAGGTCAACCTGGTCTACATAGCAAGTTCCAGGCCAGTTAGCGATACAGGGAGACCCTACCTCAAAAAGACCAGAAAAAAATGTTTTTTAAAGAACTGGAGAAAAAATTGAAGGTGCCATCATGTGTCAAGCTGATTAATTTTTTAGAATTCAAACAAATACTTCCTAATGAAATGTCATGTCCAAGCCAAGGAGAAAGTTTCAAAAGATCCGAAAGACAGAACATAGAATGTTACTTAGAAAAGAGGAAAATCTTATTGGTGACTTGATGCTAAAAGTGATCAAAGTGAAATTCCAGTGGAAATTACTTTAAGTTCAGACTCATTTATAATTCAAGAATGAAAATGAAAGAAACCCACAAACACTTTGCACTGCTTTCGGAGCATTTATTAAGCAAGTACTCAAAGATGCACTTCAACTTTATAAAATATTAATCCAAGGAAAAGATAAATGGAGTGTAAGAAAAATAACAAGCAGATAAATAATGTAGATTCATAATTACACCTAAGTAGTTATTGATGGCACTGCTTTGAGGCTTATGGTAATAATGAAGAATGTCCCTGGGAGTGAGACACAGACTGGATGGATAGGGTGAACCTTCCCTTCTTATACATACGAGAGAAAAGATCCCTTTCTTCCAATTCTTTTAAAGATTTCTTTATTGAGGGCTGGAGAGACAGCTCAGCAGTTAAGAACATGGGCTACTCTTGCAGAGGACCCAGTTCAGTTCTCAGCACCCACATGGCAGCTAACAACCATCTGTAACTCCAGCACCCTCTCCTCGTCTCCTTGGGTATTGCACACACATGGTACACCTACGTACATGCAGGCAAAACATACATGTAAAACAAACTAAAATTTAAAAATGTTTATTTATTGTGTGTATATGTCTTAGTGTACACACACACGCACACACACACGTAAGTTAGTACACTTGAGCACATGCACAAAGGCAGAGACTATCCGGGGACTTCCTCTATCACTTTCTGCCTCTTCTTTTGATGTGAGGTTTCTCCTTGAACTTGGAGCTTTTGTAAGCTGGAAGCCAGCAGGCCCAAGTAATCTTCCCTTTCTGCCCCCTTGAAGGTTGGGTGACATGCACAGGATGCTCAGTTAGTTCTGCGGGGAATCTGAACTCCAGACTTTAGGATTACCCAGCAAACACTCCTAACAACTGTGCCATCTCTCTAGCCCCTCTTTTCTAATTCTCATAACTTTTTATTTTGCTTAGTTATCTGGTCTAATATCTTCTATATTTTGAATATAAAAACAATAATAGTTACCTATTGCCTTCTGAGATTTCACCTTTAAGAATAATGTGTATTTGGGTTGGAGAGATGGCTCAACAGTTAAGAGCACTGGCTGCTCTTACAGAGGACCTAGATTCAGTTCCCAGCATCCACATGATGGCTAACAACTGTCCATAACTCCAGTTCCAGGGGAATCCAGTGATCTCTTCTGACCTTTGTGGGCATGCATGACATGGATGTACTTACATACACACAGGCAATACACTCATACACATAAAAAATTTAAAAAACAATCAAAAAATTTTTAAAAATATTGTTTTTATTTTATGTGTATGAGTATATTGTCTGCATGTATGTATGTAAATGCACCTGTGTCATGCAGTGCCCACAGAAGTCAGAAGATGGTGTTGAATCCCCTGGAACTGGAGTTACCAAACAATTGTTAGCTGCTGTATGGGTTCAGGAAATCAAACCTGGGTCCTCTGCAAAAGCAGTCTGTGTTCTTAGCTGCTGAGCCATCCCTGTAGCCCCATAAATATTTTTTTTAAAGAATGTATTCATAGTAGTTTTTAGTAGGTGGTTATAACTGACTTTTGTGTGACTTTCTTCATTAATTCTCTTATTCTTTTGTTTCTTTAGAACAAAAAAGACTCGTAGACTTTCGAATTGCTGGTTCTCCCTGGTATCAGTAGAGGAGTGTGGTTTTTGGTACATCAAGGGATGCCCCCAATGTAGTTTGCTTTCAGTTGTTGGGACCAAACACTCTGACCCATACCAACTTGGGGAGGAGAGGATTTATTTGGCTTACATCTCCTGGGTCACAGTTCATCACTGAGGGAGCCCAAGGTAGGAACTCAGGGCAGGAACCTGGGGGCAGGAGCTGAAGCACAGGACATGGAGGAACGCTGCTGACTAACTTGCTCCCCTGGTCCATGCTCAGCCTGCTTTCTTATACAGTACACAACAACCTGCCCAGGGGTGGCACCACCCACAGTGGGCTAGACCATCCCACAACACTAAACAATTTAGAAAATACCCCACAATCATGGCCACAGGCCAGTTCAACAGAGGAAATTCCCCAATTGAGGGTCCCTCAACCCAGGTGTGTCAAGTTGACAACTAAAGCATCCAGCGCACCCCTCACCTTAGAGAAAGCTTTGCTAGCACTTCCCAATGCTCATAGAAGCCGGGTTCCCTTTGTGGTTCTCCCTCGAGCATCACTGAGCCCTGCTTGTGGCTTTCGAAACCTTCCTACATAGTTTGCGGTTTAAAGTTTCAATTTCTTTTTGTTTCATCAAAATTATATTTTCTGTTTCTCCTCCTGTGGCTTTGATATTATCCATGAAAGAGAATGGCTAACTTTTTATTGATACCTTCTGTTGATCTTAGTACTAATTTGCAAGTTTAGTAAGAACAAACCCAAAATGTCCAAGAACAGCTTGAACTTAAAGGATGATATTGCTACTAGAAAATAGCTAAGGAAAGCAGCCACTTAGAAACTTACTCATGGAACTTAGAATGGAAAAGAAATAGAAATAGAAACCAACACTACCAGTAAATGTTGGAAACATTGACTGCTCAAATGGATAAAGATATTAGATTGGTTGCTATATCTGATTTCCAGATATGTCAGAATAGATGTGTAAATGAAAACCAGTAAAGCTATTCATAGACAATATGAACAAATATCATTGTGGCAGATTTCCAGATAGGCAGAGAACAGTGTCTCTTAAAGATTTAAAATACACAGTGTGCTCCGTTAGGCCACCTCACTCAAAACCTCGTTTTCCCTTCCTGTGGTCCCCTTTCTAGTTTCATGACACTTACCCACACTCACATGTGTACATATCTCTATAAATCAGAAGCTGGGATGTGTGTATGAGAGAGATCATGTGGTACTTACTGTCTGAGTCACTTAACATATCACATTCATTTTCCTGCAAATCCCATTTTCCTTCCTGGCTAAACAAAATTCCATTGTGTGTATGCATCACATTCTCATTAGTCATTCGTCTGCTGGTGGACATTTAGGCTGGTTCCATCTCCCTGCTATTGTGAATAAAGCAACAACAAACATGGATGTATGAGTAAGTCTGTGGTAAGATGCAGAGTCCTTTAGGTGTTTGTCCAGCAGTGGAGTAGCCACCTCATGGCGTATAGTTTTGTGGATTTCTCTAGCTCAACCTCCCATTTGCCCTTCAGGGATTTTACCATCATCCCCATTTCTTCTTTTGTCTGACCCTACCCCACTGAGTCTAAATAGGTCTGGATTGAATGAATGAATGAGATACAGAGTGTAGAAAGAGGTAGAGTCATGTGCCACTTATCAACAAAGGATATGTTTTAGGAAATGTGTTATTAATCATCTTTGTCATTGTGCAGATGCTGTAAAGCAACCTATGTAACCTAGATGATCCAGGCCAGTCACTCCACCAGGCCTCTTGATGCCATCAAGATGAGATAAACATGAGCTGTACAGGGTTGTGGCTCCCATCACATGGCCTGTGCTTTTTGTAAATAGAAGATGTGTACTCTAAAGTAACATCACTAACAATGATACAGTGAATGTGGAAGGAACTGAGTAGCAGAGCATGGCGCACTGTCTGTTGTTCATGTGCTGTACTGCCCGACAACTGGCAATGGAGGCGTATTTATACCCCATTGCCACAACACGTGAGGAATGCCTTGTGCTGAGACCCTAGGGTGACTTTTAATGTCACTATGCAATAGAAAATTTTTACCTCCATTATAACCTTATGGGGTTACTGTCACATGTGCAGAATCTCACTTGTGATCTACGCTAACCTTGGACCCTTGGAAATCCTTCTGCTTCAGCCTCCCAAGGGCTGAGAATACAGATGTGAACCACTAAGCCCAGCTATGTGTAGTCCCATTGTCGATGAAAACATTATGATACCATACATGACTGTATTTCAACCTTGGATGGGATGTTACCTCTGTGGCAGGCTGTAGAGTCTTTTGGGTATATGGCCAGGAGTGGTAAAGCCAGATCATATGGTAGAGTTTTTTAACTGAGAAGCTTATAGGACAAAAAAAGTACAGTTGCAGAGAAGAAGCTGAAGAAATTTCCATCAGCTAGCTTTTGTTAGTCTGTGATTCTGGAAGCAAGATTGTGGTCAGAGTGCAGTTGGAGAGGGAGGCTGGCAGTTTGAGAGAGGAGAACGTCTGAAGTCACTGCAGGTAGCGGAAACATGCAGACAAATAAAGCATCCTTGGTAAAGCCCAGGCAGCAGTGAGTTCAGGTGAAGCAGCAGGATATGAATGAACAGTGATTGTGTTCGGCCCGATGCAGCATCTCTGCATCAGTTCTTGGGGAGCACTGGAGATGACGGGTGCTGGAATCCATTCGCAGACTGCACATGTCTAGATGGATGTAACCGACAGGTAAAGGGGTGAAAATGTGAGAAGGTTGGGAGAAGAGAGGTTGGCACGCGAGATTGTAGAAAGCAACTGAGCCATCTTCCCTGTAAGGACTGAGAGTCAAGTGGAAGGCAGAGTGGGTATCTGCCTCGCCCTCTGCCTGATGGCGGGACAGTGGATTACAAGGGCAAAGTGTCTTTCCCTCTGCTCTCGACCTCCTGCCTGGGATAAGACGTAAATTCAGTCTTTGCTGGATATAGGGCTAGGCTGTTACCAGCTTGGAGATGGTACCAACAGGAATCTCTGAAAGCAGATATTGCCTTCCCAGAGTTTTCCTGCTTTGGTGAACCTGAACTGCAGGTTCCTTTGTCTTGTCACTGTGCTAAGGTTTATTGACCTTTGTTAAAATGCTATTTAAGGAAGAATCCCAAACCACTTTTCTGAGAAAGGCTCCTTCTTAGAAGTTACTTTTCTTACATAGGATGAATGCTTCATGCATGATTAATTGCTATTTTTTTCCTCTTGGTTAAGCTGCCAATTATTAATAGGGATCTGTCCTAACCATGAGCTCCTGAGAGGTGAAAAATTATATTTCTCTTCTTCACATGGTCAGGAAAATAAAACCAGGAAGAGATAGAAAACAAAGGAGAAATTACAATAAGTGAAGATGTAAATCAAGGCAGCAGATAGAGTTAATTTTGGAAGCTGCAGAGAGATGAAGGAATGGTTGAATTGAAGGTAGAGTTCATGGGGCAATGGGTAGAGCAGGTGAGGGGTGATTGTAACTGTTTACTTTTGTATAATATCCATAATCTAGAAATGTCAAACTGTCTTTGAACCAGAAAATTTTACTATGTGATCAGAAGCTCAAGCCAGAAGAAATGCTTCATGTCAGAGTCTGGACTAAGTGGTTATGTTACAACTTGTTAGCTGTGAGACAATGTCTGGCTCTGCAGTGGGAAAGTAACCATAGGGCTTGTATCATAGGACCCTCGTGATAAACTGAGATGATCTATCAAAAACTCTCAGCCTGGTGCCTGACATATACTGAGAAGTCAATAATATTAGCAGTAGATGTTTCATGGCTCTAATAGAAGTCCATTTAATTAAATAGTGATCTTGGGTAACACAAGAGACTCTCTTGTAGATATCCAATGATGCCAAGTAACTCTAATTTCTCTCTAGACGTAACACAAATTCTGTGGTAGCATATGGATCTTGTGGTTAATGGCTACTGAAAACATGCCCCAAAGACCCATGAGCATCATCAGCCTAGCGAGTGAAATGTCAAACTAGACATAGATTTCCATGTAGATTATAATTTTTTAATTATCATTACAAAACTAATGTCTTAAACATTTAAATATAATTTAAAAAGTAACAGAAAAAATACTTTTAAATAATATTATGCAAACATTTACTATTTCATTCAATAGTGAATGTTTCATTTAAAAACATGTGTTAGGAAACCAGAGAACTGAATAAAACTTAGTGTCTTTTAAAAGATACTCAATCTGGATATGAGAGAAATATACACTAACCTCATGTGATAAATCCAATAGAGAAAAGCCCAGAGTGAATGGGAGTTGTATGAGTTACATTTCTGTTGCTGTGATTATGGAAGAAAGAGTTTATTTGGGCTTAGGGTTCCAGGGGTGAGAGTCCATCATGGTGAAGAAGCCTGGCAGCAGGAGAGTTCATGTTCTCAACAGCAAACAGAAAGCAATGAGAGTCAACTGCAAATATGGCAAGGCTATGAACTCTTAAAGCTCTCACCGAATGACCTTCTTCCTCCATCACGGCCACACCCTCCTAAAGGTTCTGTGACCTCCTGCAAGTAAGTGACACCAACTAGGGACCAAGTGCTCAAATACTTGAGCTTTTAGGGGCATTTCTCACTTGAACCACTGCAGGAGTAAAGGGGAAAGAGATTGATGATTCTTCTTGTAAGAGTCAGAGAATCCACCCTGTCCTTCAGTAGTTTTATTTGTTTTAAGCTGGTTCAAATACCTTCGCTAGAGAACCTTCTTTGGCTAGGGTCATGTGGTGTGAATGGAGAGGACGGTTCTAAGACAAAAGAAGGTCACAGAATGTGGGAGTCAACAGAGAAGAGGAATGCAGCATGTCTCAGACGATTCTGCCTGGAAGAAAGACAGGTGAACACAGAAAGAACAGTGTGGGAGGAAGTGGGTGGATTCTCCCAGGGTGTGTTCAGTGGGTGCTTATGAGTGTATGTCTGAAGTCACCTAGTGATCGTCGCATACCTTAAATGGAGCCACCAGCCACCACATGCATTCTGATGGCTTGCCCTCTCTGCCAAAAACCTTAACAGAATCAAGCTTTCCCATGCAATTTCCAGCCTGTCAAAAGTGATGGCATAACAAGTCAAAAACAAAGTAAGAGTGCAGTCAGCCAAGTCTTGAATCTGGGATGTTCTACAAGATAAAGATTTATTCTAAGGACAATAAATGTCAGAGATTTAAGGGACATTATGAACAAAGCCAAGGAGTGAAATTTATTGTGACCCTTATTTCACACTTCAAATCTATAGATATTTTTTAGAAAACTAGAGAAATTTGAGGTCGAATTGAATATTTATATTAAAGGAATTGATTTTACTCAGGTGATGATGGCATTATGTTGGGTGAGAAATGTCCTATTTATTTCCTTTTGAGTTTTCCAAGCACAATAACATAATGGCCTAGATTTGCTTTAAAGTATTTAGTTTTTTTAAAAAGTGGAGGGAGAGAAATAAGTATCACCTATAGATGATTGTGAGGAAAGGAGACTCCCACCTGTTGAGCGGCCTGCAAGTTGTGCAGAGAGCTCCAGAGTTCCGGATTTCCATCCAGCTTTCTACCACGCTTGGGTGGACTTTCAGTGATACCACTGCCTTTGTCATCCATGCTACTGTAAGTAACCCAGCGACCTCACTGGTTCACCATGTTGGACTTTAGTGGTATCATTACTTTTATATGCCGACAGTTTGCTATCTGCGGTAAGCAGATGACTGTTCATGTATCCCCAGGAATAGTGTCCCAGAACAAGGGTACAGTCAATCATGACAGAGAACCTGTGGCAGCAGGAGCTTGAGGAAGCTCATCACATGGCATTGATAGGAAAAGAAGAGAGCAATGCTTGTGTTCAGCTCTTTTGCCTTTTTGTGATGTTGAGGGTACTACCCACAGTGGGCAGGTCGTCCCACCTCAACCTAACCATGATAATCCCCCATGGCATGCTCAGAGACCCATCTCCCAGGAAATTGTAGACTTCATCAAGTTGACGGTTGAGACTAATCATCACAGGTACCAAACATACTGCCTGCAGTTTTGACCACTGGGAAATTTCTCTTTATTGCTTTCCTGGGGATTAGAATATGCAGTGTCTAAGGGGGCAGTGTATAGTATAGTTTGAATCAGAGACCATCACATGGTGCTACCCTTTCTGTAACCATAATACATGGATGAGGGAATCAAACCTAAAATGGGAATGGCTGCATTACTGTCAGTAACGTACTCATGTTTTGCCTCCAATCACCACTACTTGGACCTTTGCTGATCAGAAGACCTGGGAACTGGGCAGGGCAAGGGATGACCTCTCATTAGGGGATATACCGGTAGATCCCCTGGTTTTGAAGATAGGATCATTACTTGATTATTCCAAATTGCTTATGTCACTTAATCAACTGGAAGAAATAAGTATAACAGTACCAGCTCTTCAACGGGATAAGGTGAACATTGAAATTTAGAGAGTTGGGAACTAAGGCCCGTCTTAGTACTTCCAGACCCAATCACAAAGGTTAATGGAAAATACCGCAGAACTATTGAGGGACATACACTTCAGAAAAGATGATTTGAGTCACTCCACCAGGTAAAGAAACAACCGAGATGGAGCTTGAAGGCAAGCCATATATGGAATGGATTGTGGAAGAAGAGATGCACAGATCTGATTTAGTCTTATGACCAATTAAGGGTGAGGATTGTAGTAACGTTATGTAGTTTCTAACCATTTCTAACTCCTCTTCTCATTATAACTGTCTATACCAGTTATGAGAGATTAGATCTGTTCTTTAAAGTAACAGAATATTCTATTGAATTGTGAGTGTGCTCTAGGACTACTGTGCGACTTTTCCTGGGGGAGACATGAGAAACATCTATTCATGTCAGATAGGCATTGACAACAGACGAAAGAACAAATTCCACCAAGTCTAGTGTGGTGAGCCAGTGTGTTTACTGGAGCTCTTCACAGGAGCATGGGGGCCTAAAGGCAGCTGCATCCCTGAAGCATGGGTGAAAACGCAGAAAGGCTGCATCCCTGGAGCTCTGCTCTGTGTGGACAGCTCTGCCGAAGTGTGCTTTCCTACAGCAGTTGCCTGCTGCTTATATAAACATGGGAAGGGACGCAAGAGTCTGTTAACTTTCTGAGCTTCCTGATCCTGAAGCTTCCTATACATTCCTGAGTCTTATGAACCTCTGTCCACTCTCCAAGGAATTTTGAGGAAACTGCACAAGTGATAATCAGTATATTATCAGTGATGAATACAATGACAGCAGGACAAGCAGCTATCTTCCAGTTTGAGGGAAAATGTCTTCACTTAATAATAATAATAATAATAAATAATAAACAATAATAACAAAGCACTGGGTTTGATACCCCTAGTACCACATAAAGTGGCTGTGGTGGTACCTACCTACAATCCTGCACTCGAGAGATGGAGGCAGGAGGATGAGAAGTTCAAGGTCGACTTCAGCTACAGAACAAGCTTGAGGCCAGCCTAGGCTAGATGAAATCCTGTCTCCAAACAGTGTAAAGGAGGTTTTGACCACTGAACCTGGCTATGTGAGATGGTAGCATATGGAGAGCCAGAAGACTGCCAGAACTTCCTGTACTTTTCCTGTAGCTTTTCTCTAAGTCTAATATTACTTCAAAATAAAACTTTTATTATCTTTCTAAAGCCAACATTTTTGCTTAACTTAGAGTCAGTGGCCTGAACCTGGAGTAATTCACCTTAACTAACCTTTCACTAAACTTTTTAGTAATTTCTTCTAAAATGCTCAGCTCGTGATCATATCCTGCCTAAGGTTCACTTCTGAAGTTCAGTACTTGACTCTGGCTCTGCCAGTTTCTGAATTTGATCTTCCCTTCATGGGATGTTTCTACTCACCCACCTAATATAGCCCCAAACCCTCCCTTAGAGGCAGGCCAATAGCCTGGCTTCAAACAGGAGTTTATTATTTTATTATTATTAATTTCTCTGTGTGTGTGTGTGAGCACAGCATATGTGTAAAGGTTAGAAGACAACTCTGGTTGTCTCTGCTTCCACTTTATGTGTGGATTCTAAAGCTTAAACTTAAATTATCAGACGTGTGCACCAAGTGCCCTTTACCTACTGAGCCATCTTGCTGGCCCTCAAACAGGACTTTAAGGGCTGATCTTCTGAAAACTACCATGGATGCCCTGCTCTCCAATGTCCCCCATGTGCTGTGGTTGGATGTGGTTTGCCCCCTGAAGGACTCATGTGTTCGTCCTCAGTGCAATGAGATGTGAGACCCTTAAGATGTGGAGTCCAGTGGAAGGTTCTTAGGTCAGTCTGCAGGCATGCTCTCAGAAGGGATTGTGGGTCCTCAATCTCTCTGAATTCCTGCTTTATTAAGTAATCTCTCCTTTGCGCACACATGTGCACATACACACCCCATCCATAATGCTGTCCACCATCACTAGACACCAAATTTATCAGGCTACCTGATTTTTATCTTTGCACCTCCCAAATGTAAGCTGTGTAAACCTCTTGTCTTTAAAAAGTTTACCCAGACTCAGGAATTTGGCTATAGCAATGAAAGCCAAAATCAAAACAAACGAAACAAAAACCAAACACAAATCCATTATAACAAGTCAGGCAAAGTCAACTTCTGGCCTCTATGGGCATTGCGCACAGGAGTGCACTTATACGCACACGCAAAATACTCATACACGTAAAAACAAGTAATTAACAATCACCAAAACAATTTAAACAAAAACCTGCTATCAGAATGATTACATACTGATTTCCTGGTATTCTGGATCTAAAAATAACTGCAGGGCTTCTCCAAGACACTGATATCAAGTCTCCATCATACACATTAGTTTAACATTCCCTCTAATGTTGGGAAACCTAAGGAGAGTTGCTGTTAACTGCTACCATTTAAAACTGAACTTTAAATTTCTACCAATACATATAGACTACAAAAAGAAAGCTGATCACATACTGAGAAGGGACAGAGATTTTTATTTGGTAGGTACTAGAAGATATGAGGTGTGTGCCTTAAGAAGCTATGGAAAGCCAGTTGTGGTGACGCACACCTTTAATCCCAGCACTCAGGAGGCAGAGGCAGATGGATCTCTGTGTTCAAGGCCAGCTTGGTCTATATAGCGAGTTCTAGGACAGCTGGGACTCTGTCTCAAAAAGACTAAAAAACAAACCAAAACAAAAGAAGAAGCTACGGAAAATAATGAAAAGTTTCAAATAGATGTGCACATATAGGATCGATATTCATTGTTTTCTTTTAAATTGTCAGTAGCAAATATAACTGCTTATAAATAGAAACTTAAAAACACTGTGAGACAGATGGCAGTAACCCTAATATGGCATGGATTAGACCAATCAAGGAAAGTGTGTGTGCATGTGCGTGTGTGTGTGTGTGTGTGTGTGTACCAGAATACATAGGCATATTGACAATGTATAATTACCCCTAAAATTAATCACTGGGAATTCTACACAAATTTCAACATTCCAAGAAGATTTTCCAAAGAATTTGAAAAGCAGCTTCTAACATTTGTCTAAAAGTAAATGAGCAAAAACAACAAAGAAAATGGTAAAAAGAGAACAAAAGACTTTAAAATCTTGTTTGTTAGTTTTTGAGACAGGGTCTCATGTAGCTCAGGCTGGTCTCCAATCACTATGTAGTTGAGAATGGATTCCCTGATCCTCCTGCCTCCACCTCCTAAATTCTGGTATTATAGGTGTAAATTACTCTGACTAACAGAGATTTTTTTAAGATATATATTTTTATTTTTTTACTTTATGTGTATGAGTGTATTGCACCTGTGATATGCAATGCCCATGGAGGCCAGAAGAGGGAGCCAGATCCTCCAGAGCTGGGGTCACAGGCAGTTGTGAGCCACGTGTTATGAGTGCTTGGAACTGAATCCTAGTCTTCTGCATCTCAAATGGTGAAGCATCTATCTAGCCCCTTAGCGTCTTTTCTTCAGTAAGACATAGGAAGGGTGGATGAAAGGAAGGACCTACAGCCTCAGCCCTTGCAGCTGCTCTTGAAGCCATAACCAGATCATCTTCTTCTTTTACTCCTTTTGGAGTCCCACTATCATCTGCAGGTGCCTCTCCTGGTCTGAATGTCTTGTCTGACGAGGGGACCCAGATTCTCATTCCAAGGTTGCAGCCTCTGGTCACCATGCACTTCTCAGGTCATGGCTATTGCTCTTGTTCACTTATCTTCAAAACAGGAAGAGAGAATGGTAAGATGCTCAGATGGAATGCCTTGTAATCCCAGGAAGAATGCAAGGGGAAAAAAGACCTCAAATGATGGCAAAATGACAGAGGGACTCAGGAGACCAGTCAAAGAATGACCAACAGCCAAAGCTGGAATGATTTTAGATAGCAAAATAAACATCCATACATTCATACCAATATAAATAGATGGCTGAATAGACTTGGGAAATAGCATAAATCTGTACAGAGAACTTCTAAATGATGTATTAATTTTTTTTTTTTTTACTATGTATGTATGTTGGCACACATGTGGAGATCAAAGAACAGCCCACAGGAGTCTGATTTCTCATTCTACCATGTATGAACCAGGGATCACTCAGATCATCAGGTTTAGCAGCTAGTGCCTTTATCCACTGGGCCATCTTGCCCACCCCCAAATAATAAATGCAGATACTCTAAGAGTGGAAGAACATAGCTCCCTGGTTCTTAAGTGGAGGTTGTAAACAGTGACTTTCTTCCAAAGACTAATGAGTGGAAATAGGAAATAGGAACGAACAATTTACAGGAAACACTACTTCAGCCAGGAGGTAAATATCAGCAGCAACCTCACTCTGAGGCTGGCAGCAGGCACCTTTGAACCGATGTGATAAACATGGTACCCTGCCGCTGTAGCCTTTCTTCTCCAAAGCTCAGTGGAGTCTATCAGTGACATGATGACTAGGTCTAGTGCAGATGAGATGCTGAAACAGGATATCAGGTAAAAAGGAAGGGGTAAGGGTAAGGCTTAATGTATAATAACACATCGCCTTGATGCATTAACTGTAGCCAACATACCGTATACTAATGTAAGTTAGTAAGAGGAGCTGGATGTGGAGGAGATGGGAACAATGGGCCATGCCTGTATTGTTTCTAAAGTTATTCTAAAACAAAGTTAATTTAAGAAAACTCCAGGCCAGGTATGATGGTGGTGCTTGCCTTTAATCCCAGCATTGGGAAGCAGAGGCAGGAGATCTGTGAGTTCCAGGCCAGCAGGACTACATAGTAAGATCCTGTATAAAGAAAAAAGAATGAAAGAAAGGAAGGAAGAAAGATAGATCCAAGGCAAGAAGTTGCAAGAGGATATTTCTATTATATACTATTTAATCAACTCAATTTGTAAAAAGAAAAAGCTAATTTGTTTCTAGTCCTGTGTAAGTGAACACATACACACATAAACACACACAATTGATAGCTATGTGTACAACTGTGTTGTCCAACACTGTGGCTACTAGCTACATGTAGCTACTGAAGTTAATTAAACCTAAACAAGTTAAAATAATATTTCTCAATCATACTGAAAAAAAAAAAACCAGCCACATTCCAGTGCTCAGTATCTTATAAGTTGAGATACACAGAAAGAACACGTCCGTGTGGAAATTGCTTTGGATGGCAGTGTTCTAGGAAGCATATGTAATCATGTCACTACACTGAAAAGGCATTTGATATTATGTACCATGCAAGTCTTTACCTCTGGGGAGAGTAGCTCAAGTTCATGCTAGGTTTGCATCTGTGTATGGTGCTGGGGCCCACACTCAGGGCCACATACATCTAAAAAATACTGTGTGGGGCTGGAGAGCTGGCTCAGCAGAGCACTGGCTGCTCTTGCAAAGGACCCAGGTTCCGTTTCCAGTACCCACATGGCAGCTAACAACCATCCATATCCAGTTCCAGGGGGGCCAGATGCCCTCTTCTGACATGTGTGGGCATTGCACAACATGAATGCACTTACATGCATCCAGGCAATACACTCACACATGTAAAATAAATACACACTCTGGGTGTATCTGGGTGAGGATGTTTCCAGAACAATTTGGCCATGAGGACTCTGACCTAATCAGGAGATACCTTGACAGATTCATAGACTGGGTGTTATAGGGAGATGGTGAAGGGCAGTTGGTTGGGAGGCACTACTCAGAGGAAGTAGATTCCCGGGTGTGGATCTTTTGGGACTCTATCCTGCCTCCTTTCTCTATCCCTTTCTGCTTCCTGGCCTCCATAAAGTGAGCTGCTTTGCTCTGCTGTGCCTTAAAACATGATAGACTGGTCCCTCTAGACTGTGGCCCCAACCAAGTCTTGACTCCTTAAGCTGCTTTCTTTGGGCATCTGTTCACAGCAACACCAAAGTCTGACCAATGCAGCAGGCAAACACTAAAGTAACATTCCTGCTTCAGATTTCAAAATAGCTGTAAAACAAAACTGATCCAGGGATGGCTGCTGAGATGGCTCCGTGGGTCAAAATGCTTGCTGTGCTGTGCAAGGCAAAGTGGGGGGAGGGGGACTGTGTGTGCACCTGTAACCCCAGTGGTGGGAAGGAGTGCAGTCAAGCAGATCCAGGGGGCTCACCAGCCTGTCAGTCTAGCAAAGTGGCGCGCTCCAAGCTCTGTGACAGACCATTCCCATGTGAACATACATATAACCACCACACACACACACACACACACACATATGCAAATAAACAAATCGATTTCACCCTCTCATTCTCAGTCACTTTTTTCTCACCCCCACAAAGGGAAAGTTCAATTATCTTCTTTAGTACTTGGATGACTTTTAGACAGCAGCATGTCAATGTATCTCTTTTTGTCCTTTTTAATTCTGGGAGTCTGCCATTGAATCCGTTCTTTACTGGATGTTTACCAGATGTTAAAGAAACACACAATAGCCCCAAAGGTGGAAAACAATATATTAATTTATTTCCAAGAAAAAAAAAAACTACAACACATTATCATCAAAAACAAAGATGGATACAGTAGTTTGAAGGCATTTCCATGGCTAGCAGAAGCCCACTAGCTCAAACGCTACACTTCGAAGACAGAGATCGCCAACAACAGAGACGTAAACATCTGCGATCCCAGAAGATTCTCATTCTGCATAAGATCCAGTGTAAAACATTTCTTCTTGGTTGCTATCATTGAAATAACAAATGGAAGAGACAATGTTTAGACTTCACCCTTGACCCTGGGTGTCTTCTCTACCTTTCAACATTTTCTTACTCGATACAATCCTATTGTTTCAGTAGCAGGAAAAAAGAAAGTTTTACATTAAAGTCATTCCCTTTCAACGTGATTAACATTCAGCAGGTACAATTGTAGACAAAGAATTAAACTATGTTAATTACATGAATAATCATTTGCAGTCAGTGTTTTCCATTGGAATAAATAAGAATACTAAGAGACATACTAAAACTGGCTTCACATTTTTTCTTTTAGAAAATTTTTATTACATTTATTCAATGTGGGAAGAGAAGAGGTACGCATGCTCTGTGTGTGTGTGTGTGTGTGTGTGTGTGTGTGTATGTACGTGTAGAGGTCAGAGGACAACTTGTGGGAGTGAGTTCTCTCATTCCATCATGTGGGCCCCAGGGACTGAACAGGTTGTCAGCCTTGGTGTTTAGGTGAACCTTAGACAGTGTTGTGAGATTCCAATAAAATGGGGCACAGGGCACGACAGACTTGGCTTCTGCTTTCTCCCCCTGTTTTTGGACTAACCTCTGATTTGTAATTACCAACTTCTGTGGCCTGATGTCATAATATATAACCACAGCTAGGCATGTGTAAAGTGTAGCTATTTTCTAAGACTCTCTCTCCAGAGCAGACTTCCTAAAGCTGACATCACTCCTAAGAGTTTTATAGTAAAAAAGTGTCTGTCTCACTTCCCTTTTGTCTCAGCATGTCTGGATCACAGGCATTCAAGAGATTTGCTGAATGCAGGCTGGATGCAGTATTCGGTATGAGTGAGGACTGACACAGATGTCCACCCGTGACTGGCCCCTCTTCCCGTCTGCAAAGCTACCCAGAGACTATCGAGGTGTAGTAAACTGCTGCATAGGATACTGGGTCCTTAGTCAGGTAGAGATGGAGCCCCAGAAGAAGTAAATCATTCATAGGTTCCAGACTTGAGACGAGACTCATGCAATAGCACCTTTCCTGTGGGAAAGAATTCCTTCATTCTTGTGATGACTTTTCAGTGTTCTTGGTAGAAAACAGAAAAGAGCAATCAGAGAGCATTCTGGAACAGAAGACAAAAATATCTGATGTCCCCGAGGTCCTTTTCCTGAAGCTACAGAGTGGCTCTTGTCTTAAAGTGCCTGCTATCTCTTGTTAATGGCTTTGGACTATCTGCAGAACATCAGACACAAATAAACTGTAAATGTCAGTGTTGAAACTCAGAACAAGACCTGTTTGTTAGAGGTGCTGGAGATGAAGCCCGAGTCTGACACACCAATGCCAGGCAAGTGCTCCACTGCTGAACTATATAGAGATCCTCAGCCTTTCTAGATCTGTTCTTGACTAACGGAAACAGGCCAGCCTGTGCTACATATTGAGGACCAGGTCAGCCAGGAATACATAGCAAGACCTTGCCTCAAAAATAAAAAAGGGAGGAAGAGACTGACAGGGAAGGAAGAAGTTAGAAAGAAACTTCCAGACTGGCTGAAATGCCAGCTATCCAGCTGGCTATCCTGTTAGTGTCTCACAGTGTCCAGCAGATTAAGTACAGTTATGGAGTCAAGTCCTGAAGTTTTCCCGAAACCATTTTTCACAAACCCTCAGCATAACCAAGGCCAACATTTCCCAGAAGGAAAAGATCTTCATTTTTCTTTAAGCCTGCACCTTCCCATCAGGCATGAGCGTTGATGATCAAAAATACCAGCTGGGTTGTATTGCAGTTTCACTCTGATTAAGGGTTCTTTCTCGAAGCCTCAGTTCAAGGCATTCCACAGTAAGGGGGTATGTATTAAGCTCAAACTTGTTAGCAAATAGGCTTGGTGAATTAATTAGCCATTTTAGGTCTCCATTTCCATAAATACAAATGCCATGCACATAGTGGCCTGCAAAGGAGAAGACAAAAAACACAGTTAAAACATGCTTTTTTTCATAAGTCAAGAGTGGTCAGCTAACAGAGAGGTAACTGAAAATCAATCAAGTGTGATGAGTTTCCAAGAAATATGCGCAGACTTTCCCAGTCAGGTACAAATACATATTTGAATAAAATGAGCATTAACCAATACAAGAAAACAGGAGAGTAGGTATTTCAAAGCAATTTCCACACTGGCAAATGAGAGTCTTCGTGAGACATTCCAGAGGTGCATGGATGGGAAGGGTCCTCTCTAAGCTCTGTTTGAGTCTGTACAAGTGTCTATTTACAGCTCTACTTCGATGCCTTACAGAAGTCTCACCAATGCAGAACATCAACACTGAACTCTTTAGTTTGTGTGACAACAGGCCAGCTTCGAACTTGCAACTCTCCGGCCTCAGCCTCCTGAGCCCTGGGAATACACGGTAGACTATTGTACCAGACTAGCACAGAAGATTTTTTTTTAGTATTTTTGAGACAGGATCTCTTTGTAGCTGCAGCTGGCCTCGAACTTGCTATGTAGACCAGACTGGCCTCAAACTTACAGAGATCCACCTGCCTCTGCCTCCCGAGTGCTGGGATTAAAGGCCTGAGCCACCATGCCCAGCTAAGGTTCTTGATTTCTTCCTTATAAAACTGCTCCTCTCTGAATCTTCTGCATCATAGTTCATGATGATTCTGTTTCTCAGCCCTACAGGCTTCACCCCTTGTCAAATCATCAGCAATTCTGCCTAATCTCAAAAATGCTGATTGAATTTTTGTTTTGTCTTGTTTTCATTTTTTTGTTGTTTTGAAACGGTCTCACTATGTAGCCCTGGTTGACCTGGAACTCTGTGTAGACCAGACTGGCCTCAATCTCACAGAGATCCTTCTGCTTCTGTCTCCTAAATGCTGGGATTAAAGGCGTGTACCACCATGCCCAACTGTTTTAAATTTTTTAAATTATTTTTATTTATTGTGTGTGCTGGGGGGCCCATGTGTGGAGGTCAGGGGACACCTGACAGGAGCTGGTTGCCTTCTTCCACCATGGGACCTGGGAATCTAACTCCAGTTATCAGACTTGGTGGCAAGTACCTTATGTAGCTGAACTGTTCTGGCCCATTGTCTCCATTTTCTGACATAGGGTCTCATGAATCCTAGACTAGCCTTGAACTTGCTATGTAGCCAAGGATGTCAGTGAACTTTGAATCTTCCTGCCTCCCTCTCACCAGTGCTGGGATTATGCACCACCACTCCCCAAACAGTAATAGAATCTGACCACTTCTCACCACGTCTACCACCGCCTTAGTCCCAAGCTGCTTCCTGCTTCTGGCTTCCTGTCTGAGTCATATGGAAGGCTGACTCAGGTGGTTACACCTCTGCCCTGTCAGTACAAACTCAGTACAACAGCCTCATAACTGGAAGATGTGACATGTCTCTACCAATGGCGGGGCTGGAGAGATAGATGGTTCAGTGATTAAGAGCACTGGCTGCTCTTGCAGAGGACCCAGGTTTGGTTCCCAGCATCCACAAGATGGTTAACAATTGCCTGTAACTCCAGTTCCAGGGGATCCGACTCCCTCTTCTGACCTCTGGGCACTGCAGAACACAGATGTACTTACATACACGCAGGCTATACACTCATACACATTAAGAACCCTCCCACAAACGCCAAAAAAAAAGAACCCGCTCTATCAGTGGCATTTACAACGCCTGACTCTGGTCACGCCTTGTTCTTCTGGACTCTTCTCCACTTTAACCCTGGCTAATCCACTTCAGACACACGGCCAGGCCCCAGCACACAAGGCCTGCTCTCCCAACACTCCCTATGTTCTCACTCCTCTAACCCCATCTTCCGTCAGATGTGCACAGCACAGCCCAGCATTCCACCTCAAGGTCACCTTCGCAGTGAGCCCTTCCTCACCACTTTCTCCTCCTTCATGTGTGCTTTGGTACTTAGTACCAACTGCATACATGAGCATGTACAAACATACTCATGTGTGTGTATCTTATGTATCTAAATATACAACATAATTGTATATAAATTTTATATAGCATATCTATTTATTCACACATCTTTTAAATATTATTTTAAAGTATATAAAAATAAGATTATATGTCACACAGGATGGCTATTTTATGACATATAGGACATATATCTGTTTACATGTAAATGTCTCATATATATGAAAGAAGGAAAATAATGTTCCTGGTTGCTCTTTCTAGACACTGTACTGTTGCTCAACACGGTCCAGAGGGCAGGGACTTTAGACTGTTTGGCTCCCTTCTGTATCTTCTGTATTTGGAAGGAAGGTTGGCTAATAGTGTCACATCAGTAATGGCAGAGTGAAAGAACGGCAAAGGGTGAGTGGAGAGACAGCAGATGGGTCCCTCTGAGAAGCATAAGGGCAATGTTTCTGGAAAGACTGAAGAGAATTTCTGCTCAAGGAGGGAATTCTGCTGGGGCTAAATTAGAAACAAGAACAATAGGAAATTGGAATTATTTCCAGAATTCCCCTTTGGCATATAATTTTAAGTTATTAAAGGTCAGAGCCTGGGCCCTGACAGCCTCAATAAGCCAGATCCTGTCACCTATCTTTCGTAAGCTAATTAAACAAACAAATAATGGTGAAAAACAAAAAAACGAAATGTATTCAATGTGGCCACATTGGGAAGAGGGACACAGAGGTCCAGTGACCCACCCCAGCTAATCTTTGGGGTCCTGACATGAGGTTTAGGTTTAAGTAGAGGACCAGAGGTATGAAACGATCAATCAAAGTGTGCTAAGCCCACCACTGACTCATCGTAGTCTGGGGTTCAGTCTCCAGCAAGGTAGTCTGACAAGTTGTCAGCTCTGTGTGAAATCTCCTTCTGGGAGACAAGGTCCCCCACTGGCTGGCACCAGGCTTCAGTCTCTTCCTTCTCCCAGCAAGAGCTTCCTGAGGGAATTCCAATTTCTTGGGGTGCTTTGTTTCAACAATCTGATAGTTGAAGGAAAGGTACATGCATATCCTTTTAGGCTATCTTCATGACTGTCAGGACCATTACAATCACAGAACAAGTGCCAGATCATACAGATCATACGAGGATTTTTGAGAAGAAAACAACCAAATGACAAAGGTGATTTTAGCAGCATTTTCAGAGCACATTAAAAACCTTGACAGAAAAGGGGGTGGAAACTTCTACAGTGACATAGGTGTATCCACAGAAAGAGGCTGGGTGTAATGAAGAGACGGAGACCTGGAACAGCTAGGATGTGGATGACTGCAGCCCTGGACTGAATGGCAGGGAGGAGACAACATCTTGCTGCCATACCTCCATGTCCCCCTTCATTGACCCATGTAAACGTCTTGCTATATAAACATTCATTGCATGCCATTGATGGCTGAACCCTAATCTCCAGGACTTCAGAATGGAGGCAGAGTCTTTAAAGAAGTAATGGAGTTAAAACGTGGTGACTGGGATGGGTCCTAATCCGATTTGACCAGACTCCTATAAGAACTGATGAGAACACGGGCACCGCATTGAAGCCACACGAGGAAGGAGAGGTCACGTTCCAGCTAAAGGAGAGCGACTCTAGGAACCAACTCTGTCCTTAACTTCTTGAGGACCCTGAGAAAAGTCTTTTCTGTTGTCTAAGCTGCCCTGTGCCGCTTTGCAGAATACATCTACCTGCTCTGTGCCAGGCAGTGCTCTGAGTGCAGCGACTGCCAGCCAGGCCCCACAGAAATGAAAACGACCATCTGGTGTGGAAGTACGTCTATAATCTCAATATGTAGGAGGTGGAGGCAAGAGAATCAAGAGTTCAAGGCCAGCCTGGGCTACATATAACCCTGACTCATCTTCCTCCCTCCAAAGGGCAATGGCTTAAGAGTTCTAGGTCTTATCCATTTGTAGAAAAATCCTCTCTCCTTGACCTCACCACCATCACCTGCCATTGTGCCTAAACTGTGACAAACACAACTCTCCAAGCTACTTGGAGGCCTATCTATAGAGGGGGCAGAGAGTGACACACAGGATGAGATGCTAGCATGCTACGTCACAAAACGTGACATCGCCTGTTCTAACCACTGTACTCCCAAAAGGAATCGCATGACTGGGTGATGGTGGCAGAAACTAGCAAGAAGAAACTTATTATAATTTCAAAGTACAGTACTTCCTTTGGTAAGCCTGGAAATGTCTGAGATATTCAAACTTATCTTCAAGACATACATGCTGAAGCCTCTGTTTTCTCTGTGTGAGAACCCCTCTATTCATTTTACACAGCTGTCCTCTGGTCAACACCAACAGGTGACATGGCTTCAGAGTGACAGATGATGACTTACCGTGGCAGCCTCCATGCTTGTCCTCCATGTCCATCCACTTTACAGCTCTGAGGTTGCCGGTCCAGGATGCATTTGGCATGGCGCCCGGAACTCCTGCAGTAGTGATAAGGAACAGAGATGACGACCATGAAGAAAATTTCCAGCATTCAGTCTCCAAATCTCTCATCCACCCTCCGATTCACCATGTTCACTCCAATTGCTATTGCTAGACCCCCATCCATGCACCATGGTACTTACAACTGACCTTTTCAATCAAACTTAGAGCTGCTGACTCATATCTACTTAGGATAGTATGTAATTTGATCAATATATGAGTCAATATACAAATATAACTCTAATCAATATACTAATATCAAATTGCTAAATTAGGTATTAACATAATACCCATTTTTTTTAGAAAAACCACTGCTTTATTTTTTTATTTGTATGAGTGTTTTGCTTCCATGGATGTAAATGCACCCACTGTGTGCATGCAATCCAGAAGAGGGAGTCAGATCCCCTGGTAATAGAGATACAGACAGTTATCAGCTGCTGTGTGGGTGCTGGGCACTGAACTGGATTCTCTGCAAGTGCAGCCAGTGCTTTTAACCACTGAGACATCTCTCCAGCTCTAATACCTACTGTTTTGAAATGTGAAGAGTTATCTCAAAAACAAAGGTGAGGGAGGGGTCTTTAGTTGCTGTCTTTCCTTGTCAAGGTCTCTCCATGATGGTATCCAGCTTTGTGGTGGAGCTGACGGGTGGGGCAGTTACCCCTGGGGGTTTCCCACCACATAGTAATAGCACTCTCCTCCCAAATGTGACAACCAAAAATATCTGCAGATATTGCATTCTGTACCATGGGGGAGCAAAACTGTCCCTTTTGTGCAACGCAGTAGTAAGCCATCTCAGTCTCCATTCATTCTCAATAAATTCTGGATAAGTCACAAAGTGAAACGGCCCACTTGACCACATAGAGTAGTTATAAATCCAAACCAGGAACACAGAATTTAGTACTGGAAAGGGAGGAGTGTGTTAGAATTCAGACCCCCAAGACCCCTGAGACCTTACAGAGTATGTACAGGAATCAATACAAACATAACTAAGAGAGAAATTACTTCTTATTAAATATTTTATGTTTATGAGTATTTTGCCTGCTTGTATGCAAGTGCATCGCGTGTGTGTAATGCCTGAAGAGGTCAAAAGAGGGTGTTGGATCCCCCAGAACTGGAGTTATGGATAGCTATTAGTCATCACGTGGGTGCTGGGAATCAACCCAGGTCCACTGCAGGAGCAGCAGTGCTCTTGACCACTGAGCCATCTCTCTACCCTCTAGGAGAGGAATTCTTAGCTTCATAAGTGCTGCGTTTCTCACCCTTGTCAGTTTGAATAAGATGCTGATGTAATGATGCCACACAAATATCTGTATCAGATTGTATCAATCCTCTCTCAGAAGATTCTTAGATAATAAAACACACTTTAGTAGGAAGGATGATGTCCCCATTTCTCTACACACACACTCAGATCCACATTCTAATCCTGGGACCCAAGAATATGCTACATCTCACAGCAAAGAAGTATGACAGCTGCTATTCAGCTGTACCTCAAAGAGATTATCCTGAATTATTTGGGCAGGTGCAATTTAATCACAGGAGTCAGTAATGTTATCAGAGTTTTAGGGCAAAAGCCCCAAGTCTGGGAGTCCCAAAAGGAGAGACTCAGCCACTCATCCATCTCAATACACCAATTAAAGAGAGCAGCTGTGGTCAAATAGCAGAGAAAGGAGATTCCATATAGTCACACTGGGCAATACAGAGAAGGGGTCCAGTAACCCCAAGTGCATCTTCATCTTTGGGCACTGACATGAGCTTTAGGTTTAGACAGAGAAGAACTGGGATGGGGTTAGGGGTAAGAGGCATGCATAATAAAGCAGTCTTTGTTAAGGCTTGATCTGGTTGAGAGTTATCTCAGTTCTGGTTCCTCAAGGTGTCTGGAGGAAGTCCTTATTGCTTGGCAAGGTCAAGCCAGTTCCCGTGAGAAGGTTGCTGTGGTATGGGGGTGGGGGTGGGGCGGTCATATGACCATGGTGTGAAGAGATCTATGAGGCCCTGCTGTTCCTAGAACTCAAAGACTTGAGGTTCACGACCATCACTGGGGAGTTTTGGGGGAACGGGGTCGATGGGGAGGAGTGTGGAACAAGATACCCTAAAAGCTGACAGGGTAAGACACCTCCCTTTCTCTTATCTTGGTGCCTTCAGCCTTCAGGGGAGATGAGATAATTTCAGGCACTCCTTAAGTGATTAACACACTTAGATAAGCAGGTGACAGGACTAAGGTAAATGAATCAGATACAAAAGAAAGCACCATGGCCAGCCTTTTGTCTAGCTCCCAGTTACTCTGTGAGAAGGCAGTTTTTTTCTGCAAACCAGCTTCTCAAACCAGTTTCTAAGTGCCTGGTACCATGGTGGTTTGAAGTCAGGGAAGGGTGGGGGCGCGTCCCTGCTGCGGGGGGCAGGGAATGTGGGCAGCCTCTAGCAGTTGAAAAGAGACGGAGCTGGAGTTTGTCTGAACTAATGGAAGGGAGCCTGGCCCAGCCAATGCTTGGGTTTTAGTGTCACACTTCTGAGCTCAACACTTTTTTGTTGATTAAACTCTTGATTCTGTAGTAACGTTACTGGAGTTTTTAAGGTGAAACCCTGGGTTCTGGAGGCCCCAACAATCGAGGCCCATCCACCCATCCCCAAGATGACAACCAAAGACACAAGTCAGTGAAAAGCAAAGAAAGATCATTTGATATGACCACATCAAAGAAGAACATATAAAGTGGTCCAGGGATCCCACCCAAGTCTGTCCTAAGGGTCTTGGCATGAGGTTTAGGTTTAAATAGAGAGCAAGAAATATGCTAGTTAAGCCGTTCTGGTCATGGTGTAGTCCCACCCATCACTGGCCCTTCTGGTCTGTTCTGCAAGGTGGTATGACAAGTCATTAGAACTGTGTGAAATCTCTTCCCAGGAGGCAAGTTCCTCCCCTGACTGGCACCAAGACCTCATCTTTCCCTTCCCCCAACATGGGATTCCTGGGAAAATTTGCTTCCAAGTCAAATGTCTGAAGGGAGGGGCCCACGAGTCTCTTGACTATCTTTTCTCCTGGCAGGATAGTAAGAATGTACATTATTATAGCCAAAAATGGAAAGCTAATTATTGAAGAAGATGGTATTTTCAATAAGAAAAGACCCAAAGTTTGAAAGAAATTGAATGGGATTGTACATTAAAAACATACATTTCAGGAGAAGGACACTCTATTCTTTTGACCCGTGGCTATACGACAATTATGTGATGTTCTAAATCTAGAGTTGTACCCGAGTCTCCCAACTAAAATTAAAGCTGCCACAGTCTTTTCTGTAAACACTGTGGATTTTTTTTTCCTTTTTTGTCGGTGGTTTGTTTCCCAAACTTGAAAGCCTTCGAGAAGTCTTTAGCAAAAGCCTTCCACAGAACTGCTTCCTATCACTTTGGTTTACATTTTCATACTTTGAAAGTCACTTAGAGCTTGCCTAGCCAAAAAAGAACCTTCCTTATTTTGCTCTCAATACACACTTTAAAATAATTTAGATCGAAAAAAGGATTTAGATGAAAACTTGCCTGGGGGTTAGGGATAAGGGGCAAGGAGAGAATTCACTTTATTTTACTTTCAGCAAGCTGATCTGTGTGTGCTGTTGATGAGTCTATTCAGGTTAAATAACTGCCTTAGACAACTGTGACTAAAACATGCTCTTGACAATGCACCTCTTAGCTTTTAAGTGAGTGAATTTTTGAGAAGACGCTTTCCTCTTCTGTGCTCATTAATATTGATTATCACAGACTGGCATATTGAGAAACACATTCTCTTCTCCTGGAGATAAGATCATGACATTTATAATTAATGACCCCTATCTTTCGAATAGACACTCACACCCACTAATCCCCAGCTTATGAAATTCCAAACATCAGCTTCGATACTTTCAGTCTGATGGCAGGTCTCAAACATGTTTGTTTAAATATGATACCTGGCTTGATCCTGGGGTAGCTGGGCATGGTGGCACCTTTGGTACATTTTCTATAACAAACCCAGCACTTGGAAGGCAGAGACTGGTTTACATAATGAGTTCCAGTTAGGGCTACAAAGTGAGAGTGACCTTAAAAAAAAAAAAAAAATCCTGGGGGCATAGAAATATCTGGAAGGAATAGGCTTAGCTCCAGGTACATAGCCATTCCAATGTAGCTCTTGGACTGGGAACACTGACATCACTAGAGATGTAGAATCTTGGGCCCTGCCCAGAGTTCCCGAACCAGGGCCAGCACCTCCCTGGGATCTGAGTGGGAGAAACTGTAAGCAACATTGTGAAGGGGCCAGGGGCTTGCAAGAGCAGCACCCCTTCCCTTTTTGCTCCTGACTTTGAGATGCCTCATCTCAACCTAGCTTCATCTTTCTTTCTATCCTACTCACTCAAAATCTGCTTCAGTGATCAAGCCTGGTATTTTCTATCGTTTGTTCGATTTCATTGCATTGTCTCCACTGCTGGAATATATATATTCATGTTTGACTCTCTGAAGTACTGGGGATAGAAAGCAGGCTCCGTGTGTGCTAGGCTACAAGGTGAGCCTACCCTTTTCTTACCTTATTTTCTAAATTTTTTGGATTTATTTATTTTATGTGAGTATTTTGCCTGCAGGTATGTATGCCACCTGCATGCAAAGCCCATGGAGGCCAGAAGAGGATGTTGGATTCCATGGAACTAGAGTTGTAGATGGTTGTTAGCTGCCATGTGGGTGCTGGGAACCGGATCCAGGTCCTCTGCAAGAGCAGCCAGTGTTCTTAACCACTGAGAATCTCTCCAGAGACCTCCAGATGGTCTCACTACGTAACCCTGGCTGGCATGGAAATAACTAGGCATACCAGGCTGGCCTCAAACTTGCAGAGATCCTCCTGCCTCTGCTCCCCTGCCCCAGTGTTGGGATTAAAGGTGTGCACAGTCGGCCCTCACTTGAATAGAATTTTTAAACTAACTCACTGACAACATCAGCCCACTTGCTATGGGGAAAACTGGGTTCAGCACAGGGCTCATCCTCACAGTGACTTTGATGACACAGCTCTTGGCCAGCAGGAGGTAAGATGATGGCAAGTTCAACACCTGCCTGGGCTCCTTTGTAAGTTCAAGACTAGCCTGTGCAATGGGGTGACCTCATCTCAAAATAAGCTGAAGAAAATAAATAATAATAATTTTAAAAAGTTGAGGCTATAGCTCAGTGGTAAAGCACCTGCCTAACACACGTGAGGCCCTAGGTCCAATCCTAATGCCTAAAAGAATAACGTTAATAAATGGAAAAAGCATAGTGACACAGATGTGCATATGAGAGAGAAAGATTCCTAATCGGTAGGAAAGGAATGAGATGCTTATTCCCATCCTCAGTCTCATGCTTGTTCCGTGAGGCACTCCTCGTCTTTAGTGTGATAATGAGGACCAAGTACTTTGTACATGGGTCAGACAGGCCTGGTGTTGCTTGGGTTCCCAGTAGGCCACAGTAACAGGGTGTAATAATGTTCTTCTCAATATTGGAAAAGTATTTCTTTTACCCTCTTGATGAGAATCAACCCATTTCAGTCTGCCCTACAGCAGCTGACTGGGTGACCATCAGCTGTCCACTCTCCACATTTGCCCTGCTAGGTACAGCTGGCTTAAGAAAGGAGCAACAACAGTGAGTCAACAAGACTTTTAACCCAGTAGCAGAGCACTTGCCTACAACACATGATGCCCTGGGTCCAATCCCCAGCAACTCCTCCCTCCAAATAAAAGAAGCTGGGTGAGGCTAAGGAGATGGCTCAATCAGTCCTTACTGAGGACTAACCTTGATCTCAAGCACCCAAGTGGAAGCTGGGTACTATGGCACACACCTGTAATCCCAGCACTGGGGAGATGGAGACAAGGGGTTTTCTGGGGCTTGCTGGACTGAACCAGTGAGCTCCAGGTTCAGTGAGGCCTTGTCTCAAAAACCAAGGTGGAGAGCAACAGAAGAAACCACCAAGTCCACCTCTTACCTCCACCTCACATACACAAGCACATACACAGAATTCCAGTGACAGCTCAGTTGAATACTATGTGTGTATCACTTGGTTATTACTTTAAGGAGACAATGGCAAGTACAAAAATACAATATGTATGCAGTTCAGAGCAATGTGGGGTAACAGATACACTAACACCTCTGTGCTGGATGGCTGGCTTATACACCTGGGTAGAGGGAACCTCAGCTGAGGAATTTCCTCCATTGGACTGGGCTGTGGCCATGTCTGCGGGGCATTTTCTTGATTGTAGAATGATGTAGAAGGGCCCAGCCCATTGTGGGTGGTGCCACCCTTGGACAGGTGATCCTGTGTTGTAGTAAGAAAGCAGGCTGTGTTGTATTAAGGAAGCAAGCCAGGATGCAACCTTCCTCAATGGTCTCTGCTTCAGTTCTTGCTCTGAGCTCCTGACCTGGTTTTCCTCCATGATGAACTGTAAGCTAAAGGTAGAATAAACCTTTTCCTTTCCAAGTTGGTTTTGGCCAGTGTTTTTATCACAAGAACAGAAAGTAATTAGGAGGGCTAGGAAGATGGCTCAGCAGTTAAAAGCACTGGGTGTTCTTTCAGAGGACCTGGGTTTGGTTCCCAGCACCCACAGGGCCACTAACAACCATCCATAACTCCAGTTCCAGAGATGCAATGGCCTCTTCTGACCTCTGAGGGCACTGCAGGATACAGATGCACTTACACACATGCAGGGAATACACTTACACACATAAAAGAAAAATAAAAAATGATCAAAAAGTTAAGTTACTAGGACAATCCCAAAGTTAGCAACCCTGTGCTCAGTGTCAAGACCAGTTGCTTCTTTTACTCCCTAAAAAGGCTCTTTTAGGAGCTGAAGAGATGGCTCAGTGGTTGAGAGCACTGGCTATTTTTGCAGAAGACCTGGGTTTGAATTCCAACACCCCATGGTGACTAACAACTGTCTGTAACCTTCAGTTCCAGGGAATCTGATACCTTCTCTGTCCTCCGAGGGCACCACACGACATGGGTGCACTTACACACATGCAGGCATAGCACTCATACATATAAAATAAAAATAATTTTTTTAAAAAAGCCTCTTTACTCTGTTTCTTATTTTTCTCTGAGGCTGACCTCAGTCCTGGGAACCCCACAATGAAACAGACACTGACTTAGAGATTCAGGAACTTTCTTTTCCTCTTAGCTTTGCCATTGACAAGCTTGGTTTCTTGGGCATGTTTTAATGTCTCAGACTCTCCTCTCCAACAAAGTGGGTAAATGAGATCAGTGGCTTTTTAGTTTAGACTGCAAACCATTGGGGGTGGGAGGGATGGGATTACATCATCTGTGTCTCTCCCACAAGCAAACAGTAATTTCAGAAAACAATACTTAAGCTTATTACATTCATAGCATCTGTTTATTTTACGCTGCTGTCTTGTTTAATTTAAAAAGTTCTGGTCAAAATGTACTAAAGTAGGGAGGAGCTGAGGGTGATGTAACTCAGCTGGCAGAGTGCCTGCAGAGCATGCACAAAGCCCCAGGTTTGATCCTCAGAAGGATCAGAAGTTCAAGGTCATTCTCTGCTACAGGTGGTGAGTTGGAGGCCAGCCTGGAGTACATGAGACGCCTTCTCAAAAGTACGAAAGTGATCTCTGAATATCATACTAGGAAATAACTGCACTTGAAACATATGCTCGCCCAATTCCATGGCTGTTATTGCTATTATGACCCTCATTCTGTCTGTCTTCAAGGAATCTCCGAAGGCAGTGACAGCACATATCAGTACGAGTTCATCTTCAACTCCCAAGAAACCTAGGAAAGGCGTATTTTTCATTACTTTTAAGATGAGGCAAAAAGATTATCAGTGTTATCAGAGAAAACATTTTCACCCCAAATCCAATTTTCTCCTTCGCTCTTTAAATATAACATTCGAAATAAAGTTTGTAGAGTAACCTGGAATGTTTTTCTTGGGACTCAGCCTTTACTGGTCAAATACTGTGTTTGTTAAACAAATGAATAGGGTTCTTGGAAATGCAAACTTTATTTATATGAACTTGATTTCTCCTCATTAGCCTTGCATGGTTTTGTCTTCACTTGGGAGACTCATGGGGTAACAAGTTCCAGTAATCCCTATGATTCAAATTCAGATATGTATATATTTATAATTTCACTTATTAAATAAACAAGGAATTTTATTTAAAAAAATTTTAATGTGTATGAGTATTATACCTGCATGCATGTAAGTACACCTTTGTCATGCAGTGCCCGAGGACAGAAGAGGGCATTGGATCTCTTGGAACTGGAGTTATGGATGGTTGTTAGCTGCCATGTGGGTGCTGGAATTCGAACCTGGGTCTTCTGCAAGAACAGCCGTTGTTCTTAACTGCTGAGCCACCTCTCCAGCCCCTCATTTAAAATTTTTAACATTTATTTTCATTCTATGTGTTTTCTAAGTATCAATACCCTCAAAGGTCAGAAGAGGGCATCGGATCCTCCTGGAATTGGAGTTAGTCATCATGTGAGTCCCAGGGAACTGAACTTGGGTCCTCTCCAAGAGCAGCAGGTGTTCTTAACTGCCAAGGCATCTTTCCAGCCCTGGAATTTTATTTTTAAATGTTAAATATTGAAAGAGGTTTCTCACAGTTTAGCGGTGGTGCTGGAAATTGTGACAATTCTAGAACGCGTTTGGTTAACAAGTAAGAAGAGCCAGCATAAGCCCTTGTTTTTTTTTTTGTCCATTCAAACCAATTCCCAAAAAATAAGATAAGGAGGGGCTAGAGATGGGGCTCAGCAGTTAAGAGCATTGGCTGCTCTTGTAGAGGACCTGGGATTGGTTCTCAGCATCCACATGGCAGCTAACAACTGTCAGTAACTCAGGCTCCAGGGGATCTGATGCCCTCTCCTGACCCCCATAGGCACTGCATGACACAGATGCACTTGCACACACGCAGGCAATACACATAAAATAAAAAATGACAAATATTTTTAAAACAAGAAAATAAAATTTGAAAAACACAAATCAGTACATGAGGGTGTTCACCACAACATTGTTACCCATGCTGACTGACACACAGCACTGAAGTCAGAACTTCAGCCTGTCCACATGATTATTATTACTTTGAACAACTAATTATTCCCTTGAAGACTCGGTTCAGGTAAGCCTTCACGGGATTCTGTTAGCACAGCTATCTCTTGATGTCTCTGGGGGATTGGTTCCATGATCTCTATGTCTTTGGATACCAAAAACTAAAGACGCTTATGTCCCTCAGAAAATGGCATAGGATACTTCCCTGGTAGGAAGGAGGATCTTCTGCAGAGAAATGTGTGTCCCTCTCTTTGCTTTGGTTTTTGAACTATTGAAACAATCATACCCAAGGAATTGAAATTTCTTCAGGAAATTTCTCATGCCGGGAGAAGCCTGGTGCCAGCCAGAGGAGAAAGTTGTTTCCCAGGAAGAGATTTTATACTGCTTTTGCAACTTTCAGATCACCTTGCAAGAGAGCCTGGAACAGAGACCATGATGGGCCAAAGACAGATAGGACTATACTTCGCCTGGAGACTGCTTATTCTGTGCAAAGCTCTGACCCTCTACTTTTATGCCTAACCCTTGTGTCGGGACCTGAAAGCAGACTTGGTTGGTCACTGGATCTCTTTGTCCTTCCCATTGTGGCCACACTGAATAAATCTTTTTCTGCTTTTCACTATTATTTAACTGGCTTATTGAGGACGGGTGGTGAATCCAGGCTTATTATGGCTGTTAGAGCTCAGGCTCTAATTCCAGTAACATCTACAACAATTTGTCTTTAGGTTACTTGAAATATCTAATACAAATGCAATGTGGGTAGCTCTTATGCTATGCAGTTTAGGGAATAAACATCTGTACATATTCCATACACTGTAATTATTTTGTTTCCAGTAGTTTTGATCTGTAGTTGTGTGAATTTCAGATGTGAAAACAATGGAGATGGAGAGCCAAAAAGAAATAATGCATGTGTTATGCTTAGCAGTTAAGTACTAGGTAAATGCTAGAAAATGTAATCTTTCTAGTAAAATATAGTAAAAAACAAACAAACAAAACAAAACAAAAAAACCAAGTATGTCCTAGTGTCTTTTCTGCTGCTGTGACAAAACATCTTGAGGGAGAAAAAGAGTCATTTTGGCTTTCAGTTCCAGAGAGATAGTGTCCATCTGTGGTGATGGGAAAAGACCTGGCCCAAGAGCAGGAAATTGGTTGATCACAGTGCAACCACACTCAGGAAGCAGAGAGAGAAGTAGGGGCAGGCTATAAAACTCCAAGGCTGGCCCTCAGAGATATACTTCCCGGTCTAGACTCCACCTCCTAAAGGTTCCATGGTCATCCCAAGTAACACCACTAGCTGGGGACCAAGTGTTCAAACACATGAGCCCACGGGAGACATTTCACATTCAAACCACAACAGTGCTTCTGGAAAACACTAGCATCTAGCAACAATCTGAACTACATTTCTCAACCCGGACAGCACTGGAAAGTCAGAGTGAGTGGTTCTCTGCTGAGGGACAGGCCGTGCATTGTGGGAATCTATCACCACTCCTGGCCACTGCCTAATAGCAATCTGACAATCCCAGTTTAGCAATTAAAAATTTCCACACATGTTGCCAAATGTCCCATGAGGCACAAGATCCCTTCTGGCTGAGAATAACTATATAACCAAACAAAAATACTACTCTGTATATGAAGAGTGAAGGGGGAAATCACATTCTTGCTTTATCCTGACATTTTCATTTAATGTTAGATTGGATTTTTAAAAAGTTGACTGACAGGGCTGGAGAGAAGGTTCAGTGATTAAGAGTACTGACTGCTCTTGTAGAGGGCCCAAGTTTGATTCTCAGTAACCACATGGCACCTAACAACTGTCTGTAACTCCAATACCAGGGGATTTGACATCCTTTTCTGACCTCCATGGGCACTGCATGACATGAATGCCTACATTATACAGGCATAACACTCATACACATAAAACAAAGTTGACTGACACATTGAAATAATTTTATTTCACTGATTAATTGTGCTTGTGAATGTTAATAATCCAACAGAAAATACAAAATGTTCATTGCTGCTTATCTTTAAGTGTATTTTATTATTTTTATTTTACGTGTATGAGTGTATTGTCTGCATGTATGTAAGTGCACCCGTGTCATGCAATGTCCTTGGAGGTCAGAAGAGAGCACTGGATCCCCTGGAACTAGAGTTACAAATGGTCTTTAGCCTTCATGTGGATGCTGGGATCTGAACCTGGGTCCTCTGCAAGAGCAGTCAGTGCTCTTATCCGAGGAGCCACCTCTCCAGCATTGATTATCTTTAATAATAAACAAGTTGAATGCTAATATACCAGGGAGATGTAGTATCAATCTACGTAATCTGGAACCTGTTCTTCTGATTATAAATTTGAATCATTGGACTAGTTCATTTAATCAGTCAGCATTTTGAACATGTAAGGACCTACTGTGCTGACCATGGATGTTCTCTATAGTTCCAGTCCCTAGATAGTCACCTGCATCCATAATAAGACATCTTTATCTCTGATGATTGTCAACAAATTGACTCTTCTCTAGAGCCCAAGTGATTCAAGAAATGTTTTAATATGCTCCTCCATGTTGCCAATCTGTATAAACCAGAACCTAGAAAATGGGAGTGGAATCACTCAGGAGCCCGGAGTTGTGAAATAATTTGCTGAGTTGGGGTGGGGAGGAAAGGGATTTCTTAAGGATTGAGCTGAGGTTTTGTAAGAGTTAACCAGGCATTTGCCCAGTGAGTTATGCTCTCAGCCCAACTTGTTGATTTTATTCAAGATAAAACTCAATCTAAATTCTTTCTTGCATGCCTCCTACATTTTAGAGTAGATGCTGGTTGTAAAACTATGCATTAGATATTCTTGGAACTTACAAGCTACTCTGCCTAGAGAGGCACACAGACACAGACACAGACACACACAGACACTCAAGCCAAGTGCCTTAACACAATGTCCCTAGAGGCCAGAGGTCAACCCCCACATCATGTGATTCCTCAGGCACTATCCACTTTGTGTTTTGAGACAGGGTCTCTCAGTGGCCTGGAGCTCATCAAGTAGGCTAGGATGGATGGCCAGGGAGTCCCCAGGGACATGCATGTTTCCACTGCCCCAGAACTGGACTTCAAGTACATGCCACCATACACAGCTTTTTTATGCAGGCTCTGGAGATCAAACTCAGATCCTCACACTTGTACAACAAGCACTTTACTGACTAAGCTATCACCCCATCCCTATCTATCATTTTTCAGAGCAGCCTAACCACCTTCTTGAACCGTTTTCTGGAAGAACAGGAAAATTAGTGGATCATCAGAGACGTGGTCAATCCTTGGCTCAGGGCAGTTCAGATTTCCTTACAATCCTGAACTAAATGTAATCTTGATGAGCGCTCGGCTGACTGCTTGTGTGTCCTTGGCCACTTATCACATTTAGCTTGTTAAATGTTTCATTTGATTAAATTTTCCTGAAGCTCAAAGACCTCTGCTTCTCTTTCTGAGACTCCTAGCCAGCCAGGTACGTTATCCTCCTTTCCTGTTCTAAGCTGTGGCATTCTTCCAAATCCTTCATCCTCCCAAGCACCCCAAATTCAATAGTTAATCCTCTGCAACTACGACTGTTGAAATTTGTGTGATACACACGTCCCAGTGCCTCTGGTTCATAACAGTGTCGTTTGGACACGTGTCCTTTGCAGCTTGACACCTTTAACTATGGTGATTTTAACTGCCTACCGTCTACCCACTTCATGGGCCATACCCACCAGAGGCCCTTCGGCAACCGCCAGTCCTATGTAAGGGTAGTTAATCTACATGGTCCACCCTGTGTCTGTTCCTTCAAGCCACCTTGAGATGCATACCCACTACTCACCCTCCAACAAATGAAAAGACTGAAGACTCCCCATCACTGCAGACAGCTGCTGCTTTTTCTGATTGGAATTCTGACACTTTGCTCTATTTTGAATCTCACATTTCTCCTCCCCCTGAACCACCTTCCCACTCAACTGTCACTATTTGTTTCCAACCTTTGATAAGCAAACTTGTCCCAGCTAGCACAGAGCCAAAACCCTGGCTGGGGTTCACCATTTTACTGTGAGGATATTCACTCTCAAACCGCAAACATGACAACTGACTACTGCACCCAAGGGGCTTTGGATCTTCCTCTCATCCTACAACAGCAGACTGGAAGCCCATAACCCACAGCTGATGGGGAGCCATTCTGGTTTGACCTGTATGCTAGGGTGGAACTGAATGAATTAAGACTTCCTACAGGAGTCTCTACTCACAGAGTCCCTTGACAGTAGTGACTAGGGCTACTGAGCAGCCAAGGGCTCTCCTGCCTCCGGGGCCCAAACTCTGCATCCCTTACCCCTTTGTCTGACCCAGTAAACACATAGTTTGTAGCCCCGGCCTCACTTTCAACACTGCACACCTTATGTCTCAGCCGTGTACATAGACTACTTCTCTGGACATTCTTGAGTTGGTCTTCTATTCTCAGTTTCCTAACTTAAAGTTTTATTTATTTATTTTTATTTTATGTGTGTTTTGACTATATGCATGTAAGTGCACCATGTGTGTGCTCAATACCAGTGGAGGCCAGAAGAGGGTCCAGATCCCTTGGAACTAGAGTTACAGAAGATTATTAGCTGCCACTGGAGTGCTATGCCCTCTGCAAAAACAGCAAGTGCTCTTACCCACTGAGCCATCTCTCTAGCCCGTTTCCCAGTTTTCTACACCTCGGTTTATACAAATGCTCTGTATAAGAAAACATATTCCACTTGTTAGAAACTACAGTTGCATAAGTGAAAATTTACTGTAATTGTTCATGTATACAATCTTCCCTATCATAACTTTTAAGTTCTGATTTTCTATTAACTACTACCTGGTTCATAGACTTTCTTACAGCAAAATAAAATACATTAATTCTAAAACAAAGCATGAAACCCTGAGGTAGCCTCTCCTCTTTTTATGTTTATCAGGCTAGCAAAGACATAGATAATGGTAATGCCCAGTGGGAGAAGATGTTGGGAAATGGGGCCCTCAAACCTGCACAGGGTTCAATCTGTTGGAAATTATCCTAAGACAGTTATTCATAAATTAAGTGTTAGAGAGACAGGGTAACATGGTAGTTAAGGAGAGAACCTCTGAAAAGAAACCACTCTTGTTGAGTGTCTGTTCTGTCGATGTAACTATGAGACCACTGGCCACTCATCTGGGCTCTTTGTTCCTCAGTTTCCCTATCTACAAATTAGGGTAAAAACAGTACCTGTATCTTATGGGGTGCACAGTGTTGGGTACGTAGTAAATACTGTAAGAGTTATGAATAATGAATGCCATCATTACCGGTCAGGCATTCCTTATTCGAAATGCCTGGGACCAGTGTACATGTGTGTGGTTCTTTACTCTTAATAAAGCTTGCTTCTTGCTTTGTCCAGGATTCTTCCTACCTTTTAAGACTAGTTGGCAGAGAAAACAAACTCAATCAAGATCCACAACACATAGTCAGAAAGTGACTTTGTGTAATGTTTTGAGGCTGCCAGTGGTTTGTTTGACTTTGACCTGGTATATGAGGTCAAGTGTGGGATTTTCCACTTGTGGTATTACGTGATACTCAAAAAATTTCTGAGTTGAGAGCATTGTGAATTGAATATTTTCAGGTTAAGGATACTGAACATGTAAAATGATTTATTATCAATAAGACATTCTAACTCTTCATTATTTAGGACATTGTTAAATATAATGCAATTCAAAGGAAAACACATTACCACTAAAAATTATGGTGGATAGTTCTTCATGCCATGGGAAAACTATGAAACAGTATGTTGGGGAGGAGAGCAAACTGTAAAAATCAAGATGGGTGTGGTATCTTATACCTGTAATCCTAGCACTTGGGAGGTTAAGGCAGGAGGATTGCTGTGAGTTCAAGGCCAGTCTGGGCTACATAGTAAGTACCAAGCTAGTCTGGATGGTATAATAAGATTCTGTCTCAAAACTTTTTTAAAAATGAGGCTACATAGTAAGTACCAAGCTAGTCTGGATGGTATAATAAGATTCTGTCTCAAAACTTTTTTAAAAATGAGGCTAAGACTGTAGCTGAGTGCAGAGTTCTGGATCTGCAAGGTCTCAGTTCCGTCTCTGCCAGAGAAAGATGGAAGAAAAAAAACTTTGAGGATTGAGTTCAATGATGGTTTTTACTTAAGCTTGGTTGTGTGTGTGTGTGTGTGCACGTGCGCCCGCACTACAGTGAGCACATCTGTTCTCCTCACTTTTGAATTGGTACTTTCATGGCCCCTGGGGATGGTAACTATTTTTCTGGAGGTGCAGAGAACAGAATTAGAGTCTCATGCCCATGAGGCAAATGTTCTACCAACTCAACTCTGTCCTCGGCCCAGAAATTATTCAAACATTTAAAAAATACTATTAAATTCCTTTGCTACTAGAACATGGATGTACATTTCCAAATTTAACTAGAAAAAAAATTTAAGCACCCAATAAATATTCTATGTTAGAAGATTCCACTAAATAAGGATATATTTTGACTTACTGTGGCAAGATGCCCCAATGTCACATGTGTACTTATGGTCAGTATGACTTGCAGTTTTTCCATTAAGAGGTGAGAAATGTTTCCCCACTTCTTGAGTCATCTTGACCACGTGACTTGCTCTGGCCAATAGGGTATTAGAAAACCATGTACTGTTAAACTGCCTGTAGTGGCCGCATCTCCATAATCCCAGCACTTGGGAGGTGCAGGCCGTAGGATCAGGAGGTCAAGGTCATCTAACACTAAGCAAGGCCCTGTCTCAAAACCAAACTAGTGCTAATGATTACTGCCTTCAAGCCGTCAGCTGAAGCAGTCTGGTGGTGGCGTGGAGGTGGGCGTCTTTCAGGAAAAAGCCATGTAGGGAGTGCACACTAGTGACTGGACCACATAAGACCTCAGTTCTGCTACTCATTCTAGCTTTGGTCAGAAGAACCCATGGAATTACAGAAAAGCTTTCTTCCATCCACTAAATTTGGGAAGGCTTTTCCCTCTGAGCAAAATCTTAACTGACTTTTAAAAAAGTTTTATGTGTATGAGTATTTTGCCTGCAGGTTTGTAAGTACACCATGTGTGTGCAATGCCGGTGGAGGCCAGAAGAGGGCGTCAGACCCCCCCAGGAACTGGAGTTACAGGTGATTGTTAGCTGCCATATGGGTGCTGGGAACTGAACCTGGGTTCTCTGCAAGAGTAGCCAATGCTCTTTCTTAGCCACTGAGCCATCTCTTCAGCCCTTTATTTTTAAAAAGCAGGTATCAGCTGCCATTGGTAAGGACTGAATATGGTCAAGTAGAAGCCAGGTAGCTATAGTTTTCAAGATATTTATTTATTTATTTTAATCTTATTTAGTTTTAATTAGGTGTACAGGTGTGTCTCTGTCTGGGTATGAGCACCCCAGTACAGGTATCCATGTAGCTTGAATCTAGTGTTTTACACATTTCAAATGGCACTTCCTAAGTTTTATGTGGCTATGCCAACTTGATCTTAACCACGGAACCATCTGTCTTTCAGTTTTCAATCCCCAAGTCTAGCCTTCATCTCCAGGAGTGTTTCCTCACTTGGGCTGCACATCAGAAGCATCTGTAGAACTCTGTACAACAAATACTAACACTAATGCCTACTTGCCAGTATATCCCAGCACTCCAGAGGCAGAGGCAGGTACTTCTCTGTGAGATCAAGGCCAGCCTGGTTTACATAGCAAGTTCTAGCTGTGGCTACAAGGAGACCCTGTCTCAAAAAACAAACCAAACCAAAACAAGAACACTGACAGTAAGGATGAGTTCAAGCAACACTTTAAAGATCAAAGTAGAAATATCTAATGCCTATTAAAATGCCCATTAATGTTAAGGAAACTTTTTTACCGTGTGCAGCTTATGCCTTCTTCTTTTCTACATCTAGACTCATCTACAGCCACCACCTATGGCCGTGCATGGATTGCTTTGCTTCTGGGGTTTGAGAAGATGATAGTGAATATCATTAACTACTTCTAAATTGTTTTTTACATTTATTCATTTGTGTATGAGCACGTGTGTGAAGGTCAGAGGACAACTTGTGGGACGTGGTTCCTTCATTCTGCCATGTGGGTTCCAGGTCAAACTCAGGTCAGTCTTGATGGCAGTGTCTTTTCACCCAACAATATTTAAAATTCTTCAAAAAAGTGAATGTGCAGGAGGGAGCAACAGCACAGCAGATGATGCCATTTCACAAAGCATCCTTCTGCATAAATAAATGCCTCCTGTCACCTTAATCTCAGAACATAAGTTTGTTGTTGTTTTCAAAATGTTTTGGGGACTGGGTAGATGGCTCAGCGGTGAAGAGCACTGGCTGCTCTTGCAGGGGACCTGGGTTTGGTTCCCAGCACCCACATAGCAGCTAACAACCATCTATAACTCCAGTTCCAAGGGATCTAACACCTTCTTCTGACCTCCACGGGAACTGCGTGGCACTTACATAAATGCAGGCAATACACTCATACCCATTTTAAAAAAGAAAAGTTTTAGATCTTGGGCATTGTGCATGATAAGCACGTTGCTCTACCAAAGACTTAAACCCTCCACCCCAACCATGTGACTCTGTGACTCTCAGTTAGCCAAATAGCCTATACTAAACACAAAGCACAAATAACCTTTTGAAAGTCACCTTTAATGCTGAGATACACACATTGGGTTTCTTTAAATCAAATGAGTTCAAGTATCCTGTGCACATGTTTGCCCTTTGCTGAGCCCCACAAATGTATTTCTTCTGGACTTAAATTTGACTGGATTCTGGAAACTTGAGAGCTTGCTAATTAAATTTTATACTACAATCTCCATATTTAGATGTGTCTATATGTAGTCTGAATCAAATATTTTACATTTCAATGGCACTTCCTACGTGTTCTGTGACTATGTTAATTACAAGTGCAACACTGATTTACCGCATTCAGCAGGGTCCCCCTCCCTGCAGTCATTAGAACACACAACCTGGCTGGTACTATTTGTTTTGTTGCTTGGGAATAAAGTCTTTAATGACTCCAGTAGACAAATTTTCATTTTGCTTTACACACAGTACCTTCTTCTCCACCTTCAAAGCCACGTACCAGGCTACACCCAGTTGGCTATAAATCAAGAATGCATCTGCAACTTGTTAACACCTTCCCTCCAAATCCTTGTGCAAGAAGCAAAATAACTCTGGTACATGCAGGACCCACTGTCTAATCTTAACTCTCACTTACAGTCCAAGCTAGGTCAAAAGTTGATGAAGGTCGGCCATGAACTTTGTTGTTGCATGTGTGTGTGTGTGTGTGTGTGTGTGTATTTTTTAATTCTGGAAATTAAATATCCATAACAAGCCTAACCTTTTATACAGAACTAGCACAGTTCTGTTTCTAGTGTTCTGTAAATGAATTTTTAAGACAGGAAACATGGGGAAAAGATCTTGCCCTGCACCTGGGCTATGTGGGTACCCTTCCTTTCATGCCCAGGAAGGGTGTAGCAAGACAAGAAATCTATGCCTGTATGATTCTTCTCAAAACATCCATTTAACCTGGACATTTCAATGAAAAGTACTGGGCTTCAATTAGAAATTATACAGCAATACAAAACCAGACGGAACAGTTAAGAATGAGAAGTGACCTGAAAGAACCTTCAGTTCAAGGAACACTGGGAACATGTTTTCTCATGATACCTAAACAGGTTAGCAGTTTGAAGATCCAGTGACCTGGGGCTGGGGATGTTGCTCAGTTACTAGAGTGCTTGCTAGCATGCCTGAAGCCCTAGGTTCTGTCCTTAGCACATTAAACTGGGTGTGATGGCACACATCTATAATCCCATTCAGCACACAGGAGATGTGGGCAGGATCACCAGGAGTTCAAGGTCATCCTTAGCTTCAAATCAGTTCAGTGTTAACCTGAGCTATGAGACTCAGTCTCACACAAAACTAGAAAACTCAGAGATTTATTTGATTCTGATATGTGCAGTTTCTGTACATATTAAGAATCCGATGTTTCCATAGATTTATAAAATAAAACTTGAGTTTTCACCAAAATGTTGTTTATTCTGTTCTTTGTCTTTGTTCCTTTCTCTACGGTCCAGGACCATTTTAGCACTGGACACCAGCTTAGAATACCCAGTTTTCAGGTACTGGGGGCTTTACCTGTAAGTAACGCAATGCTGAAGGTTATTTGAGCAGCAGTGATCCTCATTCTTTAGGAACTCTGAATTCTAGCCAACTTCAGATCAAGAACAATGACCAAGACTTACAACTTATATAAAAAATAAACTCTTGAATCATCTGTATTAGTTTGCTTTTCTGTTTCTGCGACAGAAACACTGACCAGGGGAACTAATAAAAGGAAGAGTTTATTGAGCTTACAGTTCCAAAGGGGCAAGAGTTCATGATGGCAGGGCGGCATGGCGCAGAGGTAGCTAGAGTAGACGCAGAAGCTAAGCGCCACATCTTCAAGCAGGCAGAGGAAGCAGGAGCGACTGGAGATGTGGCAAGGCTCAAGAACTCTCTAAGCCGCCCCCAGTGATGTGCTTGCTCCAGCGTGGCCACACCTCCCACAACAGAGCCACTAACTGGGGACAAAATGTCCAAATACTTAGAGCCTATGAGGGACATTCTCATTCAAACCGCCACATCACCTGAGATTTGATGAGGCACAAATTAGTAAATCTTTCATAGTCTGTTAACTGTCATGTGTATAGTTTCTTCCCTTGCACCTAGGAAACAGTGAGTCAAACAAAACCACGAGAGTTACTGTAAGGGGTTTTTCCAATGCTGTGTGGCCACAGGAGAATCCCCATGGGGAAGACCTCAGTCAAGTCCCCAACTTTTGATGTAGAAGATCCACCTTCTCTCTTTTCCCTTTCAATTCCACATGGACCACTGAGGTTCTGAAGATAAACAAGGCTGTGTCCGACTCATGTGCCACACCCCTTCCTACCTTTGCTCCTGCTAGGGACACAGGACAGAGGATGAGAGGAAGATCGATAGGATGCCCCATGGGCTGTTCCAACCTGTCTCCAGTATCCCTCTATTTGGGAGGAAATGGTACTGCTGGGTTTGTGTTTTATGTTGTTTTGGCTTTCTGGGGCAGAGGAGACATGGGTTATTTGGAAATTGTGGTATCCTCTTTTGAGATATCATCACGCTCAGACAATGTTGGCCTCTATGTTCCCTAATAATGAAACATCCACCCGGCACAGTGGGTCCCACAAACCAGCCCCAAATTCTTAGTCGCTCTGCTTCTCTCACTTCCCCATGAAGGAAAAGCTCTGGTGAGTCTGAGGGAAGGGTGGGGGGCGGCGTTCAAGATGACTAAGTCTGTGTTCTGGAAACTTCCAGTTCTTTGAAGTAATCTCAGAAGCATCTGTGATTTGGCATTTTATACTTTTCTAATTCCTCTTCCTCATCAAATACCCTGAATGAGGGAAGCTGGGTGAAATTAAAAACCTAGTAGTTATTGATACCAGACACTGGATGCCTTCTAGACACTTTAGTATATATTAGTCCATACACTCAAGGTGAGTACTATCATTTCCAATTTACAAATATAGCCAATTTACAAATATAGAAATGGAGAGTCAGAGATTACATAACTTGCCTTAAACCCTACACACCAGGACTCAGCAGAGTTGGATCTGAAGCCAACAGGGAACAGAGGTGTTCCCTCTAGTATACTAAGTGTGTACCTCAAACTCTGATCCAGTACTTGTGGGCAGAGCACAATAGACTGGACAGAAACTACAGGAAACATTTACTATTAGAATCAGAGAAGAGAGGGGCTAGAGAGATGGCTCAGCAGTTAAAAGCACTGGCTGTTCTTGCAGAAGACCTGGATTTGATTCCCAGCACCCACAAGGCAGTTAACAACCTTCCATAACACTCCAGTTCCAGGGAACTCAACTCCCTCTTCTGACCTTGGTGGGCATTGCACTACCCAGATGTACTTATACACATGCAAGCAATACGCTCATACACATAAAAACAGTAAATAAGGGGACTGACCTAGGCCCCCAGTCCTGGCAGTGATGGTGACTAACATCCATAAATGGACACAGTCACTGCAACAAGGGAGGAAGTAATTTGCTCAGAAGCCATTGTTTCATTAATCCTATTGGTCTTGGTGTAATATAAATAAGAAAGCCATGATATTTATTACATAAAGAAGTATCCAAGATAATAGCAGAATTAAAGATGGCTGAATGGGGAGCTAGGCTCCCATTTATAATTAACCATTTTATAAAGTGAGCATTGTCCCCACTTTAGAGATGAGTGACCTGAAGCATACTTGTGGTAGTTTCATTGCTTATTTCACAAGAACCTCTTCTGACATTACCAATTTGTTCTAGTCCAATTTGTTCATTTTACAAGGCAGGAAACTGAAGCTCAGGAAGGTTAATGGACATGTCCCAGGCCAACAGCAAGAACAGTAGAAAATAATTTATACCATAGACAACCTGCTCTGCCCCTTCTTTTTTATGATATTGGGGATGGAGTCTAGGACTTTGAGCATGCCAGGCAAGCACTCTACCACAAGAGCTACACCCCCAGCCCTCTGGTACCGACAGCACAGTAGACAGACTCTGCAACACGTGTTTTAAAAGAACAAAAACAAACATTCATTCATAGTTTATAATCCTCGGTTTTTTTAAGTGTCTACTGTTCTTGGCTGTGCAGTGGATGTGTAAAATATCAGAGGTGGGGGCCATTGAGCTAGCTCAGTCGATAAAGTGCTTGCCGGACAAGCACGAGACCTGCGTTTGAGTTCCTAGCACCCATGCAAAAATGCCAGGCACTGTGGAGGGTGCCCAGAATCCAAGTGCTGGGGAGCTGATGACAAGAGGATCCCTGGTGCCTGCTGGTCAGCTGGTCTTGCCACATTGGTGAGCTCCAGGTTCAGTGAGACCCTGACTTAAAAAGTATGGTAGAATATCAACTCACACTGCTGTGGTTGCCTGCACAAGACCGACACAAGATCAAGCCAGTCAAAATTCCAACATGGATGAAGGAAAGGCTTCTGGGCACCAAAGCTGGCTGAGTGTTGGCAGCTGGTGGCTGCTGAGGGACAGTTCATTTTCCTTGGGGATGTGGCCACTGGCAAGTTGTCCATGCCTCTGTGAATGATCTCACACCCATATGATCTGTTTAACACACACACACACACACACACACACACACACACACACCCCTCTGTGTATACACACAGACAAGTACATATACCCTACCACCACACCTACACAAGTCAAAGGTGGGTTGGGAGTGCAGTGTGATTCAGTGATAAAGTGTTTGCCCTGCATGAACAGAGCAGTTCAAGTGCAGGTATTGCAAAATGAAAGAGGAAGAGGAAGAGGAAGAGAAAGAGAGGAAGGAAGGAAGGAAGGAAGGAAGGGAGGAAGGAAGGAAGGAAGGAAGGAAGGAAGGAAGGAAGGAAGGGAGGGAGGGAGGGAGGGAGGGAGGGAGGGAGGGAGGGAGGGAGGGAGGGAGGGAGGGAGGGAGGAAGGAAAACACTCTTGAGGTCTCTTACAGCCACCTGGAGAATCTTCCTGTGAAAAGAAGGCAAAGCACATTCAAGTGCTTGATGTGTCTCCAGACACATCACGGATACATTTTATAGGGATGATGTTGAATTCAAACAATTCTTTCTTTCTTTTTTTTTTTTTTGAGACAGGGTCTTATTCTGTAAACCTGGCTGGCCTGGAACTCACTATATAGACCAGGTAGCCTTGAACTCACAAAGATCTGACTGCCTCAGCCACTTGGGTGCTGGGAATAAAGGTGTGGACCACCATGCTCAGCTTTAATTATTATAATTAACAAAATCTTAAACACCTTCCAAACTTTCTCTTAGGTCTTAAAATAAAAATCAGCTGATGTTTGTTTTGGTTATATAGTCTGTCCATTGTCAGACAAGCTGTTAAGTAACAAGGCTAGGATTCCAAAGGCCTTTCTACTCCAAAGTCTGTATTCTCTTCTCCACACCACCCTGATCAGAGAAACTTTATGCAAAGCAATGAATCTTGATCAAAGGCCTCTCAGGTTAGATTATATATGTAAAAAATTGATAGTAAGATTGGCTTCAACAAGGAAAAATGTCAGAACATGTCTCAATAAAAATACATTACAACATAGATGAAGGCAAAATATCTTCATGTTAATTCCATGAACATACATTGGTTTTATAAACAAAGATCTTTATGAACGGAAAAGAGTGTTTTCAGGTTTTAAGTGTTACAGTGTACACAAAAATTTACAAAACAGTGTCAGCTTACAGGGTATGAGAAATACTATCACAGAGAGAGAGAGAGAGAGAGAGAGAGAGAGAGAGGGAGAGAATGTGTCTTAGTTACTTTTCTTGTCACTGTGACAAAATATCCTGAAAAAAGCAATTTAAGAGAGAAAGGGTTCCTTGTGGCTCACAGTGGAGGATGTGGTTCATGATGGTGTGGCGGTCACGGCAGTGGGCATCTGAGGTCGTTATCTGTCACACTGAATGGACCAACTCAGGAAGAGCAATGAATGCTGAGCCTCAGCTCACTTTCTCTTTTTTATGCAGTCTAGGATCTCATCCCAGGGAATGGTGCAGTCACACAGTTTCCCACTCCAGCTAACTCAAGAAGACACGCCTCCTCCCCTAGGCATGCGCAGAACCTGTCACCAAGGTGATTCTAGATCTCATCAAGTACACGGCTGAGCTACTTTGATGGTATATTTCAAAAACCAAACCAAACCATTGGACTCAGTGCAAGATTATCGGTTGAATTCTTAAAATAGAAGTGGAATATTCAATATCTGTGGGGGGGAAAGGTACCCCTAAACAGTGGTCTCATCCTCCTTCCTGACACCCCCATAGGAAGAAGAATGGGGATCTCAAGCAGAAATCTGACTCTTATAATTCATAAAAAGCTGTCCTTGAAGACTCAACTTAAAAAAAAAAAAGGCAAAGATGTGGTATATCCTGAATGTTTAAGTTGGGTGAAAATATTTTTACTTTTCAACCGATTATTATTATAGGATTTTATGTGGAAACAATGTGGAATACTAGAATTCTGAATTTCCTTTAAAAAGAGAAAGTTATTCACAGCTGACAATTACAGTCAGCTCAAAGACTGGTCTTGTAAACTGTAACATATTGATGATCACTTAGTCTGGCTGACAGTCTAAGATTATCCCAGTGTCCTAGTATCGTATATAGTTATACTTTTTTTTTTAAATAGTAAAGTTTAAAATTGTCCCTGTGTGGCTAGCTAGGATAGGTAACATTCATTTTAACATGAGTCACTTGAACAACACCTCCAAATGGGAAGGATTGGCTGGACCAGCAAAAGTCTATAGAGAATGATTATGGAAAAACTCTGTGTGCTTTCAAGACCTCACTGTGTGAATTTCCTCTTCCAAGTAATTGTTATGTTCTACACAAACAAGTCCTTTCTGGAACTAAAGAAAACAAACCAATCAGTTAAATCCAGTTCCTGTTCCTTTCATGTAGAAACTCTGAAGACACAACTGACGTCCTTTGTGTCTTGAGGACATACTGTTCGAATGAATTCTGATGTCCCTGGATTATCCGAAATTATCTTAGCTAAGATCAATGGGAACTTCTTGGGAACTGAGTACTATTTATGACCCTATCACCACAGAGGAATTACTCTAAGGCTCAGCATAATCTTAGGCTAGTTAGCAAACACTGAGAAGGATTTAAACCATGTTTGTCTGGTCCCCAAAAGATCTTTTTTTTTTTTTTCTTGAAGAAAAAAATACAAATTTCTTTAGTTTTACTAAAGAAAGCCATAGCTAAAGTATAATCCATACTTTAACAATTTAATGTACTATTTCTATTATTTATTTATTTATTTATGGGAAGTAGATGTCCATGTGCCATAGCCCACATGTGAGGTTAGAGGGCTACTTCTGGAAGTTGGTTCTCTCCTTCTACCGTGTGGATCCCAGGGATGGAATTCAAGTTGACAGACTTGGCACCAATCGCCTTTACATAACCCTTAAGCCATCTTGCCGGCCCCTTAACTATAAGTAATATACATATCTTTTGCTAATCTGTCATAGTCATCTAGACTTCTTTTATTTAGTTATTTATTTCTGTTTTATGTGTATGAGTGTATTGTCTGCATCTGTGTAAGTACACCAGTGTCATGCAATGCCAGAGAAGGTCAGAAGGCGGCATCCGATCCCCTGGAACTGGAGTTACAGACAGTTGTTAGCCGACTTGTGCTTGCTGGGATTTGCAAGCCCCACCTTCTAGACTTCTTTCTAGCTCTCTACATATTTTTAAAATCAATTTTAGTTACAGTACCAAGTAATGGATCTCCCAGTGACAATTTTATATATATGTGTCATGCTTTTTCTTACCTGTCCGCCCTCTGCCCCTGCCCCTTCACCCAAATGGCCCTTCCTTTAATTTGCATGTCACATGACCCTGTTAGCTACTCTCGCCCAATCATAATTAAATATTCACATATACTTTCACCTAGTTGCTTATGAGATAAGAATTTGAGACTGGCCTTGAAGTCACCGGCCTCCTGCCTCCTCCTGAGTGCTAGAATTACAGATGTGCAGAATCATGCCCACCTCCCTCCCTTAGGCCTCTTCCCTCCCACAGTCCCCAGTCTACTTTCATGCCTTCATATATACATGTGCACACACACACACACACACACACAAATACGAATCTAAATTCTGCATGAGAAAAAAATGTGCTAAACCTTCTTTGTACTATCATGTGAACTCAAGAGGGGGTGGAAAGAAATGCTTTTATATTAGATGTCGAGGAATAAAGGTAGAAATATTTATGTTAACAAAGGTAATTCAGAAATTAAATATATATTGATATCAAATAAATATTGATCACCATGTACATTTATCAATTATATATGGCTTTGGAATAGAATTAAAATTTTAGGGGCAGGAGAGATGGCTCTGCAGTTACGAGCACTGGCTGCTCTTGTGGAGGACCCGGGTTTGGTTCCCAGCACCCATGTGGTGGTTAACAGCCATCCATAACTCCAATTCCAGGGGATCCAGCTCCTCTTCTGGCCTCAGTGCACTTACATATATGCAGGCAAAACACTCATACACATTAATTTCTTTTGTTTTAATCTCAGCTGGGCATGGTAGCACATGCCTTTAATCCCAGTACTTGAGAGGGAAAGACAGACAGATCTCTGTGAGTTCAAGGCCAGTCTGGTCTAATGAGACCCTATCTCACAAAAAACCAATTCATTCTAAGGAATCATTTTCTTTGAACTGAAATGCAATTACTATGAGTTTGTTAAAAACAGAAGGACCTTGCTGCTTCCAGAATGGACTTGTGTTATCCAGTTGTTAGAGAATTATGGTGGTGAGCTGGAATACACGGAGTTTGCTAGTTCTAAAAGTAGTGGCTGATCAGTTCTTTCTACTGAGGGTAAATTAAAGTTAAATTCAGTTTAGCAGATGCTGGCTGATCGTAACTACATTTACATACTTAAATATTCACATCCACTTTAATCCTTTCTCGAGGCAAGCTCTCAGGATGAAGCCCAGGCTGGCCTTGAACTCCTGGTCTTCCTGCTTCCTCCTCTCCAGGTGTGCAGAGCCAGGCCTAGTTTCCCCATTTTCTTATCATGTAAATGTTCTGGAGATTAGGAATTAAAAGCTAATTAAGAAAAGTGTTTCTTAATTATTTCCTTCTGAAGAGCGGGGGTTCGGTAGCTTGGGCAGATTCTGCAAGGAAGGGAGGTGCTCAGATTGTTCTACCTGAGCCCATGGCTGGGAAGATTGTGATGCTAAAATGGCCAGAGCTTCAGCAGTTTGGTTATCTAAATGCTCTACACTCTATCTTGGGCTTTTTCTCTAGTCAGTCAGCGTTTCAATGGTATTAGTGAGACTCACAGTCAAGGTACTGAAGAGCTGGGAACACTGTAGATATCCATCTTACCCTAAGAGCCTACCTGAATTTCTAGCCAGAGAATAGCCTAGAGCCTCCTACCAAAGAGGAAGAACAAGACCAACAGGTCCCCATCACTAACACAGTATTGTGAAAACCATGTCCTCTTTCCACACGGCTTTAATATTGTCTGGCCATACGAAAATGGTACTTTAAAACTGTTCAATGAATAGGAAGTGATGGATGCATATTTCATTAAGTTTCTCCTTTAACTATATAGGATTTTTTTTTTCCACACTGACAAAAGAATAGTCACTGTGGGTTTTGGTCTGCTATTAACAAAAATAAAAGATCGGCTCTCCTAGCCCATGGGTGTTTATAATTCCCAGTCATAAGTACAGTGGACCTGAGAGAATGCATCCTTTGTGATTCTAGAAACTCAATTCTAAATTTGGGCTGATGTACAGAGGACACAATGCATACTTTGAGAGGAATTGGGTCTGATCCAGCCATGCCCTATTCAAGGCCCTGGTAACCTTTTCACAGAACACATTACTTTTAGTAGCTCAGTGTTCACACCTGACCACAGCCACATCTGGAGGGATGTTTTAAGTTTCTTTCTTTTGTTCTCTTCTTGTCGTTTGCTATTCTTATATTCTTTTGTTTTCCTCAGCCAGCAGGAAGGAACACTTTTAATCAAATGAAGTCAGGAGCAGCCTCCACAGGAGCTCCCAGGAGCCCAGAATGGCACGGAGGACAGGGCTGGCTGGGTGCCAAATGTGGGAGAAACTCAAACCAGGTGCACTTAAGGCAGAAACGCATTGGTGGCGTCTCCATGCGCTCGCTGCCTGCTGGTGCCCAGGTCTTAACATCTGATTCCGTGTTCCATCCCTGGCTAACAGGAAACCACATTTTCTAAGAAGGACTTGATCCCATTGGTAGTCCATCAGGAACTGTGGCCCTTCCTAACTGATATCTCTCTCTCTCTCTCTCTCTTTCTCTCTCTCCCTCCCTCCTTTTCCCTCATTGATTGATATCATTTTTAAGCCTGACTACGGTGGAACATATCAAATGATATTTTACCTACTGTTCCCTTAATCTTTCTCCTCAAACTCCACCCCCACCCAAGTCCAGGACCTCTTTTTTTTTTAAATTTCACTTCCATCTTTATCTGTTCATCACCTCCCTGGCACTCTCCAAATCCAATCCATAACCCTTCACCGTTGGCTATATTTTCTCAGCAGACACACACACAAAGTGGCAATGTGTGATAGTGACTGGGAACAGCTTTCTTGCTCTGAAGGACTCAAACACTGAAGAGGAGGTGGGGGTGAGGAGACGCTTAACAGGTAACTTATTCATGCTGGAAGCAGTGTCTTTCGGCATAGAAAAGTCAGTGGTGCAATACCAACTGTCCTGGAGGGGGCTTATCAGAGGCAAACGAGATGCCACTTAACATGGGTCACAGTGGGAGTAGTCTGAATGGTGAAGACAGTAGAGAGGGAATCCTTTATGAGAAGATACCATTGGGGGAAGGCTGGAGAAATGGCTTAGCAGTTAAGAGCATTGGTTGTTCTTGCAGAGGACCAGGTTAGCACCCATATGGTGGCTAATGGCTAACAACCATCGGTAACTCCAGTTCCAGGAGATTCAATGGCCTTTTCTGACCTCCACGGGCATTACACAATATGGATGAACAACAAACAATACATTCATACACATAAATTAACAACAACAAAAAAATTAAAGGGAGATGGAGAGCCCGAATTGGTTAGGAGCACTGGCTGCTCATTCAGAGGATCCAGGTTTGGTTCCCAGCACCCACATGGCAGCTAACAACCATTAATGACTCCAGTTCCAGGAGATCTGACACCCTCTCCTGGTTTCCATAGATTTGCACTTATGTCGTGAATTTACAAAGATAGAGGCAAAACACACATACACATAAAAATGAATAAATGTTTTTAAGTTAAAAAAAAAAAAAACAAAAAACACTGAACAGAAAGGTGTAAATTGCAGAAGTGTATAAGGTCAAACAAATGCTGGAGCTTCCGTATAAGTCATCTTATAAACAGGAGGGTTGAGAGGTGGGTGGGGTCATGAGGGAGGTTATGGCCACTTTGAATGGTCAGGACCCTAAAGATAATGGAAAGCCTTTGCGAGGCTTTAAGCAGAGGTGGACCCTGTTCAGTCAGCTTGCCTGACAGGACGTGCACTCACCACTGCTGCACACTGTGATCAAAGCTCCTCTGTAACCAGTCCTCACAAATCTCTCTGGACCTAGATTTAAATGCTTCAAAGTAAAAGCTAGTTGGGCTTTGAATTAAAAATGGCCTACATGTCTGCTTACTACTCATTTAAATAAAGAACACATCTTACAGAAGTTTCTTTCTCACAGCATAATGCTGAAAAGGACTACTGTTCTTTTACTGAATATTTTTGTAGTGAATTTATAAGGACTGGAGTTACAGCTGGTTGTGAGCCACTATGTGGGTGCTGGGAACCAAACCCAAGTCCTCTGCAAGAATATTAAGTGCTCTTAACTTCTGGGCCATCTCTCCAGCCCTATAAACATATTTTGAGAAATAAAAACAGAGGCTGGGTGGTAGCTCATGCCTTTAATTCCAGCACTTGGGAGGCGTGGGCAGGTAGTAGATGTCTATGAATTTGAGGCCTGCCCAGTCTACATAGCAAGCTCAGAGCTAGCGACAGCTACAGGGTAAGACTCTGTCTTAATAAATAAATAAAAAATAAGTATACCCTCAGCATGCAGAGGGTATCCTTGGCATAATAAAGAGCTAAAGAAATACTTGTTGATGGCTGAAAATGCCAAAGTCAAGGTAACTTGGGTCAGTGAGTCAAGGCAACTCAGCCAGTGAAGGTGCTTGCCACCCAACCTGAAGACCTAAGTTCAATCTCTAGGCCCCACACGGTGGAAGGAGAGAAGCAACTCATACAAATTGTTCTCTGACAGCCACAATTGTGCCCCGGCACATGTATATACACACACACACACAGCCACAAGTGTGCCCTGGAACATGTACACACACACACACACACACACACACACACACACACACACACACACACACACACACCAAAATGGGAAAGAGAATTTAAGACAGCCCATTACTTTTTGAGGACTTCCACACTGTAAGAAGGTGAAGTCCTCAAGACACACCATTTTTTTCTTTTTTGCAAAGGTCTCCCAGGGCTGGAGTTGTGGTTCAGTTGGTAAAAGTACCCGCCTGGCATGCAGGAAGCCCTGGGTTCAGTCCTCAGCACCTCATTAACCAGGCTTGGTGCAGAACACCTATAAATTTAGCACCTGAGGTAGGGAAGATAAAAAGTTCAAGGTCATCCAAAGGCAACCTAACAAGTATAAAGTCAGCCTGTACTACATGAGACTCTCAAAAGGAAAAAATGTTCAGCCAGATAGGGGAAGAGGAGTGAACTGTGACAGCTTCAATCTGTGTGTCATCTCTTCACAGACCTGCCTGTCACCTCCAGTATCTCCTCTTGGAATTGTAACCAATTTGATTACATTTTCATCTTAATCCACTGTGAGGCAGTGGATTAAGGTAGAGCTAAGTGGTAGATTTTGCGTGTGTGTGTGTGTGTGTGTGTGTGTGTGTGTGTGCTTGAGAGAGAGAGAGAAAGAGAGAGAGAGAGAGAAATCGGGAACTGCCTGCAAGTCTTGTGAGGCAACAAGGTGAAGAGTGGACTCAGGAGATTGCATCACAGCGGAGAAGAAAAGACATGTTTCATTTTCTTTATGGTCACAATGATTAGGTGCGGTGTCTCAGCCCCTATAAGAACAATCACTGAAGGCCATTTCCAAGCCTGCAGCTTGTGTGTGACACTGAATTCCAGAAAGAACACCTTACAAATCTGGTTAGCATTGGCCCTGAGAAGTCTCATGTGTTTGCTACACACAGACACAGACAGAAACACACACACACACACACACCCCTCTGATACCTTATTTCCAAGTCGGGTTGAGCTTACTCCAACGACCTTCCTTTTTTACTCAACCACCCTTATCCTTTCTCCTTTCCAGAAGGGCATTTTCTTGAGATATACATTTTTTCCTGTTGAAAATTCAGGCCACTTGAATCCAAAATTGGATCCCAGCTTAGCCTGGGACAAACCTGCAACTCACACAAGCACACCACTTCACTGTACACTACACGGAGATAACCAGGATGATGTAAGTATACAACATCTGGTACAAACTGTTCCAACAAAACAATACCAGATGCCACATGCAGTATTTTTACAAGTGTTTTAAAACAGAAATTGGTTCAGCCAGGAAGCTAGCTCACTGATACGGAGGATGCAAGCCTGGGGTCAGGCCTGAGTTCAATCCTCAAAACCCACACAAAGGAGAGAAAACCAACTCCACAAGGTTGTCCTCTGACCTCCACATGTGTGTGTGTCCCCACTCTCTCACATACAATAATAAGTTAAATAACTGTTTAAAAGAAATTGGTAAGCAGTAGGGCTATATATAATGCATTATAGTCAATGTTGGCTCACTCTCCTTCCTATGACTGTTGGTGACCTGAAAATTTGACCTTTCTGAAACTAAACTTTTGGAGGACAGCCTATGTGCCTGTCCTCAGCCTTCCTGTCTGTCCACTTTCTGCCCCTAACTTGACTTCTGTTACTACACCTCTAGTTTATCTATTAGGAATGTTGAATTATCAGAAATCTAAATATGGCTAACTGCTTTGAGTTCACTTTCAGATAGGAAGGTAGCTTCCAACAGCATTCAAAACTGTCAAACGATAAGGCTGCCCTCAGAAGAGCCAGGAACTATTCCAACGATGGCAGCTATCCTCACCTAGAACCATACCCACAAGCCACCAGGCACAGTATATTGGGAATCAGTGTCCTGGGACATCCCAGAAAGAGGCACTTCAGTTCATATGCTACTACATATGGGAAACAATTTTGAAAAACAGCCCAGGTCTGAATTAAAGAAGGAGTTTGTTGCTGTCTTCTGCCCACAGCTGCCTGGCAGACCCCACCTCCAAATCACTGTAAACCACCAAAAAAGACTTCACTGTACGTGAAAGCATAAGGCTGTGAACAGGAATTGCTAATAATAATTTGAAAATTTGCAACCTGAAAGTTGAGAGTTGCCTTTGGGCAGGCGCCAGCTGGAGGCTCTCCCTGTGTGTCTGTCTCCAATATTTCCCATTTCCCTAGGCAATAAAATGTCAGGCTGGGTTTGTTCAACAGAGTGGATTTAGACCTGGGCACCTGTTCAGATATTAGAACAGACAATAAAACCAGCATGATGGCTTTGTGAACCTCCAAAGAGGTTTTTCTAAGATGCTGAAAACAGCCCATCCATCCTACCCACAGGAGTTCCATCAGCTTTGCTTCAGAGCGTCAGTGGGTAACTAACATCTCTTAGACAGAAACACTACCGGGTTCAGTTCCACCCAGACATACAAGGATGCTTATTTAAAAACCAATCCGCAGATTATATATTTTTCCATTCACTCACTTGTAATATATTTGTGTTTTAATAACTACGATGCAATTCTCACAGCTGAGTGTTTATATTATACTTTGTTAAAATTCATTTAATGTGTTTTATATAGCGTTGGTTATAACTTTTATCTTAGTTCTTTTATGTCTAGGTTTGAATTAATAGTACACTTTAAATAAATTCATTTTGTCTCTGAAAAAAAAAAAATCTGAGCCCTGTGTGGTGGCGCTGGCCTTTAATTCCAACACTTACGGAGGTAGAGGCAGGTAGATCTCTTTGAGTTCAAGGTCAGCCAGATTTACACAAGAAGTTCCAGGTCAGCCAGTAAACAAATAAACAAAACAACAAAAACTTTGTCATAGCTGTGCTTATCTGGGACCAGGGACCATGACCAGTGTTAATTCCAAAGACGGCAAAACACCCACCAAACACAGTTGAAGCTATGATAGTTTTTAAGGTACTACAGGGATTTCTTAGGTCACTCTTTCTCCCATATTTCTAAGAATGCAGAACAGGCACAAAACTCAGTAAAAACAACCAAACTAATCATTTTCTAACGACGTGATTTAAGTTAAATGATTTGGTTCTGTTGAACAAGACGTCAACAAACACAATCTAAAGAACTCAATTAAAAGACGTGGTGGCATTGGGGCCGGTGAGATGGCTCCACAAGGACCAAAGTTCGGTTCCTGGGACCCACATGGTGGAAGGGGAGACCAGACTCCCAGAAGTTGTCCTGACCTCCAACTTCCACATACAAGACACATATGTACACACATTCTCACTTGAAAAACAAGTAGTGAATATACATTAAAAAAAAGAAGAAGAAGAAGAAGAAGAAGAGGTGGCCATGGCTATTTGACACTGACCTGGAATCCTATTGAGTGTTACCCAAAAATGTTCATCGGGGCTGTAGGTATCTTTAGACCACTGGAGGAGATCAATGGCCCTTTTGTCACCTAAGACGAAGTTGACAAAGTCTCTGGTGAGGGCCACATAGGCTGTGCCAAAGTAGATGGTCATCTGGTGTGGAGGTGGACCTTTCAAAATATTCATTTTTTTCACAAATGGCCCACCTGGGCCTCTGTATTCGTGGTGGACGTATTTAGTCCGCACAACTGCGTGGGCCGGAGGCAGCACCCCCGGCGTGATGTTCTTCCCCTTAAACCCTTTCAGATACTGAACTATGTACTTGTTGGTTTTCAGGGGGAAGTCTTGCCCGCAGGTATTGAGGACGTACTTCCAGGGGACCTCGGATGCCACCAGATCCTTCAGGCAGTTCAGGTCAGCCTGGAGCCGGGAGATGCCTGCATAGACCACAGATTCCCTCTTGGAAGCCAGAAAGGCATTGGGGAAGCACTCGAGCAGCTGCCACACGAGGTTCTTAAACTCGGGAGAGGCTTTCTCATCCACGTGCACGCAGTACACATTCTGGGGCATGTAAATGGCCCTGAAGAGTCTCTCGAAGGTGCTGAAGTCTTTGTGGACCACCATGACGTAGGCCAGGGGGAAGGCTACCTCCTCCTGGGACAGGGGGCTCGTGATGTAGTGGCTCTGAATCAGATAGTCCTCGCAGGAGACTCTTCCCAAGGACGACGGCGAGGTGTAGCCGGACAGAAAGGTGGCCTGCTGGCTCGAGGTGAAGTCACAGGCTATCCTGGGAGTCTTCTCGCTGGAGGAACTGTTCAACTTCTGGAAACTTTTGGACAGGCTTAACTGGCTATGGTAAAAGATCACAAAAATCACCACACTGAGCGCAGTGAAAGCAAGAAAGGAATTCATCCAAAAGTTCATTATTTTCACTTTCCGGGGAAAGAAATGTCTTCAGAGATTGGAAAAATGATCCCGGTGCCTGGAAGCCGCAGCGCGGGAGGCTGAGCTGGCTCCCGGGGCGGCCCCGCCTGCAGATGCCCGGCAGCTCGCCGCGGTTTCAGAGCGCCCGCAGCGCCCGCTTCCGGGTCCCGTCCGTGCCCGGGGTGGGCTGCAGACGCGCCGCTGTTCCCCGCTCGCCCGCGGACCTCCAGCCCCAGCAGCCGGCGGGCGTCAGGAGCCCAGCCCCGCCCAGCCTCCGGGAAACCTCCTCGTTTGCATACGAAATGCAAGCAGTGCCCCTGAGCAGTCTGCATTCCGGAGTGGAGTGCCGGGACCTACTCCCCGGAGCCGGGTTTCTCCAGCTTCAGCCTCACCCACCTTCCTCCCTTCCATCCCAGCTATTCCGACCTGGTCGCTTCTCAGGCTTCCCCACCCCGCCGGCGACCGCAAGTGGCTGCGCGGGCCGGGCCGACCAACCCTGGGAAGCCACAGCTTGCAGGGCATCAACCCCTTGGGATTTGTTTTTCTTCTCGTTTCTCAGCTACCTCTTTCCATTTCAGTGTTATCAGATTTAAAAAAAAAAATGGCCTTGCAACATGCCTACATTGAAATTATCAGCAGAAAAGGAAGATGCTGAGGTGTGCTGGGTTAGTCATTCGCTGTGTTTACTCACAGACTACAAGGGAAGGAAAATAAGAATCACACCCACAGCACACAGGCTGAAGGTGGCTTTTTCGTATTTAGAGGGTCCCAGCTGTAGACGTGGAATAAAGTAAACGTGCCTTTGCTCGCATGCTGTGGGGGAAATGTAATATTCCCGGTTCTCGGAGAGCATCAAGTTGATTCCCAGTTCACAGAGTTTCTGATGACTTTAGCTGTCCGCACGGCATTAAGGGCAATATGAGCGCCTAGTCTCATCAACAGGATGTCATCATATTTGTGATCATAACATAAAACCCCAGGGATCCTCTAGTCTCTTTCCCACTCACCCTCCTCTCCCACTTCCTGGATTCTGAAGAAAGAATGTATGCTTTTGGGCTGCTGTAAAATTCCTGGAATATCAGTCATTGTGATTCTGAGGAACTGGGAAGAGCCGGTCTGGTTACATCACACAGGAATTCTTTTAGCTTACCTCTGCCGGGAAGCTCACCAGCTAGCTCACAGCGACTATGGAAGCCTAGGGGGGACTGAAGTTGGCTTTAGGAACATGTATTGAAGAAAAGTGTCTGGGCCACTCCAAGATCCACCGTGGCAGCCACAGGGAATGTGTTGAAAGTGAGTTCTTTGCCACCTTACCCCAATGCTGCCCAGCTGTCCCGCCTGCCTGGGCTCATGGAACAGTCACTGTGTTAGGAAAACTCAGTAGTCTCCCTGCCCCCTCCCTGCCGGACTCCAGCTCTCCTCCCACCATCCACTGTATGATGAAGAGCCACAGTGGCCAGTCTAGATTGATTTGGAGAACTGTCAAACAGTTGGTAAGGCCTTTTGAGATCATCAAACACAATCCCTTTAATTTACAGATGAGGAAATTGAGGCCAATAGAAATAAGTCTTCACAAAGCCATTCAACAAGATAGAACCACTGCTCCTGCATCTGGATGCTGAGACCAGTTAGTAACTCCTAACTGGAGGCTGTGAGCAGGATAAGGCTTCTCACCTCTGCAAACTCAAGAAGTGGCTCAGCAGTTAAGAGCATTGGCTGCTCTAGCAGAGGACTTAGGTTCTGTTCCCAGCACCCACAGGGCAGCTAACAATCATCTAGAATCCAGTACCAGGAGATTCAGAGCCGTCTTCGGGCCTCCGTGGGCACTGCATGACATGTAGGCAAAACACTCATACATATAAAAACAAAGAAATCAAAATGATTTCAAAAACCAACCAAGCAAACAAAAACCTTTTCCTTCCTCAATCACTGAAACCCCCCAGTTTGGAAACCGGAGAGATGATACACCATTTAAGAACACTTATTCTTCCAGAGGACAGCGTTCAATTCCCAGCACCCACATGGCAGCTAACAACTGCCCATAATTCCAGGGGATCTGATACCCTCTTCTGGCCTCTGCAGACATTGTACAAACGTGGTGCACTTACATACATGCAAGCAAACACTTATACACATAAAATAAAAAAAATAAGTTGAAAAAAAAAAACAGTGCTATTTAAAAAATAATCGCAGCACTTGGGAGGCAGATGCAGGCCTCTGTGAGTTCAAGGCCAGCCTGGTCTACATAGTGAGTTCCAGGCCTGCTGTGCTACAGGGAGACCCTGTCTAAAATAAATAAATAAATATTATAATAATAAAAAGAAACTTCCCAGTTTGACCCAGAAAAAATTAATTTCACACACACACACACACACACTGTGACTAATGAAGGGAACAAACTGAATAGAAACTCCTTCAAGACATACTCCTAGGAATGCCAATCATTTGTTCTCTCTTCCCCAGCCTGATCCTACACTGTGCACACTGGTGGATGCCCATGTTAAGGGAATCAGAAAACTCTTTCACCATGATTTAGTCCAAGCAGATTGAACACATACAAGTGGGAGGGAAGGGACAGGAGGATTACAACGTGGCTTAAGACAGTGGTATCAAAAATAAATAAATAGGGGTTCCATTCCCAGCACCAACAGGGTGGTTCACAATCATCCATAACTCCAGTTCCAGGAGATTCGATGCCCACTTCTGGCCTCTGTGGATACTGCATGCATGCGGTGCTTAGACATACATACAGTCAAAACACTCATACACATATAATAAAAATATTTTTAAAATATATAAATAAATATCCCTCAAAAAACAACAGAAATCCCAAACCAGACCCAGCAAACACTTCTATAGCTTGTTCGAGCTTGTCCTCAGTGGTTTGGATGAACGGACTGCGGACTGCGATGAGACTGTGAGGCCTTTTTATTGACTAGCCCAAGTATTAAGTTTGCTTTTCCTGGTCTCTGTGGTAACCGAGCAGGCATTTTCTTCTAGCAAATGATTGGAAGAGCTGAGCTATTAACTTTCAACAAGGACATTATTTTTGCTCTGTTCACTCTAGTTGGGCTTAACATACTGAAAATTGTCCTCAAGTGAACATTATATATTCTGTCTTTCTGTATCTAGGATAACCTTTATGATCACAAGCAAAGAGATAGCCTCCAACTAACAGCACATATCACTCAAGCCTGAACAGTAAAACAAAGGACTAGGCTGTCTAGGAGGCTTCTGTAGGATCTTTCATCCTGCAATGCTTAACTCTCATGAACCTCAAACGGGCTTTGCATCCACGTTAACAAAGCAGAAGTACAACTGGGATCAAGCCTTTTCTTCAAAAATTCCAGGCAAATATGTGCACCGTGTGATTTTGTTTCAGGTAGCAGCAGCTTTTCTAGGAAGGGTCAAGTGGTAAATGTTTCAGGCCTGTGGACCTGTCATTCACTCATTCATTCTCTTGAAGTTATTCTGCAAGAATGTGGCCAGGGCAAGCTGTGGCAAAGCTCCTATGTGGATACTGATATCCAAAAGTCACATAACCCTTCAGGTCACGAAGTGCTCTCTTCTTTGAAGTTCTCAACCAGGTGAAAATGTAGAACTATGCCTAGCCAGCAGGCAGTACAAAAACAGGCCAGCTTTAAACTACAATGGGCTGTCATTGGCTGCTCTCTACCTTAGATTTTTTATTCTATTCCCCAAGGCTGAAATCTTGCAACTTTGGCCTTTCTGCAATTCACGGTCATTTCTGCATCTTTCCCCATGAGGAGGTGTAAAGTGATGGAAAACAATGTTGATCATCCAATATAAACACATGGAAGCCCTGTACCTACATCATCCAACGGACGGGGTAAAGTGCTAGATTTATGAAGAACCTCAGTAAGTAATCAACACTCTGAGCCTCAGTTTCCTCTTCTATAAGAGGAGGTATAAGAAACTACTTCACAGGGTCTTCAGGATTAAACGGGATAGTTTGAAAAAGCACTTTTATACTTGTACCCTGTGCCTATTATCCCCTGGCTTTTGCTGGAGGTTACACACACACACACACACACACACACACGGACAACTTTACATGGCTAGCCCTAAGTATGTCAGCGCAGAATCTGGTGCTGCCATTATGGTGGCTGAACAGCCCAGTATGCCTCAGTTCCCTTCTTTTGGAAAAGGAAATGTTACAAACATTGTTGGCCTCATAGGATCATTGTGAGGTTGAAAAAGGCAACCACAGTCAGGTGCAGTAGCTCACACCTATGATCCAATCCCAGAACTCAGGAGGCTAAAGCAGGAGGCTTACCATGAGTTGTTCAGCCTGAGCTACTTAGTGAGTTACAAGTCAACCTAGGCTACTGAGTAAGACCTCGCCTCAAAACCCTGAAAAGAGCTCAGAAGCCAGGTGTGGTGCACACACAGAATCCCAGCAATGGGGAGGCAGAAAGTATGTGTCCGGGATACAGGCAAGACTTGGTCTCAAACAACCAAGGAGAGTTGTAGCATTCAAGACAGCACCTGCATATAAATCTCCAGACATTTCCCTCTCCTGATTCCATACCTGGCTCATCAAGTCCCTCAGCATCCCGACCATCTTCCTAGGTAGGTGCAGTGACACAGAACAGCTGTGCATGAGGGGGTCATTCTACTACCTGAGACCCTCAGTCCCTCCTCCTGTCCACCCCGACCACAGAATGGGGAACTGTCCTCCATGTGACCTGGTCACTTGAGTTGCGATGTAACCTGGTAGAGGCTAACACCCAGCATGGGAGCCAAGCTGACAGCTTTGGAGTTGAAGGCCAGGTTTAGGTCCAACTGTGTTACCTGAAGTCCAACTGTGTTACCTGAAGGAGTGTGTTCCTCTTACTTCACATTGTTTCCCTAGTATTTCATTTCACTTGAGGGTTGTTTCGTTTTTGTTTTGAGACAAGGTCTTACATAGCCTAGGCTCAACTAGAACTTCTTGTATAATGGAGGCTGACCTTGAACCCCTGATCCTCCTGCCGCCACCTTCCAAGAGCTGGGATTACAGGTGTGTGCTACCATGATTTGCTTAAGTTTCCCAACTTTGTGGATGTGTGTGTGTGTGTGTGTGTGTGTGTGTGTGCAAGAGAGAGGGGGGGGGGGTCTCCCCAGTCACAGCCAGCCTGGCAGTCATGATGTAGAACAGGATGGCCTTGATCTTGCAAAGATCCACATGCCTCTGCCTCCTGAGGGCTGTGATTAGGGCAACTTAAAAAAACTTTAAAAAAAAAGATCAGTAGAATGTCTACCCATGTGGTAACGTCCTAACCAACTGTCTACACCTTCTCCCTCTACAATTCCACCTACCTCACCCCAGCTTAGATCACACCGTCGGAGTCCGGCTGATTCCTGCATCCTTAGCCAGCCCCTCAGGGTGGCAATGTTCGCTCTCTTCAGTGTTACCTGCCCCATTAGAACTGCCCAAGCAAAAACAGGCAAACAACACACAGGAAACCATAAACCCTACATTTTACATTTGGTTCAATTTCAAGGAACAGCATAAGCAACTATCTGTCTTTTGAAACAACCTTTCTCTGACTGCCAATGTCTCATCTGAAAGGAGGAAAAAAAAGATTGCCAGTTCACAAGGAACGTTCTCTACGTGTCTAGATCTGCATGTTCTGAATTCTCTTCTCTACCCACCACCTCCACTTGGTTGTTTTCAAGGTACTAGTGCTGGGACCTAATCTAGGCCTCCCACAGGCTAAGCATGCATGCACTCCACCCTGAGCTACATTCCCACCCCCAGAGACAATGTTTTACAAGGCAGCTGTGGCCAGAAATGTGTATCCTTGGGTCTTCAGCTTCTGGATATTTTCAAATAAATGGAAACAAAACAATCTTAAAGTAGAGCTACGTAGTGGTTTCTGCCAACTTCTAATTTTAATAATCCTGTAAAACTTCTGATTTATTTTGAGTTTACCCAATTGAATTACTTAAACAAAGCCTGTTACTTGCTTGAATTTAGACAGTTTTTTAGGGCATAGTTCATGGGCAAATCCCTCAAAATAGATATTTCTTCTGTTTTCGTATAGAGCTGGAACAAATTTACTTGTACTACATGTTTTGTATCTGATTCTCTCTCGGGTTGAACTGGTTTTAGTTTCAAAGTACTGTTCCGGGGAATAGAGATATTTAAGTATTCTGTCACAATTCATTGTTATTAGTAGAAAATAAAGTGCTTATTCCAGTTTTAAAGTTACTATACTTGAAGCTGCTAATGTGAAAAACGATTTAAAAAATAATCAATAATCATACTTTGACTGAAACAGGGAAACTGTGGCTTTAAAAAGTATTCAGCACCATCTGCTCGTAGATCTTTCAGGAAGTCTTGAAGTGCCTGGGAACTTGTCTGTCTATAGAGAAAGGAGTTGCTGAGGCTCATGGGAAAGCCTTTCTGAACAGCTAGTGGGATGCTGAGCATAACTGTACACTGTACGAGGAACCAGTGAAGGGGAATGAGATGCTTGAGGTGCTCCTTCTTGAGTTTTTTTTTTTTGTTTTTTGATAAGAGGTCTCAGGCATCCCAGACTCACTATGTAGTCAAAGATGACCTTGAACTTCTTATCACACTATCTCCACCCACTCAGAGCTGAAATTGTAGCTATCTATCAGCACACCAAGTTTTTGTGGTCCAGAGCTTTATGCAAGCTAACCAAGCACTCTAACAGCTAAGTCAGCCCCCAATTCTTTTTTTAATGTTAATTTTTGAGTCAGCGGCTCCCTGTAACCTCAGCGGACCTGGATCTTGCAATGTAGAACAGGCTATCCTCCATCTCCTGGAGATCCACCTGCCTCTGCCTACCGAGTGCTGGGATTAAAGGCATGTACCACCACACCCAGTCTACACAGTCCCTAATTCTTGATTCTGATATGTCTTGGGTAAAGAAAGGTGAGTGGTGGTAGGACAGGGATTCTTGGAGTGACTAAGTACCCCAGTGTATTAGTTTGCTTTCCTGTTGCTGTGATAGAAACACTGACTAAAGGAACTAATATAAAAGGAAGAGTTTATTTAGCTCACATTTCCAAAGGGACAAGAGTCCATCCTGGTGGGGAGGCGTGGCGGCAGAAGTGGCGGGAGTAGATGCAGAAGCTAAACGTTCACATCTTCAAGCAGGCACAGGAAGCAGAGCGGACCGGAGATCTGGCAAGGCTTAAGAACTCTCTAAGCCCACCTCCAGCATGGCCACACCTTCTGAGACCTCCCAAAACAGAGCCACCAGCTGGGGACAAAATGTCCAAATACTTACAGCCTATGGGGGACATCCTCATTCAAATCACCACACTCCACTCCCCGCCCCTACTCGCACAGACTCATGACCATATCCTTCAAACCACCACGCCTGTTTGCTCAGGATGAGGGAGTTCACAGAACATGTAGTGTTTAATACTAAAATCTGGTAAGTCCTAGACAAACCAGAAAGAACTGGTCACTTTAGATACCTTTGGTTCCACCCACTCCCAGACTGAGAGTCACTGCTGAAAAATATTACTGATCACTGAACATTCACTAACTGATGAGTGTGGAAAGGATCAGAAAAACTCAAACCATTAGATTAAAATGCCAAACATTAGATTTGGAATGAGTCAGGGCAAGATCCTTGCTATGAGCCCATTTGGCTGGGAATGCTGTTACAAGTCTTGATTCCAGAACAAGGAGGAGCCTATTTTCAGAGGGTGGAGGAAAGATTCCAAATCAGCACTAGTCAATAGCACACAAAAGCTCCACCTGACCCTTCTTCACACTTCCTCCAACCACTGAGGTGCAGAGACAGAGTGATTCACATTCATGGGATGATCTAAAAGAATTCAGCTAAATCACATATATATATATATACCCAACCCCTGATGGACATGAGGCTTTAGTCACAGATGATGGGAAAACCAAAACAGAGTGTAATTCCCACAAGTGATACTAACTCTATCCCCTACAGTGGCCCAGTACATGTGAACTGGAGTATTTGTTACACTATAAGGCACTAATGAAAAAGAGAGGCTGATGTTGTGAATGGAAATACCTATTCTAGGCTGAATAGTAAGTAGTGTGAGGCTAGAAAAGAGTTTTACAGAGCAGGGCAATCAATTAATCCTTTGGACGTTCCGGCTCATGATTTCTAAATTTATACATTGGGTTTGGAATGAGGTGGCTTCTGTGGCCCCTTCTGGCTGGAAGTGCTGTCATTAGTCTTGATTGCAGCATACAGGAGACAGTTCTTTATAGGGAAGTTAGACTGAATGATTCCCAGGGGAAGTCCAAAGAGTTGTAGGATAATAGAATATAGAGTGGGAAGTAGGTGAGCTCAGGCAACAGCTGTGTGGGAAAAGAAAAGCCAGACAGCTCTCTGCTAGGACTGCTGGGTCTGGAGAAGGTGGTTTCTACATGCAACAGCTGAGAAGACCTGGAGTCCAAGGCAGGCGTCTTCCTGCTGGTCTTCTATGCCTCTGAGAGCAGGAAGGAACTCAGGCACGGATGGAGGACAGAATGACAGATGCTCAATGAAAGAGGAGTTAGGCAAGGGTTGGGCTTCAGGTAGGAGATGGCTGCAGGAGAGAGTTCAAAAGGAAATGTCCAGAAATGGAGACGGGCTGACCATGGTGTAGAAGGAACGCATTAGGACAACCTGAGCCTCCAGCTCACTCAGGAAAGAACCAAGTTTTATCCCCGGGTATCTTTGCAGTTATATCCTGATCTCGTCTATGTGGTTGAGAGAAAGATCAGAGGGAATGTCAATCATGGAAGACCAAGGTTTAGGGGCACAGGCTTTGACCCTGGAAACTCTACACAACTCATAAAATTCTGGTGACACTAAGTAAGGGGAGACAATCTTCAACCACCCATGACTTTGCCCAGAAGTTTCTTAAGTTTAAAAAAAAAAAAAAAAATCACATGCTATTTGGGCCAGAGGGCAAGCAAAAGGAGTCTGAGAGTAGTTTTGTCATGGATAAATCACATTAAGATGTGGCTTGTGGGCCTGGAGAGATGACTTGGCTGGGAAACTAGCCACACAAGCCTCACAGTCCAAGTTTGATCTCCAGAACCCATTTAAAAAGTCAGATGTAGTGGGAGGCAGACACAGGAGAATTGGCTGGAAGCTCTTGGACCAATCGGCCTAGAGTGTGCACTGGGAGACAGCAGAAACGAGAGAGCCCTGCCCCACATGGCGGAAGATGAGAACCAACTCCTCCAAGTTGTCCTCTGACTTGCACAGCTGTGTCATGTGTGCGTGACCACTACACCAAATAAATAAGTAGATAAATAATAACAAACATTTTTTTAAATAAGTGTTTTGTTATGAAGGCAATGAACAGGGCTGGGGATGTGACTCAATGATAAGAGTTCTTGCCTAGCATGCCTAAGGCTCTGGGTTTAACTCCAGTACTACCAGAGACAGAGAGACAGACAGAGAGACACACGGGGCGAGGGGAGTCAATGTGATTGCAATTCCTGTTTAAGGTGGGCACAGTTGTGCATAATTGCAATTCCAGTGCTCTGGAAGCTGAGGCAGGTCAATTGCTGAATTGCTGTGAGCTCAAGGACAGCAATTTTTGTGGTGTAAAGGAAATCATCAATGGATGTGTTTCTGCTTCAGCTACATACGGCTTTCTAAGGTTAAAAATGATTCACTGCAAGTCTCCAGGTGGGGTTGGGTACAAAACAAAACAAAACAAAACAAAACAAAACAAAACAAAACAGAAAAACCAATCATAGCAAGGCCATTTCCTTCAACTCAGGAGTTAATTCTATTAAAGAAGCAGCCTTCTAACAACCTAGACTTGGTCTATGAAACAGCAGCCTTAGCTTTGCTCTTGGCTGTTCTCTTTGGCTTCTTTGGTGCACATTATAGGCCAACTGATAAACATGTGGGTGGTGGGACCCGCACTGAAGCACATCTTGGCTAGAGCAGGTGCTACTCTCAGGACAGACCCAGCATTGAGATACTTTCCCAAGACCAGCAAGGAATTTAGGGGAAAACCGGGTGAGAGAGAACTTCTCCCCTTGCTATTGTGAAGAGTGCATTAATTCTTAAAAAAAATTATTGACTTATTTTTATTTTATTTGTATGAATGTTATGCCTGTATGTGTGCAAGTGCACTTGTGCTGTGGTGCCCGTAAAGGTCAGAGGAGGGTTGGATCTCCTGGAACTGGAGTTATGGATGGTTGTCAGCTCCCATGTGGTGCTAGGATCTGAACCCAGGTCTTGTGCAACAGCAACCAGTACTCTTTAACATATATACATACACACATACACATTCACGTGTACACGCTCCCCCACTACCTAGATTATTTTGCCGAATCTGGGAGGTTTGCTTCAGACACCATCTTCCAACTGAGCTCAGTCCTTCTTGCTCATTTCCTAAATTCATTGCCCTCCTGGGGCAGGAGAGATGGCTCAGTGGTTAAGAGTACTGGTAGTTCTTGCAGAAGACCTAGGATTCAAATCCCAGCACCCACCATCTTTAACTCCAGTCCCAGGGACTCCAACATACTCTTCTGTCCTCCACAATACAGGTCCATTTACATACAGCAGGCATAACACTCATTCACATAAAACAACTTTTAAAATTAAAAATAATAAATACAATGTGCTGGCTAGATGGGGGTTGGGTGGGAGGGAGGAAAAGACCTGGCCAAGGAGAAGTTGACCGTCATGAAGAATGGTGATGATTAAATAGTTTGTGGAAAGAAGGCAGACGGAGGGACAGACCTGCAGGAGGAATGAGTCGGTGGTTGGAAACAGGCACCCAAAAAAGCAAGAGGAAATGTAAGGAAGGGGCTAGGAGAATTCAGGGATGAGCTGCAGATGTCAAGATCATCATCGGAAGAGAAGGAACAGAGACGTGAAAAAACAGAGGGAAGGACTGAGAAGGATGCTCACCAAAAACCTCAAATTCCTTCATTCTAATTTCACCGAGAGCAGTGGTTCTAAAGCTCAAGTGCTATCTAAGAATCATCTCAAAAAACTGGCAACTGAGGATATACAAAAGACAGAATTATCCATTTCAGTGGAAATTCCCCAAATTTAGCAAAGCCTTGAACTCTGACACGTTTGGCAACATGACAGCGTTTTCACGATCTTGAAGTTGTAGCTCAAAGTTTCATGACATTCATAATTCAAAGACACTGGCTTCCATCCCCGATAACTATCTCTCTCTAGCATCCCATCTCCTTGCTTAAGTAAAAACAGTTCGGGAACAAGCAGCCATAACTCTACAACTCTGGGAAAGAGTGACTCTGTACATTGCAGTGTGAGCAACGGAAAGGCTGTTGAATTACACGTAAGAAGATAAGACTTTGTGCCCTGGCTTTGGCAATTACTAGCTACTTGAAAAATGCAGTAGCTCTTTAGAGCAGTTTATACATGGGGTCAGGTGGCAAAGTTAGCTTATTGCCAGAAAACAGCCTTAACAGCCACAATCTTTCCAGAGAAATCCCTTGGGAATGTCTCTCATACAAGACGACATGCAGACTCTCTACCATCTGAACACAGACACTTTTCCCTTTAATCTTGATCCAGATGGCTGTCTCTCCTAAGGAGCAGCAGATGAAGACCATGGCTAGAGGAAAGGAGCTATGTGATAGAAGTGCACTGCGCTTCCAACATCAGTCAGCCATGGGTGACAAGCACAGTCCGTGGCTCTCTCTGGACCCCAGAACTCATGGGGTAGAATGGAGGCCAGGATGGGATGGTCCCTACCATTTAAATACTCATAAAAGCTGGGCCTGGGTACACAGCTGTAATCCCAGCAGTAAGGAGGCTAAGGCAGGAGGATCATGAGTTTGAGGTCAGCCTAGGCTACAAAGTGACATCTTAAATAAATAATACAATCCCACAAGGGTGTATGCATGCTATATAGCTGTTCCTCAGGGCTGAACCATTTTCTCCTGGAGGAAGGAAGGAGGTAATGAGAAAGGTACAAGACTCAGGAAGCTCAGGAAACTTACAGGACTCATAGACCATTCTAGGAGGTCATATAAACAGTAAACAGTTGCTACAAGAGAGACTCTTCCTGTGGCATAGTTCCCTGCAAGATGCACAGGATCTAAGGATGAAGCTTTTATGAGTCATCACCAGTGCTGGGACAGGCCATCCTTCGAGGCAGCAGCCTGAACCTCCTGTGCTTCTAAAAGTAATGCCTCATCTATGCTCCTGCAAGCACCCCCTTCCCAGCACTTCAGTGAGTAACCCCAGTGAACTCACTGGTTCACCAAGCTGGGCTTGACTGGAATTATTTCTCCAATGTGCTGTGACCGTATCTGGAGTAAAGAGGCATTTCTGTGCAACTCTCCAGGCCAGAAAAGTGAGCATATAGTTGAGTATTTCTAAGTGACCTGAATGAAAGCCTGGTCCCTGCTGTACTGAGAACTGCTTGTGTGTCAAGGTTGTGGTCTACCTACGGAAAAGAAAACATCAACAATTGCTGTCCTGGAAGCTTCATCTAAAAGGTCACTAGGAGTATTCAACAGTGACAATGGCACAAGGTGGTTCAGGAGCCCAGAGGAGTGCGAGTGAGAACAGGCTTCATATAGTTACTCTAAGCTGCATCTATGAAGAAAAACACCTGTCAATCAGGTATGGGAGAGAAGGGAGGAGCATCCCAAAGCATCCTGGCAGAAGGAATGGCATGTGTCAGGACAGGGAAGCTGGACATGGCACAACAGGTATCTGGTTAGAGACAGAGTGTGAAATGGGACGACCCTGGAAGGCGGCAATCCAGATGGAGGTGAGAATCTTGGCCCAGCAAAAGGGCTAGGATGTTGCACTGTGGTGGTGGGTGCATAGGCCTCTAAGGAGAGAGGGGACCATAGGGCCTGAGGTGCTTTTATAAAGGCCATTCTGTCACTGGAAGGTGGTCTGTGACAGGTGAGATGGCTCAGCAGTTAAAGGCACTGGTTGCACAAGGCTGCTGACTGAGTCGAATCCCTGGAACACAGAATGGAAGGAGATGATTGTGAGGTCCTCTGACCTCCACATGTGTGTTGAGGCAAGCACATGAACATGGACACATATAATAGAAGTGAAATAAAATTACGTTTAAAGTGACTGGGCACAGAGTCGGGGGACCGGTCAGAAGATGTTATGCTACTGCAGGAGAGAGGCCACAGGATGGTGGTGGCATCAGGAAGGGAAGAGGCAGCCAGAAGCTGGGTGCAGTTTATCTAGTGTTCAGCCTGGCACTGACCTCACCACCCCACCTGTCTGCCACTACCCACCGGGAAGTGTGCTGTCAGATTCTGTCATTCCACAGCCTTGACACGGGGGCCCTAACCACACTGGCGATTTCCCTGGCTTTCTCACCCCAGGGTCTCTTCAGTCCCTAGTCCCTCTGCCTGCAGCTCCCTCCCCACGTGTGTGGCTGGCACACTGTCATTGGAGATGCAGACTGTGCATGGTCCTTGCCCTCTGTGACCCACCTCATCTATGGAAGGACCAGGTTCTAGCACAGCACCCACCCCAAGCAATGCTCTACTCAGCTTCCTACGTTTTCCAGGCTTGCCTTCCCTTCTAGGATATCCGTTCCACCAGGTAGTTAGGGGCCGTACTCGTCATGTGTATTACTAAACTGGAGGACAGCATCCAGCCGTTCCATACTTAACTCCTGGATGAACAGCCACTTTACAGATGAAAGCATGCTGTGGGCTGAGCATTCTAGCCCAAGATTTTAAAATCCCAAAGGCTCTGAAATCTGCATTTTTTAACACTGGCATGGCGTCACAAGTGGAAAACTTCACACCATGGAATTTTACTTCATGTACCAAATTATTTAAAATACTGTATAAAATTATCTTAGGGTTATGTACATGAAATATAAATTAATTTCACGTTTGGACTTGGCCTTACCCTTAAGATACCACGTAATGTACATGCAAGAAGTTTTTTAAAAATATCTAAAATCTGAACCATTTCTCAATTCAAGAATTTTAGTAGGATACCCAACCTATATTGTTGTTATTCCAAACAGTACCATATATGCACTTAAATCCACTCAAAGTGTTGGTCTTGAACTGGATAAAGTCTCATACGTTTGATTATATACACTGTTTTCTCTATGTTACAGACGGAGAGCCTGGTACACAGAAGTTGGATAACTTGTTCAAGGTCACACACCTTGTAGCTAGCAGATCTCAGATTCAAACTTTGGGCTCAAGCATGTATACTTTTAGTACATGAGCTATATCCTCTAAGACCAGACTTCATAAGTGTCAGGTCATGGGGCTAGGGCCGGGGCTGGGGCTGGAGCTGGAGGAGTCAGAATTCCAACTGACTTGGGATCCTGACACTCTGGGGAAAGACAAATCACCATCGAGGAGGGAGAGATGTTGTGGGAGAGACCCCAGTCTGCAGGGGTAATATTCAGGGACCCGTAGAGGGGATACATGAGTTTGGCTGTGAGCCTGTAGGGTGCGTGAGGTGCCTAAAGGGTGTGCGTTTCTGCACTTCCTGCATTTGGAGCAAAGGACATTACTCAGCGGCCCTGAGTCCATCTTCCCATTTGCAAAACACAGATTTAAGTTCTCAGTCAACAGGACTCCTGTGAAGATTCAGCAGTCTAGACCTGTATCAGTGAACAGCAACTCCCATCCTCCTTCTTGTATAAAAAGGGCAAGATTTCTGAGAAAATGGGCCATTAGGAGAGATGGGAAAAACTCTTTTGGGTCCAATTATATAACCATTCCACAGCTTCATAAAACATGAATTTGCTTTAAAAAAAAAAAAAAACCTCTAAACTCTTATAGTTATTATAATAATAATGAATTAATAAACCTGGGTTCAACTTAAAATTAGTGTGTTAGATGTGTTACTTTGATCCCCCTTCATGGTTTGGTTGTTGTTACTGTTGGGTTTTTGTTTCTTTTTTTCTGAGTCAGGGAGACTCCCTGTAGCCCCAGCTGCCCTGGAACTCTCTATGTAGATCAGGCTGGTCTCCATCTCACAGAGATCCACCTGCCTCTGCTTCTGAGTGCTGGGACCAAAGGGGTGTGCCCCACACCTGGCTGTTTGCTTGTCTGTTTTCCCTCCATGGTTTTATTTATTTTTACAGGATTTACTTAATGTTTGTCTTTGGACAAATCATATATTTTTTAATAATTTATTTTTTAAGTTTTGCTTATTTACTTTGTTTGTGTGAGTGTTTTGCCTACATGTATGGAAGTGCACCACATGTATGCAGTGCCTATGGAGGTCAGAAGAAGGCACTGGACACCCTGGTACTGGAGTTACCAAAAGTTGTGGGCTACCTTATGAATGCTGGGAACTGTACCCAAGTTCTCCACAGGAGCAACACGTGCTCGTAATCACTTAGCCATCTCTCTGGCCTCTTCATGTATTTTTTAAAATTCATTTTGGTTTGTACCAGGTGTGGTCGTACTCACTTTTAGTCCCAACAGAGGCAGGCAGATCTCTGTGAGTTTAAGGCCAGCCTGGACTACATATCGAATTCCAGGCCAGTTGGGATTATAGAGAGAAAAAATGTTTTTGCTTTGCATAGAAAGAGATGACTTTCATTGTGACATTTTCATACATATATCAGTGTGTGTGTGTGTGTCTGTATGTGTGTGTATGTGTATGTATGGGTGTGTGTGCATGTGTATAGGTGTGTGTGTGTGTGTTTCTGGGCATCAAACTAAGGGCCTTGCCCACATTAGGCAGGTCCTCTACCACCGAGCCACTTCTCACAACCCAATACGCTCCGTTCCTATTCTCACCTCTCCAATCATGTATTACAGTATTAAATTTCCTCGGCTGTACACAGGAAGCAACAGCCCTCTGTTTTACAGGATTGTGTGAGCATAAAGTAGATCAAGCAAAAGAAATCTCACAGGTAAGTATGGCCCCCACGTAATGCAGTCACATTATGACTTTACTGTTTTTGTGCAGGAAAGTATACGGTGACTGAGGTCATGTCTTTCCCACAAGGATAAATTTAATTAGTATTTTCCAAGTTCTGATTCTTCACTTGGTTGAAACCATGCTGATGGTTACCCTCTAATACCAAGTCAGGGAAATAGGAATAGCTCTCTCTGAGGCTTCCTGCCACCGGGATGGACCTATCCAGAATTCCAGCCACAGAGCCACTCTATATTAAGGCCAGCCCCTCACCTTAAGTGCCAGAGTAGGAAAATGACCCAAGAAAGAGGTGCTATGGGCCAGAAGTGGTGGAGCATACCTTTAATCCCAGAATTTGGGAGGCAGAGGGAGGTGGCTTTCTGTGAGTCTGAGGCCAGCCTACAAAAATGGAGGAGGTGGGGAGGGAGAGAAAAGATGCATCAGCATTCTTCAGCTCCTGGCTTAATTATGCATGGGAATGTGGGCAAAGCAGGCCCAATCTGAGGTCTTCCCTGATCTGCTACTGGAATGATCCATAAAGGGAGGTGGGAGGGAGAAGGAGATTGTTTCCCCCCAGAAAAGCCAGCTGTCAAAACCAAGCAATCCTGGAGCTACGCCTGTTCTCGTCACCCCTTGGGGAGAATCTGCCCAAAGGAAGCCAGCCCACAGCAAGGCAGAGACATGGAGACCAACTCATCCCAGGTTGCCCAGGACTTGTCTGGCCCCAGACCTGGTCCCTCAGAGTTGGGCAAATAGGGAGAGCTGTTCACCTCACAGGAGGACTTTGTAAGAACACTTGGTTTCAACCATTGCCATTAATCCCCTTGATGTGGCAGTTCTGTGGGACACAGAGCAATGTAACCTCATGAGAAACTTCTCATATTTCTTTAAGCAACTTTGAGCTGAGTTAATCACTTGCCTAATGAATGTGTACATCTAAATAAAAGTCACAGTTAAGACAGCAAACTAAATCAAAGTAGGAAATATATTATTTTTAGAATTCAAAGAGGAGGAAATGGGATCTTATGGCTCCTTCTAAGTTCAAGAGAATTGGTTTCATTAAAAATCTGAGAAAAAAATATCTATAAAATGGAAAACATTGTTATGGAAGGAAAAGCTCACGGCATGAGAAAGGTCAGATCTCCGTGGGTAAAGGCTCAACAGAACAAACGAAGCAGTGCGGGGATGAGGAGTCCAAGTCGAAGCAGCTTCACCTTTCCCTTAGAGAGAGATCTGCCCTGAAGATCGGTTTAACTACCAAAACAGATTAGGACAGAACAGACCAGTAGATACTTCCGATGGGGAAGCATACGCCAGACTTGAACCAGAACTCTGCAGGAGGATGTGGCTCAGTGGGAGAGAACTTTTATAGTATGCTTGAGACCCTGCCTGGTCCCCTCTCCGGTTCCCCACAAAAACATAACACGATACAACACTACATGACCATACAGTGCTCCGTGGGCTCTGCAGCTCTGTCTTGAGGCAGGTAATCAAACAGAAAAGCCAGGGAAACAGGGTTTTATCTCAAGGTCACCTGTAACCAGAAGTCAAACACAGCAGAGTCAAGGTGAGCTGTTCCCCAGGGTCAGAGCAATCTTTGGGGCCTTCTCTGAGAGTGCAGTCGGGGAGAAGGCCAGCGGCTCTTGTGCACAAGGCCCACCTCAGAATGACAGACATGCTGCCTGGGTCTGCTAACAAGGCCTGAACCTGGGTTCCTTTTTGGACCTCTTTCTTGACCTGCCAAGTACTTTCCTTTTCCTTCCCTCTCTTCTTCCTTCTTTACTACCTCCTCCCTCTCTCCTTCTGTCCCTCCTCCCTATCCCTCTCTTCCTCCATTCTCTCCTCCTCATCCCTCTCCTCCTCATCTGTCCTCCTTCCCATCTCCCTCCTCCAAGTCCCACACCCCCTCACCTCTCCTCCTCCATCTTGTTCTCAAGGCTTCACACATGCAGGCAGGGCTCTGCCACTAATCTGCGCTTCCAGCCCCCTTGCCTTAAAAACCGTGTCAAGTTTTATGCCCCATTTTTGAGTTTTTCTCACCCTGACTCATAATCTTATACTGTTCTTTCCTGCCCGAGATTATTTTCTTAATGTCTCTTAGGGTGTGTTTGGAAAGCACACATCACTCTCCTGGGATGCTGCTGTTGTCTTTAGAAATTTTACCTTGTTACTTTTGTTTCTTTTTTTTTTCTTGTTCTTTTATATGGAAATTAACATATATTTTTCTACCTTTTTTTTTTTTTTAAAGATAGTTTCACTACGTAGTGCCAGCTGGCCTGGAAATTGCTGTGTATACCAGGTTGGCCACGAACTCACAAAGATCCAGCTGCCTCTGCCTCCTGAGTGCTGGAATTAAAGGTGTGTAGCACCACACCTGGCTTGTTCATTTATATTTATATATATAATTTTATTTGTTTTTATTTTATGTGTATGAGTGTTTTGCCTGCAAGTATGTAAGGGTACCACATGCATGCAATGCCAGTGGAAGAAGAGGTGTTGGATCCCCTGGAACTGGAGTTATGGATGTAGATGCTGGTAACCTAACCCAGGTCCTCTGCAAGAGCAGCCGGTGCTCTTGACTGCTGACCTATCTCTCCTACTCCTGTTCATTTTAAAAACCTATCTATTTATGTTTATGTGTATGTGTGTGTGAGAGTGTTTTTATATGCACCATGTGTAAAGGTACCCAAGGAGGCCAGAAGAAGGTGTCAGATTCCCTAAAAGTGGTGTTACAGGTGGTTGTGAGCCACCAAGTAACTGATGGGAATGGACCGTGGTCCTCCGGAAGAGAGGCAAGTGCTCTCAACAGCTGTGCTGTCTCTTTAGCCCCCTCTATTCTGTTTTTAATTTTGTTTTTGTTTTGAGACAGTGTTTCACTATGTAGCCCTGGCTGGCTTGGAACTTGTATGTAGACCAGGCTGGCCTCACAGAAATCTGCCTGCCTCTTCCTCTTGAGTGCTGAGGTTAAAGGTGTGAGCTACCACACTTAGCTACTGCTCAGTTTTATATAATCTAGGCTCACAAAATTTTTTAAAGGAGGATGAGTTTATAACTTGGGACAACTCCTTCTTCGGTTGCTTTGCTTTTTTTTTAGCGAAGTTGGTGATAAGAACTAAGGAAGAAGTTCCCCCATAGAAAGACAACAGAAAGAGAAAGAAACTGACAGTGGTGTGGTGCCCCAGAGCTCAGCTCCAGGCTGCCTTCCTCTCAGTCTTTGCTGTCTGACACCATCTCATTCTCAACCGCTTGGTCATAAATCTCTTAGGACTGTTCTGGAGAAGTGATATGTTTGGCTGGGTTTTTTTTCTAACACATACACTTTGAAATCTTCAGGAGAGGTGAAGGTGATGACTTTGAGAGAAGAAAGGAACAGCGGGACTTGGCTTAAATACGCTGGTGTTGTATTTCCACAAGCACACCCCTCCCCCCTGAAAGGTGACAGCCACAGGAGACAGATACACCCCAAAATTTAAATCACAAAGATCACATGAGTGCTGGATTAGATTTAACAAGCAGAGTACTGCTAATGGCTTGTTCTTGAATTCACTAGCAATTTGGGAAGGCCCCACCTAAAAACAGGATATCCTTTCTTTCAGAACCAGGATGCTCCCAACAGCCCAAGAAAGGAAGAAAGCAGAAAGACGTGACTATTATCCTAAAGTGTGTCCTGTGCAGTAAGAGTGGACAGGTCACTCACGTGGGCTATACTAGTCTTCCTTCACAGGGAGATGCTCACCAGAGATCTCTCCCTTAGCTCCTGAAGAGAACCAGAAGATCACTGCCAAAGCTCAAGGTCAGCGTGGACCAGGCTCACAAGCTCTGCCACTGGTTTTGCTATGGGTGCTCCAGGAGTGGTCTTTACGCTCTGGGTATTGTGTTTTCTACAAAGAAAGGCTCATGTAGGAACAAGCAGAATCGTCCACCCTTCTTTTTGTAGTTGAAGATGATGGAGTTTCTAAATTTAACAACAGGTCCTGCTGTTTCTGTTAGAAGAGAAAAGCTCATGCTGGGCATGGTGGCACATGCCTTTAGTCCCAGCACTCAGGAGGCAGAGGTGGGCAGTTCTCTGAGTTCAAGGCCAGCCTGGTCTGCATAGTGAATTCCAGACCAGCTGAGACTACAGGGAACCTTTTCTCAAAAAGACCAAAAAATAGAAGGGAGAAGCTCCCATGCTATACCACAAACTTAGCCAAAAGTGTTCTGTCCCGGATCAAGCTAGTTATTTTGTTTTAAAGAGAGTCTTGACCATAGTGGCACCAAATTTCTGGGCTCAAGGGATCCTCCTGCTTCGGCTTCCCAAGTGCTGGGGTGGTAGGTTTGTGTCACTACACCTGCCTGTATTTGTCATTCTTTATCTTGCACTCCTGAGTGTCAGGAAAGAGGAAGGGGGCTGGAGGAAGGGGGCTCTCGGTTCTTTGATTTTCTCATACCGATTTGACATATATTTGTCTGACCACTCTTTGTAGAAGTAATCTGAGATAATTAAGCACAAACCAAAACTAAACTCATTTCTGCCTGCTTGCCTCCCTTCCTCCCTGTCCCTCCCCTCTCTTTCTCTTTCTCTCTCTCTGAGTTAGGTGTGACTGTAACCCCCCACCCCCCCCCCCCCCAGCAGACACCTTGGCGATTCCAACCAGACTCTCAGAACCCACTGGGATCTGAGAGATCTGAAGAGAGGGACTTTTACAACTTCTTGAATAGATAAGAATTCACAAACAGCTGTAAAAAGGGAATGCTTCCTGGCCAGAAGTTTATCTTAAGCATCAATCAGATGTCATGGGGACCCCAACCCCCTCCCACAAAAGAGTGGGCAAGAGGACTAGAGGCTTTTGGGGCTGAGCTCACTCTCCTGGGGAGTTAGCCTCTTGCACTCTCCCTGAGGGAGCTCCTCCTCCCGATCTGGAGCCAGGCCAGCCCGTTCCCCAGCTGGAGCCCCAAGATGAGGGGGACAGTCTCCCCTGACCTCTTTGGGGAGGCTAGCCCCCCATGGGAGCTAGCATTTCTCCACTCCCGAGTGTGGAGAAGCTAGTCCCATCTGGTCTTCTCTTAATAAACCGGGCCCTGTTAGCCCCCAGCCGAGTCTCTGGTCCCCTTTGTCTGCTGTGTCTCTCGAACCAGAACCTTATACTCTGTAGCCTCAGCTGACCAGGTTGGCCTTGAACTCACAGAGCTCAGCCTCCACAGTGCACTACCACATGAGGCCCCTCCTCCCTCTTTATCTCTCTCCCTTCCTTGTTTCCTGAGACAGGATCAGACAGGGTCCTGTCTCAGGAAACAAGGCTGTCTTTGAACTTACAGTCCTCCTGCTCCTCTCCAGAGTGCTGGCATTCTAGGTGTACACTGCCCCACCCTTGGCATTGTCTCTATTTTTTAAAAAGTGAGAAGCCAGCCTTCTGCTGAGTTACATAACGCCCTCATCTCAGTCAGGTACAGGAGATAGCTCAGGGTTAGAACAGAACTCTCATGAATTTTAAGGAAATACTGGAAATAGAAAAGGAATAAATATTTAAATATGAAAACCAGCCTCTAAGCACCTAATGTTCCCAAATTACATTCCAATAACAGAAACAAAAGATCAAGGGTGAAAAGATGATGGCCTTGGGGAAAGAGAGGAAATCAGAAGTGGAGCTACTGGTAAGAGGGGGACTCGGAAGGCCAGTCACCCTGGGATCAAGAGACCGACGTCCCGGGTATTTTCCAGAATGTGGGCATGTTTATTACCCAGCAAGCCCTGCCCTGCTGCCCCAAAGCACTTTCCAGCATTCTCAGCTTGGCAGTCCCCCAGCGGCGGAACAATGATTGCTTTTCTCTCAGTATAATCATGCTGTCTAGTTCATTACAGATCCATTTTGCCTTTTTCATTCACTCCAAAGCACACTGTTACCTTTCAAAGAAGTGTTCTCATGTTTGTGTGTGTGTGTGTGTGTGTGTGTGTGTATGTCTGTGGTTTAGAAAAGTAAGTCAGGGCCAGTGGGATGGCTCAGTGGGTAAGGGGCTTGCTGCCTAGCCTGATGACTTGAGTTTGATCCCCAGGACCCACATGGTGGAAGGAGAGAACTGAGTCCCATAAATTGTCCTCTTGTTCCTGAAGTCAGGGTCACAGTAGGTGCCCTGAGAAGCCAAGACATCCGGCGATGCACTCGCTTCCCTTTCCAATGTGGTCACATTGAATAAATCTTCTTTTTCTGCTTGTTACTATTAATTTAGTTGTTTTAGTTGGTTTCTTGAGGATGAGCGATCACACTTGGGTTCTTAGGGTGCAGACTGTGATTCAAATTCCGAAACGCCCACACTTCCACGTGTGAGCAGTAGCTGTCCCCCAAAATAAATAAAACTGTAACTTAAAAATATAATAAATAAGTTATCTAATCCATGATTATCAGAAAAAACAATTCGATAAAAAAGGAGTTTGTCTTTGTATGAAGTAAAATATATTTTCTATAAAAAAATTAAAATACATACATATTATGATACATGCATGAATCCAAGAAACTCTCAGTCCCTGAGTCTTTGAGAGTCAACTGTGGCCCCTTAGTAAAGCCGGAGGCTTTGCCATTCATTCATTCCACTCATTCATTCACCGACTTGCTCATTCTTTTCTTCATTTAATATAAACTTACCGAGCATCTACTAATTGCTCTGAGCACTGAGGAAATGTTGTCAACAAGACAGAAAATGGCCTCAACTTTACGGAGCTCCCACAGAAGAGGCCAGCAACAAAAGTGCAAATGAGAAAACAGGATAGGTCTAGGCAGTGACTTGCCAGGGAAACTGGACAGAGTGGCTGTCCTCTGAGAGCCAAGTTCTAGCAGGTAGGAAGGACGCTGGGATACTCTAAGGGGTAAGCAGGAGGCCGGCCCAGACAGAGATCTTGGCTAAAAGGAGGTCTGACAAATTTGTGAAGAAAGAGCAGCAGTAAGAAGCCTGTGGTGAGGACTTCCTGAGAGGGTGGGTGTGACAGGGCAGGACCAGATGCACCCTGGTGCCAAGGACAGGAATTGTGTGGTAGAGCTAGATCCCGAGTGTGAGCTCGTCAAGAACAACCCGTGCACTTAGGAAGGACTAGGGTGAGACCTCTACACTTCACCTTGGTCTCTGCATCTTTTACTTCTTAACTTAAAAAAAAAAAAAACAAAGAGCAAAAAGCAAAAGCTGGTAGGTTCTTCAAAAGCTCTTTCAAAGAGTCATCCCTCAGCTTCCCTGGGGGACTGGGTCCAGGGCCACCCTTGGGTGAGAAAAGCCTGCAGGTGCTCAAGTCCCTTTTACCAAATGGAGTAACATTTGCATATCATCTATGCAAATATATTTAAATCCTCTCTGCATGACTTAGAACGCTTATTGTGAATATCATGTAATAATTGTACTGCATTGCTTAAGGAATCATAACAAGAAAGACTGCACTTATGCAATATAGGCATGATATTTTTTCACAACTATCTTCCATACAAGATAGGTTGAACCCTTGGATGTAGAACCTGTGGATAAGGAGGCCCTGCACATTCTCTTGGCATGAAACATGGAGTCTCACATACCTGGAATCCTATTGAGCGTCACCCAGAAATGTTCATCAGGACTGAAAGTGTCTTTGGACCACTGGAGCAAATCAACAGCCCGTGGGTCATGGAGAACAAAGTTGGCAAACTCTCTCGATAGAGCCACATAGGCAGAGCCAAAGTAAATGGTGAGGTTGTGGGGAGGTGGTGGCTTCCGTGTTGCAGTTCTGATCACGTAGGAAAGGTCTTTGCCCAGGTGTTCCCGGTGGACATACTTGGTCCTACCAATTGCATGAGCCGGAGGCAGCACCCCAGGGGTGAGGTTCTTCCCTTTAAGGCCTTTCAGATACTGAACTATTTCCTTGTTGGTTTTCAGGGGGAAGTCTTGCCCACAGGTGTTGATGGCGTACTTCCATGGGACCTCTGAGGTGGACAGATCTTTGATGCAGTTCAGGTCGGCCTGGAGCCGGGAGATCCCACCGTAAACCACTGGCTCCATCTTAGAAGCCAGAAAGGCATTGGGGAAGCAGCTCAGTAACTGCTGCACCGCAATTTTGAATTCAGTCGTTGCCTTTTCATCCACATGAACACAGTAGACATTCTGGGGCATGAAGATAGCCCTAAAGAGCCTTGCGAACGTGTCAAAGTTGTGATGAATGACCATGATATAAGCCAACGGAAACTCAACCTCTTCCTGAGATAAAGGGGCTGTGATATAGTGGCCTTGGGTCAGATATTCTTTGCAAGAAGACTTTTCATAGATCATCAGTTTGTTTCTCCACAGGAAAGGAGTCTTCCCCTTGATAAAGGATGTGCACACTTGAGCCAGCATCAAAGTGTCAGAGATGTTTAGCTTCTGGTAGCTTTGATCTCCCCCAAAACTCAATACATAGAGCACTATAAAAACGATAACAGTAGACACGGAGACTATAAAGAGATACCGCATGGATGAAGGCATGCCTCAAAGAGGGGGGAGATGTCAAAGTCCTTCAAGCTCGGTAAATCCCTTCCCAGACTTACTTTTGCTGTGCGTTCTTCTTGTGGTACAAGCTCCAGCCACTGAGAATTCGGTCAGTCTCATCCTGCAAGTCCAGCGGCTTGCTGCCCGCCTCCTGGAGCTGAAATTAGAATCCGATCCCGTCTCGCTCAAGTCTCCTTTGTCTAAACGCCAGCAGCAGGTTGCCTAAGCCCAGCCTGGCCCTCCTCCCCCCAGCCTCTGGGTTTGCATCTGCTGACCATTTCTCTCAGGCGCGGCTCGGGGCTGTTCATCGAGTTTCTCGCGTTTCCTTTCCTTCATTTTTCCCGGTTTTCTCCCAGCTCCTCCTCTAGTGTCGGTTCAAGGAATCAGCACAGCAAAAGCCAAGTTGGAGGGATGAGCCGCGGCTTACCGCCCATCCTCGAGCAGGCTGCCTCTCTCGCCCGCTGTTTGGTCCCCGGGCTGCGCCAGGTCAACCCACGGGGATCTAATATTATAGCCTGTGCCCCGCAAGACGCTGTTTCATTCGACTCAAATGACACAATCTGAAATACAAGCAAACCTCCTCCATCCCAGCTCCATTGTAATGTTTTCTGGCCCCACCCTGCCAGTTTCCAAAACAAGAGCTCCCAGGAGGCGGAGTTCCGGTCCTGGGGGATCGACCCTGCAGGGGTGGGGGCGCGACTTTGAAATGAAGTTCTCTCCCAGCATCCGCTCGGTGTTATAGAATGTTGGGATCTAATGAGCGGGTGGATGAGGCTTCACAGAAAGAAGCTTGAATCAGGGCCACGAACCATGGTTAGATAGAGGATCTAAAGGGTATTAAGGGTTTAAACCACCCAGACATCATGGCTCAACGCTCATCTTCAATCTTTCACTCTTCTGTCACTTTTTTGTTTTTATTTTGAAACAGTCTCAAGTAGTCCAGGCTGGCCTCGAATTCATTGTGCAGTGGAAGCTAGCCTTGAACTCCCGACTCTCCCAAGTGCTGGGATTACAGGCATGCACCACCCCGCTTGGGCTTTCATGACTTATTTTACACGAAAGACAGATGAAGAATGCAATTTTCACATCCTCTGAACTGCCTTTCCATTTTCTTAGACTTTGCACATAACAAGGCAGTGTAAGTACCCTGCAGTATTAACTCATTGTGGAAACTAAGAATGTCCTTCAGGGCACATTCTCTCTTCCTTTTGGAAAGTCTCTATTGTACTAGGCCAGCTTGCCTTGTGGTAGGAACCCAGGCCAGTGGTGTACACCCATATCTCACTGGAGTTTCAGTTTTCTACTTTTCATTATTTTATCCCCCGATTATATATTATTTTTCTTACTAAACTTTTCCTTTGCCCACATCAAGTAAATTTTCCATGTGACCCACATCTGGATCTTTAGACCAAGTAGTAAAAGATGAAGCCATTTCATGGGTAAAGCAGCTCTCCTTCTGAATGTCTTCTGTGGTACAAAGCAAAAAAGGATTCAGTCTCAAGCTTCTCTTTTTTCTGACTAATGTTGTCAAATATTAGATTGTTATGTCTGCTATTTCTAAACAACAGAAGCATTTTGGTATTGGTAATTTCATTTTGGCTTAGAATGAATACTGAAATATTTGCAGTTTGACAACGCATTCAGTATACATATACATAACTTAATTAGGGCAACAGAATTTATTTATATTACCCTTTCCAACTGGCCAATAACCTGGAAGCTCAGATTTACACAGGCTGCTGGGATAAACATTAATAACGTTACTATATTAAGAAGGACGGACACTAACCAAAATAGGAACTTTCATAGTACTTCTGAGTTCAGCCCAGTACCCCCAGTGGTCCTGTTTACAGATTTAAAAATACAGCTATTTCTTTCCTCTTTTGCCTGTGTTGGGACCACTTTCCCCCACTCTCAGAATCTGTTATTTAAAAGTTCCTACAGGAGAACATTTTACTAAGCTTGTTATCTGAGGGTGTCTGTCATTTGTTAACCCTTCTCATGGGCATGCTGCTGTCCAGCCTGCTTATCCACAGTGGACTTGGTTGTTAGAATAGTAATAAAGGCCAATTAGGAAAAAACTCCTAGGACAGGCTTGAAGATATTTGCCTTTAATCCCAGCACTCAAGAGGCAGAGGCAGGCAAATCTCTGTGAGTTTAAGGTCAGCCTAGTGTACTAAAGGAGTTCCAGACCAGTTAGGACTACACAGTGAGATCCTAAAAACAAACAACTCCTTAAAGGTCGAGAGAAGAGAATTTTACAGGGTCCCAATACTCTGGTTGGGCCAGATCCAAGGACCCATTCCTAGGAATACAGGTCCACCTTAAGCCATACTAAAGAGATAGGCGGAGTAAGAAGTCCTTTCCTGAGACCATGCACTTTCCTTCCCAGAGTCCCGACCCCTGGTGCAGTAGCTTATTGGGCCATAGCCACGCAGCATCGTAAGTCTGCCGGATGTTCTGAATTACTTAGAAAAGCATAACTTTTCATTTTCTTTCTAATTCTGCTCAAGCAAGCTTTCCCTAACCCTCTGGAATTCACTCTGGGGCTTCCTTACTCCTTCTCCAAAGCCCCACTCCCTGTCCTGGGACTGCTAGTCTGCCATGTGCCTGACCTCCACGCAGCTTAGGCAACAAGGCTTTTTCTTTCTCTCCTCCATTCTCCTCCTCCAGGAGCTACTGAGATTTACAGCTTGCTTCCCTGGTTTTTTTTTTTTTTTTTTTTTTTTTTTTTTTAATTTCCTATGCTAATGAAGTTGTCCACAAGTTTCCATCTGAGCCCATTCTTTGATTAATGAGACTAAGAACCCTGAGAGGGGACCCCGATTTCCTTTATAGCCTGGTGTGGTTTTGGCTGCTGAGACTGCCTGGCCTTCCCTACCTGCCTTTTTCTGAATCAAGGACAAAGTTGATGCTTGCAGGCTTAGCAACCATGCTCTTGGCCCTCACTTTGGAAGCAATTATTCCTGAACTACTAGCCAATTAATCAGGCCAGACATGTCTCCTCTTCCCTGGGGCCATCTCAAAGGCTTCCTCTCTGTTATGTTCAGATACCTTTGTTTTATGTATAATATTCAAGACTTCTTTTTTTCCAGGTCTGAACACAGTTCCAAAATGTAGAGATGATTCTTCATTTGAAATACCAGAAGATTTATAATCTCAGAAAAATAATCAAGGTGGACTTGGTGGTACAGGACAGTTGTCCCAGCACTTTGGAGACTAAGGTAGGAGGATCGATTATAGGTTCAAAGCCTGATTATAAGTTCAAAGCCTGTCTGAGCTACAGAACAAATTCATAGGTAGCATGGGCAACTCAACGAGACCCTGTCTCAAAAAAATTTTTTTAATGGGGCTAGAGATACAACTCAGTAGCAGAGCACTGGTCTGGCACACATGGTGCATGAAGGCCCTGGGTTCAACCACCCGCACTGTAAAAAAAATAAGAATAAAAATAAATAAAAGAAAAACAATCGGAGGAGAAAGGGAAGGGCTGTCCTGTGTGTTCAGTACCTTTGGGTTTCCCATCATGAAAGGTCAAGAGAGCACTCACCTGGTCGTGTAAAACCCAAAGGAAGTAGTCCCAGCACTTGGGAGGCAGAGGCAGGCCAGCCTGGTCTACATAGTGAGTTCCAGGCCAGCCTGGTCTACATAGTGAGTTCCAGGCCAGCTGGGGGCTACAGGCAGACCATGTCTCAAAAAGACCAAAAAACCCAGAGGGAAAGAAAGATAGAGGCACGCAGCACTGAGAGCTGCTGCTTGTTCAACCAGCTGTGAGGGAAGCAGGAAAGACCTGAGTGCTGTATAAAAACAAAACAGACAGTTTGGGCTTAGTCCCATTGCCAAGAAGCACACAAAGGACAGAGTTCAGGAACTCCTCCAGGCAAGACCCAACAACTGGTGGAAGGTTTCCGGACAGGCTTCTTCCTGCATCTTTCCCCAGCTGAGCTACAGGTACTGACACTTGGCTATGCGTTCATAATGTTCTGGACTTGTTTTTCCATTCTCAATTAATCGTTATTCTTCACTCAGGGAAGAACTCAAGAGGGCACAGGTTCACACAGAAACACCAGATTAGTAAAGTTAAATAATAGGGAAAGGGTGCAGGAAACCTGGCTTGGAAAGGATTGGCTAGGATCAAACCTAGCAAAGTTGCATTGAAGAGTCAAGTTATCCTGGTAGAAAAGTCCAAGAAAATGAAAATGGCTTGTGCGGGTTCTCAGGCTCCTCTTTGGAAGGGTTTTCCTATGGAGTTTGTTTTGTTTTGTATTGTGGCAGTGTCTCTATGGGTAGCCCAGACCAGCCTGGAACTCTTGGTCCTTTTGCTTCAGCCTCCTGACTGGGATTACAGGCATGTACTTCAATGCCTCTCTATACAGTTTCCTTTGTTACTGAAGGCGGCAGATGACTCAAGGATTCCTCCTCAATTATAAAATATATGGATTTGCTTTTCCCTTCAAATTTAGTGACAGATGAGAAAGTAGGGGACACTGACATTCCAATTTACTCTGCATAACCAATGACGTAACCCCATCTTAGGTCGCCTGATGCTTTATAAATGGTACTTTTATTTTATTTTTCATTGAAGATGAACATGACGGGTGAGTCATGTTCAGGAGGCGGAGGCGAAGGAAGAGGCATTTCCAAAGCCCATCTTTAATTAAACAACAATTCTTCCATAACTCAGAAGTCCTCTGATGGGGTTCTCTCGGGAAAACCTTCCTCTTGGGGCCAATCATTTGCCTTTCTAACCCTTTTACCTAATTAGCAACAGAACAAGTTGTTATCTGGATTGCAGAACCCAAAGTGTTATTTTAAATTCTCGTCTCTTGGGGGAGTGGGAGGGATAGCTACCATACAGAATTTTGTTGTTTTGCATTTTTCTTTTAGTATGTGGGACAGCACATGTGGAGGTCAGGGGACAATGGGGATCAAATTCAGGACTGGCAGAACGCAGCTTTACCCACTGAGCCATCTCGATGGCCTTAACACCCAGATTTTCACACCATCACACATGAGCGAGACAGAACTGAGCCTGGTTTTTGATGCAGCAAAGGTTCCATGGAGACGCTTTCTGATGCTGGATGATTTTAAGTAAATACTTGTAAAGTGCAGTTCACAAAGCATCCAGATAGGTACATGTTAAATAAAGTACACAGTAAGAGTACTGCATATTTAGCAATTGGACACCGGAAGATCCTGGCATTGGGGGGCTTAGAGAATGAAAAGGAGGCTACCCAGTGCAGGTCATAGCAATTCACATCTCTTTTTCTATTAAAAAAAAATTTTTTTTGAGACAGGGAGTCAGTCTGTAAACCTAGATTGGCTTCCCTGGGTTCACTATGTGGCCCAGACTGGTCTTGAACTTATGGTAATACTCCTGCCTCAACCTCTCTGTGCTGGGGTTATAAGCATGCAACACACTATTTGGCTCCAATTCACATTTCAGTAACTTAGCTTTACTTGTAGAGATGATCGTTTGACCCTGAGAGGGTAACAGACTCATTAATTAATTATATTACCAAAACAAAAATGACTGAGCCATTAAGAGCTCTGGCTGCTTTTGCAGAGGACCTGGACTCAGTTCCCAGTACCCACATGGCGGCTAACAGCCATCTGTAACTCCAATTCCAGAGGATCCAACACTGTCTACCGACCTCTGGGCATTGCATTTACATGGTGTACTTACATACATACAGGCAATACACTCATACACATGAAAACAAGAAAAGTATTTTTTTTAAAGAGTTGTCATACTTTTTTTTTAACATTTATTATCTGTCGATGGGTGTGTGAGCACACATCACAGTGTGGAAGTGGAAATTAGAGGACAATCTGTGGGAGTGAGCTCGCTCCCTCCACCATCTGGGTCCAGGGGATTGAACTCGGGTCAGTAGGCTTAGGGGCAAGTGCCTCTACCCACTGAGCCATCTCCTCCACCCTCTACTTTATTTGAAGAATAACAGCAAGAAAAAAGTGTGTACATGTTTACTGCAGATGCAATGGGATTTTGTCTGTCTGTTTTGAGGTAGGGTCTCTCCATACCCCCAGCTGACTGTGTAGACGAGGTTGCCTCCACCTCCTGAGTGCTGGGATTACAGGTGTGCACCACCATTCTGGCTGCCAGATGCAATATTCTTTTAAGGCCATGTTGTTCTATCTGAGGTTGGTTGAATCCATGGATTGAGATCCACAAAGTGATGGGCCACAATGTACAAAGAAGAAGGTGAGGACCAGAAAGCTGGCTCAGCAGCTAAGAGCACTGACTGCTCTTGCAGAGGACCCAGGTTCACGTGGCCACTAACAACTGTTCATAACTCCAGTTCCACGAGATCCAACGCCCTCTTCTGGCCTCTGCAGGCACTGCATGACATGGGTGTGTTTAGCATACATTCAGGCAGAACATTCATACATACATACATACATACATACATACATAAATTTAAAGATTGTCAAAAACACAGCATACAGACATGCAGCAGTGCTATCACGGAAATGAAAGAAACCCATGTTAGAAGCCACCATTCCCTACGGTGCTTCCGGTTACTGTATACAGTTGCCACACTTGTGTATAATCCATCCTTCACAATCAGCACGCTGGATAATTTAGCAGCAAGCATTGCTGTGTGGAATATCTACTCTTCCTGAATTAGAGAGTGCTGAAGAAAAGGATTTAAAAAATAAAAAACAAAAAGAGAACTGGAGATGTAGCTCATTTGGTAGAATGTTTGCCTGATATGCCTGAAGCTCTGAATTCGATCGCCCAGTACCAGAACCCCATAAACCAGACTTGGTAGTCCATGTGTACAATCCCATTGCTCAGGAGGTAGAGGCAGGAGGGTGTGAAGTTCTGGGCTACTTGAGTCAGTCTCTCTCTCTCTCTCTCTCTCTCTCTCTCTCTCTCTCTCTCTCTCTCTCTTTCCAGGATCTTCTTATAGCCCCAGCTGGCCTGGAAATCGCAATGTAGATCAGGCTGGCCTTGAACTCACAGAGAGTGGCATGTCTCTATCTATGCTGGGATTAAAGGCATGTACCACCATGCCCAGCTTGAGACCCTGTCTTAAAATGACAACAGGTACTAGAGAGATGGCTCAGTGGAAAAAGTGCTTGCAATCAAGCATGAGAACCAGAGGTGGGCTTCCCGGCACCTGCATTAACAAAGCGGGATGGCTGCAATCCCAGAGTGGGAGACGGACTCTTAGGTGCAAGCCAGTGCATCCTCGAGCTCCAGGTTCACCAAGAGGTCTTGACATCAACCTCTGGTCAGTGTGTGCACCTGCAACTGTGTGCCTATACATATTTGAACGTGTAATACATACATACACATGCCAAAAATGACAAAATAAAAAAGACAGAAAAATACGAAGTGTTAACAAAGATGTAAAGCACTGGGAACCTCATGAGAAGCTAAGGTGCAATCAGCATATCTTAGAAAAACTGACAGTTCTACTCCTAGGCACTTTTGAGGCTGAAACACATACTTATTTACCAGAAGACATATAGTTCAGTAATCACGACAGCAATTGACCCAAAGGAGAAACAACCAAATGCCCATTAACTGTTATTACATATCAGGTTGCTCATCCCTGGCACAGTTGGCATCCAGGGTTGAATGCCTTGTTGTAAGGGCCCATGTGTGTATTGTAAGATATTTAGGAGCAATCCTGTCCTCCACCCTCTAGGTAGCAGCGTACCCTTTGCCTCGCTGTGAGCATCAAACACGTCTCCAGATACTATTCCTTCTCTGTATACAGTAGTAAGAATTATTTTGTGAAATATAACTGCCCATAATAAGAAAAACTAAATCTCATAAATATAATGTTGAACAAAAGAGCCCAACAGAAGAGTTAGGATCTTTAGCTCTATCTATAGAAGGACACAGATAGGGTAAAGTAGCCCATGTTGTTAAATGCCAGAGTATCTCCAGGGATGCAGGTCACAGGAACGTGTGTCTTATGAAAGTGCATCAAACTGAACACGTGTGCAAGGTGCATACACTGTAATTTACCAGGAATGAATGAATGGTTGAGTGGTCACAGTTCTAAAACAGGCACTGAAAAGTGCTGTGCTGACAAGCACTGACTCCTCCTGTGGGCCCACTGGTTTCTTAAAGCAGGAAGACTGCCTGGCATCTCTGCCTCATTGTGGGAGTCTGCTTCCTATGATGTGGCTGAAGGCACAGAAATAAATCATTGTCACTAACTTTTCCTTTTGAGTCACTTTGGATTCTTCTAATGGCAGAAACTCATGGAACAGACACCCCCAACCCCAGTTATGGGAACTGTTTCCCATAGCAAGGATGTATCCTGGAGCAGAAGTGAACATACATACACAAACACACACACACATACACACACACACACACTTCTGAGAACCAGATTGACCACCTCATGTGATGACAATGACAGTGGTAAGGATTTCTTTGGACCTGAGGACGGACCTAGGACAGAGACATCAGAACTAGACCACACCTGGACTAGGACAGCTTAATTATACATGCATCTTCCCCTCCCCCAATTCTTTCTTTATTTAAACTAAAGTTTATGTCAATTCTTTCAAGACTGACTTGGGGTCACTGAACCCCTGAATATGTTCCTCTGGTCAGTGTGGCCACATTGAATCCATCCCATTCTCTGCTCTTCACTCTTACCCGTTGCTTTCATTGGCATATTGGGGACAGATGACTGGCCTGCCGGGGTTGCCTGAGCCTAGGCTTTTACCCTTAACACTCCAGTTACAGTCCTTCCTTCAAAACTACTTTACTAAGAGACTTTCAAGGCAGGTGTGGGGGTGTCAAGAACTCCTTTGAAGTAATTGGTATTTATGGATATCAATTATGGTCCTGTACTCTGCAGCACCAAATCCCATGAGCCCCTGCCTTAAGGACTGCTTCCTGAATCAGGGACTGCTCAGGGTGTTTCTGGTTTCTTCTGACACCAGCAATGCCTAGCCATTATGTAGCCATCTATCCTTCCTACCAAGAACAGTGTCAAGCAGAAAAGATGTTAAAAGAAAGCAGGCAATTAACACTTCATCTTAAAGCCCACTCTATGAACACAGAACCAGGCACTGGTCCTTTAAGGCAGCTGGACTCCAGATTATATAAGGTGGGGGAGGAGATGCAATGATTGCTTAATTGATGGTACAACTAACACCAGGAAGCTTGAACGATAAGGGCTGATCACGAGCATTAGGAGCTATTATAGCCCCCACTTTCCTGAACTGGAATGCCAGATAACTAGTGGTATATCAGTAGACTTGATGGTCATGGAGGCTGAACCCCTATCTCATAATCAGCAGCTTGTAAAACTGTTGAGACCAGGTTGTACTCTGCTCCATAATCTGTGAAGGAGTGGTTGCAGGCTGTGCCTCGTCCTACATGATACCATTGAGCCCCATTGTTAAGTGCAATTGCAGACTGCATCTCACTATGCACATAGACACCACCCCCTGTTTATCACCACCACAGACTGATGGATAGCTTATTCCTGAAACTGAACTTACAAACTTACAAAGTAGACAAAGCAGACTGGGTCTGTATGAGCACAAGTATGCCTGGAAACCAGATCAGAAAAAACAGGACTGAGAACCTTCCCAGAATACCAGTGAGGAGAAAGGTGAAACACCCCCACCTAGACCCCAGAAAGCAGAGAACTCATAACGCTATGATGACAACAGCCCCCACTAACCTGTCGTCTTGTCACTGGTGATGGGCAGAGGCACAGCTCTACTCCATCTCCTACAGGAACTGAAGCATCTCTTTCCCCTTAGGGACCTCCATGCAGGCAAACCTAGGATTCATGGCCTCACCATAGAAAAGAATTCCAGGAGGACTTAGAACTCCGCATGTGCCAGGAGGAATGATAGGGATTTGCTGAAAGGACACAGGTGTCAGCTGAACGGGCTCCCACTGGAGCAATCTGAGCACCAATGTATTACAACAGTAATGCATTGTAACCCCTTGACTGAAATAGGAACTGAAGTTCCTAGGAATATAAACACCTGGGGCTCAGGATGGCTGTGCCTTGTAGTCAGATGTCAGCCAAGAAATGACAGAGTTTAAAGAAAAACATGATTTAGCAACTGTTACAGTAAAAACTGAGCAAGGCAAAATCTGTCGGGGAGATGAAACTGAGGAATGAACATTTTCAAACAGGGTCTCTAAAAAAATCTAAAAGTATCTTTCCACAAAATACTAACTATGTAATTGGGGTATTATATTACTCCAAATACTTATCATTTAATTTTGTGGAGCATAAACTTGGCAGGCACTATCTTAACCAAGTGATAAAAAGTGAACCTCATCACCATAGGGACAAATGAACATTGAATGCTGACACATTATTTCCTTGAGATCTTTGCCTCAAAGAAATTGAATTGAGTTATGAGGAGGCTTCAGACCTGTATTCCTGAAAAAATAGCAAAGTCACAGAAATTGTCCACATTATGAGGTGAAGAAAACGACGTGACAGTTAAGTGTTGCCCAAGATCCTTGGACAAACCCCAGGTTTGTGAAGGACGTTACCAGTGTTGTTCACAACCAGTGGTTCTAGATAAGAGTTTGTGGATTAAATAGTTGTGAGCATCTATTGATATCATACCATGGTTATGTAGGAAAACCTTTGCTTAAATACACTTGGAAATTTCAAAAAAAATTTAGTAGTTATTATTTTTATTTTATGTGTACAAGTGTATTGTCTGCATATGTGTAAATACACCTGTGTCACGCAATGCTGAAGGAGGTCAGAGGAGGGCATCGGATTTCCCCTGAAATTGGACTTCTGTACAGTAGCTAGCCGCAGGGTGAATGCTGGGAATCAAACCCTGGTCTTCTGTAAGAGCAGCCAGTGCTCTTAACCACTGAGCCATCTCTCCAGCCCCCATACACTTGGAAATGTTAAGTGGCAATTAATTGGGAAGGGGGGGATGTGTTGATATGTTGGAGCAGTACGGGCAACTATCATGGGTAGAGGATAACTGTATAGTTCTTTAAACTGTAAACATTTTGAACAAAGGAGGTTGAAAATTCATTAAAAGTGTTAGACATTTTCTAGAAACTCAAAGGTTAGTATCTTCATTGAAGAAGTTCCTTGAGCTGCAGGAACTTCAGAATGGTTGTTCATGAGGGGTTTGTGAGATTAAGCAACACTACCATATCTGCAGACTCCGTTTCCTGGTCTGTAAACAGAAGATAATAACTGTCTTTGTGTTATTCTTCCTATCAGATGTGAAGCAATGGTAAGAGCTGGGCGTGGGGGCGCATGCCTTTAGTTCCAGGACAGGGCAAGCAGAGGCAGGCAGATCTCTGTGAGTTAGAGGCCAGGCTAGTCTACTCTGAGAGTTCCAGGCCAATCAGGACTGTATAGTGAGACTCTGTCTCAAAAAACAACAAATGAAGAGACAAAAGCATTATAGAATTTCTTCAAGGAAAAATGTTTACAAGGGGGCAGGGGAAGTTGGAAAGGTGGCTCAGCTGTTAAGAACATTTGCTGTTCTTACAGATGACTGGAGTTTGGGTCCCAGCACCTACATCGGGTGGATCACAACTGCCTAGAACCCCACAGATACCCTGACATGTTCTCATACATACATGCACGTTAAAAAAAAAAACAAAAAAACAAAAAAAAACACCTTTTTAAAAATGTTACTTACCTGTGTGGGCATGTGTATTTAATGCCCATAGACACCAGAAGAGGGCATCAGGTCTCCTGGAGCTGGAGTTACACGTAGTTGTGAGCCTCGTGGATACTGGAACCAAACTCCAGTCCTCTGAAAGAGCAGCAAGTGCTCTTAACCTCTGAACCACCTCTCCAGCTTCTCCCCTTCTGTTTTAACCTTTTCTTTCATTGCTCTGGAAGCCAGAGGAAACTTCCATCCCATTCTTGGCTTTTGCCCAGTTACAGAGAGTAGAGACACTAAAGTCTCAAAGAGCAGGACTGAGCTCTGTCAAGTCACAGGAACAGCTAAAAACCGATTTGAGTGGCTCTGTATTTGAATGGAAAATTCTACAAGGATGACTGGCTTATCCTCTATAAAAATTGTTATGATTTTTTAGGAGGGGGCAAATGTAGAAAGAGGTTAGAATTATAACCATTGTGGGAATTTGAAGTTACTTCATTCCTAATAAGGAGAAAACTAGGAAGAAACAGATTTGTGGATACCGAGGCTAAAGCAAATGACTGTGGAACTCTGTCAGCATTGCCCTAAATTTGACAAGCTGAGTAACACAAGAATTAACATTAAAGCAGCAAAAACCAACAAGAAAGCATGGCTGGGCATGCTGGTGCACACCTGCAATCTCAGCATATGGGAGATGGAGGAAGGAGGATCAGGAACTTAGTAAGTTTGAGGCTAGCCTGTGCTATATGAGAGCCTGTTTCCAAATAAATAAATAAATAAATAAATAAATAAATAAATAAAACAAAAAAATATATTAGTGCACCCAGAAAAGAAAAGATTGTAGGCAAGGGACAAACTCAGTGAAATGAAAGAAACCAAGTGGCAAAAGCCATGAACAATGTCTAGAACTCCTGGACAAGCCTGTTCACACCTGAGGAAAGCAGACTGGAGCAGGAGACAGGTCCTTCTAGAAAGGAGAGAGAGACCAGTTACTTCCTATAAAACTGCCAAAGGGGGCACTGGAAAGACTGTTGGATGATACTGATGTGGTCTAGAAAGCCTTTATTGTTTCAAACTGGGGCTCAAAACCTGGCTGCAATTTTATGGATGGGGTGGAGGAGGTGGGGGGTATGTTTTTTTTGTTTGCTGTGGATTGAACCCAGGGCAAAACATGCTAAGCAGGAGTTCTACCACTGAGTCCTATCCCCAATCTCTTCTAAATTCTGCCCATGACTTAAGAGTAAAAGCATTTGGCTCTGGGTGAAAGCAACATCATACTTATTTTATATTAGAAACATAAGGAGACTCAAAGTCAGAAAGCTCTTGTGCCCAGCAGATTCTTAAACTACAGGCCCTGCGGCAAGGATAAGCCAAAGATAAAGATGAAATAGATGAGCCTGGGCCCCCTAAAGGAGCAAGAGAATCACTACCTGGGTGGGGCTATGAGGATGTGGCAGAGTGGAGGTGGTGACTTCCTGGAGAAGTTCATACTGGGTTCAATCTAGCACAAAACAATAATAATTCTAATTAATAATAATAATAATAATAATAGGGTTTTTTTCCTGGCAAAGAAGGACCTAGGGGAAAAATAACACAAAGTTCTACATATTGAGAATAACAATTATACAAAGATTTCTAGTCAGAGCCAAATAACCCACTTTGTCTACATTTTCTGGATATTTTAAAACAAAGCCACTCAGGGCCAAAACTACTCAGGCAAATTCCATGAATGCTTGCTTTCCTTTTCTAGACCTGAACAAAAACACGTAAGTTCAATCTTCAGATTCATCAAGAGGGTCATTTATACTGTGCAGTCGATGACTAAGAACTCCCACAGCACAGTAACACTCCCAGGAGTTTTCTGAATAGTGTCACGGAGGTGGCAGAGGGTGTGTGCCCTTTGGAGAAGCTGTAGATGTGGGGGTATAGGAGGTTAGGATCCTCCGTGCTTAAAAACTCGAACTGGAATGGAAAAATAATAAAATAAATGTTCTGCAATGCAGAAGGAATAAAATAATTGTAGTAAAAAATTTCTAAGACAAGCAAAATAGTACAATTGTCCCTTGGTACCTAAACAGGATAGGCTCCAGGAAGGCCCCCGTGGATACCAGAATTGAAGATGCCCAAGTGCCTTCTATAACATGGCATAGTGTCTGCACAGAATTGACACGCACCCTCCTGTAAACTACATCATCTCTAGAAAGCTTTTAATACTGAATCCCATGTAAATATAATGGAGATGGTTATATGGCGATACTATATTGCTTGGAGAAGAATGACAGGAAAAGCCTGGGCATGCTCAATACAGATGCTGTTCTGTTCCTATTTTCCATCCAAGACTAGTTGAATCGTTGAAGACAGACCAAGCCTGTCCAAAGCAATGACTGATCGTTTCCATCCGAATCATTTGCTCCTCATTCCACATGCTGTTGGAATTGCCCTACATGTCATATTTAGACTGTGGTTGCATTCGGCTCACATCCTCAACATCTGAAATTAACTAGGACCACAGGGAAAGGGATGGAGGGGGACTGAGACCCACAGGATAGCCAGGATGCAAGTTTCATAAGGCAAGTGTGTGGGGACAGGTTTTGTGGGAGGAGAAAGGACCTACGAGGTGATATTTCACCTGAATCTCAAGGGCAGCTGATTGGAATGAACAGCAAAGGTAAAGAACATTCCAGAACAAAAGGAGAGTAGGAACAAAGATAAGAAGAACATTTGTCCTGGGAGCAACCTGAAACAACCTAAGCTCTTAGGAGAGGCTTTCAACTAGCCTCAGAACATTACTTCCTCCTGAAAAGAAAGAATAGGTACCAAGTGACTTTGCAGACAAAACAATAGATCCCTGAAACTCCTGAAGCCATACACAATCCCCTTTTCTTCTGAAGAGGAACTGGAGTATACATTTGCTAACCACAAACTCTACCTGATACCTTCAAAATCAAGCACACATGGATTTTGTTTTGTGTTATCTTCCTTAATTAGACAAAGAAGTTTTAGAGTAGTAATATAAAACTTTCAAGAATGAACATGCCAGAAGTCCACGTTTGCTGCCTTTTTCTTTAGCATCAAATGCATTCTTACTATATGCCAAGTTCGATTTGTGTCTTCCTCAATCTTTCCATTAGCCCTTCAAAGAGGTGTTTCATCCCCAGGATCTAGAAGAGGAATTGGGCTCAAGAAATTAGGCATCTTGCCCAAAGATAAACAGACTCTTGGTGACAGAGCCAAGCTTTAAGCCAGGGCTATTGGCTACTAAACCCCACAATTGTGGGCTGGTGGTGTAGTTTGGTGATTTGGCAGCTGCGTAGCATGTACGAGGCCCAGGTTCCATCTTCAGCACAAGAATAATAATGATAAGTAATAATAAATCCCACCAGTGAATACCATCAGCCCTCTGACAGGGAAAAGTGAGCAGATGTATAGATCATCCATTCAACCTACTCAACAGCCCATGGATGTCTAAAATGCCTTTCAATTGACAGCAGCAGTTCTAGTTCCACGGGCCCCAACTCCCAACTTCCTTCTTCCTCCCAAATTACTCTTTAAAACTTTAAAAAACGTTTTTATTTAGTATGTGTGTGCGTGTCCCAGGGATCAAACTCAGATCATTAGGCTTAGTGGCAAGTACCCTCTGAGCCATGTTGCCAACCCCTCTAATCTACTTTTTTGGGTTTTGGGAGGGGTTTGTTGTTGTCATTTGCTTTTTTGAGACAGGGTCTCACTATGGTAGCCCTGACTGGTCTGGAACTCGCTATGTAGGCCAGGCTGGCCTTGAACTCAACAGAGATCAATATTCCTTTGTATGTCTTGTGCTGGAGTTAAAGGGGTACAACATCACACCTGGCCCCTTCTTAACTTCTTCATGATAAAACTGAAATAGATCATTATACGAGGAAATGCTTTGTTTAAAAAAAAATGTTGGCTAGGCATGATGGTGCATGCCTTTCATCTTAGAACTCAGGAAGCAAAAGCAAACAGATATCTGTGATATCAAGGTGAACCCGATCTACACGGTGAGTTCCAGGTCAGCTATGGCTACCAGAAAATCTGTCTCAAAAAAAAAAAAAAAAATGCTGCTCAGCGGGACCACAAAATATAAAGGAAGGGTTGTATCACTGGTGGATCCTCTTCTACCTTAAAAGATAGAAAAGGTGCAATGGGATCATTGTTATCAGTATTATTCAACCTATTTTGTTTTCTTGGGATGTGTGTGTGTGTGAGGGAGCATATCTGTGTGCTGACATGCCTGTGGAGGCCAGAGGACAGCCTTGGATGCCATTCCTCAGGTGCTGTCTACATTTATTTTTGTTTTTTTGAGACAGGGTCTCTTATTGGCTAGAAACTCACCAAGTAGATCAGGCAGGCTGGCCAGACTGCTCCAGGGATCTGCCTACCTGGTGCTGGGTTTATGAGTGTGTGTCACCAGAATTGTTTTTAGCCTGGGTTCTGGGGATGGAACTTGGGTTTTGTGCTTTCAAGACAAGTGCTTTCCGACTAGTGATCTCTGAGTCAATCTCAACCTGTTTTTCATGGTAAAATATTATATGTGGATCCGCAAAATGCATATAAATCCATTCAGCTAACTACCCAGGGCAATTTCTGATTTAAGGAAATGACAAACTTTTTTTTTTAACTCCAACAAAATGTCAAATCTTTGGTCATCTTCAGTGGTTGGGTCACTTTTTACTATTTTATAACTTCCTGCAACTAAGTCTTATATCATAACTTAAAACATAAAGTATCAACCTCTGGCTGTCCTGAGCCTTATACCAGTGTTTGACTTCTAGGTGTCATGGGTGTTAACTGTTCTCTTGCAAGGAAAGAATAACTTAGCTGGAGAAGGAAAAAAAAGAAAGTGTGGCTAGGGTTGAAGTAAGCCATAGCATACCAAGGAACAAAGCCAAGACCAATGAAGGGCTGGAGACTAAAGCACAGAGAGGCAATGAGCCACAGTTAGCCCTTTCCCTACGCCTCTACAGAAAGTACTAAACTCTTGCCACAATTTCCTTCATAACTATGTGTATAAAAGGTGGTCTATAGGGCCATTGGCCACCTTCCCAAGAGTCTGTGTGTCTCTGAAAAGAACTCACAGGTGTTCCAACTCCTATCTTCTTTCATGGGGGAGATTAAAAATGGGGCTTGTTCAAGCTCAGCTAAGTAAAATTTATGCTCCCAAATTTCTCCCTTGTAGACGTGTTTATATATTGAGTGGTCTCAAAAATTCCGTGAAGCAAATTGGTTTGGGGAACATAAGTTCCCTCTGGGCCTAAGATTCCAGGGACACACATGCCGTGAGATGCATGCCCTAGACCGCCTGGGTTCAGACCTGCATTTCCTGCTCCCGGTTGCCTGGCTCGAATCTCAGCACATAGGATGGGGCTCAAGGAATATGCCAATCTCAAGTGATTACAACATGGACTCTAATGCAAGAGGAAATGCAACAATGCTCCCATATCCAGGGTGCAGGGAGGGGCATGCAGCGGGATGCCACAGCCTGGTCCACAACCTGGCTCCAAAGAGCATCAGATGCACAGTCCCTTTGTCAGGCTCACTGTCTCCAGTTTTCTTCCTTTCTTTATTCCTTCCCCTTGGGCACTGTGCTGGCTTAGAACTGAGATATCCCTGAGAAAAAGCTCCTGTGTTGAAGACTTAGTCCCCAAGGCAGCAGTTTTCAGAGAAGGGCCCTTTGGGAGGAGATGTGATTATGAGGACTCCAACCTCATCAATGACTTCACAACATGGAGCCTTCAGGAAGCGGAGCCTCACTGGAGGCAGATGGTCACTGAAGGAGTGCCCTTGAGGGATATGTTAGTATCGGATCTTTCCTCTCCTCTGCTTTGCTTCCCAGTGACCTTGAGGCAAGCAGCTTTGCTCCACTCTGCACTTCTGGCCACGAAGTTCAGTCTTTCCACAGACCCAGAAACAATGGAACCAAGCCACCATAGATGGGATCCTCGGAAAGGGCAAGCCAACATGCATCTTGACTCCTTCACGTAGATAATCTCAGGGAAATGCAAATCAAAACTACACTGAGGGTCCACTTCATCCTAGTCAGAATGGCTGTCAATCATCAAGAAAACCAGTAACAACAAATACTGGAAAGATGTGTGGGAAGAGGAGCCCTCATACCCTGCTAGAGGGAGTAGAAACTAGTGTGATCCAGCTATGCCGCTCCAGAGCATGTACCCCAGGGAATCTAAGTCAGTGGACCACAGAAATACTGGCACAGCTGTTTACCGCTGTGTAATTCACAGTCACAATAAGGAACTAACCTAATGTCCATTAGCAGGATGCATGGTTAAAGAACCTGTGCTAAATACACGTAATGGAGTTTTATTGAACTTTGAAGAATAAAATTATGTCATTTGTCGGAAAATGAATGGAACTGAATGAAGAAAGAGCATAACGACAAGTGCTAAGCCAGACTCTGAAAGACAAGTACTGCATGTTTTCTCTTATGGGGAATCTAATACATGCCATATAGTATATATCATGTATATATACATTTAAAACACAAACGTGCAAGAGGAACTATTTGGGGAGAGAAGAAGGATCACTGGGAAGCAAAGGGTGGAAGAAGGAAGGGTAACCTTGAACAAGGTACATGCTATGCTCGTGTAAGGACAGCATACCAAAACTCATTATTTTATATAGTCATTTTTTCACTTGTTTACTCTTAATGTTTATGTGCATGAGTGTTTTGCAAGCATATATGCAAGTGCACCCACTTATGCAATGCCTGTGGAAGCTGGAAGAGGGTGTCAGATCCCTTGGAACCAGAGTAATGCATGACTGTTAGCTGCCATGTGGGTGCTGGGAACTGAACCCAGGTCCTCTGCAAGGGCAGCCAGTGCTCTTAACTGCTGAGCCATCTCTCCAGTTCCCATACATTCAGTTTTTAAAAGTATGTATTTTGTCACAGCAACAGAAAGCTGACCGACACACATGCCTCCAGCAACGCTTACTCTCAAAAGCTCATCTCTCATTCAGTTATATTTTAATACAAATTCGAAATAAGCTCCCACGGAGTCTTATTCAAAACACAACTTGGTAGCAAGTGAAGCAAAAACCATTTGCCAATTTTTGACCAATGAAACTAACCTTCTGTAAAGTCCACAACATGAGTGGAACCATCCAACTCAGGTGGTCAATAATCTAGAAGGAAAACAGCAGATTGGACTGGAACTCAAATCCACAGGTGGTGTTTTTCCTAATAAGAAGTCGCTCACAATCAAGTAGGTTGATGGACTAAGAGTCAGACGGCACTTTGTTGTAGACTAGATTACAGAGAAGTGAAGAGGACTCCGATGGCTGGAGTAGGGATAAGATGTGAGGGGGATGAGGAAGAAGAGACCGTAGGAAGTTCTGATTTCACAGCCATCACTGAAGTTTGTTGGGTAATACTTTAAAATCAGGGGGACACACTTCTTATGGACTTCATCAACCCACATAGCCATGAAGAAAGAATTTCTCAGAAGATGTGCGTGCGGGTAGACATGCTTTTGCTTCCTTATTTTAAACCACAGGATTCTGCCACCCGGACTGCAGTGAATGCAGCCCTTGAAGCCTATGTCTAGACAGTGGTCTGCAAGAAGGTTGACATCAGTCTGTGTGATGCTGTGAAAAGAGAACAGATATTCACTGCAAGACCCACCCTGGGAATGGGCACATAATATCCAGAGATAGCACAGCACAGAATCAGACAGGAGAGAAGGTGGAGAAAGTCAGAGCTACAGGTTAACACACCCCACCAGCAAGCTGAAGTCCTAGAATTCAGGCAAAGGAAAAAATATCAGACAAAGCAAGGCAAGCAGAGATGGACAAGATGGCACACAGACATCATTCCAGAGCAGGGAAGGCAGAAGTGAGACAACAGGCTCTGTCTGTGATGAGTACTCACTGGCCATATGCAGAAGTGCTATGTTCGATTACCGCACTCATTTGATACGGTATTTAAATTAATTTCGCTGGTTTTCTTTTATTTCTTTTAGTGTGGCTCCTATGAATAGACTGTGACCAACTAGAAAAAGTTTAATAATCCTGTACATCACTAGAAGAGCCTCACCACAGAAATGATGTGGAGTCCCACACAGGCAGACTAACAGCGAAGAGACAGCCACCTAAGACTCTAGTTCCCTTTCACCCTCAGGACCTAACCCTGCATGTGGGCCTGCCCTAGGTTGAGAAAGAGTTGGCAGAACCAGGGAATGTTCTCCATCAAGGAAGGGACCTGAACCCACACAAGGAAGAAAGTGTTTCAGACGTTACCTCTTGCAAGGTTTTGAGATGCATGAGTCAGTGCCTTTGTGTTTTATTGCTTTGATTATATCACTGCTCACTGGAGGGCAAAAATAGAAGTCCAGGTCCAATCTATTAATCCTGTAGAGAAGTCAAGGTGTTACCCTCTAGTTTTCTGCCCATTAAACTGATAATGATCATGGATTCTCTAGGAAGAGGTAAGGGGCCGGAACACATGTTCTGAGTGGGGTTTCCCTCCAGCACTCCCCTGTCTCTACTTCCGGGGCTTTGCTCGGTGCCACAGAAGTGCCGATTGTGTTCCCAGCTCCTTGGGTCCTGCCATCTCCCACCCACTGAACCCAGACTCTTCCAAAACTGCAGGATTGGTCCCGTCTTCCTTTTATGACAAGCCTTTTCATTAAGACTCCAAGTCTCATTCATAATAGATATTCTTTTTATCTTGGTTCTTTCTGAAAAAAAAAAAAAAGTCGGGGTTTGGTCTTTAAGTCCTCTTGGCTGCTCTCCTGGAGAATCGCCCTTTAGAGCCTGGTGGCAGACCTGAGTGCATGACATCCTCTAAGTAACACAGAGGGAGAAGAGGAGGTTTTACTGTCCCTATTGTGGACATTGCTGGTAGAGAGAACTAGGTATTATGGTGTGTCTGTAATCCCAGTCCTGGAGGAGGGGGAAGATCCTTAGGGATGTATTCCTCACACCTGACTTTCTTTAGTTTTGTTGCTTCTAAATCACTGCATTACCCTTTGCCTGCTCTGAGAAAGCTAGATTTTAAAAGGCTGTATATGGAGGAAGCTTTGTGTACAAATTCCTAAAATAGGCCTTCACAATGGTTCACATGCCAGAGCAGTACAAGGAATCTCTAGAAGGCGTCTAGTATAGGACAGCTCAGCAAAAACCCAGAGGGAGGCCCTTCGATGTTTTTAAGCTCCAGATGATGACAATATGCATACTATGTGTTGAACTGCCAAACTAAAGAAACCCCAATCTGACCAGCACACTGATTCCAGTTACCTTTCTTTCCTTCATTTTTTGAGACGGAGTCTCACTATGTAGCCCTGGCTGACCTGGAACCCTCTATGTACACCAGGCCGGACTCAAAGTCAGAGAAATGCTTGCCCTTGACTCCCTAGTGCTGGAACAAAAGGTGTGTGCCACCACACCCAGCTCTAGTTACCTTTCTTAAAAGGTGTCAAGGATTGTTATTTTGAGTTCTCTGAGCAGAACTGACTTAATCCACTGTGAACATTTGAGATTATTCAAATCATTTGGAGAAAGGAAAGGTGGAGTTAATTTATTAACAACTGAGATGGAATTGAAAATCAGCTTTGAAAGATGAGGCTGAGACTTGGTGTATAGCTGCTGTCTCCACTTACTGAGGAGGAGCTTGTGATCTAACCATAGGAAATCTCTCTCTCTCTTTCTCTCTCTCTTTCTGTCTCTCTTCTTTTGTCTTTTCTGAGACAGTGTCTCCCTGTAGCCTCAGTTGATCTGGAACTCATTATGTAGACCAGGTTGGCCTTGAACTCACAGAGATTCGCCTGCCTCTGCCTCCTGAGTGCTGGAATTAAAGGGATGCACCATCACACCCTGCATAGTAAAGTTTTTTTTAATTTCTGCAGAGAAGACTCTGGTCTAGAACCTCTTAGGATTTTGTATATTCTTAATTCAATCCCAAGAATGAATTTGCAAATGAAAAATAAATTAAGATTGTATTTTGCTCCCACTTTATTCTTTTTGTTTATTAAAGACAGTCTCCTGTAGCCAGGCTGGCTTTGCACTCTATTTGAAGCTAAGGATGACCTTGAACGCCTTCCAGATCCTCCAGTGCAAATACCACGGCGTCCAGCCTGCTCCCACTTTAAAAGGATAGGAATGTAGCTACGGGAAAATGGACAAAAATATTCAAGTGTTCTAATCTCACTCAATTTTTTTTTAAATAAATGGTTTTTCAAATTTTTGTTTTCTGATTTATTTATTTATATTTTATGTGTATCAGTGTTATGCCTGCATGTGTGTAAGTGTACTCATGTCATACAGAGGACAGAAGAAGGAGTCAGATCCCCTGGCACTGAAGTTATGGATGGTTGTTAGTTACCATGTGGGTGCTGGGATTCAAACTCAGGTCTTCTGCAAGATTAACCAGTGCTCTTAACAGCTGAGGCATCTCTCCAGTCCCTTCACACTCAATTTTTATTTGTAATATTTAGCCTTGATTTTAATGCCATTACTTTAAAAGAGGAATTAGTTTAATTGGTTTTCTTTGAGTCGGTAGGGTTCCCTCTGTCTCCTGCCTTGTGTCAAGGCAAAACACTCAACTTCAGTGTGTGTGTGTGTATGTGTGTGTGTGTGTGTGTGTCTGTGGGCTACTTAGGCAGCTGAGTAGATAAGCAAAACCAAGCCATGCGGTCAAATTTTCATCTACAGTACGCTAATCCACCCTTCTAGTTTCTCATCTATAAAATAGGCTTGAGTCATGTCTCCCCGTCCATGAGCAGAGCTGCTGTAAATTTTTAAAAATTACCATCCGTGTGAAAATCGGGGAATAAAGATAAGATTGTTTGTCACCACACGGATGAATCAGGAAGACATTATGCAAACCCAACAAAGCCAAGCACAGAAAGGCAAAATGCCATATAGTCTCACAGCTAAGTGAAATCTTAGAAAATTGAATTTAATAAGCAGAGGGTTGAATGGTGGTTGTGAGAAGGGAGCAGAGAGATGCTGATCAAGGGGTACAGAAGCACAGACAGAGAGAGGAACAGGTTTGAGAGCTACTGCATAGCAGGGTGACTGTAGTGAATGGTGACGTACTGCATATTTTACAATAACTAAATAAGTTTCAAGTGTCTCCCATAAGCAAGATCATCAATGTGCTAATCAGCTTGACAATCACCCCACATTATTTACATATATCAAAACACTCTTGTACTCATCAGAATATATATATATGTAATGATCTGCAAATGAAAAGATCAATAATTTTAAAAATCAACAAATAAATATCATACCCTAGAAAATTAACATTTGAGGGGACTGGAGACATGGCTCAGTGGTTAAGAACAATGGCTACTCTTGCAGAGAACCCAATTTGGTGCTGCTAACAACCATCCATAACTACAATTTCAGAGGAGCCAACGCCCTCTTGTGACGTCCACGGCATTGTGCAACATAGGTACACTTACACACATGTAGGCGATACACATACACATAAAATAAAAATAAATAAACAAAAAAAATTAACATTTGAAACTGTGAAGAAGTTTGTAATAGCCAGGCATGGTGGGACACATCCAGCACTCTGGAGGCAGAGGCAAGCGGGTTTCTGGGAATTCAAGTCCAGCTTGGTCTAACAGCAAGTTCTAGGCCGACTGGGGCTATAGGGAGACCCTGTCTCAAAAAAAATTTTGTAATGTTAACTTTTTTTAACCATGTATTATGGAGTTTATTCAGCATCAACCACATCATGCTTACTAATAAAAACAAAGAGAAGAAAGTCGCGGTGGCTCATACTTACAATCCCAGGAGGCCAAGGCCAAGACAGGAGTTCAAGGTCAGCCTGGGCTGAATTTAGCAAGACCAAGTTTCTTGGAAAATGAGAGCAGAGAAAGGGTGACGGAGAGAGGAAGAGAGGAGAGCAGGAGACAATGTACATACCAGGAATCCTATTGAGTGTCACCCAGAAGTGCTCATCCGGACTATAGGTGTCCTTGGACCAGGATAGTAAGTCCAGTGCACGCTGGTCTTGGAGGACAAAGTTAGCAAACTCCCGTGTGAGAGCCACATATGCAGTACCAAAGTAGATAGTCATGTTGTGAGGCGGAGGGGGTTTCAGTTTTGTCGTTTGATGCACATAGGAATTTTTGTGGTCTAACAACTCCCGGTGGACATACTTGGTCCGTCCGACAGCATGAGCTGGGGGCAGCACCCCAGGGGTGAGGTTCTTCCCGATAAACCCTTTCAGATGCTGAACTATTTCTTTGTTGGTTTTCAGGGGAAAGTCTTGCCCACAGGTGTTGATAGCATACTTCCATGGGACCTTGGAGGCCACCAGATCTTTCATGCAGTTCAGGTCAGCCTGGAGCCGGGAGATGCCACCATAGACCACAGATTCCATCTTAGAAGCCAGAAAGGCATTTGGGAAGCAGTTCAGCAACTGTTGCACAGTGTCTTTGAAGGTGTCTGTTGCCTTTTCATCCACGTGCACACAGTAGACATTCTGAGGCATGTAAATTGCCCTGAAAAGTCTCTCAAAGGTGTCAAAATCTTTGTGGATAGTCATTGTGAACGCTAAAGGGAAGCTGGCTTCCTCTTCAGAGAGGGTTTCTGTTATATAATGACTTTGAACCCTGTACTCGTAACAGGCAGCATTATCCAGGGTGGTTTTCAGTATGCTTTCTGTTGTGTCAAAATCCTCCCCTTTAAGCATCTGAAGGCAGACTTCAGCTAAGGTTGAAGTGTTAAGAGCTACCCTCAGGAAGTGATTGCTCTTCCATAGCTTGCTATTGTAAATAAATACTAATGTCAGAGTAGCAATAAGAGACAGGCTAAAAAGACAATATTTCCCAGAGACCATCATTTTAAAACTGGGAAATGAGCAAAATGTCTTTAGAGGTGTGGCCAGAGCGCAGATTCCTTTCACTTACTTTGTCTCCAGGGACCAGCATCCTCCTCCTCTGGATGTGCTTCCGATCGGCAGTCACCAGGTCTTCGTGTCTCTATTGACCTCTTCCTTCCTTCTTCCTTCTTTACAGCTCGGTTATATTTTCACTTTTCTTTGACACGTTTCCAAAAGCGGCTTCATTGCCCATTTTCCCACTAGCTTATAACCAGTCGCTACACAAAATCTCACTATTCCGGGAGGGTTCAGGGGTCAGTGACCCTACTTGTTCCCACTGGGAAATCACTAGCAGCGACCTTCAGACCAGTCACTCACTGCTCTGAGACTTTGAGCCCAGCCTCTTCTCCCAGCCCAAGGCTGGTGACTGTGCCTGCTTCCCCAGCTTCCTGTTAATCATTGCATTCAAATGACTTGGTTTGTTTGCTTAAACACTGCTGCCAAGCTAAAAGCTTCAGTTCAGAGCATGTGAACACTGCCTGGAAAGACACACTGTCAATAAAAAAACGTGGTGCTTTACAATAAATTGCTTAACCCTGTCTTTTTCCACACATACTTCCTACCTCTCTTTCCATTGGCTCGGTATGCTTTGAAAGCCAGGCATATGACTGTTGAGCCAAATTCTTTCCAGGGCTTAATAGTCCCTGATGCTAGGGAAGGTCCTTACAGAGAAAGACATATAAACACACACACAGACCTCATCATCTACTTGATATATGAAGTGACGGGGGCATTCTGATTAATAAAGGCCAAGTTGTCTGAAAACAAGCAGACAAACAGAACCAGCAGCTTGCCATCACCCCAACATTGCATGGAGGCTAGAGTTACTGAATATCAAGATCATTTGGTCCTCACCTAGACAGGATACAGGCAGAGTGGCCTCAAGCCCAGAGAAGGAGGAGAGAGGAACAAACTCAGTTTTGAATTTTACAGACTGAAGGTGACACTCTCGGATTCAGAAATATGAGTTATTTATGTGCTTATTTATTTTTACAGTCAGGGTCTTCCGATGTTGCCTAGGCTGACCCTGCATGCCTGACTTCAACTGATTATCCTCCTTTAGTCCCAGCTACTATCAGTTTGGGTCACTATATCCAGCTCAGATTTAGAAACACTTTAAAAGTCATGCTCTCACAGCAAAAAAAAAAAACAAAACAAAAAAAAACCCAGCATGGTTTGGCATTAAAACAGACCCAGGTCGATGGAATAGAAGACCCAGCTACAGTTACTGCAGACACTTGTTTTTGACAAAGATGCCAAAAATGCACATCAGAGAAAAGATAGTATCTTCAACAAATGGTCCTGGGAAACTGGTTATCTACATGCTGAAGAACGAAGCTAGAGCTTTATTTCTGACCCAGTACCAAAAAAAAAAAAATCAACTCTAAATGGATCAAGGACCTCAACTTAAGACCTGAAACTCTGGAGATTGACAGGGGAAAAAGGAGAAATAAATTTCAAGATACCAGTATCATTAAGGACTTTTTGAGTAGGATTTATATCACTCAAGGAATGAGACTAATAATCAACAAATGGGATTCCATAAAATTAAAAAGCTGAAAATGTTAGTCAAATGAAGACACTCTGTAGAATGGGAGAAAACCTTTGGTAGTTATAAATCTCACAGAAGATTAGTATCCAGATATAGAAAGAACTCAATAAAACAAACATAAAGAAAACAAACAACCCAATTTAAACATGGAACTGAACAGAAAGTTCTCAAAAAAAAGAAAAAGAAAGAAATACAAATGGGCAATTCGCATTCTTAAGCGCTCAGCATCGGTGGCTATTGTAGAAATACAAAGGAAAACTACGCTGAGATTTCATCTGACCCCAGATAATGACAGAATGGCTGTCATCAAGAAAACCAATGACAGTAAATGCTCAGAAGAAAATGAGTGTGCAGGGGAAGAGGCACACTTACTCCCTGTGGGTGAATCAGTGTAACCACTATGGAAAGTGGAGGTTTCTCAAAAAGGTAAAAATAGAGCAGTCATGAGATCCAGCTCTACTAGTCCTGGGCATATATTCAAAGCTCCATATTCATAGGTGTTCTATTCACAATTACTAGGAAATAGAATCAGCCTAGATGTCCATCAAGTGATGAAATAATGAAATATGGTTCACACAACAGAATTTATACAGCTGTAAAGAAAAATGAAATTTGCAGGAAAATGTGTAGGATCAGAAAATATACTAAGTGTGGCGGCCCAGGCGCAGGCAGGAAGACAAATGTCACCTGTTCTCTCTCATATGTGGGTCCTTGCTTTGAATTTTCAGGTTTGTATGTTTAATTTGGAGTATCTGTAGAGCCCAGAAAACTACAAAAGGCCCATGAGAAGGAGAGAAGAAGTCTTAAAGGCGTTGGGGTTAAAAGTTTAAGCATGGGAACTGGAGAGATGGCTCAGTGGTTAAGAACACTGGCTGCCTTTGCAGAGGACCTTGATTTGGTTCCCAGTATTCACATGGTGGCTAACGACTGTCTATAACTTCAGTTCTAGGGGGATCTGATGTTCTCTTCTGAGCATTACACAGCATGGGTACACTTACATACATCCAGGTAATACACTAATAAAACAAAAATCATAAATATAATATTTTTCAAATTAAAAAATAAAAAATTTTAAGCAGGGGTAGGTCTGGGAATAAGGAGAGAGGAAGTGGTGGGGACGGGTTAACCATAACTAAAAGTAGATGAAAAACCCCTAAGGAAACATACTATTTTGTAAGCTAAGTGAAAATGTAATTTTGAAAAAAAGAAGGAGTTTGAACACAGATATCCCTCATGGGTGAACAATGATTCCCCTAGAAGTCATGGGTTATTAAATGAAAATCTCAGCATAGACATGGGATATACCCCTATGAGTTACTGATCAGGAAGACCACAGAGGCCCCTAAAACAGCACAGGCTATTGTAATCACTCTTGATTGCCCACTAGAACTAGATGGTACAAACCTGTTGTGGAAGACACAACACACTATAGTCGGAGACCATAGAGAAATCAAACTGGAACTGAGCTGAAAACATCCTCCCTGACGACTAGCTTTCATAGCATTGGAAAGTGCTATGCAGGCTGTGGGGGTGGAGCAGGGGGGACTCTTCAACAGTATCCTTGCAGCCAACCCTGCATGCTGTAATACTGACCTGCCAGGCAGGTGCGCCTACTGGTATAACAGAGGCACGAAGGTGACCGGGATAACCAACTGCTTTTGGATTGGACTTGAAGCTGCTCAGCAGGAAGTGAAAACCTGCCCAAAAGCCCATGACTTGGGAGATCACAGGCCCTAGGAAGGAATCTACTACTGTTGTTTTGCTAAATGACATGTTGTCAAACTGTCTTCTAAATATTTCTGTTTATACCCACAGATTAGTGCTGCCCTCAATCTTGGCCAGAGAAGTTTCTCTCTGCAGTGGTTGGCAGTTAATATAGAGACTCATAACTGGTTAAAGTACTGAGAATAAGTGTCTGTTTAATGCTCAGTCCTGAATGGAACATCTATATCAATACTCACTCCCTCCTGCATCCCTCCCCCCGCCGCCGTCAAGGCTCAGGGAACATTGTAGAACTGAAGGCAGAAAGAATGTTAGAGCTGGAGGATGGGGAGGAGTGCTATGAAATGCTGTCCTCTGAACATGACGCAGCCATTGCACTTTTGCACCCATTACAGTTCTGATTATCTGCACAAATCAAACCCATAGGCCTAGTCAGCATTCCAACAGGCAGCACGAATCAGACTCACTGGGTTATTAACAAAAGGAAAGTATACAAAGGGAGGGCAGGGGAACATGCTGGGAATGACTTGGGGGAAGCAGGGTGGAGGAGGTGGAGGCTCCTGTGGTGAGGGATGTGATGGAAGAGTTGGGACTTCCTGGTAAGACTCTGAGGGAGGCACTGGGGCTCCATATGATCACGATGCATTATTTATATTTAGAAAACTGCCAAAGAAGAAATAAAAGATTTTCTACTGAAAACACTCAAAAGTAAATAAAAGACATGACCTTATGTATAAAGAATAAGGGTGATTTTATCATCATAGGTCAATCCTAAGAGTAAACCTGAGCTAACATATGAAAGAATTCACTACTATGTCCAACCACAAATGAGACTGATACAGGAGAAACAACAGTCCTGAAGGGTTGGAGAAAAGATTTGGGTCATACAATGGCCAAGGATGGCACTACCCACTGTGGACTGGGCCCTCCCACATCACTCAGCAATCAAGAAAATACCCCACAGACATAGCCACTGGCTAGTCCAATGGAGGCTATTCCCCAGTTAAGGCTCCCTCAACCCAGGTGTGTCAAGTTGACACTAACGCCATCCAGCACATAGAGTAACAAGAAAATTATACACAGACACTAAATATGTGTAATGAAAAATTAGTATTGGAAAGTGGTTGGTTTACTCCCATAACATTTGTGCCACTGTTGCATGAGTAGGCATATCTTGCCAGGCTAGCATCCAGCTATCAGAGAGAACATGTGACATTTGTCCAATCCATAGGTTGGAACCCATACCTGAAGTTGATATCAGGCCTAAGAACCTGAGGCTAGGTCACAAGCCCTAAGAGAGAGCCTAATACTATTATTTTGCTAAGTAGATATAGTATTAAACTGATTCCTAGTGACTTACTGTTATACCTATAGATTAATCCATCTTTCAACTCTCATCAGAGAAGTTTCCTTTTGCAGAAGATGCTGATTAACACAGAAACCATAACTGGCCAATGTGCAGAGAATAAGAGACGGCAGAGTGTTTATCCCTGAATGGGACACCTAGATCAAACTTCTGCCTCCCAAGGCTCAGAGATCATCACAGAAGAGGTGGCAGAAGGACTGTAAGAGCCAGAGGCAGTGGATGTCCACAAGGAAATAGAGTTTCCCAGACAGCTGGGAAGTAACTCATGTGAACTCACAGCAATGGTGACAAGTCCCAGATAGGCTCAAGCCAGACAAAATTCCAGATGTGGAGAAGTGGGTAAGAAACTCCAACCCTGCCTGCTGAACTATTTGCAGCTGGTGACTGCTAGGAAGGGAGATTCCGTCTTGTTTAAGGGTGAGACTCAGTAAGTTGACCAGGCTCTAGTGAACGAACCCACACTAAAGGGCATTTGAGGACACAAATTTAACTCTATAGGCATATATATATATATATATATATATATATATATATGAATTGGATGGGGGTTAATACAGGGATGCAGAGATAAGGGAGGGGTTTTAAACACGATATATACTGTATGAAATTTACAAAAATTCAATTACAAAGGAGTCAAAAAATAATGAGAGGCTGGAGAGACGATTCAGCAGTTAAGAGCACTGGCTGCTTTTCCAGAAGACCTGGGTTTGGTTCTCCGCACCCACATGATAGTTAACAACCACCTATCCAGTTCAAAGGAACCCAATGCCCTCTTCTGGCCTCAGTGGGTACTGCATGCAGGTGGTGCACTTAAATACATGCAGACAAAATACTCATACATATAAACTAAATAAAAATTTTTAAAAAATAAAAACACCAAAACAAAAAGAAAGACATGTTTCTATCTCATGGTTTAAACATTGCCTTTCACAGTGGTGAAATTAGTCACTGTCTTCATAATCACTGTTTTAGAATATAAGGCTGGAGTCATAGTTTTGGTTTCTCCACAGCTGTTGAAAGCTAATACATTCATGAGACGGTTGTCAGCTCTGTGTCACACATACCAGGAGCCTGGGGAATGATGACAGGAGAGGACCTGGGAGCAAGTCAGTCGAGGTCCATCAGTCTTCTGTGGCTTCAGGTATCAGATTGGATGGTGTGACTCAGCTGTATGCAATCTTGTCTACATGAGCCCAACACAGAGCTCAAACAGCCCAAATAGCTCTTTCCTTAACTATGTTTCATGTCTCTACCTTGAATGCTTTGGAACAAGTCACTTCTTCAATATAGACAAAACCCTTTTCTTAGATGAAAATGACTTCTCTAATTTGTATTTAATGTTTAATATCTCTCTAGGTAGACACTGTCCACATCAAATGAAATTGACTTCAGGGATGAGTAAATAAAGACGTCAGTGCCTACTCATGCCTGTCTGAACCCGTCCAATCATTTTTATAGTCTTATCTCCTAATTTATGTAGATAATGACATCATCTCTCCTTTCTTTTATTTTGGCTCTCACCTCAGTCTTGGCCCAGTTCTACCTATCCAGATACTACAGACATAGAAGCATCTGGAATCCTCTGGATATTTCTTGGCTCTGCAGCTCACTGGGTTTCGTTATGGGTGGTAGGTATCAAAGTTAGTGCTTATGTGAAGGAAAGTCATACACCTTACCTGGAATCTGAGCTCTGGAAACATTTGTGATTATTGTGTAGTATTGTGTAGTGTTTTAGAGAACACCAGCCATTTTTATTTTGGATGAGGATGGGCCACTGAGATGAATCACTGGGTAAAAGTGCTTGCTACCAAGCCTGACAACCTGGACTCGTTCCCTGGGACACACATGTGGAAGGAGAGAACCAACTCCGAAGGTTGTCCTGTGATCTTCACATGTGCACATGGTATACCACACACACACAAATAAATAAATGAGTATGACTGTGTTTCCGTTTTCCTCAGTCTATACTACCAGATGCTCTTTCTTTTGTTCAACATCCCAGAAGTCTTTTTTTTCCAGCCTCCCCACCCCACTGATCATTCCAAAATCCTAGCTCTGAGCTCTCCCAGTAGGAGGGATGGTAATAAGTGACCTAAAAGAATGGAGAGGGCTCATTCCAGTTTGAACATTAGATCAAAATCAACAAAACCATCACCCCATGTTCCAAGTCAGAGTTGGGAATCAAGAAGGGTAAAGAATTCTGCGGAAATCAGGAACCAGTGTAGACCTGAGGGCTGACTATTCAATCATTCTCAGAGAAGGTATTTATGTTTCAGAGGTCATGGAACATTTTCAGGTCTCCTTAGGGCACACTCACAAACTCTCATTGTGGGACACAAACCGATTTTTATTGCATTAAGATAATCACTTAGAGTTGAATTTCAACCAGTGCCTGCAGGGAGGGATTTCATGTCTCAGCTTCTGCTGCTCAAGCTACTTCACGCCTATTAATTTTATTATGACATCAACTCTGGATCCAAATTAGAAGCCAAATAAGCAGGTTGGGACTTTGAGTCTAGGACGGCCTGGAGAGGTGTCAGAGCAGGACAGACAAGAGAGAAGCACAGCTGTTAAAGCCAGGCTGCTCCTGCTCTGTGCTTCTCTCTTGTCTGTCCTGCTCTCCCCTCCCCCTTTCTTTCCTTCAGTTTTTTTACAGTTGTTCAGTTCAGTGCCCTGTTTAGCTCTCCTGGATGTTTACAGCCACAGGAAATGGCCTGAAGCAACAAGGTTTTAAATAATCAAAAAGCTTGGTTAAAACGTTCCCTGGATTATGTGTCAGAAAGTCTCAGGATGAAGCAAGGCTGCCCTAGACAGGCTTGGGGCTCTTAACAATCTGGTGTTCTCACACTCCTTGTAGGTATAATTTGAGAAGAAAATCCTCCATCCCACCATCCCACAGATCTTGAAGATTAGAAGGAATTTTCCAAGCACTCAGTCTCTGGATCTGGGTTTTTCTTTCTAGCTAGAACACCCATCCCTTTAATTATTTTTATTTTTTATGTGTATGAGTATATTGCCTGCATGTAGGTAGCTGTACCCATGTCATGCAATGCTCTTATAGGTCAGAAGAAAGCGTTGGATCCCCTGGAATTGGAATTTTGAATGATTGTTAGCTGCCTAACATGTGTGTGTGTGCTGGGAATTGAACCCGGGTCCTCTGCAAGAACAGCCAATGTAAGTATCTCCCCAGCCTGAGTCTCAGATTTTCAACTTCAAAAGAGGATGACACTGGTGCCCTGGATTGCTGGGAAGATTCTGGAGATCAGGTACCTATAGCATCCAACTCAGGGCTGGCCAGTGATGTCCAAAGCTAAACTGAGACCTTGAGGACAAGCTGTGGAAGAAAAGCTGTGAGTAGAGGATGATCAGGTTTAATTTAAGACAGGTGGGAACAGAGCACAGGGAAGGGAACAGAAAGCTGGTCTTGTCGAGCTCCGTCCATAAAATGTGTCTGAAGTCATGAAGGCTGGAGCCGAGGCTGCAAGATAAAGGGTCCTTCTGTGCTAGTGAGGCCTCCGGCCCGTGGCACTTGGGAGCTTCCTCTTTGCATGAAAGGTCCTTGGCCACTGCCAGTCTCAAGCACCAAGTGCAGAGGAAGGAGGCTGAGCCCCAAATCATAGGCGCTTTAACAGCCCCAATTTGTTGCTGAAAATCATCAGGTTTGACTTGGGTGTATTTTATAGGCTGAGTATACTTACAATTTTAGGTTGAATGTATTTTATCCATTGCGTATATTTTACACGTTTGTATTATATTACGGGGAAAATGCAGAGAAGGACCCAACCTCAATGCCAGCTTCACTTTCCTCCCCACTTCCTTTATAGATACTGCCCTTTTCTTCCTCTTTTCTAGTCCTTGGCAAGGTCATGATTTGACTGTGAAGTTAGAGGAATGAAAGATTGCTGCTCTAGGTAGAGTTCTGCTGCAAGATCGACCTGGAGCTTCTAATCTCTAAAACAAAGGTTAGGAAAGAACACCACTTCCTCCTTCCTGTGCAGTGTGCTCCCCAGTAAGACCAGAGTGCAAAGGAACAGAACAGAGCCATTCTGCCACACGGTCTCCAGGCCTGGGAATCCCAGTCTTCCTGTGGTTAAAGACCAGGCTAGGAGATGGAGCGTTAGTTCAGTAGTTAAGAGCCCTGGCTGCTCTTTCAGGGGACCCGGGTTTGATTTCCAATACCCACATAGTGGCTAACAAACATTCATAACTCCAGTTCCAGGGGAATCCGACGCACTTTTCTGACCTCCACAGGCATTGCACAACACAGATGCACTTTCATACATGCAGACAATATACAATCAAACACATTAAAAACATATATATTAAAAAAAGAGAGAGACCAGGCTATACAGAACAGGTTGGTGCTTTCTCTCTGGCCAATGTGTTATTGGCTGAAGAAAGAAGCTCTATTAAATTTCAACAAAGGCTTCAATTAAAAATAAGGACAGCACCCAGGAGTGGGAGTGCACACCTGTAATCTCAGCATTTGGGGGACAGAGACAGGAGGATCAGGAGTTCAAGGCTGGCCTGAGTAAATGGGAGTCTTTCTCAAAAGCAGATAAAGTTTTAAAAAATGAGAACAGAAAAGAAGTTGTGCATTTGCTTACTAGATCTTTACTATCAGAGGGTAGGTTTTCATCGACTTGCAACTAGTACTTTCTACATGGTCCGGGATTTCTTTGCTATTTTTACATGTTATTTATTTATGTATTTGGTGTGTGTGTGTGTGTGCTCAAGCCAGGGACAACTTGTGGCAGTCTTTCTCTTCTTCTGCCCTTGCCAGTTTTGGAGGATTGAACTCAGGTCCTCCTCACTTTTATCCACTGAGCCATGTCACTCGCCCTTGGTTTCCTGGTTTCAGGGTTTTTTTTTCTTTCTTTCTTTTCCCCTGAAGTTATCCAGTGGGGTTCAAACTTCACAGGAATGTCTTAGGAGTGACTGATTAAAGAACATTTTAAAGTCCAAAGAGTGCCAATATCCTATTAAATTCTGGAATCTGGCCCCTTGCCTGAAGGGAACTCAGGATCATGGTTTAGGCCTTGTCCTTCATAAAAAGTCAAGTCCTATACCAAGAGTATCCATGAATAGTGATTTAACAAGACAGATCTGGGCCCCACGGGCACCACAGAATAAACCACATGCACTTGAGCTGGTTTTTTGTATGTACACCACCCTCAGTACTTCTCCACATCTGCCCACAATCTACATTATCATTTACTTTTAACCTTTTCTTTACATGTTCTCTGTATATAAATAAATTAATAAAAATCCTTCATCACATTCTAAAATGAAGTTTTTGGTAATAGTAGAAAATTAAAGCAAGAAATAAATGACCATTACTTTTTTTTCTTTAAAGACTTTAAAAAGATTTATTTATTTTTATTTTATGTGTACGTATGTTTTGCCTGTATGTTTGCATGTATATGTACCACATGCTTGCCTGGTGCCTGAGGAGGCCAGAAGAGGGTGTCAGATCCCCTGGAACTGGAGACAGAAATGGTGGTGAGTGATCTGATGTTGGGTCTGGGAACCAAATCTAGGTCCTTTGCAAGAGCAGAGAACACTCTTAACTGCTGAGCCATTTCTCCAGTCCCATTGTATTTTAAATTTATTCATTGAGGATCTCAAGCATGTACACTATGTGTTTTGATTGTATGCACCCTCTCCCTCTCCAGTTCCTCCTGGACCCCTCCACATTTTATCTGCTAAAAACATCTTTAGAAACAGAAATCCCATGTGCCTCAGTTCAAGTGATTCTTTCACTCATTCAGTGTTCTTCCTGCCAGACACTGTTCAGGAGATCGAGAGCATAAGTGTAGTCTAGATAAGTACAAACCTGCTGGGTCTTAGCTGCCATGGGGGGAGTAAACGGATTTAATGGGGCGGGGGAGGAGGACAGACATGGACACTAGCTCCTTCCAGCTTCCTCCTTCTGGTACTTTTCCACTCAGTTGGTCTCTACAGAGTTGGTTCTCAGAGGAGTAATGTTGCCTGGAAGCCTTCCATATGATCCTCTTAGCCGCTTTAAGGTAAAAGCAGCTCGCTGCATTGTTTATAAGCACAGCAGTAATAGCTGGAACATGAAAAGGAAAAGGTCTGTTTGCTCCCAGTCCCACCCAAGGGGCTGGAAAATATGTGTGAATGGAGAACTTCCTGAGGTCAAGATTTCCCCAAGCTGTGGTTGCCCAGGTATGACCTAACACTTTCCCTACAGAACCCTAGAGGGCTTCCTAAAACCCCCAGGAGATTACGGTCCTGGAAGTATCTGGATCGCCACCATAGTCAGGGCTCAGGATAGTCGTTACCAGCTTCTTCTTGGGACCGCTTTCCGCTTTACTGAGAGAAGACATTTTGGGTTCCCTGCTCAAACCCTTTCTATGTGCTTTATGTTTGCCCTCATATTTGAGTTCCCAGAAGGAAATCCTGTATGGTCTTAGATCAGTTGACATCTAACTTTGATGCATGTCTCACTCAGATATGTCCCTGCTGTCATCTGGGAAGGGAAACCCTGAGGTACCAGCAGGAATCAGTACTGGGAGTACTTCCGACTGGGAGCCAGAAGGCAGGTTAAATGTCTTGATGCTGCCACTTCCTGTCTCTGGCCATAGGTTCTTGTAGGCAAGGCAAACAGGCTTTATACACTTTCTTCCAGAAATGAAATGAGTCCTGCCCCAGGGATCCTGTGCATCTATAGATTTGTATCTATGTCCCTCTGGAGTAGTTGGATATTTGAAGCATAATAAAATTCAATGGGATTAAATTATTGAGCAGGTTATGTAAGATCGAGCTAAGAATGAAAGAAGAAATGTCAAAGCACTAGGATTTTAAATGGTTCACTCTTGGGAAAGACTGAAAGAAGCCCGACTTTGAGCAGTTTTCTTTCAAGGGTTGAGGGTTGACACGACAGAAATTTCATACATTTTTCTACCTTTTTTCCCCTCTCTAAAATAGTTACGTTATTTTTCTAACTAGAAAGCAGTTTTCATAGGCTTGTCTGGTTATCTTGCCCCCGCCTTATTCTGTGCCTGTGCTAGGCATAGACAATTCCAGTTCCTCTTTAGCACATGACTGGCAGCCTCTGTCTTTTGTGAAAGTATAATATGTAGACAGCAGTTAAGAGGGATTTTGATAGAGGTAAATAAAAGGCTTCATCTGTGTCCTCATCTTTTACCAATAACAGAATAAGATCATCTATTAATAACAGCCCTGTCCGTGTACATCAGTGCTTTACAAACTCAGTTTGGGGATACTTGGAGATGTTGTCAGGGAAAAGAGGCAGAATCAAGTCTAAGTATTTCGAAAAGGCTAGTTAAGCCAGGTCATCTGATTTTCCTTGAGCAGGTTCCTAATTATCGTACTATTTCATCATGCCCACTTGGATGATTTCAGTTCTTTGCGTGTGTGTTGTTTTTGCTGGTGTTGTGGATTGAATCCAGGGCTTCAGACATGCTAGGCAAATGCTCTACCTATCACAGAACCATATTCCCAGCCAGGTCTCAGATCTTCCCAACTTCTAGACCTTACTTTTGTCTCTCAATATGTTTATCTTTCCTTCCACCATTTGGCCTAAGCCCTCCTCCATTATTCACCACACAGCATCTCAACCCCAGACTGACCTTGCAGAAAGCAGAGACCTACAAAAATAACTAATGTGCATTTAAAAAACATTTAACCTCAGTGAGTTTTAAATGAAAAGGGGAATGCAGTTCTTTATTTCTTGAATTCAAGAAGTTCTAAAAAAGAAATAGAGGAATGTCTCGGTGGTGAAGAGTCCTGGCTGCTCTTACAGAGGACCTGGGTTCAGTTCCCAGCACCCACATGTCAGCTAACAACTGTCTATAACTCCAGTTCTAGGGGATCCCACTTCTTCTGACCTCCTTGGGCATTGCACGACATGGATGCACTTACACACACATGCATACACATAAACTCATACATACACTCATATACATACAAATAATAACAAATAAAATATTAAAAAAATAAATCAAAATACTCATTGTTAGCAGAAATGTGATAAAATATGCCAACTTGAATGAATGATGGAAAAGTTGATTACTGTTTGGCATAATGCACGGTGCATAATGCAGGTGCAATTCCACCTGCCAGGAGGAATGAGGGAATGGCTCTCGTGGGTGTGGTGCTCCACACCGGCTGGTTGTGAAGCCAGTTTCTGCCCAGCACCTGGAGAGAACCTAATCCACTTGGGAACAAACTGCAATTGGCTGTAGTCAGGACCCCACCCCATAAGGCTATTGGCTAACAAGACCTATAAGACACTCTGCTCTTTCTTGAATAAATGAGTTTGCAGCAGACCACCACTGCCAGCTTTCTACTCAACTTCCAAGGTCTGTGTGTTGACTCTGTGCCTACTCGCTCCCCCCGCCCCCATGGCAGAGTTCCTTCGGTCCCCCTTGGACTGGCCCTGAGTGCTGGGACCCCCAACATATTATATTTTAGAGCCATTTGGTCGTGTGTATCGAGAATTTAACATATTCCTATCTTTTAGTCCAATAGGTTGTAACTCAAAAGAAATAGCACTTAAAGAGTGGTAAGCTTAGTGCAAAAAAAAAAAGTTTAGTTTTGATGTTATTCAGCATTGACCATAGCATCTTACACATCAAAAAGACAGGAAGGAGGGGGGCTCTTGGGAATAAACAGGGTCTAGAAGAATGGCAAGAATGAACCAAAGAAGATGAAGAGGGAGAGAGACAAATATGATCTTTTTGTCTTATGTAAATATATATGGTGAGAAAGCAGAAGAGAGACTGTTCATGAGGAAGAGAGAGATCAGCAGTGTGAGAGGGAAGGCGGGATATGAGGATGTGTGCAGAGCAGATGCTCCATGTGCAGGAAATGAAGGATGGAAGCCCATTGCTCTGTACTAAAACTACAAAGTATTACACAAGTAACAAGGCACTGTGAGAATGGGAAACAAAGTGTTGTCCTTCGGGCAGTCACTTCCTGTTTCCCATAGCCCGGGGAAAACATTGTGACAGATTGCCAAGTGAAAGTAGCAGATTACAAGTCTGGATCCTCACTGCTATCAAAGGACAGAGCAAAGACTGAAGGGAGGCTGGGGTGCTGCTCAGCAGCACAGCAATCAAGGCCTAGGTCCCATCTCCAGAAAAAAATAAAATAAAATTGAAGGAGTCGGTGCAAACATAATAACAGCAATTATACCTCATTTTGACTGATGTCCTTTTTTTTTGTTCACCTTCTTGTTTTTTTGTACTTTCCAGATTTTTTGCAACAAGACTGAATTTGTGCAGAAAACAATGAAGCTGGTCATGGTGGGACACTTAAGAGGCAGAGGCAGGGAGATCACTATAAGGTTGAGGCCAGCCTAGTCTACAGGGCTTCTAGAGTTCCAGGTCAGCCAGGGTTACATTGTGAGACCTTGTCTCAAATACATATATATATGTGAGACCTTGTCTCAAATACATATATATATATATTGTAGATACATATAATTTTTCTGCCCATCTATAATCAGTACAAGGTTTTAAATTTTTATGTAAGGGTGAAACCCTGAAGATTCCTGGAAGCCTGACCCAAAGAGAGTTTCTCTTTATCAAACTGAGGTCACCCACAGTAGAGAACGCTCCTGAATGACAGTCCTGAATTCTTGAATTCCTTGAACTCAAGGGTTGTACACCTGAGTCCGTTTCCTATTTCTGTTTGTACAATTATTTATTTATTTTGGGGGGTGTGCTTGCTTATGTGTTTCAGCACACGTGTGGAAGTCAAAGGACAACTTGTGAGTGTCAAGTCTTTCCTTCTACCATGCAAGTTTTAGGAACTGAACTAGGGTTGTCAGGCTTGGCTCCAGGTACCTTTACCCACTTGAACCACCTCACTGACTCTGCCCTGAATTATGATGATTCTTTGAGTTGCTTTTTAAATTTTTAAAAAATTTATTTATTTCTCTTTCATGTACAAATGTTTTGCCTGCAAGTATGTAAGTGTACCCAGGAGTGCAGAGGCCAGAAGAGGGCTTTGGATCTCCTGGAAGTGAAGTTATAGATGGTTGTTAGCTACCATGTAGGTGCTAGGAACCAAACCCAGGTCCTTTACAAGAGCAGTCAGTGCTCTTAATCACTGAACCATCTCTCCAGACCCCTTGAGTTGTTTTTTATTTGGAGATATTTGCATTATTTCATATTACTCCATAGAGATTTTATTGACAATTTCAGATCCCAAGCTTTTCAAACTCACCTAATTCAGATGGACAGAAAATGAAAAACCATAATGAATGTTCTGCTATGGAATTTCTAAACAACACACGGTCATTGCCTTAAACAAACAAGCAAACAAACAACCCAACAGTTCTGGGGGTTAGAGAGAAGATTTGGGTCGTATAATGCCAGGAGAAATTAAACATGATATTCAGTGACATGTAAGAAATGTAAGCTGTTTTAATGACTCCAGTGATTCAACCGTACCAAACAACTTACAGGACTGTGGTACAGAGCTTTAGTTGTCAACTTTACACCTGGGCAGAAGGGAAACTGCCTCCATTGGACTGGCCTGTGGCCATGTCTATGGAGGCATTTTCTGATGTGAGAGAGACCAGCTGACTGTGGGTGGTGCCATCCCTGGGCAGTTGGTCCTGTATTATTTCAGAAAGCAGGTTGAGCACAGGTCAGGGGAATGAGCCAGTAAGCAGCGCTCTTCCAAGGCCTGTGCTTCAGCTCCTGCCTCCAAGTTCCTGCCCTGAGTTCCTACCTTGGGCTCCCTGAGTGATGAACTGTGCCCCAGGAGATAAAAGCCAAATAACCCTTTCCTCCCCAAGTATTGGTAAGAGTGTTTTGTCACAGCAATTGAAAGCAGACTAGAACAAGACTGTTCTCAAAGTTTAGGAATACTGGCAAAAATTCAGAAAATCTCAGGGTTCTGTTTGATGCGTAACATGCACATACCTGTGAACACACACACACACACACACTATTGACCTTATATAGAATTGAAACTAAGTCCCACATATTCCTACATACCTGGAATCCTGTTTAGCGTCACCCAGAAATGCTCATCAGGAGAATAGGTATCCTTTGACCACTCCAGTAAGTCAATTGCCTGCTCCTCTTCAAGAACAAAGTTAACGAATTCCCTTGTGAGAGCCACATAAGCAGAGCCAAAGTAAATAGTGAGGCTGTGAGGAGGTGGGCGCTTGTGCATACACGTCCACAGCATGAAGGAAAATAGCCAGTACCTCTGCTCTACATGCACGTACTTGGTCCTTCTAGTGATATGAAGAGGAGGCAGCACCCCCGGGGTGAGGTTCTTCCCCTTAAGTCCTTTCAGATACTGTACTATTTCCTTGTTAGTTTTCAGGGGGAAGTCTTGCCCACAGGTGTTGAGGACATACTTCCAGGGCACTTTGGAGGTCACAAGGTCCTCCATGCAGTTCAGGTCCGCCTGGAGCCGGGAGATGCCTGCGTAGACCACAGATTCCCTCTTGGAAGCCAGAAAAGCATTTGAGAAGCAAGTCAAGAGCTTTCTCACTGCATCTGTGAAAGAAGCTGGGGCCTTCGCATCCACGTGGACACAGTAGACATTTTGGGGAGTGTAAATGGCCCTGAAGAGCCTTTCGAATGTACTGAAGTCTTTGTGAACAACCATCACATAGGCCAAAGGGAACGTGTCTTCTTCTGTGGACAGAGGCTTTGTTATGTAGTGATTCTGGAGCAAGTATTCCTTACGCTCTTCAGTGATGTCAGTGGCAAATTTCCAGCTAAGATGTTTTTCTCCCCCATCACAATCATGTCACACACTTCTGCAAGGACCGAAGCATTTGAGATCTTTCCCACTGGCAGGGACTTTTGTGGGACTAAATTATTGGTATACAGGCAGAAAAGAGTCACGGACACAGCTGTCAGCCCTATGACAAACCCAAACAACTTCTGCTTCATGTTCCTTGTGACCTTTGCTTCTGAGCCTGACACCTGACTGACTTCATAACACCACTATCATCTGTTGATTGATGCAGACTATTGGGAAATATGCTCTCACTTCCTGCTCTTAAGAGGGGAAAGTTCAGCAAGAAACACACCTAAGGGAAGGGAGAATTAGCCCCAAGTCTGTGGTTCTCTGACACGGAATTGAAGGAACTGAATTTTGGGAATCTGAGAACGTGAGATGTTGGGAACTGACTGGTAGAGGGCTGAGCACTGTGAGATACTTCCGTCTAGGTCAAGACCCTGCAAACTGAGGACAGCTGCCAACTTAGGGTGGGCACCCTACAGAGGGTGAGGGTGGAACGTGTGCCACTCTTTCAGTATACTTCTCCTGTAGACAGCCACCATCACAAACACTAACGTCACCTTTCGATACAAGGGACACTGTAATTCTTCTTGGAGGGTGGATCACAGTTGTACTGAGGCAGTCCCTATCGACAAGGACAGTACCCCAAATCACTCAGCTGCAGTTGCTTGATTGTTGAATCTAAAAATAAAGAGATGGAATTCATATATTTTAAGGATGGAGGGAACTTAAAAATTCTTCACATCAACTTGTTCAATTTATCAGTGGAGAAAAGTAGAAATGAACTACAGTTAAAGCTGTACAGCAATTTTCTCTCTATTATCTTACTGACAATCTGTTAGGCAAACATTTGTTTTATAGACAATTTGTATATGAAGAAGTTAAAACTCAAAGACATGCTATCTAATAATGAGCTAGTCTCACTGCAAGGTCTTAAACTTGAATTTTCCTTCCTTCCATCCTTCTCTCTATACCTCCCTCTATCCTTCTCTCCCTCTCTCCCTTCCTGGGAATGGAACCCAGGTCCTCTGTAAGAACAATATTCTCTCTTAACCTCTGAGCCATCTCTCCATGCCCCTCCCTTCTTTCTTATTTAATTTTTTGAGATAGAATCTCATATAGCCCAAGCTGACCTCTAACTTGATATGTAGCTGACGTTGGCTTTCAATTCCTGATCCCCCTGTCTCAGCCTTCCCAGTACCAGAAGCACCGTGCTCTGATCTTTCCTTCCTTTTTGAGATGGAATTTCACCGTGCTGTCCAAACTGGCTTGGAACTCATAAGCTAAGTGGTCCTCACACCTTACCCCCTTGAGTAGCTGAGCATACACACTTTGCCCAGCTATGAAACCAGACTTTTCTGACTCCATAGGCCTCCAACATGAAATATTCCCTTCTCTATTTTAGAGAGTTCTTACTTATCTTTCAGGTCCTAGCATGACATAGCGTCCCTGGCTAATTCTTCCTCACCTTTCCAAATCTGGGATGAGAGCCTCTCACTTGCCCTAATGGGATCTTGTCCTCACTGTAACTGAGGGTTTGCTTTACTGCAAGCTCCTGGAACACTGCTTCCGTTTACTGATCACTGCATCTTCAATACCTTACTTATGGGAGGCACTCATCATTAAATTAATGATAAATTAAATTAATAAATTAAATTAATCAAGCCTCCTTTCCTCTATACCAGAGGTCAACAAATCTATGTCTGGGGGCCCAGACTGACCTACTAAATATTTTTATACAGTCTAATTTTCAAACTAAGAATGGTTTAATACTTCGAAGTGATTGGGAAAAAAAAAAATCCAAACACTAGCAATACCTTGTGGTGTGAGAATTACATGAAATTCTAACTTCAGTGTGCATAAATACAGTTACTAAGTCTACCATGCTCACCTGTTTATGGCTGTTTATGTTCTGCTCTGGCAGGGATGAGCTGATATTTCGACAGAAACACACCAACAAATGAAACCCTATGCTATTTGGCTGGCCACCAGAGCCTAAAACGTTCACTCATTGTCCCTTACCAGTAAACGTGGGCTTGACCTCTCCTCTACACTCACTGATAAGTTGCATACTGTATGTCTTCATCACGTCAAAATGGCTACTGAAGATTGGGCAACATTTTACTTTTTGCTCTATTTTCTAGACTTCCTGGTGAGTGCTGAAGTGACATCTGCTAACAGAGTTGGGTCCCTAAAGAGAAAGAGAGAGAAGAGGGGAGTGCTGAGAGACTTGAACGACTTGAGAGAACTGATTGGGCTTGGATCCTGGCTTTGCTGGTTCCTGGTTGAAATGCTCTTGAATATTAGTTCACCTTTCTTTCAAGGTCTTTGTACATGGGACTAAAAGCAGCAGGTTCATTTTGTGAATCTGTGAGTTAATAAGTGGGTGAATACTCTTCATTGCTAGCTGCTGCTGCTACCTCTGCAGGGACACTTTTAAGTGTCCTGAGCCATTTGTGAATGGCAAATTTACAGCACCACCAGGAGCTGGAATCCTCTGTGACCCAAGCTTTGGCAAAATGTGGTACTGCCACACAGTGGCTCTGTCTGGAATAGCTCATCCTGTCCCATCCTCCTCTCCCTCCCTTCTCTTTCCCTTCCTTTCCTAGTACTGGGGTTGAACTCAGGGCCTGTGTGTACTAGGCAAGCACTCTACCACTGAGCTGTATCTCCAGCTCTCTTTTCAATTAAAACAAATTTTGAGATAAGGTGTTCCTAAGTTGCCTAGATTAAGCATGTTGCTCTGTAGCTCAGACAGGTCTTGAACTTAACAATCCTTCCTCAGCCTTATGAGTAATTGATATAGCAGGCCCATGTCACCAGGCCAGGCTCTTCCTTTTTTTTTGGAGGGCTGAGGGTCTGTGGATGGAAGGAAGGAGAATTCTCAAGACAGCACAACATTTTGTTCCCAACCAGACTGTGAGAAGCTGGCGGGGAAGCTAAGAAGGATTGGTGGACAGAAGCAGTAATCCTGACTTTTGACTTGGCTATCAGTAAGTATCTTAGTCTTAGTCCGAAGGGAGGGGAATGAGTGGAATCCACTTAAAGAAGCTGAACAACAAAGAAGTACACCTGAGTGACGTGGGTAACAGTTCTTTGCAGCTCTTCCTGAGCCCAGAGCACCTAGACCCTCTGAACACTGCAGACTGACAATCTTCTCCGATAACCTGCTCACTGAACACGGTCCCTCTGACTGCCCTAAATCCATTAGTGCCACCAGCAAACTCATGACTTTCAGCTCAGCTTCTTACAGCTAATTCCCAGTGCACTACGGCTCTGGAAAGACAAGGCTTTCCTCACACAAAGATGTCTAAGTAAACCAGATGTGGTGGCTCATGCCTATAAACCCAGCACTTGGGAGACGAGGCAGGACGACTGTTGTGAGTTTGAGAGCAGCCTGGCCTTTGACAGGCATTACTTAGGAGAATTCATCAGCGGTAGTAGCCAGCACTGGGTACAAACCCAAGATAACAAGCCCAACAGGGATCCCACCAGACTCACCTTGCCTTTGCAAGGCAGCACTCAGATAGCAAACAGCAGAAAAGAGGTCACACCAAACTCTCAGCTGCCATGACCACCTGCACTGCAAGACTGAAGGCTGCAAAATGCACTTTTCAAGGCTGGTCAGACACCTTAATGGCATTAGGAGGAGCAGTTATGAATCATTACCATAAAACTTGATTCATTCGTGTGTCCTATCCCAACACCAAGCTTCTCATGCAAAGATCCAAGCACATGATTGTCCTTTAAAAATCAAATCTCAAAGCAGAATCAAAACCGTTTGTCTGATTACTCACTCAGACTCAGAGTCGCCAGGTCTCTGCTGCCTATTTGGTGAGCGGCCATTGGCCTGTGAGGAAGCCTGGTGCCTCTGGACCTTCCCGGAAGAAATGAGTGCTACTTTCTGTGTATGTCCCCTCCACCTGGAGGCTGGCACAGCGCCCCTAAATCCACGGTTTACGGATGCTCCAGAGCCTTGGGGGTCTGGGTGGATTCACAACCGGACCAGTTTCTTTGCTTTCTTGGTGCAAGTGTGCTCAAGCCTTGTCTTTGACAGGACACTTATTGAAGATAATTGCTTCTGTATCTAAAGGGGGAGGAGAAATGGCCCTCAAACCTCTCACAGCCTTTTTACAAGACTCCTTTCTAGAGTGTCTGATTCTGATGCAGGTTGAGAGGGAGGGACAAGTATGTGTGTGAGGGGGGCATCTGGAGGAGGTAAGAGATGGTCTGTCACTCATTTTAAGAGGGAGAAGTGTAAATGGTAACATTTTTCTCAAGGCAGGTTTTAACCTGGGGTCGCACACACCTTGCCCGGCACTTTTATTTGTACTGTAAAACAATGATTGTAGATGCTCAGGCAAGTGGAATCCTGGGTGTTCCTGGCACAGATGTGTTTATCCCGCTAGAGCAAAACCTTCTCTAGCTTCCCTGCAGACTTCTGAGGTACCAACAAAACCCTACTTTATCACTCAGTATTAGGAAGCCAAGGCCCCAGAGCTCCTGGGTCATGGGAACATGTTAATAACCCATGTCAACTATCCCTGCTCCTTGGGATTAGCTACGATAGGCTCGAACAATACTAAAGTTGCCAGGACAGCTCAAGGGTCCCCCCATGCTCTTGAGCTGTTTCCTTCTGACTGACACATTTCCTCCTGGAGGAAGGTTCACAAGATTCAAGAAGGAAATGAAGTTTACCATGCTCAGAAAGTCCTTGAAACATACAAAATTCACAGGCCCTTTCAATAAGAAATAGGCCCTGTCATTATTTTTTTAATAAATTTATTTTTATTTTATGTATATGAGTATTTGTCTACATGTACATATGTGTATCACATGTGTGCCTGTTGCTTGCAAAGGCAGAAGAGGGCACAAGATCACCTAGAACTAGAGTTACACGTGATTGTGAGCCGCCATGGTGGTGCAAGTGTTCTCAGCTGCTGAGCTATCTCTACAGTCTTTTATCATTTAAGTATCTAAAATTGATTAAACAGAGGGAACAGCATAAATTCTGGGGATGTTGGTATGGTACTGATAAATAAATCATCTTATCTAGTGTGGTGGTTTGAATGAGAATGTCCCCCATAAGCACCAAGTATTTGGACATTTTGTCTCAGTTGGTGGTGCTGCTTGGGGAGGTCTTAGGTGTGGTCATGCTGGAGGAAGCATGTCACAGGGGTGGGGGCGGGGGGGTGGTACAGGGGACTTAGAGCGTTCTTAAGCCCTGCTGGATTTCCAGTAGCTCTCTGCTTCCCGTGCCAGCTTGAAGATGTGAGCCTATGCTTTCTGCCATCCTGCCTCCCTGCCATGACCGACTCTAATTCCTCTGGAACCATAAGCTAAGTGAACTCTTCCTAAGTTCCTTATAAGTTGCTTTGGTCAGTGTTTATCACAGCAACAGAAAAGTAACTAATACAGCTACTTTTACAATTCTATAAGAGAGGCATTATCTACTTAGACAAAAAAAAAAAAAAAAAAAGGATCAAGGGCACAACTTAGTTGATAGAGTGCTTGCCAGGCTGAGCTTGGAGTCCCAGCACCCACGCAGAAAGCCAGGTGTGGCAGTATATGTTAGAGACTGGCATTTTGCTGACCTCATTCTGATGTCTGTTAATTCCCTCTTTCTGTTTTTCCCTGCAGCTTTGTTTTTGATATAAGTTAAATCATTAGTCTTATTGTTCTTACTATCCTTAGTGTTCTTACTAAAGGTAAAGTTTTTTTTTTTTCCTGACATCTCTGTTCTTCATGTTAAATTAGCAAAGGGTATTCAAATCAGCAGACCATGACTTATGAAATGGGCTTCCCAAAGCTGATCGATCACCATGTCATGGAACTCTTTATAAGATTTTATAATAAGTTTGTGCTAATGATTAACCACGAATTCTTGCTTTTGTACTGAGCTTTTCTTGCTTTCAAAAAGTCATGAAAGACCTATAAAAAAACCCTGTTATTTCAGTTCAGGGCTGCTTTCCTGTCCTGCTCCAGTGGAGAGTGAGTTGGCCTGATTGCAATCGTAATACATTTCTTGCCTTGCTAAACATCGGTCTCTGAGCCTAACTGGACCCCGACTCTGAGACCATAACAGTACACATCTGTAACCCCACTGACTTACACGATGTCTTACTCTCCTGAACACCTAAAGAACATGTTGAGGAGCATCATGAGACGATGTTAACTCTGGGAAGACTGGCTCTGTCCCACCTCAGCCAGGCTGGCTCTGTGGGCTTCAGTACTTTCTTCCTAAGTCATGCCCATAGACAAACAGCTGCCAGTGATAAGCACTGACTTCCTTAAGGTCAGTTGACAAGTATACCTGGAACATCTTCCTTATATCAAGCTCTCTGGTCCAGCTGCAAGTGATGCAGGTTCAGAAAACAGTGCCCAGCTTCCCACCCAGAACAGCAGCATGGGCTCCTTCTGTCCTGTGCTCTGATGACTGTGGCTACAAAGCCCCTCCTTTTCAGCCTTTACTGTTGAAGCAGAGGGAATAGCTTAGTGACCGGGGCTCTTCTTGGTTTGGGTTTTGCACCCCACCTCTTTAATGCTCTTGGCAGCCTAGCTCCTTTACAGAAAGCCACCCTCAATACATCCCTAGTAACCAAACTCCTCCTTTTGAACCCCACGAAAGGAATCCCCAAACAGTAATGGGGTCCTTGAGCATCTTCGCTCAAGCGGCTCACTGCACTCTTGTCGTGTACCCTGATCTTTCCCACTGATTTCTTTAAAGTTTCCTCATGACTTTTGGAAACCCATTCTTAAAAGCATTAAACTTGAAGTAACAGAAGGCTGTTCCTATTGCATCAAGGCACTCAGTTGGCAGGAAAAGCACAGAGGGAATTCTTTTGTAAGACGTTTTATGTATTACTCACTTAAAGAAATCCACCCCATAAGAAACAATGAAAATGGCCCAACCCAGAAGATAAACTGACAAATAACAGGGAACTGAGAAAAAAACAAACAAACCAACATCCATATAGATGGAATGAAGAAAGCATTGCAGTGTTGAAATCTGAGCCAGGCATTCGACAAGGAACACACCGTATTGTAGTTCTTGGCAAACAGACATTGTGGCTGTAAATACTAGGTGATCAGTAACTAATATCGTGTGGTGTCACAGGAAAAGTGCCCCCTGTAGCTTGGCTGTCACATGCTCTGCAAATAATGGAGGAACTTATTTGAGTGTGTGAGTGTGTGTGTGTGGTGGGAGAGCTGACAGTCTAGGGGCAAGCATGTGTCAAGGATGAAGACTTCAAAATGCAAGTGGCCTTCTTTTTGAGACACGGATCCTCTTAAGAATCAGGTGATAGCTCGGTATGTGGAACATGCCAGAAATCCTACTACCTGGGAGATGGAAACAGGAAGATCAGGTGTTCGAGGACAGCCTTGGTTATGTAATGAATTCAAGACCAGCCTGGGCTATGTGAGACTGTGTTTCAGCATTTCCTCTTCAACATGTAGAAATTGAAATCGCTTTAAGGATTCATGGACAAAGTTCATTCTAGAAACCCCAGGTTTAAAAGCTCTGCTTGAGAGTGGGACTGGAAACAGATGGTGCAGGGAGTCCCCCTGCTTGGTGTCTTTCTAACCGTGGCTGTACACTGGAATCATCCAGAGATGTTTCAAAAGCCCAGCTTAAGTCTGTGAGGAGAGAAGTCATGGCTGCAGAGTGTCAGACACAGCAGGAAGCCATCCAAACCTTGATAGGACGTTCCTTCACTTTAAAACCAGTAACCTCTCCAACGCACAGAAGTAAGGGCAAAGATGGTTCCAAACACCATGATATCAAAGATGGTTCCAAACACCATGATATCAAAGATGGTTCCAAACACTTTGATATCAGATGGTTCCAAACACTATGATATCAGATGGTTCCAAACACTATGATATCAAAGATGGTTCCAAACACTATGATATCAAAAATGGTTCCAAACACTATGATATAAGAGACATTTACACAGCTTGAAAAAGAGGACTCGGTGCTGAAGAAGAAAGCTTGAGTACGGCTGAATGTTTACCTCTCTAACAATCCCAATAGAAAATGTCAAGCGCATGCGTAATGAGGCTCAAATGAACTGAAACAGAAAATTCTAGGACAAGCCATTGACCAGTAGGAGTAGCCTGAGTTTCTCTGAAGTATTTAGAAAGAAACCCTTTTCCGGAGAGTTAGGTGGTGGTGACGGGAACAGAATCTAACTGCAGCACACAGAACTGTGGTGAGAATTGGAACACCGAAACTCTAAGAATTATTGGCCAACAACTCCGCTCTGTGTGGAGATGGAGGGCCACTGACACCGAGTACTCAGATCCAAGAGCATCTCCTGTTCGGTGCCCTCCTGTCAATTACATTTTCCCGGAAGCTTTTAGAGAGCTGGGAAGGTTGCACTGGCTAGGAACATTCGCAGTCCTCACTGTTTGTAAACGGTGATCTTGTACTTCTGTTTCTGGAGCTGAGTAAACGTAAATAAAAGGGGCACACTTGCTGTGGGTTTTCAAACACGTTGGAGAGTGCCCCCACCCCAATTCCTGCTGATCTTTTTGGTAAATATCTTTTACCAGCATCTTTGCCCATGCTTCCCATTAGGGATTTCTAGAGGAATAACAGAATCCCAAAACTTAAGACTGCTGCTGCCCCTCTGTGATGGTGTCAATTTCTGTCATGTTCTAACTGAAAGATAGCCATGTGGGTGCTGGACACTGACAGTGGTGATGATTGTACAACACCAATGTGCTTAGTGACACACAGCTATGCATTTAAGACATGGCCAAAAGGGCAAATCTCAGGTTATGTATGTCCTTTCAGAATTTAAAAAGGAAAAGATATCCTCTGGGGCATGTTCCCCATTAGACTTGGACCATCTGGCTAAATCCCAAATCTTAGAACTGTTGCTCTGAAGAGACATGGAGGGACAGCATTCCCAGAGAGAGATTCAGAGCTTGAAGTGTAGGTCAGAGGGAAAAACAAGCCCTGTTAGTGAAAAGAGTGAGCAGACCAGGAAAGCCCCGCTCTGAGAACTGCAGGCATGAGCTCTAAAGCACAGATTTGCACCATATTGATTATTTTACTCTTGGGGTGGCGGAGGAGTACCCATAGGATATATCACAGATTAATAGGCCACTCTTCAGTACATAAGAATCTTTGGGGGCAGGAGCATGATCAGGCATGCCTATAATCACAGCACTGGGAAGGCTGAGGTGGGAGGAGCTCCTATATCAGGCTATCCTGGGCTACAAAGGGAGACCCAGTCTCTAAGCAAAATTAAATTAAAAATTAAGGGATGGTTAAGATGGGGAAGTAGAGCAGACAGCACTCTCTTGCATCGCCATAAATCTGGAAGGAAACACTAGATTCATGACCGTGGAGAGAGATAAGAAACAGAAAAAGAGGAGGAAGAGCCATAGGAAATGTGAGAGGAGAGATGGGCGCGGGGGCGGGGGGATTCAGAAACAATGGTTTCTCTCTTTTTTTTTCTTTTGGTCTTTTTGAGACAGGGTCTCCCTGTAGCTGGCCTGGAACTCAGTATGTAGACCAGACTGCCTTGAACTCACAGACATCCACCTGCTTCAGTTTCCTGAGTTCTGGGATTAAAGGCTTATACCACCACGCCCAGCTCAGGAACAATGATTTACAAAGGAAACAAAGACCTCACTTTATAGCCTTGAACAACGTGATAGGGAAGCCAGAGAATCAAGGAGGTAGGAAAAGAGAAGCTTCCAGAAACAAACCCTGCCAAAGCAAAATCGAAGACTTGTATGTGTCACTGGAGAAACAGACCCTGGGAAAAAACCTGCCTAGATAGAGACTTCCCTACTTCTCTGTCTGAGGCTGGGACTGAGGAGGAAACCCACTCTGAGAAAAGCTCTACAACCAAGGCACTCTGCGGGGAACAGAAGAAAATCCAGTATCATCACATCTCCACCTCCACCCGTACCCACTGACTAAACCACCAGTGACCATGTCATCATGGGCAGGAGCTGACCTGGACATGAACAGTGGGAACTCTGGTGCAAAGATGAGAATATCCAGATGCAAAGTATGTACAGCCCGCTCAGAGATTCACTGAAATCCACAGGTAGAAAGGAAGGCCCGCCAGCACACAGCGTGTAGGGATGGGAACTGCACAAACGGCACCCCACAGAGAGTGCTGGACAGAGCTGGACTCCGCAGAAGGGGACAGCTTGAGGGCTACTCCTGCCCAGGAATTCAGCTTAGAAGACAACAGAAGGCGGGTTGCATACAGCTCCTTGTTGTCTAACCTGTTTGAATGCCACAGGGACAGGCAGCTACATTCCCACCAGGCTCCAGCAGAATTAGGGTGAAGGTGAGAGGACACGTTCATCCAAACACTAACTGGCATTATGCTTGTTAGACTTTTGGAAAGGAGAAAAGGATGGAGCTTACAGTTTGGAGTTTAGAGTCAGAGCCAGATCTGCAATAGGCAAGGCATGTGTTCTTTATTCAGGGAATAGCAAAGGACAGATGCCTTGCCTTGGGGAGAAGGCATCTGCAACCTAATGAAGGGAGGTTAAGGTTTTTATAGGAATTCTACTGAACACAGCCAGGGTCTGGTGTCCTTGCGGGTGTTTGAAGCTCTTCTTCCTAAGGTTATTTTCTCAGGCAGGGCAGGCAAGTTATTTGGGGCACTAAAAGAGACAGGTGGGCTCCATAAATAGTCCTGAGAGTGACCAGTTCGTAAGGCTGAGCAAGGCCAGCCTGCTAATTTAGGGCCAATTGGCCACTTTAAGGGATTGATGGCTTTCCCTAATGAGACTTCTGGCTCTCCTGTATTCATTCTGTCAATGCTATTTTGAAATTTTACCTTACTTTTAATTTTCACTTTGGGGTTTAATTTTTAAGATATTTTTGTTTTAGTATTAAGCTTGCTTTGATTAGGTTTTTAAATTATTATTTTTAGCTCATGTATATGCGTGTATTGCCTGTCTATATGTAAGTGCACCAGTGTCATGCAATGCTTGTGGAGATCAGAAGAGGGCATCAGATTCCCCTGGAACTGGAGTTACAGACAGATGTCAGCTGCCATATGGGTGCTGGGAATTAATCCTGGGTCCTCAGCCAGTGTTCTTAACCAGAGTCGACTCTCCAGACCCTTAATTAGGTTTTATGATTGCTCTTATGAAGTAAAGAAATCAATTCAGAATCTGAATTCTCAGACAAGACTCTGCAACGTGGAGGAAAAATTTATCAAGGAAACTGTGATTCTGAAACAAACCAATAAGCAGAACTGAAGCAGTAAAAAAAAAAAAAACAAACCACAAAAACACAGTATTATACTCAGCAAAGATACTATTTAAAATTAATAGAGGCCTGGGGATATAGCTCAGTTGGTAGAATGAGAGGTGTTTAGCATACAAAAGGCCCTAGGTTCGATCCTCAGCATTGCAAAAACCAGGTGTGGTGGTTCACACCTGTGGTATTAATTCTCAGAGGTGAAGGCAAAAGGATCAGAAGTCAGCTGGGTGTGGTGGTGCACACCTTTAATCCCAGCACTGAGGAGGCAGAGGTAGATAAATCTCACAAGACTGAGGCCAACCTGGTCTAAAAAGTAAGTTCCCAATCAGCTGGGGCTACATGGAGACCCTGCCTCTAAAAAATACCAAAAAGGGTGGGGTGCTGGAGAGATGACTCAACAGTTAAGATCTCTGGCTCCTCTTGCAGAGGATCCAGGTTTGGTTCCCAGAACCCACAGGTCAGCTAAAAGCCATCTGTAACTCCTGTTCCAGGGAACCCAATGCTCTCTTCTGGCCTCTGAGGACATTGCACGACACAGGTACACTTACACACATGAAGGAAAAGCACTTATAGATATAAAATAAAAATAAATTAAAAAAAAGAATCAGAAGTTAAAGGTCATCCTTCACTACAGAATGAGTTCAAGACTGAACTGGTTTACATGAGACCGAACACAAACAATTCATGAGCACTAAGCCCACATTGCAGAAGGTTCTTAGAAGAATTTTATACACAAAGGAGAAAGAAAAACAGTCACAATGCAAATGCAAAGGAAAGAATAAATCTCCTGGGAAGCATAGATTAATAAATGAAAACTAGGAAGGAGTGAAATATGTACAACTCAGTAAGCAAGCAAACTCCTAAGATTAAGACGAGACAAAAGAGCTGACTATTCAAACTGCAGTAGCACAAGAGACACACAGTAATACCACATAGTGATGGTCAAATCAGGAGTCCTTTATTAATAGCCAGCGATCAGGGAGGGGGCTAACACCCAGAAGATTTCTTGACTCAGAGGAGAAGCAGGGAAGGATTTATAAAGTTTAAAACCACAGTTGTATTATGCCAAGGGCAAAGCCAATAACCATAGTTACATCAGACCAGGCACAAGTCAGTTAACAAAGAGGTTTTCAATTAACAAAAAGTTTCAATTAGGCTGGGTGGGAGGACGTCCAACCTGACTGTGCTATCTGGCTACTTGCAAGTTTCCTAGTATTGTAGAAACAATGTTCTCCCTGCATGAGATGTTCTGCTTGGCTAGCTGCAGTGGGAATGGCTGAGCAGAAAATACAGGGTAAAGTAAAAGTCAACTAGAACAAAATCAATCAGGAAAACAACCAACAAAATGATAAATACCTGTCAATAATAACTGTAAATGTTAATTGTCTCAACTCTCCACGGGAAGTGTCTCCAGGGCACAGAGTAGCTGATTGAATCAAATCACAAGATCCAAGTATTTCTCGTTTGTAAGAGACACACCTTAATGGCAGAAACAAAAAGTGAAAGAACGGGAAACTGTATATAACTGAAAGCAGGAAACTGGCAGGAACAGGCATTCTATCTGATCAAGTAGATTTCAAGTCAAATTTAAAAGAGAAAAAGGTCACTCTATATTAATGAACAGAAAAATCCATCAAGAACATATAATGCTTTTAAGTACATACCCAATGAAAGTTGGTGTACCAAATAGACACTACTGTACATAAAAGGCCAGATGGGTCCAGATTCAATAACAATGAGTGACTATCATTGACAGGTCATCCAAGCAAACAACAACAAAAAAATCAACAAAGAAACATTATTTTAACTTCATTATACATCAGATGGATTTAATAGGCATCTACAGAGTGTTCCATTCAGCAGTGTGGAAGACACATTCTACTCAGAAGCACATGGGATTTTCTGCAAAATAGATACATTCTGGATCAGAAGTCAAGTCTTTTTAAAAAAAATATATATATTTTTTAACTTTATGTGTAGGTATTTTGCCTGGATGTATATAAGTGCACCATGTGCTTGAAGTGCCTGTGGATCACCTGGAACTGGAGTTACAGATGGTTGTTAGACACCACGTGGGTGCTGAGAACAAAATCCAAGTCCTCTGGAAGAGCAACCAGTGCTCTTAACGGCTGAGCCATCTCTCCAGCCCCTGTAAATCAGTCTTAACAAATACAAAAATATGAAAATGAACTCTTCTATCTTGTCTTCTATCAGAGCAATAGAAACCAAATCAGAACCCTAGCCTAAGCACATCTGGAGGAAGGGAGGAGGAGAAGTGGAGACAGAAAGAAAAAAAGGTGGAAATAGAAAGGAGAGCCCTTTGGGTGGCCATTCTCGGGAATTTAAGCCAGTTTGGGGAGGTGTGATCCCTCATACTGTTAAACACGCAAATCGTGTTAACCTTTGATTGTACTTTTCTACGGGATGTTTAAGATTGGGCAGGTGGCCCAAATCAACCTTTTTTTCCTCTTTACCATCAAGACCAGTAGAGGGCTGGTTCTTGGGGGTCACTTGGATATGAGGGGAGTCCCTCACTCCTTTAGCCTTTCCTTTACCAGTTGCTTCAGCTGTAGAGAATAAGTCAAAGGTCCAATTAGTCACTCTCACTGATGGAGACCTCACTTTCCTGCATCTTATCCTCCAGCATTAGGAAAGGATGAGAAAGGGAAGCCTATTGGACTTTTTGGCTCTTACCAATATAACTCTATATAACTCCAATACCCTGCAACCTTAAGGAAATCTTCCTGCATCTTAGCCTGGCTAATCTTTCCTGGCCACCATTCAAAAGACCTCTGGAGTATATCTTGAGCTTCACATGTCAGGAAAGTCAGCCAATTTCTAATTATTATGGGAGGCAGGGAGGGAATCAGCTCCCTCATAGGTTGAGCCTTTGATATCTCCCTTAAACATTCCCTCTGACCCTTTGCCTCAAATTCATTATCCATCCATTCATATTCCATTTCTCTGTTTAGGTAAGAAACCAGCACGATAGTGCTCAGAGTGAATTCCTTATTTAAAGAGGCTCTCGGCCAGGCTGCCTGGATTAGGAGCATCACACTGTATTTTACCACATGCAACTTGGATTTAAGTACCTGTAATCTAGAGACTATGGAAGAAACAGAAAATAATAACTTCTAAAAGAACTTGGAAAGAGAGGACATCAGAATGCTCTGTCTCCTTAGCCATCCAGGAAGGGCATGCAAAGCACACTGGGGCAGCAGTATCATCCAGAAAGAACATTCTATCTCAGGCAGAGAAAAGACAGAGAGTCTGGGCAGAGGGTGGGCTTTAAGCTCCCTCTGCCAGCTTATTACCAGCAGTGTTTGTTGAACACCCAACAGTCATAGGTGGGATCTGTGCTTCCTTGAAATTTGGCCCTGGGTCAGTCCACATCTGTGAGTTTCCCAAGTCCAGCCATCTCAATGCAAGCTAGTTTTCTTAGCACATGCCACTGTAGAGTGCTTTCTTACAAACCTTAGTCAACATGCCGTGAAACAAGCATACTCAGGCTTCTGGCTGTCTCCTGGCCTCACAAGCAGTGGGAAGGAAAAAGAGGAGGAAATTTAATCAGGTCTCCCCACAGAAATCTACCTAGTTGTTTCAAATAAATGTGCATCATTCCCAAGCAAGAGAGAAGGGCTGAGGAAAGAGAAAAGTAGAAGATGGAGATTACGGATTCTGCCTATAGCTGAGGAAGACAGAAAGACGGAAAATCAGGTAGAACTTGAGAAGGAATAAAATGAACTTTGGTCCCTATACTCACCTTTCGGGGGCCGTGTGCCTGCCTTGAGCTATGCCCTAGTTTTGGGTTAGGCAGAAGTCAATCTCGTGCTCAGAAGTGCTGTTGAAAGCAGGAGTTTTCATTAGGCAAAATGATTTACACCTGAGGAGAAGTTTATTTTTCACCTAAGACTGAGGTCACATGAAGATCTTTGAAGGAAGCCAATGATATCTTGAGTTATTTTGCCTGTGTTAGTATTGTTTTGCTTACTTTACAGTATAAATAGGGGGGACTTAATAAAGGCAAGCTGCTTCAGTGTGACTGACAGTCCTCCTGAGTCTGTCCTGTTCTCTCTCTCTCTCTCCATTTTCTCATCCTCACTTCCTGCTTTGGGTATGGTCTGATTTCTGCCTGCGGGCTCCGGCACTCACCCGCCTTCAGATTCCTGGCCTGACACACCAGAAATAATATGGGAATACTGGGTGTCTGAGATGGTTAGAGTCTTTCTCTTCCCAGAGAGCTGGATCCTGGAAAGCTTGACAGTCACCAAAGCTGCCCCAAGGCAGTGGCTTCTGAGTTCTTAGCTCCTGAATTTGAAGAATGAAATTCATATATCATAAAGGGTGAGTTTTAGAGAATTTATTATAGATTCATAGTGGGTGGGAATTTAAGAGGGAGGGAAGAAAGCAAATTGGGGAGAAGGGGGGGCACTCAGAGCTCCTGTGTAGCAGGAGGGGTCCCAGGAAAGAGGGCACTACTAGTTCTGGGGTCTTTTAAAAGAAAGTGGCAGAAGGTAGGGTGAGGTGGGGGGTAGGGAGATGAGCTGGTCAGTCCGTTTTGCCCAGCCAGGTGTCCGGGTGCACCTCTCAGTCTATTACATAGTCACTCTTGCCTTCAGGCAGAGCTGCTCTTTAAGGAGTAAACCAAGAAACAGGAACCAAACTCTTCTGGCATTTCTGGGCACCCAGCACGGACATTCTCAGAATGGCTGCTTGGCAGGCCCCTGCCCTGCTTGACATTATCTTGCAAGGCAACTTCTTCAGAGATCATTACGGTTTCCACAGCTGGAGTAGGAGGGACTGTTCCCACTGGGCAGGGGAGGTCCCCTCCCTCAGAATTGGGTGCTCAGTCTCACTAGGGCGGTAGAAGCTTTTCTCATAGTGCGATACCAAATTCCTGGATCCTGCTCCTTCCTGGTGACTGTTGCCACTTCAATCCACTCCCACTGTGGAGCTGGGAGCCTGATTCATAATTTAGCTAATCTCGGGATGAGATTCTAGGTCTGATTTTCAGCAATCGCAGCCCTGTGGCTCTTTGAGGGCACACATGGAAATTTTTGCAACATTTATATGGTACTTTGGGATCTAGAATTCTTGAGCTCATTCTTCTTTCTCCATAATGACATTAAGAGCTGCCAGTCAGTCTCCTTGTATTCATTAGTCTCCCCTCCCCAATTTCCTAAATTTTATACACATAGTCAACCAGCTTCCCACTTCTTCTAAGTGATTGATTAGGCTATTCAATGCTAGCATTGCATATGTTTTTGGTACTTTGATAAGTCCATTGCCGCTTTCCCTCATGAATTCTATGAAATGTAAGCACTTTATTACTGGGACTATAATCATTAGTGTCTTTACATACGATAGATTTTATAAAGCTAATTCAGAAACCCCAGAGCCAATTTAAAAATCTTATCCTTAAAATGTAATTTCTCTGGAATGCTCGCAGTAAGCCTTCTCTATCTGTGATTTCTGCATCTGCACATTCAACCAATCGTAGGTCAAAACATTTGGAAAAAATGTGTCTAGATCGGACATGTACACACTTTTTTGTGTCATTATTCCCTAAACAATATAACAACTATTTAAACAGCATTTACATCTTATTAAATATTACCTACAAGTAAACTGCAGATTCTATCCAAGGGAAACATATAAATAGACACACATACTCAGAAAGAGAGAGAGGGGGAGATATATGTGTGTGTGTGTGTGTGTGTGTGTTTGTGTGTGTGAATTACATGGAACAGGCTCACATCTTTGTGGAGGCTAGAAAATTATAAGATTCATAGTTGATCAGTCAAAGAACCAAGGGAATCTATATTAATGTTCTAGTCTAAGGGAAAGAGAAGGCTGTGTCTCTCAGTTCAATAGTCAGGTGGGTAAGATTCACATTCTTGTTCTATTCAGAACCTTCAGTTGATTGGATAATATGCATCCATCTTAGGGAAGGTAATCTGCTTCACTCTGTTGACCAATTCAAGCATGAATCTCATCCAGAAATGACCTTACAGTTATGTTCATAATAGTATTTGGCCAAATACCTGGGCACAACATGACATTGCATATAAAACCTTACCACAACCAATAAGGAAGCTAAAGTTCAAGAGAAAAGAATCAAGTTTCCTAATCTGCCTGGAATAGAGAATCCTTTTATTTGTGTATCTTTCTTTTACTGCATCTAGCTATGTGCATGATAATGCTACCAACAAAAATAAGACACTGTTGAGACTGGACAGTTGGCTCAGTGATTAAGAGCACTGACTGCCCTTGCAGAGGACCTGGGCTTAGTTCCAAGCACCCACATAGTGGCCAACAACCATCAGTAACTCCAGTTCCAGGAGATTTAGCACCTTCTTCTGGCTTTTGTGGGCATTGCATGTAAAGGTACATTCATAGACATGCAGGCACAACATTCGTACACATAAAGTAAAAATAAATACATAAAAGAAGACACTGTTCTCATATATATATATATATATATATATATGTTCTCTCAAATTACAAAATGATTTAAGCTCTGAAATTCTGTAGGAAAATCCTGATGAATCTCAAGTTTCATCTTTTCAAGAGGAGTTAATCCTCTAAAATTTTCATTTAAAATTTTATTTGTTTATTTTTAATTATGTTTATAGATGTGTGTCTGAATGCTGCTGTTCCACCTGCTTTTTCTTTGTATTTGCTCCAAGACCTCGGCCCATGGGATAGTGTCACGCACATTCAAGTGTGTCTTCAGTGAGACTCTGTAACTGCTCTTACAGACACCTCTAGAAATTATAAAAATTAGAGTTTTGGGAGGTTACTTACAAAGGATTCATCACCGGGGAGAGGGACAGCGATTTTGAATGGGGGAGCCAGCTCTGCTACCCAACTTTCACTGCTTTTCTCCTAGACCCTCCCCCTAAAGTCAGTGGTTGGTCGGAAAGTAGTCAACTCCATTGGCTTCATCTCTGTCAATCAAACTCTTAAAAGTGTGCCCCTCAAGCCAGAGGGAAAACTCTGTAAATTTACCCTGCAAACCAGCCACAAAGAAACTGCAGCTGAGGCCACAGGAGTCAAGGCTGAGAGTAAAGATGAAGAGTTGATTCCAGCAATGAACTAGAAGTGTGGACTAGGTTGGAGCAGGACCACCAGATCCAGGTCCAGGTGGACAAGCTTACTGACAGGCGGATGGCATTTGAGGAGGCCATGTCAACATCAGGGGATGGAGCTGAGCTGAAGTCCCCTGGACAGTGGGAGTTCTCTGCTTGTCAGTCCTTGATGCACACAGAGTGTCAGATAGTAGGTGGGTATCGGGCTCTTTCGTGGCTAGTGTTTACCACTTTATGGGGTCCAGGTGAGGGATTTACACTCTCTCCTCAGTTTAGTATGTCTGATAAGTTCTTGGGCATGGTTTCTCTGACATAATTTTAATAAGCACACATGCCTCTACAATCTCAATTCACCCCAATAAATTTATAGGGGAGCATCGAGGTCCAGAAGTAAGTCATTTATTAGTCTGTAATACATGGGTGATGTCAGAGAAATGGTGTGGTTTGTGGGTCAACTCAGTGACTCGGCCGTCCTCCACCCTCAAAATAGAATCAAAAGCTCCCTGTAGAATGGTGTCTCTCAGGGCAGGGCCCAGTCTGAAAAGCACCGTGTTACTCAATACGGAGTAGCATAGAGAAGGCTGTAGCCTGACCTCAGCGCCTAGCTCTTCCTTATTTCATCAACAACATGAATGTTCTTGTTCATTTTCTCAGACTACAGAGGCTTCTGTCTCAAGACAGCCACCCAAGAAGAGTTTAAACCTGGATACAAATCCCAGTCTCCAAAATGGCTCCCACTGTTCAAAACTGGGAGTCGGGGAGGAGTCTAAAACATAGGAAAATCTAATATAGAAAACCAGAAACTAAATTAAATGTGTTTAGAGCAAAAGCTTTTGATAACCTCTAGAGTACATTGTTTTACTCTTGATACATGTAACACAGTGTCATGTCATAATCATGGAAATTAGCACTGAACACCTAACCAAGGTTCCAATCAGGAAAGGGCACCTCCACGTCAGGAGATTCTGCACCAGCGGGCTGGTCCTAACTATGACCCGATTCCAGCGGTTCCCCTTCTTGCAGTCTGACTTCTCCATTTCTTTCTACTTTCAAACAGACAGGTAGACTCAAGAAAGCCACAACCCTCCAGCTGGTTCCCAGTAGCAACATTCTAGTCCTTCTAAGAAACCTCTTCCTACCTAACCTCACAGGAAGCAGAAGCAACATTGAGAAAAACAATGCTGCTTCTTGTTATAGGGCTTTTTGACTGGAGCTGTTAACCACTCTGGGGACTTTTCCTAGGGCTTTTGTTCATGTGCGGTGGGTGGTTTCAAGTAGGAATTCAGCCAAATGGCCTCCTATCTCCAGTCTTTTGCTTGGTGTATTTGATATAGTTATTGCCTTGAGAACGAGCAGCAGAAAAATACCTCAGGGGTCCAAACCACACCATACCCTAAGCACGCTAATATCTGAGGGAGCATCAGAAAAATACTGCAGGGGTCCAAACCACACCATACCCTAAGCACGCTAACATCTGAGGGAGCATCAGAAAAATACTGCAGCGGTCCAAACCACACCATACCCTAAGCACGCTAACATCTGAGGGAGATGGTGTGACAAAGAGGGCATTTGCTGGGGTTGTAAGCATGTGCCATCACACCCAAGTCATCTGCTGTTTTAAGTTTTTATTTCATCAGTATAATAATGCACATAATTTAAAAAGTAGATACTATCTTAAGGCATATAATGAAATAGCATTATTAGCCCCAAATTTCTGATCTCCTAATGAAATATTTCTGATAACATTTATTCTCATGTTTCTAGGTAATATTCTTATGCTACTTTGGAGGGATATGTAGAGCATGTAGGTGTTTGTGTGTGCATGTATGCATATGTATGTCAAAGCCAGAAGCTGATGTCAGGTGTCTTCCCCAGTCCCTTTTTACCTTATTTTTAAACATATTTTATTTATTATTTTTATTTTACGTGTGTGAGTGTATTGCCTGCATGTATGTGAGTGCACCAGGTGATATAATGCCCTCAGAGGTCACAAGAAAGTGTCTGGTCCACTGGAACTGGAGTTAAGAGCGGTTGTTGGCTGCCATGTGGGCACTGGGAACTGAACCCAGGTCCTCTGTAAGAGCACCCAGTACTCTTAACTGCTGAGTCATCTTTCCAGCCCCCTCTACCTTATTTTTTGAGACAGGTCTCTCACTGGCCCGGAGTTCACTGATGTAGTTAGGCTGGCTGGCCAGTGAACTCCAGAGACCTAGCCATCTCTGCCCTCCCAGTGCAGGGGTCACAGGTGCGTGCTGCTGTACCTGACTTTCCAGGGGGGGCGTTAGGAATCCAAACTCCAGACCTCTTGCTTGTGCAGCAAGCAGTTTACAGACATCTCCAAGCCCCCTTGCAGTCCTTTAAAAAATGTTCTCAACTAAAGGAAATTATTTGGTGGCTTCCTTTTATTTGATAGTTTAGTCCTCTTTCACTCTGTCTCATAAATACACACATACAACATACACGCACACTCACACACGCACACCCTTCCTTTCTTCCCACTATAATTGTATTCTAGTTTCTGGTCTATTCTTTATTCGATATTGACTTGATAATTATTATATAAATTATATATACAGCAGAGCCATCTGGTATAGATAAGCTTTGTTTTCCTAGAAGTTCCTAATTACCTTGGTTTTTCATTGACTTAACCTTCTTTTTGTCTGTTTATTTGGAGACAGAGTCTGACTGTGTAGCCCAGGCTGGTTTTGAACTTGAGATCCTCCTGCCTCAGCCCACTAAGCCCTGAGATCACAGGTATGTGCTGCCATGCCCAGCTCAGTGACTTTTCTGTACTTTTCACTCCCTGAATTCTCTTCAAAACGTGACAGGTATGTAGCTCTTTGGCAAGGCTCTGTCTCAGGTATTCTGGTTATTTCTATACTACCTTTTCCTTTCTCTCTCGTTGGAATTGGGAGGACAGATTTTCCTGCTCTCTCCTTTAAATCAGAAATCAAGAGTCCAAGGGAAAAATAGACCCAAGGATCACATAAAACTTTCCCGTGTACATTTACAAGTGTAGCACGATGGGGAAGCTAGGAAACCAGAGAGAACAGCTCAACCCGAGGAAAGGAAGGAACCAAAGAAAACAGAGAAGTGGGACGTCCTTTCAGTAAGGCAAAGGGGAACACTTTCTACCCCAGACCCAAGAGGTGCAGCTGAGAGCTTTGAGGCCCAGCTTGTCCTCCGACTCTGCTGGGGAACAAGCCGCTATGGCCCACCTGAACATTCTGTGTGGGAATGAAAATGGCTCAGAATCAGCAACACTGCATGTGCCAATTAAACTGTGACTTGAACTTTTTTTCACAGGTCTCTGAGGCTATTAATTATTGAGCCTCCATAGCTTTCCATGAGTTTCTCTCCACACGAGTTTATAGATATTCATGTCTGGCTTTGCTAGTTTTTCCTCAAGTGCTTGATCACCCTAGATTACTCCTTCCTTCTTTCTTTTGGTGCTAGGAATGAACTCAGGGCCTCACTATGCTCTACCTTGCCTTCAGTGCTCTGTCACCGAGCTGTATCCCAAGCCCCCAAATTGTAAAATAAGCACTAAAAGTCACAACATATAGAGCCAAGGAATGCCAGATTAAAGGCAGGGCAGATTCTGAGAAGGTGCCAATGCCAATTTCATTAATGTTATATCTTCTAAAAATGACTAATCAAAAATGCAAGTGAAGCCAGGCCTGGTGGTACATGCCTTTAATCCCAGCACCCAGGAGGCAGAGGCAGGTAGATGGCTGAGATCAAGGCCAGTCTGGTCTATACACTGAGATCCAGGCCAGCTGGGGCTACAGAGAGGCCCTACCTCAAAAAACAAAACAAATAAAAGTCTCTTAGGGGTTTCAGGAAGTTCTGAATTAATTGTACAGAATTTGGTATGTGTTTATCATTAAATCCAGATCATGTTATATAGAAAAAAATACAGTAAGCAAAGCCAAATTACTTTCATTGATTTTCCTAGTGTTCATATTCAGCTTTCCTCAGAGGAGAATGCATAGGACCCTCACCAAGACTATACATTAGGAAGAGACCGGCTGTCAGGTGATAGAGGGTGTTGTATGGGGTGGATGGAAGCGCCATATTTTTCCCTTGATGTTTCTAAGTGATTTTTCCACAGTGCAGCATGCAGGATTGAGTAAGTCACTTCTAGACATGATGTCCCTCTGCCTTGCTGAATTTGAGATGTTCCATGACTGTAGGTACCAGAGATAAGCACTTCAGGGCTTTGAGGTTCAGAAAACCTATCTTAAGTTCCTGAAGAATATGGTTTCTTTATAGTGACTCTCAGAGTTAGCTAAAAGTCCAGGTTACCTTGCTGGGCCCTTTTGAATTTCCCCCAGGAGTTTTATTTGATTATCAAACTCAGATGTCAAATTTGTAGTTTCCTCAAGCCAAACCTCATGAACAGCTTCAGTAATTTCCACCACTTTGTTGAGTGGTGTACGGCCGTCAAGGTACTGACTATGAAGTGGGCTTTATGCATTTGTCCCTGGAGATTGATCCTAAAGGCCCTTGTAAAAGATGAGACATTATACAGAACAACAGTAACAGTGAAACGAAAAGCTTTCACTGCACTACAGAGTATACACTAGTTGTGCTAGTATTTGCTGTTTATAGCATCTCAACATAAAACAAGTGCTTGCAAGGCATTCTAGAGCATCATGCCTACCTGTCCACGGAGAATGGAACATCCCCTTCAGTTCTTTGTCCCATTTTTCCTTATTCTGAAAAAGAACAGAGATCACATTGTCAGGTTCTAAAAGTAGATGGACTTTAAGTATTTATTATTTTAATTTTATGTGTATGAGTATATTGCCTGTGTGTATGTAAGTGTACCTGTGTCATGAAATACCCTAGGGAATCAGAAGAGGACATTGGATCCCCCGGAACTGGAGTCATGGATGGTTGTTAACCACCATGTGGGTGCTGGAAACTGAACCTAGGTCCTTTGCAAGAGCAACGAGTGCTCTTAACTGTTGAGCCATCTCTCCAGCCCCTGGAAGGATAACCATGTTGCAGTGGATGTCCCCACACCCAGAAGTATATGGGCAGAACACATTGGAGTCAACAGATTATTAAACTAATTTCTTTTCAAAAATTAAAAGCAGCTGTGATGATTAATAGCAACTTTATCACTTGATATCTTTGCCTATAGACCTTCAGTGGAATGTATTTGCCATTAATAATCCTCAGTTGTTACTAATACATCTGATACTCTTATCACAGGAGCAGATTTTTTTCCTTAAAAAAAAAAAGTACTTATTTTTATTTTATGTGTGTGAATGTTTTGCCTACATGTATGTAAGTGCACCAGCTGTATGCAATGGCCACAGAGGCCAGAGGAGGGCGTTGTACACCCTGGATCTGGAGTTATAGATGTTTGTTGGCTGCTATATGGGTGCTGGGACCAAACCTGGGTTCTCTGAGAGAGCAGCCAGATGTCTTAGCCACTGAGTTATCTTTTCAGCCTCATAAAGGGGCAGATTTTTGCCAACCATGTGTTTAAGGCACAGTATGAATTTAGTCTGTGGATATCTTGGGGATATTTCTGGAAAAGTCTAGAAGCAAGAACTTCCATTTTGGGAAAAAAAAAATCCACTGGCTGTGATGAGACTCCACATGTGGTCCCCATTTCTCAGCCAGAAATCTCTGCATCAGTTCTTGTGGCAGGAAGGCCAGCACCCCTCTCCCAGGTTATCAAACTGGTCAGCCAACTTCACCAGCATAACCAAGTACTCTTTCCCTGCAGTGTCCACCACATTGTCCATCTTTCACTTCCCTTGAGCATCTGTGTTCTAAAGCAGAAGTACATGTTGCCTCTGTGGTTGCAAAGCTCTTCCTCAAGACCATTTCACCTGAATTTACCCTGCACTCCAGCAGTGCCTGAGAGTTCCCAGGCACCCGTCTATAGCTATGTTCTGTTTTCCCATCACAATCCAAATTTCTGGTGGAGACTTGCAGTGTTGTTTCCTTTCTTTTCAGGGGTTAAAGCTAGCCATCTCCATCTTGTGGTCCACCCTCCGCTGTGAGCACAGCTGTTTGTTTCATGTTCCTGTTCAGAAGTCTCGTCAAATATTTTCATTTTCCTGGTTTAGTATCCTGATTCCATCCTCACTTAATTCCTTTATTCATTTTCTGTGCTGCCAAGTGGATTGTTCAAATGATGGGTAATATTAAATGTTGGTATCGCATGATTTCGAAGGGCTAGTTCTGCAGGCCACAGTGATCTGTGTTTGACACACAGTCAGTGGTGCTTATTTAGTTGATCAGATGCTTGGTCTACGTTTGCTCTCCTGTAATTCTCCTACTTCTGACCTCTGACTCGGTCCCCTGGGAACCTGAAGAAGGCCAAACCAGATTGTGTTTTCTTCTGTGTGCAGTGTGTGTGTGGGGGGAGGGGAGGGTATTAAGCAGAAAATGGCTACCTGACGGCTCACCCCCTCTTCTCCAAGCCTCAGCAGGGCAGAACTGTAGGCCAAGTGGTCTGCAGGCTGTCAGGGCTGTGCATGGGCTGGAGTTGGAGGAGACTGTGCTCAGAGGGCATTCTGTCTTTCTACACAGATGATTTCCCAACCCAAAGCATCCATTTCCTAGAAGTGAATTACCTGTTATTGAGGGACTGAAAAAAGAACTCATGGGTTAAGCCTCGTGCCCACGCATCTGTAATCCCAGCCACATAGAAGACTAAGGCAGGAGGATGTTTTGAGCCCAGGAATTGGAGCAGCATCCCCAGGGGTTGGGGATGGGAGCTCCTCATTTTACAGCAGAATTAAATCTCAAGCAAACTAACAGAAATTGAAGGACTCAGTACGTGAAGTGCTTGTTGAACAAACATGAGGACCTTAGTTCAAATCCCTGGAACTCACACAAAAACTAGGCATGATAGCGTACGATGTCCACAACCCCAGCCCTGGGGTTGTGGAGACAGGAGGATTTCTGGTGCTCACTGGCCAGGCAGTCTAGCCCAATGGGCAAGCTCCAGGTTCAATGAAAGGAGTCATGTCTCAAAAAATAAGGTGGATACAGACAGAGGAAGACACTCAGTATGGACCTCTGGCTTCCATACACACACATACACACAAGTACACATACATGAACACATGTATACATGTACACCACATACACACTAAAAAAAGCATGTTAAACACCCCTAACCTAGAACCATCATAACCATCACAGCACAGCATCACAGCACACTATAAAGTGGTTATCTCTCCACATGATGGAGGGCTGGCTGGAAGCTATAGTCACTGTCCCTGCCCAGCCTGGCCACAGGAGATTGAATTATGTTACTAGAGCAGGAAAGATCCATACCTTTCCCACGATAATGGTTTACATCCCCTCAATTCTAGGTTAGACATCCATCTTTCACATCACCTTTGAGGTCTGCTCTGGACGCATGCTCTCTCCTTCTAGTGTCTCAGTAAGGAAACCTTATTCCACCCCTTGCTCTGGAATTGATTTTCCTGCTTCTCAATTCAGCAGTGCCCCAGAACTCCAAAGTCAGTTCCACACTGCAAAGAGTGCAGAGTTCACTGCTGAAGTCAGCTGAGCAGGACACGGCACACCTTTGTGGGACGATGAGTCTGTTTTTTCAGTGAGATGTATGAATACACCAAATATTCGTGGAAGAAACAGCTTACTGAAAATTCTCCCAGAACAGGCTTTATCCAGTCACCTGTGCAGAGGGGAACAATATCACTTCTTGTCTCATCATCCTCTATAGGACCCTGCCTATGTGGCACTCCTAAAACATCACCTCTGGCTGCCCTAGATCTGAGGGCTCTAAAGCAGCTTTCTTGTTAACCAACTCATCACTGCATGGCAGAAGCTATGGCCAAGTCTCCTTTCCTAACCTAGGGGGTTAGTGTTTTCGAACTCTGAGAAAAAAGCCCATGGATGGAGAGAGAGAGAGAGAGAGAGAGAGAGAGAGAGAGAGAGAGAGAAACAGAGAGAGAGAGAGAGAAAGAAACAGCAAAGTTGGTACATCCCAGAGATGTGATTGATGTCAGGCAGAGATTGATTGATGTCAGGGACGCCAGGGCATCACAGTACCAGGCTCATGCTGGAGACCTGGCATGTCACCTGGCTTTCATGCTCCCAGGACTGTGGCTGACTATGATGGAGGCCATCTGTACCAGGATGTGCCCACACTGGCAAGGAAGGAGCCAGGTGTCTGAGACTCCTAACTGGTGCTACAGTTGGCCCCTCCTGTTTGCCATAAGTTTCCTCAGAGTGGAGTTCAGTATTCCTTAACACTGAGCTCCTTAGTTCACTGCAAGATCATTTTAATGAATGCTTATGCTCTTTATGAAAATATAAGAAAAATAGGCCTCAATTGACTGAGAGATGTCAAGCAAAAACTATCTCTCTGCTCTGTGTATGGCTCCAGGTCCTGGGGAAGAGAGAGGCTGTGTATTCAAGAAGTGCAGGGTACCCAAGGAGGGCAGGATCCAGCTCTTAGACCCATTTCCTAAAAATCACCTTCAAGACTCTGGGAAAGATGGCCAGAGAAGCTCCAGTTAAATCTCCTGGGATGGGAAACAGGATAACCCCAATAAAGCCACTTGTATTGGGGGAGGGAAGTGGTACCATAGGCTAACCCTGACATTGAGGGGAAGGAAGAGTCAGTTTTCTTTAGAGGTGTGGTCACTGGAAGGGTTCCCATGCTCCAGTGGATGGCCTCACACTCATGTGCATATGGGCAGTACTGACTGAATTCAGTACTATTAAATTGCAAGGAGGAGGAAGTAGAGGAGGAAAAGGAAGGGGAGGAGGAAGAGGAGGAAGAGGAAGAGGAGGAGGAAGAAGGGGAGGAGGAGGAGGAAGAGGAAGGAGACATGAAGTTCGGAGGGAAACATGTTCTGGGAGGTCCAGGAGGAGTTGGCAGTAGGTGGATATGATCAAAGAATAAATAAAAGATGTATTTTTAAAAAGCCTTAAAATTGACCTTCCATATAACCCAGCTGTACTATTCCTAGGATCCAGTATGTCCCAGACAAACTTGCACAGTGAGATTCACCACAGCAATATTTATATCGCTAAGTTGTGAAGTCCATCGAGGTGTCTATTGGCAGTTGAATGGGAAAAGGAAATGTGGTGCATATACATGGTGTTTGATTTGGCCACAAAGAAAAATGAAATCAAGCGGTTTTCAGGAGTGTGGATGTGGATGTCATGGAAGACCATCGTGTAAAGAGGGGACGCTCAGACAAAAGATGAGTATTCCATGTTTTTCTCTCATTTGGAGAGCCTAGATTTTGTTGGATTGTTTTATTGCTTATTTGTGTGTGTGTGGGGGGGCATGCCTGTGTGAGTTTATGTGCAAGCATTCACGGAAGCCAGAGGGTGTCAGATCCCTTGGAGCTGGAGTTACAGGTGGCTGTGAACCTTCTGATGTGGATGCTGGGAACGGAACCCGGGTCCTTTGCAAGAACAGCAAATCCTCTTAGCCATTGAACCATCATCTGAACAGTCCTCTTCTCTGCCCCCCTATATAGATATAGATATAGATATATAAAATCACACATACAAACACACACACACACACACACACACACACATGACATGAAAATAGAGGTGAAATTGTCCTGTAGAAGGAAGGGGACTTTCAAGGGGAGAAGCTGAAAAAGACTGGGAAATGTAGTCAAAGGTCATGATCTACGTGGATGAAAATGTCCTCTTGAAACCCACATCCGTGTACACTGAATACATGCTAGTAAATTTATTTAAAGGGAAAAGTTCTCCCTACGTGGTTTTCTTTTGTCACGTGGATGCCCCTGGACACTGAGGAGTGTGGGAAAGCCTGCACTGTGTGTTGTAGCTTCCAAAGAGGAGAAGCTGGTTGGGTTGGGTGTTGAGCAAATAAACCTACAGCATCTGGCAGAGCGTTTACCACCTACTTCCAGCAGGATGCGCTAAATGCTTTGGTGTGTCTACGTAAGCGGAACTGAGTCTCTCTGAGCCTCAGTTTGTCCATCTCATCTTTTTTTCTTGTGTTTTATACAGTTCAGAGGCTTTTCACATATGGATATTATTGAATTTTTTGCATTCTACACAGTGCATCTTCGCTGTATTTAGACCCCGCCCCTATCTGAACCCTCCCTATGACCTGCCCACCAAGTTTCCTGAATCCTGTCAAATTTTTTAAGGCCTATGGAGTCAAGGGTTTTGTACCCAGACGTCCTTCAGTGCAAGTTCATCTACTGGAGTCTAGTCAGCCTGTCTTAAAGCTCTCCCTCACACAGTAGTGATCAGCTGCCAGCAGTTTCTTGGCTAAAGTGGGAGCCTCCTGCCCATTTCCCTGGTTTTATGCCCAGTTTTTGTCTGACTGAGTTTTCATGGGTCTTGTGCATACTGTAAGTCGTACCATTGACCCCCACAGAGGCCAGAGGGTAACTCCTTGAGTTACAGGTAGATGATGGTTCAGTGGTTAAAAGCATTTGTTGCTTTTGCAGAGGACCCAGGTTCAGTTCCTAGTATCCACATCACTCATTATATGGGTCTTGTACCTATATGAGCAAGTTCCCAGAAGCCTGGAGGACTCTTTTTCCTTGTGGTCATCCACCCACCTTTGGCTCTTACCATCTTTCCTTCCCCGCTTCAGAAATGATCTCTGAGTCCTGGGTGGGTGACGTTTAGTATAGGAGTCCTATCTGAGGACAGGCACTCTGCCGTCTCTTATTCTCTACACTTTGGCCAGTTGTGACTTTCTGTGTTAATCACCCCTTTGTATGAGGAAGTTTCGCTAGTGAGAGATGAGAGATGCATTAGTATTCTCCTTACCCCTTGTTCCACTATGTTCTCTGAGCCTTAGGTATAGAAGTTCCATTGTAGATGTGTTACTTAGGATTGGGCATCTCATAAACACCTATTCTCTGTGTTTGACCAATTGTGGAACTCTGAATAGTTCTCATCTTTTGCAAAAAGATGCTTCTTTGATGAGTGGAGAGAGGTAGACTTGTCTGTAAATATAAGGATACTTATTTAGCATATACTAAGGAATTACGTTTGTCCAGTGATGTGGCAGACATAGGGTTTTCTCTGCGACTAGGACCACTCTAGCCATGTGTATTTGACTATGTTTATAGGACCACGCATGAATTCCCTCCCATTGTGGCCGCTGATGCCTCCAAAATAACAGTGCTGCTTCTGTACCAATACAGTGTGCTGTGCTGGTCATGTTGTGGTTGTTAGGCTTTTAAAGCTGGGGTTGGACCATTGATTGATTTTCTCCCTTAGCAGCTTGTATAGTATCCTCTAAAACTGTGAGAGCTAGTCTTCAAGGAGGAGGCTTCCAGATTAGTTCCAGTTCCATTGCTCCAAGTCCTGGGTCTGAGATATGTCCTGCCTTCAGGAATAGAGTCTTACCTTCAAGTTCTGGGAAGCAATTGAGGGCTGAAGCAGTAGCCTGTGTTATTTTAGGAGTCTGTTGGCCTGACCAGTGACTCAAAGGGAGGTTTCTCATGTGTTTCTTGTTATGTATATATATATATATATATACACACACACACACACACACACATGCAGTCATGTACGTATAATGTATGTGTGTTTTCAGTAGGCATTTGAGCTAATGCGTTTCCTTCTGGTTTTTCACAGCACCCAAGCATTGTTCATCTCTCCTCTGTCCCTGTCTAACCTGTCTTCCTTCCTCCCCAGCTGAAGCATCCCCATTTTCCTTATGTCCCCCTTGATATAATACCTTGTCATCTATTCTCCCCCTCTCTTGAGCTCCTTCTTCCCCTTTACCCTATGATTCCTTGTATAAAAGAAGGAAGAAAGGAGAGAAGGAAGGAAGGAAGGAGGGAGGAAGGAATGAAGGAAGTTGTTTAGCATGTATGAGGCCCTGAGTTCAATCACCATTATCAACCATTAGCATTGAGGAAAAATATGGAAGTTCTCAAAAAGCTCACAAACACAAATGCTCAAGGCTATCGACATGGTATTGTTTGTTACAAGAGAAAAGTATGCAGAATAATCCAAATGCGCATAAGTACACACTGGATATACAAATTACGATGAATCCATGCTGTGGAACCCTATGCAGTTATATAGAAGATGAAGGTTAGGTAGGTAGACAAGGAAAGGTTTTAGACAAGGTGGAGAGGAGCTGGAGAGATGGCTCAGCAGTTAAGAACATGGGCTGTTCTTGTAGAGGACTTGGAATCCATTCCCAGTACACACATGGTAGCTAATAACCATCTGAAACTCTAGTTCTAGCAGATCCGATGCCCTCTTCTGGCTTCTGTGGGCATTGCACACATGTGAGGTACATACATAAAGATCAAATATTCATACACACAAACATAAATAAAAATTAGAAAAAAAAGAAAATGTGGATAAATGAAAATATGTCTAAATTGTAACAAATATTCTAATATTTAGAATCCTTATATTCTAAAATGCATTGACACATATTTCCAGAAATGCATAGAGTCTAAAGCAAGTGAAAATATCAAACATGATTAGTTCTGGAAAAAGAAGGAAATGCAATGCCAATTTTTGAATGATTCCATTGGGGAAAGGAAGTGCACTCATGGGTCACATGTGTGAAACACAGATACAGGGCGTGAGCTTACCTTTGCGTGTAGATCAGACTGACTTCAACCTCTGCCTTTGCCAAGTTGTCTGTCCACTGACAAAGGTGAACAACTCACAGAACTTTTTCCATGCTTAGTGAACTAGAACTGACAATGATTGTGCATATTCAAGATGTGTGTACTGTTTATATGCGTGTGTGTGTGTGTGTGTGTGTATACACTGTGAAATGATGACCACACCCAAGATAATTGACATGTCCATCAGGCCACGTAGTTAACTTTTCATTTTGGGCTGATATTATGCAGTCTGTACTCTAACCAGTTCCAAGAATCTACATTATTATTAACTTTTGCCTTCAGGGTACACATTCAACTTCAGGAAACTTGAGTGTCACTGTAAGGGGCACTGTGGACCTTTAGGAATTTGTTTGAAAACCATGCTTTTCAAATTTCACTGTTCAAGCAGATTAGCTGGAGCCCTGTTGTGTGTAGCAATTTTCTCTAACAAAACAGTCCATTCTGGGGGCTGGAGAGATGGCTCAGCAGTTACGAGCACTGGGTGCTCTTGCAGAGGACTTGGGTTAGTTTCCCAGCACCTGCGTGGCAGCTAACAACAGCTTGTAACTCCAGGTCCAGGGGATCTGATGGCCTCTTCTGGCCTCCACGGCCATTGCATGACATGGGTGCACTTACATTCATGCAAGCAATGCACTCAAACACATAAAATAAAATTAGTAAAAAAAATTTTTTAAAATTCAATCTTGGAGGAAAGTTCTAAAGTGATGTACAGTGTTCCATCGTGCAGGGAAGTTCCTTAAGACTCAGGAGGTACATAACCCAGAGTCTTCAGGAAGTCCTGGAAGCTGACCAAATACACTAGGCTCCTCCCTCATCAAGGTTATTCCGGCAGTGGGGACAGCTGAGGAGAGGAGATGAGCCTAGAGGTGTGGAAGTGCATGGCTGACCTGTTGAGCTGCCTGCAGCCTGTGCAGTGAGCTCCAGGTTTCCTGTTTTTGTGAGTTCTTACCCGTGGTGAGGTGGGCTTTGGTGATGCCATGGTCTTTGAGTCATTTGTTCTCCTGTAAGTATCCCCTCACCCATATTCCTGTGAGGAACCCCAATCAACTCACTGGCTCACCTAGTAGGACTTCAGGGATGTCCTCAGTTCACTATCTGGGGTGGATAGACATTTGCTCAAGTCTCTTCACGAAACAGGATCTTGTTAAAAGAAAGATTCTAAGTCTGTGATGGGCTCTTTCTACCTAGCCCCAAGTACTTTCAACATGGCTGATCCAGAGAGCATGCTTCATGTACTAAGAACGCTCTTGTGATTTTTCTCTTAGAAACAAAGACCTGTTTCCCTCCGAGTCCTCACTATGGGATATAGTTGTCACTACATGGGAGCTTTCTATCTCTAGAGATCAGAACAGTACCTTGTGTAAAACTGACTGAGTGACATCGGTGTTTGACTTTGGACCCAATTCTTGTGTCTCTAACTGCTTTTCAGGTCCAGTGAATGCCTGCGTGTGGGTCTCAGGTACACACATTGGCTTAAATGAAAAGTCACTGGTTGAGAAACAGAAACAGGATTGCAGTGAACACACATTGCATTAAGTGATTTACATAATTCTCCAAACAGATGCTTGGAAATAATGCTTTCTCTTCAGTTGCAGTTGGCTGAACTCACTGGCGGGCTGTGGCTGTCACTGAATATGTATGAGTCTCTGAAAGTGCCTTGTTGCGGGAAATCACTCAAGCTTTTCTTACACAGCTCAGTTATGATGTCCTTAACTTTACTGCTATCTTTGTTCTTGTTTATGAATACATATTATTTTAAATGTTCCATATTGCTTATGGCAGCAGTAAATAGAACAACAGTGTGTTTGCTTTTGCATTTTAATGCAGTGCATATATATATTGAACATTAGGGACTATAACTGTGACTGAAGTCTGCTACATTAACTAGAAGATGACTTAATTTTTTTTTTAACCTTGAAAGAGTTTTTATTCTGTTTTCTTCTCTTTTTATTTATTTGTTGGGAATGGCTTCATACACGCTAGGCAGGTGCTGTACCGCTAAGGTACATCCCTGTGCTTTCCCTGATTTTTAAAAAAGATTTATTTATAATTTTAACTGAGCGCATGTGTCTGTATGTGGAGATGTTTGTGTGTGTGCAGGTGCCCATAGAGGACAGAGGTATTGGATCCCCTGGAGTTGGAATTATAGGGAGATGTGAGCTGCCTAACAGGGGTACTGGGGATTGAACTTAGGTCTTCTGCAAGAGTACATACCCATAATCTCTGAGCCATCTCTCTCCAGTCCCTCTTTCACTAATTTTTATATAGAAGACAAATTCTAAAAACATTCACTTAAGTCTAGAACTAATATTGAAGTAATAACAATTTATTACACTACATAGATGGGAATACTGGCAATATTTATCAAATAGACGGTGTGGTTAGAGGAAAGTTGTAGAAGAAAGCAGTTTACTGAAATGAGGGCAGGATTATAATTTATGTAAAACTAATAACCCTCAAATGAACGAGCATCAAGAACGTTGTTAGTTCCTATTACTTTCCAATGCAAAATGATGGGGAGTGGACTATGTCAAGGAAGCTTTCTGCAACTGGGACAGTGTTCCAGGACATTCTTTTAGGTACTCAAGTGGGTCAAAATCTCAGCCTGCTGTCTGGTGTGAAAAATATCATTTTTTATTCTACATGAGGTTTTTTTACAGGGCCAGTTGGGAGTGGACAGAGAAACTACATAGATATAGAGAAAGGTTCTTTCCTTCCTCATCATGTCTAGCTTCACAAGAAATGTGACAATCTTTATAGGTTGTATAGGTGAATGAACTCAGTGTTACTCCTCGGTCTAGGAAGTATGATTGCATCGGACTCAACGTTCTTTTTCCTCAGATTCATTCAGTGGAATTCTAAACCCTAAGGTGATGGTTTTAGGAGATGGGAAGGGGGGATTTGAGGGAAGATTAGACATGAGCACAGAACCCTTGTCATAGGATTAATGTCCTTAGAAAAGAGACCTGGAGGGACCGGAGAGGGAGGACGGGGACCGGAGAGGGAGGACGGGGAGGTGGGGGAGGGGGAGAAACAACAAAAACATAGGGGGTACTGGGATGGGGACCGAGGCCTCAGTGCACTCCCTGTCCTCAGAGAGTGACCAGCATTGGGATCCTAAGTCTCTGTCCATCACTGACTTCAGATCATGGCTGTGGTTGGATCCTAAGTCTCGGCATCTTCTCTGACCTCCCAAACACAGTCCTTAACGGGCATGTACATCATGCCCAGGAACCTACACCTTGATTTTTCTTTAGCAGTAAATCTTGGCAATTAGTCCGTAAGAGTGCATAAATAATTACCTTATTCTTTTCAGTGACTGAATTAAAAACAAAACCAATATGCTTAATCCTTCGTATATATGCAGTCTCCCCTATATGAATTATTCCCCTATGACCGGACTATGATTTATTAAAACAGTGTCTCAGTGGTGGCATTTTCATTGTTTCTGATTTATTACTTCAAAAATTACATGCTGTGTATGCCGACCATTCCACACTTGTAGCTTTATCTGTACCATCAGTTCCTTCAATATAATTGTTAAGAAGTATTCTAGTTTCTTTTCAACTGATGTGATAAAAACACTGACCAAAACCAACTTGAGGGGGAAGATGTTTATTTGACTTACAAGCACTGTCAAATATCAAGGGAAGCCAAGGCAGGAACTCGGGACAGGAGCACAGATCATGGAGGAATGCTGCTTACTGGCTTGCTCTTCTGGCCTGTGCTCAGCCTGCTTTATTTTTGTTACTATTTTAAAAATGTTTTTTTTAAATTGAATCATTGTGTGTTTCATCCAGAACATCTCAATCAGTTTTAATCATCTTTACACCCCCTTCCCCAACAGCAGTCCCCCAAAGCCCCCCAACTGGAATCCATAATTCTTTCATCTGTGTTGTCTACTGTGTCAAGTTAGTGTCCCCAAATGTTCCTCAGTGCAAGCTCAGCTTTCTTATACACTACAGGAACACCTGCCCAGGGGTGGCACCACCCACAGTGGGCTGAGCCTCCCACACCACTCAACAATCAAGAATATCCCACAGGCATGGCCACAGGCCAGTTCAGTAGAAGCAATTCCCCAATTGAGATTCCCTCTTCTCATGTGTGTGATGTTGATAACTAAAGCTATCCAGCACAAAGTACGCACATATATACTTGTTAGTTATATTTCATAGACCACCTCCTATTCCTCCAGCAATGCAAGAGAATACTATTTCTTCATTTAACAACAACATTACTTGTCCTTCCTTTCTTCTTTCTTTCCTTTGTCTTTCCTTCCCTCCCTCCATCCCTCCCTCCCTCCCTCCCTCTACCCCTCTCTCCATCCCTCTCTCCAGCCCTCCCTCCATCCCTCTTACCCCACCACGCTTGTGATGTAACCCAGGGCCTTAAGCATACTGGGCAAACTCTTCACCACAGCTACAAGCCCGGTCTTGTATTTCAAAGCCAAACACCTCATCCAACTCCTCCTCCGATTCCTCCTCCTTTGCCTTTGCTTTTCTGTGGTGCTGTGGTTGCCACGGCCTCGCCCATGCTAAGCAGGCTATCTATTTCAGTCTTATCTTTTTCATTCATTGAACTTAGTTTTGCCAGTGTATATCAATTGCACAAACTGTCATATATGCACACAATCTGCTTTGGTTCTGTGAACCCCCAATACCCTCACTTATCCCTCCATGCTCGCCTCGTCCCCTGATAAATTTCCTTTTACTTTTGCGTTTTGTTCCATGAGAGAATGTTATATTTATTCGAGTCTGGCTTGCCTTACCTAACAGTTCCATCCATTTTCCTGCAAATGACATAATTTCATTCTTCTTTATATCTGGAAAACAAAAACCTCACTTGGGGCTGGTGAATGGCTCAGTGGTAAAGGCCCTTGTAACCGAGCTTGAAGACCTGGGTTTGATCCTCAGAACACACATGGTAGAAGGAGAGAATCGACTCTGACTCCTACAAGTTGCCCCCTCACTTCCACATGCATGCTGGGACAAGCGCACACCCACATACATATACACACATCCACATGCATACATATATGCTCATAAATAAATAATTGTAAAATTAAGTCAAAACTCCTGAAAACATGCTGAATATTTTTTAAACTGAATTATATATAGTTTATAGTATTTGACTATAAGCCTCTAGGTTGGTTCCATGTCTTGGCTGTTGTAAATGTACTACAATAAATGCGCATGTGCAAATATCTCATGTGCTGTCCTGGAGTCTTTCAGGTAGATGAAACCAGGAGTGAGCTAGCTGGGTCATATCGTAATTATATTTTCAGTTTTGGGCAGAAATATGCTGATTTCTATAGTGCTGCACAGCCTTAGAAATGACTCAAATGTTTAACCTGGTCTACACCATGAACTGTTTGTTAACTTTGGGACATGAACTCTCACTTCCCACCACTTCTGGAGTCTCTCTTTCTATTCATGGGCCAGAAGAGCGAACACTTTAGGGCAGAGAAATAAAAATCAATCTAATCCTTAAAAAAATAAGAGTTGTTTCTATGAGCCAAACCACTCCGTCTTCACCTTCCTGTTCATACTTCGCAGCTGGACCTTTAGAATGGGTCCTGGAGGTAGAAAAAGGCCAAACCTGTTATGTCCAAATCCTTGTGTCTTTTTTAGAACATTGATCTAATGATTAAACTGAAATCCAGGACATCTAATATCACCTTTATCAGAAAGAGAAAAATAATTGTAACAACAGATAAGTTACAGGATTAACAGAACATGAATAAAATTCCACAAATGAGTTTTGAACAAACTTCCAGTAGATGGCAGTATTGGTCAATTTTTGTTAAACAGTGAAACTTCCGTTTAGCCTGCCAGTTACAGTTGGATAACTTAAACAAATATGTTTTAAAATTTCTGAATGAGAATCGTATGTGTTTTTATTATTGATTGTGCTCTATATTACAAAAGTGATAGCAATCACAAACAAATAAAAATAAAAATGAAAGTGTCACTAAGGGACGGACGGATAGTTTTGAGCATTAACAACTTTGCTACTAACTTGGTTTTACTCTGTCCTCACATTCATAGGCAAAAGCATGAACTCCAAAATGGCATTTGGACATGGGGATGTAGGAAGAAAAATCACATGAGGTCATAGTGGAGTGCTAATCGGATAGGGCTAGTGTTCTAGTAAGGAGAGGAAGAACAGTTGGGGGTGTAGTCAGCGGAAGAGCACATAGAGCCTGGGACCCAATCTCATCAACTGAAAAGAAGAGGAGGAGGAGGGGACGGGGGAGGAGGAGGGGGAAGAGAAGAAAGAAAGGGGAGGGAGGAGGAAGAGACCAAATCTCAATCTCTTTCACTCTCTCTCTCAGCATACATGTGGAGAGACAGAAGGAGAGGGAGTGGGAGAGAGACCATGTGGAGACACAACAAGATAGTAGCTGTCTGCTGAACATTGTGACAATGGACCCATAATCCCAGAACTCAGGATCCTGAGTTTAAGGACATCGCGAGCTATGTGGAAAGACTCTGCCTCAAAATAATAATATGAATAAATTAAATGAAAAATAAACTGAAGGTTCTTTAAAAAGAACGTAGCCATCTTCAAGCCAGAAAGACCCACAGGAACCAGCCCTGGAGGCATCCTGACCTTGAGCGTCCAGAACTGAGCGAAAACAAATGTCTGTACTGACACTCTAGCAGAATAGCACAGTGTGGGCTCTGCTGACATGGTCTCTCTCAGACTCTACCAGCCTGGGCAAGGATTGGTGCACCTGTCTTACCAAGGAGCACAAGCGGGTCACAGGGACAGACTGGTTTTTGGTGCTGAATTGCTGTGAGGTGAATTTGGTTAAGGCCACGGGGTGCTCATGACTACATCCGCTCTGGTTTTCCATCTCCTACTCCCTGGGCCAAGGGTCTGCTTCTTGTCTCCACAGAGCTCAGCCTCATCAGAGCCCTGCACACAGCCTTCACTCATCTTCCTGGAAGTTTGGCTTCACGTTTGGTGGTTTCCTCCCCACTCGGCCTGACCCTTCTAGGGGTGCTAGGCAGCTATCCTTTATCTCTCGGAAGCTCTGTCTCTTCCCTCTTCGTCTGTGACCACTCGGTAAGCATCCTCAGCTATTGTGTTAGTTACTACGAAAACATGTGAAAGAACCAACTTAAGGAAGGAGAGGCTGGCTTTGGCTGGTGGTTTCTGAGGAGTGAGGTTTATTGCAACAGAGTAGGCATGACAGAATAGCTCAAGCCCTGCAGCAGGAGCAGGTAAGGGCAACTCTTTACATGGTGGTGTCCCAGAAAGCAGAGAGTGAAAATGGAACCAGGGATGGGTGTTATCTTCAAACACCAGAAGTGACCTACCTCTCCCAGGGTCTCCTGAAGATGCCACAACAGCGCCACCTGCTGGAGAACAATCATTCAACCCATAAGCCTGTGGTGATGTTTCAGATTCAAGTCACAACTACCATCATCATTACTAGGGCCACCAGACTCTGTCCTCTTTCCACAGTTATCCCCTCAGTGATCCAGCTGCAAAGGAGGGTCTGTTAAAATATGAATCACATCATGTCATCCCTTCACTCTTTATGCCCTTTGTGTGAGCACCTGCACCTTTATGCCCCATTGTTTCTCAGTTCTTCCAGAAAGTCTCTCTCTCTCTCTCTCTCTTTCTCTCTGTCTTTTTGAGACAGGGTCTGCCTGAAGCCCCAGCTGGCCTGGAACTGGCCAAGTAGACCAGACTGGCTTTGAACTCACAGAGATCCCCTTGCCTCTGGGATAAAAGGTGTGTGCCACCACACCTGGCTCTGTTGTTGCTTTTTCCTCAGTACATTCATTCCTGCCTTTGAAATTGCTGGTTCCTCTGCCTGGAATGTTTCTTTCTCTGGTGGTGCAGATGGCCCCAGTCCTCTTGGGGGCTTCCCTATGTAATTGGTATTCCTATGTAATTAACAATTAGTAATTGTAAACTGGGAAACCACTCACCCTCTCAGAACTTTCTAATTTCCTTTCTTTTTTTTTTCTTCTAATGCTTGTTTTAGCTCACACCATTATCTAACTGGCCACATATTTTACTTACTTATTTTGCTCATTGGCTCTGAATCCAAAGTCCCTCAGGGCAGAGATGTCTTTTGTTATCACTATTCTGGACTCAAAAGCTACCACAGTGTGTGACTCTGTTAGGAAGATGTGAGTATTTACTAAATGAGAAAGTAAAGGATGCTTCCCCTCAACAGTAACTTGTGGGGAAGTCACAGTGCAGGGAGGAGTTTCTAACAGCCGTCTGTACCTCACATAGACAGAGAAAGAAGAGTGAGCTGCAAACTGCTATGTGAATGATCAGGTAGAATTTGTGAGTAAGAGCAAAGTACGACGTGCATGGAGATGCCAGGATGAAATGCCTTTGTATGACAGCCTAAAAAATGATTTTACAAATCAGAAGGCGGGGATTGTAATATTGTCAACTTATTGGAATAGCACTCATGGGGCCTGCCTATGAGGGTGTCTGGGACAGTATTTCCAAAGCGCACTGACTGCTGGAGGAAGAGCTACCTTGAATATTGGTGGTGCCAGCATTGACTGAGGGCCTAGACTGATAACAGGGGAAAAAAAGAGAACGTCGGTTGGGACCACATTCCCTTCTCTGCTTCGGGATCCACAGATCTGTGAGGAGCCGCCTCATACTCCTGCCACCACGGAGCCCCCTGCAGCCTGCCTTCTCCACCATGAAGGACAGACTCCCCACAGACCATCAGAACCAAAGCCTCTTCCCTTCAGCTGCTTCTGGCAGATATTTGGTCACAGTGATGAGAAAAGTAACGAATGCAGCAAGCACTGAAGGTAGCTATGGAGAGAAAGCCGAAGTGCAGGAGATGCTGCAGTCAGGACAGATTTTCAATTTGCTGGTAATGTTTACTCCCACTGTGCATAAATATGAAAGGAATGGGGCTGGAGAGATGGCTCAGCGGCTAAGAGCACTGGCTGTTCTTCCAGAGGACCCTGGTTCTGTGAGTTCCCAGCATCCACAAGGTGGCTAACAGCCTTCTGCAACTCTAGTTCCAGGGAATCTGGCCTCCATGGGCATTGCACGACACGGGTGCATTTACATACATGCAGGCAAAACAACATAAATAAAAATAAAAATATAATGCGAGAGGAAGGAAGAGCCAGCTGGCTTCTCACAAGCTCAGGTGCTTATTGATAAAATAAATGTATTTTATATCACTTTTATACATTTAAATATGCAAATATAACATGATTGTTTGCTTAAATGAAGAATAACAATGCTAATCCTGATTTTTAAAAATAGCACAACAAAAAAAATTTAAATAACACAACACAGGACTGTAAAGGTTATTATACATAATTTAGTCAGGGTCCTTAAGGACATGCCATAATTTTTACGATATTCCTGCATATTCTTGGCACATTTTCCTATATCTGTCTTCAGTAAAGACAGTAATGAAGTGAAGTAGCTTTCTCCTTATTTCTGAGAGAAGTTATTTGGATTTTAAGTTAGACTGTAGAGTGAGATACAAATCAGCAAAAGTGCTTTGCCTGCTCTCCAGCAGTGTGTCTAAAATAGGACTGACTTGCCTGTGTTCTGAGTCATTGACCCAAGAGCCACTGGAAAGGCACAAAATGCCTTCCCTGGTTTCTTCCAGTCTGGCAACTGTGATTTCTTAGCTGTGTATTTCACATTGGACCATTGTTTCTAGTCTGCGTTGCTAGGAGAGCTCAGCTGACAGATGTGCAGATCTCACCTGAGGGGCCTCTTACATCTGGGAAGGGCTCAGAAATCACTGGGAGTGACAACCTTGCATTCCCAGTCAGGAAACGTGACTCAGGGACAAGAAGAAACTTGCCCAAGAGATGCAGTCAGCTCCTGGCTAGCTGACATAGTAGAATCCAGTTCTTTTGACTCCAGTTTCCTGGTACTCAGGACACTAACAATACTGGTAAGCACTGACAGTCCTGTTGGGAGGTGCTTACTGTGAACACCGGTAAGCACTGAGTACAGTCCTTTTGGGAGATACATACTGTGTCGAATCCTATCATGTAGGTTTGGAAAAGATCTGGACAAGGCCTGGGAATAGGGACTAAAATTTGGGAAACATTGCCAAAGAAACAGAATGTTGGGAATGAAGGAGGTGAACAGCTCGAGGCTTCTTGCTTTTCTACTCACTAAATTGTGGTCCTCAGGATAGCTTCATGCCGGCTTTCCACAGCTTGTTCCAGGGATTCACTGGGACACTTCCTTGACACCAAACCCTTCCAATTATTGTTGGCAACAATGTCCATCTGATGCCACTGGTTTCTTGGTACACAGAAAGGCATCAAGTAACACTTCCATTATTTGCATAACATACATGAATATTTTCTACTCTGTGAATCTGTTTTCCATTCAGCCAAATGTTAGGTCATCTGGTAATAGAGACATTGAAAATCATGTTGCAGTTCCTGCCTCTGGGGCTTGGAATTTTTAACATTCAAAGTTTGGAATAGAACGTGGTCAGTGTAAAGGAAATAGCTTCCTCGGATTCGGGCATGTTTGAGGTCTGGGTATGCATGCAGCTAATTCAATTGCAATACCCACATCTCCCTGATATGCTCACATGTTCAGAAAGCACAAGCACGCCAACAACTAGAGTTAGGCTCTGTAAATGACCGGGGGTTTGGTGGCTCAGCACACAGCTTTGTGGAGCACATCAGTCTGCTACTGATGCATGATACAATGTGGTCTTCTTAAACATGACCAAGATTTGGAATCCTATAATCAGATCCATTTTGTTTATTACATTGATGCTTTCTTTCTTTTCTTTTCTCACATGTGTGTGTGTAAGCATGTGGTGTATGTACATGTTCAAGGGTGTGTGTGGAAGTCAGAGGTCAACACTTAGCGTCTTCTTTGATCATGCTTTCCCTTGCTTTGTGAGAGAGGGTCTCTCACTGAACCTGGAGCTCATTATTTTGGCTAAGTTGGCCATTCAATAGCTACAAGGGGTCCTCCCACATTGTCTTCCTGCCTCCATCTCTGTATTGCTGGTATAATAGACATGTACCACTGGATGCAGTGAGATGTATTAATACTTCACATTTGCAAAAGGACAAAATATAAAAGACAAATTAAAGGGTTTGACAGTACATCAAGTGACGATGTGTATGTTCATTATAAAAATGACAACAAAAGCTGAAATATAGAAAAAGGCATCAAAAGTTCTCTGTTAAAATGGCAGGATGGGGCGAGAGATGGCTCAGGGATTAAGAACACTGGGTGCTCTTGCAGAGGACTAGTTCAGTTCCCAGCTCCTACACTGTGACTAACAACCATTTGTAACTCTAGTTCCAGGGGATCCGATGCCCTCTTCTGAACTCCATGGATGCTGCATGACACAGATGTCCTTACATACATGCAGGCAGTTACATTCATACACACACAAAAATAATAATAAAGTGTTTTAGGAAAAGGGTGGATATAGCTCAGTGATGGAGTGCCTGTCTTTCCTGCAAATAACACTTGTCCCAGCCCCAGCCCCACAAAAAAAGTAATGAGCTAAAGGATGGGGCGATGGCTCCGCGCCACACAAATGTGAATTCCCGAGTTCAAATCTTAGAGCATACACTGTAATCCCAGCACTCCTACATCAAGATAGGGGTGGAGACAGGAGGGGCCCTGGAGTTCCCAGCAAAGACTTTGCCTCAAGGTGAAGGTGAAGACCGGGGCTTGAGGTTGTCCTCTAACCACCACACTTGCACCATGACTGGCATGTGCCCACCCTCAAACACACAAGCAGAAATAACGATGGGGGGTTGAAGAGATGGCTCAGCACTGGCTGCTCCTGCAGAAGACTCAGGTTCTATTACCAACACCCACGCGGCAGCTAACCACCTGTAACTCCAGCTCCAGGGGAAGCTGATGCCCTCTGTGGGCATTGCACAACACAAGTCACATACATGCAGGCAGTCCACTCATACACACAAAATAATAAATAATAAAAATATAAAAGCTAATAGCCATAGGAAGAAAATAAAATAGATTTCAGTGTAGGAGTTTTCAAATAGAGAAATCAGTCAGCTACATGGTAAGAACAATCAGGAAATCTTGACATGATTGTAAAATTTAGTAATGTATGGATTCAAGTCAAATGGTAATTACGTTTTTTTCACTAATAATCATTTGGAATCTGGGCATAGTTGTCCATACCAGCACACTCAAGAGACCGAGGCAGGAGGATTGCAGATGTGGAGCCAACCTGGGCTACATAGAAAGCCTTATATAAAAAAATTCTAATAATAACAATAATAATTAACATTAATCACATAGATTACAATGCATGACAAGACAACTTTAAGATTATACACATTGGGCTAGAGCTGTATCTCAGTTGGTAAAGCACTTGCCTAGAAGCCAAAAAGTCATAAATTCAGTACGCAGTATCACATAAGCTGAGTGTGATGGCATATACTGGTTTAGACCCAGTGAGGTATTGCCTGCCTGTAATCTAGCATATCCTAATTTACAACCCAGGCTGCACATGCTTGGAAACTTTTTAAAGCCTGTCAAACTCTAAACTAATGAAACCTGCATCTCTGCAGGTGGGTCTTGGCTCCAATATTCTGGAACTCCTCAGAAAATTCTAGATAGCTGCAGATGGGGGTATGAGCCGGTGAACATGAAACTCCCTCTTTTTAATTTTTTGGGGACTGGCAAGATGGCTCAGTATGTAAGGGCCCTTCTTGTCAAACCTAATGACTTGAGTTTGATTCTCAAGACTCACATTTAGATAAAAGGGGAGAACCAACTCCACAAAGTTGTCTGACCTCCACATGCATTGTGGTACTCTCTCTCTCTCTCTCTCTCTCTAAATGCAATTATTTTAATTTACATTTATTTATTTTTTCACTCTGTGTGTGTGTGTGTGTCCAGTGTCCACATGCACACCATAGCATGTGTGGGGAGCTCCGAGGGCAGCTTTCAGGAGTCCCTTCTCTTCTACCATGTAGGTAGGTTCCAGGGATCAAACTCAAGTTGTCAGCTTTGGTGGCAAGTGTCTTAACTGGCTGAGTCCTCTCTCTAGCCCAAATACGTGACTCTTAAGTCAAGATTCATCCCTTTGGGCAAAGGAAGGGCCCAGCCTCTCTTTAGAGACTTCTAACAGCAGGATGCCAGAGAGGAGCTGGGGGGCAGCACATCCCGGACTGATAACCCCTCTGTAACCATAGGAGTTTAGTCCCATTTTAAAGTACCATCAGCACACACACAGCACAATGGTTGGACATTATAGAATGAATTCTTTCTCATCAGGGCTACTCAGACTTGGAGCAGGTTTGCCAAGATGACAGAGAGTGGAGGTCATGGATTCCAACGCTGAAACAGGAAATTCATTCACGAGCCCTTGGCACACTAGTCTCCAAGTTCAGAGCTTGGCCAGAAGTGAGATAACTGGATTTTTCCAGAGTCTCTTTTATTAGTCTCCATAAGAATGAGCAAAATTTAGAGCTAGATGGGGCCTCCAAGAAAGCCTGAATGGTTTTCAGCCTGTCATGTATTTAAGTTGGCAGAGCTTGGGACGCAGAGAGGCTGTGAAAGGACTGGATTATCCCAGATATCTGTGACCGAAGTCCAGACCTTTTCTACATACTTGAACTCCCGTCTCTACTGTTTTCTATTATCTCCAGCTCGGTACAGCCTTTCTCTAATTGCGCTTCTGGGTATCTAAACTGTACAATGTTCATAGGATACACTAAATGATTTCGCTTTCACCATCAGTTTTCTAAAAGGACACACGGGGGCAGCAAAAGTTTAGGAAAAACCTCTAGCTCTACCTTCTGCCGGACACCCCAGATGCTCATACTTGCAAAATGCTTAGGAAAAGGTTGCTGGGGTCTTGTCTTGGGCCTGTTTACATGATGGCCTCGAGATCACCTATGATCCTCACGCTATAATATGAGGTCAGGGACTTCAGAGGAGTCGGTCACCATAATTCAGTTTGCTTCTAAGGTGCCTCTGCTAAAAATTGAAAGTACTCCTTAGAGGGGCTGGAGAGATAGGAGGCTGGAGGGGTGGCTCAGCAGTTACAGGAACTGGCTGCTCTTGAAGAAGAGTAGATTTTCAGTCCCTACATGGCAACTAACAACTGTCTGTAACTTCAGTTCTAGTGGATCTCCTTCTCTGACTCCCATGGGCATCATATGACAAAAGTGCACTTAAAATGCATGCAAGCAAAATGTTCATACACATTTTTTAAAAGTACTCAGAACTAGGAAGTGTGGGCTGGCAAGGTGGCTTAGTGGGTAAGGGCACTTGCTGCCAAGCCTGATAATCTGGATCCAATCCCTGGGAACCTCATGGTGGAAGGAGAGAACAGACTCCCAAAAGTTGTCCCCTGACCTCCACACATGTCCACATACACACTAAATAAATAGATGGATAAATAAATAAATATTAAAACAGAGATAGGGAGTCTGCCCCTTTCTGAATGCTAATGTTGAATCACATCTTTAAAGAAATTGTGAGATTTGGTTTGATGGGTGCTGGGTTAAGAATCACCAAAAAGTGAAGGCTTCTTTTGACTGTTATCCTAACCCATTTTGTTGTTGTTGTTGTAATACCTTGTGAATGAAGCATTCTCTTTCGATAGATACTTTAAAATTTTTCCTTGCTCAGGGTTGGAGGATTGACAGTAGTTAAGAGCACTGGCTGCTCTTGTACAGGACCCAGGTTTGGTTCCCAGTACCCACATAGCAGCTGACAACCTTTTATAGCTCCAGTTTCAAGGGACCTGACACCCTCTTCTGGCCTCCTTGGACATTGCATGCACAGGTGCACTTATATACATGCAAGCAAGCCATTCATACACATAAAATTTAAAAATAGATACTTTTAAAATTTTATTTATTAGTTTTATTTTCTTTCCAGGTGCGTTTATGTAAGTGCACCCATGTCATGCAATGACCAAGGAGGTCAGAAGAGGAAGTCAGATCCCCTGGAACTTGAGTTACAGGTGTTTGTTAGCCTCAGTGTGGGTGCTGGAAGTTGAGCCTGGGTCCTCTGCAAGAGCGGTCAGTATTCTTACCCACTGAGCCATCTATCCAGCCCCAATAAATAAACATTCTTAATAAAATAAAATGTCGTTGCTCACTTAGTGTTTTCCTTCTATCAAATATCTTACCATTCCTTAAGTCAATCAAATCATGAATATTGAGAGATTTTTCTCCCTGCTTTGCTACTAACCCTTGTTATTTGAAAAGAAAGGACATCTGTCTGAAATAATGGAGTGTGCTTGTAGTTCCAGATACCCAGAAGGCAAGAAAATTGTTTGACTCCAGGAGAAGGAGAGGGAGAGAGAGAGAGAGAATATACTGAAAGTGAAGTCCTTGTCCTGAGACTTTAGTGTCACAAGATATTAGTTCTGTGTCCAGAGTCTTTGAGATAACATTAAAGAAATAGGAAGGCTTATGTCTGCAAAATCAAGTGACATATTTTCTGGTTTTCTTGTAGCTTTTGGGAGAGGTTGAGATCATTCCCAGGAAAGATTTGCCAAAGAAATGTTAACATTAGAGTGAAGAGCCATTTCTTAGCTTTGTCCAGAATTCAGACTTGGAGGTTCTGCCTCTCAACCCTGATTCTCCTGCCTGCAGTGAGCAGTAGATGCATAGATTCTGAGTTTCTTCTATCCCTTCTCAATAGATTGGATGCTTTCTTTACAAACATGCATTAGTCAAAAAGTATTTTAACCAGGTGTTTATTCCAAGACACAATTGGTACACTAATTCAGGATGAAATCAGTGTAGAGAGGGCAAGACCACCAGTCTGGATATCTAGTTTAATACCTCCACCACCAACAGTCTGAGCTGCTCTGGGATCACTGTACACAGCTGAACTGGGATCAGTATACACATTTGTACTGGGTTCATTATACACACCGAACCAGGCCCAGTGTATACATACTTATAGTAAGGGACATTGTGATGAGAGCCCTAATGCTCTAAAATTCTTTGATTCTGGCAAGTAAAATTGTACTGAATTCTGTCTCTTTGGGAGACTTGAGTCAGGCTGTTTAAATCTTAAACATCAGTCACATTTTCCCTATTGAGGGCTGGCAGTGGAACACACCAGAACTTGCCAACGCTGTGGAAAGCCATTTATTGCCTTGTTAGCTTCTCTTTCTAGGAGTAAAGCTAATGTGTTTGTATGTGTTAAATCATGTTAATGTGCTAGAAGTTTCTGTATAAATGTTTGAATGAAATAAGAATATTTAAACTGGATGTAGATTTTTTAATGTTTCTACTTACCCCAAATTTTACATAGTAATTGCTTGAATATCCTAATAATAAAAAAGATAGGCATTTTTTCAGTTTAAGTACTTATTCTGTACGTAGTGCACTTAAGAGTTTCATTCAAGCTGCAGTTTTAAATTAAAACAGAAACTAAAAACAGACAAATGCTATTACAGAGTCCTTGCCCAACTAAGTGCTTTAGACAACTTTGCCTCTAAGAGTTCCCGAGGCAAGGTTGGGCTTGCTAGTGCATGCCTTTAATCCTAGCACTTTGGAGGCAGAGGCAGGTGAATCTCTGTGAGTTCATGGCCAGCATGGTCTATATAGTGAGTTCTGGGCCAGGCAGGGCTACAAAATGTACATCATAGTTTGAAACCCTGTCAACAAAAAAAAAAGTTCCTGAGGCAAATGAAAACCAGTTTCTTAGAATTAGAAATAAAATATTTAGGCTGAAGACCACAGTTACCCTAGTATGCTATGACTTGGACATTTCACATAGTAATTCTCAAAGGGATAACTAAAGTCAGAAAGGAACTGTGTGTATAAATTATCAGGTTTGGGTGTTTGTTTTCAGTTATTTCCAGAGAGAGAACTTCCTTTCCATCCTTCTGAGTAATACACTTCAAAGGAAAATAGTGTGACTGTCATATTCTCAGCGCCATGGCTGAAATTATCTAATTAAAAAGGTTATACAATTTACATTACAAGCTTCAGAGCCAGCACATTTCAAGTATGGAAACAGATGACGTGATATGTGGTCTGTCAAAAAAATCCTTCCCCCAAAACCTCATATACATGATCTGGCATTGTTAAATTGTCAATTTAAATTTTTAAGAAAACTTACCATTTTGAAATAAAGAGGAAAATACAATGCTGTATGAATGATTCTCCCCAGGGTGCCTGAATAGTGTTAAATATTGTTTTATTGAGGGTAAAGAGGAATGGAATGATTTTTTTTTTAAACAAAACAAAAGAACTCCCCAGACTGGGAAAATGAGGTACATCATCTTTGAGTTCTGAGCCTGAAACAGGAAATTCAGAAGTAGTTGGCTTGCCATTTTGTGATCTTCCACAAGTCTTACACAGCTTCAGCATATTCACCGGCACTTGTAGAGCCCTCCTTTCCAGCCCCACGCGCAAAAAACACGCGAGGCTTTGCTGTTAAATTACTAGTGCCGGAGTGGTGGTTCACGCCTGTTCTGGGGAGGCCGAGGCAGGGAGATTGAGGCCAGCCTGGGAACACAGTGATACCCTGTCTAGAAAAGAAAGGAAAGGAAAGAGGAAGGAAGTAACCAAAGACATGGTTTTAAGGCTTTTTTTTTTTTTTTAAATCTGTGGTATCTTGAGAAAACTGGGGTCTGATCTGAGTTCCGAGTTCCGCTCATCTAGCGCATCAGCAGCAGGCGGACCCAGGAAGGGGACAGAAATGGCAAATCAAGAAAACCCTATCTCATATTTCTAGATTAGAGTAACAACTCTGGGGAAAAAAGTCTCAGCAACGCCTTGCAGCCGGATCCGCCCTCAGTCTCCTAATAGAAGCCAAAAGCAAAGGCTGTCTTATCCGTGCCGGAGCCTGAATCCCTCCTGAGGAGGGGAACCAGGGAGCACGAGGAAGGGCCAGCTAAAGCGACCCAGGACTGAGCCCGGGCCACGGCCTGGTTTTGCATGGCAGAAAGTTTTGAGGCTTTCTTCCCAGACTTTCGGGAGACTTGCTTCAATTTAGGAGACTCTCTGTCTCCACCAGCCTCTAAATTCTGAATGGGAAGGAGCCAGATGCGCTCCCCGCCCCCTGGCCGGGCGGGATTTGGCGCCGCGGCTCGCAGCGGGGACCGTGCATCCCGAGGGTTCTCCCTGCGCCCCGGCGCCGCCTCCAGCCTGGCCTCGGAGCCGACCGCCCCGGCCCCCGGGGAGCCGGCGGAATCAGCCTTACTCACTCGCTGAGCGGGGTCGCGGGCCAGGGCGCGCGGATGGCCTGAAGTTCCCTCGTGTCCCCTCGGAGCCGCTGGGAGGCGACGCCCACCTGTTTGCTCTGAATTTATCCAGCCAAAGACATAGCAACTAGTGGACCGGCCCCACTCGAGGTGTGGTAGAGTCACTGGGGCACACATCTTCCTGCAGATGAAGTGACCAGAAGGGACAACAGCCTCCGACCAAGGGCTACTTGTGGAACACTCCCCTCCCCGCCCCCGGGGCTTGCTGCTGTATTGGGTTGGTGGCCAAAACTGCCACGGTGCTTGGCCGCCCACTCCAGAAGAACATACTCAACGCGCTGGGTCCTGGTGACCTGCTGGTCTTTATGTACAAATTTAGAACTCTTGTCCCAGTAGGGGAAGATGCCGAAGAGGGCGCTGAGACTGAGCCCGCAGCCGGCCAACAAACAGCCTAGAGAATCTGGAGACAGGATGAAAAGGCGAAATTTCCCTCCCTCCCAATTTAGCAGAAATAGACTGAAGACTGGTTTTAGGTTTCAGATGCTGGGCGCGAGTGCCAAGTACGTGGGCTGAGCAAGCGAGACTGACAGGCCAAAGTGCTTGGGGAGCTGAGAGTCGGGGAGAGACAGAAAGCCGAAGAGGGGATCGTGGAAGGAAAAGAAGTCCAGAGGTGGAGGAAAGGTTATGTCTGGTGTCATAGAAATTTATAAATTAGGCTGATGAGATTTAGCGGACACTCTGTGGGTGATTCTAAACCTCTCCTTTCTTCTCTCTCTCTGTCTCTCAGTTTCTGTCTCTGTCTCTGTCTCTCCCTCTCTCACACACACACACACACATCTTCAACCTCAAATTTGACTGTTGTTTAGTGATGATGTTGAACTTAATTGACTAATACTGAGGTTGAACTGTTTACTGTACACCTTACACTAAGACATAGCTTGTTTCCCAAAGAAGAAAATAGAAAACTGGGATCTTCAGTTTTTCCACAAGACCCAGGATGAAGAGTAGTTGCAAAAAATAAAATAAAGGTCAACCTCTAAACAGCATGGGATGGAGGCATAGGAGTTCCTAACAGTAACGATCTCATCTCAGAGATGGCATGTTAAAATGGTGATCACTGGGCCCCATCCTCACAATTTTCAGCAGAGCTATGTAAAATGGCACCTGAGAATTTACATATCTCTCAAGTTTCTGGCTGACTGCTGATCTGTGGACCAAATTTTGAGAACCACTGCCCTAAGCTATTGGTTTTCAGGTTTACAGGCTGGCATTACCTTTTGTTTTCCTTCTGTGTTGGGGATCAAACCCAAAGCCTCCTACATGCTAGGCAAGTGCGGGGAGTTAAATAGTCTTAAAAATATGTATGCCTAGTTCCTACTCCCAGAAATTCTTACATAATTGGCTCAGAAACTGCTTGGGCATCAACACGTGGCTCTCGGGTACAGCAAAACTGGAGAGTCCCTGCTTTTAGTCTCTATGGCTCCCAAGACAACTTCAGCTGCAGAGGAGGCAGGGATCACTTGACATAAGGCTCCTGAAGATCTTGCTATCTTCCAACCTGACTCCCCAGTCTCTGGAAATCAACACTTTCACACCTAACAGAGATCTTGAACCCAGACTCAAACATAGCATACAGTCTGCTTTCATGAGCTATATGGGGATTAGCTGGGTGGAACAATTTCTCTCGGGCCTTCAACAAGTACAAATAATAATTTAACATTGGGAATTCTGTCTGTAAGATCTGGGGCCAACTTGTGACCCTTTCTTCCACCCTGAGCTCAGCAGGCTTCCACCCTGGAACCAACAAATCTCTCAAGGCTAGTGACCAAACTTTTCATACTGGGGTGATGGGGACCCAGAGTCTCAGCTCCAGGCTAGCTCAAATGCACACAAGTTCTAACTTGCAAATGCTGACATGCTACATTGATGTTGGCTCTTCTAGAGAAATCTCAGTGGAGACTAGACTATTCAGAGATGGGGGTGGAGAAGCTAGGGGACCGTACTGAAAGTCAAGGATTACTCATTAATGTTAAGCTGTGAATTATTGATGACAAGATCTACAAAGAAGCCATTCAACAACAGCAATTTGACTACTCTTGGCTTTTGGAGGGGAAAGGCAAAGCAGAGGCACCTGAGTAGAACCTCCCAGGCACCCCAGTATGTGGGTTTGGCCTCACAAAGCATCTCTTGCTTCAGACTTGGCAAAATGGGGAAGAAGATCCCAAGGCTCTTGGCCGAGGACAGGAATGGCTTATAATTCCTTAAAACATCAGCTTTTCCATTTCTGCACCATTCCTAGCTATTTGGTGGGAACTGCCTGTCTCTGCCTTAATCCTCACCCCTTCAGGAGGAAGTGCAATGGGTGGAGAGGAGGATTTTGGCTGCGGGAAGTAAACTCCTGGAGCAACAGTCAGGAATGTCCTGAGTGCCCCAGCAGACACCCGGGCCACATACACCTGTATCTGAAGACTCTAGGAAACATCATGGGAGCCAAGGTGCTGCTCCGCTCTTGAGCGGAGAGACATTCTGCACCTTGACAGGAGCTCCTGACCAGCTCCTCTTTCACTCTCCCACCCCCACCCTCACCGGGCTCCAGAGCTCGGGTACACTTGGTCTTTCTGGGCCTGTCAGGACACGATGGGACACGACAGGGCCAAAGGATTTACTCTGCAGGGAGGTTAAGAAGAGCCCTCTTTTCTGCTGTCCCCTCCCCCTGGCCCCCACACTACCTTATTCTCCGCTAGGGTTTTGCTCCCGGGCAGATTACTTTATGACAGGGTGTGATAAGTGGTGATTTTGTTCTTCTTTTGATGGCAGAATTGCTTTGTAAACAGAAGCACAAACTCGCTCCGATAGTGGTTCCGCATCAGTGCGCGGAGGCAGCCCTGGCACAGCGGGCCGCCGAGACAGACGCTGCACCTGTCGCCCAGGGCCGAGAAGGCCAGGAGGCCGGGCGTGGAGGACTGCACAGACCAGCGACAAGCTCTTCCGGCCTGCAGGGCATTTCCAGCCTCTGGGCCTTCTTCCCTTTGGTTACACACCTAGAGCCTTCCACATCCGCTGGCTCTCCTCTAGTACCCGGGAGTTTCAACATGAAACAATTCCTTTGCGAACCTTCTCCCTGGGCACCTTAGCAAATATGTTTAGTTTCTTTTTCCTGTAGTTACCTGGTAATCCTGTTCTTTTGCCTTAATCCTATGGGAGAGTCCAGAGGACTTTGGGGTCCCGGAAACCTCGCTTCCAGTTGAAGGTCTCAGGTACAATGGTAAAATACCACTCTACTCATCTTTCCTTTTCAGTATCTCTTCCTGGCTCAGACCCCCGAAGAAAGATCAATTTACTAGTCAGAGAGGGTTAACAAAGACCCAGAGTTATGTTGAGCTTTCTCTGGCCCAAAGGCAGCAGGGAAAATAAAATATTGCTGGGAAAAAGAGTGATGCAGAAGATCTGCCCAGGGATCCCAGACCCACAAAGGAGAAAGTGAACCAGATGCCACCATAGCTGTGACTTCTGCGTGGTCCAGACTTGGATCTAGATTTCCACTGAGAGTTCAGCGACAGGTAGCCAAAGAGGAGTGAGGAGGACTCATCCTGCTCCATGGTAGGTTAAAATGAGATGCAGAGCTAATTTCCATTTTGGTTTGGAGGTCGGTGGCCTTGGCAGGAGGGTTCTGGGAAAGGAATGGATCTACCTGTGTAGAGTCCAAGTCAGCTCTACCCGAAATAGGAATTGTATGTCTCCAGATCGTCTTCCCTTTACAGCAGCTTGGAGAGCGGGCAGATGTGACAGATGCTGAATCCCAGGCCCTGTTAGCTGCGCAGTCTGCTTAGTGAAAGCATCTCCGCAAGCTTAGAATAATCGCTGCCTTTTTAGAATTCTGAGGGAGTGGGGAAAACTTGGCTCAGTGCAAGGAGGCCTGAGACTGTACTTCCAGAGGCTTTTCTGGTACTGAGAAGGGTCACCTTGGGCCTCGGGACCGGCTGAGATAGATACTGGGCACTGCTGGTTCTCTAGGAGGGCCTCTACTAGCCTCTGTGCGGAAAGCCAAGCCGCTCAGGTCCCAGGCCATCAAACGGGTCTTGCACCGGGGTGTCTGAATTCCTTTGAGCAGATAAGAGGGAGCTGGAAGGGGGTCCTGGTGGGGAAAAGCTGTGATACAGGAAGCAGGGGACTAGAGGAGATACAAGCCTGGATGGACCAGGGTTTGAGGAGTGAGCTCTGGTGGACGCCTGGACTGACCGGTACCCCAGCTTAGGTGGGTCTCAGGAAAAGGAAACTGACGTCATCTTGAGTGGAACCGGTCTTGGGTGGTATAAGAAGGGGTGTGTCCAGGTGGTGGGGGTGAACCTCCTTGGCGAGGCTCCGTAGCCTCCGGAGTTGTTATTGGCATTCAGGTGACTTGCAAAGCTCACCGTTCTCCCATTGGATTCTCACCAACTACCCAGTTTGCAAATGGAGAAACTGAGGTTCGGACAAATTAAGTTACTTGCTCAGGTTCTCACAGTCAGCAAATACAAAAGAGGACTGAGTGTGGAGCCGGAAGTTTTACCCCCAAACTCAACACTAGTTCCTTTTCCCTGTCCCCTTTCCCTCCATCCCAGCTCCAACTTCGGAACAGGTTTCCCCAGGACTACCCCTCCGAAGGCCCAGGCCCTTTGATCTCAACCCCCGTGCCTTCTCTAAGTTGGCTTCGCTTGCCTCTTCCGGCAAGCATCACCTTGCCCTCCAACAAAAAATACCCAGGGTGGAGATGGTGCTCCTCGCGCCCCACCCCGGCCCTGGCACACGCCGGGTTGCCCTTCCTTGCCCACTCCGGGGTGCGGAATGGTTACGTTTATGCTCTGGGAGGAGGGCCTCGCAGGACCAGAAACTATTGCTCACTTGTAAGCAAGCACAGCGCCCCCCCGCGGGAACCACGGGGAGCTGCAGGCATTCCCTCCAGGTTCGCCTAGAACTCTAAAAAATTAGGTTTCACTACTCATTTCAACCTCCAAAGAGACGGGAAGGTTCAGTGCAGATATTCATGAGTGTAAAACACCATTTGACTATTTCTTGCTAAAACAAAAGAAAGGAAAAACAAATCCAAAACTCCACCTACAAACAAACCTCAAACTTGTTGAGCAAGATTTTAAGAACGGGTCCAAGAAAGTCTCCAATCAAGTAGAAAATCGGCACTGAGATCAAAGTCCAACATATTTAAGGTCGATTGAAATGCTAAGGGACTCCAAGGAAAGACGCCCCAACCTCGCCTCTTGATATTCAGGCCAGGTTCGACATCCAGGCAAGCTCCCCACACCCTAGGGTTGAAAGGAGTTTTGGGGTGAAAATGTCTTCTCCACTGTGCAGTTTGGAGTTGACCTTTTACACATATTGCTGGCATGTCTGTGAAATGATTTGAAACCGGTTCTTTGTTCCTGTCCAAGCGGAGGGAGGATGAGTCGATCCCAGGTGCTCCAGGCCGGAGCTCGGGACAACTCAAGATGTCGCGGCCCTAGGGAAAGCGGCTGCTGCAGTCACTGTGGGAGCAGCCCCCCACTTCCCCGAGAATTTTCTCGCCTAGCTCCTGGCCAGGTGCGATCACTGAGGGAGATGAGCTTCTTGGGAGCCCTAAATCCTGTGGCTTCTTTTAAACTCCCCTCTAATTAGAAGCAGCCGTGAAGTCACGAGCGATTTTATCTGTCATGGGAAAGCAAACCCCAACCCCAACGTCAGCTGCCCATCCCGGAGCTGCCAACGCCCCATAGTCCCTTTAAAAAGTATTTAATGGGAAAGATAGAGTCGGAGGGGCGTGGGGGAGGGTCAGGGAATGGTGAACGTGGGTTGGGGTGATGGGCTTTACACTTGTGTTAGATAAGTGTGGATGAGTGCGTGTCAGTTTGTAAATCTCTCTCTCTCTCTCTCTCTCTCTCTCTCTCTCTCTCTTTCTCTCTCTCTCTCTTCTCCCCTCCCCGTCTCTGCCCATAGAGGAGACTAAATCTAGGGGACAGAAATGAAACAGAATCGCGAAAGTCTTCACCTATTAAGCTATTGAGAAACATTTGATATGGAATCCACAGCGCAGACCGCCCTGGGGGTGGCAGTCAGATCCGTTAGGGAGGGCAGTGCCCATAACCTCCTGAGGGGAGGGACGGGACCCTGTCCCACCGCAGGCATCAAGGTGCACCCAACCTCAGCATCCAGCCCCTTCTCCCGGTCTTGCCCATCCCCCACCTCTAACCCAAAAGTTCCCAGGGCAAAGAAGCCACGGAATGAGTTTGTAGACGTCCCCACTATACGGGTACCCAAACACAAGCACACAGCCGAGTGGGGCTCAGCAGCCTTCTGCAGTCAGTCCCAGGCTTTGGTTCCCGCGTCTGGGACTGACCGGGAAAGCGGGTTAGGGCTGTTGGGAAAAGCTGGAGCTGATGGCGAGATTGCTGTGGCTATAAATCCATCATTTCCCAGGTCAGCTCTGAGAGGTGCTGGGACTGGGGCTGGCGGAGCGAATTCCTGGGCCAGCGCGCATGCGTCGGCAGGTAGCAACCCAGCTCTTTATGACCAGGTGAGATGTTGGTAAGCAGGTAAAAAAAGGAGGATTTGCCTAAGCGATTCCAGGGAGCGGGCCCGGCCGAGCCCTCCAGCCCATGCCCGGCGGGGACCCGTCGCCAGGAGCGCGGAGCCGCGATGTCGATACTTGCCAAAATGGGGGACTGGCAGGTACGGGGGTTTGCCTTGGCTGGGGCTGAGGTGGGCGGGGGTGGAGCGGAGGAGGGGGCCGGGAGTCGGGAGGCGGAGAGGAAGCGCGCCATGGCCCTGGGCAGGGGAGTCGTAGGTGAGGCAAGCCTGGCAGCGCCCAAGAGTGCTCCCGGGAGAGAGAAGATAGGAAAAAGGAGCGCAGGCCGTAGCCTCAGCTCTGGGGGCAAAGCGCGCTGCCCTCAGGGCTCAGCGGGGAGAAAAGTCCAGCGCACGCTCCACAGGTGGCCCCTGGGGTCACTTGTGGTTTGAGCTTCAGCCATTTTCCCACTCCCACCCCAATAGAAACTTAGGTGGATGACTAATTAAGAAGCAGGAGGACGCAGAGCTGGGGGTGTGCGTTCCTTGCTTACTGTGTCTTCAGCCTCGCCCTAGACCCAGGCTGTACACCTTGGTGGGGTTCTGGTGCACCTGTTTCGCTTGATATCCCCGAGCTTTGAGCTTCGGAGACCTAAGGTGCCGACCAAATGAAAAAGGGTGGAGGTGGCCCGCTGGTGCAAGGGATCACGTTCCTTTGGGACTTAGAAGAGTTTGTCCAAAGTTTGTTATTCTCTCAGTCGGCTTCCAAAAATGGGATTTTCGCTTCTTGGGATAGAGATTGGGGTGATCGAGAATTTGTTGAGCTAGCGCTTGCCAAGGGTAACCCCGCTAGGCCACGGGCACCCCAAGGCGGAGTAGGCAATGAGTATTGCCTCTCCTGAGCCACAGACCCCAGACCGATCCCGGAACTGGCTTCCAACGCTCTTTTCTGAACTTCCACATATTCTCCCTCTGGGAAACAAGGGCGGCTCTAGTCAGGTAGAAATATCACGCCGCCTCTCCCCGGTCGCGGATTTCATAATCGGAACCGCGGGGCCCTGTTTTCGCCCCAGCCAACTGAGGCCTGGTTAGGGCGAGATTCTGTAAGCTACAAGCCTGAGGGGCAATTTGAACCGTAGTCTTCGACCTTCCCAAAGAAAACCCGGAAAACTGGAGTCCTGCCCCTCCTAGGGCAAGGTTTTAGAGTTTGGGTTATGTTTTTCTTTCTTATTTTTGCTTCAAACTTGTCATTAAAGTCCTGAGAAGTGTCATCTTCACTACATTCCCTGCAGTTGAAGAAAAGGTGTTTTTGCAGGTTTTCCTTTTTATTTATTGAGTGAATACTTCCCCTAAACCATACTAAATTCTATTTGTTCCTCAAAGTTAGATTGACTTTGTGGTTTAAAGATGAAAGTTCCACACAAAGCTCAAAACCTAGAACCCAGGCCTTTCTCTTCCCACTCTCGTGGCTCAAGACCCTTCTTAACTTTGAGAGCTGAGGACTGGGAGAGTTTGTTATCACAAAGTTCTGAAGAACTCTGGAGGTGGGGGAGGAAGGCGACCACTGCCTAGGATCCGCAGGTCTAGGCCTCCAGTGAGACCATCTAAGGTTTGGAAGTTCCCAATTGCTGAGGAAGGGAGTAGGGACGAGGAGGGGAGCAAGAGCCTACTCCTGAGATCTCATAGTTTGGCAGGTGGTCGGAGCACCCAATCTGGAGACGAAGGCGAATAGCTTTGAGCCCCCGAGAGACCAGATTTCTTCCAGGCTTGCTCAATTCAGCAACCAGTCTCCGGTCTCACTGGATGTTGATAAACAGAGAACATAAGGTCTCTTTGGCCCTTGTATTCCTTTGTTTCTCTTGGTGTCTTTGTCTCTGGAGTTCATACCCCCAGGACAGGCCTAGATTCCCCAGCCCTAACTCCAGGCTTGGCGCTTCTGTTCAAGGGAACCCAGGGTCCCTGCCCAGCGGGGGCACTGACTGCAGTGTGATGAGTTGTGGTAAGAAAGCTCACGCAAGCGTGGCTAGCCTAGCTCCGGGTGCTACTCCACTGCTCTCTCGGCCTTTCATCAGCGCCCACACTGCGGGGCGGCGGCACAGAGCTGGCAGGCCCCAATCGGCCCGTCTATGGCGCCCTTGGCGGGAATACAACAACAGTGTAGTAGTCCTTAGCGGGTGCGGAGCCAAAAATCTGCAAGACACCCGGCAGTAGGGACCGGGAAGGGAGTGGGATTAGGGGTTGGAAAGGACATAAACCCTTAAATGCCTTCTCCAGTCCACAAACTGAAGGGAAAGGAAACGAAACTTAAGAATTCCCTTAAGCACCCTGGCGAGACCGCGGGGTATAGAATCCCAGGCTTACAGGCCTAGGATCAGGCCTACAGGTCACTGGGCTGTGGCTGCCGCTCGGAAAGTGGCAGTACTGGGCCTTAGGCCTTGAGGCAGCCCTGCGGTGTCCTACTTGGAAGCTGATCACTTTCCCGGCCGAAAGGGCCCCAAGCCTCTAGACTCATCAGCCAGGACTGCTTAAACGTGGAAAGCCAGCTTTAGGAAGTAGCCAGAACTTCTGGCCAACTCTAGCCTTACTTGTAGCTTTGGGCGGAAAGTAGCTCTAGGTATGCTAGGGGTTGGGGGAGAATTGCCCTTCTTCAGCAGTAGATGAGGTGGGGCTCTTCCTTTCCCTTGCCTTTCCTCCACCTGTTAGGGAACGCTTGAATTTGCTGCAGCCTCACCCCCATGTGGGATTTTCTGTGGCAATCCGGAAGGTCTTAGGGATTTTTTGAAAAATAGAACCAGACGAATGAGAGGTTTCTGAGGTGAGACCAACTGTTGTTGAGAGAAGTTTGCCACATTTAACGTGAGAAAGACAGATGAAAACATTTTTTAGAGGATTAGTGGGAAAGTTTAACTAGGGAAATTACTCTATTTAAAACTATCACATATTAAGTCTTAAAAAAAAAAACTCACTTAAAAAAAAACCCTGCTGAAATAGGAGGGGGAAAAAAGTCGTAGTAATGTGAATAAGCCCCTGTGTGGAGATGGAGGGCCTGGAGTGGTCAGCTTGGGCAAGGGGGTGGTTCCCCGCCTCCAGGTTCCTCCTCAGCCGGCCACTGCGCCACCAGCGCGCCCGCGTTTAGTAACATCAAATCATAAAGGAACTCTTCCTTCTTTAATTAAAAAGGGGAATCTTGGGAAAACTGGAGCAGATTAGCACAGAAAAAATTTGGTTCTCAATGATTTATTTTGATGCATGTATGACACGGCAGGAGATCCGCAGTTGCTCCTGGGTCTGGGTTTCGGCTCACCCCAGAAACGGCAGTGTGTCTCTGGAGGAGTTAGTTCTGCAGTCTTGTCCACAACACCTAGCTGAATTGTTAGTCGGCCCCAGCTTCATACAAACTGGAGGAAAATCATTTAACCCCTGGAGCTGTCTAGTAACCTCTTCAGGGTACAACTTTTATTTTACACGCAGCAATTAAGAGATCGCAAACCCCAGCCGAGCAACCGGAGCCCTTTGGCAGAATCTCCAACCTAGGGGAAAGCGCAAAGCTAATAAAACTCCCTAGGCGCTGCGGCCCGAGGGGTTAGCTACCGTGAGCGGAGGCGATCTCCTGTCGGGCAAAAATCCTGGAGTGACTGCTCTGGTCCTGGTTTGGTGGTTACGTTTCATTGCGAAAGGGATAATGATTTCTAATAAAATCGGAGGGGGCAGAAAGGGCAGATGGATAGTGCGGCCGCCGCAGTAGGGTGGGGGTACTGGAAGTCAGTTGCTCTCCAGGCGCGGCCGCTGGGACCTTGAATAATACCGAGGTTCACAGAAGGCGTCTTTGGCGGGCAGGACCGGAAGAGAGAGGAAGAGGAACGACTGAAATTGGGCCTGGGTGGAAGGCTGCTGGGGAAGGGGAGCGAAGCGGAGCTCTAGAAAGATGTCGTGGGCTCGCAGGCAGGCAGGCGTGCAGGCGTGCAGGCGTGCGCTCTGGAACTAAGTTCCTGGCTTGAAGAGGCCTTTATACCTGGGTCGGAGAGGCCGGCGGCAGATTGTGGTACTGGCGAGCAATTGGACTATTGTTGATATGCTAATGAGGCGATTAGGCTGTTGCTAAAGAGCTGGAAAAGGGAAAAGTTTCGACCATTAGAGGGAGATCTCCGAGCGCACACGGGAGCTTTTACCCTTCTCTCCTCCCTCTTCGCCCTTCTCCTCCTGGCCCTCCTCCTCCTCCTCCTCGCCCTCCTCCTTCTTACCCTCCTCCTCCTCCTCCTCGCCCTCCTCCTCCTCCTCTGCTCACCGCCGGCAGCCGGCACTTTGCGCTAACCCAGAGAGTAGATCCACTTGGGTGCGCGGCACAGAGGGGCAAATCCGATCCCGCCAATCCATGAAAATGCTTTGGAAACTGACGGATAATATCAAGTACGAAGACTGCGAGGTAAGCGAGGCGCCGGCTCAGTCATCCTTGCGGCCACAGGCTGGAGACCAACCCCTCCCTCTCCTCCTCCTCTCCTAGCAGTCAGCTGCGAGATGCGGGTGGGACAAACTTTCACCAGCACAGCGCCCGCCCCTCGGATTTCCCCGAAGAACACGGGGGAGAAGCAGGAGAGAGAGGACATGGATGCTCCCTTCTTTCACGTCTCTTTTTCCAAGCCCATGCCCCCCCCTTTTTTTCTGATCACTTTTGACTGTGCCTGAGAAGTGGGGCGAAGAGCAAAGCTCGGTTTTTTAAAACCATTGCTGGCCACTGGGCACGTGCCTGTGCATTCCACGTGCTCCCATGCAAGATTGTGGGGGCCCAAGTTTGCAGGATGAAAAAGAAAAAGGAAAAGAAAGCGCTTTCCCCTTTCTACCTCCTCTCTGACGTTTCACATTCCTCCTCTCCTCCATTCATTCTTCACTTCCTTCTTTTCCTTTCTTGCGGAAGAGACTGTCTCTCACTGGAGAGAGACCCCTCACACTGCGCTCAGACCTGGGCTGCACCTCCCCTTAAGCGGCTTCAGTTGGGGAGCCCTCATCCGAGCCACTGGGCTCACTTCTGAGCCTCTGTGTTCCAAGAAATTCTAGCAGCTTCCCCTGCTGAGCAATGGGGGTGGACACACCCGGTGGTGGTGGTTGGGTGCGGATGCTCTGCCAGTGTCCGGGAGATCTGGCCCTTACACCCGCTGTCGCTCAGCTGCGGGGCAGTGAGAATCCTGGCGCTGCTGCCGACCGCCTCCGGTACCCGGAGTCCGCCCAGCCCTCAGAGCGCGCCCCTTTAGATCCCATTTTAAAAGGCCGGGGCCCCAGAGAGCTGCTTTTGGGCCAGTCAGTGGGGCACCAAAAGAGAATCATCCGCCTGCGGGAGGCCGCCTCAACCTCCCTTTAACAAGCACCACTCAAATGAGCTGAGGAGTCCTGGGGAGACGGTGGAGCTGGGAGACCCGTGATTCCCTAAATAAATGCGCAGCAGCCTTGTCTTTTGCTGTTCCTTTTCTTTTCTCCCCTCCCTTTTATTCCTTTTTGGCCTTTGGAGCTGGGGATTCGGGCCGAAGCGTCGGCGAGCGAGCGTAGCCGCGGGAGTCTTTACTAGAAAACACCAAGTGCGTTTATGTGAAGGAAATGTCACCCACTCCCTCCTCCCTTTCCTTTCTGAATACTATTTTACAGCTTTTTCCATTCGGAAGCCCCCCCTTATTCCTCCCCACCCCCAACCCGGTGAATGGGGCACCCGTTGACATCCGACCGGTATCAGGCTCCTGTTTGAGGGTTCCTGTCGCGCCCCCCGGGGCTCAGGGACCCAACAACGCACTGGTCGCTTTGTTTCCGAGACTCTGGAGGCCCTTTAGGTGCAGTTCAGGATGTCACTGAGCTCCTTAGGATAGTTCGGTATTTAAGGGCCTGAGCTTCGGATCCAGTCTGGTACTTTTTACTTTCAAGGAGCTCAGAACTCAGTTCTAGGTGCAGACGCCCCGGGCGGGCCTATTCGGAACCTGGGCCAGGCTCTACAGGCCAAAGGAATCCGGAGGGGGAGGGTGAGAGATGCACTTGAACCCCCGGAGAGACTCTTTTTGGGGAGGCGTGAGACTGAAGGGGGGAAGGACTAGAAAGGAGAGGGAGAGGAGAAAAAAGTCGTGACTGTTTCAATAACTTCGGTGGCGGCGGCTGGCCAGCGTTTGAGCGGGGATTTGGGCTTTCTGAGTCGGCTGGGGGCTGTCTGGCTTAGCCCGGGCGCTGCAGGGACACGCAGGAGGCGAGGTGCCGCTTGTTCCGACTACCAGGCGGGCAGACTGGCAGCGGCGGCGCGCGGGCCGAGCTAGCCCTGTCATCTAGGGGGGTGTCGGGCGGGAGTGGCCCAGCCAGTCGGACGGGTTTGTGTCGGGAGCCGGGAGCCCTTGCCAGCGGCGCCCGGGCTGGGCCGCTTCGCGTCTGTGCGCGCCCAGGGCCGCGTCCTGGAACCGGGTCTCGGAACCCGGTCCTAGGAAGAGCCGAGATCGAGCAGCCACAGCCGCAGAGCGCACAGCCCGGGTGTTCCAGGGAAGGAAAAGCTCGAGACCAGGCGGAGGACCGAGGCCCGGGAAGCGGGCGGGCTGGTCCCAGGCGGGACGCTGGGCCATGGAGGAGCCGCGCGGCAGCGGGCAGCCGAGTCCCGAGTCCCAGGCCCGGCTGCGGAGCAGAGAAGCCCGCGGCCGGAGAGCACCGGCAAGCATCTCTCAGGCGGAGAGCCCGCCGGGCAGCGGGACGCGGGTCCCGGGAGCCGCAGCCCGCGCCGCGCGACCCCCGCCGCATCCCGAGGTCTGCCCCAGCCTTTTAGGTCCGATTGTCCTCCCCGGCTTCCTCTCCCCTCCCCCTCCCCGCCGGCTCCCCCTCCGCAGCTCCGGCTCAGCCCCCTCCTCCCCCTTCCATCCCTCCCTTCCTCCTCCCGGGCGCTGCCTCCTCCCTCCCTCCCTCCCTCCCTCCCTTCCTCCCTCCCTCCCTCCCTGCACTCCGCGCTCCTCTTTGCTCGCTCGCCCACACTTTCTTTCTCACTCGCGCACGCAGGCACATTCTCTCTCTCCGCGCTCTCGCCCCTCCGTCTGCCCGTCTTCCCTCTTTCTCTTTCACTTTTGCATGCCCTGCAACCTTTTAAAATGTTGCCCCTTCGCTGTGATTCGCCAGACGCCGCGCCGCGGCCCCCCGCGCGCTCGCCCGCTCCCTCTGTCGCCCGCTTTTTGTCTCCCGCGCTCCCTCTCCCCACCTCGGATTTGCTACATTGAGACTCCCGTCAATGACTGCATTGAGGGCCGGCTCCGGCGCGAGTTGCCTCTCCGCTTCACGCTCGATTTCCAGGCATTCTTCCCTTATTAAGTATTCGTGTAATATTAATAGTCATGAATATCTGCTATTAGAAGGCTCCAGGAACGCTGGCCAGCGCGGTTATTAGAAGCTCAAGCGAAGCCGCCGCTAAGAAAAGGGGGAGACACGGATTAAGGGACACACGCATACACACGCGCACACACACTTTTTTCCTTTTTTTTGGGGGGGGTCTTCTTCTTTTTCTTTTCTTTTTTTCATGAAAGAACTTTGAATCCCTACCGATCACGGCGGGATAGAGATCGTGGGTTCGACCAGCGGAAGGCGCGGCACGAATCGGTGTTACAAGTTCGGATGGGTCCGAGCGGGGCCCCGGCGCTCGTGGGAGCGTCCGCGCGGTGACTGGAGTCCTGGGTGGCGCGGGGCTCTCGGCGCCTTTTGTGTGGGGCGCGCTCGGGGTGGCGGAGCCGCCGGGAGCTCCGGCCGTGCTTTTTTTTTTTTTTTTTTTTTTTTTTTTGGTTTTGGTTTTTGATTTTTTTTCACCCTGACTCGTTACCCCAGACTCTTCGCAGATGTTAGTTCACAGTTTTTCAGCTATGGTGAGTCCCACCCCACCCCCACTCCCATCCCTGCTTCCTTAGGAATTCTCTGCTTGGAAACCCGCTGCCCAGAAAACTGCTCGAAATCTGGGGCGTCTCAAGCCACCGTTCTTTCGAGACGCTGTCTTCCTTTTCTGTTCCTATCCCCCTTTAATCCTTTCTCTCGCCCTTTCCATCCTTACATTCAGTGTCTTGCCACCACCCCTGCCCCCGCTGAGCTCTCGGTGCTTGGCAGACCTACCCCGCAGCGGCTTCCCCTGGCCACTTTCTCGCCCGGTTCATCTGTCTTGCCTTGGGTCTTTACTTGTTCCAGGATATTCTGCACATTCGATGCTTAATCCGTTTGCCTGAGCTGAAAAACGCACCCCGGTGTGTCCCCCAGCCCCAGGCCCTGGCTGAACCTCGCAGGGTTCTCGAGAACCCACCCTTTGCTTGTTTTGCAAGTGAATTGCAATAGAGAAACATAAAGTCAGTCCTTTCTTTTGCCCTTTGGGGATGGTGTGGAAGGGGCGGGGGGGGGGTACCTCCGCCCCGGGGTGCACCTCTTGTTTTTTAAAGAACCCAGTAGGGCAGAATCTTTCTACTTTAACCCCCTGGCTCGGCATCCCCTTCATACCATAAAACCACCCTGTCCTGTAAAAGTCTCCTAACTGAGGAAGCGGAAAAGACAGACCCTCAACCCTGCAGTTAAAACCTTTAAGCTTGTCATTTAAACGTGTGCTTTCTTACGGCCCCGGTGCGAAACATGTTTCCATTTAAATAGTCATGAAATGGTAATAGTCTTTGAAGGTTTATGATTTTTTCCCCCTCCAAATGAATGGAAGAGAATGAACAGTGGCATAGAGGTTCAAATCCCGGAAAAGCAAAAGTCGTTCTGTTTTGCTGTTTGATATTTAGTAGCAGTTTTAATTTTGCTTAAGGGAGGCTTGGCGCTGTGAAGTAACGCGTTGTACCGCCAGGCACCTTTTTCTATCGTCGTCTTTCCTCCTTTGAAAGAAACGCCCGGAGAGTCTGTTGTGCCTCTTGATTTACACATTCTGATTTCTTTACGTTTTTGAAGGGCCTGCTGTTTACTTCTGGGTGTTTTCCAGTGTGAATAACGTTGAGTTGATTCCCCCCCCCCCCCGGCGGCCTGCGGAGGGGCAGGTTCTTGCCCACCCCTGGCTTATCGAGTAGATTTAGTGGGGGCGGCTGTGACTGACGCCTCACTTCTTGTCCTTTCGTCTTGTGTTCTTCCAGGACCGTCACGACGGCACCAGCAATGGGACTGCACGGTTGCCCCAGCTGGGCACTGTAGGTCAATCTCCCTACACAAGCGCCCCGCCGCTGTCCCACACCCCCAATGCCGACTTCCAGCCCCCTTACTTCCCCCCGCCCTACCAGCCTATCTACCCCCAGTCACAAGATCCTTACTCCCACGTCAACGACCCCTACAGCCTGAACCCCCTGCACGCCCAGCCGCAGCCGCAACACCCGGGCTGGCCCGGCCAGAGGCAGAGCCAGGAGTCTGGGCTCCTGCACACGCACAGGGGGCTGCCGCACCAGCTGTCGGGCCTGGATCCTCGCAGGGACTACCGGCGGCACGAGGACCTTTTGCACGGCCCACACGGGCTCGGCTCCGGGCTCGGGGACCTCCCGATCCACTCCTTACCTCACGCCATCGAGGACGTCCCGGTAAGAGGCCGCGCGGGCCGCGGGAGGGAACGCAGCCCTTGGCTCACCTGCCCTCCGGGAAGGTTCCGGGAGCCAGGGCCGCAGGGCCTGGATTTTCCTCTAAGATAGCTGGGGTTAGGGGTGAGGACCCACTTGAGCAACTGAATTAAGAAATTAAAAAGTAATTGAGAACAATGCTTTCCGGAGCTCGCTCCACAATGCCTGGGTCACCACTTCCCATCGGCACAGAAATAAATCAGGCGATTGTCACAGGTCACAGTGGCTTCTCTCCGCGATAGTAAACTGGATGCCGGGAGCACCTAATTCCACCGCTGAATCTGGCATAGGGATTTGTCCTGGTCTTGGGAAGGATTTAAATTTAACCCAGAGAGCTCCTCAAATGCGCTCACAATGTAAAAAAGTGCGAGAGACACAGGAAGGTTATTGAACCTGGTTTTATAAGCACTAGTGAAGTTATGCCTACCCTATCCTGATCAAAGAAAAGTAAGTGACAAATCCAAGCACAGGGACATTAAAATGGAGCGTTCTTCTCTTCCTAGGGGTGCTAAGTGGTGACCTCATAAATCATTAGCTAGGTTCCCAACGCCTATCAGAACCTGCTACACTGCATATTAAATTAAATGTTTGGAGACTATTGGGCATTGCGTTGAGTTCTAATTCAGTTATCAATAGATGCACTTAAAAATGATTTCTAAATAAGCACGGCATTAACACATCTGCTATTTACAATGCAAACCAGGCTATTGATAATTTGAAAATACTTTCTAAAATTAAATTTAAACCAGCATCTCAGCTTCAGGTCTATAAATTTATGGTTTCCTCACAATCTTCCTGAAATGGAATTAGAGCAAGCCAATAATTTTATTAAAGCTGTAAAGGCTTCTGTTAAAGCTGCTTTTCTTTGGAAAGGAAATGTATCTGGATGTGATTTTTGCTAAAATGCTATTCCAAATTACTGCATCAAATACAGTGGCTGTATGTCTGCTGACAGTTTAATGATGACTGCATTAGATTGTAAGGAAAATGGTCACATGAACTTACCTACTTCCTTGGCAGATTTAAAACATTATTGAAGTTCTATAGGAAAATAGAAAATTTATTACCCTTCTCATTTAGCCCAGTTAATCACTGAAATTTGTTGGTTATGCTTAACAGCCTTGCTTGGAAAACAGGAAAGCACTTGATCCAATGTAAGGCTTAGTGAGCATTGTGTGTGTTCATATTTACATGTTTTAGAAGCCGATACTGAGTGCATCTGGGGACAGTGGGAAGTAAAATAAAAGAAGCAATGATTTATAAAAGTAATTTTGAAAATATCCTAGAAATTATGGTAATTTTAGTTTCCTTCCCCAGAGAGGCTCTGAATCCTTTTCTTTGCTTGTTCTTTGGAAATATTTGAATTGCAAAATTACGTTGTAAGCTTCTGGAACTTCTGTGCGTTGGCATTGCTCTCCTTTTGCAAAAATCTCAGGTAGCTGGTGGGAATTCTTAATACCTGTGTGGCCACTCTTTGTGATGAAATTGGTCAGTAGGCAAAATTAACCCAATGATCGAATAAAAGCCAGGAAGGCCAGTAGCTGCTCTTCCCTCCCCCCTCCCCCACTTTTCTAGAAAAAAAATTCTTTCAAAGGAATTTGGGTCAGGAAAAGGGTTGTTTTCAATTTTCTCACTGCTGCAACAGTTAACTTTTAATAGGAATGACTGCTAAATATTTAAGAAAATCAAGTCGATGGTGAAAATTATTTAATCATTAATACCTCAGTGGGGTTTTAAACTTAACAGTCTTCTCTGTATGGACAAGGTCTAGCTAGAAATAACACAAATAAAAGTATTATGCCACACTACATTTACTTTATGGGTTTAGGGTGCATGCATAAAGGGATCATATTTCCCCACATAGTTAAAACACAAGAACTGCAGCAGCAGTCATTTCTGAACATTTCTCAATTTAATTATACTTAAATCCAGAAGCACTTTAGGCAAGTTACAAATGAGAGCATTGAGTATAATAAAACCTGTAATAAAGCAACTTAGTACCATCCACCCGGAATCATTGCGATCAGGCACAATTAACAGGAGCATAAATCCAAGACAGAATGGAAAATGTTCGAATCAGTATTATTGTTGGACAAAGACTAGAGAAGGAAGTAATAGTTTTTTAAATGGTAATGCCTGTGCTTGGTAACGATTGCGAAATCTTCTATCTCAGCAGCCCTGGTGCTAATTTGTAAACACAGCCAGACATTATATTGCCTGTCAGTTTCTGCATTAGAAAACATGATTTCATTTTACTTTCTAATCACGTTTTGACTCTAGCACACACACGTATACCCATCCATCTGTAAAAAAAAAAAAAAAAAAGAAGGGGAAGAGGAAGCAGCCCCATGCTGCTGGACAACAGGACAGCAGCCTCAAAGGGTTTTGTTTCTGAGCATTTCCACATTCTCGCCTTGTCTCCTGTAGGCAACAGTCTTTTTAAAATGATTTCTAGTTTTCCTTAAGTGAAGGTGTATGTGTTTTCGCTTTATTGCATTACCTACAGGGTTTCCAACAGTCTGCTGTTCCTCCCGCCCCTGTGATTTCCATTGTGTTTCCTTGGGTTTGGCTGCCTGAACACTGGGATCTCTGAGGTCCCAAGCTTCCCGAGAGAGGTGCTTTAGGAAAGCTGGGTGCATTCCTAAAGGTTGAACTAAATGTGAGAAAGATTCGGGACTCCAAAACTTCCTTTAATTTCTGAAGAAAGTTTTATTCGCCATCTCACCCACTTCAATGTGGATTATCTCCTGGGGGAGGAGAAATTGGCTGTAGGTGTGCAGTGTAACCTCTTGAGTTGTAAAGCTCCAAATTTCAATAAGCCAAGATGAGATGTTTATATATAAATGTCATTAGAGGAGGGGTGGTGGTTCAGATCCTACATCTCCCCCTCCCCCACCTCACAGGGAATATTCATTTCCTTTTGTTTTGATTATACACTTACATCCATGTGCATCCTTTTGTTGCAGCATGTGGAAGACCCGGGTATTAACATCCCAGATCAAACTGTAATTAAGAAAGGTAAGCCATTTCCTTCTGCATTCCAAACAAGTCCTTACAGGCAGAGTGCTATTTAAAAGAACTCGCAGAGCTTTATTTATTTTTTTTAAATAGGATTTCCTAAAGGTTCAGAATTAGCAAATATATAGGCAAAGAGCAGTACTTAAATAATCGGCTTTCAGGATCTCGGTAATGGCAACTGGAGAGCTTTGTTCTGATAGTGGTTTGAACATTTAATTTAGTTTAATAATATTTGGACAAACACATGAGATGTGCAAGAGTTGACCTGATTTGGAAGTGGCATTTCGATTTTGGAAATGGCTTAATAGTTAATTCATTGTGTGGAGTTAAGGCCATGATGGTTAAAAAGTATCTCAAGCTGAAAGAGTACAAATAATTTAATATTAAAGGACAGATGACAAAAAAAAAACCCACTCCTTGACAAGGAAAGTGAACTTTCATGTTCTTGATTTAGTTTCTTGTTAGCTATTTGAGTTTCAGTGCTTTAAAACTTTGTGAATTAGGTTAACAAAAATTTAGCTTTTGGTTAAAATTAGCGGTGACTATGAGCATCTGTGCTCAGAAAAGAAACTGTTACAAAAGTGCTAAGAGATCTGAATGGATTTATCATCCTCTGTATTGTGTTTAGTGAGTAGAAATAAAGTTTCCTGGATTGAATGCAGTAGCAGCTTTTTTGTTGTTGTGAGGATGGCAATGTTACATTTCAGGATTTTCTAACACCAATCAGTATATTGTTATTGAGTTTAAAGTTTCATTTTTGCATCTGTGAAGTCTTTGCCATGTCAAATTAGATGTGCTAGGGATAAATCTTAAGAGATGCTCTTTCCAAGTCGACATGATAATTGGCTCTTTTATTAGTAATCTCTCAAGAGTTCGTTTAACTTCTATTGTCTCTATTAGCCTCCCCAGAGCTATTAATGTCACAAGTGATCTATCCAAAACCTAGAGCCCCTCACCTCCCGTATGGCTAGACTATCCCCATTAAAGAAGGCATGGGGAACACCGAGATAAGACTGTGTGCATATTATGTATGAGTCCATGTGGAATTTTAAGACACAGATGCATTTTACTTAAATGGTGGCAAATGCATCTGTATTACATTGGATGTTGAGAAATGGACCCCATTGAACTACACTTTTTTTTGCTGGTCCTGAATTTGTTTTCTACCAACAGTAGGTTCAACAATGAAGAGTTTATGGTTTGAACTGACTATATATCTCACCTCCCTCTCTTGAAGCTTAAGCGGACAGGGGCAATTTAGTATTTGCTCAACAAAAGGCTGCATTCCTAGTGTTCAGCTATAGGCTTGTTCTTTACCCCGGTTCAAAACTGGGCTTGGAATGGGTCTCCAAAACCTGAGTCTTTTTCAAAATGGAGTATGAGGGTGTGTGGACAAAAAGCACCACAGAATCCACCACTTCCCAGATTGGTGTCTTAACACAAATGTTCATTTATGGTTGCTGGAGCCATCGGTTTTAATAGCAATTTATTCACGGCACTATGCTCTCGGCCTGCAAAATCCCGGGGCACACATACCCTGCCCTGGGTTTGCAGATGAAACCAGTTCCCTGTGCCTCTCAGCCAGAGCTCAAGCACCTTGCAGCAGCACTCTAGGCTGGATGCTCCGATGCTTGGCGCTCAAGAGGTCGCGTGCACCATCCGTCTCGGGGCAGGCCGGGCTGGGACCCCAGACCGGAAGAGATGGGGGCGTGGAAGAAAGCTGCAGAATTCCAGAGCTGGACCGGAGGAGCGAGGGTGGTCCAGGCCGGGATGCTGGTCGCGGCGCCCACACGCACTCGCATCTGTCTCCGCAGGCCCCGTGTCCCTGTCCAAGTCCAACAGCAACGCCGTCTCCGCCATCCCTATCAACAAGGACAACCTCTTCGGCGGCGTGGTGAACCCCAACGAAGTCTTCTGTTCAGTTCCGGGTCGCCTGTCGCTCCTCAGCTCCACCTCGAAGTACAAGGTCACGGTGGCGGAAGTGCAGCGGCGCCTCTCACCGCCCGAGTGTCTCAACGCGTCGCTGCTGGGCGGAGTGCTGCGGAGGTGAGGCCCGGCCCCACCCGCCCCGCCCTGCGGCCGCGGACCCACTGCGCCTGCGCGGAGGCGGTGTTGGCGACTCGCGCGGGCTTCGCGCCTCGGCCCTCCCTCCCTTCGCGGTTCGGAAAGGGGCGGGGAGGAGAGCGCGGGGTTGGGGGCGGGGCCGGGGCGGGGCGAGGCGGCGCGCCTGCGCACGCGCGGGGTCTGGAGCGCGCCCCCGTGCGCCTGGCGCGCTCGCTGGGGCCTCGGTCGTCCTCAGCGCGCACGCGCAGCTCTCTCCGCCGCGGGCTCAGTCCCGGCCTCTGCAGCCGTGGGGCGCCGTGCAGCCGCCTTTTCCCTGGTCGCGCACACGTTGCACGCTCAGGAAAACTTCTGGGTTTCTTGCTTCGCCTTAGCACTCTGTCGGGTGTCGGACGGATAGGGATTTAATAGACAGACTTTTAACTAACGCAAGAGAATGGCTTCCCCTGCAGGCTGCATACCTCCCCCACCTGGGTTGCTGTCACCTCCCTCCAGAAGGCCATCCCCGGTGCCAGAGGCACTCGCTGACTTTTTACGCGTCTGACTTACTGTGATGTGTGCCAGACACGTTTTCGGTGCATTATGTATAGGAGCACATCTGTTAACATGTGTGGCCAGGGATTCTCACCTCACCCCTGCAGTCTCCCGGATAAGATGTCACCAGGGCTTGGAGGTACTTGTCCTCAGAGCGGGCCATAGCCTTCCTCCCAAGTTTCCACCCCATGACGGGAGTCCTGGGCCTTCTAGGCCAAAGAATGTTTCTTGGTCTTCTAAGTAAGGCCCAGAAATTCAGTGTTAAAATTTATACATGCACCTTAATGACCCAAAGTGAGGCCCTTGTGGGTACACCCTGCCTAAATCCTTTAAGAATTGTTTCAGAAAATGAACACCAGCGATTCCCTTCTCCTTTCAAGCCGCCTGGCTTTTCCTTAATAATCTTTCACTGACAGATCTTTCTCTGCCCTCTGCTTCTTCCTCCCCATCCCCCACCCCCAATATTGGAGACTGTTTACCTAGGGGAGCATAATCTAATCCACACAATTAAAGAACCACTTGAGTAGGGAATAAAATCTGAAATTAATTAATTTGCTGTTTTATTTAAACAATTTATCTTAACCACTTTCTGATTATGGGAGTCTATTTAGACATCTATTTAGAAGTGCCTCCACTGTCTCTGAGATCAGGGAAATTTTTGAAGGCTGATATCAGCCTTTTTGACATTTCCAGTTACGCTGGTGACATGGCATGTAAACAGCTGGTGAAATGCGTTTCCCAACAGGGCGAAAGCCAGAACAAGAAACATGAGGGTGATGATAACTTTGGTTACTGGAAACAACCCAAGAGCAGATCCTGCAAAGACAATTTAAAGACCCCACTGGGATTTGTGTGATTGGAGCAACAGGGAAAATATACAGTAATCAGTTGAACTCAAGGAACACCAACCCTAGCCATCAGAGCTGTGTGTGTTTGTGGCTCTTCTTTGGAGACTTGGGAAATGCAAAGCTTCCAACCTGCCACAATAGTTAACAGTGATAACTGAACACAGAGGGTGCTTTAGAGTTTAACAAGCATTTATCTCCTGTGATCTTTCTGTACTGTTCATTCCCAGGTTCCCCTCTTTGAAATGTCTTCAGGCCGTGCTTTTCAATGTTTAAGAACACATTCTAGGAAGCTTTCAAAATGAGTTTAATGTGACACAGAGCAACCCAGTGTTTTCTAAATTCCCATCTCCCATATGTTTATGAAACAGGGCGAAGTCTAAAAATGGAGGAAGATCTTTAAGAGAAAAACTGGACAAAATAGGATTAAATCTGCCAGCAGGGAGACGTAAGGCTGCCAACGTCACCCTGCTTACGTCTCTAGTGGAGGGTAAGCGAACCCACTTGCTTGATAGAAGGGGGCTGTCTTCTGGGAAAAATGGGTGATACTTTTGGCCAGATGTTTGGGTGTATTTTGTAACTGTTGGGTAGTTTCACCTTTCTGTGGAATATAGTCAGAGCCAGAAGTGAGCAAGATTCTGGTCTATCTAAATAAAATTAAAGAAATAAAACGTAACCAAACCCCATATACACATATTCATATGTGTCCTTTTTCCACAAAATTACTCCTCCTCCCCATAAATCTGACCTAAGCAACTCACAAATTTAAGAACTGCACATTCTCCAAGTTCCTGTCTCCTTTAAAGAACTCAGCAGTAAATCACTTAAGTTATTCTGACATCTGCATTTGAGAAATGCGTGACCATTACTTCCTGAATTAATTTGGGAATCTTTGACCTGCATCCTGATTTAAGACCGTCCTGAAAGCTCAGGGTTATATGCCCTTGTAGGTTTTTGTTTTCCAAACATATGCTTCCTTATCTCTCGTTTAATTGTGCTTCTCTCTTCAAGGGGAAGAAAGTAAGGACATTTAGAATTTGGATTATTTGATATAGAAAGAAAAAAGGAATAGGCACTTAGGAAAAAAAAAGTTTCTTATGGCAGTTTTTAGCACGAACACCCTTACAAATTCCTCATCCAAAATGCCAATCCTGTCTTGCTCTAGATAAACTGTCACTAAAATTCCTCCACTTTACTGCCTCCTCTAGGTTCCTAATTTTTTCTGATATCAAATAGGCTTAAATTTGGGATCAAGAGTTGGAACGAATGCATAGCTTGGTTGAGCTTTCCTTTGTGTCTTGTATCTCATGTTAGGAAAACAAAAGGACATTGGTACTTTATTACTACCAGGCAGATTTAAAACTAGCACTCATATTTCAAGGAGGCATATTATCTTATTTGCATCTTGTTTTTGAGGAGAGATATTATAGTTGAATCCAAGTTCTTTGTCATTTACTAAAAAAAAAAAAATCTGAAACAATGTTTTCGAGGAAGAATTCTATGAAATCCATGTGTTAAAAGGTGTTGAAGATGATGATAGTGTTCTGTTTAAAAAAAAAAAAACAACTGCAATTGTTTGGGGCCAGAAATTCAACTACAGCAACTTTATATTAAAATAATGATAGAATGGAGACAACCCACTGCTCATACACACGCCCCCCACCCCGGAAAATTATATGCCATGAAAATGGTGGTGATGGCCAAGGGTGGAGCCTGAGAGTTGGTCTGGGTCTGGGGGTTGAGTGCTGTAGCAGGGAGGCAGTTTCTGGAGAACTGTTATTGTTTGTGATCCGCTCCATTTTATGGAAACAAGCTCTGTAGAGAGGGCTTTGATGCTCTAATTGGCGCATGCGTTCTTCCGGAGCTGGAGCTAATGGCAGGAAGCCCTGCAGTAAAATCCAACTGGTTCAGGAAATTAAAACCAAAGATTCGAAAATCAACAACACAGACAGACTCAGTGGAGTGACCCTCAAATCCTCTTGGTTAATCGGTTTGGATGAACAGATAATTATATGTGATCAAGTTAACATGTAAACTCTCAGTTGCTCCCTTACCGAAAAGCTCAAGGAGTAATTATGAATATCATTGATGAGTGTGCTGATAGGTGTGAGGTTGGAATAGAAGAGCCAGTTTCCAACAGAAGTTGGGGAATCATCAGGGACAGGCAGGGGGTGATGGGTGGGATTAACATTTCCAAATCATCTTGGCCTTGTAGAACAAGTTGTCATTTTTACTGGTGAATATAATATGCTTCCCAGATCGTCGAGAGAAAGAAATCAAATGTCTCAAGTCAGAAAACAAGAGGTTTCTGTTTCTTCCAACTTCTGGGTGAAGAAAATAAGAGTTGGGCGTGGAGAGGAAACTTTGATCCTAATTCTCTTCATTCTCTGGCCCTCCCTTCCCTCCTACCTCTTGCCAGGAGAAGCTGTCCACCTAGCCAGGGACTTTGGGTACGTGTGTGAAACTGAATTTCCTGCCAAAGCAGTAGCGGAATTTCTCAACCGACAGCATTCCGATCCCAGTGAGCAAGTGACAAGAAAAAACATGCTCCTGGCTACAAAGTAAGGCATTTCCCTCTGCGGGGTCTCTGCTGCGCACTGTCCAAAGAAACAGCAACAGTCTGGTGCTCTCTTCTCTTTTCTTTTTGCACTGCTCAGCTTTGTGGCTGTAAAGACTGAAGTCACAGCACACGCTCAGAAAGCACAGTATATGTCAAAGGGGAAGTAAAGGTGGGCTTGTGAGTGTCAGTCTCATGTTTTCCTTCGCGTCCAGGCCTTTGCTAACTTTGAAATTAATATGCATGAATGTGTGTAGCTGGGATTTCATTGAAGGGACATGTGGATTTGTGGCTATGTTGTTTTAGAAAAACCACACAATCAGATCTTCAAATGGGTATCAGTAAGCTTGCCTAGGTCCATTTTTTGCATCTTATCTGTATGTTCTCCAAAAAGCAAGGTGATACTGGGGCCTGCAAAATGTGCCAGCCAGGAACTGTCCTAATTATACTTCTAATTCCTGATTCCATTTCTTACCTTCCCTTCTCAAAAGTCAGTCTCTCTCTCTCTCTCTCTCTCTCTCTCTCTCTCTCTCTCTCTCTCTCTCTCTTTCTCTCTCTCTCTCTCTCTCTCTCTCTCTCTCTCTCTCTCAAGTTTTAGCCTACAGGCGAGATGTCAAATGGGTTTCAAAATGGCCCAAGTTATATTCCCATAGGTGCCTGGGCTGAATAGACTTCTCCAGGTGGTGTGTGAAAAGAAAATGACTGTTTTGATATGTTTTCTGGAAATTAAAAGGCCTGTTTGGAAGCCCTTAATTATCAAAAATCAGTGTCACAGGAGGGCATCTAGCAGAGGGTAGAAGCTGAGACCTTGGGTGGGACAGTTTCTGGCCTGGGGACATCAGCTGGCCCTGTTGAAGCTGTTCCTTTTCTTCCTTCCTCCCCTCCTCCCAACAGGCTGTAGCCACCCCAGGAAGGCCCCTGCTACCCTGGCTTCTAGGGCCGTACAGAGCTTCTAGGTGCTGGCATTGTCTGTGTTTCTGACTGTCCAAGACCCTTTGTGAAATGTCAACTTTTCTCTTCTCTTGGTTTCCAAAGCACCCCATATTCACAATTTTCCTGAAGAATTTTGGGGGATGTGGTTAAAGGGGAGGTGGGAAATTGAAGTGTTTGTTTCTTCTTCCCCCAAATCACCTTGAATTAACTTCAAGTAACAGATGGGGTGGGAGTTGGGGGGAGGATGTATGTGTGTGTGTGTGTGTGTGTGTGTGTGTGTGTGAAGCCGGAGGTCAATATCAGGTGCTATTTTGCCTGTATGGCTCTTCATATTAATTAATTAATTTGAGACAGGGCCTGTCACTAAACCCAGAGCTTACCATTTGGGCCAGATTGGCCAGCCAGGAAACCACTGGGATGCTTTTTGTCTCTGCCCTTTCAGCACTGGAGTTGCAGACACAACTCCATACATGGAGAATCTGAGCTCAGGCCCTTCTGCTTGTGGTAGAAGCACTTGACCCACTGAGCCATCTCCCCAGCCCTGTTGTGTTTTGAAAGGCAAAGTAATCCTAAAGTTTTGCCTTTCTCTCCAAATTCAAACCTCATTTGGTTTGAAAGTAAATGAGGGGAGACTTCATTCCATAAACTGTGACTGAAGTCTCTCTTGGGGAGTCGGGGGGCTCTGATGATATTTTGAAAAGGAAGGCTGGTGTTTGTAGCAGACTGAAGAGAGATGCTTGTGTTCCTAACTTCCGGTATAACTTTTCTTTCTCCTAATCCAGTGTGTGAAAGACGCTTTGTGTATCAAGGATGCTTCTTGTGAGTGGGAAATTCGGGGGTAGACAGTGTTGTGTCTGAGGGTGTGTGTGTGTGTGTGTGTGTGTGTGTGTGTGTGTGTGTATCTGTGGGGGGGACGGTGGAGAGGAGGAAGTCTTAGCTAGGAAGAAGGGAAGGCATTTAAGAGAGCTGGTTTAGTGGTGACACCCACCATTCTGTGTGGGTGGCCTGGGGTCCTGCCAGGGCTGGGCCGGGTGGCAGGGGTGACTCGGGGAGAGGCGCTTCCAGCTGCTGCTGCCTGACAGGAGCCTCACCCCTCTCTCTGCCCCGCTGCAGACAGATCTGCAAGGAGTTCACCGACCTGCTGGCTCAGGACCGATCTCCCCTGGGGAACTCGCGGCCCAACCCCATCCTGGAGCCGGGCATCCAGAGCTGCTTGACCCACTTCAACCTCATCTCGCACGGCTTCGGCAGCCCGGCGGTGTGCGCCGCGGTCACCGCCCTGCAGAACTATCTCACCGAGGCCCTCAAGGCCATGGACAAAATGTACCTCAGCAACAACCCCAACAGCCACACGGACAACAGCGCCAAAAGCAGCGACAAAGAAGAGAAACACAGAAAGTGAGGCTCTGCTCCCGCCCCGCCCCCGCCCGCCTCGCCGGCCGCGTCCCCGCGCCCCTCCCCCGCCCGGCAGGTGACTGACAGCTGGGGCAGGTGACTGACAGCTGGGGCAGGTGACAGCTCGGGGACCGGCCGTTCCTGCTGCTGCTGCTGCTGCTGCTGCTGCTACTGCCGCGCCGCCGCGCCGCCCCTCCACCCCGGCCCCCCGGACCTCTCTCTCGACTGCGGGTGGGCCGCCGCTGCCAGAGCGCCCTGCCTCGACCTCCCCATCCGCACCGACACCCACCTTGCCCTCACGTGGAGCCCAAGAGAACCGAACAGGCCGTGAAGCCAGCAAAGAGAAGTTCTGTCGAGTTTGTGAACCCTCCCACCCACCCCCCCTTTTTTAAAAATCAAATCAACAACGACAAACATTAAAACTTTTTTCTAAAAAAAAAAGAAGGTAAAAAATTAAAAAAAAAAGATTATATGAGCTTCGTGGGGACTAACTCATCACCCCTCCCCTTGCATACTTCAGTTCAGATTGTAGCCATGCTTAAAAAAACGGCAAAGAGGATAATGACACTTTTATCAGTATTGTGAATAAACTTGAACACAAATCCAGAACTTCTATGTCCTGTCTTCAGTTGTAGGAGTTTTCCCTCTGCAAGGTAAAGCCACCCACTTGAACTTTCTCTGGCAACACGATTCACAGTTATATAGGGGAATCAGTGTTCAGTCTCTGTATATATTTATTTATGTGTAATTTAATGGGATTTGTAAATATGGTGAGTCTGTTTTAAACCTTTTTTTTTTTTAATTTATCTGGTGATCTCGTTTACCTCTTGTTTAGTGGGTTTTGAATCTTCTCTATTAGTTCTTCCTGTGATTCTACTTATTTAGAAAAATCCAAGGTTTGGGTGATCCCCCTCCCTTCTGGAATTCATGACTTTAGTCCTGTTGTAGCATGTTAAAGATGACAATGAAACAGCTGAACAAAAAAATTTTTTAAGTCAAATAAAGTTTTATATACAATTAGTATTACATTTAGCTTTTCATTGAACTGAAAGGAAAAAAAATGTGATATCGGACCCTGGAAAGTTCTTTTTTTTTTTTTTTTTTTTTTTAACTGGAGTGGTTTGATAACCCTTCTAGGTATGGTAGGGAGAAAAATAAAAGTCTATTTTTGTTCACTGTCCTCCCTCAATATCATTTGAGCAATACCTGAACATTGTCTTTAAACCAAGGGTTAGGGATTTCTCTGCTCTTTCTCCTCTCTTTTTTTGTTCAAACAACTTCAAGCATTTGGGACCACCTGGTACTCTGTACCTTCACTGGCCATATTGGAAGCAGTTCTTCTTGTACTGTATTGAGTTGTGCTGGCAGTAGTTTCCATGCCTGTCAATGTATCATAGTCCTTTGTTGCCCAGATAAATAAATATTTGATACGCTTTATGTCGATTTTTTTTATTCAGTGGCTGTCTTTACCCAGGCGTATTTTTGTTCTTGGCAGTATTTTTTATTCAGTATGGTTACAGTAATTGAGTTTAACTCTCCCTTGGCAATTGCTCCTTGCAATAAGCAGCTGAACCCATTGTTTCCCTCAAGTATAATAAAAACTTACTTTCCACTTGGAGTTCAGAGCAGGGTATCATTTAGATATTCCACTGAGTCTGTATTCAGACAAATGACACAATAAAATCCAATGTATTCTTTTGGATAAAAGATTGTTTGTACTGCTAAAGGAATGACATACTGTCCTTTCCTGACCGGGAACATTAATTCTATTATTAAAAATAAAGTTTTATTTTATTTATGTTGATCCTTTAGGTTTTCATTTGCATTCTGGAAACCAAAATATTCAGCCCTCAGAACCAAACATTAGAAATGGCAAGGATGCTGGTGACTAGAGGAACAGAAGATGCCCCCTCCCATAATTGCCCTGGAATCTGTCTCAGAAGAGAACTGAAATTCAGATGATCAGTTCATTAGTACAGAGATGTTTGTATCAGCCTTCCTGTGTTTGCTCAGGCTTCTGGGGCCTAAACCAGCTCTGCTTTCTGAGAGGAGGATGGCATAGTGGCAGAAATGGACATAGGACCCGGAAAGAGAGGGCAGACTGTCCTCATGGCCTTCAGTATTCATCTAGAGATGCCTTTACTTCTGCCAGAAGTGCTCTCAGAGGGGAGTGGCCAAGTAGGTGGATCCCTGGAATCTGCTCTGTTTGCCCCCAAATGCAGACACACCCCTTTCTATCACCACAGGGCTCCTCCCTGGACCTTTTAGAAACAAACAGGCCTCAGAAGAGGGGTGGAGAGTGTGGAGGAGGGCTGGAAAGGCTGCCTATGCAAACCTTTCCTAACTGTGTTCCATAACAACAGGACTGTGTGCCTGTTCTGGGGGAAGGAAGGACTTCCTGCACAGAAAGATGGCGAACTGAGAGCTTTAGTAAATAGATTTGGAAATTCTTTGATTTGGAAGTGGGTTATTTTTAAACATTATTTAGTTAGTTTTAAAAAGGAAAAGGAGATTGGTTAACTGGAAAGCTTAGAGGAAAGGTCAGAGGACAGGTGCTACCAGTGGACATACTGCGGGGTGGGGGTTGGTTGCTCTGTGCTTAGGCATTTTGAAGAATTAGGGAAGCAAAGCATCCGAGTGCCCATTGTGTAGTCTTTCTCTTTCTAATCTCCTTATGGACTGCAGTGTAAAATCAATCTTGACAAACCAACCAGAGTTGGTAGAATCTAAATTCTATTTTCCAAAGCCAGAGAATTCATAACAATGGTGGGTTTTAGAAAAAAAAAAATCAAATGGAAAGTGTATTCTCAGAACGCAACGCGGCAATTGTTTTTTAAAGCGGTTATTTATTATTTCCTAGAGAGACTGGTTAAGTGTAACGTAGATGTAACAAAATAATGAGGCGAATGAACCCTAACTGTACATACTGTTGACAGAAATGAAATGCACACAGCGTCGTAGCAGGTGAAGTGAAGCATTGTCTATCAGGACTGTTTTTCTTGGCTGCATCTCAGATTGTGTGGGGATCCTAACCTCAGGCACAATAGCATTCATAAACAGCCATACATTGCTGCTCTTTCTCCAACGACATATAAATACTCATTTTAAAATGAAAACAATCTTATTAAATACCATTCATTCATATCTGGATTTACAGATGCTTGTTATGTTAGAAAACCTGAACCAATATAATCCTTGAGTCCTGAGATAGATAGAAAGAGAATAGTGGTTAGAACTGTACGAGGTCATAACAATAGTTTCCAAATGCTAAGAATTAGTTATTTTTATTCTCCAGTTGGACATTTTGAGGCACGTGATATTGCCATTCTTATAAAATAACAAAATTAAAAGGTGTAACAGCCATTTAAGGGATGGAGGAGAGGTGATTATCATTTATTTTATTTTTTTTTAATTTAACGGAAGGCTGTGTGAATTTTGGCTTTCTCTGTTGTGACTGACGTATATTTCCCCAAACACATGGGGATTGCTTGATAGATCAGGTGTTTATAGTGTTTATATGCTAACAACAATGATTCTCTTTGGATTAAACTGAGTTAGTATACATAGTTGAATTACAAAGATGCTACCCAGGCTATGCTAATTACTGCACCCAATTTTTATAGAAACACAAAATTCATTCTAGGTGGCTAATCAGAGTCATCCCCTCTATTCTCCAACATTCTTTAAAAATCATGATCCAACCCATTCCTCCCCAAAATCGAATATTAATATAATTTGTGTTCTTGATGGAACTACCGTCAGGACCGCAATGCCCCGCAGCTGAAATAATATTTAAAATAGAAGGGATTTGACATTTGAGAAGTCAGTGGCTTGAAATACCCAGTTGTATTTAGCTAATTCAGTCCTTAACCTCTGGTTTCAAATAAATCAATTACAGTCGATTCCACTTCAGTTCAGAAGTGCACAGGGTTTTAGTTAATTGAATACATTTTATTCACTTGCTAGGAATATTCATTTATCAAAATTCTAAATATAATGTATGTTTCTTTACAACTCAGGTTAAGTTAGTCTGCACAATCAGATCCGATCTGCACTGGTTACCCCAAATCCTGCTCAAGATGCAAATTTTACCCACTCTATATAAACAATGTCTTCCCATGCCTCTTTCAGTCAAAAGAGGATTCACAATAATAATGTCTGGTGGGAAAGCTGAGTTCTCTCATGAAAAAAAAAAAAACCTGTGATTATCAGCCTTGTGCTAAGTTTAAATAGGTTAAAAACAAAGCTGGATTAATTCATTTCTAAAATAGAGGCCTGAAATAAACTCAGAAATTGCATGGTTTCCATTAGAGTTTAACTTTGCAGCAACTGACAGGTACGGCAGTAATTTGTGCTCTTAAAGCCACAGGCTCCTTTTCTTCAGTCTCGATCTTTCTCCATCTCTCACTCTCTGACTTTTGGAGAAGTGCTTGAAGACAGAGGAATTCTGAAGCAGAGCAGCACAGTTCCATGTGCCCAAATGAAGTTGTACTTTAAGCAGATATTGATGTATACAGTGCTTTATATTTATTGTTTGCAGCGTCCTGCTGGCAGCCGTTTACTCTTTGGAAAGGAAAGGGGTTAATTAGCGTCATTATCAATCACTAATGCTTGCCTAACGTGTCCAAAGAATAATCAAGTTAGAGGAAGGCATGAAGCCAACAGCTGCTTCAGCCCAGTCACAGATCTCCTAAACCACTCAGTGATGGGGTGGAGGGGAGGCTGAGTGGGGAAGAATCTTTATTGCCTGGGTAAAAGGGCTATAAAAAATGGGTCAACTTGCTAGAGATGTAAGAGGCAGAATACACAACATAAATAACCAAGATTTTCATTCACTGGGTTACAGGTGCAGAGATGGAGGTGGTAGAGACAAATTGACTAAAATTTGCTCTTTAATTTATTTGATTATCCAAGTTGGAGATTTGAAGAATCACATCTCTATCTCCCTTATTGTTTACTTCTGAGTGAGACAAGGGAGAGAAGGAAGGTGGGGGAGAATCCAAGAATATCAAAGTCAAGCTCAAGTCAACTCCCGGCATCATCCAGTCACCCCATCTAAGAAGGAAACCACAGAACAACAAGTTACAGCAGTTCTCACACCTCTGCATCCTGGGTTAGGATGCTTTGGAATACCTTTCCTTTTAAGTTTCAGCTTGGCATGGAAGTCATGCAAGTATGTAATCTCAGCTTCTGTTATTCTTAATGACACTATTCTCCTTGTCTTCTGTCTGAGATGAGAAACTGAAAAAGTGTCACCTTCTTAAGTATTCCTTCCGGGAGAAGCTTCATCTTTAATAGTACTGTGGACCACTGAACCTGACTAAGTTAACCTATGTGTCAGAACTAAAGCTGTCATTAATGATCACCGTCTCTCTTATGGTAGAGATGAACCCATCAAGATGGACAGTGCTTAAACAACACCTGTCAATTGAATGAGACATTGATGTGTGGCTGTAGGTAAGAAATATTCCTAAGCAAACCATGCACTTCCTTGTCACCCCCAAAGGAGTAATTGGTGTTTCCTATGATGGGGGGCAGCAGGGCTGCTACCCTTAGAATGGGGGAGAAAGGACTATGTGGGAGTGGAAAACTAGGGAATTCAGGAATATGGGAAGGTCCTATGTTTTAAAAAAAAGTCTGCCATATATAAAAAGAAGAAAAAGAGATTGAATGGGGGGGGTTCTCTAAAACTAAACTTTATGTGTGATTCATGTTCAAGATTGTAATTTCACTTCATTGTTGATGACTGGAGAGACAATTTGGCTTTCACATGGAGTTTCTTTTCAATAAAACAGCAATGTTTACATTGCTGGGCAATCTACTGTAGACCTGTAGAAAGGTGGGGAGAGGAGGAGGCTCTCATCCAGTGAATGCTAACTGTGGGTTCTCACCCTCTCTCCCTCCACCTCCCTTCTTAATCAACACAAATCTGAGGGGCTTGGGGGAAGCCTGGTAGTTTGACTTTGCATACTAACAGTTACTTAGAAGTGGGATGTTTTGCACTGCAGGAAGGATTTTATTTCTTTAAGTGGCCCAAGCCATGTAATGATTCCCCGCACCCCCCCCCCCCATGGAAATAAAAATCATGTTTAGGAGCTATGGCTGTAGCTCAGTGCTAGAATGCTTGGCTACCAGGCAGAGTTGCTGGGCTACATACACCTCCAGCATGAAAAAACAAAACCAAACAGTTGAAACACCACTGTCTTTGAATTCTGATAATGAAAGGAATCCATCCACTGAGCCCTCTGTGGCTCAGAAATTCCCAGTTCATCCTGATTCTCAGCTTCCACCAGTCAGAAGCCTGGGCTGCTGTCTGTCTGGGAACAAGTTTCCTAGAACTCTCTTTTGAGAGCTCATCACTCTTTTAAAATCTAACTTATCCTGGGGATATGGAATATATATATATATATATATATATATATATATATATATATATATATGGTCAAAGTAAATTTAGCTAATACAGCTTAAAATAAATTTTTTTTTTCCTGAGGCACTGAGTTAATACTAGGATCAAATTTCCGTTTGCTTTGTCAGCTACCAAATCCTATTTCAGGATGCCCCTTGTCTTTTTTGGAGCCCCAAGTCTAAGTTGCGCTTTTGTCTACAGTATGGGATCCGTCTGTGCGACTGGACTCCAACCTGGGAGGAGGCGGTGCCATGCGTACCCCCGACAGGGCTTTTAATTCAGCCCAACAGGGACAGGCCTGCAGGAGAGGTACCCCTTTTGCTCAGTCCTTGTGAAAAAACCACCCTGTTTCAAGCCCCTTTGTATTGGGAGCAATTCATAACTCGATTTTACAAGCTTGGAGGTGGAAGTGGAATGTGGGTGTGAGTTTCAAGCCCTACCCTGAGTTGGGCCTGGGGAGTAGGGAGGAACTGGGCTGGGGCCCCGAGGGCTGGCAGAGTTGGGTGGGTGCTCTTGGGCGGCGACCACCGCCACCTGCGTCCAGGTTAGACTCAAACTGAAGCAAACTCTGGGGATGAGGTTTGGGACCAACCTGCGTCTCCCCCACCTCCACTCCAATCTTCGAGGGCTGGCCGGGCTTGAGACAACGCTGGAAGGCATGGTGTCAGGGTTTAGGGGTCTTTTCTCTCGATCGGGGCTTTAATTAGTGACTGGAGGCAGGATCTGGGAACCTTCTGGCTCCCTCAGTCTCAGGACAGCGAGAAGTTCCTGCATCCCTGGCCACCGGCTGGAAGCAGACTCCCAGAGTGCACACCCTTTCTCTTCCACCTTCCTCTAGGAGCTGTCCACCCTCTACCCATTTCACCAAGCTCTGCCCTACAGCAATCCCGAGGCCCGACTTCCCCTACACCCTTAGCCACGCCCTCCCAGTGCTCCCTGCCCACCTTGGCATTGGCCACTGACCACTGGAACCTTAGTGGTGGTCATTAAGACCCTGCCTTGCTGCAACAATTTGGTTCACTTGAGCTAAATACCCGTTTGAGCTAAAACCCTGCCCTAAACTACCTTAAGCAGTGTGCAAATTCCATTCATGTGACCTGGGCTGGATCTCCACACCTAAGCCAAGGTATCACCGTAGGATGACCCCAGAAAGAAGGCTTGGGTGGAGCCTCTTGGCAAATCCTTCCTTCCCTCCCTCCCTCCCTCCCTCCCTCCCTCCCTCCCTCCTTCCCTCCCTCCCTCCCTCCCTCCCTCCCTCCCTCCCTCCCTCCTTTCCTCTCTCCCGCTCCCTTCCCCTTCCTCCCTCTAGTCCTCCCCCAGCTCTCAGCTCTTCCTCTCTTTGTAAAAACCCACTCTGACTTTTCGGGGACGGGGGCAGGGAGACAGACTGGGCTGGGCAGGCGAGGGGGGCTTCGCAGATAGTTGATATTCCGGGTCCAGCCGCTCTCCGCGTTCCCATTCTCTAAGCTCAGCCGGGGGGAAGTGTCGCCCCGGGCCAAACATATGCTTCTTTCCAGCGCGCTAATCCACCTTCAGCGTGGAGGCATAATTGCTCGAGTGTCCATGGATTCTCTGCGCTTTGTCCCTCGCTGGCTCCCATCAGCCCTGGCACACGCCATTTCAATCAAATCTTTTCAGAAAACTGTCTCCTTTTATCAAGTCCCAGCCCCTGCGAACGACGGGAGCATTTAACAAAACACCCTGCGTGTTCTGCCGGCCTCCCTTGGCCCTGAGCAGGGAAGTGCTATTATTGCAACAACTTTTCAGAGAGTTCGGTCTCTGGGTGAGGAGAGAGGGGGGGGGGCGATATATATGAATCAGCAGCTCAGAGACCCGAAGAACAGGTCTTTTCTAAGCCCCTGGTGTCAGGTGTGTGGGAAGGAAAAGGTCAAAGGTCACACCCAGAGCGAAAACATGTTTCATCTCAGTTATTTGTTTATTTTTTCGTTGAAGTCTCTGACAGAACTGCTGCTTCTTCTGGATGAAAAGACAGACAGAGGCAGTCGCAGCAAAGCACCCGAGTGCAGGGCCAGCCTTGCCTGCGTCACTGGTGGGCTATGTCTCTGAAAGCGAACACAAGAAATCCCAGCATGGATTTTCACATACACATGCATCTTTTTTGTTGCCTAGGACAAGCACAAATAAAAGTTCCATGTGCTGACTGGCCTCTTGGTAGATGTGGAAGTTGCACCTACTCTTCATTTAGTATTTTGAGTGGATTGTTTAACTCAGACGAAAAGAAACGGGGGCTAACAGAGTGAGAATAACTCTAGAAAAGGCCTTAGAAGCTGATTTGAAATGATTTTTGATGTTATCGGGAAATAAACAAGGGAGGAAAATGTAAAAGGGAACCAGGAGGCTTGGTTTTGTGTAGCAATTATTATGCAAATACACACAGACAGAAGGCATTGTAGTTCTGTGATGAGAAAGCGGCATTGTTGCTTGTTTATAAAATGAGACCGTCAGGGTAATAAACGGTTTTCTTCAAGTCCCAAATCACCCCATCGAGACCCATTTCAGTGACTTGCATAGTTTCCACCCCCTCCCACTCAGCAATTTTATGTCAAGGTGACCAAGGGCTGGTACTGTGACGGACAGACGGTCCGATCTTGCAGATTTAGAATTCAGCAGGTCTTTATGTCCTGGACCTTCCTGAGCTTTGAGGGAATTCTGCCTGCTCACAAGGCTGGAGATCTTAGACTGAAGCACTTGAACTTCACAATTGCAAGGGCTTTCAGTGTCAACCCTATGTATCCAGAATCATATGAAGTTGTTGAAGGCTCCTGGATGGACCATGCGGTTAAGTCACGTTCACCATTAAAGTCAATGTCCAGGCATGTATTTTAAACCAACTTCTAATCACAGTTTTAGCACATGATTAAAAATATGTTTCCTTAAACCTTTAACAGATTTAGGTTATGGGATGGAAAGTGACAGAATCTCGGGAGAAAGGCTGGCCTGACTCCTCCTGGAACCTAGAAAATGGTATATATGCTTCACTATGTTGCTTCATACTTTTGGAACACTTTGTTAATGGTTGTAAGAAAGTAAGAATGGATAATTTCCTCCAACATCCCAACCACGAGGATGGTCTGGAGAAATGAAAAAAGATGTTTAAATTCTTGCTTATCAACTTGCTTATGTTATAATGTTTTTGAGTCATGTAACAAAAGATCCAATAGCAGCAAGACTACTACCTTGTATTTATGGTGGTGTGGATCAGAAGAAACACTAACAATCTTGGGGAGAAAGAGAAGCTCAGTATTAACCATCATGCTAATGAAGGTTGTGAGAATTACTGGCGGGGAATGAGGAGGAGACAAGGATTAAAGCTGAAGGTGTTTCTTCCAAGCTGAACTTGAAGACACCTATGAAGTTCAGAGAATGGGAACTGGATGGGCCTCCTTCTGGTTTCTGGTTGTTGTTGTTGTTAGATAAACTCTCAAGGCTGGCTTAAACTCTCCAAGCAGCAGAGGGTGTCTTTGAACTTCTGATCTTCTTGCCCGTCCCTCCCCAGTCTTGGTGTCTTCACACCATGACCTACGATAAGGTAGGCCCAACTTTTTGGATCAACTGGAATGCGGTGGACTTGGCAGAGACCCATAATTAAAAAATGATGAGTTCAGGGGCTTTCTAACCAGCCCTGAGACCACACATGTGAAAGCTTTGAGGACCAGAGACCGAAGGAAAATTCTGACCAGGAAAATCTAAAACGAAACCAGCCCCCTAAAACAAGACCATTTCCTCAACAATTCTACTTTCTTAAATACTCAAAGAGATCAAGATGGAAACAACCCCCACCTACAAAACTACTTCCCAACTCTCTCTTTTAAGGGAAGGGGTATCCTGCTGGTTTGGCTTAGGAAAGCCTGAGAGAGGACTGACAAGGACGCCTGGAGTGGCGGTACCCACTACAATCTCCAGGATTGCCTGGGCTTCCCAGTGACAGCTTAGAAGAGGGAGAAGCCACCTGCTAGCTACTCGGGAGCCTTTTGCTCCTGACCAAAGGAAGTCACCAAGGATCTAAAAACATTCTTCAGTACCTCCAGCACAGGTCCCAGCCCTTAGCAGTGAATGTCTCATCAAGAGAACGAAGTCATTACTAATTGTGACCTGTCACTTAGGAAAACCATGTCAATAGGAGTTAGTAAGTCTGAGAGAACTCTTCCTGCTGGAAGAATGTAGGAGACTAGAATTCAGAGAACTCACTTGAATTTCCCTCCTCGCCGGTCAGCTTCTCTCCTTCACATACTGAGAATTTTGGCTGAACTTAGTGTTTCTTTGTATTTCCCTCCTTTGTGGAGAAACTCATAAGAACCTTCTACTAGGCTAAGGTTTAACCACAACCTTTACTGAATCTGGCTTATGAAAACCAGACTTCTCTAAGAGCCTAGTCTTCTGGCAGCAATTAGTGTAACTTTTCTTTAACAAAATTCTTTGTAATGCCATTCAGAAAACCAGTCGGTAGGAGTTTGCGGTACTGTTGGGGGGGGGGTACATGGGAGGGTAGTTGAGGTGGGGGATGGTGTCAGAGAAGGCCAATTTGTATGATTTGGTGGAAAAAATTCCCAGTGTTAGCACATTAAGTTGGGGGAGCTGTGAAATATTTAATTAGTGCCCTAGTTGGAATCCTATTAAAACTGCCTCTCTTTTTGAAAATCCTGCTTGCTCCTTTCCTCTCTGTAAAGTAAGGGACAGCATTGTCCTCTTCCTGCCTTGCCACTAAATGATTTTAAACCGTTTACCAAAAGCAGTTTAAGATCAGCACTTCAAGGACTGAATGCTGGAGTGCTCAAGATTCTGTAGGTAGAGAGGAGGCTGTATGTTAATAGTCAGTTTTCAGTTCATCAGCAGCACCTCTGTTTCTGGGGTGGGACATCAGCACAACTTTAGATACCTTTCCTCCTACATGCATTAAAAAAATACAAACTCACAACACATACACAACAAACAAGAGATCCATTCATCCAGTCTGCAAGGCCACCTTCTTCCAGTGGTTATGCAAATACTAAATTGAATCAACTGGCTAGAATGCTCAGCCCACTGCTGAAATATGATAGAAAAAAAGTAGAGTATTCCAAGGAAATTGATTCCAACAGTTCATTTTCAGTCGGTGTGGATGTCTGCCTGTCTGAAGGCGGAGACACAGATACATCTTGTTGGAGTCAAGGCTGCCGTTCTGCAAAGTTGCCCGCAGTCCCCCTCTGCCCTTGCTCCCGGGGAGATAAGAATTAGAGCCATTTCATTTCACAGGCAGTGTAGAAAACTCTGGGCTGCTCATCCTCTGGGCAGTGGACTTCTCTCTGAACTGCCTCCCTGCCTCTCTTTCGACTACCGCAAGTCTCAAGGTCCGAGGGGCCAGTTTAAATGAGAGTCCACCCTAGGCGGAAAGGCAGCCGGCTCCAGTCTTCAATCCTGCCAGGAGGAAAGAAGGATTGTGGAGATGGGTCTGCTAGCCCGAAGGGAGCAAACACACTCTCTCCTTTCCTTCAGCCTCCAGGCACTGGGACTTCCTTCAGGCTGTGCAGAGAGCGGAGTCCTGTTCCTGAAAACCAGGGCATTCTGTTTCTTTTCTAGGCCACCAGAGACTCTGATTTCTCAAATTTATGGACAACCAGCCCTGCAGCACCTCAGTTTCCCTAATTCAGAGACCAAGGGAAGAAGTTTCTCAAGGGCCGGGATATTTCCTATGAAATCAAGGTGCAGGCTGGCAGGAGGGGGCACTTGAGCCTCTTGACCTTGGAGTTCGGAGAGTGTTGCCCTTCTCCGGTCCCCTCTCCCTCCCTAGCCCAGGCCGGCCAGAGTCCCTTTCACCCAAACTCAACCCAGAATAACCAAGGAGCGCCATAACGCTCTCCACTTTCCAACACCATCTCCATCCCTTGTATCATCATCATCATCCAAAAAAAAAAAAAAAAATTCCAATCTTTCTGCAACCCAATACATCATTCCAATAAGAATGACTTCACTTTAATAAAGATTTAATACGCTAAATCTGTCTTTGTCGCTGATTGATGCTTCTTTGTCCTGAAAACGATTTGGGTTTTACTGATCAAGAATTCCGAGGGCAAAGCTGTAATTCAGACTCGAGGGTTGTGATTACTGTTTGATAACAATCTCGGAGAGAAACACACCCCCGCGTGCGCTCGGCCACGCACACGCGCTCACAGGCCTGCTGCCTTGTTCTCAGGCACCGAAATCTAGAAAGCTCTTGGGTGAACTGCCCCGGACGTGGGGGGAAGGGGAGCCCAAGCAGGGGAGAGGAGGGGAGGGGAGGGGAAGGGAGGGGAGGGGCAGGACACAGAGCTTCGCGTCTGTCGGAGAATCATTTGCCCTGAATCACAAATTTTCACGGCTTAGAAAGAAAAGGTAGAGCTAATGTCTGGCTCAATTAATAAACATGGTAATTTCACACCCGGAGAAGGACATAATTTCATCCGAGTGCTATCGGCGCCATCACAAAGGGTCAGGGCGCAGCTGCGGCGAACCCGGGTCATTACGGAGTCGCCGAGCGGCTCCCGCGCTCCGGCCCAGCGCGCGCCTCCAGGCGATGGATGGCTGCGGGCGAGGCCGGGGCTTCCCCCGATAAAAGACTTACCCACCGTGCGGGAAATGGAGCGGCTTTCAGAGAACCAGTAATCAGCTCGCAGACCAGCGCCCCGCCAAGGCGCCCCCTCCTCCCCCTTCCTGTACTTCTAAAAAATGAAAGAGGAACCGAGGCAGCACCCTCTCCCCGTCGCCTCGGTCTCTCTTAGGTCCTTTTTATGTGAATCCACAGCCTGCACGCGCGCACACACAAACACACACACACACACACACACACACACACATATATCCATTTTTATTTGTGAGAGGCTTGCTTTGATGCACTGGCTGTAGAAACCTATTGTATCTGGAAATTTCAGGACAGTTGTAGTTGATAAATTTCTGATGTCAAGATTTGAGGCCAGGAGCTGGGAGACACGATATTAGCTTCAATCTCATAATCTCTTAATCACATTACACTTTAAGCAGCGCGTGTGATTTCACCCATCGGCGATTTATTTAAGCATTTGGGGCACAATTACTTGTGTCTTACACAAATACTGAGTGGAGCATTGTTGCCTGAAAAGAAAACCTGAGATTTAGGAAACAGAACCTATCTTTTCCGTTTCTAGACTTGTCTCACCTGAGAATCAAAATTCTCGCAAAATCAGGACCTGCCGGGCCAGTGTCCTCAAAGCAATAGGCCCCAAAGGCAAATCCGTTCGAAGCGCAAGGGAGGTGCGCTCTCCTCTTTTCTGGGCTCAGATTTTTAAGCAGGTCTTCAAAGCTAAAATAAATGCCCATTAAATAGCTGTATGCAAATAGGATGGAACCAACCGGGCAGCTAAACACACAAAGCCCACCTCAAGATATGTATGATGGATGACAACCAGGATGTTCGTGTGTTTTGAAAAAAAAAAAAAAAACTTGTCCAGTTTCTGAGGTGTCTGTTATTGAAGAGCAATCAAAGTGCATATTTCAACGGGAGAAGGTGGCCGAATTTAGGGACCAGTACGGTGTATTCGGGATCGGGGTGACTCCCAGGAGAATTTTTAAAACATTCTTTTCTGGGTGGCCAAGGAGACAGCGTTATCCTGACAGTTGTAGGATAAATGAGTAGAGAGAAAATAGATCCTTTTCTGCGGCCGAGAACCTCCAGTTTCCGGCCGGGGGCCCGCGGGTCCTTTGCGAGGTTGACAGCTAAATAGGTCCTGCATCTGGCCCAGGCTTGGAGGGTCCCGAGCAGCGTAAAGCTGGTCGAGGCCATGTATATGATACTACCGCGCCCTGCACAGCTCTGCATTCCCTCCTGCGGCCCTGTTGGAGGTCGAGGTGGACCTTCAAGTGTGGCCTTTCGGTGCTCGGGTCGTGGTCGTGGAAGAGGTGCTATTCTTTGTGTGTGCTCCTATCCTGGGATCGAGGAACCTCTTCCACGACCACGACCTGAGCACCGAAAGGCCACACTAGCTCTTAGTGGGGGAAGTCTAGAGACCGCAGGCTGGGCTCTGAGCAACGTGGCTGGGGTAACCACTGTTGGAACTATACTGTCTCCAGGGATTTACTAAAGTAAGGTGTGTTAAAGAAAGTGGAAATAGACATTTCCAGTATTCAAGCAAGAAAATGTCACTGCCCTCTCCTCTGTCTTTGCCCCTGGTCCTCTTTTCTTTTTTTCATTCCTTTAAATAAATAAAAACATGCTGGAGAGAGTTAAAAAAAGAAATCTCACTTGTTAGCGGTGCTTTCCTAGCCAGCATGAAGCCTTGAGTTCGAAGAATCCCAGCCTGCATAAACCGTGGAGCCGGTAAGCGTAGCCCGCCTGAGGTGGAGGCAGGAATTTCAAGGTTAGCATAGGCTATGTAGAGGGTTCCAGGCTAGTCTGGGATACAAGAGATCAAGTCTCAGAGAGAGAGAGAGAGAGAGAGAGAGAGAGAGAGAGAGAGAGAGACAGAGAGAGAGAGAGAGAGAGAGAGACAGTGACAGAGGAAGAGAGAGAAGTGTGTGTGTGCATGAGAGAGAGAGACAGAGACAGAGACAGGAAAGCCTGCGTTTCCCACGCACTGAATCCCAACCCCAAACTTGATTCCATCTTGCTGTACCAGTCAAGCTCCGTAGATTCATAATAGCAACGACAAAGAGTAATTACATATTAGAAAACAAAACAATAATTATACCACCAAGTCTACACACCAGTCAGCGATGCACTATCGCTGGTCTGGAAAGAACCAAGCCTCCCCACCCCCACCCCAGGCTAACTCAGCAAATGGAAAGGGGCCTGAACAGGGTCTACACTGGCCCTCGGGAATGATGTTTCCGGAGGCTGGACTGCAGATGTGCTTGGGCCTATCACCTGCTAACAAGCTTGGAGGTCTCCCTTCATATGGTCTGATTTCAGAGCTGTGTGTCTGAACCAGGATCCCCAGCATTAAATAGCCAGTTTCTTGGAGAACTTTTGTTTTATGGTCAAGAGGACACATAGATTCTTCAATTTGAACTACTCTTTTACTTTTAGATTAGAGAATAAGGGTCTTCACATGTTAATTTCCCCCAACACCTATCACCCAGTTACTTCCTTGGTTACTTTATTATACCCTCAGGCTTCTCCTGGTTCTGGCGAGGCACATTTCCTTCCTCCTGGGTAGCTGACTTGGGGCAGACCAGGTCTTGAGGGGAACTGTTTTTAACTGAGACCCTTCACAGTGTGGTCCATGTTTCTAGTCCTTTTGGACCAGCACTGGAGGAGCCTCACTGTCTCCCCATTGAAGAGGCTCCTCTGGTTTTCTGATTCATTGGATCGTGGGCCTGGGAGGTAGATGAGGGATTTGGGGACTGCTGGAGAGAGGAGGCTTTGCCTGATTCAGTCCTGTCAAAAAATACCCAACAGTAGGCACCACCAGCAACCCTCATGTACTCAAAACAGAAGGGAATCATACTCAGCCCTCAAAGACCCAGGACCTTCTTTCAGGCTCAGTAACTTGAGTGGGGCTCACGCTGGTGCTAGACCTAAAGATGTCAAAAAGCAGGAGCCTCCCCCAGCACTGGTCCCCAAAGGCTCTGGAATGCCGCATACCCTCTCCCTGTGAAAGGGCCCTTTTAGACCACAAATAGGTACAGATTTCAGACCCCGATAGTAACTGTATGCTGCCTTTAGTCAGGCATTCTGAAAAGAAGTCAGATTTAGCAAAGAAGGGAAAGGATGTGTATCTGGGCTTTGGGGAGTGTGCAAAGATCACAGGCAATAATAGCCAGTGGCCTGGGTGGGAAATCCACTCTCCATCTAGCGCCATCTATAGGGCTCAGAAGGCCCAGCTGCACATGGCCAGCTCTCCTTTCTGAGCCCCATGGCTCAGAGAAGGACAAAGGACCTATAAAAAAAAATCCAACAACAACAACAACATATCAGCTTGACCCCCCAAAGAACACTGTTTAATGAGGTGGAAAATTCTTCCACACAAATTGCTTTTTCTACTACTTTATGAGAGTTCATAAATGTTAATGAAATCCAGTTACCAAAAAGTAACATACATCACCGCTGCTGAAGGGAGGCAGAGGAAGGAAGGTGGTGCCTGAGTACAGTCATAATTAAAACAGCAGCGGCAGCAAGGTGCCTCCAGTGACTGAGGTGGTCTGAGTCCCAGTGGGCAGCGCCTCACATTGTGTGGATCTAGGTTGGCAGTTAGAGCCATCCCAGGGTAGGAGCAAAGGCAGCGATCAGGGCAGGGGCAGCCTGAAAAATCTAGAGTGAAAAATCTAGTCTCAGAAGACCAGGAGTGCGAGAACAAGTTATCGGGAAATGCATCTCGCTTTCTTTCCTTTTGGCAGAGCAAGCTTGTTAGAGACTCAAACTTCTAAACTTGTGTCGAAAAAGGAGCCAGGAGGCTGTACTCAGGGAAGAGGAAGGCCAAGCTCATTGTTCTGAAAATTAGAATGTGAACACCCTAGCAGGACCAATGAGCTTATTCTCTTCCTCCCTCCCTCCTTCCTTCTGTCCCTCCCTCTTTTTCTTCCCCCCTCCCTCCCTTCCTTCCTTCATTCCTTCTTTCCTTCCTATTAGTACCTGCTGTACCACCGACTTACACTCAGACCATATTCTGGCATTTTTATACCCAGTCTGGTATTTAGCACATAGTAATGCCTGATGGGTTGGTATTGATTAAATCAAGGACTGGAGGGATCAGTGACAGGAAGTCAAATAACTAAGGAGAAAACCTAGTTGATAACATTCAAAGATGAAACTGTGAAACTCAACACTCAATATATTCAATATTCACACTAAAAAAAACTTTTTAAAGATTTATTTTCATTTTATATGTATGAGTGCTTTGCCTGCATATATGTAAGTGCACTCATGCATGCAATGGCTGTGGAGGTCAGAAGAGGGTGTCAGAGCCTCTGGAACTGGAGTTATGGATGGTTCTTAGCCACCATATGGGTGCTGAGAACTGAACCTGTGTCCTCTGCAAGAGCAGCCAGTGCTCTTAACCTCTGAGACTTCTCTCTAGGTTTTTTGATCATGGGGATAAAGTAAGCAAACAAAAAATAACAATTCTCTCTCTGTCCTCGATGTCTCTATCTCTGTGTTTCTGTTTCTCCTCCTCTCCTCTGTGGTACTTTGTTTTGTTTGAGGCAACATGTCTGGGATCCCAGGCTCCCGTCACACTTGATACATATCTGACACTGGTCTTGAACTCCTGACTCTCTTAGCTCTAACACCTAAGTGCTAGGATTGCCACACTTCCACATTCAGCTTCTTTTTCCCTTTGAGAGCTGTGGAAATCAAGTATTTTTGGCTCTGCACATATTGCTTAAAGTCTCATGTAGTCTAAATACAAATATTCATGCTTGCAGCCGCATTGTTTAATTTATTTAAAGAGTTTTTAAAGTTTGCTTACAAAAAGGAATGTGTTTCATTATGACTATTTTTTAAGGTCTCACTTGCTGTCCTGGAACTTGCTGTGTAGGCCAGGCTGGTCTCGGAACGCACGGAGATCCACCTGCTTCTGCTTCTTGCATCATGAGATTAAAGGCCTGCATCACCGAGGCTGGCTCGTTAGGGTATTTTATACCATGTGATTATACTTTGCTGGTATTCACTCCCCTGTCCAAGCCCCTGTCCCATGTTGCTGTTCCATTTCCTCCCTATAAATAGTCCTCTGTATTCAGCTCACATGTCCCTTTCTCTGACCCCCTTCCCTCCTCCCTTCTCTCCTCATATTCTAGCACATCGTCTTTGGTTAGTCACTGTAATCAGCGTCCCCAAAGCTTTCCATCCTTTCTCAGGCACACTCAGACACTATTATTTCATTTTCTTTTGTGCTGTAGATAGAACCCAGGGCCTCCTAGATGCTATACAAGCACTCTGCCACAGGGCTATACTCCCAGCCTCTGTGTCATTAGTATTTGTTTATTTATTTCCTTTAAATAAAAACAATATTTATATTTGATGCATATGAGTGCTTTGCCTGTATGTATGTAAGTGCACTGTCACGACCACCTCGTCCAGCAAGGAAGACGCAACACCAGACTCTTCTTTGTGCAGTTTATTCAGGAACCTTGAACAATCTTCTGACTTCGGACTTCTGACTTCTGACCCCGGGGAAAGCCCGCCCACAACTTAAGTACTCTCCTGCTAGCCAATCCCGAACTGCTACGTGTCAACAGTAGATAGGCACACATATACGGAAGCATGCTTAGACCTCAGCCATAGCCAATAAGGAGTTGTTTACTCCTAAAGAGCACTCACCCTCGGGATGGTGGAAGGCGGAAGTGGGCACCATCTTTAAGGCACGGCAGTCCGCAGCTCTCTACAGTGCACCATGTGTATGCAATGCCTCCAGAGTCCAGAAGAGGGATTCAGATCCCCAGGAGCTGGTGTTGTTAGCTGCCATGTGGGTGCTAGGAACCCAACCTGGATCCTCTGCAAGAACAGCAGTGCTCTTAACTGCTGAGCCATCTCTCCATCCCCAGGTAGCTTTAGTTTTTAAATGAGAGAATTAAAGCAGAAAGAAGGTAAGCCTTGTACCTTGGGGACCAGTGGGTGTTTGATAGTGCCCAACTGGAACTCAGGCCTGACATTGGTCTGGAGAGTTTATTGTTATAGGCATACTAGCTTTCCTAGTTATACTGCTCACAGTATGGTGAAGATGAAATAGAACCCACCTATGAAAACACTTTGTAAATATTAACCTGCTCCATGAATGTAAGGCAGTAAAAAAAAGTCATTCTTGCATGGTCTTTCCTACGTAGACCATAATACTTCCATAACGCACTCTGCAGTGGCCGTGGCTGAAACTTACAACGTTTGGTTGAGTATTGCTTTGGGATGCGGATGCTGGTGGGTTTATGAGAATGGAACAGAAAGACTTTTCTGGCTAAACAGAGGAAATACAGTTGGAAAACATGCGTTTTTCTGCATCTTGTGGGGTCTCGGGTTTGACAGGAGTTGGTGAGGCCACTGCCCACCTCCATAGTCTTTCCTGGCGTTATCCTCCTTTCTAATTGCAGGGTGCTCTGTTCTACCTTGCCCGGGCCATTAGCCTGGCTGTTGGCTGCGCTCTTAGCAACCGGTCCAGGCATAACAGTGAGAAAGGTTAAGTGTTCATTTTTGTGAGTAAATTTTCAATGCTGCTTTGAGACAACATAATTGCTACTTCCCACACCTTATTGTGTCTAGTGCAGGTATGGTCACAAAGACATCAAACAAACATTGAGTCTCTGTGACCGCCTCCTGCACTTGTCATCCTTCAAAAGGTGGTCAAAACCGGTGGGTTCTGAAAATCTTTAGTGCTTCGTACACTAGTTACTTGTCTGGGGCAACACCTGGAGGTGCTTTTAATGTTTGAAATTCCCATCGGTCAGTCAAGGAATGAAGAGGAAGAGCTACCAGACACCCTGACTTCTCAGAATTCTGGTAATCACCCTTTGTATTTCATTCCTTCACATGTTCATGAATTCATTCAGACTTCTGAGTTCCATTACTAAGGGATTTAAAAATCCTGCTGAGAAGTTTCCAGGCTCTGTGAGTGTGTGTGTGTGTGTGTGTATTTAGTAGAAAATACAATAACAGTAGGCAAGTGCCATAAGTTTTATACAGCGTGTGGAAGTGAATCAGTGTGTCATTTTGATATAGGGAATTAAGCTAGGATATATATTCCCAGTTGGGACAATATTGCCCTCAAAGGGGCAAAACTTGTCTCTTGTGGGGGGCAAAATGATCTCAGCTGAACAATGATTTCTGGTCCTCCACACTCAACTTTACCCAACAAAATCTTATTCCTTCAGATTTAATTTCTCTTGTTAGATTTTAAATTGAATTTATTTATTGTTTTCTCCTTGGAGGAAGCAGTAATATAATAAAGAACTGATAGCCACTAAGCTAGCAAAGAACCTGACTCATAGATCAGGCTGAGTCTGTTTAACACCGCTAGTTTAGGACCATGGGCTGAGTTCAGTGGCAGAGTATGTGGGGGAGGCCATGGGTTTGTGGGGGAGGCCATGGGTTTGAGCTCCAGCACTTGGGGCGGGGGGCTTGAACAGTTGACTAAAAGGAACTATGGCAATGGCTGATTTCTCCTCGAAATTGTCATTATTTCACTGATGAAAATCCTCCTGGCTGCCACTCAGTTGTAAAATGCATGCTTAGCATATAGGAGGCTCTGGATGTTACCACCAGCACCCTCTTAGCACCCCAGCCTGCTTGATATAGACAGACTTCCCACATCTCACGAAATAGCTAAGTGAATTCTCGACGATGTCTGTAGCTTCCTCAGAAATGAATTAACTCTAGAGAAACACAGAAAGTCAACTTTTGGTCTCAGTTTCCCAACTGAATAAAAAGCTGCTAGATAAATCATGGACACTTGGATTTGGCTGGGGTTCTATGCAGATGGATTCCCATGTTACCATTTACAGACAGATGGCCATTGACTTAGCCAGCATGATCCCCTCCAATCACTCAGAGGTTAAGAGATCAAATTTTAATATACAGAGAAAGCAATAAACCTCTTCCCAAGGCTGTACATAATTTATTTTTTTTGTTTGTAGTTTTTATCCTTTGGACTATCTGTAATTACCTTTTCTATACCTTGCCTAAAGCTTACCCTAAGAAATTGCTGAGCCCAAGATTTGGGAGCTTTTGAGACAGGTTGGAAGGAATTTTTCACTATATAAAGACTTTTAAGTACTGGAACTTAAGACAAATTTGGAACAGGCAGTGAGAGCTAGATTCTAACAACCCAGAGAGCAGAAATAATGATAATTACTGAGAAAGGCGGCCTGAGGGAGAGAAGGGGGTGAAAATGGTCTCGAAAATCACCTTACCTGAAATGCCCCATTTACAAAGCATAATAACAACTCCTGGTTCCCCTTTCAAAGTTGGAAAACTAAGAATCTCTGCCACCTACAAAGCTAGCCTGAGTCGTCCTCAGGAGCGTAACATGGTACGGTGTGTGAGCAGAAAATCTGGCTTAGAATTCTCTGTCAACCACGGACAAAGCCAAGCCAGCTGGAGTTAGTGACTTCCCAAACCAAGGCCACAGTCTGAAAACGTTCCAACCCACAGTACCTTTCTCTAGAAGAGCATTTCAGTCTACATAGGTCAGAAGGCTGCAGTGGGGGCCATGGGTAGACATAAACTTTATGTAGAAACCTTCTTGTGTGAAGTGACTGCTTGTCCAGTTACATACCACAGTCACATACACAGGGACACAAAAGCCATTTGTTAGTGCTGCAGACGAGGCTGGAGGGGAAGCATGAGAAGGTTGACCCACATTCCTAAGCTAATGTAACCAACAATTCTTCCCATTCACACCATATTAGTTTTGACTGTTTTATTGTAGGCTTGTTATTGTGGCTGTAACTCCTTTAATGACACCATTTCAGAAGTTTAAAAGTTGTCTACTGCTTCATTCTAGATCTCAGCAAATTGAGTGTGAATGTGTGTGTAAAGGGTGTTTCTTTTTTCTTTAAAGGACCTGGATTTAATTTCTTTTTCAAGGATTGATTTATTTTTATTTTATGAGTGTTTGCCTGCATGCATGTAAGTGCATTCATGTCATGCAATGCCTCTGGGGGACAGAAGAGGGTGCCAGATCCCCCTAGAGCTGGAGTTATGGGCAGGTGTTAGCCACCATGTGGGTGGTAGGTGATGGGAGCTGAACCTGGGTCCTCTGCAAGAGCAACCAGTGCTCTTAAGTGCTGAGCCATCTCTCCAGTCCAGGATTTTGAATTTTAAGCTTCCAAATATTTCAGGCTTTTAAACTACAACACAAACTGCCTTTGAATAAACATTCCATTGTGAATTAAAAATTCTTGAATCAATTAAAAAGCCACAAGCTTAGGAGTGTCATCCTTATTTACTGAGCATCCTTTATCTTTATCCTAAAGCTATTAAATGCAATGTCATGAATGCTTCAGGTACAATGAGACCCAGGTAACCAAACAGGAGGAGCACTCTAATTTTATTTCCTGCTTGACTAGCTCTTTCTGTCTGCTTTATTTGTGATTGACAGAGAGTCTAGCCTATCACAGCAACAATGAAAAGTGTTGGGTCAATTGGATTTTTTTTTTCCTCTTTGCAGTGCTGGGGATGGAACTGAGGCCTAGTGCACGACATGCCAATGGTCTCCTACTGAGCTACATACAGCGCAGTCATTTGGTGAAAGTTTGCCTGACTTAGGGTGGAAGCATTACACAAAAGGCATCAAATGAGATTTGGCAGTGGGTGCATTTAGAGAGATGTGTTCATTCATGGAGGGATGGACAGATACATGGATGGATAGATGGACGGACTGAAACTACACAACTAAAACTGATTTCTTCTTGTGTCAGGCTGGTTCAGATATTTCATCTCGAAAGGAGATCTTTTCAGTTGTTGGCTTTTTTTGGAGACAAAGTCTTACGTGGTAACCCAGGCTGGCCTCAAGCTCATGGCAATCCTCTTGCCTCAGTCTCTTGAGTGCTGAGATTACAGGTTTGTCCCACTACAGTGACAATATGTCTTTGAAAAATGTATGTGTATGAGTGCTTTATCTCCATATATGTAAGTGTACCGTGCCTGAGGAAGCCAGAAAAGGGCATCGAATTCCCTACAATTGGAGTTACGACTGGTTGTTAGCTGCCATGTGGGTGCTGGGAACCCAATCTGAGTCCTCAGCAAGGAGAAACCAGCACTCTTAACCACTGAGCCATATCTCCAGTCACAACAGATCTTTCATTTTATTTCTAAAAAGTACCTTATTTGTTATTTTTATTTTATGTGTATGAGTGTATTGCCTACATGTGTATAAGTAAATCTGTGTTTTGCAATGGCCTCAGGGGTCAGAAGAGGGTGTCAGATCCCCTGGAACTGGAGTTACCAACAGTTATTAGCTGCCATGTGGGTTCTGGAAATCGAACCTGGGCCCTCTGCAAGAGTAGCTAATGCTCTTAACTGCTGAGCCATCTCTCCAGTCCCAACAGAGCTTTTAAAAAGAAACACAGGTGTTGGTTGCGGCAGTATTCCATGTTGGGTTCTCAGAAAGTAGAGCATCCTCCTAGTCAGCCTTCCCTGAAACCCTGAATTATTGCTGGCAAACAATTGAACATATTTTTCATTTTGACAAATGAACTCCTCCAGGACATGACCATTGAGGCTGCTATGTGTCCTTTCCAATGCTGAAACTTCCCATGGCTTTCTAGGTGAATGGATATCATCCTAATGAATAATGATGCCACTAGGTCTTATTGGGCAATTAATAAACTCTGGGGAGGAGGATCCTGGGTGACACATGTGCCCCGTTCCTGGATTTACAAGAGAAAAATGTAAACCCAATATGAAGCTTGCTTTGGGTCAGTTATGTTACAAGGATTCTGGGTGTGTGGGGTTCCCTTGTGACTATATCAGAGCACTGAAAACACAGGAGTTGCTGAAGGCTTGTGTGAGCTTGTGCACACTTGCCTTGTGTGGATATGTACATATATTTTAAATGTTTCTTTTAGTATGCTGGGAAACAAACAACCAACCCCCAGAATCATCAACCCTGACTTAGGTAGAATTCTCAGGTAACAACATTGCAGAATTCAGCCAGGATTTAGAATGACCTTTTACTGGCCATGTACTAATCTGTGAGGGGAGTCTTTCAAATTTTAAATGTTCTGCATTTCTTCTGGCTCATAGCATGAAATACTAACACAATATGAAAGGAATCTCTAGAAGATTACTCCTTTTCTTGGTTGCCATGCGTTCCATGGCATGTGCTCCCAAAAGATGTACTGAAATCCTCAGAATGCCATCAGCTTTGGAAAGAGGATGGCTGAAGTCCTGTGACTTAATTTGGGCTCATATTAGAGAGGGGAGGATTGGAGTCTTCATAAAAAGACAGAAGTCTGAACACTGAGACTAATCACAGGCAGAGAGTAGAACAATGTTACTGCAAGTCAGAGTGAAGGGGTTGTTGACCACAAATTAGGAGACAGTCTCAAGGGATCTTCCCAGAGTTTTAAAGGGACAAGACCTCCGCTAAGGCCTTGTCTATAGATTTGTAGCTTCTAGGTCTACAAGACCATGCATTATTGTTCTTTTAACTTGCCGAATTTGTGGTACTAGATTACCATCCTCCCAACTTTGAGTTCTCTTCTAAGAATTCATCAATGGCAATATTTCTTTTTCCTTCCTTCCTTCCTTCCTTCCTTCCTTCCTTCCTTCCTTCCTTCCTTCCTTCCTTCCTTCCTTCTCCCCCTCTCTATTTCTTTCTTCTTCTTCTTTTTTTTTCAGACAGTTAAGCCCAGCTGGTCTGAAACTCATATGTAGGCCAGGATGGCCTCGGTTTCAGAGATCCTTTTGCTTATGCCTCCTGAGTGCTGAGATTAAAAGTGTGTGCCACCATGAACAGCCCAATATTTCTGATAGGAAAGTTTTAATATAACTTGAATATCAATGGGTTTGACTTTTGTTTAAATTATTTGTATTACATTTATTTATTTTGAGAGAGAGAGAGAGAGTCTGTGGGCTTGTGTGTCATGGCCTGTGTATAGAGGTCAGGTAACAACTTGTGGGAGTCAGTTCTCTTTCCATTATGTGGGTCCTAGGGATTGAACTCAGGTCATCAGGCTTGGTGGCAAGCTCTGTTGGCTGTTGAGCTATCTTGCTCGCCCTGTGTTTGACTTTTGAATGTGTAATATATTCAGGCAGCTCATAAGCAAACATCTACAAAGTGATGTACAGTGAAGAGTCTCTTGGTCCATCCATTTCCCAATCTTGTCTCTCCATTGTGGTTATTGGGGTTATTGGTTAATTTATGTATATATCTGTTAGACATTTCTAGTCTCATTATAAGAATCACACATTGCTCTTCATCTTATTATTTTTTTTCTGATCAGAAGAGTTTTTTTTTTTTTTCAGCAATCAGAAGTTCTCCAGTATGGACACTGATCAATAGTGTTTCTGCCTTGCTGTTAAGGAGAGAGTGGAGAGTGGGCTGCTTTAACCAGCTTAGTGTCCTAAGCTGTAGAACAAATATGACAGCCAAGGTTGGGAATGCTAGAGCTGTTCGCCTTGGAAATGGGCGTAGCCTAAGGAACAAGGTTCCAAGCCCCAGGTGTCCTCTTGGGCTGGTGATAGATGGAGTGTGAACAAGTTGGTCTTCTGTGTCTCTGCCATCTCCTAGATGCTGCACAGCCAGGGAGGATGCTCTGAGGGACAGGTGTCCAGGGCTCTAAAGCCATTTCACTCTGGTGGACTTTGGGTGTTCCTGTTCATGCTGGAGTGACTCAGTGCAGCATGGAGTTAATTAAAAGCATTGGCTTCAGAGTGGATGGATGTGACTTCTTGTTATCAGCTGGAGATTTGGCCTACATAACTAAGCTTCTCTGTCAGATTCATTATTTACAAAGTAAAGATATCCTGAAGAACAAAAGCGATTATTAGTTTGATTGTGAATGCTCTGCCTGGCACCTTGGTATTAAGATAGTGATAGGAACACTGGGGTTGTGGCTTAGTGGTAGACTACTTGCTTAGCATGCACATGTCCTGGGTTCAGTTCCTATCTGGGGTAATGGGAGGGAGTGTAAGAGAAGATGACCATAAGATGAAAGTGAGACCAGAGGTGCTGGACTGAGAAACTAAGCGACACAGGAGGCTGGAAACTGAGGTCTAGGCTGGACCTAGGAGATTGTGTATTTAGTTTTGGTGCTGGGGATTAAACTGAGAGCCTTCAGAATGCTAAACACACATCCTATTGCTGAGCTAGACACATCTTCCTTTTACTCCCTTCTGTGAATGGGTTAGTGTGACCTCCTTTAACAGAGGCTGGAGGGGACTGAGGATGCTTACAAGAAAATACACGGGCCAAGGGGAATTTAATGTTCATTTTGACCTCAATTAACTTACAGAACATACAAGAAATTATATGCAAATAAGGACCAATTATTTTCTGCCAGAATCTTGAGTCGTCTTTGCCATCTTGACATCTAAATTTTGCTAGGTTGTTTGGTCTTCGATGTCCTACATCGAACTGTCACCCTCAGTCCATTTTGCACCATCAGTCTTTACCGACAAGGCTGCCGACTGCAGAGCAGCTGACTCCATGTCTGTTCTTTGTTCAGGTCCTTGATCCTTATTGCCCTTATTCACTTTCTCATTGCCTGGAACTGGTAACAATGGCACTTCACAAATGAGCAAATATGTTGCCTTTTAAGGAGCAAAAGGATCAGGGAGCTGTTGATTCCACAGTGTGCATGCTTGGCGATTTTCAACGTGTCTCTTAAGGTTTCTGCAAACAACTCCTATTAGAGCTGTATGTAATTGGAATCCCACCCTTCACAAATCCTTATACGGAAGCTCTGTTTGATCCACTCTCAGGGCCTTTTAATCTAGAAACTGGGAGAAATCAACTTGGGCCAAGGACTACCATAGCATCAACAGTATACTAATTGATAAATTCATTTAATAACTGCTCCTGAGTATGTGCCAGGTTTCTTAAGACTGATAACTGTATGAGGGAAAAAAGTATTGGCACCTCTGATAGATATAATATATCTCAGTCATGTATTATTAAAATGAGAACTGATAGATATAATATATCTAAGTAATGTATTATTAAAATGCGAATACTTACATAAATCATGACTTCATACCATCAATGCCATATTTTTCTATTTCATTGTAGGGTCATAGTTACTGGTATTTTTGGTCCCAAGGCTTGGCGTGGTAGATATATTTTTAAAAAATAGTTTATTTGTTATTTTATGTGTATTAATGTGTTGTCTGCATGTGTGTAAGTGCATGTTGTACAATACCCATGGAGGTCAGAAGAGGGCATTGGATCCCCTGGCACTGGAGTTACAGATGGTTGCTAGTCACCATGTGGGTGCTGGAAATCGAACCCAGGTCTCTTGCAAGAGCAGTCAGTGCTCTTCACTGCTGAGTCATCTCTCTACCCCCAAGTGGTAGAGACATTTGATGTCAAGTTTACTTTATGAAGTGAGAGCATCTGTGAATGGGTAGCAGAAATGATAGGGACAGAAGTTGAGCCAAGAAGCCTGCTCCTATGTAAAAATGTCGAAACAGTCCAGTGTGGTGGTGCACACTTAGAATCCTGACATGTGGGAGGTTGAGGCAGGAGACTGGGAGTTTGAGGTCAGTCTGGGTTACTAATTCAGGTGTGTGTGTGTGTGTGTGTGTGTGTGTGTGTGTGTGTGTGTGTATTTGTATGTGTCAGAAAGGAAGGAAGAAAAAAAAAGAATGTTGACTTCCTGTGGACCAATGATGTTGGTTAATTATTTACATGTAATTTCTTCTATGTTTTATAAATTAAGATAAAAGTGGACATTAAATTCCCCTTGGTGTAGAAATGACCTTTACAACATGGACATAATTTGGACTACAGACTTTTACCTAACCTTGCAACCAAAAAGTTACTGTTTATAATGTAAGCAAGCTACTTCACTGGTGTTCCCTTTGTAAGCATATAATCTTAATACCTCAGGACCCCTCCTTGCCCTCCACCCAAGATAGGGCTTGATGTATGCGTGCATGCTTTACATAAGGCTTGATGTATGCATGCATGCTTTACATATCGAAGTGTTGAAAACAGTGGACTTTTCTCATTGTAAACAGTGAAAACCTTAAACACCTGTTTGTAGTTGTGTGTGTGATATTCTAGGGATTGAAAGACAAGCGTTTCTGATAAGATAAGGTGGGTCCTGACTTCTAGGTCCTCATTTCATGCTGGAGATACTGTTCCAATAAAAGGGTGAGTGAAGGCTGCGCTTGAGAGCACAGTTCCCTGAGATATCTGCAGGCCAAGGCCCTCAGCAGTTCTGTCTGCTCCTGTCCTTGAAGCGAATACTGAGTCAGGCTGTTTCTTCATCAAGGCATAACAGTAATGTGGCTTAGAAACCCTGCACCTTGGCATGTGTATTTTCATCATATCCATTTTTAGTCCCCTTGGCCTCTGCTGAAGGAGGTCACAGTAACTCATTCAGAGAGAGGGCAAAGGGAGTTTGGGTGCAGGTCAGCCACAGAATATGAGTCCTAACTTCAATGCCCACCACCAAAATGCACAGTGTGAACTTGGGGATGCCTTAGTGATAGAGCATGTTTTTAGGATACATGTACACACACACATACATAATTACATGCACACAACCCAAATCTAGGCTGCTCAGTAGCCTCCAACTAATTATTTGGGACTGAGGAGGCCTCTTTTACATAAAAGGACCACCTATCCACAGGAAGTAAGAATTTTTAAGCAAATTGTTAGCTGAATCTGACCTACCAAGAACTATATTATCATTCATCTTTATAATACTCTATTAATATCCAAGGGTAAAAGAAGTCTTATCAAATCTTTTTATAGCCAAGCTATTGATGTTGAAATCAGCCTTTGGCTGGTAATCCTATGAAAAGGACATAAACTTAGTTCTCTCTGGAATGTTCCTAGTTAATCCTTACTGACTTGGGTCTTCTTCTCCCTGCATTCTCAAGGTATTTCCCCTGTGTTTACTTTTTTAGAACTTTGTCAGTGACTGATTGTACTAATCTAAGATTTTTTTCATGAGGTCATAGACAGCTTCCTGCCACTAGAGCTAATACGCTAACATTCAAATGAAAAAGAAGAAAGGTTTGTGTGGGCTCACAGTTTCAGAGGTTTCATTATGTGCTTGTTCCTTTGAGCCTGTGGTGGCAACCATCATAGGAGTGCGTGGTGGAACAAAACTGCCCCCTCTGTGACCAGAAAGAAGAGAGGGAGAGGAAGGAACTGGAGAGACATGGTCCCTTTCAAGGGCATGCACACAGTTACCTAACAACTCCCAGTAGGCTCCATCAGTAACCATTGCCTTCGTAGAGACCGTCCTGGGCGTCAAACCTTTAATACATAGGCTCTTAGGGGACACATACTAGCTATACTTACAGGTGTCATCTCTTTCCTCATACTCACTGCGTAGCCCAGACTGTTCATTATCCTCAATTACTCGAGGGCTGGGATTATAGGAATGTACTACCATACCTGGCACAGCTGACATCTTTTGTAAAATTCCAAATTACACTTTGGTCTGATCTTTAGGACCGTATTCTGCTTTCCAATACTCTTCAATGGCTCCTTCCTCACCTTCTCATAGAAATGTCTTGCCTATTATTTCACTCTTGCGGTTGACTCTGTTGTTGTTTATACCAAAAAAACAGATCTCCTCAGTGTTTTCCTTATAAAAATAGCTTTGATTGTAAATGTCACTATTTATGGCATGGCAGCAGTAGCTGTTTCGGAAAACCACCAGGTAAGGAGGTTTCAAAACCCACCAATAAATCATCATTTTCAAGGTCAACATCTTTGACACCAAAACTCTAGAAAAATGAGGTCAAGGAACCAGAATAATGGACCAGATTCATTGAGTGTGCATACAAACTACGGAAACGTGAGGAATTTTCTGGCATTGTTCTAAACGATGTCAAGTTTTCAGCATGCAGGAGGGCAAATAGAATGCTGAGACACTGAACAATAACCCTTGAGTAAACAACAGATCACGGCTGTCAAGGAGGCTTTTATTCTTCCCTTGGTCTCCACTGGTGCAGTGTGACATTCTCTTGTATGCTCTGAAGAAGAAAGCTTTTCAGGAGCATTGCTAAGTGACTAAATATCATGAGAGAAATGGGAGCCACAGATCTCATCCTCCTGTGAATCAGAAATGAGATGAATCACACCCCCCAGGACCTGTTGGAGGACTTTAGGATCTTGATGGATGAACTGCTCAGAGCCTTGGGAAACAGAGGTAGGTGATGACCCACTTTAAACAGGGATATGACAAGACTCACGTTGTAGCCCAAGAACTTCTTAAACTTGCAATTCTCCCATCTCAGCCTCTTGTGTAGCTGGGATGACAGGCCTGTGCCATCAAAGTTGTCGGATATAGCAATCTTTATTAAGGGGTTGATTCCGCAACAATTTCCAAGTTGGTTTTAAACAGTTAAAGTTCCCTTTCACAGGAGAGCCAAATACATCAGCCCACTCTGGTCCATGATCTTCTACTAGCAAACCATATCCTTCTCATCCATCAAGATTGGCTTCCCCGGCTGGGGGAGCGCTCATGTGTATGTGTGTGTGTTGTGTGTTTGTGTTTTCTGCTCTGGTTTGGTTATGACTCATGAATGTCAAGGGTGCCAGAGTGTGGGGTGTGGAGTTTTGTGTGAGAGTCTAGGAAAGAAACTCCTACTCTTCATCTATAATTCTGACCTATTTTTATTGGCTGCTTTATGAAGTAGAGAACGCTACCAGGGACGATCCTGGCCTTTTGGCTAAGGTTACATGGCGAACTCAACCAACTGCAGCGGAAGTGCCAGGAAAGCATTTCCTGTTGGTTCTAGTCTCAGATTTACCTGGTTGTGAAGGTAGATGGGTACACAAAGCTTTATTTAACAGGCTTTAATTTTATGTAACCCAGAATCCTCTAGAGAGTGAAAAGATAAACTGAAAGCATTTTAAAAATTAATCAAGGGCCTCCAAGTTACTCGGCCAATAAATGGATAAAGGTGCATTTTGTCAAGCTTGTTGATCTGAGTTTGATCCCTGGAACTTACATAGATGAGGGAGACACTGGATGAGATGACACTGGAATGGGATTTTTGAAAGTTTACATGTTCAGGGATACAAGTCTGATTAAGACAAACAGAAAAGGTCAACTTTCGTAAACTTAGAGACCAACCCCAGGTCAAGGCAAGGCAGCATTGAGATTAAGAGTGGAAGTTACTAAAGCTGGAGAGATGGTTCAGTGGTTAAGAGCACTGGCTGCTCTTGCAGAGGACCTGGATTCGGTTCCCAGCACCCACATGGTGCTAACAACTATCCATAACTCCAGTTCCAGGTGATCAATTCTCTTCTGGCTACTTTGGGCATTGTATGACACAGGTACACTTACAAGCATTCAGGCAAAACACTCATACCTATAAAATAAAAATAAATAAATAACAATAACAACAACAACAAAAGAATGGAAACTACTAATCGAATGACGAGATGCGATGGTTTTTTGATGAACATATTTTTTCCAGTTTTGGGGATTGAATTGGCTTTAAACATGCTAGATAAGCACTCTACCACCGAGCTACATCCTTGCTCCTTTTACTTTACTTTTTATTTTGAGACAGGGTCTCATTAAGTAGACTAGGCAAGCCTTGAAATTTTGATCCTCCTGCCTCTGCCTCCCAAACAGTTGTGATTACAAACCTGTACCACCAGACCCAGAAGATTATGCCTGTTTTTATTATACCTATTTATACGGCACAGTGAGGTAATTTGGCCCACAAATGTCATATATAATGGTCAAATCACACTGCTTACCATTTCCATCTCCTTGAATATGAGACATTTTTCTGTGTTGTTTTAGGGTCAAACTCAGGGCCTTGCATATTACTAGGCTAGTGCTCTATCACTGAGTTACATCCCAGTCCACAATTTTCATTTCTATAGAGTGATTGCACAAGATTATGAGGCACAATGTATTGTTTCAATACTTAGTGCTCACTGTAGCTGTTCCCTAAGCCCTAGTCTCTAGTTATGTAATCAAATACCAGTCTGGAAGTCTCACTGAATGTTTTTTTGTAGATGTCCTTAACATCTACATGTTCATAATGAGTAAATGTATGAGGACTTCATCCAGTCATTTGAAAGCTTTACAAGCAAACACCCAGGTTTCCTGGGGAAGAAGAGAGTCTATTACAAGATTGTAGCAACTTCTGAGTTTCTAGCTGGCCAGCCTGCCCTATGACATTTCAGACCTGTCAACTCCCCCAATTGGCAAAAGGTCATGCCTTAAAATAAAATTCTTTACACCTGGAGCTGGGGAGATGGCTCAGTGGGCAAGAATATGAGGACCTGAGTTCAAATCCCAAGCACCTATGTAAAAAGCTGAGTGTAGCCTTGTAGGCCTATAGCTTTAGTACTGTGGGTAGAGACAGGAGGCTCACTGGGGCTTGCTGGCTGTCAGCCTAGCTCCAGTTTCAGTGAGAGACCCTGTCTCAAGGGAATAAGGCAGAGAGCATAGAGCAGGGCACCTGATGTCCTCCTCCAGTCTCTGCACGGGCACGCACCTGCACATACACCACACACAAATACATACCATTGCACACAATAAAACAAATATGTCAGTCTGTTTTCTGTTGGTTCTAATCCTGTGAAGAACCCCAACGGCTACACCAGGGTTGAAGCCTGTGTTTGAATCCTGATTTCCACAATTCCTACTTGCATGACTTTGGGCAAATCACTTTGCCAAAGTCTCAACATCTTCCCTAGTGAGTGGTAAAAATAGTAAATCCCTTCTAAGGCTACTGAAAGCAAAAAGCCAGTCAGGGCACTGAAAGTGCCTAGCATAATGCCTCACAGTGATTAGGGAGAAACAGTAGCCTCTTGGTATTTTTAGGTGAGTGCGTCATGCCATGATTTGTTTGAGGTGTGGTGGGAACGTGCCTGCTGGAACTTTTCTAGGAGCAGAGTATCATGTCTGTCTGCAGAGGTCCTTTTGACCCATCATTTTCCTCGTGAACCAACGAAATGGGTCGTTCACAAGTGGAGAAAGGATTCTGGAACCAGCCTGGACACAGGAAATATCCACTAGAGATAGTTTGTTAATGGTCACTCAAGTCTCAGGGTCTACTGAACCTAAACTCTATGTGAGTATGCCGGGAACCTTCCAAGTGGCATCTGTCTTAGGGCATCAAGGTATCTCACCATCCTTCTCTTGGCTTACAGAGGTGCCCATTGAATAGTATGTGCTCTGCTGAGTCCTTCAGTGTTTTCACTTGGTAATTTTGCTGTATTTATTTGTGTATCTGCCTGGAGTTCACAGAGGGATCTGTATGGTATAAATTAATTGAATGAAACAGACTATTGTCCACCCCATGACACCCCATGCTGTTCTTGGGAGGACCATCAGAGAGATCCATGGCCCCCAGGGCCAACTGAGGGGCAGGTCCCAGGTTTTTGCAGAGTACAGAAACTGGGTGGAATGGAGCTGTCAGTGTTCTCTAAGGACACCCATGGACATGGCTTAGCACTGTCCTGATTTCTGGCTGGACAATCAGCAGAAGTTTGGAAGGGTTGGAGCAATGTTTATTTACATGGTTTGGATGTGGGCACTTTGGAAAGGGACCCTGGAAATCCCAGCTCTTAGCTTGTGGGGAATGGTTTTATAAACTGGGGGTCAACTTGGCAAAAGTGGGAAGCAGACATGAATCCCTTGCTCTCTTAAATGACCTAAAAATGAAGCAAATAAAGCACCCTCTTTATAGATGAAATGAAACGAGTGCCTCCTTTCTGATTTCCCGTTGCTCTCTGGATGCTTCTGAGTGTTCTCACTGGGGCTTTCTGGTATAGTCCATTCTGCATGGGCCGCAGGCTATGTTCTCTTGGAAGAATGAGACATCCTTAGGGCAAGTGGTGGCCATACGTCTGTGTAACAAACATTTCTGGCTCTTCAACTTTAGGTGCTATGGATTGGGTTTAGTTTGTTCCTCAAAGGTTCACGTAGCAGAAGCTTGGTCCTCAACAGAACACTACTAGGAGGTGTTGGGTCCTTTAAGAGGTGTGGCCTAGTGGGAGATGGTTAGGTCATGAGGGCACTGTTCTCATGAGTAAGGAAATGCCTTCCTTAGTTCTGTGGGATTTGGATTGGGTTTTATGGGAGCGAGTTTGAACTCAAGCAATTGGATTTGTTCCTGCCAAGGTGTTTTTTAAAATTTTATTGAATTTCATAAAATATGTTTTGATCACATTTAGATCTCCTTCTGTGTCTGTCGCTCCCCTGTGCTAACCTCCCATCAAATTTCGGTACTCTACTATATATATTATATAGAATCAGGTTTGTGTCCTCATGTGCCCTTTGGTGTGCATTCATCCACGGGAGCCTGGTCAACCTATCACGAATCTCCCCGTCAAAGGAGACTGAACAGCCCTTGCCCAGCAGTCACTGGTTGCCAGTGTTGCAACTCGGACCCAGGAAGACAAATGTCACCTGTTCTCTTTCATAGCTGGAGGCTAGCTTTGAAATCTCAGAACCGGCTTTTAAAAAGCATCCTTAGGTTCTTCTTTTTATGTACTGACTTTTCCTCCCTTTCCCATGTTGTGTTGTAACATGAGGCCTTTTCTAAAAGCTGAGCAGATGCTAGCATAATGCCCTTGGCCTTTCCTGCTTCCAGAATTGTGAAATACACAAATTTATTTTCTTTATTAATTACCCAACCTCAGTTATTTTATTACAGTAACAGAAAACAACCCAAGGCAATAGAATTGGACTTCTTGACCCTATTTCAGTTCTCAGGGCCACATGATCAATTGCGGTCAATGAAATAGAAGGAAAGTGACCCGAGTCACTTCTGAGCTGGACTTTTGATTACTGATGTGAGACTCTGAAACTCACTTTCCCTCCTGAATAGTCAGTCACTCCCATTGCTTTAGATAATAATTCTCCATTGACCTGAGTCACAATGAGAATCCTGATGACCAGAAATGGGCATATAGCATAAGCAATAAGCACTTTTTGAGCTATCCATGGAGATTTGGAATTATCTGTTATGCAGCATAATTAAACCTATCCTGACTGAGAGAGGAATCCAATCATTGGATCAAAGGATGCCATGAAACTAGGCTTTCTGCAGTTTCTCAGGTCTGCTTACATCTAGGAGGTAGTCTGACATTCCCCTACTGTATCCCACAATTCTTCCTTCTTGAGCTCACTGAGAACAGAGTGGATGGAGGCCCATGAACACAAGTTCCTCATCTTGTTCTAGAAATGAACATTTGAAGATTTGTCTGGAATTTGGTCAGGTTGCAGAAGTAGGAAAGTCAAGTCATTTCAAAGTTATGTGTTGTCAGATCCTTGAAACCAGCTGTTCAAAACTTCACCAAGAAGGAAATCAAAGGTCATAGAGAGGAGCTGAGCAACTTAGCCAAGATTAAGCAGCTTGCTGGTAGATTGGCAGTAGAGGCACAACTCGAACTCACGACCCTCTGTTATATGTAAATTTTTCTGTGGAATCAGAGGACTATGTGAAAGTAGGATTCCATTGGTTTCAAGTCAGCTGTGCCCAGCACAAAAATAGTGCAAGCTACAAGCATTTTTTCTAGTAATCACGCACAAAAATAGAAGCAAACTTGAATTTAATAACATATTTTGATTTAAGCCAATATATAAAAAACAACTTTGCACCGAAACATATAATCAGTATGAACATTATGAGTGAGGCATTTCACATTTCCCTACTGGCTTTGAAAATTGTCACATGTATTCTTAGAGTGTGTATCATTCAGAAAGACTGTGTTTCCAGGATCTAGTATGACTTCTATGTGCATGTACGGTGTACGTGTGTGTGTGTGTGTGTGTGTGTGTGTGTGTGTGTGTGAATGCAGGTGTGCACATGCTACTGTGGGCATGTAGAGGTGAGAGGATAACCTCGGGTTTCAATCCTCATCTGTTGGCCTTCAAACTTTTGAGAATTCTCCAGTCTTCACCTCCCATCTAACATCTTACCATAAAGGCACTGGGAATTAATTGTAGGTGTGTGTACCACCCTGCCCCTGTCCAGCTTTACATAGGCTCTGGGAATCGGAATTCAAGTCCTCATGCTTGCCCAACAAGTGCTTTACCTACTGAGCCATCTCTCCCAGTCCACCAGCTCTAAATTTTTGGAGGGCTGAGGGCTTCAGCTCACTTCCTTCATTAAATACCTACTTTTACATCACACCAAATAACATGTTTCTCAATTCTTTATCTGCATGACAGACACTATAACTCTTGGCCCTTGGTTACTTCATCAAGCTTGGAAAACTATTAATGAAATAATGTCTGAGTTCAGCAGAAGGTCCTATCTTCCCGAGTTCAAGGTGCTTTTCTCTTTCATGTGTCTGTGGGGAAGTCCCATTAGCACCCATGGGAACTATGCATGTTGCAGCGCAAGGCAGGGAGTAATACCAGGTTGCCAAGAGGGATGCTCTCTTCCGCGTGGGTGGGGACTTTCTGCTGGAGACTTACAAAGTCTGCTTGTGCTGCCACAGAGGAAGGGTGGTTCTTGGCAGGGTGCTGGAGAGGGGAGGTGGGTAAGGTATTGAAGACTATTGTTCTCAGAGCACACCTGTGACTACCGCCCCTTCCTGGCAGGGCATTTTTAGGAGGACAGGTAGTTAGCTGCTCTTTCTGATTCTGAATGGCTAGTTCAAGTTTACTTTTTACATTGTTATAGTCAGAAATGCCAAACCTTTCTAGGATAGTACAGCTTGATTATGGCTTGACTCTGCAGGCTTGAACGTCATGACATATCAGCTTTGCCATCTCTATTGGAGAGCCTCTCTGTGGACAGCTCACAGTTGTGGATCACAAGTGAATGATTTGATAACTTCAGGAAATGTCTATATTTTATGTAGTTGAAGACTGTTTGTTTTAAGTCTGACGTTTGGACCTATGCATTTCCACTTGGCATGTTAAAAAGATACAGAATTAATGTAAGATCTTTGAAATATAATATAAACTCAGTTCAAAATTTAAGTGAAAATTAAAAAGCCAAATGCTTTCTACAAGTAGCAAATCTAGCTGTAGTGGTAATTTGTGCATGATTCTGAATACTCAGGTAAAATGTTTTTATTTATTAAAAGTTTACTTTTTGGGACTAGTGATATGGGTAAAATACTTTTAGTTCTTTTAAAAAAATGTTTACTTTTTGGGGGGCTGGAGAGATGGCCCAACGGTTAAAGAGCACTGGCTGTTCTTGCAGAGGACGCTGGTTCGATTCCCAGCACCCACATGGTGGCTGCAACTGTCTGTAACTCCAGTTTCAGGGGATCCATGCCCTCTTCTGTTCTCTGTGGGCACTTCACTGACATGCAGGCAATACACTCATATACATAAAATAAAAAAACTATATATATATATATATATATATATATATATATATATATATATTTAAAGTTTACCTTTTTGGGCCAGTGAGATAGATAGCTCAGTGGTTAAAGGTGCTTACTGTCAATCCTGAAAACCTGAGTCTGATCCCTGGAACCCATATAGTGAAAGGAAAGCACTGACTCCTGAAAGTTGTTCTCTGACTTCCACACTTGCGGAAGCGTGTGGCATGCACATGCTCCCCACCCCCAATAAATAAATGCAGCAAACATTTTTAAAAGTTCACTTGGTATTAGAAAAGCTAGAGGGCAGATGTCCGGTAGTTAGTTGTGTTGCTTTCCTTCATACAGAAATCCTGTCCAAATTACAAAAAGAGTCCAGGTTATCCCACAAAATGCTGGGACGCATGACTAATGCCTTCTTGCTCAAATTTCCAGTTGGTTAGCAATCAACTACTTTCTCTTTTTATTTTTCCTTTTGGTTTGTTGAGACAGGGTCTTACTTTAGCCCTGACTGGCCTGGATGTCCCTGTAAAACCAGACTAGCTCTACCTGCCTCTGCCTCTTAAGTGCTGCGATTAAACATGATCAACTACTTTCAACCCCTTTAAAAGCAGTGCTCTAAACTACAGGTGCGTGTGGACTTGCTTTTAAAAATCAAACTACTTCAGCCCCTGTCCAGCTTTTCAAGGTTACAGCACACTAGGGCTGGGAATGTAGCTCAGTGGTAGAGTACTTGGCCAACGTAGGTGCTAGTTAAATTCCCAAGATAACCGGGGAAGCCAAAGCACCTTTCTTTTTAAAAAGATTTACTTGTTTATTTTTTATTTATGTATGTGTGCCTGTGTGTTTTTTTGTGTACATGTTTGTATTGGAGGAGGCTAGAGGGTACTGGAAGTGTTAAAGGTGGTTGTGAGCTGCCTAATGTGGATGCTGGGAACTGAAGCCAGATCCTCTGCAAAAGCAGTAAAAACTCCTAACCACTCTCCAGCTCCTCAAAACACATTTCTTGTCTGAAAAAGTTATGGCATATGCACATTCTCTTCAGTCTCAGAAGCAGTGATTCAGAAGCTGAGTTTCTGTGTGCTGTGGGCAAGGCACTAATGGCCCTGCTCTGGACTATCTTTGCAGGGATGTGTAAACAACAGATAGTATTAGAGCACAGAGGCAGTGTTTCATTCTGTCTGAAAGAGAAGGTGGGCTTATAGCATTATAAAAGATCCAGAGTCCCCATAAATGGTATAGGACATCCCAGTGACTGCCTGAGCATCACACATCTGGCCTTGTCGCTCCCGGGGGAGACACTTGGGAGATCAGAGAGACTGCCACAGATGTGGTGGTGCTCCGGCTGCCTGAGGTGCCATTTTTCCCAAAGTCCTTTGTCTCTGACTAAGGAGACTCCTATGTTCTGCTGCATCCATGAAAAAATTGCAAGCTCACTTAATAGTTTGCAAAACAGGTGCAATCTCAGCCCTCCATAGTTTCAAACCTTGACTCTATTGTAGGTATTTTGTATACCTACAAAAATGTATTTAGGAGTGGGGTTGGGGTTTGGTGGTAGAGCACTTCTGTAGGTCAATCTTCAATACTACAAAAAAATGAAAATATGTATTTAATTTACTAATGAGAGCCTGCACAATAGTGAAGGTGGTTCTAGGAGCATTTGAAAATTGATATTCATTTCTCCTATTGGAGAGATAAAGGCTTGTTTTAAATGAGATATAAAACTATACTATTTTACTAGTGAGATAGATTTATAACCTTTGAGTTATAATTGGGGGATTTAATCTTTAATGAAAGATCTGGAGCCAGGTGTGATGGCAGTTGCCTTTAATCTCAGCCCTCAGGAGGCAGAGACAGGAAGATCTCTGTGGGATCGAGGCCAGCTTGGTCTACCTACCAAGTTCCAGGCCAGCCAAGGCTACAGGAAGATCCTGCCTCAAAAACAAAACAAAACAAAGCAATAATAATAATACTGCATAAAATTAAAATCTCTAATGAATGATCTAATGTATATCTTTATTGGACAAAATTATTTGACTCAGCAGTCTACATATCAAAAATGTGAACTTGGGGCTGGTGAGATGGCTCAGTGCCTGTTACAAAGTCTAACACTCTGAGGTCGATCCCCAAGTCTAGTGAGGGAGGAGAGAATGGATTCCCAGAAGCTGTCCTCTGACCTACACATGTTTATCTTTCATAAAACATGCACATGTTCATACATGCACACACAAGAAATAAGTGAATATTTTAAAAATTCAAACTTGAACTCTATCATTTCCCAAAGTCTGGTCCCTAATCACTCACTGGGTAGCCAGAGCTGGTGTCTCAAGTTTACAGAACAAGTGTTTATCAAACTCAAGATTCTGAGATCAATCCCCTGCACCAAAGAAATAATACTGTTAGAGATATTCTCCCTAGAGATTTAAATAGTCCTTGAGATGGGGAACTGGTTGGATGGCACCTTCAAAGGTACTGAAAAGATGGGCACCCATCCACTTAACCCAAGACTTAGGTTGCTTTTTCCTTATCTGCTTGAACTCACTGGGGATCACTTTATTCATTTATGAAACAGTAAAAATATGCCAGTTATGGTGGTACATGCTTTTAATTCCAGCACTAGGGAGGCAGGGGCAGGTGAATCTCTGTGTGTTCAAGGCTAGCCTCGTCTATATAGCAAGTTCCAGGACGATTGGGGCTATAGGGAGACCCTGTCTCAAAAAAAGACCAAAAAAAAAAAAAAAAAAAACAAAACTCACCAAAAACAAAACTGTAAACAGTAATGTATACCTTTGAGGATAGTTGTGTGGAGGAGAAATAATATGTATGCACCAAATGTTTTGTGCAAAGTATGTTAAATTAAAGGTAGTTATGAGAGCAGGAATCATATATATTCAGACTTCCTTAAATCTTTGACTTGGAATCTAGCACAATATCTGCCTTGTAGGTAGTTAGCAATGTGTGAGTGTGTGTGCTGTGTACTTGTGGGTACACGTGTGGAGAGGCCAGAGGAGGATGATGAGTGTCCTCCTCTGTCGCTCCCCACCGTATTCCCTTGAGACATAGTCTCTCACTGAATCTAGAGCTCAGTCTTTTTCCAGCCAGACTGGCAGCCAGAAAGTTCAATAATCCTATCTTTTCTCCCTCCAGCCCTGGGGCTCCAGGGGTCTACAAGCATACCTAGCTCTCTATGAGGGTGCTGGGAATCTGAACTCAGGTCCTCATGTTTGTATAGCTAGTTCTCTTACTACTGACCAAATCCCCAGTTTCCTATATTATTATTATTTATGTTTTATTGAATTTTTTGTGATTTTCATATATGTTTGATGGTATTTGGATCCCCTTCCCAATCCGCATCTTCCCTTACTGCCCCGCCCCCCATGTAATGCATTCTGTTATATATGTTATAAGGCCTACAGAGTCTAATTTATGTCAACAACTGTCCTTCACTGTGGATCTATCCACTGGAGCCTGGTTAACCTATAAGAGTGGGCTCCACCTACAAGAGATGGTTGCCAAAAGTTCCTTAGGTTGAGTTGTGTTTTTTTTTTTTTTAATTTTTTTTCTGATTTGTTTATTTTCATTTTATGTGTATGAGTGTATTGCCTGCATATATGTAAGTGTACCAATGTCATGTAATGCCCACAGAGGATAGAAGAGGGTGTTGGAACCCTTGGAACTGGAGTTACAGAGGTTGTAAGCTGCCATGTGGGTACTGGGATTCAAACCAGGGTCCTCTGCAAGAACAGCCAGTGCTCTTAACCAGTGAGCCATGTCTCCAGCCCGTGGGTTGTGGGTTCTTACCCACGTCCTTGTGTCTATGCTGGTATGCTAGGATTTTTGTGTGGTTTGAGCTTACACGGGACTTGTGCATGGTGTCACCATTGTGTGAGTTCATATGAGTAACTGACCAGCTGTCTGAAAAACTCTGTGTCTTTGTGGTCATCCACCTCCTCTGGCTCTTACAATCTTTCTGACCCCTCATCTACAATGATCCCTGAGTTTTGAGAGGCAGAGGTTTGAAATAGGTGTCCTCTTTCAGGGGTGAGCACCCTGCAGTCTCCTGTTCTCTGCATGTTGGATGGTTTCGGGTTTCTGTGTTAATCACCATCACCAATCACCATGAAGAAACTTCTTTTGTGAGAGTTGATAGATGCATTAATCTGTAGGTATACTAAGTCATTAGGAGGCAGATTAATACAATAACTATTTAGAAAAAGAGTATTAGGCTCTCCCTGCCTTGTGACCTGTCTAGCCTCAGGTTCATAAGCCTAATATCAATGTCAGGTATGGGCTCATCCTAGGACCTTAAATGCAATTTGAGAGTGGTTGGTTATATTATTATTTTTAAAAATATTTTATTTATTTTATTATTTTAATTTTATGTGTATATAAGTATATTGCCTGCATGTATATAAGCCCACCTGTGTCGTGTAATGCCTATGAAGGTCAGAATAGGGCACTGGAACCCATGGAACCGGAGTTCCAGATGGTTGTTAGACACCACGTGGGTACTGGGAACCGAACTCGGGTCCTTGGCAAGAGCAATCAGTGCTCTTAATCACTGACCCATGTCTCCAGCCCCACATTATTATCTGTTCAGACCGGGTCCCCCTAGGTAGCCTAGCTGGCCTTGAATTCATGATCTTGCTTTATCTCCCTGGTGTCTGGCTTCAACATATTTGCTGAACCAATGTGTGCATGACCTCCGGGGAAAGGAAGCCGTCTCCAGTCCCTGCTCTCTTGTGTTTCCCTCTGCTCTTTGCTCTAGTTAAGCAGACAGGTGTTTCCCTCTGCTCTTTCCTCTAGTTAAGCAGACAGGTATCCGGTGAACTCGTGTGTGCCCTTCGCTTCAGCTGCTTGTTCTCATAACTTCTTCCATATGCTGACTTCCTTTAGTGTGAAAAGCTTTGGCTCGTGCTCTCTTCTTTTGTTTATAGTTCCCGGAGTTCCCAGTCTCGCCTCTGCTTGCTTGGTCTCTTTTCCTTGCCCACGCCCAGCGGGGCGCAGCAGCGTTGATGGTTCCGAAGAGGTCGGCTGTTACTTCTGGACAGGCATTCCAGGCAGCTGTCCCTGGGCTAGTGAGGTCTCTGGTTAGCTTACCTTCACAGTGGAGACCCTCTGACCAAATGCTCTGTCCCTCCTCAGGTGAGCGAAACCCATCTGGTGAGGGAACGGAGTGGGAACAGACCACTGTGTACCTTCCAAGGGCTGCATCTAGTTGACGAACAGCCAAGCTTGGAAGGGCACGGTGAGTCAGTCTACCTGCCTGAAGGGAAACCAGAGATTAGCCACCGCAGCTCATTAAGAGAGGATGAGGAAGCCATTTAGAGTCACCTGGTGCTTTCAAAAAGAACTGTGCTTTCAAAGGTGAGCTGGGCTTCAGTGGGTAAACTCTATTTTGGTATCTATTTCTGAATCTAAACAAATGTGGACTGTAGATCATTTTCCACCTTGACATTAGAGTCAGCCAGCCATGGCTGGGTCCTACGGGGTGGCTTAAGACCAACTAACGCTCTAAGGATCTATGGAATCAGAGTCTATGAGTCTCCTGGGAACTCTTTCTGGGACTCCACGATGGCCAGTGGAGTCCAGGCCAGTCTCCTGGTGGTCTCTTTCTTTCTGTTCAGGTTTGGAAATGGTCCTTCTCTTGCTTGTCCTGGTGGTGACTCACGTGTGCTTGGGGAGCTGTAAGGCTTGCCTCCTCCACAGCTGCTTTTCTCTCCCCCAGAAGGCAGAGCCAGCTCCAATTAGAGCTATGCACTTTGGAGCAAGGTGCCTGTCAAGTCCTGGACGGTCCAACCGGCATGAAGCGATCGGCTTCATGTGGGAGGCTGGAACCCACTGTGTGTGAAGCCTTCACTAGAAGGAACTCTCAGGCTTTCCCTATATTAAGCTGTCTTACTGGGAATGATGTGTGGGTGGAGAGAGGCTGGAGTCAGGCAGCATGGACTGGAATTCTGCTGCTTACACCCTCTGTGATGGCTTAAGAGGAACATTGGGCTTCTTCTTTCATTGTCATCTTATGGCGATGCTGTGGGACATTCAGAGTACTGGGTAGAGAGTACAGAGTTATTCATAATTAAAAACCTTAGTTATTAAAGGCCCGCAACAACAATAGTAGCAGGTGTCCAGATGCTCTTTCTGCCCTTTCTCCTGATAATCCCATCTCTGAATTGATGGGAATTGGGTGGGGCAGTCAGGCAGAGCAGGAGGGAGCAAAGGTGATTTGTGATTGCAGGAAGGTGTGAAAGAGCCAGTTCTCCCTCCCACCCAGTGCCAGCCCCAGCTTCCTGTTCCAGCAGCAAAGGAGGAAGGAGCAGAGAGACAGCAAGTAGGCAGGTCCACCATCCATCATCACTCCTGCCATATCCATCATCTGATCCTTTCCCAAGTCGCTCAGGTTATTAGTGATGGAGCAGTAGAACCCTAGGAGTTAAACAGCATTTCCAGGCTCGAGGTGGCTTCTATCCTTTCCTGGGCGCAGTTCTCACAGACCAACCACAGGCAAGGCCACAGAGGAAGCGCTCTAGTAAGCGGGTCCCTCTCCTGCAGTTCTTTCCTCTGTCTTCCTTCCTCCTCCTCTAGGGCTGCGGTTCCAGGCTCCAGCTCCCTCTCACTGCACATTTGACCTTCCTCTTCACAGTCTACTTACTTCATCGCCCTCTCTACAGAGAATGTGGAGACCTTTAGGCTGGCCACTCAGGGTCCCTACCCTCTATTCTGGCTTAGCCATGCTTCGCTTGTCAGTCTTCCTCTGCCTTTCCTCTGAGAAAATAGTGCGTCCCTTCCCCTGTCTTGGCATCCCGTGGCTCCACGTGCACTCTTTCCTGAGCATTCTATTGCTCCCCAATAATCTATTGCCTCACCTTCATTAGCTCTTTCCTTTCATTCAATGAACCCATTCACATCCTGTTAAACCTAAGATTATTCTCACCTCCTCCTCAGCATCCTACCTGAAAGTACCTGCCTGTCTTCCTCCTATCTGCACTGCAAGCTCCTTCATAGAGGAGCCCTCTCTCTTCTTGCTCTCTCACTCTCCCTGGGTGATTTCATCTATTTGCATAACACCAGCTGCTGTGACTTTCCTCTGTCATCTATTCTCAAGGTTACACCAACACTAACGTATGTATCCCAACTCAAAGTGCATGGTGTTCCTCCCTGAACCAGTTGGTCCTCCTCCTGCCCCCTCTTCTCTGCCGTATGATGCTGTCACCACCTGCAGTCTCTGGATAGAAACCTTAGCGTCATCCTTTTTCACATTTCCTCCCTCAGCCTCCGCATCTGATGAATCATAGAGAGATTGTACTGGCAGATAACTAATGCTGTCCTTGTGCTGGCTCCTCTCAGATCTGACTTCTTCCTCTTCACCCAGTTACCACTCTCCACACAGCTCCTAGCCTTTCACCTGAACAGCCGCACCAGTTCATCTGGTCTTTCCCTTCAGCAACATTTTCCCTTGCTTTGTCGGAAGGTGTCTGTCCCTCACCCCACCCCAATTCATAGGTTCAAATCCTATCCCCAGTAGGATGGTGTCAGGAAATGGGGAATTCAGGAGATGATTAGATCATAAGGATTCTTCTATCGTGTTAGTGTTTAGTGGGAGGCAGTTTCCTCTTTCTACTAGCTTCGGAGTCATCTGTGAATCAGGCCACAGGCCTTACCAGACAGTAAACTTGTTGGCATCTTCAGCATGGACTGTCCCGCCTCCAGACTGTGAGAGAGAAATTTCTGTTGCTAACAAGTCATCTAATCCGGGGTATTTTATATATGCATCCGAGTGGGCTAAGACAAGTCCATTCTCCAAACTGCTGTCAGTGTAATTCATTTACAATTGTGACAATTAAATCCCCATGGCGGGGTAGGCAGGACTGGAGAGATGGCTCAATGGTTAAGTGCTCTTGTCCAGGACCTGAGTTCAGTTTCCAGCACACCCATGGCAGCTTACAACTAACTGTAACTCCAGTTTCAGGGAATCTGATGTCTTCTTCTGGCTTTTGTGGTGTGTGTGTGTGTGTGTGTGTGTGTGTGTGTGTGTGTATATATATACACACACAAAAAGTAAAAAATAAGTAAAATCTTTAAATAATCCCTGTGGGTTCTCTGATGGTCTATAAAATCTAGACTCCTTAAACTATTTTTTAAAATGATAAATAATGTTTTTATTGGTTGTTTTTCATAGTTTTGCTATGTAGGTCTTATCAGTCCCAAATCTCCTGCCTCAGCCTCCCGAGTACCGGGGATAGAAGTGTGCTTGACCACCTCCAGGAATCAGTATGGCATTCAAAGTTGTCATATTTCCCCTCACTGGCTCATTCTGACACACCTCTACAACCTGTGGGGGTTCAGAAACAGGAACCCACTCTCGAGACAAGCTGTGTGCCTGGCCCTTTCCCACGATGTCACGGCTTCTCATTCCAGCCCTTTCATCTCCACTAACTCATTTCTCTCAACTTTCCTCTTGACAGATTTCTTTCATTTATTTATAATTTAAAAAAATGTGTGGGATGTGGGTGTGGTGGCATAGGCCAGTAATTCTCCACCCGAGAGGTAGAGGCAAGAGGATCAGAAGCTCAAGACCATCCTCACCTACCAGTTGTGGCCAGCCTGGACTACGTGACACTTGGCCTCAAATCAAAACAAAACAAAACAAAAACAAACAAAACAAAACAGCGATGGGCAGGCCTAGGGTGGAGCTTAGTTACTGAGTGCTTCCTTGGCATATGCAGGGTTTTAGGTTTTATTCCTAGCAATACAAGAAGAAGTGGGAAAATTAGTGTATTAAAATTAGGTAATATTTTGTAGTATTTACTTCTCTGCTACACAAATGCTATTAATTTAAACAAAACAAACATAGAACTGGAAAAGAATGGCTGTCAGTAGTGACTGACCATTGGACTAGACAAATAAGTAAGAGAAATGTATACTAATTTTTTTTTTCCTCTTTTCTGATATGAGTTAAACTTTTTCCAAACTCCTTTTTCTGGCCCCCTGACTGGTTTGGAATTAGCTATGTGGTCCAGGCTGGCATCAAACCTGTGGCAGTCCTGCCTCCATCTCCTGCTAGGCTTACAGTTGAGCCTATTCTTCTTGTCTGAACCTTTTGGCTAATATTTCTGCCCCTGGCCACTCCCAGCATTGACACCCTCAGCCTGTGGGCTCCCCTTTCACACATTCTGCCTATAAGTGCAGCCGTACGGTTCTGTGTCTGTCTCTCTGCCTGACTAGCTTCACCGGGCATAGCGCCCTGCAGGTCCTTTCTTCAGAGTTCAGCTTCAGACTTGGCCCTCTTCATGGCTTCTTCAGGCCCCTATTCCAGACTGCTTGCTCTGTTCTTCAAGCTCCTGATCTCTTGATGCACTTTTGTTGTGTAGAGCTGGGGTGGGAGGCAGGCAAGTGCTCTCTTCTACCACTGAGTCACATCCCTAATCCTGGACTTCGTTCTCCTACTCAGCTCTTTGAAGATGCTTCCTCTCAGTTGGTTGAACACAGGACCAGATACAAATACATTGGTGCACCCAGTCCCCTAGGTTGAATAGTCTGGGCAAAACTTTGCAGAAGCAGGTGGCTTCTGGGCAGAAGATTCCTCTCACTTAGGCCAATTTCTAATATGCAAATTTTCATTGGATCAGCATAAGCTATGGGTATCTAGATAAGGGCCATATCTCTTTGGAAGGTTTTAAATGTTGGGTCATATTAAATCTAAGTGAAAAAATTTCCTTGACATGAGGTCTGATATGTAACTAAGGCTGGTCTTTAGTTCTCTTTGTATCAGGCTAGCTTCCAACTCATGATCCTACCTCTGCTTCTGAGTGCTGAGATTATAAGCATGGGCTGGCTTGCCTAGCTACCCTAAGTGAAATGTTTGTCAATAATGAGGACATTATCCAGCAAGACAAGGGCAGCCTCCAACTTCTGTTCTCTATGATATGTAAGTCAGTTGGAAGACGTGGAGAAAGTCTGTTGTATATGTGGTCCTAGTCATCTCTAGCTGGAACCTTGGAAGACCCATCTTGGGGTAGGAAAGGTCAGAGATCAAGCAAGTCTGGCTGGTGGCACACGTAGGATACAAGATACAGACCAGAGGCCTCGGAGACTGTGGATGAAGCTCGGTAGTTAGAGTTTTTGCCTAGCATGCACAAGGTCCTGGATTTGATCCTTAACAGTGCATAAACTGGACCTGGAGGCACATGCCTGTAATTTCTCACTCAGGAGGTAGAGACAGGAGTTCAAGGTCATCCTTAGATATGTGGAGGGTCTGGAGGTCAGTCTGAGAACCGGCCTCGCTAACAAAGCCAAACAACAGTTGGCTTACAAGACTATGGACCCCCATGGGAAGCTAGGAGTCAACTGAGGTCAGAGTAGAAGTGGGTGAGCCTGAGGGGGGTGTCAGTTTAAATGATTATGAAAGTAAAACAGTGACTAGAAAGAGTTATAAGAAGCTCCCAAGCCCATTATGGACAGTCTTTTAAACCGGGATAGAGAAAGAGGGCTATTAAAAGAGGGCATTATGGCCTGTCTACCCCCAATTATTACATTGAAACAATCTGGAATATTCTGGTAAGTGTGTGGGTTTGGGGAGGTGACAGGATCCTGTGGGCTCCTCCTCATGCACAGGATCTGTGTTTTTATTAGAGAAGCTGTGGAATCTGGTTCTGTCTGCTCACATGTGAGGACTGAGCAGTTTGAGGGAAAGGAGCTCACCAGATACCAGGTATGTTGGCAACTTGATCTTGGACTTTTTAGTCTCCAGAGTCAAAACAAGTATTACATTATAAATACAGATTTCTCTATTCTTTATAGGTTTTCTTAATATAGCAGCTTAAAAAGACTGAAGCAGTGGAATAAGTTCCAGGATTCGTTTGAAACAGCATGGATAGATACTCTCTGTAGAGGGCAGCCTGTCTAGGGAGTAGGTACATAGGTGGCAAGGAGAATTTTCCTGGGAAGTGACAGATGTCTTGAGTGTCAGGCTGGGGAAGAGGGACTTCTTCGATAGTCAAAGAAAGGCTTGAGAACCTCTGCTCTGGGCATGACACAGTTAATAGTTTTCAGTCATCAGCTAAGTTGTGCCAATGTCTAGAAATCCCTTCTTTTCAGTTTTAGCTTTTGGTGCTGGGGATCAAATGCAAGGCCTGGTGCCTGCTAAGTCCATATTCTCACACTGAGCTGCACCCTCAGTCCTCCTTTCCTTGGGTGTGGCACAGTTTAACGTCTCCATGAATGTGGTTTTAAGGGCAATCTGTTAGACACCAGCTGTGCACAGGGGCTCATAAAGAGAGAGGACTTATACCTTCTACATCTGACATTTATTTTGTAGGTAATGATGGGCTGGGCCTCTGACCTTCAGGAGTTCACATTCTTAAACGCTCCAGGGTGGCCTGGGCAATTCCACTAGCCCAACTATCTGTACTGTAAGGCAGGTGCTTTTAGCAGTTGATTGCCTGAATCCATTCAAAGAATGCACCTGTTAGATGGGAATCTAGATTTGGAAATTACACTATCTAATTTCCAGAGAGCTAAGCCAGGCAGTGTGCAGAACTAGGGGACAGGACAGGAACTGTACTGGTTTGGGGTTCTTCCCAGCTGAGTTTGCAAAGTTGCAGCCATGAAGGTGTTTCTATTTATTTGGGGAGTTTATTTTGATGGAGTCATGGGAACGTTCTCTAACCCAAACACGCTTTCCATTCTCTTACTTCCTTCTCTTATTTTTCTCCTCTTTGCACACCCCTCCCCTGGCTTCCTTTTGTCTTAGCAATTTTTGTTGTCGTTTGGAGACAGGGACTCACACAGTAGCCCAAATTAGTCTGGACATCACTGTGTAGCCAAACTTCCATGAACTCATGGTGATCCTCCTGCCTCAACTTCTTCAGTGCTTGGATTATATACACGAGCTACCTACTGCACCTGACTTCTTAGCAACAGTCAAAGAACACTTCATCTTAGCTTTGGTGCCAGAGTAATAAAGAATTGAAGCAAAATTACCTTCCTGAATAAAGTGATATTCCAGAGGGGAAGATAGACAGCAGGTCAACTAGTTGATAATAATTTCATAATGTGATGAGTACTTGGGGGAAACAATAATAACATGACAAGATGGTATCGGAGCTGAGGCTGTAGCTTAGTGGGAAGCACTTTCGTAGCATGCTTGGGGCCTTGAGCTTGCTTCAAAGCATAGAGTAAAAAGAGATATTGAAGGAAGATCTGAGTGCTTTGCTCAATTCTCATAGGTGAGCAGGAAGATCAATGCAAAGGAGCAGAGAGCTGGATTGGTCCTGATGCTGGAGGGCTGGGTGCAAAGCCAAGGTTCATGGACAGTGAGCAAGTTGGAGAGGAGTCGTCAAAGGGAGATGTGAGGAGAGGCAAGGAAGCCAGAGGCTGCATCATCACGGGCTTTCAGGCTAAGATCGTGACCTTGAATTTTGTTGGTGGTGCAGTGGGAAGCCCTTGGAGGGAGCTGATCAGGGGAACAAGTGATCTGATTAACAGTGTGAAAAGAATACTCTGGCAGCTTTTAGAGAATGCTTGGTTGTAGAAGAAGACAGATGTAGGCAGATAGCTACGTGGCTCCAGAGGAGAGCTGGTGAGAGCTATGTTGGTGGCCTGGAGTGTGGGATGCTGTGAATGTGGTGAGAGGCAGGAGGTGGGCTCAGGATGTTTCAGGGCTTGCCAGTAAATGAACTGGATGTGCAGTGGAAGAGAAAGAGATGAGGTAGGGGTGACTCCTGGCCTTGTGGTCTGAAGCAACTGCGTGATCAGTGGAGGGAGGCATTCTCTAAGCTGGAGATGATTGGGAAAGAGGTAGTTGAGATTGGGAAATTAAGAACTCTGCTTGGAACATCCTAAGTGAGGATATTGAATACAGATCGATACAGAAGTTTGGAATGTAAGATAAAGCCCAGAGCTGGAGATAAACTTTGGAGAGTCACAAGTGTGTGGATGGTATTTGAAGCCATAGGTCAAGAAGAAATCATCGGAGGAGGGGGGAAGGTGTTTGCCCCGAGGCAGACAACAATCTCAGGGGCACTGCAATAATGCCAGGGACAGAATAAACGGTGGGATGTGAGCAAGGAAGGCTGAGGAGGAGTAGGCAGGGAAGGCAGAGAAAGTTTAGAAGGGTGTGGGGGTCTGAAGAACATGATGTTCCAAGAAAGTCACCCTGTAAGTCTGCTGAGAGGCCCGTAAGATGAGAGCCTAGAGTGGATGACCAGGTTCCACTGGAGCAGCTAGCAGCTGCGGTGGAGCAGGTGGGGGTGGGGAGACTCTGATGAGATGGGTCACAGAGGGAGAATAGTGAAGTCTTACACAGAGATGATTTGTGGAAGTTTTGTTGGAAAGGCAGGAAACATGGGCATGTGGGGTTTTAAACAGGGAACATTTTTTTGTGTGTTATCCATGGAAGTGGTTCTGAAGAGGAAAAACAGACGAATTCGAAGGAAATGGAGATGACAGGAATTGCTAAGCCCTTAATTAGGCCGGAAGGGGTGGGATCTGAAGCGCAGATGGACATTGGGCTCAAAAGGTAGGAAGTCATAAAAAGAGAATGGTTGGTAGAAGTGGGTCATGGGAAGGCCGGGGATGTGATTCAGTAGGTAGAGTGCTTGCTTAGTGTGCTTGAAGCCCTGGGTTCAAGCCTCAACACTAGATAAACCATGTGTAGTGGTATGCCCCTGATAGGCCAGCCCTTAGGAGGCAGAGGTAAGAGGTTCAGAAGTATAGGTCATTCTTAGCTACATAAAGAGTTCGAAGCTAGACACCTTGTCTAAAAAACAAAAAAGAACCAGATTTGGGGAAGGTAAATTGGGTCTCGTATTGCTTCTGTGAGGAAGACGGTCTTTTAGAATTTGGGGAAGAGAGGAAAACTATAAAATAGTCATTTTGGAGGAAGAGAAACTGAATTGATTAGGAATTAAGTGCTAGGGAATTTAGAAAAGTTGGTCAAAATTTTTAAAAAAATATTTTTATTATTTTTATCTTATTTTTATGAATGTATTGCCTGCATGTATGTAAGTGTACCTGAGTCATGCAGTGTCCGTGGAGGTCAGAAGAAGATTTTGGATTCCCTGGAACTGGAGTTATGGATGGTTGTTAGCCATCATGTGGGTGCTGGAATTTGAATCTGGGTCCTCTACAAGAACAGCCAGTGCTCTTAACAACTGAACCATCTCTCCAGTCCGCCAGTCAAAATTTTTGTTCATAGATTTAAAATAAATCGCAATTAATGGTAGAACCAAGGGTGGGCAAGATGGCTCAGTGGGTGTAGGCGCTTGCCCAGAAAGCCTGGTGATCTGAGTTTGATACCTGGAACTCAAGAAAAGACAGAAGGAGATGCAGAAGAGTTGTCCTCTGACTCCCACGCACGTGCTGTGGCGTGCGCACCATGACGTGTGTGCCTCTGCTATACACACAGTCACACAAAATAAAAAAGTGTCACCAACTGTGTGATTTCCCTTGGCCACCCTCAGCTGGGAACAAACGGATGCTGGGCAGATGGCTGTGGCTTCAGCCAGCTCTGGCAGTTACACCAAGTGAGTTCTAGCCTGGTGGGAAGAGAAGAGAGTCCTGAGTGTGGGCAGGAGAGGAATATGCAGATGGATTGCATAGGGTAAGCAGGAAGGAGAACATCACATAGAGCTGATGGGTAATGAAAAAAGCTGATGGGGATGAAGTAAATAAACAACCACAGCAGGTTGACAAACACCTGTTGCCCGCTACAAAGTGTTCCTTCCAAGTGTTCCGGCTCCGGGAGAAGGCACTTGGGACAGTTTTCTTTCAAGTGATGAGGCTGAATGTGTTTAATCTACCATTTTGGGAAAACTTGTTATAACTACAGACTAGAGTGTTAAGGAAGCCTGGTGAGTTTGTCCTTGGTTGTTGGCATTCCACATCCCTGGTAAGCAATTCCTGTTTCTTGTGTGCCCTCACATTTAAATGACTTACCTTGGAAGACAGGGCTGTGTGGCAGTCAGATGGAAGTAGGAGAAAATACCTGGTTCTTGACATTGTGGTTACCCCAGATTGTTGGAGGGGCTTGCTCTTAAAGACAGTTACTGGGAAGAGGCCACGTGCTCAAACCAAATGCAACTTCTCTTCACTGACTGTTTACTTTTGTCAGAGTTGCTGCGATTCCTTCAAACAGGTCCTAGAAGCATGTATGTGTCCTCTTTAAGGAAAACCTGTGCTTATAATACATACTCATAATTATCCGCAGATAAAGTCATACGGATTCATTGTTCTGCTGACAGGATACAGTTCAAGACAATGTGTAAAGTCTGAACTCAAGGCCAGCATTTTACTTGTGAGAAGTTATGAAGGCGAGAGATGTGATGAAAGCGAAGTGCAAGGATTCAAGGGCCTTTTATTCTTCTCCATAGGGGACAGGGGGATTGATCTAGGGCGCCTAGTCCCCCCTTGTTCAGATGGAGCACCTGCGTCTTCCATCGGGCTTTGGAAGTGAAGAGTTTGCTTCGATGTTGGTCATGTGCCTGGACGCCCGCACAACGGAGAACCATCTAAAGTTAGGGACACAGGTCGTGTTTGATTCTGCTGCTGTGGATCCCTGTTTGTTGTACTTAAGAAATGACAGGTGGGGACAGTCCTTCATCTCCCACTACCTGCACCTGCATTGGTGGATGTACTTCAGAGATACGGAATTCTTGTAAGGAACTGTCTCGGGTTCCCAGGGGAACTCCTTGGCCTTTTAGCTCGTGAGTGAATCACCCATGTGAAGAAGATGGGGTCAAGTGAGGCTGTGAGTACACGAGAGAAACCTGACGTTAGTGTACATGCAGAGACTGTAACAAAAAAGTCATGGACTTGTGTTTTGAATAGCAGCCATTTATTTCCTTGTAAGTTTAGAGGCTGATGTCTAAGATTAATGTGTCAGCAGGGCTGGTTTGTCCCGAGGCCTCTGCCTTTGCAGGTGGCTGTCTTCATCCTGGGTCCTCACAGAGTCTTCCTTTCTGTGTGTCTGTATCTTGATCTCATCTTCTTTTTAAATTTAATATTATTATTTTTGGACAGAGTCTTGCTCCATAGCCAGGGCTGGTCTCTATCTTGTGGCCACTTTGTCTCAGTCTCTTGCAAATGCTGGGTAACAGGTATGTACCATTATGTGCAGCTGAACTCCTTTTCTTATAAGGACAACAGTCATAGTGGATTGGCGATCACCATAAGGATTTACTTTAACTTGACTTCCTTTTTAAAGGCCACTCTCTAGATCTCAGGTCCTAGGGGGTTGGGATTTTGACCTATGAACTTGGATGGGGATGTAGGCCAGCATACAATTCCCGGAGAGCTTTGGAACTTCCGCACTTCCCTAAGGAACCCACTCACTTAGGTTCTAAGATAAAACCACATTCATTCTGTAGAGAGTGAGGAATCTTCTGAGTTTAGCATGTTACCTAACTGCACTAGATGGTTAATCTGAAATCTAGTGTTGATAATAAATGCTTTTATGATTTGCTTATTTATTTGGGGGCAGGGAGAAAGAAGACACCTAGTCCTGGGTGTCCTTGAACTTGCCATGCAGCTGAAGCTGGCTTTGAGTTCTTGATCCTCCTGTCTCTGCCTCCTAAGTGATGAGATGACAGACATGTGCCATCACACCTGGCTTATATCTGCTTCAATATTTTTTTCTGAGAATCATCTAATTAGATGTTGGCTGTGAGTTGTTTGAAAATGTAAATTACTTTGCCAATATGAAAATAATAATAAAAATAATAACAATGGAACAGTGACATACTCATTTTTGGAGTGCATTTTGACTGCTCTGACATGGTTGCCCAGTTACTTGGAAAGGAGTTGGGCTGTAGTCTCTTTTTCATAGGAGAGATTAGTTCCTACTTCTGAGAAATAGCAGCCTTACCTACTACTTATCTGCCTCATAACATTTCCCTAGTGAAAATATGTGTAAATATAAAAAGAAGAGGAGCTGGAGAGATGACTCAGAAGTTAAGAGTACTGTCTGCTCTTCCAGAGTACCTGGGTTCAGCTTCCAGCACCCACATGGTGACTAACAACAGTCTGTAACTCCAGTTCCAGGGGATCCAACACCCTCTTTTGACCTCTGCAGGCATTGTATAACCAGGTGCACTTACATGCATGCAGGGGATATACTCATACACATTAAATAAATGAATACATAAATAACGAAATATTTAAAAAGAGGAAGGGCAGGTAATGAAGTACCTGTCTTTGTCTTCATTTTGCTTTAAAAAATTATTTGTTACTTATGTGTGTGTGCATGATGTGTGTATGTGTGTGCATGTGTGGAGGTCAGAGGACAATGCTGTGGAGTCAGTTCTTTCCTTCTACCCTTACATGGGTTCTGGAGATCAAACTCAGGTCACTAGGCTTAAGCAGTTAGTCTTTACCTACTGAGCTACATGGTTGTCCCTTTGTTTTGCTTTTGATATTGGTAGAGATTCCTCTTCCAGTTTTATTTGTTTTCCAGAGGTCATTCTGGGAAATGTTTTGGATATAGAAATTTTTATTAATTAATTAATTAATTAATCAGCTAATTAATTCATTACTTTGTTGTGGTGCTTGGAAATGAAGTCTAGGGCTTCATGTGTTGTCAGCAATATTCTCTCATGGATCACTGAGTGCTGTATCCCCAGCTGGATGCGTAAGCTTTCTAACTTTAGTTATTCTGAGCTAATTTATTATTGATTTTTTGTTGTTGTTGTCACTTGTAGAATACTTCTCTAACAATAGCCTAAGAAAAGGAACGATAATTTCATTCTCAAACATCTACTATGGACTATGTGACAGAGAAAAAGGAAAAGAAGAAATTTTAAGCTTGTTTTCTGTGATTTGAGAGAGGAACTAAGATCAATAAATGAAAGAGATGGGTAAACAGACTTCAGCTCATTGGAGCTGGAGATCTTTGAGTCTGTATTTCTAACACTGGCTGGAAGTTTGAAGAAGCTAATTGGGAACATAGTCCCAAATAGTCTTGACAGACATCCATGCGTAGAATATACCAGAGTGTGAAGTGGTTGGCCCCTATCCTAGGGGTTTGGTCATCTGTTGGGGCCACCCTGGGATGCTTTGGAGTGAGTAGTATATACACAGGATGGTGGGAAAGGATGAGAGGTGATTGGTAAGTAGTGGTCACTGGCGGGAGACTCAGAAAGTGGAAACTTGACAAAACCATAAATATTTTTAGTAAGTCCTCTACTCTAAAAGCAAGACCTTAAATTAAACCAGTAGGCCCACTTGAATTGGCAGATCAGGTGTGTACAGATGAGGAACTAGGCAGCCTCTGTTAGGTGGCAAGAAATCATCCACATCATGGTGACCATGAAACTAACTGGGAGACAGGATAGGTTGTCCTTGATGGCCGTCATCTCTCTTTTCCCAGGTTGCCAGACACTGACACAGGAACATCTCTCTGGAGATGTCTGTCTCTCTCTCTGGTGGAGAGAAGCAAATACAAATTGAAATCCTATTATGTTCTCTGCATATTCTGGCTCATCTTGTTCTTACCCTCATCTTGTGTAGTAGGTTATTATTATTTCTATTTAGCCAATGAGTAAGCAGGTCTTGGTGTAGTCAGATGAGGAACAGCAAAGCTGGGCTCTAATCAGGGTGTGACTGACTAGGTCTCTCAGGCGGTCTTTTCTTCTCAAGACTGGATAACAATGAAGGAAGATGAATCATGGTGGATACACACACCTATTGGGCTGCTGCACACTGATAAAATGTTACGAGTTTTACTAATGATATCGCCATCAAGATGTAGAACCGTCAGCAGTGGAATTCCATGCGGTCCTGCGAAGAACACCTTCGGCCCAAAGAAACTGCCAAGAAAGACTACATCTTGGGAGTCTCGCTTTCGCCCCTCATTAAGTGGTGAGTGTATGCTATCCTCATTACCTCGTCTGTTATCACCTGTGTGTCTCATCATGCATTTGGCTGGGTCAGGGTTTATCAGGCATCGCTGATTCATCTTCAGAGCTCCACCTAATTCCAGTCATATTTCTACCAGAGCCATACGTGGAACTACACCCCTCTGACAACTCCTCTTTCCCCCACCAAGTCTCATTTCCCGACTTCTGCACATTTCTCTTTTCTAACTATCTTTTCAGCAGCTTTTCCTACTTGGTGACTTTAGCTTAAACATCTAACAAATCAGTTCGTGACAAGTTAAAGCTTCTCAAAGTCCCTATAGAAATACACTGCGAAGATTTTAGTCAAAGCCGGTGCGTGCACAACACCATCATTCTTTGGCATCTCTGACTCTGCATCAGTCACATCTGGAATGGTCCACACATCCCTTCAGATACTTTTGGTTATTTCAATCTTATGTACATACTTTTTGTTGCCTCCTCCCTTTTTTTTCATCTTACAACCTGATAATATAATCTTTTACAATATAGTTTTTAGTGTTTGAATAGTTTTTCCTACATATCATTATTTAATCAAACCATTGTAATTTTACATATGCATTGTTTCCTTTCAAACTGTAAATTACTCTGCTGTCAACATCTTTGTGGATGAATCAAAGTGGATTTCTCTGGTTACTTCTTTTTTTAAATAGAGAAAAGTCCGTACAAAGCGTATTACATACCTGAGACATGGGTGTATCAGATCTCTCTCTGATTACTTCCCCTGACCCCTCTGAAAACTGGTGATTGAACCCAGGGCCTCTGGCATGCTAGCAGACATTTTACCACTGGCCCACACTCCTTGTCCTCTAATTACTTTCTTACTGAAAATTCCTAGCTGTGGAATCTCTGGGTCAAATTATATGCATATACATAAGGCTATTGTAAAACACTGCCTAAATCATGTTCCAGAAAGGTTGTCTGTTTATTGCCTTACCAGAAATTTGGGGAAGGTTCCAGTTAATAATTCCAAGTATGATCTCACAGAAGTCATTCTAGCGCATCACATGTCAGACACAGAGTCTTTGGGAAATCATATAACCTTTATTGCTCTCACACTTTCCTTGCAAAACCAAGGTGTTGACTTAGAACTCTAAGTGCTTCTTTGGTCTACTATCCAGTTATGTTACTGGGGTGCTTCCAAATGTTTTCTGGGGATCTCAAGAGGATATGTTTGTGTGCTGGGGCCTTCCAATATAGGTAAATGGCTAAAACCAGAAAGAGAGGATTTAAATTTCCTTAGAGAGAAGATTTTGCCTTTGTCTTCATTTCCCTTTCAACCTAGTCAAAGATTCTTGGTGGCCCTAAATATTTAACAAAAATGTCTACAAATTCTGTCCTCATTTCAGGGAATGATATCAGTTCTATCTGTCACTGTCATTCCCATTATACAGGTAAAGAAACAGAGGTTGCAGAAGGCTGGCCAGTTGCTCAACCTCTCAGTGAGTCAGCGGTTAGGAAGGAAAGTGTGAAAGCAGTATGGACACGTACGCTAGTCTTCGGACCCGGGGCCATTTCGCCTCGGGATACTGCGCTATCCACAGAGGTTATGATGAGTAGGTTAAATCTTTCAAAACACTGTTTTTTTCAGTAGGACCTTGGGGCCTTCAGCAGCTGGCCACTTTCCCCCAGATCTCATAATTATTCTCTCCCTCCTTTGTATACCTCTGCCCATGAGCATTTGGCTCCTAGGCTGTCCTTGCCAACTGTGGATAAATGCTCAGGCACACTAAGACATGGGATGGTAAAAATTAACTTGAAAACAAGGACAAAATGATATTGTCAAGTGCATCAAAAAACAATGGAGAGCTGTGGGTTCTGTGAAGAAAGAGCTTAAAGCCATCATTGCATCGGGAGGTTAATACGGATTGGCTGGCTCTTGACGTACAAACAGGAGTCATGGTCGCCTCAAGTAGCCCACAGTTGAGCAGAAGAGATAGGCAAAAGCAAACACAGCTCTAAAGTCAAAAATAGGAATTTATATACAACTAAAATGGAGAGCAGGTGGAGGGCAGTGAGTGACCTCAACGTGGTACTGAAATAGCTGGGCATGTTTGTGCATGCCCTGAATCCCAGCACTTGGGAAGCAGAGACAGAGCTCTGAGTTTGAAGTCAGGCTGATCTACATAGTGAGTTCCAGGTCAGCCAGGGCTAGAGAGAGTAGTTGACTGAAATCTCCTTTTAGAACACATATATTAGATCAGGTTCAGCCTGGTGGGGCATACCTATAATGCCAGTGAAGGCCAGAGGATCAGGAGTTTAAGCTTATCTTTAACTACAGAGAGATTTCCAGGCCAGCCTGGGTCCTGTAAGATCTCAAAAACAAAAAAACAAAACTATAAAAACAAACAAACAAAAACCCAAATCAAAACCACCCCCAAACCATATTTGACCATTCCAAATATTAAATTACCTAAAAATGGTGACCTTTTTTTCTTTTAGCAAAGTAGAAAGTATCTTCATTGAAAAGACACATCAGACTGAAGAGTCAGTCAGTTTTGGCAAACTGACACTACGTGGTGCATTTTGCCTGGGGAGCAAACGTGTACCCTCATGTTTACTTTGAGCTTGACATACAGAAAAAGGAGGTGGCTGCCTTAGAACCAGCAGGTTTCTGTGGGCTGAATCAACAAACAAACAAACAAACAAACAAGCAAAACCAAAGGCAGTGATGAAGCTGAGTGCAATTGTTTGGGTGAATGAAGAAGGTGGCACCCTGGAACCCTTGACTGAAAGGGCTTGAAGATTCTTTCAAAGCAGCTCTGTGTGTGTGGAGTTAAGTTTTCTAGTTTCTAACTTTTGTGACAGTGAATTTCAATGTGTCAGATTCTTTTCTGAGGTATAGAAGGGAGTGGGGGGCTCCAGGTAAAAAGATTCACTTCTCAACCATTTCTCCAGAACATGGGAGATTCTTACCAGAAAACCCTCTAATCTCAAAGGAAAAAAACCACTGTATGATGTTAATTGCCCTAAGGTTTCATTTGGAGAAAAATAGAAGGAGAAATCTAGGGTTGAGCAAAACAGAGTCTTTCTATATTTAAATGCCAAGAGCTGCACTCAGGGTTGGGCATCGTTACATGGCGTGTGATCCCAGCACTTGGAAGACTGAGGAAGGAGATGACTGCCATTCAAGGCCAGCCTGGGCTATACATTGCAGGCCAACGCTACATAGGATGAACCTCTCAAAGAAATGAATGAATAAATAACTAGATTTAAAAAATTTAAAAAGAGTTACACCAAGGAGGAAAGTTGTCACGAAGGGGAAAAGGTGGCAGGTAAGATGTGCTTGCAGAGAGAACTCTGTGGTAGCTTAATTTAGCTTGATAAAGTTTCAAGAACTGAAAGACTTTCTGATTCCTTCCATATTTGACATAAAAGTGGAGACTGTGGAGAACCAGAAGGAGGGGGAGAGAAGAGGAGGATGGGATGAATATGGTACAAGAATATGATGTACTTGTATGACCATGTCTTTACAAACCCAACACTACGCAAAGTGAGCATGCACCAATAAAAATTCATATAGGAAGGTTGGCTGACTCCTTTAGAGTGACAAGGAGAGGAATTTGTTTATTAATCTTTGGAATATTCTTCAGAGAAATGCTATTGTTATCAAATTACGACTTCAAAAGAGCTGGAGAACTGTGTTTAAAAGGAATTCGTTTTGTGTTTGGAAATGAAGATGTTGATTACTGATGGCTGTCTTAGAACCATTTTTTAAAAATTGAAGGGAGTGGCTTGGGGTTGGGGTTGAGAGCTGGAGCATGTGCTGTCCCCCCATTTAATCCTCAACACTCAAAGGAATGGGGAAGGACATAAAAGAAAGAGAGGAAAGAGGATTCTTGAAGACCGAAGTAGACTCATTATAATGCATAAAACTGTGTGTGGTTTATTTTGTCCCAAGCACCATGTAGCTTTAGAGAAACTCAGGGTGGGCTAGGAGAGAATTCACCTTAGTTCACTCCTGATTGAACTGGGGGCACTGGACAGGAAATGACTCATCTAGAGTCACAAAACAAGATGATTAAGACACAGGAAAGGAAACAGAAGGTTCTGGAACTTTCCCATACTAAGAAGAGCCCTTGCCCTACTCCCTTACATCAGTCAGGCCATCTGATCTTTCTATCCAAAGATTCAAACTCAGGGTGTCTGACTCTAAATCACCATTCATACAAGTACATGCATTTTGCAAATATATGAAACACATCCCCAGCCCTCTTCTAGTCCTTTACAAAATATATAATAATTTTTTTATGTGCATGAGTATATTGCCTGCATGTGTGTAAGTGCACCTGAGTTGTGCAATGCCAGAGAAGATCAAAAGAGGGTGTTGGATCCCCTGTAACTGAAGTTACAGACAGTTGTTAGCCACCATGTGGGTGCTGGGAATTGAACCTAGGTCCTCTGCAAGAGCAGCTAGTGCTCTTAACTGCTGAGTCATCTCTGCAGCCCCATAATAAATTGTTTTAAGCAATGGTTACCTTACTGTGCTACAGAACAGAACTCTTTCTATCTGTGCACCGGAGCCTGTTATCTGACTGCCCTCTGTCCCTTCTCCCCTTCCCTTCCTAGGCTCTAGTGGCCTCTCTGCTTACTTCTGAACTGCTTTGCCATGTTCTAAGGAATATGCTTCTGGTAGAGATGTAGCTCAGTTGGTGGGGCTCGCCTAGCATGCTCAAAGCTCAAGCCTCAGGTTTAATCCTCAGCATTGCATAAACTGGGCACGGTGATACATGCCTGTAATTCCAGCATTCGGCAGGTAGAAGGTAGAGGTCATCCTGGATTACTTAGCTAGTTTGAGGCCAGCTTGAACTACAAGGCCTGCCTGAAAACAAAAGAAGATGAAACAAAACAAAACACAAAGCCTGAGAGAGTAAGATCACATCATGAGGGTTCTGAAAATGGTCACGTGGATTCCTCTGAAGCATGCCAGGCTGGTAACCCAGGGAGTCCTGGTTGGTTCCAACTGGGTGCTGCTTTCTTTTCTCTGTATTCACTGTACCGGTTTGAGAATGCAGTGTAGCTGATACCCTCTGTAGATCTCTATTAGACACCAAGGAGACAGTGCGCACTTCAAACACCGGAGACTGCTGTCTCACACTGGTTTGGGCTTTGTGCGTATTTCAGACTTGAAATGGAGGATAAGCTTGTTCCTGTGGTAGCACTTACAGTTACCTCTTTGACCATGTTTGACTTGGCAGTAAAGAAAAAAATGAACAGAAGGATTACATTTCAATGGCACAACACCTAATCCTCAGGCAAATGATTCGTCCACGCTTAATATAATGCTGTTAGGATGTGTTGTTTGATGTAAACACTCGTTCTCATAAAATGATGCCTGAGGTTCAGTTCTTTCCTCTCTAATACCCTATTTGTGTTGGCCTGTACACATCGGATATAAAAGTCATTATGATAAAATATATCCTCTTTAGCCTGATTTAAAAAAAAAAAAAGAAAGAAAGAAAAAAGAAAAAGAAACTAGACTACCTGTCCACACCAAGAGAGGAAAGATGCTATAAAACTCAAGTTCCCTTTCGGTGTTTTCTGTTGGCACTGGGGACCAGTTAGTCAGCACTGTCTGTAGGGAGCATTCCTACGGTCTAGGGTGTCGCTGGGAGGGGGAATGGTGTCTGTTGGTGCAACCATTTAAGGTACTTTATTTGAATCTGACTTTAGGCTGAACCCAACTACACCTAGCTGCTGTCCTGCCAAGTCTTTACAGCTGGCAGGAAGCAGCTGTGTCCAAACAGAGGAGACAAGCGCATGAGAGGCTGGAGGAACAACAGGACCCAACCTCTTGGACAGCAATCTTTGCCCTCCAGGAGTCACTTGTTCTAACCTCTTTCTCTAGGACCCTTTGCTGTTCAGGAGCAGGCAAGGTTAATAATAATGCTCAGCCTTTCAAGCCCAGCAATCGTTTCACTGTCCCACTGATGCAGGGGTGATACCTGGTCACTTTCAACCTCCTTTCCCACTGCTCAGATTACCCATGACTTGGTTGGAAGAGTCTCCTCCAGGTATCAGAGAAGGATTGCTGTGTGGATTGGCTTCGTAACAAAGATCGGTATATTTAACATTATCCCCATCTGATTTAATGCTTATAAATCATCACACACACACCCTTCATCCTCTTCTCACTGTCTCTGAAGAGCAGCCCCTCAGTAAGAGCTCCATTCACAGTTCATCCCATGACTCACTTCCAGAATACCTGTGATTGAGAGCCATCGCTGTAATTGTACCTTTAGTGGAAGAATGAGAAATCACAGGGTCTGAATGGAAGTGACTTGAATTTCCAACCTTCTGATCTAAACTCGTCTACAGGGGTCTAAATGGGTGTCCCACCATGCCTGGCACTATTTTTAAGCACCTAACTTTACTTTTAGTCTCTGATAGTATAATCTTTGCTTCTAGGATTTTTAGCTAGATGTGAAATTCCCTTTCAGAGTGATTGTTCTGAGAGCCCTCTATTGGTGATAGAGAAGGAGAAGGAGGAGGAAGAGGAGGTTGAGGAGGAGGAGGGGGATGTGAAGAGCAATTTATAAGTTGTCTGGTAACAATGGTCTGTGGTGGCTCAGGCCTCTGGACTTCTTTCTGTCTGAGGTCAGCATGGTTTATCCTATTTAGAGAGTGTTTCTTAGGCTGCCTGCAGAGGATTATGTATCATTTCCACTCCTTACGATCTTAGAGACTTAAATCTGTTGAAGGGTGTTTAGAAAGCTACTTGGGCATCTACCAGAGCCTAATAAAGAGGAAGTAAGGGGGAGGCTTGCGTGTGGGAGAAGGTCTTAGCTGGACCTTGTGCTTCAGTCAACACACATGGGATGCTTTGGCAGCCCAACCCTAACTCAGTTTTCCCAAAACTCATATATGGGTGTTTCTATTTAGAGATAGCAGATAAAGCAGAATGGAATGCTTGATATTCTGAAGAAGCTAATCTTAGGTGTTCTTTTGGAGAGTTCCACTTTTTGTCCCTGTTTCCTTTATTTTCTCTTTATTCTTAAGTATCTCTAAAACCTGTCAAATGTTGCCCACTGCTTGGATAGTCCCTCAGGCCCCCCTTTTCTTTATCTCTTCTTTCTCTTCTCTCTTCTCCTCTTCCTCCTGACTTCTTCCTTTGTCTCTTCTCTCTTGTTTCCGCCCCCTTGCCTTTTCTCTTTTCTTCCTTTCTCTCATCTTTCTCCTCTTCTTCCTCTCCAGTCTCTCTTCCTTCCGGCCCTCCTTCCCCCTCCCCTCTCTTCCCTTTATTCACTCTATTTCAGTAGATGTTCCCCCGAGGCAATATTATCAAAGTCCTTAGCCTACTTATTTAAAGTCCTTTGCCAGTGCCTCCCCATTTCCTGTTGTTTATAAGCCACTCTAACTATATGAAGATAGCAGTGACAGCCCAACTTCCGGGAACTGGTCTGACCCTCACTTTCTATCCTCAGGTCTTGTTACCCTTTCAGGTCCTTGAGCAGGAAACACAGCTCATTCATACCCTTCTGCATGGAGCACTTTTCCCCTGGGCCATCCTCTAGGACCTGGCTTGAAATGAACTTTCAGCCTGTGGATCGTTCCCCCACTGCAGCCTGACCAAATCCCTTCCTTTGATTTCAAGGTTTTATGACACCCAGTCACCATTCCTTTGAGATGCCCAAGGGGTTTGCAACAGCCTGCACAGGTGTATCTCCCCCAGAAGATTAGCATGCACAGTAAATATTATTCGCCTCTAAACAAGAAAAGAGAGAGAACTATCTTTAAGCGAGTGACTGTAGATAGGCCGACTAGACTCCACTGAATGAACTTGCACCAAGGGACATCTGGGTAAAAAGTTTGACTGGATAGGCCTTAACCTATATGCCAGAATGCATGAAATACAATGCGTGTGTGGGTGTGTGTGTGTAGGGGGGAGGGGAGGGTCTAAATACGGTTAAGATTTATTGTACGAAATGCGAAAAAAAATCAATAAAAATGTACATTAAAAAAACTTGAGTTAAAAAAAAAAGAATAGAGGCCATTTGCATCTATGTTGACCAATAGGTGCTCAATAAAAAAAAATATTAATGAATACAGTCCAAAGGCCTGAGGACCTCAGGTGCTTTGTCAGTTGGTGGCCAATATGTTAAAGAAAACTCAGATCTTTTTGTCTAAGAAGCTAGTTTACTTCACAGAGATTCAAGGACTATCTGGAATTCCCCTTCCACAGTGTTTCTGTAGAGGAGGAAAAATAGACTAATTAGATCAAACAAGCATTTGTCCTTTGATGTCCCCTGCCCCGCCCCCACCCTTATATATGCAAATAGGTTTCAGAAGAGGGGAAAAGCCCAAACCCAAATCCAGAGATGTTTGGCCTTCCCTAATCAGGAGATAATTACAGCATTCTTTATTTTTGTTGTAATTATGATTCAAAATGAACTGTGTATCAACACTGATCTGTATGTGAGGAATGTGGGGCTGGCCCTTCAGGGACAACTGAACAGGTCACCTGTGAGGGAATGGGTAAGTTATCACAACCCTAAAAGGGTAAGGAACTCGGGACTCAAAGATGGAGGCTTATATTTAGTTAATATCGTCCCTCACTCCAAGAGGTATCCCTTGGTAACTCTCTTCAGTCCAGATATGTTTCTGCTCACATTGAGAGAATCAGAAAGGAAACAGGATCCTGCCCTGCTCTCATAGAGTTCACATGAGGGGTGGGGGTCGGGGGAACAGTCAGACATACAAGCAATGCCAGTAGTAACGGGTCCTGTGTCCTGGGACAGGGAGAATTATTGGGAGCACAGAAAAGGCTTGGAATTCTCTGGTGGGGATAGATGTGGGCAAAGGCAAGAGGCTGGGGAGACTTCTTAAGAGGAGGTGATACCTAGTGAGATCTAAAAGATTTGAGAGTGGAGTTTCAAAGTATGGACAGGTGGGTGGGTGCCCTGAGACCTGTGAGCAGTGCCTTACACAGGAAATGCACATGTCTGGTTCAACACAAATATGTTATTCCAACACATTCAGAAGGTTAATGAATGCAGAAGCCAGCAGAACCAATGAAGCAGCACAATAGTCCATCATCTTTACAGGACTGACTCCGGGATCTCCCTCATGGATCAAAACTTACAGACACTCAAGTCCCTTCCTTAAAATGACAGTGTTTTCCACATAACCTACACATATCTTCCTGTACCTTAAATCACCTCTAACGTATTTATTTAAAAGACCTAATAGACTGTAAATATTATGTAAATTTTTATGCTGTATTGGTTGGGGAATGGCAAACATAATCAGAGGGGCTGGAGGTGTAGTTCAGTCATAGAGCATTAACCTGGGTTCAATCTCCTACACCCCAGAATAGGAAAAAAGTCTCCAAGTGTTCAGTAAAGATGCACATATTTTTGTTTCTGAATAATTTTGTTCCACAGTTGACTGAATCTGTGAATATTGCTTTCCGAGAGAGGGCTATCAGCTTCTAAAAGTTGCCAGACATCTCTACAGCATCCTGAAACTTTGTAGAGCTCCCGAGTTTTCTCCTGGGCTGACTGCACACTGCCATCAACACCAATATAGACAGAACATGATCGACAGAAGTCTTCCAAATAGATTGGTCTGCGTGAATTTCATCTCATGCAATGCGGGGCAGTGGCAGCCTGCCTTCTTTCCAAGTGACCCTCTGCTCATTTGTGTGAAGTGTACCTGGCTGTCCTGACTCTGGCCAGCTGTGGCCCCGACCTCTTTCTTCACAGTGCTAGGGGAGGTATCTACTCCAGACAAACTAGCAGGTCACCTGCTGAAACACACCCAGGTGCCCTTCATGAGACCAACTGCACATTGCCTAGAAGAGTTCCCGCCACGACCTGGATTGATCCGGAAGAAATACAGAAACTGAGCTTTTCTCCTTGTCTTGATGATATTATTTGTTGTTTTCTCCACAAAAAGGGCACACTGAAAGGACTGAAGAAAATGGGGCGGGGATGGTGCCTTCACCTTCTGTTGGCTATGCTGCGTGCAGCCTTGAGTCAATTTGATAAGAGGAGGTCAGAAGACAGAGGAAAGAAGACGGAGCAGCAGAGCCCTGAATTTAGAAACCGTGCTGAGCTCTCTGGATCTGATTTGGCTTGAGCATGCATCAGATAAAAATAACAAGTCGCACAGTAGAGGACAGATCTGCAGCTTCTCCTCTGCCTGGGGCTGCGCATGCCCAATGTGTACCTCTTTGGTGGGGAAGCATCGAGCTGCGTTCCCTAGCAGAAGGCCAGAGTGAGAGAGGGCCTGTGTTTGATGTATGAGCTTTGGCTTGCCATCGTGAGTCACCCCAGAACTAGCTGCAGGCAAAACAAAAATCTTTTGTGATTAATTAGAAAAACTGGACAATTATGAATTGACTGCACACAGCCGGGGTACGGTAATATAAATAGTAACGACGCTGGCTCGCCTGATGAACACTCGTGTTTATATGAGATCACTGGAGAAAGGCAAATTCTTAACATGGAATCTGCTGAAATAGGATGATTTTTTTGATCTTGGGCAATTTGAGGGTCTTGACTGAGATTTCAGCTGGTGTGTTCCAAAGGAATGCTGTCCCCACACCCTTCCCCATTAGGCCAAATCAATCCTTTTATTTAGCTTCATATTTATTTTATAGACATAAATAAATATGTATGGATATATATAATGGAACCCAAACACCCCTTTCAGCAGCTCTATGAAGTCCTTCCTGTCCTTTGTTAACCTCTCAGCCTGCAGGGCTTCTAGGGAGACACTCAGAAGGCTCGAACACAGACACCATTCTTATTTTGAGGCACTAGTTGGTTTCCTTCAAGGGAAGAGGATACCATCACCAGTGAACTGGTTTATCAGGGAACTCAAAGATCAGAATATTTTAACGAGTTACAGGGCTAATGGTTTGTTCTGTTTAGGGAGTGTTAAGTAAGTAGATAGTAACGCCATAAAGTTGAGCAAAGCTTTTAATGACCCCTGGGCATGAATTTTATATGTAGGTATGTATGCATTCGGTATGATTTAATCTCGAGTCTCATTTCTCATGTCCCTCCTCCCTTTTTTTTTTTTTTCTTCCTACCAGTTACAGAATTTGAATGTGCTCTATCCTGGAGTTAGGGGACCATTATTTCTTTTCAAGGAAGTTCCTAATGAAAAATAATTAAACCCTGACAGTGCCGGCAAATGTCAAAATACAAATTTCCTCCAGTGATCATTTTTTTAACCACCAGGGTGAGCAAGTTGTCTTTTGTCCTGGGGCAACAATGTGTAACCGGTGCTGGTCACAGACCCCAGAGCAGCAAAAGAAAATGCCATTTCTCCGCACTGTCCCTTCGCCTCTACCCCACTCAGACAAAGAAAAAAAAGTCTTCTAGACCTTTGAAATTTGGTTTCTGCCAAGCAATTAACTTGTCTTAACAGCACATTCTCCATCTCCTAGTGCCTTTTCGGGCTTCTGTTTGCACTCGCCAGCATTCACATTGTTTTCTATTATTATTCAAACGGGGCCGCCTCAGTAGTAAACCCATTGACCATTCAATCTGAGCAATAGCTGCTGTGGATAATTAAAAGTTCCCAACCTCTTGCCCCAAGGCCAGGCTAGAGCCAGTCAGAGAGGAGCCAGGTCTTGGCTGCTCAGGGACCAATCGATCAGCTGATTAACCCTTCTTACTGATTGGTTAGAGCTGATTGCATCTCTGGTAAAGAAATCTGCTCTGGCCCTGGGGCACAAGAGGCAGCTATACATTCAGGGTGGCTGAGCTAGGGGCCTGTAGTCAGTGTCCTTACACAAAGTGACAGGAGGGAAAGAGACCTCCTTACAGAACCTTGAAAGGTTTCTAATCTCTTCACCTCGCTTTTGCTACCAGACTGTCTCTGCTTTTATTTCTAAGGGGAAGAATCTCTGCTTGGGTTTCAGGATAGCAGAAAAGATTGCTGGGGTGGTAGTTGCTGCTAGTTCTTTCTAACAATAAATTGTCTCCTTGCAAAGGGCTGAGGTCAGAAAGCACTTGGATATACCGTTGTAAAATAGATTCTGCTCTGGGCATCTTGCTTTCAGAGCAGGTGACTGTGGCTGACAGGGTTTGTCTTTGCTAGCTGGTAAATATTTATCTTTGTGTATGGATAAACAGACTGTCTTTCTCGTGCTTATGCTTTGGCATAGTGAGTTACATATACTGTATTGGAAAATAGGCATTTAACAGAAATAACTACCCCGTTGTCCTTGAAGTGAGTAGCTGAGATGTTATCAGACAGGTGTGGCTCCATTTGTTTTGAACAGTCCTGTGTGGTGTCATGTCCCATGTCCCGGTTCCCTCCCCCCGACCCCACCAGATGGAAGATGGATCTCTCTGGATTTGGTAGAGAAGCCAGTCAGAGAGTCCCCTGTGAAATCATTAGGCCTATCATTTCTATCTGTGACAAAGGGGAGAAAAGTTGAATGTTGCAAAGCTTAGCTAATATTACTTTTCCCAGTGTCTTTAAGAAAAATGAAGCTTCCACTCAGGTGGAAGGCAGCAGAGAATGTGTCAAATACCTCAGTTAATGTGCAGCTGGCAGTTTGGGAAACAGATGTTTCCCCAAATGCTCATGTTTGCTCTTGTTTTGATATACTTTGTTGCTGTTATTATTATTTTGGTCCTTTTTTTTTTTTCTTTTGAGACAAGGTCTCCTTTGTAGTCCCAGATGGCCTGGAACTTGCTAAGCAGACCAGGCTGGCCTTGAACTCTCAGAGATCTTCCTGCCTCTGCCTCCCCAGTGCTGGGATTAAAGGTGTTTGCCACCATGTGGACCCGGCCATTTGTTTTGTTATACTTAAAAACTTTTGATATATGTGAGAAGAAAACCCCAAACTTTTCAGGAACCCAAACATCATTTAGCTTATAGTGAAACGAATGACCTCAGATTCTACTGAAAAGGCTAGTGGCCTGAGATGTGGCCTGGTTATAACACCCAGCCCAGAGCAGGGTTCAGGGGCCTCAAGTTTTATGAGCTTTCTCCAGCACCTTGGCTAAGGAGCACTTTGCTGGGAAGGACTTTGCTGATCCAAGGAAGATGTAGGCACACCAACAGGTGTTAAAGCAGTCTTGGAAAAAGGAAAAGAAAGGCATTGATGGAGCCCAAAGAAGTCTGATTATTTTCTTTCTTTTTTTAAAATTGATTTTTATTTTATGTGTATATGTGTGTGTGTGTGTGTGTGTATTTTGCTTCCATGTATGTAATGTAAGTGCACCATGTGCATGCAATGCCTCCAGAGGTCAGAAGAAGGCATTAAACCTCTTGGAACTGGAATTACAGACTATTGTTAGCCACCATGTGGGTGCTAGGACCTGAACCTTGGTCCTCTCCAAGAGCAGTCAGTTCTGTTAACCAATGAGTCATCTCTCCAGTCCCAGAAGTCTATTTTCACTTTGAGTTTAGCTGAAATAGTCAAGACCCATGTGATCTTAGACATATTTATTAACTTCTCAGTGGTCTCAATCTACCTATTTTAAAGAAGGTTCATCAGAGCATCCACATGTACGCATATACACACATGTGCAGAATTTTGTTTAATGGGATTGCAGCTTTTTAATTTATTCTTAGATACATTTTTGAAGTCAAAGTTGAATTTGAAAAACATCAGGTGTGAAACATAGCTGAATGCCATTCCAAGGAAATAAAAGATGATTAGATCTAGGGCATTAGATGATAATGTGGGTCTTATTAATGCAATCACTAAGAATTTGATTATATAACACTGCTAAATAAAATAGAATATAGAAAACATTATGAATACCTATTCTTGATCAGCTAGAGACTTACAGTCTGATTTGTCTTGTAAATATTATTTATTAAAAAGCCACTTGGAATTTAAAATATTTTGAATAAAGTGCTTCTACTTGAAAATTTTTTAACTCTGTAAGCGCTCTATGCAGAGATAAGGTACACAATAGATCTTTGAAGGGAAAGAAATAAGGAGGGAATCTTAATATTTCGTGACTGGGTGAGATTGAACCACAATTGGGAAACTGGGTCATGTATGATACGTAATGTAACTAAAAATGCACTGACATTTCTCTTTGGTTTTTGAGGTTGTTGTATAGAAAACCTCCCGTGAAAGTGTTTACTGTGCATGGTTTTTGCGTGTTCTGTAATTCTCTTTTCACTGCCAAAGAAGCAGAGTATTATATTCTATAAGCAAAGCGTGAAACATTATTTAAAACCAGGGTTGGCTGTTGGGTGCTCTTACATCCTGAGCAGGTAAAAGTTGCAGGCAGTATGTCTGTAGACTGAAGGCACATCCACAAACAGTGGAAAATGAGTGCAAATCCAGCCCACACTCAAACCAGGTAGCATTCCTGAGAGGAAATCGCTGAAATTGGAGACCCAGGTTAGTTATTTTCTCTGTGGTGAAACCGACCACAAAGTTTTCTTGCTCGGTCCTCACACAAACAGCTTTCCCTTCAAAGAAAGCAGAGAGAAATCTGACAGTCTGTAGCATATTCAGTGAACATCACTAGTTTTCCTTATAAAACATTTGGAGGTATCACTCAGAAAAGTTTCAAAAAAAAAAAAAAAACCATAAAAACTGGACTCAGGGATTGAGACGAGTTCTGAATGTGTCTAACAATTAGAAGTTCAGCTTGTCACCTCTCCTCCTTGTTTTTTTTTTCCTCTTTTTGAATGTTTTTCTGAGTTACCTAAGAAATCAATGCAATCAAATATCAAAATTCACTTTACCTAGAAATCTGAAACAAGGCAAATTCAGCTGCCCAATTCTTTTAGTGTCAGCTTTATGCACCAATCAGTTAATTCAGAATAAATGAAGGCATGCAAGTAGCCCTCAGATGGGAACAGTAAGTCTCAAGGACCAACGGCCAGTAGTTCCATCCCAGCCCGGATACCAGACCCTAAAGAGGAAAAGGCTTTCCTCTGTGCAACTCTCTTTTACATAGAGCAGAACGCTTTTGCTGTCTCAGTCTGCTTAGGAATTTCAAATGAGTGAACCACAGTGTTTAGCAGTAAAATATGGTTATGGGTCTTAAATGCAGGCTACATTTAACAACCGTATATTGATTTTTTCTTGTAATTTTATTTCCATGAACATTTCTGGTTTCTTAATTAGTAACCTTTTAGAGAGAAGGATTTAAAGTTCTATCAGAGGACTTAGCTTCTAGAAGTTGTATCCGTAGAAAGGAATGGTCGCCCCTGCCTCCAATGAGTTCCTGAGGGAGATAGCCACTGCGCACGCACGTGCAGATACACACAGACACGCACAGCCTTCTGCTATCCTTGGGCTGCCAATACAATTAAGACCAAATAGTGTTGGTGAACCCATGACAAAACTCAACAATCTCCAATGGCACACTCACCCTGTAACGGGAAGGGCTGTTTACCCCATGTTCCTTATTAAACCGAAGTATTTTATTTAATGAGCATGAGTCATGCAAGGTGTTCCCATAAATCATCGGCTGGTTTACAAACTCAATAACTAGGCTTCCTGCTCTAACTAGGCTGAGCACACCTTAAATTATTAACACGCCAGGCCCTTGAGGCAGATCTTTGATGACGATGATATAAACACTGTGAAGACAAGGTGCTCTCTCAGCAAAAGATTATTGACTCTAATTACCATTTACCACAGGAAAAAGAAAAGAAAAGACAATAAAATATGAGAGAGAATTTAAATCTGAGACTTAATTTTATGAGAGCTTTAAATACCTCACCCCCTCTCACTTTTTTCCTTTCTTTCTTTTCCTTTTTTTTTTTTCCTTCTTGTTTGTGGTTACCCTACCAACCTAGGCACTGTTATATAATGATAGCCCATGGTTGGCTACGCTTAAAAAGGTGACAGTTGTGAAGACGAAAGGAGGGAAACACAGGAGACTCTGTGGTTGGTAGGCACACTCTTTGACGTGATGGAAAAAGGCCAGAGGGGGAGAAAAGTGATAATCGACTGGTTAAAACAAAAGAAAAGAAATCAAAACAAAAAGAAACCCTCGCTTTGTTTGCATGTCGGTGTGATTATAGTAAAAGAGTCAAGGGCTGAGATATGCCACAGTAACCACCTTGGTTGGTAAACCGGCACTTCCGGTCAGCTCATGGGGCTTTTGGGTTTTACTGTATCCTACATGGAGCCTAGAAAGGAGGAAGTTAAAAAGAAGGAGGGCTGATGATAAAGAGCTTCTCTAAAAAGGACAAAACTTTAATCAAATGACAATGAATGGAAAGTTTTCCTTCTGTTTGGAAGGCGGCCATAGCAGCCGAGAGAGGAAAAGGTCCTTGAACCTAGGACTGGGAAGAAGGAAAAGAGAGCCTCAGCTCTGCCTGCTGTCAAGGGCTGTCCGCTCGTCTTCCTTATGGGTTGATGTATTTCCCATTTTAAGAACTATCTACTCAGGTCTCTATAGGCTAAATTGTTCTCTCTACTTTTCCTCTTAAAAAAAACAAAAAACAAAACACCAAAAACTACAATTGGAGCTAGGCATGGAAGTACATGCCTTTAATCAGGTAGATTTCTATGACTTTTCCGCCAACCTGGTCTACATAGCAAGTTCTTGGCCAGCTAGGGCTACTTAGTGAGACCCTATCTCAAAACAATATGAAACTCTAATTTACTATTTATTTATGGAATCATGTAGCATGTTGGAGTGGGCATTTCTTCCAAAGTGGTGGGGTTTTGAATGTCGGTGAGGCCGAGCCAGCTTCTTCCCTTGCAGAAGGTATTATACATTGGAATTTACCTTAGAATCAGAGAAAACAGCTAGTAATTAGGGAACTGTCTGTAAAATAGGCAGCACTGATTCCTGTCTTTGTTCTAGGCATATTTAAAAGGAATTTCATAGTCCAGTAAAACTGACCAGAATGTGAGGAAAGCGAATCTGCAATATTTATGTGTTTTCTTTTTATTTGATCTGTCTTTCCTAGGATCAGGAGAGATTTGGGTATAGGTTAGCCTCAAGACCATAGGATCTCCTTCCATGCCGGGTGTGTCATTCTCTCGTGTTTCTTGGGGGTTACCCAGCCATCTCATCTGACCATCAAGGCATTGCCGCACTGCTAAGGTAAAGCGGATGTGGGGTGGGGCTGTAGAAGCTTTATCGAGAGACCTTTGGTAGACAGTGCTTCTCTCCTCATCTGGTAAAGTGTGTGAGGTTTGGCGTTTGACCCCTCCCTCTGCACCTATTAAATTCCAGATCAGGGCTCACAGCGGGGCAGTTCCCAGGGATTAGAGCTTCATGATATCCCGCCCCCCAAGAGCAAAAATGAACCTGTGTAAATGAAAGATGCCCATTGCATCTCAATATTTTGGGAAAAGAGTCACACAGACACTTATCTCTCGAGGTGTTTTGTTCCTGTCCAAGCTGGAAGACCCACTTGAACTCGGAAGCAAGACTCAGACCACTCACAATTTTCAGACAGCTCTGGATTTTTTTTTTCCCCTGCAACTAAGGCTTCTTGGTCGATCTCCTGTTAAGGTATTTTTATAATAATCCTACACGGGCTTTCTAAGGAACTTTACTGTATACTTTTTATCTTCTTGTCAGAGGAAATGTAATGTAATTTTGTTCTTCTTCATTAAATAATGGTTTATAATTCACCCTCCCAGCTATATGGTATCTATAAATACTGAGAAAAATAGGTTACACATATAAAACCATATTTAAGAACAAGATTCCTTTTGGACAGCCAAATGGGGTATTTCATGAGACTGAACTATAGAAATACTGGGCTAGAATATCGAAAATAATCTGTGCACATCTACTTATAAAATGTGAGTGCAGTGCTCACCGCAAAGCACAAAATTTACACATCAAGACTTCTCTAAGCCCTTTGCTCAGGGCTGATTGTGATGCAAAGAGCCGCTGTGCAGCTGCCTTTTCTGGGGCCTGGCTCTGGGTGACCTGGCTGGGCTCTTCCCAGCCCCTGTCTGGGCTCTGTGCAGAGAAGAGCCCTGGGGGCAGAGTTGGCTGATGGCTCTGACTGGCCCTGCTCTCAGGGGTCGACCCAGAGCTCGGTATCAGGCTCTCATCAATCTAACTCCGGGATGGGAAGAAGCAGGAATGTGTGTCTGCTGTCCACACTCAGCTCAGAAGGGCAGAGCTGGGACTTGCAGTCCACACCTTTCAGGACCCTGGGTGCTCTCCCCAGAACTGTGGCACTGAGCTACAGTTCAAGACCTCCAGGGATTCAGACCACCATGCCCTGTCGGAAGTGGCCTCAGAGCCCTACACATCAAATACTATTTTGTCACTCAGGAAATTCTCTTCCTTTTAAAATTCTATCAGCTCATTCTCTTCTTGCTGCTGGGGATCGAACCAAGTATACCAAGCTACATTCCCAGCCCCAGTTACATTTTTATTTCAAGACAATTCATGCTTTGAGTATTCTAGAAATACATGTGCCAATAATCATTCAAAAACCGTGATCTTGCTCTGTATTCTGTGTTTTCTTTTTTTATTTAATTTAATGTGTGTGTGTGTGCGTGTGTGTGTGTGTGTGTGTGTGTGTGTGTGTGTGTGGTGCTGGGGATTAACTTAAACTCTTGTGTATGCTGGGCAAGCTCTGTACCTCAGAGTTATACCCCCAGGCCTCTTTTTGAAAAATGCTTAAATCCTGGGACATTTGAAATTATCCAAAAAAGACAGATAGTATGTCATCATATGTCATCAACCACCTTGTGCTGGGCTCATCTTCCTTTAGTCATGAGTAATTTGTGGCCAACTTTACTTTATCTGTACTTAGTTCAAACCTCATTCCCTCTTTTAAGGCAAGTCCCAGTCATCATACTGAATGTAGACGTTTTCTCTCTGCTGTTTTAAAATTGTCTTAGAACCTCCTTCTACATATCTATCTCTATCTCATAACATTTGCCTTTTTAGACCTTATTGATTTATTGGTTCGAGAGATGAATACAGGGCCATGAGCACACTAAATCATACACTCTCTTGAACTCTAGCCTCTATTTTAGCCATTTTGAAGTTAATGTTTTAGTGGCATTAAGTATAACCACATTGTGGTGCAACCATCACCATCTACTATAGAACCTGTTCATCTTGCAAAACTGGAACTCTGTATTCACTGAACAGTAACTTCCAGCATGCTTCTCCCAGCCCCCAGCATCAACTGCTGTGCTTTGAGCCTAGGATTGTAACTACTTACAGCAATATGGGCTTGCCTGCTAGGGATGCAATCACATAATATCCTTTTGCATCTAGTTTATTTCACTTAGCATAATGTTCTCAGTGTTTACTCACATGTGGGTCAGAATTCCTCTTTGCACTAAGAATATTTTTGACTCTCAGGTTTAGGCTCTACTTTTTTTTTTTTTTTCTTTTGCTGAATTTATTTGGAAAGTATGAAATAACTAATTTTTGATGAGAAAGTCTTTTTTTTCTTTTCCCTCCCTCCCAGAGCATGGCACACAATGGGAAGAATGTTAATGGGTTCTGTGACCTAAGTAACTTAAAACTCGTGAACATGTGACACGTGTTTATTTATGGACTTGTCCACCTGCCTATCTCTTGTATATACATTTTGGGTCCCAGCCATGGCACAATAAATGCCCCCTAAGAGCAGACATATCAGCAATGCATCATCTATCACCTGGGAGGAGCAGTTCTGGAACCTCCAGCTCCATACCCAAATCTGTAGATGCTCAAGTACCTCATAAAACAACATACTTCCATAGTTTACTTGAGTTCTCCCATGCATTATAACTCATTCACAGATAAAAGCTAGTACAATGTCAATGCTGCAGAGATAGTTGTTATGTTGTATTTTTTAGGGATGAATGACAAGGAAAAAAGTCTGTATGTGTTCAGCTTAACAGTTTTAAAAATTATTTTGATTCCTGTGTATGTGTGTGTCTGTGTGAGTGAAGACCACATGTGTGGGCGTGACAATAGAGGCCAGAAGAGATTACCTGGAACTGGAGCTACAGGTGGTTGTGTGCTGCCTGATGTGGGTGCTGGGAACAGAACCTGGGTCCTCTGAAAGAACAGCAAGTTCTCTTAACCACTTAGCCATCTTTTCAGCCTCATGTTCAACTTTTGAGTATTTTCAAAAATTTTTTAAAAATGCTCATTGAATCCATAAATTCCCATGGAGTGGGAGATACGGTGGCTGACTGCATGTAAATGCATTTTCTGTGGATGTAAACACTGGACAGCCCGAGGGGCCCTGTGTACAAGATGATACCTGTAGTAGATCACACACCTAATCTAAAACGGCGGTTCTCAGCAACCCCGAGTCCTTTTAGAATCAGCAAATCAGTTCTCAAAATATCTCAGCAGAATTGGGAAGTCTGAGGGAATTAACATCTAAAAACTGTGCACTGCTAGAGAAACACCTCAGTCTGTGACGTGCTTGCCAGGCAAGCATTATGACCTCAGTTTGCTTCCCGAGAACCCAGAGAAAAATAGCTGAAAATGGTGGTGCATGCTGGGGAGACAGGAGGCTCCCTGGGCACTCACTGGCTGGCCTAGCTGAATCCATGAGTTCCAGGCCAGTGAGAGAGCCTGTGTTCAAAACAAGAAGGATGATGTTCCTGAGCAATGATAGCCAAGGTTATCCTATGGCTTCCAAGCATGTGTACACATACACACCTGTACAGACAAAATTAATAACAACAAAACTCAAAGTGAAGTGTGTCAGGACCTTTCTTCTGGCTCTGTAGTCTCATTACATTAGATGTCTTAATGTCTGCTCTACTCTGAGCTGATGTTTCCTCAGATTAGCACTAAGCGAGAATAGCAGTCTTATGCACGTCAGTCCCATAATAGGCACTTCTTGTGTGCTGACTGGAAATCAACCCATGAGTTAGTGATGTTTCTGGACTAGCAACCCCTGAGTGGATGGTGTCTCCTTTCACTCTGCCCTGGTTCCCATGGTATTGTGCTGCTGATAAAAACTGGCCTCAGGCTTGACCCTTTTCCTACAGCTGATGCTCCGGGCTAGCCCTTTAGTATTCTTTCTGTTCAGGGCTCTGATCATATACCACCTTCATCTTTCTTTTTCCTTTTGGGAAAACAAAACAAGAGTACAATTATAGCAGATATAGGACGGAGGTGATACTATTTAACACAGCCCTCCCTTGAGTGGCCCCCGCCACGTGTGGTAGTGGGCACACAATCAAGAGAGTGTAAGGATAGATTTTTTTTTTTCCTCTTCTGTCTCCTGCAGTCCATCTCAAAGCCACCTCCATAAGAGCTCTTGTCTGACCCACTGATCTGACTCTTAGTCATCTCCTGCTTGTGATTGTCATTTCCAGTTGTCTTTTGTGTTTATTTCAATCTGTTGTTTTTTTTTTACTCTGGTGACTCATGGTGGTTTCTTCCATTTGATGGTCACTTCTTCTGGAACCGAATGGGATCACAGGTTCTAAGTTTGTGTCCCTTAGCGCAGGATGGGCATTCAGGCCATTTGTATGGAATGAACAATGGCTGCTCTTTGGACGACAGGTGGAGGGACAGAGCCTTAGCTTAATCTCACAGGGCTACACAGACAGAAGCGGGAGTAAAACTGGCCTTTGAGTTCCCAGCTGCCATTCCATGATCACTGCCCCGGAAGAAATCAAGTCCAACAGGCATGGAGATTGGCCAGTGTGGAACAATGTCCCGTGCTTTTTCTGAGATTATCATTTGATGGGAAGATGACAGGAACATGTCTGTCCTCTGAAACTCTTCACCTGGAGCACTCAGCTGCTGATACAATCAACAGAGGGGCCTAGGTTTGGGCTGCCTGAATAGCCTTGCTGCCGATCATGGGCAAACCCTGGTTTCAGCCTCTAGCACTGAAACAAACAAAATCACTGACTTTTATATAGTCTTCGACTGGCAGTGGTTTTCAATACAAAGGGCTTGAGAACTGGCAGTTCTTGTTTCAAAGGAAACTGCATAAGACATTTCAGATCCTTGACAACCTACCAATCTTATTTAAAAAATATCTCTTACTGAACCATGCCAAATAGACCATAAAATAGACAAGTTAACTATTTTTTTTTATATTGCTAGAGAAGCTTAATCCGAACTCTGTAGTTCATAAAACATTTCTGTAATGAAGGATTCAGAACTTAAAATATAGTGCTTTTGTAACTCTGGACCTCTTGGGGTGAAAAAAGTAAAATGAATCATTAAGCCCGTAAAAGACAATCTGTGCATTCATCGTTCCATCTGCATACCATCCCGCCTCCTCTTTGACATCACTCTTTTCGTTGATCAGAAAACACGGTCATTCTTCTGCAGTAGAGTTTATGATGCTGACTAGTGTCAGTCATCGATATACTTATCTCCATGTGTTTGTACATGAAAGTGTTATTTGTGTCTTGGCAATGAAGCGTACACGCATATACAGTCTTCTGCCTGGCAGTGTTCATAGGCTGTAGATCTGCCCAGGAGATGTTTGCTTCTTGTACCCTCAGCTTATGATTGGCTTACCAGATCAAAGAAGGATAGAACCCTCCAGCTCCCATCCTCCCGCTGCTAAGTTACATTTAGAGGGATTAACTTCCTTATTCAATGTATTTCTTAAGAATTAAATTAATTATAATGCATTTGGATTCCCTGAGCATTCCCACAATTAATTTGTGGTATTGAGTTATCAAATACCCTTTCTTAAGGGGTTACTTCATTTCCGATGTCTTGCACTGATGTCCCAAGAAGTCATTTTGGACTAAAAAAATTGGATCCTTATTTCAAGGATTTGTTTTAATCTCCAAAGGAATTTTTTGGAACACTGGGATGACATGGTAAGACTGCTTAATCCCTTAAGTAAGGCGATCTGATCACCCAATAACACAAATTACCGAAATCAGTCAGCAAAGCCAATGTTTTCTCCTCAGCTGCTTTTTTGTATGCCTAGAATTAACACAAAACCTACAAGATGCATCATTCCTGGCTCCCTAGAGACCCATTAAACTTAATTTTAAAAACTACACATTTTAGATCACCAGATAGCTGAGAAAATGCCCTGAATTTTAAAAATATCTTAACTCAAGTTAAAAACAATAAATTCTTTCTGGGATGTTACATAACTTCCTTCCCCAAGTCAAATCTGATTAGGCTCTGCAGATAGTTGTGGTGTTACGAAAGGGGCTATGAGAGAGGGTCAGGCAGGCCATTGCTCAAGGTCAACGGTGTTATATGGCAAAGGGCTTTTATTTAAGGTAGATAGCGAGGTTACTAATCCTTTTAAAATATTGGACCTGTGTATTAAGCACTACAATAGAGCATAATGCTAGATAATCTCTTTACCCATGTTTATTTACTTAAGGTAATCTAGTCAAGGTCTCATTTGCCTGTCAGAGTCAGCAGGTAAAATACTAGTACTGTGGTGTCTTTAGGAGGAAAGAATTCACAGCAGATGAAACAGAGTCACTTTAAAGACAAAAACCAAAGCTAAGAGGTGCTTCTAACATTCAGCCAGCAGATCCAGAAGGTATAAAACACAGTTTGGGTGGGAACTGGAAAAACTGGGTTTATGTGTTTCAGAATTCACAGCATCAGTGGGACTGAATTGAAATGATATAGCACTAATACAAAATGGAAATGTATCAATAAAACACGACCCAGTACTTGGAAATTTTGCATTTTATTTCAGAGGTTTTATGAATTACAAACTTTTTGGCAAAATTATACCTAACTAGTTTGGGAAAAAAAGTTTTAAGAAATTCTCTTTGATTTATTTTTATTTTATGTGTATGAGCGCTTTGCATACGTGTATGTAAATGTACCCATGTCATGCAAAGCCCACAGAGGCCAGAAGAAGGCTTTGGATGCCCTGGAACTGGAGTAACAGATGGTTGTCAGCCTCCATGTGGGTGCTGGGAACCGAACCCCAGTTCTCTGCAAGAGCAGCCAGTGCTCTTAGCCACCGAGCCATCTCTCTACCCTGAGTTGTCTTTTTTTCACAGTTTGAAAGATCGTTTTTGTGAGTAAAATAGAAACGTACCTTCCTTGTTTCATACAACCTTTTTGCGGCAGTATGGAAAAGAGTATTTTTTAATAGTCACTTCAGCTTTCCCTGACTGTTATTACCATCTGTGTTGTGGGAAATGAGGAACCAAAAAAAAAAATTGTGTGTAGATAGGTTTCAATGTGAAACCTCCAGGCGTTTTTCAATTTAAAAATATTTTATTAGCATTGCTTTCTTTAAGAAATAACACGATTACATTGAAAACCTTTGTGTCGATTAGAGAATCTGGAAAGGGAGGCCTCCAAAAATTTACTGTCATTTTTTTCCTCTATTATTTTGTGTACATTTGTCAATACTTTTCTTTTTCATCCAGGGGGAAGAAAAGTAACTCCTTAGAAGAACAAGTGTCCAACCAATTATGGCTGTTGCTTTCATGGTGTTCCCAAGAAAATTTCAGTCAAAAGATAAAAAGACCTTCCTAATTTCACCTATTGCATCATCTAACTGTGGGTTAAAAATTAGCACACAGTTACATTCAAGTTGCTTAAGATGCCCTGAACCTGAATCCTTTTCTCTGTGGACATCCTTTCCGGAAAGGAAACACTGCCCCTCAGAATTCACCCTTCCTCCCAAGGTATTTAGCAGTCGAACTGTTATCTGCTTTTCTTTTTCTACTTCTATTCCTTCTGTTTTTAATTAAGGTGATGCAGTCCAGAAGTGCTGTTGGTCATGAGTTTCTGATAAACCATTGACTGAAAAAAATGCGTGTAACAAGTTTTCCTCTTTGACCTGAAAATTATCATGGTTCAGACCACGGCTCATAGTTCTCAGACAGAATCTGGAGTCTGAATTAGGAGCATCCAAGTTTATTTTGGATTTTTAAGACCAGGTCTCAGGAAGCTCAGGCTGCCCTGGAACTTGCTATGTTGCTGAGGATGACCCTGAATTTCTGGTCCTCTGTTGTGTGACACTACTCATTGGGCATTGTGAACAAATGTCTACTCACCCCACATACGGAACCAACAACAGGCCAAGGTAATGATACTACCAAAGTCCAACTTGGTGACCAGTGAACTTATACCAATGGTCTTACCTACAGGAGTGTGGGGTTACTTACAGGAGGATGAATGACTCAAAGGCGGGTGTGTCACTGAAAGTCCACCAAGAGCATTAGTGACAACTTACAAATGCGGGAGCCCTGGAGCTCTAACACATCTCTGCTCAGCAATCTTACTGCTTGGGAAGGGAGAGGCCTTGTGAATCAAGTAAGTTTCAAGGATTTCCCGAGACTTGTAGTTGTTACTTCTTGAGTCTTAAAAGACCCTCTCTTTAGAACTGCCCATAGTCATAACAAGACACACCCCAGGACTGCTTCACAAAGCCCACCTGTGGCTACTCACATGTACCACTCTGTCCAGTTTATGCAGTGTTGGGATTGAACCCTGGGTTCTGTGCAAGCACGCTACCAACTGAGCTCCATCCCCAGCCAGCATCCGAGTTGTATCTTTGTGATGCCATTTGCCAACTGTATGGCTGCAGGGTTGTTCCACATTGTTCTGTGCCTCAGTTATATTTTTATCTGCAAAATAAACAAAGGGTAGTTTCTTCTCCACAAGACAATTAATTACTGGCTATAAATCTGCTAACGGATTCAAAGTGCCTAGAAGGATTTGGATTTCAGAACCTGGCCAGAGTAAGTCACCACTCATTGGTTCAAGTATTTTATTAAGAGTCTACTAGTCTCAGTGTGAGTCTATCAGTCTCAGTGTGTGTGTGTGTGTGTGTGTGTGTGTGTGTGTGTGTGTGTGTGTGTAAAATTTGGACCCAGCAGTGAGGGACAGAGAAAAGATTCCTCATTTTTGTTTTTGTTTTGTCTTAAATATTTTGTTATTTTTATTTTATGTGTATGAGTGTATCAGCTGAATGTAAATGTACTCGTATCATTCAATGCCCATAGATGTCAGAAGAGAGCATCAGAGCATGTGGGTGGTGGAATGGAACCTGAATTTCTCTGCAAGAGCAGCCAGTGATCTTAACAGCAGAGCCGTCTCTCCATCCCCTTGTTTTGTTTTGTTTGAGACAGGGTCTCTCTGTAGCCCCAGCTGGTCTGGAACTTTCTATGTAGACCAGGCTGTCCTTGAGCTCACAGAGATTTGCTAGCCTGTGCCTTCCAAGTGCTGGGATTGAAAGCATGTGCCACCACTCCTGGCTAAGATTCCTGTATTTATGGACCTGTCATTCCAGTGGGGGATGGAGATTGTGAACGTTCACCAGAGTGTGAGCGGGTTAGCAGATTCAAGGGTGGAGAGCAAGAACGCAGGGCAGAGCGGTGGGATGGAAGTGGCCAGAGTACAAGGACACAGGGTGCAGATTTTAAGCAGCGGTAAGGTGAAAGGCCTCAGAGACGGGCTGTGTCGGGGTTAGGGACGTGAGGGGTTTTACTCTGTACATGTCTGGGAAAAAGTTGTTCTAGGCAGGAGGCCACCCAATAGGAAGTGCTGAAGCCAGGTGTCTGGGCAGCAGTAAGTGGATTAGTGATCTTCTCTAGAAAGGCCATTACCTTGACCTCAAAGTCCATGATTGGAGCAGAGGGAGTAGTTGAGCAGGAGGGGACAGAGGCAAAGAGGCCAGATCATGCAGGGTCCTTCGCTGCCTTGAGCCTGTTACTCTGTCGGACCTGCGAGGGATTCCCAAGCCCTCCTCCTATCGTAAAAGATGCTTTTGGCTGCGGGGTGAAGACTAGCGCCTAGTTCCTGGCTGTTCATTTTTGCAGCCTCTGAGCCTAGTGCGAGTAATTTCAGAACTGGGGACTGGGAGGGCGCTAAGCCATCTAGACAGTTTAGGCAGCTTTCCCCGCTCCTTGGGTCTGTGCTCCTGGGTCTTGCTGTGTTCCCAGGGTAGCTTCAAACGCACCGCAATCCTCATGCCCCGGCTCCAAGGTGTAAGATTCCAGGCTTGTGTCACCAAGACCTGCTCAGGCTTCTTCTCTTACTCATGTGTTCTTCCTCCTCTTAGGGCCTTCTGGGTGGCAAGAAAAGTCCTTGTAGTCACTCGAGCCCGGGGATCAAAATTCAGCTGCCTTCTGTCCAAGCAGTTGGCATAAGTGTATGAATCATCTGAGTGAGACAAAGTGGGACAGGGAGGTGGACATCTGGTCTTCTTAAAGGTGTGACTCAAAATCTTCAAGATTGTTGTGTAGGTCAAACTAAAGCAGTTCTGAGGCACAGAGGGTCAAGTTCCCTGTTAGGGACAGCTCTTGAACAGCAGGGGTGTTTTTTGTTTGTTTTGTTTTTTGCTGTTGAAAAGAGTTGAAAATAGGACACATGGGGCTGGAGAGATGTCTCAGGAGTTAAGAGCACAGGCTGCTTAATTAGAGGATGGGGTTTCGGTTCTTAGCACTCACATGGCAGCTAACAACTGCCTCCAACTCCAGTTCCAGGGGAGTTCAACACCCTTCTCTGATCTCTGTGAACATTGCACAACACAGATGCACTTACGCACGTGCAGCCAATATACTCATACATGTAAAATAAAAAAAAGAAAGCAGAACACGAGACAGTCTCAACTCTGCAGAGCCAGGTCTTACCCACCATCGTCCACTGGGTCTCACAGGGCTTTTTGTGCCATTTAGAAAAAGCAGCTCTCATCTGGATGGTCATTGCCCTGAGTCAGCCTTGTAGGTGGAGGTTGAGCTGGGCTTCTTTTCCTATTTTCTGCCAGCAGAACTCGTGGAGTTCCCAGCCTGCGTATTTTATTATTTTAAGAGAGACAAAGCGTAGCTCTGACAAAACTGCAAAGTTTGGTTCCCTTCTGGGGACCAGGTATGTGTTCTTCTTTGCTTGGGTGACTTTCTTTTCTCTCTCTCTTTCTCTGTTCTGTCATCATGGACTTAGTAATTCTTTGTCGTTATTTGCTCTTGAAACTCTCTGGAAGAGGATTTGGTAGGACTAGCTGGTCAGCCACCTCTTGGTAGAGCTTGGGTGCCATGCCTTGGTAGAGCTTGGGTGCCACGCAGCGGGGCAGCTCTGTGAGTCAGGACCCCATTCTGGAACACATCGGCAGCCCTGTCCAGGATGTCGTAAACTCTAGCAGAGGGCACACCTACCAAACTCCATCACGAATAATGTAGTCTGGAATGGTGACATTTTGCTCTGACTATACCTTGGTCAGATTTGATTTATACAAAAATACATAATAGGGTCACTGTAGAATTTTCTTTGCTGGGAAAAGAAGGAAAGAGCTTTCCATGTGACAGGGGAGGTCGCATAAGCATGGACTGGAGCAGCAGTTCAACACTAAATGAACCTCTTCCTGAGGCTGCCCAGTGCTGGCTGCCTTGGTCACTTATGTACTCCCTGTCTGTCCCACACCCTAGTCAGTGGCAGCTGGCAGCAGTCAGTGGTTGTCTCTGACTCTCTGAATATGTATGTGTCTCTGATTTTCTAATCTTTCTACCGTTGGCATGATGTAATACTTTGTATTCTGATTATTACCTTAACTTTGTTACCAATGCCTCAGTTTCCACCTTCCTTTCTCTCTTTCTTTTTAAAAAATTATTTATTTTTATCTTATGTGTATGATGTTATGCTTGCCTGTGTTTAAGTGTACCCATGTCATAGAGTGCCCGTGGAGGACAGACGAGGGCTTCAGATCCCCTGGAACTGGAGTTACAGATGGTTGTTAGACACCGTGTCAATGCTGGGATACCAACCTGGGTCGTCTGCAAGAACAGCCAGTGCTCTTAACCGCTGAGCCATCTCTCCAGCCATATCTTCCTTTCTTTTTAAGGCACCTTTATGTTGCCACCTGAATAACATTTGCAGGAAACAAGTCTGATAAGTGATCACGTGACACTGATACGTAGTAGGTGTGTTGGGTCACCAGCTCTTCACGGCTTTATCCTTTCAAGGGCTATCCATGTGCTCTTGAACCTTGGTTTATAGTCCACTTGGCTTTTAAAAAGAGTTTTTAAAAGTATTTATTTTTATCATTTTTATTTCTGTATACAGGTATGTGTGTGTCTGCCTGTGGCTATTTGCACATGGGTATAGGTGGCCAAGGAGGCTGAAGGCGTCAGATTTCCCTGGAGCTGGAGTTATAGGTGGTTGTGAGTTGCCTGATGCAGGTGTTGAGAATCAAACTTGGGTCCTCTGCGAGAGCAGTGTGCACTCAGTCACTGATCCAACTGCCCAGTCCTCTTTTAGAATATTTATCATTTATTCTTTGACAATTTCATATATGTGTACAACCTGTTTTGGTCATATCCATCCTAATTCCCCCCGTTACTCTCCCTGAAGCTCTCCAAACACTTTCCCTTCCCACATTCACTTCCTCTTTTTTTCATGCCTACTAAATGCAGTTAGTGCTGCCTGGGTGGGCATGGGTGTGGGGCCATCCACCAGAGCATGATCAGTGTACCAGAGGCCACCCTCTCCCCATTCCCTATCAAAAATGATTGCCTGTGCCCCAGCAGCCATCACTGACAATAGCTCCCAGCCAGAGGTGGAGCCTCATGAGCCCATCCCCTGTCTATGCCACGATGGCTTAGCCTTGTGCATATCTTTTTCAGGTAAACAATAGCTGCTGTGAGTTTGTGAGGGCAATGGTCATATCACGTCCAGAAGACAGCATTTTACACCACTTCCCCACCCTCCAGCTCTTACATTCTTTCCTCTCACTTTCCCAAGATGTTCCCTGAGCCTGACCACTAAGGCAGGGGTTGGGGGGCATTATATAGACTTCCCATTTAGGGCTGAGTTCTTAACTGTCACTTATTCTAAGCACTTTGACCAGTTATGAGTCTGTGCATTGACTACTACTCACTGCAAAAAGAAGCCTCTCTGACCAAGGTTGAAAGCTTCTCTAATCGACCGGTGTAAACACAATATTTAGAAGGCAGTTTGGCAACACATTAAGCAAAACAACAATAGTAGGTTCTCCCCTAGGGCCTATGACTTCTTTAGCCATGGACTTTCGACCAGGTTTACATTACCAGACATGAGTTCCTTTCTGTAGAACGGGCTTCATAGCTAGTCAGGATGGGGTTGGTAACCCTCATAACAGTGATGACACTATTGTTGCTGTGGATGTATCTTGTCAGGCAGGTTGGTGTTGGAACATGCAGTGTCCACTGATGGATCGTTCGGCGATGCTTTTCTCCCTCAGCAGCCTGCATAGCATCTCTGGCCCTAGGAAAGCGGAGGAGCAGGGAAGATGTTTCTAGTCGGTTCTAGCTTCATTTGTTTATGTTCTCGGTCCACATTTACTCTTATCTCCTAACCCTAACCCCTCTTCTTCTCTTTTCCTCTCCTTCCTCCCTCTTCTTCTTCCTCTTCTCCCGTCTCTGGTGCTGGGGATGAAGATTCTGGGCCATGTTCTTGCTGAGCTACATCCCCAGCCTAATTATTCTACATTTCCCTTCATCTCTAGGCCTCTCTGAATGACAGGAAGCCCTTTCTTCTTTTCTTCCCTAGGCTAATCCACACTTGATGCAAAGGGTAAAGTCTGTGGAATCTTCCTCACTCCAGCTATAGAGCTAGGCACTCTCTTTCTGGAACTGTTAAAATGCAGTGAGCAGGGGCCAGAGAGATGGCCCAGCAGTTAAGAGCACTAGCTGCTCTTACAAAGGACCCAGGTTCAGTTCCCAGCATCCACATGGTAGCTAACAATCATCTGAAACTCCAGTTCCAGGGGATCTGATCTCTGCAGGCGCTGCATGACGTGATGCACTTACATGCATGCAGGGAATACATTCATACACATAAAACAAACACTTTTTAAAAATGCAGTGATCTGGGGCTGGAGAGATGGTCCAGTGCTTGCTGCTCTGTCTTGAGTTCCTAGCAGTCATCTTGGACACATATCATCTGTAACTCTAGTTTCAAGGGACCAGATATCCTCTTCTGACCTAAATGGACTGCCGTCACCCTATATATGCATATATATATACACACAAACAAATAAAAATAAAATAAATCTCAACAAACAAACAGCAAACAACAAATCAGTGAGCTGAGCTAAGCATGGTGGCTTGTACCTGCAATCTCATCACTTAGCTGTCTGGGGCAGGAGGATTGCTATGAGTTCAAGGCCAATCTGAATTACATAGTGATACCCTCTCCCCTCAAAAAGCCCAACTAAACCAAACAATAAAAACCACACAGTAAGTCAAGTAGTAATTCTTGGTTCCTACACAGTCTCATCTTCTGTATGGTGGCCTCCTAGGGACAGAACTCTGAGTTCTCATGCCTGGAAACACAGGACCTGCTGTCGTGCTCCTCCCAGATACCAGCAGAACCATATTCTGAACCATATTCTGTGCTGAACTAAGCAGTTTTCCACCAAGTCAAATGGAATTGACGTCATTCCTCAAAGTTCCTATATAAAAGGCACTGAGATTTTTGAATAAACTTGACTTCTTGTTTTGGGAATAGAGGTCATACTCCATTCTTCTTTCTTGTGTTTTTCTCTACCACATCTGTTCTTGAAAACTTCCCTTGATGTTGTTTCCAAAATGTGATCTGAATGACTGAGAATCACTGAGATCCAGGAAAGAGCTGAGAAACTACGGTGACTATTATTATTACTATTTGGTGGTAGTCGGGTGGGGGGGCGAGGTTGAAGTCTTTCAAACTTGATTGAACTCATATGTTGGATGTGGTTTAGCATTTTGGGCTGACTTAGAAAGGATTTCATCTTCTAATGTGTAGTCTAATTTGAGAGTTAGGGAAACTGATGGCTTTGGGCCCAGGAAGTGGAATCCCTGGACAGAGTCTGAAATCAAGGGTTTCACCTAGATGGCTTTTGTGTTCTGTCTGTGTCCTCAAGAACAGCCAGTAACCATGCTGAGAGGGAGATATTTCTTTTTCTTCTCACTTGTGTTTTTCCATTAGGTTTCACATAACAACAGAACACTAATTCTGCACGTGGTTGATTTATCAAGATCTTGCCTCTCCAAAAAGGCAAATTCTCCCATACATCAACCCTCTTAGGTGTCTACAAGGCTCATCTGTAACTTACTTCAATGGCCACCTGTCCCTAGAAGTGATCATCAGAACTGTTTCTATCTTTGTCACACGTCTTAAGAAAGCATTCTGCCAGTGTGTCACTGACTTAAGCACATTTGTTATCTTATGTTAAGCAGGCTCTATGTTTTAACTTAACAGCATAATGGAATTCCCATTCTAGTTGACAAACACTGCGGTGCAAATGATTTAATTTACGAACAGAAGCATCGGTCTACATATTATTGTACTGATCAGTCATCGCATACTAAAATCACTCATCCTTAATGTAATGATTTGGTATCCCTACAGAGAATTCCAGTCATCAGAATGTCATTAGATACAGTAAAAAATGAAAATTATGATTACACAGCAGTGAACACTATTAAGTGTTAGTTAAAATAGCATTTAATTTAGCTATGAAGAGTTTACAAATTTTCACAGTTTACTTGGTCCTCAAATAATTGTCACTGCAAAAGTTAATGGCACTTCGGCCAATGGAATAACCGCATGGGGAGGGACCAGTGAGGAACTGGTGTTTGCATATGCTGTGTTGTAGGCTGGTGTAGTGTTCTGGGCTCTCTGGGGGCATTCCAGTGGTCATGAAAGGTAGCATGTCAATCTTTTGGAAATGTGAAATGAAACAGAAGTGCAGACGAACATGGAGCATATTTGAGGGGAGAGGAGTCCTTTCTGTCTGCCTTTCTGTTTCTCCATCACTCTGCTTGTGCTGTTGTGCTCCTGAGAGCCCCAGCAAGGCTGATAACACGGTGGGGCTTCCATCACGGCTGCACTCGTGCCACGGGCTGGCAGCTTTCCCGTCTTGTTTGAAACTGCCAGACTGACTAGAAAATACAGATTGTTGCACCACTATCTCCCACCCAAGGCTTGCAGATAGCACCAGCTTAAGTTGGAAAATGTTCATTTGCTTTCCAATGCCCTTTCCTGTTGCAGCTTGAGTCCAGCATCCCTCAGCCTTAAACACAATCAGCAGCAGCCAGGATGCCGATAAACGTGGACACTTCATGGGTGACGCGGTGCTAAGCTTTGTCTTCCTCCAAGCTGTTGTGATTCATGTCCTTGCTTATTCCATAACTGCATGGTCTTGAATCTCAGTTCTGAGATTCAAATGCTGAGCTTAGATATGGAAAAGTAGGGAACCCTCAGTATAGGCAGAAGGCACCAAGCCAAATGGCCTGCCCCGTCTCAGCTTTGCCTACACGTCTCTTGACAGCTCAACCAGGAAAGCAGCAGTCGAGAATGAGCCTCTCCGCTAAGAGGATGGGAGAAGGAAGCAGCATCCGGCACGGAGGGTCTTGATGGAGATCTAGCAAAGGGTAATCCTAAGGCAACGAGTCAGCAGTAACATGGCCGGACTGCTTCCCTAGGGAGGGTTATAGTCTACAGTGTGGGGTCCATCCAAATTGTGTGCTGGAGGAGTGCCTGGAAATGGATGATTTCTTACATGTGGCATGACTTAGTGGAAATATTTCGCAGTAAAGAGCAGTGTTCCAGGAGATGTGAGTGTCCCTGCTGGTGACAGTTCAGGGGCCAGGATAGGACATACATGGTCATGCTGTACTGATGTCCACAATGACATATAGAGTCCGGGTATCTGAAATGGCATCATTTAGAATCATTCAATCACTAGATTATTTTAATCAATCGATCAATCAATTTTTAGACAGAGTCTCATGTGTCTCAAACATTGGCCTTGATTTTCAGGTCCTCCTATATCTACTTCCAAAGTGCTAGGATTATAGGTGTATGCCTCCATGCCTGGTTTATGAGGTTCAGTACATAAAATAGGCCAATGAGCTTCTGGGGACTCTCCTGTCTCCACCTCCCGTCTAACCAGGAATTACAGTGTGCTGCTCTGTCTAGCTTTATGTGGGTTTTGAGGATCTGAACTCAGATCCTATGGGTTCTAAGACTCTGAACTCAGGTCCTCATGCTTGTTCATCCAGTGCTCTAACCACTGAGACATCTCCCAGTCCCTACAAATATAGGAACTACCCACTGTGTAAATCAGGCTGGCCTCCATCTTACAAAGATCCACCTACTTCTGCCTCTGCCTTCCTAGTGCTGAGATTAAAGGTGTAAACCACCCTGCATCCTACAAATTTTCTTAAGTAAGCCTATAATCTCAGTACTTTGGAAGCTGAGGCAGGAGGACTAAGAGTTTGAGGCTACGTAGTGAGATGCTCTAACAACAAAACAAAACAAACAGTTCCACCTACAGTGGACAAGATCCAAGCTTGAATCTCAACTCCACACTCATTAATTATGTAAACTTGGGCTAATTAAACTAACTATTCTATGCTTCAGTTTCTCATGTAGTAAACAGCTGATAATTATACTAATGACGCCATTGGTTGTAAGAATGAAATCATGGGAGCTGTACAATAAATATGCAGACGGTCAGAGCTATATGGGTGTTAATTATCAATATTATCATAGAATTACATAAAGCATTCGTTTTTGTCTGCGACTTTTTAGTGCTTTAAGGAATTTAAACTTTCTACATTGAGCAGTCTTTAGACTGCCTCTGTTTCATCTCACAGCGAGGCTTCGAGTGTCACAAGGCTCCATTCTTTTTCTAAACCCAGTGGAAACTCACTGAACTGTCCTTTCGTGTTTGATGCACCACCGTTGATAGTCTTACATGATTATCACACAAGCATGATTTCATCTGAGGACATCCACAGCAGACTGGAGGATTTGTTCTCAGAAGTTTCATGACTTGGCGATAAACTGACCTTTGAAGATGACTGTCCCATGGCTTCTGTGATCTCACCACGGAGCCACCCTGCCATGTTCACAGCTATATAACCACAGTCAGGGAAAGTGGTCATTTTATAAATGCAGCGCATGGTTACGTTTTAGCTCATCAAATGCTATGGGTAAATAAAACCAGGTCTAACTCTTCTGAGAATAGCTAATGATTTGAAAGTCTGGAACAACAGAGTAAAAACCGAGTAACCTCTCACCCACTTTTCTATTTTTCAGGTCTGTTCCATTTCCATCTTTCCCAGTTCAGTACCAAGCTATTCTGTTCATGGTATTTGGGCTTTGGGATTCCTTCATAAGGAACTTATGTTCCTTGCTTTTCTAAGGAAGTTGCCATAGTCAGGTCTGCCTTGGGCATCGTCCAGGTGATGGGCATTTCTGGAAGTATTCTTTCTTCTTTCCTTCCTTCCTTCTTTCCTTCCTTCCTTCCTTCCTTCCTTCCTTCCTTCCTTCCTTCTTTCTTCCCTTCCTCCCTCCTTCCTTTATCCCTCCCTCCCTCTTCCTTCTCTCTCTCCTCCCTCCCTTCCTTTCTTCCTTTCTTCTTTCCTTCTTTTGTTCCATTTTTTAAATTAAGTAATTTGATTTATTATCTTATGTGTATGAATGTATTGCCTGCATGTACTTAAGTGCACCTGTTTTGTGCAGTGCCTACAGAGGTCAGAAGAAGGCATTGGATCTCCTGGAACTGGAGTGATGGAAGGTTGTTAGCTGCCATGTAGATACTGGGAACCAAACCCAGGTCCTCTGCAAGAACAACCAGTGCTCAGACTGCTGGGCCATCTCTTTGCCCCGTGTTGCTTCCATTTGTCCCCAACTCCCTGCTACTTGTTAGAAGAAGGATCAAGGGTATCTTTCTAGTCAACTTAAGAGTGCTAGCATTGGGAGGCTGAGTCAGGAGGACCATGAATTTGAGGGCAGCCTGGGCTACATAACTAGAGCTTGTCTCAAAAAAGTAAAATAAAGAAAGAAAGCAAGTAGAAATGAGTTGCCTGTCTTGGTGAATTAATTACTGACCCTTCAGTATACACAGAGGTGAGTTCCATGTCTACATCAGCTGAACATAAGACACTTTTCATTTGCTGGGTTCCCCATCATGAAATGCAGTCTGGGCTAAATTTTTCCCAGTCGCAACCTCTTTTCATCAGAGAAACTTTTAAGCAAACCTTGGTAAATAGGAATATGAAATAGATTTACAAATCAAACATTTACTGTCAATAAACTGTAAAGAAATGTACTTTAAAAACAATTATTTGGTGTCTACATATGATTTTGCAGATCAGTTTACAAAACTGCATACAGATGAGATGCATGTGCTTACTTATTTTTACATAAAGAATGAAATCTTGGCTGAATATGTGATATTGTAGGACATCTAACTCAACTTCAGTGCTTTGCAGAGTTCATGGTATTTTGATTTTATTACCATCGGTGTTGAGAATGCTGCTTCATGTGGATACACGGTCTAAAATGGCACAACGGCAATTTGAGGGCCATTTCATAAACTGTTAGAAATTCCTTCCTAATCTCAAGGCAAAATTCATTTAATAGTTTTTAAAATGAACCTCCGGACAGCGACTGAAACTGTAATTTTTTAAATCAAGTATTCTAACACAATCGAATCTAAAGACATATTAATTTGATACTTGAATGCCAATGAATGATTGTAGGAAAATATTCAAAGTCTTTGTTTTTAGTAATTAAACCACTATGTTTCTACGAAAGCATAAAACCTGCACGGTAAAGACACTGCAATTTGTTACAGGCAATGCTCTGGAGTCTGAGCCAAGCTGTTTCAGAAGCCTTCATTATGCACTTCATGTGGTGATGGCACGTGCAGAGGAGAGTGCACGTGTGTGCTCAGAACTGAGGCCACATGGCCGTGGTGAAATGCAACACAGATAAGAACTTGCGGGCAACACTTATGATTCCTTACGTCTTTGATTTTGGATTAAATTTGGGGCATTGTACACTCACTGTTTTTGTGACCTCAGTGTTCATTGATGTGAGCCCATGTAGCATCATGACCCACGGGATGAGACACTTCAGCTATAATTTCTCAGTTCTACAGGCCGGAAGTCGGAAGTTCAAGTACTTGTAGGGTTGGTTTCTCGTGAGACTGCTCTTCTGGGCTTCTTGCTGCGTCATGCCCTCTGTAAATGTTTTTCTGGGAGAGCGGTGAGAGGTGGCTGGGGGCGGCGAGGAGAGAGAGATTGACTCATGCCAAACCTGGCCTCCTATTCTCCTCTTTACGTCCCTGGCCTTTTATTTTTTTTGAGAATTTCATACATGAGTACTGAACTTACACCATTTTCTCCCCTCCGACTCCCAGCCCTATGGTCTCCCACGTGCCCCCCACTCCCTTTCAGTTTCTTGTCTCTTCTCTGATTATTGTTATATATACACACATTTGTAAACACACACACACACACACATATTATGCACTGAGTCCATTTAGTGTCTATTTGGTGGTGCTTGTGTGCACGTGTGTTTAGGGCTGATCACTTGGGATTAGATAACCTATGTGGGGGCTTGTCCCTGGAGAACATTCCCCTTTCCTCAGCATCCATTGATAGCCTGTAGCTCTTCATTTAGAGTTGGAACCCTGAATCATTTCCCCATCCACACTGGCATGTCAAGTAGTGTTGTCATGTATTGGTAGGAAGCCATATTGTGGAGATTTCCTGTGTACAGCTTCTCTATCCTGTCTAGAGTGCATTATCTAGCAGAAGGCTTTCTGTTCCTCTGGCCCTTACAGTGTTTCCCCCTCTCTTCCTTGATGTTCCCTGAGCCTTAGGCATAGGGGTTGTGTGTGCAGATGAATCAGTTGGCTGGGAACCTGACAGTAGCTTACTCTCTGTTGCTTCCCTGTCTTAAATCTTTGTCTAGGCCCTCGATTTCCAGAGTTACATTTCATGGTTTTGTCATACTTGATATCAACTTGTATTAATGATGTAATCATGTCCCTGACATCCTACAGAATGCCCTCCCCAAATAAATAAGTAAAAAATACAATAATTTTTTTTTAAGTGACATGGTCTCCCTGTAACCCCAGCTGGCCTAGAACTCACTATGTAGATAGACTAGGCTGGCTTTGATCTCACATAAGTGCACCTGCCCCTGCCTCCCAAGCGCTGGGATTAAAGATGTGCTCCACCACACATGGCGCAAAAAAAAAAATAAAATAAAAAGAACACTTTAAATTTGTTACTTTAATTTCTTACAAGAGCCTTACAAGGAATTCTTTCTATTTTATTTCTTATAGTTATTAATGCATATCGATTGTACATAATAATTGGTTTCCAAGTGATATTTCCAAACGTGTACTGTTTCTTTTAATTTCATCCAATTTATTTCACACATTGTTTTAAAGATTTTATTACTTTAAAAAAGTTATGTGTGTATATGTGTGTGCCCATGTGTGGGCATAGGCTCATGAATGTAGATACCCACAGAGGCCAGGAGGGGGTGTTGGATCCTCTGGAGCTGGAGAGGTAGGTAATTGTGAGCCCCCTCCACGTGGGTACTGGGAATTGTACTTCAGTCATCTGGAAGAGCAGTGCACACATCACTGAGCCATCTTTCCAGCTTCTTTCACACATAGTTTTTAATCTCTAGCTATTTCATTTTAGGTTTTAATGTTTTCTTTGCATGATTAGATATTCTTTTACCTTCTTTTAAAAAATGTTTATTATTTTTATTTTATGTGTATCAGTGTATTGTATTGCCCACATGTGTGCGGTCAGAAGAGGGCTTCGGATCTCCTGGACTAAAGTTATAGACAGTTTTTAACTGCCATGTGGGTGCCAGGAGTTGAACCTGAGTCCTCTGTAAGAGCAGCCATGCTCTTAACCATGGAGTCATCTCTCCATCCCCTTTTCTACCTTCTTTAAAGTATACAATATAATTTCAATAACTGTTTTAAAATTTTCATCTATTAATTGTTTCAACTGATTTTGTCATTCCCTCTCCTACTTTCCTGCTTTCCTCCATGTCTGGTAATTTTTAAAAACTGTATCCCTGACATTGTGAATTCTACCTTATTGGGTGCTAGATGAGCTCAATTTAATTTAATTAAAACGTTGTTTTTTTTTTTTTTTTTTGGTGGTGCTGGGAATGAAACCCAAGGTCTTGCACACCCTAGGTAAGTGCTTCGACATTGAACTACATCCCCTCCCATCCTTTCTGAGAGTCTCACTGTATAGGCTGGCCTCAAGGTCAGCTTTTCCCGTTTCAGCCTCCTGAGTGCTGGGGTTATAGGCATACTCCAGCACACTCGGCTACTCTTTTATCTTGAATGTGTTTGAGTTATGCGCTAGGGTGCACTGAATATCCTGAGAAACATTTTGAGCCTTCTGAGACTTGCTTTAAACTTTGTGGACAGGAACAGAGTGACCTTGAATCTGGGGCTAGCTCTCCCTCCTGAGGACTACCTTTCTGACTGTGCTGCTTGGGGTTCTGTGTATTGAGTCTCTCCACGTGGTCAGGAGGAAACTCAAGCTTTTCCAGGAATTGTGTGAGCGTCAAAGTTTCGTTTTTCCCTGTTTCTTTTAGTGTTTTTCACTGACCTCTGGTGGTTCCCTTCCAGTACACGGGGGGACAGTACTTAGCTGAAGTTTTACCCCGGCCACTGGGTCCTTCCTAGATCCTTCTCCCTGCACCATGGCCTGGGAACTTTCTCAGGGCTAGTCCTAATTGTTTCTTTCCACTGAGGAATCTCCATCCTGTATACCATCCATGCTTGAGATCTGAAGTTTCATTTACTTTGTCTTGATTCTTAGTTGTTTAAGGAAGGAGAATCAACCCAGTTCCTGCGACTCATGCATGACTGAAAGCAAAAATCTTAAGGGAAATTTTCCTTTTCTCTTCATGAAAAAAAGACTTCTTTATTTATGTGTATGTGTGTGAGTCTGCATGAGCATATGTGTACCAGGAGCCTGCAGGAGCCCCTGGAAGCCAGAAAAGGAGTCAGATTCCCCTGGAACTGGCGATTGTAAGTTGTGAGCTACGGGATGTGGGTGCTGGGAATCAAACTCAAGTCCTCTGCAAGAGCAGCAAGCGTTCTTAACCACTGGACTAACCGATGCTTCATTTTTTTCCTGGTCTACTCAGAGTAGTAAGAGAACAATCCTAGGCTCTCAGATAAGTACATAAGCTGTATCTTTGTCAACAGGCTCCTCACACTGCTGCTTTGAGCAGCAGCTCTGGGTATAGTGTAAATGAGACCAACGGGGAGCATTTCTGTCAAGAGCAGCACCTTGCACCCCTCTGGATTTAGCCATTGCTCCCACTGCATTCAATGTACAAGGGTCCGTGAAGGGAACAGGGGTGTGCAGAAATAGGGGGTGTGCAGGAATAGGGGATGTGCAGAAGTTGCCTTGCAAAAATCTTTTGCAAACTCAACACTGTGCTACTGGGGCTGATCTTATAAAAGGAAGATTCTAGAAATAAGTTGCCCCCTGAGCTGGGATAAATAAACTCTTTCCAGCACCAAGGCATCATCAAGTACACCAGAAGAACACGTCCATTAAGTATGGCCTTGGGATCCTCACACAGAAGAACAGCAAAATTTCCTCATACCTGTAAAGGTAGTTGTGATACCTTGGACCAGCCAGGCGGTTCTTCACGAGTCCAGATATGCTAACCAGTTATCACTGCATAGAAGAATCATATTGATCACAAGAGTAGGCTGAAGAACAGAAAGGTTAGACAGGCTGCCTCATTTTCAACTTATTAATAATTGCTATGAACTGAACTGTGCCCCTTCCCAAGTCCCAACTCTGTACCTCAGAATGTGACTCGTAATGGGAAATTGGCCTTTTAAGAAGGTAACTGACTCAATATGAGCTCTTTGGGGAGGACTCCAATTCAGTGAACAATTAGGACACAGAGGCACACAGACATGAAGACACAGAAGATTCGAGAGAAGCCCACCTAGCCATCACTTTGGGCTTAGGTTTCTAGCCTTAATTTCTCTTCTTTGTTGGGGCAGATGAATACAGTGACTACAGAGGCCAAGCCAAGGTCTGCATCACAGACACTACACTAAAGACACCGAAGTGGAGTTCACCACTCTTCAGTCTCAGGCTTAAGAACTCTCAACACCTGTCCCCAGTGGTGTGCCTCCTTCAGTAGGACCACACCTCCTAAAACCTCCCAAAACACTGTCACCAACTGGAGACAAAATGTCCAAATATTTGGAGCCTGTGGGGGACATTCTCATTCAAACCACCACAATGTCATTCTTTTTGTTGTAATATTTCCTTGAATGGAGAAAAAGGAATGGGATTCCTGCTATCAAGCAGACTGTACACAGCGCAAAACTACACTTGTATGTGTCAACTGCCACCTACATGTTGTGAACAGACCTCACAAATCCAAATGCCTGTGCATTTTAGACTTTATTCTGTTTCCTTTCACATTTTAATTTTTAGTGTGAAAATAACAAAAGAGAAACCCCCCCCCACACACACACATGAGGAAGTGGGTGTAGGTGGCCATCAGTTTATGTGTTCCCCTTTGGGAATGTATGTGAGCATCATTCGCTTGGGAAAACTATGAACATTGAACTAGAGAATGTTAATCCTTCAACTCAGTGTATAACTGCAGGGGATGCAGGGGAGACTTAAGCATGCATGTGTGAAGTCTGGTCTCATATTGAGAAACTCTAATCCTAGGAATCTGTGTTTTATAATCATTATGTGCATAGGCTGTGTGGTCAACCTTCAGCCCAGCCCCTGCATAAACTGCTCCACCACAGTAGGCCTCTTTCTTCAGCAATAAAATAGGAATGAAAATCCTCCTTCATGGGACTGGAGAGATGGCTCTCCAGCAGTTAAGAGGACATATTGCTCATGCAGAGGAACTGAGTTTGGTGAGCACCTGTGTTGGGTGGCTCACAATCACTTGTAACTCTAGTTCTGGGAGATCCAATACCTCTGATCTCTGAGAGCACATGGACTCATGCATATACTCACATAAACACACACACACACACACATACACATATACACAATTTAAAATACAATAAATCTTTTTTTAAATAAAAAGATGGACTCAGTAGTTAAGAGCACTTAGAGAAGACTTAGGTTCCGTTCCCAGTACCCACATTAGCCAGCTCACAACCATCTGTAAATCCAGCTCTAGGATTATGCCCTCTTCTGGTCTTTACAGGCACCTGTATACACAAACATGCAGACATACACACACACACGCACACACACACACACACATTGTAAAAAATCTTTAAAAAAAGAGAATGAAGCATTGAATATTTATCATGTGACAATTTGGCCACGCCTTCTGCCTCTAGGAGGCAGTTTTCTTTGTGAATCTCTGAATCTCATTTTGGAATGCATTTGCATTCTTACTTTATTATGCTGAAAATATACTGTAATCTTGATTCTTGGTTGTGTATTTATTTAAGTCTCATCTAGAAATGTAGCTCATAAACATTAATGGAGATGAATTTACATTAAAAAATCTATTAATCTAACCCTATTCATTATATAAGTGAACCAATAAATAGCAAATAAATCAAACTATGTGAAACAATAAAACAAATTAACCAGTATCATTTAAATAATTACCATCACTAGCAGTCATGAGAAGCCTAAGAAATGAATGCTTTAAGGATATTCTTGGTTTAATCCCAGCCTTATATACAATGAGTAGAAGACTTCAAATGGATTTTGGAAAGCATCTGAGGAAAGCAGTGGAGAGCAGGGCCGTATGGATTGGGCCTTAGTCTTCTCACTCACCCCTGGGTGTTTAAATCCTGGCTATCGCAGAAGAGAGGCAGTTGTCTTTGGTTCCAGGCCTGCCTTCCTCCAGTTATTCTCCCCTGCCTAGATTTCAAGAACCAGGCATCTCATGGCCAATGCTCTGCAGCTTTGAAGTTCATTTCTATGCTTGGGGAGAGCCAGACATCATATCAGGGAGCCTCCAGTATAATCCTTTTGAGGCTGTTAAACACACATTCTCATATTTCTACATATGAGTCTTTATGAGTAGTGTTCCGTGGTATGGATTTACCAGTTTGTTTAACCATTCATCTGTTGAGGGACATCTGAGTTGTTTCCAGTTTTGGGGTGTTATAAGTAAAACTATTTGTACATAGCTTTCTCTCTGTTTTCTCTAGGATAAATGTTGAGGGTCCCAACATGTGGGGCTTTACACATTTAAAGAAGTGGTCAAACTGTATTCTAGCAAGGCTGTGGATTTTATATTTCCTGAAGCCATGCATGAACGACCTCTTTCTCTGCACCCTCACCAGCATTTGGTGGTGTCACAATTTTTTTTTTTAATCTTAGTCATTTTAATAGTTGTGTAATGATACCTCATCATGACTTTAAATTGCATTCCCTTAATCGCTAATGACGGTGAACATCTTTTCATGTGCTTATTTGCCATCTGTAGATCCTCTCAGGTGAACTGTCTCTGCGTGTCTTTTGCCCATTTTCTGATTAGACTGCTAGTTTTCATAAAAAGTGATGAGTTTTGTGAGTTCTTTATTATCCCAGCTATGAGGCTCACATCAGATATGTGGTTTACAACTCTTTTTCTCCTAGTCTGTAGCTTAACTTTCACCCTCTTAAAAGAGCCTGTCAAAAAGCTAAAGTTCCATTTACTGATGGATTTTTTTGAGGTAGGGTTTCAGTATGTAATCAAGGCTAACTTTGAACTCACTAGGTAGCCCAGGCTGGCCTCGAACTTGCTATCCTCTTGAGTGCTAGATTACAGGCTTGGACAATCAATCATGCCCAATGAAAGCCTTAATTTTCATGCAGTCTAGTTCATTATTTTCCCTTTAAATAGATCGTGGCTTTTGGAGTCAAACTGCCTTGGGATCTGAGAGGTGGCCCAGTGCTTGAGAACACTCAATGCTGTTGCAGAGGTCCAGAGTTTGGTTCCCAGAACCTACATTAGGCAACTCACAACTATCTGTTCCAAGTAGTTCCTGTTTCTGAAGGTCCAGACATGCATATGGTGCTGATACATCCATGCAGGCACTCTAATACACATAAAATAAAAATGAATAAAAACCCTGCTTAGTTGGCTTTTGAATATTACCTAGTTTTTTTTGGCAAAAGTTTTATAGTTTGGAGGCTGGAGAGATGGCCCAGTGGTTAAGAGCACTGACTGCTCTTGCAGAAGACTCAGGTTTGTAGTTTATTTCTTCTTTTTAATGCTGGTCTTGGTTTGGCTTTGGTAGCAAGGTAATAACAGAACCACAAGCTGAACTGGAGAGAGCTGCCTCCTATTCTATTTTTTGGAAGTGATTTCTAGGATTCATATTAATTCTTCTTGAAACATGTGGTTGAATTCATGAATAAAATCATTTAGATTTGGAGATTTCTTTTTGGGGAGCATTTAAATCACAAATTCAACCTCCTTAATGGTTATAAGGCTGGAAAAATTATCTGTTTTCACATTAAATAAGCTGTGGCAATTTGTCCTTTTAAAGAGTTGGTCCATTTCACCCAAGTTGTCGAATTTATGTCTATAAAGTTGTAGACAGATTATCTCCCTTTACTGGCTTTTCTTTCTAAAAGCAACATTTCATTCTTACATTGTTGAGAGATAGAAAGTTTTGTTAAAAAAAATTATTCTTGATACTTGTTAAAGAACAATAAAGAACAAAAAAACTATTTAGGGACAGCTGTTACAATGGAGTTTTGTTATAAAACAGCGAGAATAGGTTCAACTTTGACGATATTAGGACAAGTGGGGATTTATAGCCCAAGGGACTGAGTGGGGTCAGTAGATGAAAAATTACTAGGAGGGATCATCAGAGGTTGGGGGGATTGGGATTCTGGCTGAACTGAATTGACAGGATTACTGCTCAAAGTGGACTGAGGTGAGACGCTGTTGAGGGTCGGTGAGGAATTTAAAAACTCACTGAACTCATCAGTGTGCCATTGGTTGGGTCCTGGAGTTCCTAGCTGGTCTGCTGTCTTCTTGCTGCTCCTCAGAGCTATATGTCTGATCTATCTATCTATCATCTATCTATCTATCTATCTATCTATCTATCTATCTATCTATCTATCTATAATGTTCAGATCTTTAGTTGTACTTAGCAGGAGGACTAGGAGAAAGTGAAAATCCTAGTTGACATCTCATGGTTTAAGGAAGACACTGTGTTTTGGGTTTTCAAAGTCTCTCGTTTTGTGTTTTCATTGTCCTGTTTCTTTTCAAGCTTTCCTCATCTCAGGAGTCTCAGTGGAAGAAACTCTGCTTGAGTTCTCTAGGGTTACAGTTTCCCTGCCTGGCTTCTAGGCCATCACATTTTCTCTCTCTCTGCAAGCTTGCTTCCTCAATTAGCCATTGTTGCTGGCATCTTCTGCCTCACTTGATAAATAGCTTCCTTCAGTTTGAGGCCAACTTGTCTAAAAGAAACTGACCCTTGACCTGAACATACTCTACCGTTTTTCCTTTTGCGTCTCCTGGATGCCAGTCCTCTTTAAAGAATCATCTGTATGTTCTGCTCTTCCCTAGTGCCTTCTCCCCTGGCTTCTGTCCTTGCGGTCAGTCTACCCATCTTACCAGGCTAAGAAGATCGCATTCTCAAAGGTGTAGGTGGTCAGGTCCAATGGCATCTTCTCAGTTCACCTCTCCTGCCATTTCTCCACAGCGTTTGGAACCATAACCTTCTGAGCATCTCCTTAGATTCCACAGTTCTGAATGATGCTCTTCCTGTGAGGGCTCCTGGTCTTCCTCCCAATTTGGCTGGTTTTCAGTGCTACATTCTCATGTCTCTTCTCTCCCTCATGCGGTTCCTTCACTTCCAAAACTACATGTAGAAGATTCAGTTTTTAAAAAATTCTATTTATTATTTTACTTAATAATAAATAGAACATAGTGTTTTGCCTGCATGTATGTAGGTGCACCTGTGTCATGCAGTGCCTGCAGAGGCCAGAAGAAGGCATCAGATCCCCTCGAACTGGAGCTTTGGATTGTTGTTAAATGCCATATGGGTGCTGGGAACTGAACCTGGGTCCTCTGCAAGCCAGTGCTCTTAACTGCAGAGCCATCTCTCCAGTCCCTCAGTTTTCTAAAAACCTCCAGTTTTTACTTCTTTCTTGTTCTTCAGTTTGACATTTCCAAGTGCTTTTCATTGGCCAAATGTGTAGCCAACCCTTCAAAAGTAGTACACATTAAACAGGATTATTCGGTCTATCTCCCCAAAATGCTGGTTTCTGAATTTGCATTTTCTGCACATGGATCCAGCCATGGAATACTGACATGTCATTGTGTGGTTGGACATGGTCCAGTGCTCCCATGCCAGCTTCTACTAGAACATCTCTACCTTCTTGTTTTCACTTTCTTCTCATGAACATTGCCCTTTCCCAGCTCATACTTTAACTTGTATCTGAACTGCTCTAGTGGCTTCCAAGTTCATCTCCACTTTGCCAGTCTATTTCCAATCTAATTGGTTCTTAAAAAGTTTTTTATTTTTGCCATTTTTGAATATATGTATGTGGGACTGGAGAGATGGCTCAGTGGTTAAGGGCACTCACTGGCTTTCTTGCAGAAACCCCAGGTTTGAAACCCAACACCTGCATGACGACTAACAATCATCAGTGATTCCATTTCCAGGAGATCTGACACTCTCTCTGACCTCTGTGGACAGTGCACGACACAGGTGTATTTACATACATGCAGGCAATACACTCATACACATAAAATAATAAATAAATAACAGTAAAAAATTTAAATATATGTTTATGTGTACACATGTGTGCAATGCCTACAGAGGCCAGCAATATTAGATCCCTTTGGAGCTAGAATTATAAATGCATGTGAGCTGCCAGATGTGGGTGCTGAGAATTGAGCTCAGGTCCTCTGGAAGAGCAGGACTCTCCAGTCTCAAGTCTAACTGATTTCACATGTAGACAGCTAAATCTCCCTTTTCTGACTTCTCTTTCTGTGTCTAGTTTTCTTTGGCATACCTAAGGCTTTGGTAAATTGCCTTGCCTATCTTTCCAACAACATTCCAACACTATTCCCACTGAGGGCCACTGTGCGCCTTCAAAAGTGGGATGTCGTCTTCATGACAACTTGATCATTATCCCCTTTCAGCAGTCATTGTGAAAGTACTTATCCTTCCTCTTGAATCTTCTGTGTCTTTTTCTTAGAGTCATCATCAATTCATAAGTTGTAGTAGATGATAAATCAATGTGCTGATACTGATTGTACTTCTAGACTATCAGTTTAGGGTGGAGCTGGCTGATCATTGGTTGACTTTCATACATTCATTTACTATTCATCTATCCATCATCCATCATCCATCAGTCTATTCTACTGTTTAGTATCCATCCATGCACCCATCCATCCATCCATGCATTCATCTATCATCCATCATCCATCCATCCATCCATCCATCCATCCATCCATCCATCCATCCAGCCATCCATCCATCCATTTATCCAACCATCCATCCATCCATCCATTCATCCATCCATCCATGCATTCATCTATCATCCATCATCCATCCATCCATCCATCCATCCATTTATCCAACCATCCATCCATCCATCCATTCATCCATCCATCCATGCATTCATCTATCATCCATCATCCATCCATCCATTCATCCATTTATCCAACCATCCATCCATCCATTCATCCAGCCATCTATTCTACCATTTATTATCCATGCATGCAAGCATCCATTCATCCGTCATCTATCATTCATCCATGCATCCATGCATCCATCCTGCCATCCAGCCATCTATCTGATTTCTAACGCATGTTAAGATCTGTGTGAGGCACTGGGGATGTGACAGGGGGAAAAACTTCAGGGAGTGGAGAGCCTTGGGGCTTTTATTCTTTGTTGTTACTCTTGTTTTCATACTCTAAATAGTGTCCACATCTAGATCAATACCTGGGACATAGTAAGTACCCATGATTTAGTGAGTAAATGAACTAGTGTGTATACAACAGTCTATGAGTATTTAAGATTGTTAAAGTTGCATCGCTTAATTTTCAACTCACTGCCATTTAAGCCTTTCTGTTAAAAGAGAAAATAAAAATGGAGAGGTCCAGACAAAATATTTATTAGAGATACATGCAAATGCAAAAAACGTATCATGTGGATCCTCAGATGAAGGCTACACTATGTATAGCAGACATTTGCAATCAGTTTTAAAAAAGATAGCAATATTTAAAGAACTGGTTTTGAAAGATGTCTTTCTTGTAAGAATGAACAAAATGATGGCTGCAGGAACTGCCTGTTCTGACTAGCTCTACACACTTAATTTGAGGCTTTTTAGCATAATAAGACATTTGTCCTTTCTGCCTTTGAGACAGGGATTTCATTTTGCTTCCTATCGAGGCCTGCCGATGTGATTTTTCTTTTCTTTTGGTTATAGTCTGTCCCACTTACAAAGCGTGTCCTCCTCCTCACTGACGTTTCTTTTCTTTCTTGCTTTTTTTCAGCTTTCTGGGATGGGCTTCTGAGTTTGAACAAAAGAATTGCTGGGAAAGGGAAACAGCAAACCAGGAAAGTGGACAGCTTCTATGAATGCCTGCACTTGATCCCATCGAGTCTGCAGAGCATCGGAATGTTAGCCAGTGCTCAGGCTGCTCCTGAGATCTCAGCAATGTTTTTCTTTTTAAACAAAGTCATCTGTAGAAATGAAGGCAACAGCTTTCCCATTCCTCAGATTTTAGACTCTGAAGCTTTCCTGTGCTTCTCTGAACACATTCACCCAGCTGTCAGTAGTCAGCAAGAACAGGGCGCAGTCAGATTAAAGGGTTAGCATTGCCTTTTCCCCTTCATGCTGTTTCTTACATTCTTTTTTAAATTTGAATTTTATGTGCATGGCTGTATTGCCTGCATGCATGTGAGTGCACCTGTGTTGCGCAATGCCAGTGGAGCTCAGAAGAGGGCATTGGATCCCTTGGGACTGAAGTGACAGATGGTTGTTAGCTGCCATGTGGGTGCAGGGAACTGAATCAGGATCCTGTGCAAGAGTAGCCAGAAATCTTAACCACCAAGCCATCTCTGCAGTCCCCAGTTTTCTTAGATTCTTAATTAAGCCAGAGCCTAGATGTCTCCTAAGTTTCTGTTAAAAAGCATTTCTTTATGATGTTCCTTTCAGACACACTGAAAGTTTTCAAGTCACCAGCTAGTCTTTGTTCGCATGGTGATTCATTTCTAAACAGAGACCTGGGATGTCTTTCCAGTAGTGGGATCTCCAGCTGAGCTTGCCAGCCGATCTGCTTTCCTCTCCTAGGGTGGAGACATGAAGCAGACTGGAAAGTTAAAGATTTTCATTCATTCATTCATTCATTCATTCATTCACTCATTCATCAAGACAGGGCCTTACACTGTAATCCAAGCTGGCCCGATAGTCACTTTAAAGCCCATTCTAGCCTCAAACTTGTGATGACCGTTCTGCCTCAGTCTCAGCTTCATAAGTGCTGAGATTACGGCTATCTATCACCATACCTGGCTATCAAAGATAATTGTTTTTTAGAATAATTTTTATATTGAGTATTATGCCTTGGGACTATTTATTTATTTATTTATTTATTTATTTATTTATGTGTTTATATGTTGAGGATGGAATGCAAGTCCTTATGCATGCTGTTCACATGGTATGCTGGATAGCTTTAGTTGTCAACTTTATACCTGTGAAGAGGGAACTTCTACTGGGGGAGTTCCTCTATCAGACTGGCCTGTGGACAAATTTGTTAGGCATTTTCTTGATTTTTGAGTGATGAGGGAGGGCCCAGCCTACTGTGAGTCATGTCACCCCTGGGCAGGTGGTCCTGGGTTGAAGAAGAAAACAGGTTGAGCGTCGGAGGAGCAAGCCAGTAAACTGTGTTCCTCTGTGGTCTTCACTTTAATTTCTGCTATCAGGTTCCTGCCCTGAGTTCCTGCCCTGGATTTCAACAATGATGAACTGTTAAATAAATAAATCCGTTCCTTTCCCAGGTAGCTTTGGTCATGGTATTTCTTACAGCTGTAGAAAGCAAAGTGGGCTCATGGTCTACCACTGAGTGACAACCCCAACCCCAAAGACGCTTTAACTCTTTCAACCAGAGGAGGGCTGAAGATGACTTGTTCTATTTTATGAGTGGTTTTGCTGACAGAACTATAAATTGAGATGATGTCTTGGGTACTTGTCAGTCAGGCCTGTAGGTAGTATATGTGTTTAGGCCACACAGCACTGTGCACCCACTGTCTAAGTCACCTATGGGACTTGGAGCTGATGTGTTATTTTAGAAAGAAGACTCTCTGCCTTCCTGTACTGCTTCCTTCCCTGAAGAACTGATACTTGGTCCTTAATGCCAGTCTTGCCGGTATTAGAGGGCCCTACGTTTTCTGAGATGAAATAATAGACTAAATTATTTCAGAGCAAATTTTCCATTGAGTTGTTTTTTGTGGTTTTGCTTTTGGCCTGTTTCTGATAAAGGACTAGGGAAGATAGTTCTTTTTGGTAGGAAGGACCAATAGGCAAGTAAGTTGTGCTTGTATGTATGGCAAATTTGGTCCCAGTACTGATGACTTTATATTTTAAAGGGAGGAAAGGCTCCGAGAGAGCATGTAACATGGGGAAGTTGTTACATTCACCACACAGCGGAACAACTTTTGCACAAAACCAAAATGGCAGCTAGTTCTGAGCTTTGACTGACCCATCACCTAAATGCCAGAAACCAAAAAATTCGAGTTAAGCATTTTTCCTCCTCTCTATAGGAACAGAGCCTGTCGGCAGCGCAAACACTTGCAATCCTGCCCTTCCTAGGATGCATGTGCTATCGAAAAGGGAGGTGTTAATTGCTGTGCTAATTACAACATGATTGCTTTGCACTTGTTTTGCACTTGTAGGTGATTAAATTTTTAACGAAGCATATTACTTGGCACGGTTAGCACAGTTAACACATTTCTCTCTCTCTCTCCCTCTCTCCTTTTTTATGCCTTGGGAGAAGTCCCGCACTGCAGACCCTTCCCTGGCTGTGATGTGCTTGTTGTGTTTGGAACCAGCCTCTGTTTAAGCTGTCGGTTACAGGACTCCAGCTTCCTGCTTGGGAAAGAACGGCAGCCTATTATAATCATACTCAGCATGATGGCACTGGCCAGATGCGAACGCAGAATCCACAAAGGTATTAGCGAAAAATGTGGTGACGCTGCCAAGGCCGGTACCCAGCCTTCATTTAAAAACTACAGCGGCCTTAGCCAGTGGACCGGCGGTGTCAGAGGCTTTAGCAGGAAGGTAGAGAGATGACAGCAAGTTCCATGTGATTTATGTCAGCTTTCTAGCCCGCGTTCCCAGATGAACTGGAGCACGGGAAACCTGCATCTGTTCTGTGGGCAGCCTTCAGCCTTCTGCTTCCCACTGTGCACCAGGCTGCAGCCCTCGGAGGAGGCTGGGTTTTGTGTTTGTGCGCCTGCGCAGGCGCTCTTGCTCCCTTTCTCTTCCTCCCTGGGCCTCTATTCAGAAGCGCCTGGGCCAACAAGTGTGTCTGGAAGAAAAGAGCTGGACAGGACTGGAGGGTTCCCGCCCTGGGTCTTGAAGGTCAGAGCCATGGTAAGGGGTAAGTCCTCTCCAATGAAGCGTGTTAGCGAACAAACACCCACAAAGCCAGGAAAGCCAGCATGCAACTTTTTATGACTCAACTCTCATGACTTGGCAGTTTTTGCAGCAAGGAGCCTAAGATGATGGTCTTAGGAGAAAGAAAAAGGATAAAGGAAGCAGTGAATCAGACCAAATGGGACGTGTCTGCTTGTCATAGTCATTTTTTGCAGGCATCTCTTCTCAGGAGCTCAGGAGCCAGTAGTAGGCTAGTTAGGGCAAGAGACAAAACTGACTCTCCAAAAGAATGTAGGCTGCAAATGCTGAGTTCAGATTCAGGGACTGGGAGGCAGTTTGGTTGGTAAAGTGCTTGTTGTTCAAGCATGAGGATCTGAGTTCGAGCCCCAGCATCCACCTACAAAACCAAGCGTGGTGCCGAGACAGTCTTCTAGTTTCTGTCCTGCTCACCTTCCAAGAATGGAGCGGACAGACTGAGAAGGAAAAGCAAACCGGGAACTTTCTTTTACCATGTGGAAACAATGTAAACAAAAGGAGAACTTGGATAGGAAAGTAGAAACCGAGCCAGCTGATGGGGAGAGGTTGGTGTGGTGTTTTAGCTCTCAGGGTACCTAGCTAAGAGGTTGTCAGTAAGTGTTAAAGCTCTAGCTCTTGCAGGGTCTCTGGATGCTGATTGAGAGCAGACCCCTGCAGAGCTAGTCAGTGGAGGGCAGAGCAGCGGTCTCCAGCTCCAGCAGGTCCCAACAGCTCAAACAAGTTTCCTTGCGGCTTCTTGAAGCGGATCCCAATATCTCAGCAGGCTCTGTCTGAAGCGTAGAGCACATCCCCTCCACAGACCTGGTGTCTCTAGTGAGTCTTCAGCGTTCCCTTTCTACGTCCCAAGAGTCAAAGCACTCCAAGGGCTGTCCAGTCAGGAACTGGACTTGCAGAAACGTGCAAGGGTTTATAAAGGAAGAGGGCTGCTTTAATTGGCTGGGCATGTGTATGCAAATGAGGTTTAGAACAAGGATCAACCAGGAGAGCTTTGGACTCAGGAAGGGAAAGCAAACAAGCTGAAACCTGCAAGACTCCTCCCTTCCTGCCCCACTGGTAGTTTGGGGAGTAGGTACTGGGTCCTTCTGGGAGTGTAACAAGACTGTATTCACTCGGGGGGTTGCTGCAGTGGTGTTCTGCTCACCTTTGCACATGTGGCTGCAGTCCTGATCTCTGTCTGTTGCACAGCTGGGGAGCTCAAATGGATCATTACAGGTACGGGTTGTTGGGTCAAATGCAGCCTGTTCTTGATTCTCATTGCTTCGGGGATTTTCCATTTTTTTAAATCATTCTCAGCTGCCAATTAGATGACAGTTAAGGTTCCTTCTACCTCTACCAGAGGCATCCTTCTGTAATCCCAGTGTGGGGGTATAATCCCAGTGCTGGGGAGGCAGAGACAGGGGATCCCTGGAGTTAGCTGACCAGAAAGCCAAGCCAGCTGGCGAATTCCAGGTGCAGTAAGAAACCCTGTCAAAAAATAAAGTGGATAGGGCCTGGGAAATGGCTCAGTGGGTAAAAGCATTTGTTGTACCAGCTTGGAAACAGGAGTTTGATCCTTAGAACCCACATAAAGGTACATGTGTATGCACACACACACACACACACACACACACACACACACACACACAGACACTCAAGTAATTAAAAAAGTAAGGTAGATTGTGACACCTAAGGTTGACTTTGGCCTTTACATGCATATTCACATGATCACACTGTGTGCCCCTCCCCACACAAAGATTCAGTTTCTGAACTGGGTGTCCACTTGTAATCCCAGTCCTAGGGAGGCTGAGTCAGGAGGATAGAGAGTTGTAGTCCAGCCTGGACTACGTAGTGAGATCCTGTCTCAAACAAACAAACAAACAAACAAACGAAAAACAAACTAAAAGGTGAAGTTATAAACTGAAATCAGGCCAGCTTCAAAGTCTATAAATAGACTTCATAAGTCCAGGGAGAAAATTATCCCTGCACTATGTTATTTATGGACATCTGTCAGGAGTCAACTTGGTTAAAAACCTGAATAAAACAAGTGTGAAGCGACAAGTCAAGGGATCTGCTGATTTTCAGGAGATGGTGTGCCAGTGGATGACTGAGGGCTGGCGAGCAACCTCTGCACCAGGGCGCCCTTGACTAGGGTATCGTCTCTTACAACATAAAAATTAATTCCATTTTTAACTGTCAGTTTCATGATATCCTCCCATTAAGAAAAACCTTTCCTAGTCTAATGAACTACTGGCTGGGACTTCTCTCTCTCTCTGCTCTTGACTAATGAGTTTAATTACTTCCTTTTGGAAACTCCACCCTGCCCATCAACTTATCCAGGCTCTGCTCAGTTATCTTTTCTATGCTCGAAGTGCATGGGTGAGTAACATGCTAATGTGACTGTCCCAGGGTATCTTCGTATCCCAAGTGGAGAAAAATAAAGATGCCTCCTCCTCCTCATGGAGGCAGAAGGGATTCTGGAGGAAAAGTTGAGTACCTGTGAAGTAAAGCCAAATGTCTGGGGTGTGTCCATCATGTATATGATTAATTCAACAATACCTCAGCTCATTTACTTATTTATTTGTGGTTTCCCAATAGTCCAGCTGTGCTGGAACTTGCTGTGTAGACGAGGCTGGCCTCAATCTCATAGAGATCTGCCTCCCCTGCTTCCTGAGTACTTGGATTAAAGGCATGCCACCAAGCTTGGCTCTTTTTCTTTTGATCTAGTTTAATCTTTAAAAGCTGTCTTCAGTAGAGCAGCTTGTCCAGGTCTATCGACTGAACATCCATTTGGAGAACTCAGAGTCTGTCTTTCAGCTGAACTTTGTTCTGTTCTTCCACCATCACCAGGGCAGTGGATCTGCCAGAGTTTCAGCAAATCTTCACTCTTCCCGAGGCCCAGTTTACAGCTCCCGTTCTTCTTTCTTTATTTCTCTCCATTTCCATCCTATAGTTTGTTCATTCCTATCTTTTTTTCTTCCTTTCTTTCATGTATGTATGTGTGTGTATTGTGTGTGCATGTCTATGTGTATGTGCCTGTGTGAAGGGGTCAGGGGTCAACATTGTGTATTCCTCAGTCTATTTCCCTTTTACTTTATTGATTAATTTTGATTGACTGATAGAGAAGAGAAGAGAGAGAGAGAAAGAGAGAGAGAGAGAGAGAGAGAGAGAGAGAGAGACTTGATTCCTTGACTTTCTGAGAAGCTGTGTGAGGACAGACAGATTTCCCAGAAAATCGCTGCAAGAATTGCAAGATCTGCCAGTACAAGTGAGTCAGGGCTGGGTTTCAACAGAGCTCTGGAAACACCTAAGAGGCACAGAGTTCACAGACTAAGAAGGTGGGAAGCCTGGGAGAGGCAGGCTGCTTGTCACGCGGCACCCAGGCTCAGTGCAGCTTCATTCCTTAGAGGCTTTGCTTAGACTCTTGTAGGTTTCGCCCCCTTCCCTGTCCCCTCCCCTCCCTCTGCCTCCTTCTCCCTCCTTCCTTCCATCTTCTCCTCTTTATTTTTAGCCAGCTGCAAACTCACAAACCTCCTTCTTCCATGCTGGGATTACAAGGCACACCACAGCACCTGGTGTATGTTCTGTCTTGGCAAGTGCAGTTATTTTCTTTCTCATAGCCTTCTAATGTTGAGACATGCACTGCCCTTTTAGATGAAAAAATTGCCTATTATTGTGTGGAAATCAGAGGGCAACATTGTGGAATCAATGTTTACCCATTTACGTGGGTTCTGGGGAACAATCTTGGGTCACTACACTTGTAAGTGCCTTTAGTCTCAGAGCCACTTGGCCTGTCCTAAAATTTTATTTTTAATATTTTTATTTATTATTTTTATTTTATGTGTATGACTATCTTGCCTGCATGTATGCAAGTTCCTCTTGTGCAGTGCTCACAGAGGTCAGAAGAGGGCGTCAAATCTCCCGGAACTGGAATTATGGATGGTTAGCTACCATGTGGGTGCTGGAACTTGAACCCACATCCTCTGCAAGCAGCCAGATCTCTTAACTGCTGAGCCATCTAACGCCATCTCCTAAAAATTTAAACGATTATTTTCTTTTGTAAAGCCTCTAAGAACAGTAAATCACCTTCTCCACTATGCACACAATGTTTTTAGGTCTATTTTAGGATTGAGACATAGTTTAGATAAAGTTTGAAAGCATTTAATCAGAACATATGAAATCTGAAAGACCCTCAAGTTGGAAACTTGGACCAGTGTATGATGTGGAGAATTCTGTGAGGACCTCATGTGACAGTGCAGTCAGAATGCAGGTGTGCTAAAAATAGTTCTCAAAGGTGCCCTCCAGCCATGCCATGTGTATAAGGTGTGTATGAAACATAGATTTTTAGTTTAGACATGGGTCCTCTTCCTTCAAATATCTCATTATTTACATGTAAGTATCCTCAAATCTAAAAGAATAAAAAATCTGAAATGATTCTGGTCTCAAACACTTTGATAAAAGGTTTTCAACCTGCTTATGATTCAGATATTCAACCTGCTTATGATTCAGATATTCAACGTGCTAATGATTGATTCTGATATTCAACTTGTTTTTATGACTGATTCTGATATTCAACCTGTTTATGTTTCTGATTTCAACCTGTTTATGATTCTGATATTCAATCTGTTTACGATTTTGATATTCAACCTGTTTATGACTTTAAGTATTCTCATTTCTTTTCTCTTTTTCTTTTTCCTTTTCAAATGCGCATGTGTGCATGTGTGTGTGTGTGTGTGTGTGTGTGTGTGTGTGTGTGTGTGTGTGTTACACTTGGGACTGAAGCCCACGTAAGCACTTTGTTATTAAGCTAATCCTCTTTTTACTCTTTCCTTCCTGAGGCAGAGTCTCATTAAGTGACCCAAGCTAGCCTTGGGCTCACTCCATAGGCCAGGTAGGTTTTAACTTGCCACCCTCCTGCCTCAGCCTACTGAGTAGCTGGGATTACAGGCATGCATCACCACAGGCCTGCCCTTCTAATTTCTTCAAAAATGTATTTTTTGTTATAAATTTTTAAACACAAAAATGTAGAGTAGGAGGCGGGCCACTTCTGAATTTGACATCATGTACATGTATTATCTAATTAAGAAGTAAATGGAATACTTTTTAAGAAAGTAGAAAGATTAGAATAACAAGATGTTAAATTTCAGAAATTTGACTGATGTTTGGAATGTTGCTCTCTTCTTAAGGGGAAGGAAGCAGGGAAGTTTTGAATTTTCTCCTCAAGCTGCTGGCCCATTCCTCCATGTATTACATGGAGGAGAGACATCATTGTATTTAGTGTTCTCGTGAGTGAAAAAACACCTCTAGGTGTGAGAGGCAACAGCTGTCATTTCCACTTAGATTCTAGTCCATGACCCTCTAAGGTACTTGTTAGCCTTAGAGAGGTATAGCAGTTAGAGACTCATCCCCTGGAGATAGACAGGTGTATTTGCCACTCATGAAAAATTTAAGCCCTCTGTTTCTCTAAATGAAAATACCCATTTACTCAATGAAAATACCCATCTCAGAAGTTTTGTTTTGAGCATGAAATATAACAAAGTATATAAAGCACTTGATACCATCCCATTTTTCCTTGATTCTGAGACTTACATGCTAGCATCTCTGAAAGATGTCTTATAATCAATGACGTCAGGATTTAATTAGCAGCATCTTTTTCTTGGCAGTTCACAAGATAATCGTGAGGCTTCTGACTGACGGAGTCTTAGGCTGTAGGAACTACTGATACTGATGAGAGAGCTTAATGAACATAAGCAAGCAAGAGAATGAGCCAGAGGGGGTGGCTCATGCTGAAGGATATGCCAAAGAGGTGATGCAGGAGGATCGAGAATTTGAGGCCAGCCCGAGCTACCCCTTTGCTGGGCATGGTGGTGTACATCTTTAGGCCCAGCACTCAGGAGGCAGAGGCAGGTGGTTCTCTGTGAATTTGAGGCCAGCCTGATCTACATAGTAAGTTCCAGGCCAGCCAATATTAGAGTGAGACAGAAAGAGATAGATAGATAAAGAGAATGTTGATTTAGTTTCCCATTACTTCACTCAAATTAAGTAAAAACTTGCATCACCAAGCCTTATGCTGGATTTTATTTTTCTCTTTTCATTTTCTATTCAGGAACAACGTGTTGCAGTCAAGTCTTACAACTCCTGTTGGACTCACTCTCACATTTGAATGAGATGGTCTCTGTGATTTCTTCCAGTGCTAAGGTTCAGAGTGCCATTGCTTTGGGAAGGGCCCTGCAGGAGACTGATAGAAACATGTGAGAAGGGACAGCACACCTCCCTGCCCTTGCTAACAACCTCCAGGGCAGATGGGAGCAGGTAGCTCCCTTGGCCTGATGCTCTTGCACAGCCAGGACTCTGGCCACCATATAAAGATCTGCAAGACCAAAGCCTCGGCCCCTCTTGCCTGCTCTGGCTTATAGGGAATCCTGCTCTAGAAGTGTGACTTTGCAGTAGAGCGAGGTCTGATTTTGGAACTGGAGATAGAGAGCTCTCTCAAACTTGTTACTTGTGAAGGTTGGAAAGAACTCATTGCCGACTCATGTTCGGAGAGACAGCCGAGGACTCCCTGCTTGATGGGTCAGCAGAAAGGTGTCATTCCTAAGAGGTCCAAAGGTGGGAGGATTCTAGTTGCCTTGCCTTTGCTCCTCAGGTGTAATAAGAAAATTGCAGTTTTATATGCTTGAGTTTGGGAAGATAGCTCACAAATACTGCCCAGCCCAACAAATAAATGAAAGTCTAAGGGAGATCCAGAAGACAATGAAGTTTACTAAAATGTACAGGCACACGGAAGATATGTCTATTGTTATTATTTTGTTGTCATTGCTGTGATAAAATGCCATGACCAGAAGCAACATATAGAAGAGCTTATTTTGGCTCGTGGTTGTAGAGGGAGAGTCCGTAGTGACTGGGAGGCTGCAGGAGGAAGGTGAAGGCCCCATCTCCATCCACACACAGGAAGCAGAGAGAGCAAACTAAGGTGGGGTGAGGCTATGAACTCTCAAAGCCCACTCCCATGACGGACTTCCTCCAACCAGCCTCCACATCCTAGGAGCTGCATAAACTCTACAAACAAGGCCTCCAGCTGGGGACCAAGTGTTCAAATATTTGAGTCTATGGGGCACATTTCTCATTCAAATCACCCCAGTATTTATCTTAAAAAAATCAAATGAACTGATGTAAAGAATTAACATTGTCCTACATTAGTGATCAGTAGATAAATATTGAATGCCTGATGAACATCTACCATTTGATTAAAACCTTCATTGTTTGTTGTCATATTTCCTTCTTTGAGGGACTTAAACCTAGGGATGGGCACATGCCCAGCACGAACTCTACCACTGGGCCTGGAGAGATGGCTCAGTGATGAAGAGCCCTGGTTGCTCTTGCAGAGGACCTGGGTTTAGTTCCCAGCACCCTATAGGAGATAGCAACTGTCCATAACTCCAGTACCAGGGGTCTTCTGACCTCCACTGGCACTGTACACATGTGGTACACTTACATGCAGGCAAAATACTCATACACATAAAAATAAAAAATAAAAATTCCCCTTGTCTGTCCCAAAGGGAGAAGCTACCACTGAGCTTCATCCGTAATCCTTCACATGTTCTTGAGTCAATGCTGTAATGCAATGGTCAAGAGTGTGGCTCGGCAGTGGAAATGCTGCTCCTGGTCCCTGTGTGTCTGTGGTGGAACTGATTATGTCCCTTGTCGCAGTTTGGATGTAGATTTCCCCCCCCAGGGCTCAGGTGTTGGGGGTTGTACTGCAGCAGTGCTGACAGGAGAAACCTTCAGGAAGAGGTGGAGTAGAAGGGAACCTTCCACCAACTGGAGGCATGTCATCAGAAGGACTGTGGAGCCCCAGTGTGTCAGTGAGGTCCTCACCAGAGACTGAACCAACGGTGTTGCCCAGTCCTGGATTTTCAGCTTCCAAAACTGTGAGCTAAATAAACCTCTTTTCTTTGTAAGTATCTAGCTTTATGTATTTCACCACAGTAACAGAGAATTCACTCTCTTCTCATTGGTTCGCTCATCTCTCAAGTGGCGATAAGCATCCTTTCTCTGGTTATCATGAGGCTCCTATGGGATCATTCTCATAAAGCTCTTGGGGGTCAGTGTGGTGATGGGCATCCAGTAACAAGCTCAGGAAATGTCTGCTATTTGTACTGTAGTAAGATCATATCATTCAAAGTCATACAGTTTTATGAAGATTGCTGTGACTGTTGAGGAAACACACAAGCTCTTGAAAGAAAGACAAGTGAAATGCCCAGCATCTATAGACGGATACAGAAAGCAACTTGTCCTAAAACGCATTCATGCCATTGTTTCCGCAAGGGTGATGCTCACCTCTCTTTCAAGGCACTCACTGTAACTGCTGAGCACACAGCTAGCTCCAGGACTAACAAAAAAAGAGTTGAAAGAATTGTAAGCAAATTTGACATGGTAAAAGAGTCAATAAGAGAACTGTTGGAAACCCTGGAATAGTTTTACCCTTCTGACAAAAAGAACAGATTGGGCTAGTAGAGTTTCTATCAGGTTTGTAACCATGATAGAAATTGGCTAACTTTCTGGAAAGGATCAGATAAGGAACTGTATTTGGCTTTGTGGGCCTTACAATGTGTGCTCAAACGATTCAACTCCACCTTCAAAGCACAAAGCATCATGGACAGCAACCAGGGATGGATTGTGGCTGTGTTTCAGACTTTGCTTACAGAAACTGGTGATGGGCTGTGCCCAGAGAGAAGCTGGAGGGGGCTGGGAACTGGTAACTACTTGGTCTATCAGGTGTCTCAGAAGAAGGGAGAAGCCCTTTGCCTCCTCCCGCCCCCGTCACTCCCCTTCCATTCTTTCTCTCCCCGCATTTTCTGCTCCAGGTATTAGCTTCATCCTGGTGTATGGTGGTGACCCAAAGATTAGGCTCCTTTCCTCCTGCAGGACAGTAACACTTGAGCGCAGGCACAGCTGGCCCATGTTCTTAGAACGAGGAACATGCAAGAACAGCCTTCTTGGGCTGGGGAGATGACTCAGGTATTAAGAGCACACACTACTCTTCCAGAGGACCCAAGTTCAGTTTCTAGCACCCACATCTGGCAGCTCAAAGCCACCTGTCACTCCAGCTCCAGGGAGCCCTGTGCTTCTGGCACCTGAAGCACTTGTATTTGTGTGCACACGCGTACCCCTTCCCCTGAGCAATTTGTTTATTCTTTCCTTCTTTCTCCACCATCCCTCCCTCCCTCCCTCCTCTCTCCCTCCCTCCCTCCCTCCCTCCCTCCCTCCCTCCCTCCTTTCCTCCCTCCCTCCTTCATACTGCACTCCTTTTTCTCCTCCTGTTCCTTCTCTTTCCTTCCCTCTGCATCCTCCTCCCCATCTCTACCTTCCATGTTTTGGGTCCTGGAGACTGTGCAGGCTAGACACCTGCTCTGCTGCTGAGCTGTACCCCAGACCCCTAGGCTTCTTGATTATATTGAGGTCCTCATATAACTTTAATGTCTTATTCCATGAAAAGATACTCTCTCTGTTGATGCTAGAGAGAGGAACATGAAGTCCAGGATATTCTAGAAGCCAGAGCTTGTTTTAAGTGATAATGCCTGGCACCCCCCTCAAAACATTCTTCACCAGGGCTGGGGAGATGGCTCGCTTGGTAAAGAGCTTTCCTTGTAAGCATGTGGATTTGAGCCTGATCCCTGGAACCCACATGAAAATGATGGGTGTGGTGGTGTACTTGTAATCTCAGTGACTGGGAGATGGAGACAGGAAGATGTCTTGACCTGTCTAGTCAGCCAGTTTAGTCTAATTGGTTATCTCTCCATCTCAAAGCAGGTGATGGTGCTCCCGAGGTTGTCATCTGGCCTCCACATACACATGTGCATACATGAACACACCTTCACATACCCACATGCACACACACACACACACACAAACGTATAAAAGTATATTCTTTACTAAACACAAACCTATGTCTTCTAAGAAAGAGGTCCTGTCTTTAGACTCTACTGGACCTGAGGCAAGTCCCAATCATTGGGCTTCTCCTTTTCCTCTGGGGTCCCCAGTAGAACTAATCCTCTTTTTCTGTCACAAAATTTTGTTTTGGCTACTCAAGGTCTCTCCATCTGTCAGTTTAAAGCTCATCTGCCAGGAATGTCCAGGTCCTCTCAGAATCCTGTCTTGGGTTTGCAGGAGTTATGAAGGGCTATGGCGAACGGGCGAGACTGGTCTTAGATGCATACAGTGAATCTTTGTCTTTTATGGCCTTTGAACAGAGTACCAGAGGTTGTGGCACATGCCTGTAATCCCAGCCCTTGGAGGGTAGAGGCTGAGGTGGGATGATTGCCACAAATTCGAGGCCAGGTTGAGCTACCTAGCCAGAACTTACCTCAAAAAAGCAAAAATAAAACAGGCATGTTTGAACAAAATCTTACCCTCATGGCCTCAGTCTCCCATTAAGTATTTGTTGATGTTATTTTGAGGTCATGGCAACTGTTATTATATCCTTGGGTATGTTAGTCTGATAAAGGATTGATCTTCTGGTTCCAGAATCAGAAATGAATCAAATTGCTATTCTTTTTGGAGAAGAGAACTTCTGCATAGACACTCAGACTGTTAAAACAAAATGCATCTGTGGTTCTACCCAGGAGAAAGGGCAGGGCAGGTGTCCTGTGGGGGCTTTGTAGGGAAGTTAAGTGTAGTGCTTTCTTTCTACTGTTGATGAGGGACCCTGGAGCAAGCTGAGTCCTTTATTGCCCACCGAGAGGAGGGATGCATTTCCAGGCGCGGGTGCTGGCAGGTGCCAGCGTGGCTTCTTGCTCTATTGCCGGAGGCTCCCATAGAGAGGCAGCCAGAGGCTGCAGAAGGTAAGCAGCTGGCCTCCCTCCGTGCTTATCAACAAGCCAGTCCCAGGTGCTGTGGCCTTATCATATCTGGGGCAACTGGTTATTTCACCATACTGCCAGTCCGTCCTTTAACAACCAGGCACATAGTTACATTGCAAGCACATCATTGGTGCCTGAATCCAAACTGCTGCATTATAATCAAGTTACATCACAAGGCTTTATCAGGAAAGGCCTAAGGTTTCAAATACTTCATGGGATAGCCTGATGACCTAAGGGAAAAAAGTCAGCTTTCACAGTAGCATTTAAGTGGCTTTATGTGCATGGACACAAGAGAGCTCAGGAAAGAGGAACCGTGGACTCCTAACCAGGACACTTTAGTATTGTTTTACACCGAGGTTTCTTTTCGTTTATACTCGTTCATTCACTCAACTGAGTTGTGGACTCTGGGTGTCTTGTCTCAAGTTCTATGGCTGCCACAGTGACTAAAACCTGTGACACACTTGCCGTTATGAGGTTCAGAAGGAACAGTTTGACAACAAACAAACAAATGCATGTTGCCAACTTAAGATTTTTTCGAATGCCAGGGAACAAAATCAAGCAGGGAAAGACGTTAAAGATGGAGAGGCGTGGGCTGACTGAGCTGTGTGTGTGTGTGTGTGTGTGTGTGTGTGTATGTATGTAGGGTGGTACTAGGCTCAATCTAGTGGGTGAGAAAGTTGTCACTGTGAGATTATCAGGCGCCAGGAGCCCTAAAGGCTCTTAGGGAGTGAGCCCTATCTCAGGGAAGGGCGTTTGAGCCTGAGGGGAATGCAGTGCAAAGACCCAGGGGTCACAATGCTGTTGTTGTTTGAGCAAGGGGAGGCCAGTGTGGGCAGAGGGGGAGAGGATAACATTGTGAAGCAGAGGGCCAGGGGTACCCCTCCATCATTCAGCCACCAGAAGGTGGATTATAGGCCAAGTACCCAGTGCTGGAGTTTGTGTTTGTTTGATGAGGGTGTTTCAAAGGGTGAAGTCATTAAGGAATTTGAACAGTATGGTATGCCTGCTGGTGGACACAGTCAAGGGGAATTGAAGTAAGGACCTTACCTGTTCGTTCTGGGTTCTGCTGAAAATGCCAAACTGTGGAGTGGGCTGTAAGTGATGAGCTCTGGTAGTCCCCAGAAAAGTAGGCACCTAACGTCTATTTCCGATTGACCTCTGAAGACATACTCTGACTGTTAGGGGAAAACTTTTGGACTTTTAAGTAGGTTTCGACAAACTAAGGAGGCTTGTTCAATGTGCTAATATCTGTTGGTATTTCTCAACGTGGGAGGAAGCAGCTTGGAAATTTGGGGCAGGAGGCACTAATTTATGACCGATAACCCTGATGTGGATAAATGAGAGGTGTCAGCAGTAACAAGGGATTAGCTTAGGGCTCTTTCCTGGGTTTTCATGTAATTGATGGGAGATGGGTTCTTAGGTTGTCTTTCCCAGGGGCAAGAGTGATTTCACAATACGTTGATATTTGAACAAATGACTTCGACTTAAGGCAAGTACCACTTTTATTATTAGGAAACGAGGAGGGTGTGCCCTAGAGACGTTCTAGCAGTCTCTAAAGTAGATATCTCTCTGTGCCTGTCCCCTTCACTGCTATGTATTTTGTGTTAGGAAAACAAGGGCTTTTCTTTTGTGGTCAACCCTTCCTGCTTCGTTGGCTGCCAGATTTCGCCCAAGCTCTCTTTTGCTGGCCTTGTTTCTTCACAGTGCCTTCCTGTCCTACAAAGACCAGTCTCGTCTACTAGGAGTCCTTCAGAGATTTTGGCTGCCTCCAGATTCAGCACACTGGGTTTCCCCAAGTAGCTCCTGAGGGCTGTAACTGCATGCCCAGAGTTGAACACTGTACGGTTTTCTCACTGGTCTGGCATTTCTGGTCTGGTTTCATGACCATGAACTTTATCCTAGCCAAAATCTCTGTCCAGAGGCAAGCAAGGGGTCCGGCCATCCCCATGAGTTGACTGGAATGTGGTTGCCTGAGATCCATGGTCTCTCTCCTTTTCATTGTAACCCTGTGTGATGGACCTGCTTATCTACAGTATGAACCAAAGGATACAAGATCAGAGCACACAGCTAACACTCCCAAGGCCTGCTCTTGAACTTGGGTCTGTGGTTTCAAAGCATGATTTCTGGCAGTGTACTGCTCACTCTCATTATCTATCTATCTATCTATCTATCTATCATCTATCTATCTATCATCTATCTATCCAGGGTCTCTAGCCCAGGCTAGCTTTAAATTCAAGAATGACCTTGAGCTTCTTCTGATCTTTCTGCCTCCACCAGAATGCTGGGATTAGATGTGTGCACCATCATATTCAGTTAATTTAGTATTGGGAGCTGAGCCCAGAGTTTTGTACAGTTAGGCCTGTACTCTACCACTCAGCTCTGTCTTATAGATTTATAAAATGATAACTCATTTAATTAATTATACAACCTGATGATAGTATCATTTTGTTTTAAAATTTTATTATTATTATAATTATGTGTGTATGTGTGTGTGTACAATGTGTGCCTGTGAATGAGTGTATGCCATGGGGTGTGTGGGTGGTCAGAGAACAATTCTTCAGGAGTTGGTTCTCCCTTTCCACTGTGGCTTCTGGGAATTGAACTCAGTTCATCAGGTTTGAAGCACAAATACTTTACCCATAAAGCCATCTTGCTAATGCTCATTTCTGTTTTCTCTATCATTTCTATGACTCTGATGTATAAAACCTCTATAGTATGTATGTATCGATTACAGTATATAATGTAACCAATATTATATAATTATGTATCATTTAATATCATAAGATAACAAAGAATGTAATTTCTGATATTCTAGGTAGCAGACCAAGAGATGTAGGTGTCCGTCCAGGCCACTGGGCAGATCACCGGTTGTTTAGGACTGCCTAATTTGGCATTCTAGATTGGAGATCACTTGTAATCTCCTCCCAGTCTGTTAGCCCTCCAATGTGGAGACATAAGACCTTGCATTCTGCCCTCAGGAACAGTTGCAAATGATTGTCTGTGATTTCAGGACTTCTGGTTATGTTGACTCTTCCTTCCTCCCAGCTCCCTTTGTGGCTCAGAGCAGGGTCTTTCCTCTGCTGTTCCTCGTTATGGAAATGCTTTCCTTCTGTTTCTCATGTAGTTCTCCTTGGAGCTCACTTTAAGCCTCTTCCGCTCCAGCAGGAGAGCACTGAGGGCCTTTCTCTGTGACTCCCAGCATGCTCTTGCCACTGCAGTAGAGGATTGTACCATGTCGATATAGTTCAAAACAAAACAGCACAGACACAGAAGAATCTAAGAGTAGTCCGATCCTGTGCTTCCAAGGTGGGAAAATGTGTCTTCTCCCTGTGCTTCCAATAGAAGCAGCCTGGTCCTGACTATCTGTCGTTGGTCTGTCCGTGAATCCTGACATTTTTCATGTCCACCTCAACTCTTCTCTTGACTTCTGGCTTCTTGCCTTCTTTGCTGAAGGTGGCTTCTCACTTCCTGAATGTGGATATTGAACTTCTGGTCTTAGACTTGACTTTCTTGTGGATATTGAACTTCTGGTCTTAGACTTGACTTTCTTGTGGATATTGAACTTCTGGTCTTAGACTTGACTTTCTCCTGGCTCTGGCGTCTTATTCTCATTTCCGGTAAGTTCTCTGCCACACTTCTGGTGGCAGCTGTGCCTGTGACGGGAATCCCTGGTTCTCCGCTCAGCACCTGTGCATTCTCCACTGTGCATCTCAGACTTAACCAGAAAGCGCACATACTATCAGATCACGGAAAAGTGTGAGCCTATGTGAAGGTGTGCTGGGTACAGAAGACAGGATCGTAGGTGATGCTGAGTTCGTTTTGATGAGTAGACAAGCACAGTTGCTGTAGGAGATGGAAGAGGCAACTGAAACAAGCTCTGGTAGGAAGTCTATCAGAGTCTAACTTGATCAGGACCAGGGCGGCTGGATAAAACCTGCAGACCTAAAGTTCTCCCCCCATGCAGATATAATTGTGTGTGTTTCCATTATATTCTGGTTCATACCTACAAACAGTCTAGTCTATCTCAGGAATACCAAGTACATCCACATGTAATAACACTCTTGGCTTCTGGAAAGATCCATCACTTTGACCTACTTTGTTTTTATTGCTCTCACTGGCTCAGGCTGACTGCTGTATTTTGGAGGCCGTTCTTCACAAAGAAGCAGTTTACTCTGGTGAATAATGATTTAAGCTCTGGTTTAGACTCAGGTTAAAATTCAGCCCCTCTGATTCCTGGTAGAGTGACCTTGAACATGTTACTTAACCTATTTGGGCCTCATTTCCTTTCCCCATTAAAAGTAGCCCTGCCCATAAAACTCCCAGTATAGACTGCCTGGTACAGAGTAAACACTTAAAAGGTAGCTATTATTTTTGCTATTTCTGAGAATAATTGCGTGAATGACAATTAGTAGAGAACAACACATTCCCACTGAGATTTCTATGTTGGGTGGCTGGACAGACTGCTACAGACCAGTTAACGAATTCCTTTTGCATACCTGTGGTTAAAGTTTGTGGTGTAGAAAAGATATATAAGTCATAACATGCCATGAGCCTTCAGATTGATACAAAATGGTTTAAAATTCCATGTCAAATCTGCCAGTGACAAGGATCTAGGGTCCTTTCTTTTCCTCTGTCCATTGGGAAGAACAGCTGGACACCAGGCCATGTGTGCTTGTAAACAATTATTAAATTACCCGGTAGACTTGTCTTTTCCAAGCAGAATGAATTCAGTTCTTTTAACCTTTTCCTAAGCATGGTTTTGATTTTCTGTGTCTTTAATCATGTCTGTGGCTCTCTTCTGAACATTCTCCAAGTTCTCCATGTCTTTCTTTGTGCTGTGGAGCACCCGATTGCTCAGGATCCTGGAAAGAAAGTTTCCACGACATGGACTCTGACAGCATGGGTTCTAGATGCCCTACCCTACAGCAAAGGCAATTTTCAAAGGACCGCTTTCCATGACATTCTCTTTGATCTTGGTCTTGTCAGGCCTCATTCTTCTGATCATGATAATGGAGGGAGCTATGATCCTCCCTTGTCAGGGGTGGAGGATTTGGGGGAGATTCAAAGGACTCAGAACCTTGTCTGCGTTCCTGGAGCCTGTACATATGACTGGAACTGGGGCTGAGGTCACTGGCTCCAGTGTTCTTTCTATTGTGTCCGAGCTCATGTCTATGAACAATTTGTAAAGTACACGGTCATCTAAATAATTTTATGCTTTGTTTTCCAACAACTCTTGTTTTTTCCACTGTAGCTGGATCAGTTTTACCAGTTTCTCTCTTTCAGATCTTTCTAACTCCTTCCTTTGACTCACAACCCCCTCAGTGCTCTGACTGCTGGTTGGTGGGGCTAAGTCACTCATGTTGAGTGTGTCCCATGAGTAAGCACCTTGGAGATGCGTTCAGAGCTACCGTTACTGTTATTCCAAAGGTGCTAACTTAGAGGTTTATTCTGAAGGATTTACATCGTGATAATAGACTTTTAGACTTTTACCTGTAGGGTTCTTTGTTCACTATTACTGTCAAAAGGATTGTGTGTGTGTGTGTGTGTGTGTGTGTGTGTGTGTGTGTGTGTGTGTAAGGTGACTGCAAACCCTCCCAATGCTTGCTCTTGCATGCCTGGAGCAAGTATGACTTCTCATGGATATGATCAATCTGTGGAAAAAGAAGACTGGTCAGGATCAAAGTTGAGAACCCACTTCCTTGAAATTGTGCAGATCAGTCTTATCCTATAAAATGTTAAAGAGTTGCATTCTGAGGGGCAAGCCAGCACGGTTCTCATTGGGGGCCTCAAATTCCTTAAGATGACATTCTATCACTGAGGAAGGATTATAAATCAATCAATTAATTAATTTACCAGTGTGAGAGTCCTCTTTACTGTGGATGCTCAATCCTGAGTGGAATGGGGAGAGCCCAGGAACTGGGTGGGCAGATAAATAAGTGGGTTGTAGGACCACACCTGATTCCAGGAGAGATGCCTGGCAGTGGGCCCAGGCCTTAGACTCACTTGAGGAATTTCAAGGCCAGTCTTTGAGAAGCTCTCTAAGCCACGCAGTAGTGCCTGGGCTGGAGCCCAGGAAGGTCGGGGGAGGCTTGGCTGGAGGGTGGGGGGTGGTGCTTGACTGGGGGCTCTGGGCATCTAGGGGCTGATGTCACTGGATGTTGCTGCTAGAGCTCCCGGCAGGTCTCCTGGTTGGAATCTTTCAGCTCCTGGAGGTGGTCGTTCTTTTCCTTCAGGTGGTCCAGATAAGGGTTGATAGGATCCAACAAGCAGGTGATGGTGGTATACTGCTTCCCTGTGGCCATCATCCTCTCCTTCCATGCCTGCCTCCATCTGCATGTCCAGGTCCAGGCTGGGGCCAGACATTGATGGATGTCAGGGAGGATGAAACTGGGAGATCATCATTGCACCAAAAGGCCATTCTGGGCAGGAGGTTGCAAGTAACTGTGAAAAGGATTTTTAAAAAGTTTACTCACTTGTGTGATTGACTGAATTAATGAGTCAATTAAAACATTTTAATAAAGCCAGACCTGGTGGTGCACACTTTTAATCCTAGCCTTCAGGGAGGTAGAGGCAAGTAGATCTCTGTGAGATCAAGGTCAGAATGGCCTACATAGTCAGTTCCAGGCCAGCTGGGGCTACAGGGAGATCTTGTCTCAAAAAATAAACACAAAACAAAAAAAAGCAAACAAACATAAAACCAAAATGACCCATTTTAATATATTCTCCACCCATTTGCAAAAAGAGTTAAGTAACAATGCTGAGGAAAGGTAGTTGAGTATTATTACATAAGTAAGAGAAAGGAGGATTAGTAAACAAAGCAGTTTCTCCTTTCCCTGCCATTCTGATTCAGTTAATTTGGGGCGGAGCCCTGCACTGATGTTATCTGAAGGTGACTTAAAGCAGCCTTGGTTGAGATGGAATAAGAAGAGAGCAGAAAGGGGCTGGAGTCCTTGGGCCTGTGCAGGAGAGGATCTCCCAGTCCCGACTTTGATTTGTTCAGCTCTGAGCAACCACCCCTGGTGTTAGGGAGCACTAACTGGCTGGTGCTGATACCAGGCAGGTGTGGGAGGTGTGTGGAGCTATGCTAGCCTCAAGTTCATAAGCTTGAGTGACTTAGATATCCATCAGGCTGTCTAGTTCTTGGTGCTGCTGACCTAATGCTATGGGCTTCCCTGTACTTGACTGTCCAGCAGACCTGAGAAGGGGACACTCCTGAACCATGATAACAGAGGGTTTCTCCTGCTTTCTAGGAAATACGGTGGTTTGCATATGCTTTTCTCTTCCAGTTCTGTGTTGAAATGTGAGTCTCATTGTGATGATACTAGAAAGCGGGCCCTTTGGGTAGTAAATAAGATACAAAGGCCAGCCCTCTTGACTGGGATTAGTGCCATAGTTAAGGGACCCCATGAAGCTCCCTTGTCCTGGTTCTACCTACCTTGTAAGGGTGCCTGGAGAAGATGGCAGTCTACAACTGGAAAGAAGCCCATACCAGGAACCAGCCATTCTGGCAACCCTGATCTTGGGTTTCTGGTCTTGAGAACTGTAAGAAATAAATTCCTATGGTTTATAAGCTATGTAGTCTGTGGTATTTTGTATGGCAGCCTGAAGTAAGCTGGGAAACAGTTAATGAACTAGATCTTAAGAATCGTCTGGAGTTCTCATAAGAGGTGAATATTCCTAGACCTTTCCCTTGGAGATCACACTTCATGAGTTCTGGGGTAGAGCACTGCAGTTTCTACATTAGAATGTGTTTGGGGTCAGGATTGTGGTCAGGCAAATTAGGACATATAGAACATATCAGCTTCAGCTTGGGGAGTTTAGTGGATGAACACATCTCCTAAGACAACTGGCATCAGACACAGCAGGCCAAGGACAGGATCCAGGAATCTGTCTTCTCAGGAACCCCACCCCATCTCCTCAGATGTGTCTGATGTGGCACTTCTTACCCAGAAACACAACTGTTTATTAAGGGCCAATGATGATCCAACTCCTGTCTAAGATGTTCTGCTAGCCTGCAGGCTGCACATGTCCCAGGATAGCTGTGAATAAGGCCCAGTGCATTTGTAGATCACAGTGGGATGTCCCAATGTCAAAAGGTTGGATTCCCCTGAACACCTCTGAGCAACCTTACCAGCTGTCCCCACCATGGCCTGCCCAAGCGGCACTGAGGACTTGTCACCGTGTTCTCTGCCTCCAGCACCTTCCCATTCTCATACGTTGTCAAGATTCCAGCAGTGCTCACAGCTATGCATGACAAGGAACTGGTCTCTGCTCTAGTCAGTTGGGCAAAATGACCTGTGAGTGCACAGGTCTCTCTGTCTTGGTAAAGCGATCGCGTACAAATGTGGACAGATGCTTCGCTCTTCTATCGTGTTAAGTTCAAAGAGTAAATTCACATATGGATTTGGGCTTAAAGGGCAACAGTAACGAAATGTGTTCACGATTGGTATTTCAGAAAATGCAGAAATATACAGTCTGTCCTTCATGTCCATGGGGAATTGGTTCCAGATCTCCACTGTGAATACCAAGATCTATAGATGTTAAAGTCCTTCAGAGAAAACGGTGTAGTATTTGCATAGAAACAAATACTATCTTAGAGGTTTATTCTGAAGGATTTGTGTGTGTGTGTGTGTGTGTATACCATCTGTATAGAAATACCAGTACAGTATTCGCACAGAAACACAACCCATCTCACAGACTACAGTCATGTCCAGATTCCTTGTTTCTCCCTTGGTTTAAAATCTTGAAGTTATTTTTTTAGAGAGCAAGGTATTATTCTATTATTTCATCTTAAAATTATAATTGTTAATGCATATTAATTGTGCATATTCCCAGACTTTGTTGTGATATTTCCATACATACATATCATCTAGTATGTGACTAGATAGTGATGTACTAAAATTAGATGATGTACCTAGTACAATGTAAATTCTATGTTAATAGTCATTCTACTGTATTGTTTATGGAATAAGGAGAAGAAAACTCTACATGTTCAAGCAGTTTTAAAACATTTTTGATGTGTGTTGGGTTGAATCAACAGGTGTGGAACTCATGGACACAGCACGTGAACGTATAATGAAGTTTTCCATACTAGCCCTTGAGGGAGGGAGATAGTGTAATCATGAATCACCATAAATGTTCACTCTTTAGTACATTAGACCTCATTTGTCCTATGACCCAAATTCTAAGTGTGCCAAAAAGGACTGACTGGATCTAGAATTTGAAAAGCCCAGTATTCCAGGAAGCCTCGGGGGCTTTGATGACTCCCTGCCTGATTCTGGGATGACTTTGGCTTTACTCTTTCTCGGGGTAGATGTGTAGTCCTACATGTCAACTGGTTGCAGTGGTACCAGCCTTTCTATGTGCAAGCCACCCCTTCCCAGAGGAAAAGAGAGTTGCTCATCTCTCAACCACTAAACAAAATTCCAGGGGTCTGTGTATTTGTTTAGCAAAGGTTACCCACTCTTCCCTGAGACCAGAATTGGTTGGATTGACACGTGATGGTCAGGATCCACCCTGGACATGGGATAAAGTGATTGCAATTGGATGAAGTAGAATATGACTTGAAGAATGTCTGTTACAAAGCAGTATATTTCATGCTGCCATGTAAACAGGATCGTTTATTCTAGATGTGTTGTTTTATTTGTTGTTGTTTGTTATTTAGAATGTGCTGTGGATGTGACCCCTGGCCTCACCTATGCTAGACAAGCACTTTACCAATGAGCCACATCCCCAGCCTTGCTTATGTCATTTTCTAATGATGTAGGGACTGGCCAGGTGGCTCAGCAAGTAAAGGTGTTTGGTGCCAAGCCTGGCAACCTGAGTTTGATCCTCAGAACTCACTTAAGAGAAGGAGAGAACTAAGTCCTAAAAGTTGTCCTTTAACTTTCTCATGTACACTGTGGCACACGTGTAGGCATGCACACATACACAATAAAGGTTTAAAAAAAAAGACTAGTAGGCATTAAAAAAAGAAAATGATGCAAGATATCTTTGAATGGGATCAATTCATAACTCTAAATACTTGATCTAAAAATCGGTATCAAAGTGAGACGCCATTTCTTCATGCATAAGATGAGATTAACCAATTCCAATGCGATTCAACAGAGGGAGTGAGTTAACTGTTCAAGGCGCTGTCTATGGGACTCTTCTGGGTTAATCATAAGAATTGCTATGAACTATTAATATTTCACTGTTTCCCACAATTCATCCTACTGAACTTTCACAGGGTAGATAAATTGACTGAGGAAGTAGTTGAGGCTCAGAGGAATTAAGCCCAGGATCACACAACTAGTAGAAGTTTGAGCAAGCCTGGGTGGGGACCTAGGCACACCTGTTAACAAGGAAGAAAAACCCTATGCTTTTCCCTCGTGTGTTTTTGCCTCTATGGAAGCTGTGAAATAGGATTCAGAAAGGATGTTAATCCCGTTCCCCACCTAATCCATTATTTCCTGGTCTTTAGTAGAAAACACACCTGTTTCTTGAAGATTCAGAAAATGATGAATTATAATTTGGCAGTTATTAAGTAATTTTTATATAAACAATAAAATATTGAGTTATGCTCATAGTCTCAATAGTAATTTTATTTATTTATTTACTTATTTATTTATTTATATAGAGACAAGGTCTCACTATGTAGTGCTATCTGGGTTGGCCTCACTATGTAGATCAGGCTGGCCTCAAACTCACAGAGATCTGCCTGCTTCTTCCTCCCAAGTACTGGGACTAGAGCATGTGCCACCACAGATGAGTGTTCATGTAAGAGCCAAAGCCTGAGAAGCCAGAGACAGTACCTCTGTAGCTAGAAAAGGCATTGTTAGTGGGTTTCTCCACACTGTCTTTGAAAGTAGGTGCAGAACAGCACAGTTACCAAGACGAATGCAACATGTTCACCACGACAGGGAGCGGGGAGTGGTGGATAGGATTAAGGAAATGGTCCAAGAACAATAGCAAAGCCAGTGAGCTGGCTCAGCAGGGCAAACCTTATGACCTGAGTTCTGTCTTCAGAACCTTCATGATGGAAGGAGAGGACCAGCTTTGAACATAGTCCTCTGACTTCCACATGTGTGCCATGGCACCTGCACTCACAGACATCATGTACACACACACGCACATAGATACACACACTCACATGAGATGAGAAAATTGAGCCTAACTGATTTGCAACAACTAAGACTAATGGATTTTGGATGGTGGGGTCTTGTGTGTGTTAGGCAAGAGCTCTAACCACTGAGCAGCTCCTCTTAACCTTTCTCCATATCTTTTGAATGTGAGATTTGCTTCTTGAGATTCTTTTTTTTAATGTGTATGATTGTATTGCAGCATATGTGTAAATGCACCCATGTTGTGCAATGCTCATGGAGGTCAGAAGAGGGGATCAGGAACTAGAGTTATAGACAGTTGTTAGCTGCTATGTAGATGCTGGGAATTGATCCTGGGTCCTCTGCAAGAGCATTCAGTGCTCTTAACCACTGAACCATCTCTCTAGTCCTAAGATTCTCGAGATTTGAGAGTTAAATGATGGAAAGCTTGTTTGATTTGTTTATGGAAGACTTCTCTGTCAAAGGCTTTTTTCCTAAAGGTCAAGGATTTGGGGAAAAGGGAGAGAAATTCTCACTCATCTCACGTCAGCTGCCATGTCATTAGAAAGCAGGTATGATGGTGCACGCTTAGCACATGGGACACTTCCACAAGAAGATGGTAAATTGGAGGCCAGTCTAGGCTACATAACAACTTCAAGGCCAATGTAGCGACACAGAGAGAACTGGTATTTAAACAAATAAATGGGGAGATGGATCATTAGGGAAACACGCTTCCTACAAAAGCCCAGTGACCTGGAACCTTCATAGAGATGGAAGGTGAGAACCAGCTCCACAGAGTTGTCCTCTGACTTCCACATGCATGTGATGTCATACATGAACATACAGGTACATCATGTATACACAATAATAAAACTAAACTTTTAAAAATAAAGTGAAAAGAAGAAAAAAACAAAGAAAACTCAAATCCCAAACAATCAAGAAGGAAGGAAGGAAGGAAGGAAGGGAGGGAGGGAGGGAGGGAGGGAGGGAAGGAAGGAAGGAAGGAAGGAAGGAAGGAAGGAAGGAAGGAAGGAAGGAAGGAAGGAAGGAAGGAAGGACCTCAGACTACACTGGAGCTTTCTTGGGAGGAAAACCAGACTGTGAGGGAGCTGAGTGACTTATATGGTGGGAAAGATGAGGCTCTTCAGTAACTTGCTTATCAAGTGCAATGTTTTCTTAGCAAGAATAGGATCCACAAAACACATCGATCTGTTGTCATTAGATTGTGACATGGGGCAGTTGGGTTGGCACAGAGTACTGTACAACCTGATTCAATGAGCAGGTAGACAGAACGTGGATTTTAGAAGCTGACTCCTAGGAGCTGCTCTGGCTGTGAGTGGAGAGGTCTTGCCTGGGGCCTGCTTGAGATGCATAGACAGTGTGGCCACACAGTCAGATGCCTTCTGTAATATCTATATTTTATTTTTCTGAAGCCATGCACTTGAAAGTTAAGATAGGCAAGATTTTAAAAAGTAATCTTACAAATTTGGTGCTATTTGAAAATAATGGCAAAGGTCCCAGGGCTTCTTTAGGATTTCCAAAAAGTCAAAACAAAGATAAAATCAAGAACCATCTTTACAGTATATAGAGTGATATTGGAAATTTGATTTCAGATGGAGATACTGCAAAATTCCGAAAGAACAACCAAACCCCGAGCTAATCCCTTGATGCTTTCATTTTCTGTAGGAAAAATTGAGGCTGGATCTCTAGTACAGGGCTGGGAGTGTTCACCACACCCCTTGGATTAAGCCAGAGTCAGCAGGAAAGGACAGGTGTGACTCAGTGAATCAGTCTGGAGCAGAATAATCGTGTTCTGGGGCAAGACCTCTGTTCACACCCTTCTGGAGCCCACAGTGGCCTTTCATCCCCACAGAAGGGCTCTAAGACTGCTTCCTGCTCATGTCAAATCATGACTTACATATTTTTTGGTCCTGACATTTGACTTTGTTCTTTGCGAGTGAGGTGTGCAAGTACCGTTTTAAAGAATTAGTTTGGGGGCTGGAGAGATGGTTCAGGGGTAAGAGCACTGGCTGCTGGTCCAGAGGACCTGGGTTGATTCCCAGCACTCACATGGTGGCTAACAACCACCTGTAGCTCCAGTTCCAGGGGGGTCTGATGCCCTGATTTCCATGGGCACTGCATGACGTGGGTGCACTCACACAAATGTAGGCAATATACTCATACACATAAAATAAAATAAGGTATTTTTTAAAAACTTGAGTAAACTCATGGCTCCTCACCTGTGTAACCTTAGGAGGTCACGTCTCTGAGTGACATATCCCTGTGCCTACAATTAGGAGTTCGCACCATGTGAATTTCAGTTTCCCCTCTGGCTCTGAGGGTCCTGCTTCCAACCCAACAGGAGACACACTGAGCCCAATTTAGGCCTTTGTGGCCTCAAGGCCTTAATGGAAGGTGAAACTGTGCATCCTTATAGTAATCAACATTAGCTGTGCAGGAAGGAAAGGCCAGGAGAGGAAGGGGCTCCATTTTCATTACTTGGTAACTTGAGTGGCTTCTTAGCACAGACAGGATTTATACATTTTCATCGTTCAGAACTCCCAGCAACACTGTTTCTGACTTAGCCTGTCTTAAGACTTTACTTTTTCTTACAGAATCAATAGTCTCGACTTGTCTCTTTACCGATCCCACAGTGTTAAATACTCATCCACAGAGCGATTTCTAATGTCAATTCTTATTTCCATCTCGGTTTTCAAGTCTGCCCTCCTTAATGCCCTTTCTTCTTTCTTGTCCCCTTGATCAACATTTTCATAGTTAGAAACTGCAAATTGAAGTCAACTTCCTCATGTCCAGCCGTTGGCCCTGCTTACCCACTGCAAGATCTTCCAGTGATTACAGTGTGTGGATTAATCCGGATCTAGGAGGCAGTTAGCACTACTGGGACGTTTATGTACTGCTGGTTACTGGCAGTTTGCTTTATCTTTGACTTTGCTTTATCTTTATCTTTGTTGATTGATCAACACTGAACGAACTTTCCCAGAAGTCTTAGGGAAACTAAGAAACCTTGTCTTTCCTCCCCCAAGGATGACTTTGTGGTGGTTACTTTGAACTTTAAATGCCTTTATATAAAGCTGGGGTTATATATGAAAGATAGTATTTGGCAAAATTACAAACTATTACAGATTTGAACAAAATATAAATAGCCCAAAGGACTTTGAAAATGGTTTCAGGTATTGTACAAAGTCTTGCCAAGTCCTTGACAGGATTGGTGTCAATGAAGCAGTATGGTTCAGGAGTACTAGTCCTGAGTCACTGGCATTTCTGAAGGCTAATGTTGCTGTAAAAATGCAGCTTAGGCTAGCTCCACTTGTTTACCCATGCTTTCCTGCAAGACAAATATTCAGTTAAAGACACCATGCTTTGAGCATCTGATTAGATCACAGAAGTATAAATATCACAGGGCCTTTATGTGTTTGCACGATACGAGCCAGCAAAGTTCGTTCCTCCGACCCTTCGTTTTTAATAGAATTCAGAGAAGCGTACGATTTCGAACCGCTGTTCTTGCTCAGTGTATGCTTCTGTGGTTTGCGTTATTTGAACAAGCAGCAGGTTTACAGATCAAGTAAACTTTAAAAACAAAACCTACTAACCCCTGCAGATCCTGCTCTGCATCACCGAAGGCTGGGAATGCTGGGGCTCCCAAGAGGGCTGCGAGGACGGGGGACCTCAGCTCACCAGCTTCCCTCTCTAGCATGCACCTCACTTCACAGGCTAGCAAGCTCTTCTTTAATAATGGAAGTGTTAGGCTCCTCGGCTGAGTTTAAGCATTTAAAAAATATAATGGTTTGCATACTGTGCAGTGATTTGTAAAATGTGAATGCCGACAAAAGCCGTGGTTACCCAGCATAACGTTGTCTTATTTTTAGTTACACAACCAGTAAAACAGCTGGAGGTCTAAATCATGGCCTAGTACTAAATGTATTACTACATTTTATCCATGCACTAAGGGCTTGTCCTTTTCAGCTCGGCGATGGGAGAAAGCGGAGTGATTACTGGCAAATTAACACTTCCAATTTTAATAGAGAAGCTAGGCCTGTATAAGAGCACTGGAATTAGAATCTGTGCCAGTTAAGATACTGCAGCAGAGTGTGCATCCGAAGCTCGCCAATACATCAAGCAGATCCTTATTCATCAGTGAGGAGCTAATACCTACCCAACTCCACTAAAGGAGTCAAAAACAGAATATTTTACTTTATCGCTTTTTAGCACAGTTAATCGACTCATTTTGACAATCACAGTAAAATTCGATTGGCATTTAGAGAAATACGCTTGCTTTGTCTTCCATGTAAAAGCAAAGTAATCTGTAACCTCTTATTTCCTTTCATCTTCAAAATCAACCATTTTTAGCACAGTCAGTGATTTTCATGTTATCAGGCCCAGAAAACACTAATTCTGTCATATTAAAATACTGGCATTGGGGGGCTGGAGAGATGGCTGTGTTAAGGGCACTGGCTGCTCTTGTAGAGGACCTGGGTTCAATTCCCAGCCACCCACATGGTGACTAACAACCATCTATAACTCCAGTTACAGAGGATCTGACCTCTGTGGGCACTGCAGGACACAGGTACAATTACATACATGCAGGCAATACACTCATACACATAAAATAAAAACATAAAATACTGGCATCGACTTATTTAACTACAAAAATGGCACTCTTATAAGTCTGATCCAAGATGTCTCATCATTTCACAGAGACATACAGAAGCACGCACAAACTTGCAGCTGATACAGCTATTTGTTTTAGGATTTGAGAATTTGGGGCTGACAAGATGGCTGGCTGCCGGCCGAAGCCTTCCCAGTTCAGTTCAACCTCTGGGGTCCATGTGGTGGAAGGATAGAATCAATTCCTGCAAGTTGTCCTCTGACCTCACAAGGTACCTTGGAATGAGGATCCCCCTCCACACACACAAATAAATAAATAAATGGAATAAAAGCGATCCTCCATGTTTATTCCTGTTGTACGAACGCATGCAATTAGTTCTCTTGTGTTCGGCGACTCTGCTGAACATTAGTGCCCACGTTTATCACGTGTTGTGGCGCTTGTGAAGAAGGACGTAGTGCAGTTTTTCTAATGCGTGTTCCTCTGCCTACACTGATGAACCCCTTTAAGATAGGGATGAATAAGATACATATCATTTTTCTCTGATTTTTTAAAAATAAAAACATTTTAATTAAAAAATTGAAATTTAAGTTGGGTATGAGCTGGCCATGGTAGCACACATCTTTATTCCCAGGCAAGATGTCTGTGAGATAGAGGACAGCCTGGGGCCAGCTGGGGCTAGAGGGTGTCTCAAAAACCAAAAAAAAAAAGTTTATTTTTATTATTAATGTGTGTGTGTGTGTGTGTGTGTGTATGGTTATGTGTGTCTAACTAAAAGCCGTGCTTAACAAATGGCATACATGTGGAGGTCAAAGGACAACTTCATGGAGTTGGTTCTTTCCTTTCACCACAGGATCTGGGGATTTGAATTCAGGTCTTCAGGCTTGACAAGCACTTTTACTCAGGGAGTCATTTCCTTGGTCTCTTTTTTCTGGTTTAAAACTCAGTGCTTTTGTGTGTGTGTGTGTGTTTTGCTGTTCAGTATTTGTTTAGTTTGTTCACATTTTCTTTATGAAGTGAAAGATACTCTTGTTAGTTTTATTTAATCCTTCACCTCTCCGAAAATATCAAGATAATGAAAGCTTTTTCTCTCGTAATGACTTAAAATGGTAAGTTAAGCTAGTCATTTTGTAGCAGTAAACCAACACTGCATTCCAAAGGTAACTCTGGTTTGCTCTTGTTTGTTGGTTTCTTTGTTTTAAGACAGGCTCTTGTTATGTAGCCCAGGCCGTCCATGAACTAGAGATGTTTCTTACTCCACTTTCCAAGTGCTGGGACTATAGGCAGGCATTGCCACACCTATCTGCAATGTGGAGGATCTTGCACAGAATTTATTTTTACTAATATAATATACTGTTTAGGTTTTATATTTATGTTTGCATGTGAGATTTCCCTGTTACATCCTTTTCTTCTCCTTGGTTTTGGGGTCATGCACCACAAGGCAAACTGGAGAGGGTCCCATTTTTTTTCTGTTTCCTGGGAGACTGAATAAGTGGGAATGTATGTTCTTTAAAAGTTTGCTAAATTTGGAGGCTGGAAAGAAGGTTCAGCAGGTAAGAGCATTTACTGCTCTTCCAGAGGACCGGGTTCGGTTCCCAGCACCATAGCCAGCACCTATCCTTAACTCCAGTTCTAGGGAATCTTATGCCCTCTTCTGGCCTCCGAGGGTACCAGACAAGCACATGGTGCACTTATATACATGCAGGCAAAACACTCATACACCTGAAATAAAAATAAAATAGTTTGAAAAAGTTTGCTAAATTTGTTATAAAGTAATTGTCTTTATGAGAAAAATATGACTACGTTAATGGCTGTAGAATTAATTTGGCCTTCCCATACTTTCTGAGTTAATTTTGGTGAACTAAATTTCTTTGACTTTCTCAATTGTGAATAGTTTTGGGAATTTATTGGCTTTTTGTTTTGATTTGTTTGTTTCTTTGTCTTTCTTTTTGAGACAGGCTCCTCCTGTACTCCCAGCTGGCCTGGAACTCATCATGTAGACCTGGTTGGCCTTGATCTTAGAAAGATCCACTTGTCTCTGCCTCCCGAGTGCTGGGATTAAAGGTGTGTGCCTCCATGCCTGGCCTGGCTGCTTGATCATAATATTTTATTATCTTCTTAGTTTCTTGTAGTATCTTAGTTATGAATCTCCATTTATCCTTTATAATGGTTTGTTTCTGTCTTCTGTTAATTAATAAGAAGTTACTAGTTTAAAGATATTGCTATTTATTGCTTTATTGTGTGGGTGTGTGTCTGTGTGTGTCTGCATATGCCTGTGAAGAAGGGGTTAATCATCCTCCTTTATCACTCTCTGTGTATTCCATTGAGGCAGGGTCTTTACCTGAACTCTGGACTCAAGTCTTGGCTAAGCTGGAGGCCCGCTAGCCCCAGTGACCTTCCTGTCTTCATCTCCATCAGAAATGGGGTTACAGGTACTCAAACTACTGGCACCCATACTCCATACCTCGTTATTGCAGAGTGCCCTTAACTACTGGATCATCTCTCCAGTCTTGAGGTTGTCACTTTAATTAGTTTCTCCTAAGACTCAAATTTCTGGCATTGTTGATATCCATTGTATGTTTTCTATGTTATGGGTTTCTTTACTTGAGTTTTGTTCTGTTCCTTTCGCCTTCCTTCTGTTTTCTTCAGTTGGATTTTACTTTTAATCCGGTCTGGAATTGGACACATTGCCATTTCCAGTCTTCTCCCATAACATAAGAACTTGAAGTAAAAAATACTTCTATGAAACTTTTAATTGCATCCCACATTTCGTAATCTTTCCATTCTATATTTTTCCATCATATTTTTTATTCATAAATCATCTAGAAGCGTGGCTTTAGTTTACAAAGAAGTGTTTCATGTTCGCCTGGATTATTTTCATCTTAATCTCTTTTCAGTATTATGAAAAAATGCATAAATATGACCCGGATTCTTAGAAACGTATTAAGACCAGATTCATGATGAATACACATGCTTCAGGGCAGGAGCATATATAATTCTGTGCTCCTTAATCAGGCTGCTAAAATATTTTGTCCTTACTTGGCTTAAAATTTAACAATTATTGATATTATTGATAAGTTTTGTGTTTTTCAAGACAGGGTCTCTCTGTATTTTGGCCTGGAACTTACTATGTAGACCAGGCTAGATTCATCTCACAGACATCTGCCTGCCTCTGCCCCATTTAGTGCTAAGATTAAAGGCAGATTGCATTTCTCTTTTAAAAAATACATTATTTTATCTGTTATTACTCTGGGTATGTGTGAATGAGAGAGAGAATGAATGAATGAATGGATGAGGTGCTTACATACTATGCAGCAGGAACGTGGTGGTCAGAGGGTGTTCTTTCCCTCCCATTATGACTTCTAGGAATCAAACTCAGATTGTCAGGTGATTTTTTTAACCCATTGAACTATCTCCACAGTCCAATATTCTTTTTAAATACTTTATAATAAGGATTGGTTTTGGGGTCTGGAGAGATGGCTCAACAGTTAAGACCCCCTGGCTGCTCCTGCAGAGAACCCCGTTTTGGTTCCAGCACCCTCATGGTGGCTAACAACTGTCTGTAATTCTAGTTCTAGGAGATCTGACACCCTCTTCTGGCCTCTGTGGGCACTGCATGCACATGGTACATTTACATACATGCAGGCAAAGCACAAAGACACATTAAAAATAAATAAGCAAAATTTAAAAATAATTTCTGCTCTGTCCTTTCTCTATAATTTTCACAGACTGCACAATTTTAGGATGGTATTTTTTTCTTAGCACTTAACTCTGTCTTCTGAGTTTCTTTATATTTTGTCTGTACAATGTTTTAAGTACACATAGTCTTTTCTGTCCGTCTCCCAAGAGTTTCTCTTCTGTTTCATTGTTCTGTAGTTTCACCATAATGATCTAGGTACAAATACTTTTTTATTTACCTCTTAGAATTCATTTTAATCTCCTTTTGTCATTTTTGCTTTAAACAATGTATATACTTATTTACGTGTGCACGTGTATGTGTGTGTATGAGCACTTACCACAGCACGTATAGAGGTCAGAGGGTAAGTTGATTCTCTCCTGTCTTGGGGGTTCTGGGAATCTAACTCAGGTTACCAGGCTTGGCTGGAGCACCACATACTTACCTGTGGATCTGTTTTATGAAGCAGTCCCCCATTTGCCTCACCTCCCCTGAGCTCTCCACTGCTCCTTACAAACCTGTCACTTTCCAAGTCAAAGTACAAGATCGCTGAAGAACCAGAAGGACTCCACAGGCAGCAGAAGACACCGTGGTGTGAGTGGTCAGATCTTGTTACTGACCCAGACCCATTTCACTAACCATGAAGATTATCAATTCCCCAGGTGAAGGAGAGTTTATTCATGAGATGCCTTGGTGAGGAGATGGGATGGTGCGTTTCAAAGCTGCCTCTCCTGGGATAGAATTTAAGGTGACCAATGGGATGAAGAAAAGAAAGATCAGAGCTGGGGGGAACATTCTGGACCTGTTGCCTCTGGAGGTAGGGGAAAAGGGAGCTGAGGTGTGCAGGCATGGACGGGCCTCATGGGTCTTCCTGGGTTCTGAGGAGGGTGGTGTTAGCACGCGCTGCAGGTGGCTTTTTCTCTGACGTGCAGAGATCACCCACCCACCATACCTGCGTGCAGACCCATGTGAGGAGGTTGCTAGCTAAAACTGCTATGAGCTGCACACAGAGCAGCCTCCAAATTCCTGAAAAACAGCTTAGGCAACTGTCACCCATGTGACCCACACGTCAGAGGTATTCTCTGTAGCCAGGATAGTATGAGTCTAGCAATATATTGTGCAGCTACATGACATCTAAAATTGGCAAGGAATGCTGAACAAGTCTGGAGATTTGTCTGGGTTTTCCTTCAGTTTCCTGTTTCCAGAACCATCTGCTCTTTTGGTCTTAGTCTTGCCTCAAACTAACCTTGTTTCTCCTCACTGTCTAGACCTTTTATCTGTGGAATTCCTAGGGCAAGTTCTTAGACTTCTCTGTTAGTAATAGAGCAGTCTCCCAGTGTCCTCAGAGGACAGGGGCTAGGACTCCCTCAGGGACACAAGCTCATGTCCTTTCTGCAGAATAACGGTGTTGTATATAACCCACACAATCTTCCCGCACACTTTAAACCATCATCACACCTAAATTCAATGTAAGTGCTCTATAAATAGAAAGCGTACTGTATAATTTAGGGGGAAATAATGGAGAAGATGTGTTAGTATAGATGGCTTTAAATTTTTTTCCTATTTATAATTTGTTTATTTAGTAATTTATTTATTTGTGTGTACATGTGGGAAGGTCAGAGGACAACTTGTGGGAGTTGATTTTCTCCTTCTGCCACATGGATCTGGGAGAGCAAACGCAGGTTTTCAGGCTTGGTGATAGGTATATTACCTGCAGAGTCATCTCTCCCTACCCTCTTTTTTTTTTTTTTTTTGAGACAGGAGCTTGCTATATAGCTCTGGCTTGCATAGAACATATGATCCACTTGTTTTATCCTTTTGACTGGCTAAGATTAGAGGTGTGCCCCCCCCCACACCTGACTAGGTGCAGTTTTTTTCCTTTCTTTCTTGTTTCTTTTAAAAATATTTTTAACCAGTGGCGACTGAATCTGTAGACACAGAATTCATTGATTTGGAGGGTTGACTGTATTCCCTCTTCTGAAGACTTTGAGTCCAGGGGTTCAAATCCATTACTGAACTGATTAGCCTTCATGATATCTCCAGCCAGACCTATCCAGTTTCCTACTTGACTTTTCCACTTGGATGTCCAGTGGCTCAAGCTGAGTTGTCTGATCTTTGCCAGATTTCTTTAATTTCTTCCTGGTAGCTAACAGAAACTGTTTCCTTCTATTTCTTTATTTCAGAGCTGTCATTGGCTCCTCCCCCATTTCATTTAAAAGTAAATCTTGTCATCTTTCTCTTTAGACTCTCCAGAATCTCACCATCTCTGTTTACTTCTGTGGCGACCACTCGCATTCATGCCATTTTGATGTTTCACCCGGATGATGACAGTAATCCTGAGTGTTCTCTGTCCTTGCCACAGTCCCTTCAGTGTGCTCCCAGCTCAAGGGCCAAGTAGGTGGCCCTGTTAGGATACAGTTCACATCCCATCACCTATCTGCTTGCAGTAATCTAGAGTGAAGCCGTAGTCTCCGGCAGTAGTCTTGAGGACCTGCCACCTGGTTTGCATTGCCTCCCTGAGTGCATTTGCTACTGGTGCCCCCACGTCCTCTCTGCGGCCTCTGCCATTCCTGGGGCACACTGGGCATGCTCCTCCTTTAAGGTGTTTGGCCCTCCTCTTCACTCTGCTCTTCCCCCAGTTCCCTGGGGAGCTCACACCATCATCTCCTTCACAAGACTGCTCTCTGAGTCCTCCCCATATCCCTGGGACACACTTTCAGCTCGCTTCAGGTACGACAGTGACGTCTCCTCCAACGTCCTTATTCTCGTTCCCACTTCTCCATTGTATTATTTTTCCCAGTGCCTAGCATTCAAATACGAATCTCAGCTTCCTCAGGCAGGACTCTCCGAACTTAGAACCATATTTGGCACATTTAATAAGCATTCAATACGTAGTTGCTGGGTGTGGTGGCAAATGATTGTAAACCCTGTGCTTTAGAGGTGGAGGCAGGAAGATCAGCTCCATAGCGAATTAGAGGCTACCCTAGGCTACATGAGACACTGTCTCAATGACAACAAAAAATTTCTCAGTATTACTCGGCAGGAGAGATCCTGCAGTCACAAAGATGATCTTCTCAAGATGGGGTTCATCCGGATGTGCTGACCCCTGCATTTCCCCCAATGTGGGAAACGCTACTGCATACTTTGTGGTAGCGAGGGATCGTATTTGTGCTTTTCCTGAAGAACACAAAAACAAAATAACCAAACTAATTACCCTTGAAAAAACCACAAGTCTAGTTACGGATTGGATAGGTGAATCCATGGAGTAATTAGCTTATGGATAAAGATTGACTGTTGAGGATATACAGTACGAAGCAGTAATGAAAACGCTCAGATATTGCTCTCATTTCATGGAAGGGAGGAACACAAAGAGGGCTTTTGTAGATGTCTGTGAGTCTTGAACATACCTTTACCATACAGCTATCTATTAGAAATATGTTGATTACCTCAGGCAGCCGCACACCTGCGTTCTCATCTATTCCGGAGGCTGAGGAAGGAGTATTTATTGCTCGAGTTCGGAAGTTCTGCGCTGTAGAGCACTGTGCTTACTGCAGGTTCACACTAAGTTCTGCATCAGTATGGTGACCTCCCAGGAGCGGAGGACCACAGGTAGTCTATGGAGCCGTGAGCCGGTCTAGGTTGGAAATGGAACAGGTCAAAACTTCAGTGTGACCAGAAATCCATTTATTAGTGCTATTTCTGAAGTCTCACAGTTATCTTTTCTTTTTGTTTTCTTTTGAGACAGGTCTTACCATATAGCCTTAGCTGATTTGAAACTCGCTACGTAGACGAGACTGGCTTCGATCTCACAAAGATCCTCCTGTCTCTGCCTCCTGAGTGCCAGGATTAAAGGCATGTCGATCACTTCTGGCCAAAGCAGCCCTCCTGTTTTAAGGTATGGAAAGGGATCCCTTATCTTATTCCTTCAGACTATACCAAGACTACAGTTATTTTTTTATTTCTGCTACTTTCTACATTTCCATTTTTCCCTTCGTGGTGCTCAACCCAGAATTATTTCCTGTTGACGAAGACTTGATTATTCAAAACTCATACTTAGAGACGTCTGCACGCTTATTTAAATGTTATCAAACTGATGTTTTAAATAAGCAGGACAGTGATCTCTTAGTATCACCTAGTTCAGTAAGCTACTGGAACTTTTTAACATTGCTTATTAGGTGGCTATTCTGTCTTAATGATTATAATTTCCTGTTACTATACATAGCATGTATCGTATATGCAACTTTCACTCCCCAAGAACTCCCCAAGTACAAAACTTATAACTTTCCAAATGGAAGCAACCCTCCAGTTAATTCCTACATTAAATCCTAATCCTCTAATGATAGGCCTAAAACTTAGTCCATCTGGGGTGAATTCTGAGAGGGCCGAATCTGAGACGTAGAGGATAGCTATGCACTGCCACTGAAGCGAAGGGCAACTCACCCTCGGTCTTCCTGCTGGTCACCGCCACCCTCCTTGAGTGACTCCTGGCGGTACCATGATCTCTCATTTTGGTCCCACACTCTGAGCTCAGCTGAGCCTGACTTTGAAGGCCTTTGGCTCCCTGGATTTGTTAGCTCTTTCTCTCCCTCATCTGAAGTAGGAGGGAGTGGGGTAGTTAGTGTTCAGAGGCCCCCTCTCACTCTTGGGGGCGCGTGGGGAGGCTCTACCCTGCCCTCTCTTTAGCTGCCACACCACACTGGCTAAGGGGACTGGTCCTGTCTTACCTTCCCCAGGCTTCCCTTAGAAGTTTCTGTCTCCTCAGCTCTCAGAGTCCTCCTATCTGGAATTTCTATCAATTCCCTTCCCTCCAGAACTTTCCCAGGGGCCTGGCCGTGGGACTGGGAGTCTAGAACTCTCTTACAGTTCTGCATCGTCTTCTGACTTTCTTGTTCTCCTTTCCTAACTCACCACCCCAACCAATGGAACTGGCGTGTCAGTTCTGCTGTAGGCTTTCCAATCTATTGTTATGCCATATACTTTACATGCTTCAGAAGGCTCAGTATCCAGACATACAAAAATCCAGCTCTTAAAATCAGAACCTTTTGATGTCCATGACAGTTATCTTCACTGTGAGTCAGTTCAAACCTGAGTCTGATTGGGTATCCTTTTCTTGTGTTTCGATATAATCCTGACATTCCAGAAGGCAGTGCGTGCTGTGGTTCTGATGAGCATTTGGGAGTCGGGGTGGGGAAGCACTGAGGGCAGTGTGACAGAAACTTGAGGGAAAAGTCCCCGGGATCAAATGACTTAATATTCACACGACCCCAGTATCTTCATTCCTAAAAAGAATCTGTCAGGAAAATGTTTCACATTCTTGTGTTGTTGTCTGAGACTGTATTTCTTTAATTGCCGTTTACGTGGTTTTAAATGTGTATTTATAATTACTCTTATATACTTTTTGGCTTAGGAAATAACTACAGTTAGTTTTATTGTGCATCCAATATTCTTTAAAGGATGTGCAAAGATGATTGTGATCTTAGTAAAGACAATTCTAGATCTGTTTTGAAGATATGAGGACCATAGTCATTAACCAACTATAGATTTAGATTTTAAAAATTGAGAAAAATTGAAAGGAAAATTTTAATGCTTTCCCTCAAAGCAGAAGGAATCTATACATGGGTGAACAGATATTGCTGTATCTTTCTTTTGGAGTTTATTTTCTGCTTCCTAGTCATAAAGTTATTAACCATGGAGCTTCTAAGCTCAGAGAAAAAAGGCGTAAGACTAAGACCATTTCTGAAGTGATTGGGAGTGTTCAGGGTGGTGGGTAGAAGGGTGAGACATGTCTGCTGGGCTCTGGGTCTCTGATGACAGCCCTGGAGCTACTGTGAAAGAATCAGACTGGCCCCCTGTGGTCATCTCAGACCACCTCTGACTTAAGTTGTTAGTATTTCCTGGGCACACACACTTTGGAGGTTCAAAAGCCTTCTCCCTGTGGCCTCTGTTCTCACCTTCCAACCCAGATTTGCTGCTGTGAGGCACAGACAGAAACCTTCACAGTATGGTTCCTACGAGAGGGGGGCTGTGTGTGCACAAGGCAGAGGAGAGAGAGGAGGCACAGAAAGCTATCCGTTCTATTCGTTAGAAATAGTCCTCCATGTGGGCATGTATCCTGGATTCAACCAGCAGTGGATAGAAATAATTATGTGTGTTTGGAACATATGTAGACATTTTTCCTTCTCATTATTTTCTAAACGATACAGTATAACAACAGTTTGTACAGCATGTGTGTTGTATTAGGTGTTATATGTAATCTGGGGATGCTTTAAAATATGTGCAAAGACATGTAGGTTATATACAAATACAGTGGCATCTGCACAGAGAGACTTTTTAGCATCCAAGGGATCCTGGATCTGATCCTGACAGATATTGGGGGTCGTCGACTCCTTTGGAGATCTCAACTGCTTTGAAATTCTTTTCTTTCCAAAATGGAGTGTGTTTGAATTCCTTTCTTTGAACAGGAAAAGATTTCTGAAGAGTCAGTGACGTAAGGGTAAAATCCCTGCACTAAACTCAATTAAAAATCTTCCTGTAGAGAATTCAGTTCTTCAGAATTCTCTAATCATTAACCTGTGTTCAGACCCAAGCCCTGCTCTTGTATTCTGGTAATATGAATAAGACAAGGTATATTTTCTTCGTGACAAAAAAAAAAAAAAGTTGGGATAAATGTTGCTTTCATTTAAATATGTTCAGAAACTGAAAATTCCAGAGAAACAATCCACACAACAATGATGGTAAATGCAACTTGGTCTATTTGTGGTTTATCTGCCTCTGCCTCTTTCTTTCCTAATGACTGAGTGGTGGGAACAAAACAGGGTCCAGTTTATGTCCATGGTGGATAAGACATGTCGGTCTTCTAGATTCTCACCCTAATCTTTATGAAAGCCTCAGAGGCTCAAGGTAAGAGCTTACATTCTGTAATTATTAAAGCACAGATTTTATAGAAAGGTCCCAGGGGATGCAAGAATGCAGGTGGCTGTCAACGTGTCATTTGGTTTGATATGGAGTCCAACAGAGACACCTGAAGACAGTGTAAGCACCACCCACAAGGACGTGTTTATGATTCATCCAGAGCTATTCCATCCCAGCTGTTTGGACTTCAGTCTGGACATCTGTTTTTAATGGTTTCCAGGCCTCCAGTGGGATCATCACAAATGGGTTGAATGTGATTTGCGCACGGGGATGGGCGGGGGTAACAGACAGCTAATAGGTGTTCAATGGCGTCTGTATTAGTCTTCGGTCTTCATTTTCATGAATAGTTCCAAGATTCTGAACTTGAGCTTGATATAATTAAAGCCTGTGGTGCTCTTTGGAAAGGACAGATCCTGTAAAAAACTTCTAAGACCTTTCTTACACAAAGAAGGTTCTTTTTAGAGTGTTCTTATTTCTTGACAAAGTAACATTACTGGCCGTAGAATATTTTCTTCTTCTTTTTTTTCTGCTCTACCAGATTCCTGCACCTGGGTAATTTAGAAGTTCATTTTGTTCAGTTTTGAAGGTTAGGTGGTTCACGGGCCTGAGTGTCTTAGTGCTGGTGAGTGGCTTGTAGTTCCTCGATTCATGGCAGAGAGAGCCAGAACATTAAAGGCAGACTCCTTTATGGTAACCAGGTCTTGTGGCAACTAATCTAGTCCCATGAGAGCAACAACTTAGTCAGAAGAAGGCCTTAACCCCCTCTTAATAACCCATCTCCTCTGCAAGACTTTGACCCTCCAGCACCACCATAACAGCATCAAATCTCAGCACGCATTTTGTAGGAAACAAGACTGCAGGTGAGAAAGGCAGATGGGAAAGAATCTTCTCTCAGTCATTCCTGGTAGGTGCTTGTCAGCTGATCCTCTTGACATCATGGCCAGTGCCTAGAAGGAGCACTTTCTTCATGGAATGACAAGTGACAGTTCCAGTGGGATACACCGGAGTGGGGCTCAGCCTATTGTTCAGGTATTCTGTGCAAGTTCTCCTACAGGCACCATGGAGCAAGCAGGCTGGGCAAAGGTCACAGAGCTTCCTGAATATTCCATGGCTTGCTATTGCTCACATCTGGCAAGAAAATATCAGAGTTAGAACCAGAGACGGCTAATACCAGCCCCAAATCACTTTTCCTTCTTTTTTCAATCCCCTATAGGACGACCAAGAAGTAAATCCATCAAACAGGAGAGGGAGCATGTGTGTGTGTGTGTGCGTGTGTGTGTGAGTGTGTATGTGTATTATGTAGGCCAGAGGTTAATGTGGGTGTCTTCGTCCTCAATTACTGCTCCATTTTATTCCTTTAATATTTAATTTAATTTAATTTTTGAAATTTATTGCTATTGTGTATATGGGTTTGCCTGTGTTCATTGCGCACACGTGCACGTGTGTGTGTGTGTTTATGTGTGTGTCTGTGTATGTGTGTGTATGAGTGCATATGAGGAGGTCAGAAGACAACTCTAGGGGATTCGTTTTCTCCTTCTCTTGTGGGTTCTGGGGATTGAACTCAGGTTGTTCAGCTTGTGCAGCAAATGCTGTTACCCACTGAGTCTTCTCACTGGCCTTGCACCTTACTTTTGAGACAGAGTCTGTCACTGAACCTGGGGCTTATCAGTTGTCTAGACTGACTGGCCATCGAGCTCCAGGGGCCCTCCTGTCTTGGGATTACAGGTGTGAGCTGCCACACCTGGTTTTTTTGTGCCGGTGTTGGGGATCCAAACTCATGTTATCATGCGTGCATGGCAAGCCCTTTGCCAGCTGAGCCATGTCTCCAGCCCTGGGCATCCTTTTGAAGCATTGGTGGCCATTACACATGCACCAGCATTCTTCCTGTAGTTTTTCTTCTCTCTGTCCTCATTAAAGATTTTTCTAAGCTGTCATTTCACCATCTACCCTCTAGAGGACAAGTATAGTGTGCATCTCTAATTCTGTCCCATCGGCTCACTAGAATTGTACTGAATAGATCATTTGTCTTCCAGTTAGTTAACTGTTCATTCAAATGGCATACAAGTTAAAAGTAAGAACAATGTATACATTGAAAAGTTTTGTTCCTATATCATTCAGCAGTCATTAGTTCTTTCTTGAGGCATCTGGTATTTGTTTTGGCCTTCAGAGATACTCTGTGCAGAGCTTACTATAAACTGGAATCTTTCTTCTGGCAAACTGAAGAAATGTGAAGATCATTTAGATAATTTCCAGCCTTAATCTGTTATCAACACACTCAGTAATATGGGGCAAGTCTCTTTTCTAGAACGTACACAATAAACTTAACAGTAGTCATAAAAGAAGCTCATCTCTGATCTCAAGGACTTACACCCCATACTCAGAAAGATCATATGCAGAGTGAGAATATGTTTTATTGACCTAAGCCTAGTGATTTCTAATTTCCCTTTTCCCTAATTTCAGAAGAGTCTTGACAGCAGACTCTTATCTTTCTATGCTTGGGTTTTTGCAGGATCCCTCACAGAGTGAGGGAATGGATTGATGAATAAATGGAGAGCCAAAGGAAGCAAAGTGAGGGAGAAAATGAGGCCGAAGACCTGGGGTGAGCCCAGAAGGTGAGACCCACGGTCCTGAACTTCCGGAGTTCCGAGAGAGCCATCAGGAGAAAAAGGGAATCAGGTGCCGTGGAAAAGATGAGGCTTCACACCAAAGCACAGGAAGATGAAAAGGAGGGAGGGAGACCCATTGTTGGTGCGGGGTGGGGTGTGAACGGTCAGAACGAAGTTTGGTTGCAGAAATGCATAGGTTGTTGCAAAGGCCTGCATGCACACACAGTGTTCATGTGGGAGTTTGCTAAGTATTTGGAGAGGCCCCAGGAGATGCAACTGTTCTGCTGCTACAGATGTCAGCAGAAGGATTGGAACTTTGTCCCAAGGACACTGAAGGTGAATGGAGGCTTCCGAGCCTGGAGTGCTTGGAGAAGACGGTCTGCTAAGCCAGCAGCCCAGAAACTGCCTGGGCAAATGTTGCAGTACTGGAGACATTCTGTGAAACTTGCTGGGAATTGGTGCAGTTCTGAGGCAAGGAAAAATGCATTGAAACCACTGAGATGAGTTATGGTGGAGCAGGTCTGTAACACTACCACTCAGGAGACCAAGGCAGATCCCATTTGAGGCCAGTCTGAGCTCCATACAAGATCTTATCTTAAGAACAAAACGGAACATCGTGAGAATGTGTTGGGAATGTTTGATTATCAGTGATATTGCAGGGGAGGAGAGAGGACAGGGAGTCCTTTTTCAAGGATGAGTGTTTTTCAATCTAGGTGACATGTCAACAAATTGGTGCCTTCACTTCCTGAATGTGCACCATGTTCAAGGCCCAGCATCCTCCATATCCATCAGATACACAACTGAACCCCACCCAGAATCAAGAAAACACAAAGATCCTCCTTGGGATATTAGAAGTCTTCTCCAAGTTCCTCTCACACTGATGGCCATGTGCTATATATATGTAAGTTCTAAATGCTCACCAAATGTGCCATTGGAGCTCCGAGTCCTATTTATTTGATTTTTTCGTCTTAAAAGAAAAAAAAAAAATCATGACATGCGTGTGGGATCAGGTTCGGTGGCAGCCGGCGTACTTTGTTCTCAAGAAAGATCTGTTTGTCCTGCTGCCTTTACCTCGTCCTTCCTTGGTTCTGACCAAGTTGTCTCAGTTGGTTCACAGTTGTCTCAGCCCCATGACATTGCCCCTCTCTGGACTTGTTTGCTCTTAAATCCTGTGCTCTTTTCAGAATGTGTGGTTCATAAAAGACGGACACCCTCCCTCCCCACCTCCCATCCACTGTGTTCGCAGTGCTGTCTAGTTCTGATGGAGCCACAGAGAGGGACAGCAGCATTCACTTGTTCGGGAAGAAACTGGAGCTATTCAGTGCAAATGCCACTCCGAGCCCGAGCAACAGGCCACTGGCCTTCCTTCTGAGTAATTCATGCTTGCTTCAGTTTTGGTTTTGTGAGTTTGTTGGAGGTTGAAGGGCTAGTAAAATAAGTCACTTTGGGATGTGCTCCCTTCTCTAAACCTTTATTCTGTCCCAGAAAACACACCCACACACAGGCACACACACATACACAGATAGACTCACAAACACACACTACAAATAAACACACACATACAGTACACATACATACAGAGAGACAAACACACATACACATAAATATACACCAACACATACCTACACACAAACACACACACATACACATAAACACACACACAAATATACACACATACACATACCCCACAAATATATGCCTATGTGCCTGTAGCATTGGGTTGTCCATAACAGAAAGTGGAAATTGCCCCAGAATGTGACATGATTTAAAAAATACTTAAATCTTGGATAAGACTGAGCAAAAACAGAAAGAGGAAAGGAAGAAACACTCCCCGTTAATCAAATCCATCATTTCCCCTGGAGCAAGCAGTTCTCAGTTATATTTAACAGACACAATAATTCACCGCCGACCAGTCCAAACAGCTGGAGGAAGGCTCTAGCTGAAGGTGAACTCAGCTTCCCTCACCAGTCCCCGTGTTCCTTCGCTCTCCTGGGCCTAGGTGTGGATCTTCCTTGACGTGGGCTCCTGGGCCTGTTTGGGGTCACAGCAAACTCGTTTCCCCCAGTTGTATTTTTCTATCAGTGCCCTTTTGCAACTAAATATTTCAATCAGGCTTTCAGTGGGGCCTTCCAGATCTGTCATCTATTCTATCTTTCTAATCGTTGACTGTGGATAGATTGGCATTTCCTCAAGTTCATTCTGTGGTCCACGGACCTGAGGAATTTGTCTCCAGCTGCAGAGCAAGAATTTTCTTCCTTGAACCTGTCACTTAACTATAGTTTTGTGAATAGAAAATAAAACAGTGCAGCCCCTCCTCATCCCCTTCCCTGCCCACGTACCCCCTAACTCCAGTTCCCAATCTAATTATGTCTTCTGGTTTCCTTGGCCTTGCATATCTGGTCTTTTATGTTAACAAGGTGCAAGGGCATGCAGAGGGAGGTCAGCCATTTGAAATAAACGTCTCTGCCTGTTTACAAGATCTTTCTGAGCAAGATTAAGTTTTTCTGTCCCCTTTTATATAGTGCTTATCTCCTGAAAGTAACCACAACTGAATTGCAGAATGGAAAAAAACACATTCCGTAATTTGAGTTTATTCAATTTCCCATCATTTGCCTTTTATGTTTTTTTCAACTGGCATTTTATCATCCTCGGGGATCTGAAACATTTTCTCATGCAAATATGTATCTAAGTCACTAAAATCTCCTTTCTGGTTTCTTTTGGGTAGTTTTTGTTTTTTTTGCTTTCTTTTAAACTTTTCAATTTATAAAATTGGAAATAAAATGCATTGCCAATTAAACTTTAAATCAGGGAGCTGTTGTAATCTATCCATTAACTGATAAACTTCTCACGTACGGGCATCATTATGTGCTTCTTTTCGCTCTAATCGCACTTTTCACATCAGGCTGTTTGCTTTGTTAAGATAGGGTTTTGTTTGGGTTTGTTTCTGATAGAATTTTCACTGTAAAAAAAAAATCCACATTTAGTAATTGTCTCTAAGATGCGGTTTTTGCCCATCTTTTTCATTATTTTGTTTGGCTTAACAGGTAGTCAAAGATGTTTTCATTTGTTGCTGTATTAAAGACCCATTACCAATTAATAAGGAGAGTTGCAGGAAATTTCCTCCTAATATTTTCTCAATCTCCCACTGATTGAATACTATTCTGCACATAGCCTGATTTCATTAAAAACCTCTTCCACTCCAGTGTAAACAGTGTTCTATTACTAGCAAGACTGTTAAGGTTGTGGCTTGTGGCCATAGGCTTCTATGATATCCTTTGAGCTACCTGCTCCACGTCCTGTATTATTGAGGGGACACGTGACAACAATGTGAATCAGATCCACAGGGCTGCTGGGTCTGAGTGAAGAACCCTTCATTAACGGTCTTCCTGTCAGTCAGTCAGTCGCTGCAACTCATCACTTGGGGCTGGGGAATCTCACCTATGGCTGCACATGGAACTCCCCTGTGCTTTTAAAGCCATGGAGCTTGAGTGAGCTTAAAGTTACCCAGCCGAGTTCCATGTTCAGTCAGGGTTAAGAACCAGTGCTACGTCCTGGAGGTTGAGGACTAAAATTCCTGTCCTTCATGCCCTTTCTTTCCCCTGAGGAGCATCATGAGTTTGAGAGAAATGGCTTTAAGTTCAACAGTAAATTTAAGCAAGGTCCGTTGCATCCATGTCTATAAAGGTCTATGGTACTTCTGTCACAAAGGGGCAATAATGTTCGGAGAAGGTAGAAAGAAATCTGGTGAAAAGAAAATTGGAAGACTAACTTGAGCGGGAATAAAGTAAATGGTTTTACAGTTAGGTAACCAACTTGCTTTGAACTTCTCTCCTGCTGCAGTTGAGTGACCAGCAATTAGAGAGGGTGAACGTCTGTGTGCATTTGATGTCCTTCCTTGCCCTCCAGGCCCACAAAAGAGGGTCCAGGTCTTTGCAATGGGATTAGTTGGGAGGCCCCATGTGTCAGACCCCAGCCAATCTCTATCAGACTCAGGAATGCAGTAGGTTGGGTATAGTGTGTTTTGAGAGGCACACCTATTAAAAGTTTGTGCCCCAGCCTGTGACTTTAGGAGGTGGTGCTTAGTGTGAGGAAGTTAGGTAATTGAGAACATATTCTTGAAGGAGATATGATGAACCTGGCTCCTTCCTGTCTCTCTTTGCTTTCTGGTCTCCATGGGGTAACCTCCTCCTGCACGGGAACCTATGGAGGTCTAGGGAAAGATGTCTAGGGAAAGCTGGTAACATGATTGTCTCTGTAGAAGGGAGGGGACATAGGCCAAGTAAGTCTGGATGTGTGTGCAGTGCTTTAGAGAGTCAAAAAGTGATCATTAAAGAGCAACGCTGGGGGTGAGAGAAGCTGAAGGAACCTGGAATGAGCCAGGCAATGTGATTCCAAACTCAGGGTGGACCACTGGATTTGGGTCTGTGTGTATCTTGGTCTCTCAGTTTCTCCGTTTGTCATTTCCTTCCTTCCTCCGGAAGCTGTCTTTTCTTCTTAGAAGCATTTCAAACTCTCACTGCTAAGGGACAGGGAATGTATTTTAGAAAGCAATCCTTGGCCGAATAGAAGGTCACATCACATCAAAGAGTCACCCACTTTGTTAGTCTGTAAGGCGTCACCACTCACCCGAATCATGTCTATGCTTTATTTTAAATTCGTTATTACTATTACTATTGCCCTTTTGAAACCAGGTCTCTCTTTTAACCCGTGTGTGTGTGTATGCAGGTGCATGAGTGTGCAAGTTACGTGTGGAAGCCAGAGGACAATGGTGCCATCCATTGTTTTAAAAAAGACAGAGCCTGTCACTGACCGGGAACTGGCCCCGTCCTGTCCCTCTGCTCACTGGTCAGCGAACCCAGGGGTCCGCCAGCCTCCTCCTGCCCAGCACTGGGATTAAGAGTACATGCCTCCATGCTCTGCTTGTTTGTGTGAGTTCTGGGGACTGAACTGAGGTCTTCATGCTTCCAGTGCAAACACTTTACCAAATGAGTTATCATCCCCCGACCCTGAGATAAAGTCTTTGTAGTCTAGGCTGGCTTCTAACTCAAGAGCTTCCTGCCTGAGTGCTGGGATGACCGGTGTGTGCCACCGTGCCATGTTCACCTGGTATTTTAACATGAATGAAGTCTTTGCCTTCAGATAGGCTCCCTCATGCACCCAGGAGTCTCTTTGATGGTTGTGGGCTACCACAAACACTCAGCTCCTCAGAAGTGAATGGAACCTGACAACATGGTTGAACTCAAATTGCAAAGACTCTTATCTGGCTATTCAAGTCAAAACCAGAGTTTACATAACCACCTCAAATGGTCTCTGGTTATGTAAAATGGGACTGGGTATCTGCAGCCCGGATCAAAAGCTTCCTCCACATGAATGACTTAGTTAAGGAGGAGGGAAAAGCCGAGTGAACTCTGCCAGAGAAAGCATGGATCACTTCACATTTGGCTTTGTGAAAGAGCAAAAGTAAAGACAAATAAAGAATATGCACAGGGCACATCAGAACATCAGGTCAGTGGAAAATATAAGCCTGGAAAACAGGAGGACAAGAAGCTGGTGACTCAAAGGAAGGTCACGAGGACCTGGCGAGCTTTCAAGAGAAGCAAAATAATAAGGGAAAAGCGATGCATGACTGGGGGACTGTCAGTTCAGTTAAGTCAAGTGTTTCAAGTGCTACATGAGCATCTATGAGGCCAGGAACCTCTGGGTTTAAGTTCTAGGTTAGGGGAAAGAACTCTGTTTTTGTCCTTGACCTCAACCAGCATATACAGTTGTGAAACCACAAAAGCCTTCCCAGTAAACACAAGAAAGAGGTCTGAGTGAAAAACAGCAAATACTCCTGGGAATATAGCTCAGGGGTAGAGCACTTGCTCAGCATGTCTAAGTCCCTGTATTCAGTCCTCGGTACCGCAAGACAAAACAAAGAAGAAAGAGAGAAAAGAAAACTCTAGGGGATGAAATTAAATACTGTAGTCTGTTTATGACTAGGGAAATATTTCTGGATAGGAGAGAGGGATGCTTGCTCCAAATCTGAGGTAGACATTGGATGGAGAGGAGAAAGGTGCCCTGGGGAAGAGTAGAGCCTGGGCAAAGACTTCAAGATGTTCAAGCACAGCAGGTGTGTGTACCTGGCCAGAAGATCTGCCTGGCAGGGGATGTATATTGTGACCAGGGGATGGATGGCAGTGAATGATGAAGTGAAAAGTTTGGTCATGAACCCATTGGCAAGAGACACCAAAGAAAGAGTCACAGATGTAACAGCAGGTGACACCTTCTAAGGGAACAGTGCTCATTGAATGCTGAAAACTGAACTGAAAAGTAGAGTTAAATCACAAATCCTTATGCTAGTAAGAAACAGGAAGCACTGAATGAACCATGTGATCAAAAACAAATGATTACCTCTTTGGGCCTCAGTATGCTCATCTATAAAATGGGAGTAATAATTTATAGTCTTGTTAAGACAATAAAATGGATTAATATAGAAATATGCTTATAAAATTTAATGCAATAGAGGTTATTAAGATACTGCCATGGTGGCAAGGCAATGGCTTTGAAGCAAGATGACCCTGGGCAACAATTCTTGCTCCTTTACTTGCAGATTTTTTTGTTCTTGGGCAAATTCTTTAAAGCCTTTAAGCTTTAGTCTTAATTTCTCTGTCTCTGTCTCTGTCTCTCTCTATGTTTCTGTCTCTCTCTCTCTCTCTTGCTTGCTAATGAATTGAAGATAGTTCTCAAAAGAAGAAATACACATGACCAATACATATTTGAAGAAGTGTTCAACATCTTTAAGCACTGGGAAAATGCAGATTAAAACTGCTTTGAGATCCGGTCTCATCTGATCTTCATTTCTAAGACGAGGATGATGTGTCTGTATAGTGCTCATGATTATAGCACTCACATAGAATGCCAGGTAGAAGATGAGACCCAGACAGAGGCCCTTTTGTTACAGTTATTGGTTATTCTTCTTCCTCTTCCTCCTCCTCCTCTTCTTCTTCCTCCTCCTCCTTTTTGTCTTCCTCCTCATCCTTCTCATTCTTCTACAATATTTATTTATAATGTGTATGTGTGAGCCTGCATGAGTTTATGTGTACCACATGCATGCAAGAGTCCTCGGAGGCCAGAAAAGGAGTTACATGGTGGTTATGACCAGCCATACAGGTGCTGGGAACTAAACCTGGGACCTCTGCAAGAGCAGTATGCACTCATAACTGCTGACACATCTCTCCAGCTCCAGGAGCTAGCTTCTTATAAGGACGACTACTGGTTTTGTATGGATGGAAGGATGTTAAACAGAACCACTGAAAAGAGGACTATGTGCTGAGTCTAATTCTGACTGAGTTCTTGTGGTCTGCACTAGACATCTTGCTACCTGTACAGTTTGGCCCATTTTAAGCTGTTTCTTTACATAAAAACAACAAATTAAGGCCAAGTTTGGTGGGTATGCCTTTTATCCCACCAATGGAGAGGTAGAGTCAGGCAGATCTCTATGAGTTTGAGGCCAACTTGGTCTACATAATGAGTTCTAGAACAGCTGGGGCTGCATGATGAGACCCTGTCTCAAATAAAACAAAACAAAACACATGTTTTAAAAACTAATGAAACACAGTGATTCATTTCTATAATCCCAAAATTGGGTAGGAGAATTGTGAATTTGATAAACAAACAAACAAAAAACAAGCAAAAAACCAAAAAGTGTTGACGGTGATATTTTTTCTTTCACATGGAACATTCTAGAATTTTCTTGAGTTTTGCTGTAGGCTTAGAGAATTTACCTGTGATTTTCTAGAAGAAGCAGTCATTTCTTTTTCTTTTATATAAAAGCCAAGCAAGAGCAGAAGGAAACCTGAAGGAAGGCAGAGAAAGTTCTGTTTCTTGATGGTCAACAACATTTATTAAATACACAAATGCTGTGCTCAGTGTCTCAGGACTCACCCTTTCTTGAATAGAGGTAGTGACTTCCACACCATAAACAGACGTGAAGTTCATAGATCCTCCGTTGTTCAGGTCACTTCCAAAAGTTTTTAGGTTTTGCATTTTGAAAGTGGAACCTCAAATGCTGGAAACTTCAGGATCCATGAAACCCAGACCTTCCCACAGCTCATAGAAGGGTAATGGGTCAAGGATGGAGAGTGAATGTCAGCTTCCAGGTAGTGTGCTGATCATATAAGGCACAGTATTAAAGGAAACAGGACACTGAGAAGTGTCTGGTAAACTGGATTCATGGGAAGTCAAATAATGGATGTGAAATGTCCAGGGTCTAGTTGTGTGTAACTATGGTTAACATTCCTTCCCTCTCTGTAGGTTAGGTCCATGCCTTCACCAGCAGGCTGTCCACACAGGGGAGAAGTTCATGGGAAGCTTTTCTCTGCCTCGTTTTGGTAGATTGTATTTAAGCTAAGGACCAAGCAGAGAAGTCAGAAATGTGAAGTAACAAGTCTGTGCATTTGGTGGATCATGGCCTCGATGGAGCAGTATAGCTGAAATGTAATAGAATATTTTCTCTTGTTCAATTACAAGTTTCAAAAATTCCTATCACACATCAGAATCTTTTAAAGGCCTCCCCTGTTATGGCGAGGCTGAGGCCACATTTCTTTCAGGAAGTTCTAATCCCTTGAAAAAGAAACACTTAGGCACTGGCTCAAAAATTAAAAAACAAGGAGGCGTACCCATCTGAGTAGTAGAGTCCACGCACTCGCTGGGCTCCTTTCCCATGATGCAAATTAATAACAGAGGAGGATGAAAGGAGAGGTAGGGAGGTTTGCACTGAGCCATGCACACTAAACAGAACATTTCACCTTCTCTTTAGGAAAATTACAGACGTTAAAGTCAAATATTAACTTTTTGTGTCTGTTTTGTTGAGACAAGGTCTCGCTATGTAGACCAGACTGGACTTGAACTCACAGAAATCTGCCTGCCTCTGCTTTCGTAGTACAAAGTCTAAAGGAGCATGCCACCATGCTGGGCTTACATATTAAGATTTTAAGATAGAGGTTCAGGGGTACTTTTACATAATGCTTGGCTCATGAATGATGGCACAGATCTCCCACTGCTGTGAGACTGTCCACTAGTGTCCTTGTAGGCAAACCCCAAAAGTAAATGAAACAATAGCTCCCAAAGAATCCTAATCAACTTCTGTGTAAAAGTATCCCAACTTTGTTGGAATATAATTATTGAAGAGAATATGCTGGGCAGCCGGTATGGATGGGTTTAGCTACTCAGTCTTGTCAGGCTGGAATTTTCTTGTGTGTCCTTGCCACGCATGGCTGCTAGTGGTGACTGGATGGCTACTGAACCCTGGCTCAAGTTTGTTCACTGAAGCATGAAGTATAGAAAATGCTACTGGAGCAATTCATAAAAGATTTTATATTAAGACCATCTATGAGTATTGGGGTATGGCTCAGTTGGTAGGGAGCTCACCTAGCTGCCTTGGGTTTGATCTCCAGCACCTCATACCTGGACATGATGGACCACACTTTTAATTGAAGCATGAAAGCAGGAGGATCAGAAGTTCAAGCTTATCCTGAGCTACCATGAATTTGAGGCCAGCCTAGGCTACATACACGAGACCCTATCTTTAAAATCAAGGACTATATGATTAAAAATCCAAGTCAAACTACTCTCAGCAAACAGTGTACTGTCTCATATAACTGGGAGTTTAGACTTAGAGGTCCTTGTGTCCAGAAAGCTCTTATTCGGGCTGTACCCTCAGTGGGTGTCACCTGTCTTAACGGTCTGACTCCTCACAGGAATAAAATAACTGCAGCAAACTGCACATCACGTCCTCACTGTTGAGTTCAGTGGAAGAGTGAGAGTTTTTCTCCTGCAGGGTGCATGTCGTTCCTGAATAAAGGACCCACATTCTTCGATGCATTAGTGCGTTGAAAAGCCAGGATGTTCAGTAGGTAAGATATAGTAAGTGAGTATCTATCTACAGGGAGGTTTATAATAAGGAACTGGCTCATGTAGTGATGGAAGCTGAGATGTCAATGGTCTTCTGCCTTCAAGGTGGAGACCCAGAGAACCAGGAGGGCTGAAGGTATAAGTTCCCCCAGGTCAGAAGAACAAAGTCTCATTCTCATTTTTCTAGCAGAAAGAGAGCCCCATTTCTTTGCCTTTTTGTTCTGTTTGAATCTTCGAAGGTTGGACAAAAACCCATCCATATTGAGCTGGCCATCTGTTTACTCAGTCCACCAATTTACATTCTAATCTCTTCCAGAAATGACACAGATAAACCTAGACTGATGTTTAACCAGATGTCTGGGCATCCTGTAGCCCAGTCAAGTTGACACATAAAATTAATCATCACAGGAGTGTTATGTGACTTTTCATGAGGAGGTGTTATGATGGTTAATCTTGGTTGTTCACTTGACTGGATCTGGAATCAATTAAAGATAAGCTGCTGGGTTCACTTGTGTGGGACTTTATTGATTAGGTTATTTGTAGTGGGAAGACCCATCCTAATGTGATCCAAGAGAAAAGCTTTACTTTTGCTTTATTGCTTTCGTGTCTCACTAGTGAGTTCATCTACTTTGTCAGTGAATTCATCTACTCTGCCTGTGAGTTCATCATCTACCCTGTCTGTGAGTTCGTCATCTACCCTGTCTGTGACTTCATCATCTGCCCTGTCTGTGACTTCGTCATCTACCCTGTCTGTGACTTCGTCATCTACCCTGTCTGTGACTTCGTCATCTGCCCTGTCTGTGACTTCGTCATCTGCCCTGTCTGTGACTTCGTCATCTGCCCTGTCTGTGACTTCGTCATCTGCCCTGTCTGTGACTTCGTCATCTGCCCTGTCTGTGACTTTGTCATCTACCTTGTTGCTGCCGCTGCTGCTGCTCCTATGTTCTTTCACTGATATCAAAATCCAGCTTCTCTGGGCTTTCAGCATGGATGGAGGCCCAGTGATTCTCCAGGAATCTTCCAGTCCCTCAGTACCACATTGGGATGCCAAAGCATCCAGCATTATGGATTGAACAGCACCCAGTCCTTAGGCTCTCCAGTGTGTAGACAGTCATGACTGGACTATTCAGACTGTATCATCTAAGATAATCTAATACATCCAATTTAGTATTCATTCATTCTATAGGTTCTGTTCCTCTAGAGATCCCTGTACAGATACAGGTCAACATTTATTTACTCCAGAGTGGGAGCCAATGACAGACCAAAGAAATTATTCCAGGGCTGGAATAATTTACTGGCTCATTAACTGGCTCCTCAGTTAAGAACACTGGTTGCTCTTGTAGAGGACCTGAGTTCAAATCCCAGCACTCACATGGCAGCAAACAACCATCTGTAAGTCCAGTTCCAGGGGATCCAATGACCTCTTCTGATCTTCAAAGGCACTGCACAACAAGGGTGCACTTACATACGTGCAGATATAACACTCATACACAAAAAAATAAAAATAAAAAAAATAAAAGAAATTATTCCGTTCAAACCCAGCTTGGTCAATCAATGAATTTACTGGAGTTACCTGTAGAAGCCTGGGTGATGTCTTTTGTTGCTGTTTTGAGACAGGGTCTCCCTGTAGCCCCAGCTGGCCTGGAATTCACTATGTAGACCAGACTGGCCTCCACCACACAGAGATCTACCTGCCTCTGCCTCTTGAATGTTGGGATTAAAGGTGTGTACCACTATGAACCGCATAGGTGATGAGTTATTTATAGGGCCATGGGTGACCCCTAAATAGCAACAGCATTACTAAAAAGTCCCATACTAGCATGAATACCAGCTCACAAAAGTTGCATGAACAGAGTCCCATCTGCCATGTTCTATATACCCTAGAACCTTCTAAGATCACGTGCAGCTGAGGGGCAGATGGAGTAGTAGGTGGAATCCTCAGGTAAGAGTCCCAGGACCCTCTCTCCTGGCCTTCTAGAATGTTTACAGTCCCCTTACCACCTCTGTAAACCTAGCTATTCTGTAAACCTATATTGCTCTGCTTATGAGGTCAAATGTTTTGTAACTCTCCATAGAATCTCTGCTCTGCAAGGATGATCCTTGTGTTACACCTGGAGGAAAAATAGCCACTTCGCCCAGCAGAAGAGGGAGGAAGATGAGCATCTATCAAGTGCCTACCACATCAACTACGGGTCAGGACTTCTTAAGTCCTCCCAGCAACCCTATTTACAGATGAGATGAAGTGCTGCATCTGAAGATCACAGCCAAGAGGGATGAAGGCAGTGTTCAAACCGAGGACCTCCTCTTCCCAGTGTTCATACTGAAGACTGCCTCATGGCCCATCATTGATACTGAAGTAAGTGTAAGCCCTCATGTGAACCCGGCAAAGAGAGATGTATTGTAGACAAGGTATCTCAGGAGACCAGTGGCTCTAATTCAGGGTGCCTGCAAGGCCCTCCCTTCCCTATTTCCGTCTATGAGTGAGATTGAAATTTCTTCAGATATTCCAGCTAAAACAACCTATCACAGCAAGTTAAACACACACACAAGCTGATACAACAGTCCAGGTGTTTTCTCTTAAGCCAGACATCAGATTAGCAAAGGATGTTCAGACACTCTTCTCTTTAAATTTTCTTTGCTTTTTATAAATAGAGTTTTTGTTTATATTTTATTTATTTCCTTTTATCTATCCACCATTTATTATTTTTTATTTAGTGTGTATCTGTCTCTTTATGCCATAGGTTAATGCTTATATGGAGGTCATTGGACAACTTATGAAAATAAGTCCTCTCCTTCCACCTTGTAGGTCCTGGGGATCAAACCCAGGTATGGTGGCAAGCACTTTTTATCTACAGAATCATCTCACTGGCCCTGGAAAATAATTTTTAAAAACAAAATTTATGCATCAGCAAGATCTCTCAGTGGATAAAGGCACTTGCTGCTCTGCCTGATGATCTGGGTTTGATCCCTGTGTCCCTGAGGCCTGGTCCCTGGGACAGAGCTCATGCCTAGTATTGTGATCAAATGCCCAAGGCTGGAAGGGAGGTCTCAGGCAGTAGGGTTGTGTCTACTCCTATTTTTTAGACTGACTCTTTGAGAGACTTTATCAGCCATTGAGTTCACTTTCCCACACAATTTTGTTAAAAGGACAGAAAGCATGATTTTCACCCTGGGAATGGAGTTACTGAGACATGGCGCCCTTAGATAGGTTGAGAACGTTGGGTGCATTGGTGGAACACACCACCACAGTGAGAAACAGTGTGTAGAAAACACTTGTGTGCTGGGGGTGTACCTCAGTTGGTAGCATGCTGGCCTATCACGTACAAAGCATCCTCAGCACTATACGAATCAGGGACAGTGATACACGCCTGTAATCCCAGCACTGACGAGGCGGAGGCAGGAGGAGCAGGAGTTCAAGGTCATGATGATTTGGGGACTGGAGAGATGGCTCAGCAGTGAAGAGCACTGACTGCTCCGTTCCCAGCACCCATGTGGCGGCTAACAACCATCTGTAGCTCTAGTTTCGAGGGATCTGTTTCCTTCTTCTGACCTCGACAGGCATCGCAGGCATCGGTGCACTTACATATACGCAGGCAAAACACCCAGAACACAAAATAAATATATTATTATTTTTTTAAGTTTTGTAGAATTTTTCACTTTCAGTTTTTGGGTCTCAAAGTGAGAAAGTAATCAGGAAGCCAAACTCCGGGAAATCACACGCTGGCTACCGATTTCCTAAGTAATTGGGAGTAGTATTTCCAGCTTTAGAAGACCGGCAGATGCTTGAACTGCTTTGTAAGAGTTCTATGTGGGGTTGAGAAGTTCTTAAAATGCTTTGACAGTTGGGAGCATTCTTTTCCAGTTTAGCAATTTAAAATGGTGAAGGCTCTGCTTTCAAAGCAAATTCCAGATTGCTTTTGTTAGTCACACAGAGTGCTGGATGCTTCATTCTATAAGAAAAAGAAGACCTGAATAGGGAGATGGCTTAGTCAGTAAAGTGCTTGCCTTGCAAGCAGGAGGATCTGAGTTCAGTCCCAGAACACCTGCACAAAAGGCCAGGCATAGTGTACTTGTAATCCCAGCACCCAAGAGGCAGAGACAAGCACATCCCTGGGACTCTGTGGCCAGTAACAATAGCCTACTTATCGAATTCCAGGAAAAGAAAAGGTGGATCATGACTGGAATGACATCTGAGGTAGTTCTCTCTCCTGTACACCCACACATGTGTATGAGCAGCATCACACACATGCACCCCCCCCCCCATGTGCACAGACATGCACACATATCCCACACAACATTTATTCATTTTCAGGTTAAGTGAAGCTCCTCTCACTTTTCTGTGAAAAGGCAAAGGTCAAGGCTGGAGAGATGGCTTCAGTGGTTAAGAGCACTGGCTGGTCTTGCAGAGGACCCAGATTCAATTCCCAGCACCTATGTGGTAGCTAACAACCATCCTAAGTCCAATTCCAGGGGATCTGATGACCTCTTCTGACCTCCGCAGGTGTTGCATGATGTACTTATGTACATGGAGGCAGTATGCTCATACACGTAAAAAAATAAAATAAAAAAGAAAAGGTAAAGGTCCATTTTATTTTCATGTTTGCATCTGTGGCAAATCCCATGTAGAATTTTCTGGAATTCTGAACAGAAGTTGCAAAGTTTAAAACTTTGGCAGGAGAATCTCGTGGGTTGAGGGGAGGAGGCGCCCTTAACAGAAGCTGCAGCTAGGAGCAGATTTCTGATCGCTGAACTCTGGGAATCTTGACAGCTAGGTTGTGCCAAATGAAATCAAGGTTTACTCTAGAAGCGGTTTTACTTTGGGTTCTTAGGGAAACAGCTCGGAGGGATGTCAGAGAGGGCTGACTAAGGCCTGGGTGAAGCAGAATGGCTTGAAATTCAAAACAGGGTGCACAGTGTTGTATAGATAAGCTATGCTTTGTGTTTAGTGAAAAGAATTGAGAGACAGGGTTGGGGCATAGCATCTGTCATGTGATCCTGTCCCCTTTGGCCAGGCTGTTTGGGTCAGAGAGGGGCAGTTAATCTGAAAGGTGTAGATTCCCAATGGGCCTGGGTCCTGGTCAGAAAATCTCGGCACATACAAGGACTGGCTGGGAATATAGAATCGGCCCCTTTTGAGTTCCGCCTCTTCGGTGTCTTCCTCTGGATTCCACCTCTGGGTTCAGCCAATCAGGTATCAAGGATATTTGAAAAAAAGTTGTGTTTGTACCTAACACATTACAAACCTTTTGTCGTTATTCCCTAAATAATATAATATAAAAGCAAGTTATGCAGTATTATATATTAAAGGCAATCCCCAAATGATTCCAAACATGGGAGAGATGGTGTGTACGTATTATATGAACATACTGCACCATCTTGAAGAAGAAACTTTAGCATCTTTGGATTTTGGTAACTGTGGTGGTTTTAGAACAAACCACCCTTGGTTACAGAAGAGTGACTGCACCTTAGAAAATACAGGAAGAACTAGGAGCGGTTATATTTGGAAAGTAAAGCTAAAAGGCTGTGTATAGGGTAAATCACGAGGAGACGGGGACTTATGAGTTAGAGATGTGGTGAAGTTGAGGAAGAATCAGAAACCATGTAGCAGAGAAAAGAGTAAAAAAGAATAGGGTTGTTTTTTACCCTCTGTTTACATCTCACACACATAACCTAAAAGGTGATCATGTGTATTATTCTAAGTAAACCCCCAAAGAGCCCAACTAAGCTGTGGTGTGTGTCTGGAGTAGAGAGAGAGGAACACAGGCAGGGATGGTGAAGAGAAGGTGAGTCGTACCCGTTGGTGTAGTCAAAGTTTTCACCACATCTTGAATCATTTTCCTGTGTTTCTCTGCTAGCTATGTTATACTTAAGATAAATAAAATGGCATCCTCAGTGACATAGAAGTTATGATTTGGTAGTAGGGGAAAGGACACTGAAGTATAATATACGGGATCCACCAAGGGTGCATTCGTTCTGTGGTGGGGGAAGGCTTCCCCTACAAGGTGGAAAGATGAAGGACTCTATTATTCTAATTCCATGAAATCAGGAAAATAAAATGACAGATAAATGTTATAGAAATCTGACTCTGAGCTGAGGATATCTGGACGGAGGACTGCGCTGTCATCATGGAGGCTAGTCTCACCAGCTGGATGGAAAATTCAGTGAGAGGAAGGTAAAGCCATTTCACCTTATAATTGTGTGAACTTAGCCCTGGGCCATGTTCTAATGAAAAAAATCTGACCTATTGAGAGAATTTCTACTCTGGTTTTAAATAACTAAAGGAAAACTCAGTAGACTGTGAAGGCAAAAACCAGAAAAATAGGCCTCACCCAGCAATCATATAAGATGCTATATGTATGTTGTTTTTAGAACCTGTCTGGATGCTGGGAAAATGGTTATAGGCCTTATTAAGGGATAATGACAAGAGACACTGTCTGCATATGTGCACTACAGACACAACTATCATAGACCCAACTATGCTGCATATAAATAAGGCAAAGGGGAATACCGTTTAGTGAGCTCTAGAGAGAGACTTTGCATAGTAGAATAGCAGTAGGCTATAGCAACATACAGCCACACAGTGCTGAATCACATACATTTGTTGAGGTACAAATGTAGTGTCCATCAAGTTCAAGTTTTGTTTTGGGAGGAGATTTCTGGAGGTTTAATTCTAGATATTTTCCATCTGTTGTGGGTTGACTCAATGGATGCAGGACTCATGAGTATTATGGGGTGTCTGTATTTGTTGAGGGTCTTAGGAAGAAGTGGTGGAACCCTTTATAAACTGGCTTAATCAGAGACCTGCATTGTGGGTGGGTCTCCATCTCCAGTATGGCTGTTATGCTCCAGCCGTCCCAGAGAACGGAGGATGATCGAACAGGTCCTCAGGTGGCGCAGAGTGCGTTGGGAGAGATTCCCGGGAGGCTGCATCCGGTCAGCAGTTCAGTTATTGAAACCAAGGCAGGGGTTTATATAGGGAGCCCTTTCTGGCTGTTACAGAAGGCAGGAAGTTAAAAGTGGGGTCTTTAGGTAAAGGCCGGAAGGTTGTAGGGCTGACATGGAGATTCAGAACAAGGAAATGAAACCCCAAAACCTGGTTCTGATCTGGGTGATCTTTGTCAGGGGGAAAAGATAAAGCAACTGCTGAGGCCTCCAGTGGCTTCCTGGGACCTAGGTTATTGCATCAGGAAGGGCAGGCCAGACTCCTACCATCCCTTCAGGATATCTGGGGTTGCTTGGCTTGTTCAATACCTTTTACATATGACACAGAGCCCACACTGCATCACTGGAACTATGGCACCCAGTAAGTCATTGGAACCATTAGAACCTGCTGACATGATGTGAAGAAGATATGCCCCTCCAACTCTTGACTCTTGTTCTCCTTGACTGACTTCGTCTCTCTTATCTTCAGATAAGAGTGGTGGCCTTTTTAGCAGTCCCACTAGAAGGAAAGTGGCACTATCTTGGAGAAGTCCTGGATGAAATGATTTCTCTGGTTGACTTTGTTCTTAGTCCTGTCATCAGTCACTGTGGTCCACAGTGACCACCAGCATCCAATGGGCACCTTAATATACCCAGAAAGTTGGGGAATTAGAGCTCATGGAACTTGGGCTGAAGTGTCTTTCTAATAACAAAGCAGTATGTACAATGATCTCAGTGCTTTGGGTATCTGCATGCTTTGGGCAGTCTCCATTTGGTGAGAAAACTTTTGGTGGCGGATTCTGCCACTGGAATTCAGTAGCAGAAACATTTCTGTTTACACTGAAATACAGTCTCCTTAGTGCAGCCTATACTTTTCTTGAATCATTAGCCACACGTATTGCCAGTTGTTTACTCTGAAATGGAAGACTCATTTAGTTGATTTTTAAAAGAAATATGTCTCAAACAACTAGCAGTGAATATCCACGTTTTGCCATGTAACAAAGTTCCATGAAGAGAGGGACTAAGTCAGTTTGCACTTCACATTATCCTACTAGGCAAACATTGTGTCTCTTGTTTGTTTGTTTTTATACTCAGGAGACCTGTTTTACATGTAACTCCCATTTAGTCAAACAGACTATTCAGGCCAGGCATGATGGCCCATGCCTTTAATCTCGGCACTATGGGGCAGAGGCAGGTGGATCTCTGTGAGTTTGAGGCCAGCCTAGGCTACATAGTGAGAACTTCTCTCTCAAAAAAACCCAACAAAACTAACCAGTCAAACAGTAGTAACACACCAAAACAAAACAAAACAAACATTGGAATATTCAGCGAGTTCATTTTTATACCTTCAGCAAGCGAGTAGTAAACTGTCTCCTTTAAGCAGGTGGGAGTGCAGAAGACAGTGGCTGGACTCAGTTTGATGCTCGTTCTTAATTCCCCTTGAGGTGCCAGTGATTTCACCTTCTTGTATTGCCACTGAAAATGTCAATACAGTGAAAAAGTCAAATAACATCTTCACTTTCTTGTGAGGATGGTTTTGAACTAGAGGGGCTCAGGAACCCCTTGGGGTTCATAGGCAACACTCTGAGAAGTCTGTCTCAAAAATATATTGCAAGGGACTGGAAAGATGACTCAGCAGTTAAGATCATTGGCCGCTCTTGCAGTAGACCTGGGTTTGGTTCCCAGCATCCACATGGCAGCACACAACCACCTGTAACTCCAGTTTTAGGGCAACCTTGGTTTCTACAGGCTCCTGCATGCCTGTGGTGCAGATAAACTCATGTAGACACACATAAATACACATAAAAATCTTTTAAAATGTATTGTATGTGAAAATATTATAATTTTTCTAAACATTAAAATTGATTTGACATGAACCATTGTTGGAAATGTGGAGGCAGATTCCAGAGCATCTGGCTAGAAATGTTGTCTGTAAGAGTCATGAATTTATCTAAAGGTTAGGCTCAGTCATTGTTACGGAGCCTTTTGACTTTATGATATTTGTCCTACAGGGTGATTTCAGTCTCCGAAGGCTACTTGAGGCCAAATAGGTTAGTCTTCATCTCAGTGGTTATGATGGCAGGATCTTTAGTTCTACTGATGAGAAATCTAATGTGTCCTGCAGTCTTGAAGTCTGAATTAGGTTAAGTGACTTAGATCAGCTGTTGTGAACATGAGGAAATGAATGAGGTCTGTGGTTAGTAACAGTCACAGGCTGAAGTAGAGAATCCCTCTTGCCACACTGTCTCATTGGGCTTGGAGTGTAGACGTGGTCAAGATGTTAGAAAATAAGACAAAGACGACCATATTCTCCACTCATCCATACACAAGGCCAAGATAGCGTTTTTTTTTTTTTTTTTTTTTTACTTGTATTTTAAAAATTAGTATCTCTCCACCCCTGGTTCTGCTCTGTTCCATGAGTCTTAGGTGTAGACTTCCATTGTGGATGTGTCACTTAGGGCTGGACATCTCTCAGACACTTATTCTCTGTGTCTGACCAATTCATAAGGAAACAGAGTCTTCTGCGCCTCTGGGAACTGGCTCTTAGGAACTTACAGCAATGGTGTCAGCATACACAAGACCCATTCAAACTCAATCAGACAAAACCCAGCACAGAACTGAGGAAATGAGCATCAGGTCCCAACCTTAACTGAAGAACTATTGGCAGCTGATTACTCTTGGGTGTGGGAAAGTTGATCTTCTTAAAGAGAGAGACTCTAGGTAGACTGATTAGACTCCAGGGGATGAACTTGTACCATGGGACTCTGGGTACACAAACTTGACTCTGTATGTAGGCTTTAACACATATGACAGAATGCATGACATCCGGTAGGGTTAGACTATGTTGTTTTCTGTTCTCTTTTACTGTATTTGATACTGTAGGTGAGTATCACAGGGGAAAAAAGTTTAACATCTCTCTCTCTCTCTCTCTCTCTCTCTCTCATTCTCTCTGTCTCTTGTTCACTTGCTCTCTTGCTTTCTGGCTCTTGCTTTTGGGTTCTCTCTCCACTCCCAAACTTACATTTCCCATGTGTACATTAGATAATATTTGCACAAGTAGAGAGTTTGCATGTCTTACTGGCTCTACAGCTTCCGGAATGCATGACATTAACATCAAAAGCAACACAAAAAACTTGCTCCTTTGTGGCCAGCCTAACTGCTGGCATTTAGCACCATGTGATTGCCTACTCAACTTGTTCCACGTATATAGAGTAGATTTGTGTTTGCTGAATTCATCTTCAAATGACCAGGACCCTGTCTCTCGATCTCTCCCAACCTAGTTATCAGAATATTTAAGTGGTATCTCTTTCAGAGCAGCTTTAATTAATTATTTTTCTTCAAATGAACTTATGAGTTATAGCTAAACACAATGTTTTAGATTAACAATGAGGGTCCATAAAAGAACTTATTTTAAAGTTAAATTATAGATAATAGAAGAGGAAATTAATTGTGCTGGTTTTACAAGAATGATTTCATGATTCCGGAAAAGACACTGACTTCTGGTAATGGTTATTACTTATAAACTGAGTTGTTTTTTTTTTTTTTTTTTTAAATTTAAGACAAAATCTCTGATCTTATTTATTCAAGAAGTTATGGAGCAAAACTGGATCTACTGTTACTGTTACTATTTTGTTGCCTTTGAGATGTGCATTTTTACTCATATAATAAAAAATTTGCAAGTTAAAGAAAACTATTAAGTGGTGCAGTCTTTTCCCATATATTGTTAAAATAATTGGTATATTTAGGTAAGTAAGGGCAATGGCTGATCAGTTATTAGATGGACTCAACTGGTTATTTGAATTATTTCATTGGTTTGGCCAATAACAGGAGCTCAGTAATTTCAGAGCAAGCAGCCATAACACTCCTCAGTAGAAACACGTCAATCCCTCCCCTCCCTTCCCCTCCCGTTCCCTTTTTCCTTTCCTTTTCTTTCCTTTGTCTTTTTGAGACAGGGTTTCCCTGTAGCTCCAGCTGGCCTGGGACTTGCTAATGTAGAACAGGCTGGCCTTGAACTCACAGAGATCTGCCTGACTTTGCCTTCCAAGTGTTGGGATTAACAGAGGACTCTACCACCACTCCTGGTTAAGCTACTTTTCTTATAGAGCCTGGCCCACCAGCCTAGGGGATGAACTGCCCACAGTGGGCTGGGCCTTCCTACATCAGTTAACAACCAAGAAAATGTTTCATAGACTCAGCCATAGGCCAAGCTGATCCAAGAAATTCTCAATTAAGACTTCTTATTTCCAGGTGTCTCTAGTTTGTGTCAAGTTGACAAGAACTATACAGTACAGGGCACCTTTGCTCTTTCAGGGGAGTTTTTTAACCTACGAGGTTCACAAGGGGAAGCTTGTTTTCTGTGGTGCCACCTACAGAGGAGAATATCTTATTCAGTGTGTGGTGTGGTGTGTATATGGTGTGTGTGTGTGTGTGTGTGTGTGTGTGTGTGTGATATGTGAAGTGTATGTGTGTGTGTGTGTGTGTGTATGTGTGTGTGCAGGACTAAAACTACTGGCTGAGATGAGAGGACAGAGAGAAAGCTGAATTGGCTCCCTCTCATGTCTCCAAATAGATATCAGATAGCTGTCTATATTCAGTGTTATCCTTCATGTGAAAATCCAGAACTGGAGGCAAAGAAAGTAGTTGGAAGGTCTTTTAATTTTATTTATTTTTATTTTTTGTGTATGAGTGTTTTGCCTTCATGCATGTATACAAGTACACTTGTGTTGTGTAAAGCCCATGGAGAAAAAGAGGGCATCGGATCCTCTGGAACGTGAGTCATGGGCAGTCATTAGCTGCCTTGTTTGTGCTGGGAATCAAACCCAGGTCCTCTGCAAGAACAAGCAGTGCTCTTAACTGCTGAGCCATCTCTCCACTTACTAGTTGGGAGTTCTTAAGAAAATAAAATATGGGATTTAGAGTCCCGTTCTAAAGGTCAGCCTTGCCATTTCCTGCCAGTGTGACCAGGAGAGATGTTCTAGGTCTCAGTTCCTCCTCAGGTCGAAGAAGAGGACTAAGAACCGTGTCCATCCTTGTTTTGATCAGCTGACAGTGTGCATTCCCACCAAAATTATGGCTCCAGTATGTACACACAGCAGGGTATGAAAATGTAGGGGCTCAGTACTTGTCACATAAGCATGAGGCACTCAGTTCTTAACCCTGACACCGACATAAAAAGCTGGGCCGTCACAATGCGTGTGTGTGATCTCAGCGTAGGGGAGGTAGAAACACTGGGTCCCTGGAGTTTGCTGGCCACCCAGCCTAGCCAAATTAATGAGCTCCAGGTTCATCGTGAGACCTGTTTCAAAAAGTAACTGAGAAAGATACCCAACATTGACTTCTGGCCTCCACACACATGCACACATATGTACATGCACACATGAACACATAAACACGCACAAAGGAATCATTTTTTAATAAGTGAAAAAAAAGTTTATTACTTACCTAATGACTTTTTTTCTTAAAAAGCTAGGCAGGCTTCCCAAGTAGGTTTGAAATAGCCTGAGGATACACAGACAGAAGCCTGTACTCAGAGTTTTATTGTGTTTAGAAAACAGGGAATGTGGGGCTGGAGAGATGGCTCAGTGGTTAAGAGCACTGGTTGGTCTTGCAGAGGATGTGGATTCTGTTCCTAGCACCCACATGACAACTAACAACTGCCAGGATCAGTGAATCCAGCACTTTCTTCTGCTCTCTGGGGGCATAGTACAACACAGGCATACTTACTTACATACATGCAGGCAATACACTCATATACATAATATTTTTTTAAAGAAAGCAGGGGATGGACAAGCATCCCTGCAGATGGATGGGGACTTTGAAGCTCTCATGGGTCCCAAAGGAGGAAACTCCAAGGGTTTCTTATCCACTTGCTCAGATATGGAGAAGAGGAAGGCGAAGGACAAGGTTTAAAGCTTGTGTATTTCCTGGATCTGTAAGCTAAAATAAACCTCTGTAAGTTGCTGTTGTCAGGTATTTTGTTGCAGCAACAAGATGTTAGTCATACATCTGGCTAGAGGGAGTAAGTAAAAAACCCATTAGGATTAAGTGGGTGCCAATAATCTCTTGCAAAGGCCCATGTACTGAAAGCTTGGTGTCTAGCCTGTGGTGCTATTGGGAGGCAACTTCAGGAGGTGGGTTTAGTAGAAGGAAGTTAAATCACTGGGGACATGCCCCTGAAAGGGATATTGGGATCCCAGGCTCTTCTCTCTCTCTTGCTTCCCTGGTGTCCTGAGGAATCTGGCTGCCATCACCCCACAGTGGAAGAACATGCCAGAGGCTAAATTAAAAATGTAACAAACCAATTTCTTTGACAGAGGAAATTTCTAGACAGTCTAATGTTGAATCTGTGGCATGGTTATTAATGGTGAACATTTTGCAAATCTTTAATGAAACAACAAGTGAGACAGAAAGAACTACAAAATGTACAGTTTGGAGAGAAAAAGAATACTAGAAAGCTTAATTACGTCACAGCCAAAGTAACAAAGTGTGTCTTGGATAAGAGGCTCTCTTTGTTAAGGGAATTAGGTATAAGGAAAAGCCTCCAGCTGTGTAATGGAAAGAGTGCCTTAGCACAAGACCCCACCCAGCTAAGCTTCCAACTTGTAAAAGGAGAAAGCCTAAGAAGTTTTCTGCTCCAAGAAACCTACAACATAAAAAGCAGCTGCAAGTATGATCCAGGGGGGCCAAGGTCCATCCCAAGATGACTGCTGAAGTTGGCAGTGTCATTCACATGGTGCTGGTCTTAGAGACATGAAAGATGTAAGAGCTAGGGGGGTGCTGATTCTTCTTCTGAGGTTTCAGAGAGTGGCTGGAATTAGGAGGTAAAGCTCCTGAGAGAAAGGCCTGGGAAGCCAAAAGGCTTTGAGAAGCCACTGTGAAGTTAATGAAGGTCATGCCTAGATGGCAAGGGAGCCTCCAAGATGGTGATGCCAGAGCTGTGAGATACCTGCCAAGGAGAACGGTGCACAGGGAGCATTTCCAGTTCGAGAGAGAGCTCTAGATGCTGCTGGCTTCAAAGTTGAGGCAACTGAGCCATCCAAGCCCTTTGGAACAGAAGTCCCAGATATCAGACATGGAGACACGGGATTTGGTGTTGCCTGTACTAGTTTTCAGTCTTCTTTTGGTCCAGGATTTTCCTCACTGTGCTCCCATTCCTCCCTTTCAGAATGGGAATGAATGTGTATTTGGTTCCATTGTATGTTGGAAATATACAATTTCTCTTTTGATTTTACAGGGGCTTACAATTAAGAGCTTGCCTTGAGTTTCAGAGGAGACTTTGGACTCTGGACCTTTGAATAGTGTTGAGACTGTTAAAGGCTACGTTGTGCATTATGATATGGTCATGTACTTATGGGGGCCAGGGAATGGAATGCGGGTTTGGATCAGGAATGTCCTGTTTGGGGAGGCTTAGGAGGTGTGTCCTTGCCGGAAGAGGCACATCACTGCAGGTGGGTTTTGAGTGCTCATAGCCTCATTCCCACTTTCAGATTCTCCCTCTGCTTCCTGTGTGTGCTTGAAGATGTGAGGCCTCAGGTTGCTGCTCTAGCCACTCTGCTGCCATGCCTTCCCACCATGATGGACTCATCCCTCTGGAACTCTAAGTCCCCAAAACTCTTCTTTATATATAAATAGCCTTGGTCATGATGGTTTATCACAACATCAGAAAAGCAACTAATATATACAGCAAGAGAAAAGTAACAAATACAGTTTATAAGCAAATAAATAACTAGAAAAATAGCACACAGCTGATAATGAGGACTGAATTCAAGCTTTTGTCCAAATGAAGGATAATGGGTGATACTGTAAGAGGTATGGTCGCAGATGTGGGCACAGATATGGAACAGGGATTTGGTAATACTTCAGAGGTATGGGGTCGGGGAGGAGACTATGATGATTTATCTTGATTGAATCTGGAATCAATTAAGAGACACCCTTCTAGTGGTTCTGTAAGGATACTCCCAGGAAGGATTAACTGAAGGAAGAAGAACCTCCCCCAGAGTGGGAGGGTGTCAAGAGGTCTGAGAGAAAAGCAGCATGACTTGCCTGCCTGCTCTTTGCTGATACCTCCGTCCTGTTTTTGTTGCTGTGACTGCTTAGCTGCTGCTGTCTTTCATTTACACAGGAACCCAGCTTCATAGCCCTTTCAATATGAACTAAGGACCAGCTTTCCTGTGGGAATCCTCCCATCTTTCAGTGCCAGTTGGGACTGCTAAGGCATCCAGTCTTATGGGCTGAGCAGCTATCAGATTCTCAGCCTCCAGCACACAGACAGCTATTGTTAGAATACTCAGTCCCTACAGTGTAAACCAATCTAGTAAACTCCCCTTGATAATAAGTATTCATCCTATTTATTTGCTTCTTCTAGAGAATCCTAATACAGAGTCCATGAAAACCTTGAGGTATCAATGTGGGGAACTGCATGATAGGAACAGAAGCAATCTCAGAGGGCAGACAGTGAGGCCCAAGAGTAGATTTAGTGATGGTAGATGGATGAGCAAAGGATATGGTGGTTTGGGAAACATGAGACTTGAGATGTTGGTGACATATGCATCAGGGAGTCGAAGGACTAGGGGAGGGAATTTAAGAAATATAGACCCAGGGCACAGTGGAATTAGAAACTGTGAAGCAGAGCACATAGCAAGTGACTGAAGATGCTGAATGGTCAGGTGTAGGGTCATGCTTTAGCCTAGACAGGTAAGCAAATCAGTACTTAGGAGTCCATGTCATTAATGCCGTATCACAGTACACACAGATAATGACCATGCCAACACCAAGACAGAAAATGGCTAGCACAGCCAGGGGCAGTCAGGCACCTCTTCAGCCAGAAGGAAGGAAGCCCCTTGCAGAGGGGAAGCTTAACCTGAGGCACAGGTGAGAAGTGCACTCTGAGCTTTAGGGGTGAATGGGGTTAGGTTTGCTGGAGGAGAGTGGTGGGGCTATTTGGGAAAGTTATAGAGCTTTTAGGACATGGAGCTGGAGGAAGCACATCACTGGAGGTGGGCTTTGAGAGTTTATAACGTTGTCCCACTTCTAGTTTGTTCTCCCCACTTCCTGTTTACAGTGGAGATTCGATTTCTCCTGCCATCATGCTGGTTGTCTGATGCCAAGCCTCCCTACCGTGATGAATGAGTCCATGGTACATCCTCTGGAACAGTAAGCCAAGAGAAAAGTTTCCATGTGTAAACTGCTTTGGCTGTGGTAGTTTATCACAGCAACAGGAAAGTAACTGATACACCAGCCAATCATGTAGTGCCTTGAAAGCCATACCAAGGGTTAGGGACAGGGGTGTGTAGCATGAATCCAGATTCCTCTCTTCCCTCCCTTCTCCTCACATCATATGCTTCATCTATAAGAGGGGATGTTTGAAATAGACAGATACCAAAGCTCTTTCCTGCTCTGACGTCCCCTCTGCCTCTCCAACTTTGGGAAGTTGTCATGTTGATTAATTGATGAATTAATAAATTTACTTAATTAAAATTATTAATTATTATTTGTGTGCATGTATGTATAATGCATGTATCTGAGAACAAGCATATCTCTGCATGCATGTGGAGGTTAGAGAACAACTTTGTGGAGCTGGTTCTGGGGATCGAACTCTGGTGGCCAGGCTTATACAACAAACACACCTTTCCTGAGCCATCTCACTAGCTCTCCTGTTGAATAATTTATTGTGCTAGTCGTTAACATCTAATTGGAAGTCTTATGATCTGGAGGACTTTATGGCCTCATTTGGCCCAATGTACTGGGAAGGGGCACATACTTAGTCTATGCACTTGGGGTCATTTCCTCATTCTGCCTCCCCAGGGATTTCATCCAGTGGTCAGATCATTAGTTGCTTGGAGTGGGAGGGACACGCAAATATTTATAAAGGTCATATTGGAAAATATTCCAAAACCATTGAACTGCAAAACATGTGTTTAGTATTTATAATGCTTGGAATGGAAAAGAGACTTTTATTCTTTTTTTTTTTTCCTGGAGTTTAACTAACTCCTTATAGCCCTTGGAGAATTTCTTCCCCAAACAAGGACAAATAGCAAGAATTTGTTCTCAAGGGGCTTGCGACCCACTCATTGTGATTTAGGAGAAGGGTGGATTTGGATCCAGGTAATGTAAATACATAATCTAAGCCCACAGCATCAATAAAACATTAATTCTGTTAGCTTTCCTTGAGAACTTCCTAAACTTCTGAGGGGTCAGAGCTAGTGATTTATGGGCTGCCAGAGTCTTGAATTGTAGTGTATTTCAGGGGATTGGTTGGGAGGTATCCCTTTAAGGGTAATTACCATGTGTCAGAAAGATGCTATAAGCCTCCTTGTCACCGTGTGCTCCATTTTACCCCAGGGGTCAAATGGTAGGAGAATTCTATGTGGAAGGGTAACCGTGACATGTTACAAGTAGGAAGTAATCTCTGTAATACGCTAAGCTCAGTTCAGGCTGTATGTGGCAGTCGGTCTTCTGGGTGTATATTTGGGCTCCACAGGTCAGCTATATTCACCGGATGTTTATTGCATCTGCATTTCTTGGCAAACAGGTTGTTTCTCTTTGGACTGTTTATAGATTCAAATATCTATCTTATCACATCAGATAGATCTTCCTGGTTCATCCTAAACACTCAAGTAATGGGCAGAAAATTTCACTGTAAATGTGAAATTTATATTGATTATCAACTTGACAGGATATAGAGATATCTTGGAAATAAATCTCTAGACGTGTCTGTGAGGAACTATCTAGATTACGTTGGAGTGGGGAGACTCACTCTAAATATAGGTGAAACCATTCTATGAACTGGGGTCCCAGACTATTTAAAGAGGAGGAAGCTAGCTTTGCATGAGCGGTCATCAGTCTCTGCTTCTGACTGTGGGTGAAATGTGAAAGGAGCTTCTCGCTCCTTTTGCCGTGACTTGGCTAGAGCTTCAAACTGAAACAAATCCTTCCTTAAGTTGCCCTTGTGGAGCATTTTGTCCCAGCGCTGAGTCATTAATACCGTGGGCTTCCCAGTTCCTAAATAATCAGATACATTTCTCATAGACGGATCCATGCCATTCCTATCAGACTTTTACTAAAACTCTTCAATTTGGTGATTGATTTGGACTAGGTCTCTCTTACCCCCATCTGTTCCGATCCAGTTTTCTTCATTCTTGCCTACAGTCATCAGAGGCTGACCCGCTTTCAGCTCTGGACCTCCTGCTGCCAGGGAGCAGATTGAGACTCTCACTGTGTCAGGGGTCAGGTCATTCAGGATTCCATGACAGAACACCAGAAACGGGGTGGCTTACAGACAACAGGAATGTATTGTTTCCACGGTTCTGGAGCCTGGGAAGAAGGAAGTGAAGGTGCCAGGAGGTTCAGCATTCAGTGGGGTTTCCATCCTGATTCATAGGCAACATTCCCTGCTGTGTCCTCAGATGGACAAAGGGGAAGGCACACATCTCTCTGGCTCCTTTCATAAGCCCAGGGATCCCACTGGAACAGCTTTCTCATGACCTAATTTCCATCCAAAGGACCCACATTTAAATACCATCACAGAGAGGGTTAAGATTTCAACACAGGGATCTTGGAGGGACGTGCACATGTGGCCTACATCACCAGCTTGGGCTAAAGCTCTGCAGAATTGGCATAACCAGCCTTCCACAGTCCTGACATCTAGTCATGCCTTCATCCTCTCTCCATCACCCAATCAAAACTTAATTTTGTGTCCCATATGTGAATAGCAATTTCACAAAGGTCTAATGGTGTCTGGAGCGATGCTACATTCTTCAGATTACACGCTCATTCTTGGGGATTCACAAAAATTATTAACATATTAAAAGGCTTTGGAAAGTCCTGTGGTCTAGAAAGTTGTCTAATTTGAGTTGAGCGTTTCCAAACAAAACATAACACAAACTTTTCTTTTTAACCACATAATCCTTTTTTCAATAAGATCTATTTAAATCCCCAACGAAGAAGCTAATGTTTAATGGAACACATTTAAGCAATATGGTTTGAGAGCATTAAAATTCCTTTCCAGGGCTGTTGACTGAAGGTGTTAACCCTCCAAGCGTGGGCATTCCTCAGGGACTAGAGCTGCCTTACTCACTGTGGAATCTATGGGGACAGCATCTGTGGAGACTGAAAAGGTGTGGCAGACCTTGTGTTGGCCTGTCTGGCATATATTTCCCTTTCTTTTGTTAATTGCGTCTTGATTATTTCAGAAAATTAACTTAAGAGGCTGAACTATATCTCCCCAAAATTCACATGCTCGAGTCCTAACTGACCCTGAGGACCTCAGAGTGAGTCTGTATTTGGAGGCAGGCCTTTGAAAGAAGTGATTAAGCTAAAGAAGTCATTAAGGGGAGCCTTGATATGCCTCTGGTCCCTATAGGAAGAGACGAGGACATTGTCACGTAGACTACGTGAAGTCCTGGTGAGAAGATGATCGTAGCTAAGCCAGGAGTGAATGCTCAAAGGTGCCTTCAATTTAAACTTGCAACTTCCAGAATTATGACAAAATAGATTTCGAGTGTTAAATCACCTAGTTTATAGCACCTTGTTTTGACGTCCAGTGTAAACTAGTGAATCTGGTCAAAGTGAAGCTGATCTACTGGATGGGTCCATATGTAGGCTTCTAGCCAAGAAGAATGGCCTATGAATATAGATAGCTACAGTGATAGGCGATAGGCTGGTTATAATGGTCTAAAAATCAGCCAATGAGGTTTTTTTCTTTCTCTCTCTCTCTCTCTCTCTCTAATCTGTGTGTGTGCGAGTGTGAGTGCTCATACACTACAGCATGTTTGTGGAGGATGGAGGACAACCTCAGGTGTTTGTCTTCACCTTTCACCCCATTTGAACATGGTCTCTTGTTACTTACTGTGCTGTATACCAGGCTGGATGGTGCTCCAGCTTCTGATGATTCTCCCGTCTTCCCCTCCCATCTGGTTGTAGGAGCTCTAGTATTACAGATGAGTGCTGCGGCATCTGGCTTTATGTGGACATTGGGGATCCAAACTCAGCTACTCACACTTGTGTGGTAAATGCTTTAAGGAGCCACTGGACTCCCCATCGCATCCCCTTTTTTCTTGCACCATGAGAGAGAGGTATCTCTGCTCTCCTGATGGTGATGTCAGTCTGGGGAAGCCAGATGGAAGCCATCTTGGCACCACAGAGAGGGTCAGCCTCACTGAGAACAGAGCCAGGCAAGAGTAATGGACTCAGCCTACTGATGACGTCATTTGAGAATCCGATTCTAGTCATGCCTGGAGTTCTTCAGGTAATGAAAACTTCCAAGGCACCTCGAAGTGGTTCTGTCTTGCAAGCCTAAATATTGAAAGCTTTTTTGTTTTGTTTTCTGGTTAAAATAGTCTGAGATGCAAAAGAAATGTAAACAGTGCACTAGCTTTCATGAAAATGTCCACTAGCATGACCTTGTTATTCTTGTTACGCTTGCTTCCCAAAGGTTTCAGCAGTGTGCCTATCTTGAATGAAGTCTCAGAAACAACAGTGTCCCCTGACATGTGTGCTTGTGATTTGGTGAGATGGAGCTCCCTCCCCCAGGATCTTGCTGTGACACTAGTTGCAGTGAGTGCTATTGTGTGTGTGTGTGTGTTCATCTGGCTTGGTCTGAAATGACTCCGCCAACCAGTGTGCAGTCAAGCAGGTAACTTTCCCCATTTCTAGCAAATATTTGTAAAGTTAAGATGATGTCATGATTAATGAATTGAGTCATCCTTAACAAAAGCTTTTCTGTAAACAATTCTGTACTTACCTCTCGTGTTCAGACTCAAGCATAAAGAACCTTTTAGGACAGGTTGTAGGGGTCATGATGACTTAAGAGATTTATGAAAGACCTCCGTCCATCCAAAGTTGTAGGGCACAGGAAATTTTTTCTAGAACTGGAAGGTGTTCCTGCAGTATGGTGCTGAGGAAGCTGTGTGTGCCCAGCCCTGGAACTGGAGTCCCAAGGTGGCACAGTTCCCTCATCTCTCTGTGTGTATCTACCTTATCTTGCTGGAGCTCACCATTGGTTCCTGTTAGCACATGAGGTGAACCACCTTCAGAAGATGTGTTTGGAAAACTCAAAAAAAAAAAAAAAATGCAAACAATTCTTTTGGCTTTTTCAACATTTTTTTTTTCTTTTTTAGTGAGCAGGCCAAAATCCTTGTCACAACAAGCTTCCTTTTGAAATAACTGCTGTTTACCTTCCTCTTATCAGTCTGGCAAGCTGGCAGGCACCTGCTGTCAGTACAGTGTCCTGGCACTTCCCCATGGCATGTGGCCAGTTCTCAGAAGTGTGCTGTACACATTCCACCGTCAGCTGCCCAGCCTGAACTGTGGAGGGACTCACTTGGTACCTTATGGCCACTACCATCAGTATTTTGGGTGAAACTCCAGACAGGCTGGGAATGAGGCAGAAAACATACTCATTTCTTCCCCTCCTCCTCCTCCTCCTCCTCCTCCTCCTCCTCCTCCTCCTCCTCCTCCTCCTCCCCTCCTCCTCCTCCCCCTTCTTCTTCTAATGGTTTTGCTTCTTTCTTAAAGGTCTCCTTCCTGAGTTTTCATATTCTCAATTCTTTGCTGCCTTCGGTGATAATTCTGGCAGTAGAAGGAAGATATATTACCTGGATTAAAAAAATCTTCTCACTATTAAGAAACAATGTATCAGGTGCCAGAGAAATGTGTCCACACTTGCTGCTCTGGCAGAGGACTGTGGTCTGGTTTCCAGCCCCGCACTGAGCAAATCATACTGGCTTGTAGCTCCAGCTCCCTCTTCTGACCTCATCTGGTACCACTCTCTCACATATATACACCCACACACAGACACATTCACACATACATAAATAAAAAGATATGAAAAGGAAAAGTATATTAGATTTATGTGAATAGTCACAGATTTCACATATTCTGAAATGAATGCAGATTTGAATTCAGCATCAAATACACAGAGGAAAAAAGTTCATGTTTGTCATTTGTTTTCCTTATGCTGTATTATTTTCTTCACCTAGGAATCATGAAGTGGAAATAAGGCTCGCTCTATAATATGGAGTCACTGTGTTGAAAGCAAAAACGAATCTGTGTGTGATTTTGAGTTCTGGGGCTGGGCTGGCAAGGAACTCGGAATGAGGGAGCCAAGGAAAGCTGCAGCTATAGTCTGTAATCTGTAGTCAAGATGGTCAGAATGCCTCTGTGGTTAAACATCCTTGAAGCTGCACGTTGAGTCTTCCTTCTGTCTTAGAAACCAAAGCCCAGGGTTCTCTACTAGCTGTTACATCATAGTGTCCTTTGCACTGTGATTTTGATCTTGTGTACTTTTGAAGAGGATTATGGGAAGATATTCCATTGTGTGACTTTTTCCTAGGGACATGTGGACAGATGTCTGTTCACCTTAGACAGGACGCTGATGACAGATCAGAGAGATGATCCTACCCAGGTCTAGCTGGATGGGCCAGTGAGTGTACTGGGGTTAGTCAGAGAGGTCTGTGTGACTCAGAGGTAGCTGAATCATTGGAAAGCCCACTCCATGATGGGTGTCAACTCGCTAAAGCTGCATCCCCCGAGCAGCTTGCAGGAAGCCCCCACTTGAGAGCCTCCTCTTCCCAGTAACTGATTACTGCTTGTACAACCTCAGCAAGTAGCTTGTTAACCTTGCAACTTTCTGAGCTCTGTGAGCTTTCTAAAGTTTCATTAACTTGCTGAGCCTAAGGCCTCCTTCCTCTCTGCAGGTAGAAATGCTTCTTTTGGAACAAACAGCTACACAACATTCTCTAAAAGGAAGGTCTGGTTCACCAGGATTTGAGAGCGGAAAAGGCTTAATTTACCTCATGAATATGCCAACCTTGCATCATGAATATGCCAATATAACATAATGCATATTCATAAAACTCCTTTAAACTCCACAGTGCAGCATTCAGAACACTCCCAACTCTGTTGGGTCAGCTGGCTTCAGTTTCTTTTTATAGTGCTTGCTTCCCTTTGCTAAATAAACCTCTGTCTGAACTGTCTGTGTCTCTGCTGACTTCTTTCTAGAAGACAAGAGCTGGGGAGAAACTTTGACTCAGAAACCCCTCTCTCCATCTGTCACATATTCTGTGTTATTACCAGAGCAGGGCAGATGACCAGGTATTTGAACACATGGGCTGTAAGAGGCACAGAACCCTACCTTTTCATCCAGTACCTATAGACTCCTCACCACCAGCTCTCCGCCAGGCTGTAGCTGCCTAGGTATCTGAGCATGTGTGAGGAGGTCATGATGACTAGGTCTCATTTAGCTATCAATATGGCTGCCTGTTTTTAAATATAAGCACCTGAGCATTTTATCTTTTATTATGTTTTATTCATTTATTTTGTGTCTCTGTTTATGTGTGTATGTGGACAGCACACACGTGGAGATCGGAGGGCAACCTGAAGGTGCCTGTTCTCTCCTTCCACCATGTGGGTTCCAGGATGGAATGGAGGTGGTCAGCCTCAACAGCAACCTCCTTTACCCACAGAGCCACCTCAACAGCCTTGGCACTTGGATACTTTTAGTTTTTTAATTTATTTTTATTGGAATCAGTGCATCCTGGCACTAAAGAACTTTAGCGCTTCCTCAAAATTCTATAAAACAAATTTAAGAACTAAGTTTTTCTGGTTACATGTGGCCTGAGCATTTTGAGACAAGGTCTCACTGTGAAGCCCAGGCTGGTCTAGAACTCATTATAGCCTCACCTGGCCTTGAACTAGTGGAAAGAACCTCCAGATTCAGCCTCCGAGTGCCGGAATCACACTAGTGCATTGCCATGCCCGGCTCATATATTGTGCTTTTTAAAGGGGCTATGAAGTTCCTTCGTGCCTACAGTTCGCTTGACAAGAGTTCATTTGGCTGTAATAAGATGATAGTAACTTTTTTCATGTGTCTGTTTAGCTAGTGAGAAGAAGAGTATGGAAGTTCAAAAACACTCAATGAAGCTGACCAACAGCAAGCATTTATCAGGCACCGCAAGGTACCAAGAAGTTGATGTAATGGTAATAGCAGTAATAATCAGTTTTATTATTATTATTGGTAATGCCAAGCTCAGGTAGATTAATAGGGATTCTTTGGTTTATTCCTCATCTCAGCCCTAGGAGGCAGAAACTGCTTTTAAGACTCCTTTAATTGATGAGGAGAAGGTTAAGTCTGTTGTTTAATGGAGCTCAGACATGTGTTCAACATTTAATCTACGGTTGAAGATCTTCAGCAAATATGATTACATCATTTAGGAATGTATTTGGTCACAAGCATTTAAATCATATAGAGGTCTTGGAGGAAATGGGCTCTGGCCCTGATTCTAGAGTGTTGCAAAATGATGAATATTCAGGTTTCTTACCTCCTTCCACTTAATCTTTTATGGTACCCTTCTCATGCAAGATGGTTGCTGTAGTTCCCACCAACACATCTACATTCAAGATAGTAAGTGTGTGTGTGTGTGTGTGTGTGTGTGTGTATTCGTCTTTGTTGGTGGAAGGACATTCTAATTAGTTATCTGAGAATCAGAAGAACTAGAGGATAAACAATAAATACTGCTCTTATTTAGAGTTTAAAGCCAAGCTCATTTCTTAGAGTTGTTCTGAGCAGGTGTTATTTTGAACTTCCTACCTGGGCTATCATTAGTGAACAGTGATGCTATATCCAGTAATTTAAATCCAACGAGTCCACTGTGTCCTGTGCTGAAAGTTTTTACAATTATAAATTTAAAATTTTACTTTAAATGGTTACGTGTAGTCAGCGTGTACATAGACTTACTGATTTGTACTTAGACAGTTTGGAATAAAAGTCCTGTTGTTCTTGGTTGGGTTTTGGCTGTAGGACAGAATCAGGACAGAATTTAGAGCAGGGCAATGTTTTATTTTCAAAAGTGTTCAAGAAAAGAAAATTGTATCTATTCTGCTTCTGTGGAGAGAAATGGGAAGAAAAAGCAACAAAGGAACTGGAAACTGTTTAGACAGGACGGGGTAAGAGAGGATGGGATATCGAGGCTGGCCCCCGACAGATTACAGCTGGGAACACAAATAAAAAACAGCACTGTCAATTCTGCTTAGTAATTAATACTATTTGGCAGTACGGGGACTGAACATTGAGCTTTGTTCGTGCTAGGCAGCTGCTCTACTGCTGAGCCTTTGAAAAGAAAAACTTTATTTTGAGGCAATGTCTTACTAAGTTGCCCAGCCTGATCTTGACCTCACTCTGTAGCTCAGGTTTACCTTGAACCTGGGACACTTCTGTTTCAGCTTCCTAAGTTAGCTGGGATTATTGGGCTGTGCCACTGGATCCAGCATTTATTTTTCAAATTAAAGTCTTATTAAGGAAAATTTCAATGTTGTGAAATGAGAGAGAATATTGCAACACATGTCCTGATATGTCTCACTTTTAACAATTCCCAGCACCTGTTTAATCCTCATGGCCTTCCTGTGCTGGTATTGTTTGGATACATGTCCTACATAGTTTAGCATTTCTTCAGTAAATATGTTTTTCCCTAAAAAAATTTAAGACTGTAGTTATCTTTCAAGCCAGACTACAGAGCCAACTTCAAATTCTAGCCCCAGCTCCAGCATCTGTGCGGCTTGGGCAAGTGATTGGTTCACTCTGGACCTGTTTATCCAGCAACACATGCGCATCTTCACCTGTGGCTTCCTCAACTACACAAAGAAACAGTATGACCAACCTTCGTCCTGTGGCTCTTGAGAGTTCATTATCATTTGAGAGAGCAAAGGCTTGACATCTGGACAGGTTTCAGTAACCAGGAGGATGCAAATGGTCCCTCCTGCTTTATTCTGACTTAAGATGCACAGGATAGACAGAACCTGGAGGCATTCACTGGACTGGCTTTGTTGTCTTTGTTTCTCCTCCCTTCCTTGTCCTTCTCTTCTCCTCCCTCCTCCCCTCCCCTCCTCTCCCCCTCCTTTCCTCCCCTCCACCCTCCCTGACCTTTTCTTTTCCTCCCTCCCTCCCTCCCTTCTCTTCCTCTTCACTGTTGGGATTGAACCCAAGGCTTTATGCATGCTAGGCAAGCACTTTCCCATTGAATCACACGCCTAGTCTCTCACCTCTACCTTTATTTCCCATAAAGCACTTCATTCCTGAACTCTGTGACTCTCTGGAATTGTCTCAGAGACTAAGGTTATTTTTAATTGCCTCCATTTCCTCTTTCTCCACCTTTGTGAGGAGTAAGTGGCTCATAAATTTCCATTATTTTTAGGTAGAAAACACCCATTTCACTCGAGTATTTGAGAAGAGTTACTTTAAAAATCTCACATTCAATTTGTAAAATAATCCTGTGAGATTAAGCAGTGCAGTTTCCACTTTGGCAGACAGTTCTAATGCAAGTCAAGCACCTTTGGCAGTCTATGCTGAAAAAACGAAAATTTCAGGTTTTAAGAAGGACTGCCTTTCCGGAATTGAATGATCTTTCTTATACTATTTCAGCAGATCTGCTTTTAGTTATATTCATCGCAGGCTTTGACCCAAACTTTGTGTAATGAAGAAACAAACAAGGCAGAAAAGAATTAATGCAGTCCTTCACATCCCATCTATTGGGCTGAATGCAAGACCACGGGGCTGTGGTGTGCACATGCACTGCCTGGCAGAAGAAAAGGTTGTGGCAATGGCAGTCTTGCTGCTCAAGCCTGGAGCAGGAGAGTGAGAGTGAGGTGTAGACATATCTGGAAAAGCCTCTAGAAAAAGTGGATCCCTCTCCCTGAGGTTATGATGACTTGGAGAAGACTCCATGACTGCAGATTAATCTCCACCCACTGGTGAGGTCACCTGTCCCTGTGGCAGGGGGTGCTGTTGGCTCTACCTAGACTGGAGGACTCCTTAGGGGTTGGGCTGGTCTTTGACATTTAAAACTTCTTTTTAAAATATTTAAATTATTATTTTTATTTTATGTGCATCAGTGTATTATATGTAAATGCACCCATGTTGTTCAATGTTCTTGGAGGTTAGAAGAAGGTGTTGGATTCCCTGGAGTTAGGACAGTTGTTAGCCAACTCTCTAGCCCTTGACCCTTAAAACTGCTTAAACTGTGGGTCACGACCTCATATGGCATCCTGTAATGGAACTGGGAAAATTTGGCAATTGTAAAATGTTTCTGAACATACAACGATCAGAAATTAATTCAAAAATCAAATGTGTATTGAATCCAAGGAGTTTCTGGCTGTGCTTACCTGAGTTACACAGCGTGACTTCACTGCAGGCTTGGATGTGAACACACATGTACACTTTGTACTGTGCAAGCCGTCACCCCATGCAGTGCTAGGGAATGCTGCCTGAGACAGCTCCAATCAGATTCAACAGTATTGCACACATTATGAATTGCATTATGTTTTTTTGAGCATGCCAGTTTCCCCATCTACAGAAACATAATGGTTTAATGACTGAAATCAGAGACTTTTAATATTTTCCTGCCATCATTCTTCAGCATGTATCAAATTAATGTATTTTCAGAATGTATGGTGTTAGATGAATGAGTATACCCATTTAATTAGTACGCAAATTTTCTCTTGTCATTAAAAGACAGTGAAAGTGTACATATACCAAAGAATTGCTATAAAGAAAATTATGGTTTGTTCAATTTGTGAACTTGTTTTATATATCTACGTATTCCGGGTTATATAAAAATTTCTTGGGACTTGAAAGATGGTTCAGTGGTTAAGAGTACTGGCTGATCTTCCAGAGGACCAGTGTTCGATTCCTGGCACCTACATGGTAACTAACAACTGTCCATAAGTCCAGTTCCAGAGGATCGGATGCCCTCTTCTGACGTCTGCAGGCATTGTACAACACAGGTGCACTTACATACATTTAGGCAATACACTCAGAAACGTAAAATAAAAATAATGAATAAAATACTAAAAAAAACAAAAATTCTCAGGCAAAAAGAGGTAATGTGTGGAAATAGTTTGAGAAGCCCTATCCTAGACCATGGGGTCTGTAAGGAGCTATTCTGAAACTTCAGGAGGTGATTGGATCATAGTCTTTTAAAAACATTTTCTTATTTACTATTTTTATTTTATATGCGTGAATGCATTGTCTATATGCATGTGAGTGCATCCATGCAGTGCCTTGTGGAGGTCAGAAGAGGTTATCGGATCACTTGGAGTTCGAGTTACAGATGGTTATTAGCCAACATGTGGTGGCTGAGAATTGAACCTGGGTCCTCTGTAAGAGCAGTTAGTGCTCTTAACCACTGAGCCATCTCTCTAGCCCCAGATCATAAAGTCTTTCATTTGTCAATTCCTGAATCCATTTGTTGATTTACAACTTTCTGGCTATTGGAAGATGGTGGAAGATTTAGGACATGGATCTTGCTTGGAGGACGTGTATCATTGTGGGAATGCCTTTTTTTTTTAATCACTTTATTGTAATGAGCTCACAAATAAAAACATCATATAGCTAGATTAAGGCAGCCACTCAAACACTTGCCCAGTCCCAAACTCTATACATCTCAATGAACTCTGTGTAGTTAGAACAGTCATTCTGAAACCATGAAGATTTGCTTCAGGTTTTTACACTTTCATTTTATCAACTAAATTTTTATGGACTTTTCTACCACAAAAAAAGGAAAAAAAACTATGACAGAGTTGAAACTAGAAAAACAATTAGCTTTCTAAATGTTATACTATACCCATATTTACAACTGTTTATGTATAAACATGTATATGTCATAAGCTAGGATCTTTGACTGACCTTGGTTAATATTAGACATTCTAAATCCATCCATTTTCTTTCAAATTTCATGATTTAATTTTGCTTTTTTCTTTTTAAAAACACTTTATGTACATTTTTGTTTTATGTGATAAGTGTATTGCCTGCATGAAAGTGTACCCACGTCATGCAATGCCCGTGGAAGTCAGAAAAGGGCGTTGGATTTTCCTGGAACTGAAGTTACAGATGGCTGTCAGCTGTCATGAGGGTGCTGGGATTCAAAGTCTGGTCTTTTGCAAGAGCAGCCAGTGCTCCTAACTGCTGAGCCCTGCTCTCTAGCGCCTCGAACTCTTTTTAAAATAGCTGTTCAAACATTTATGTTTCTTCCTGTGAAAAGTATTCATTTAATTAGCTCATTTTTTGATTGGCAATTTTGTTTCTTTGTTACTTAATTTCTACAGTTCTTCATACGTTCTAGATATTTGGCTCCTGTCTGATGCACAGCTGGCAGTGATTTCCAGCCATTCTGTAGGCCATTCCATTTGTTCTGTCTCTAGTTGTCCTTGCTGTGCCAGACACTTTTAAATTTCATAGTCACATTTGTTGATACTTGGAGCCAGAGGGCATGCTCTTGAGGGGTATATTTGCTTCCTCCCACTTTCTACCCTTTCTTGGTTTCCTGGTCACCATAAAGTAAGCAGCTTTGTTCTTCCGGCTACCCCAGCCTTGAGCTGCTCCCCACTTCAAGCTAGGAACAATGGATGCATTTTCATTATGTTGTTGCTGTGAGACAATGCCAGGCAGAAACAACTTAAGGGAGGAAGACTTATTCGGGTTCACGAGTTTGGGAAGGTTTCAGTCCATCATTGCGGGAAGGCATGGTAGAATGTTCAGACCTCGACAGTAATGTGATGCAGGCTGTTCACATCACAGAGAACCAGCAGCAGGGCAGGGGTAGGACCCAGGGACCAGGTGTAACCTTCAAAGGTCTGTCCCTAAATACATATTCTGCCGCCCTAAAATGTTTAGAACATAGCACCACTCACTGGAGACCAAGCACACAAACCACGGGTGTGTTGAGAATACTTGAGATTCAAAGCATAACAGACTGAAATCTCTGCAATCCCAAGTCAGAAGAAACCTTTTCTCCTTTAAGTTAATGTCTTCAGGTATTTTGTCACAGCACTAAAAACTCAATATATTCGACTTCCTTCTTATTACTTTCATTTTAGAGAAAACCATTTAACTAAACTTTAAGAAACTATGTATTTGACAGTGACTCAGTTTATTTTTAATTATTTTACTTTCTATATTTATGCCACATCTCACATATTCAGATAAATCAATTCATTCATTCATTCATTCACTGTTTGAGCATTAGTAAAGCATTTTGTTGAGTCTTCACAGATATCCCAGCATCCCCTTCAAGCACCTGTGCTTATGGTCTTATGCATATAATGCCCATGAACAACTAGACAGGGCTGAATCGCAGAGGACATGTTCCCTGTCACCTTAGTTTACCTTGACTGTGGGTCATCACCCTTTGTTCTGCTTCTTAAAGAAGACGTTTCCTGTCATTTCCCTTCACCTGTGCCTGATGAAGACATCATCTTTCAGTTGTATTTGCAAACAAGCATAGACTATGGGAAACCACCATAGTTCAAAGAGTCCTGCAGGATAGGGTGAGGGGGCTCAGTTCACAGGCGCAGAATTTCAGATGACATGGTTAACAACGAAAACTCGGATGTTTCTCTTCTCTATGGATTTTTAACTCTCCCTTGAGAACTCAAGGGTTATCAAAATCAGTCTGACATTTTTTGACTGTCTGGCCATAAATCTAATACAATATACTTATGGCAAATCAAATGTAGAGATCATACTGAAGGTGAATTATGGAGCACACAGGGCCCCGGCAAACTCAGTGTTTAAAGGTCAGAGAAAATCCTGTCACCATGGCTTCTAACTGTGACTGGCACAATTAAAATAGCTCTCTCTGCTGTCCTGAAATAACACAAAAGTTACTAGCCCTGCATGGTGGTATCTGTGATGTAGCACTGGAAAGTTTGAGGCAAGAGAATCACCCTAACTTTGTGGCCAGCCTGGGCTAAGTATAGTGAACCTGTCTTTAAAAATGGAAATAAATGAATAAGTAAGTAAATAATTAAATAACTTATAAGGACCTAAAAAGACTGTGTCAGCGGCAAGGACAGTACGGAGCTTTACACTGCTGCTTGCCATAACTTGATGAGTTCCCTTACTTTTTTTGAGGAACCTTGACTCAGGTAAAAAAGTTGAATTCTTCATTTTGCGGCAGGAAAGAATTTGAAGACTAGCTAGTATGGAGCAGAGTTGGGGTCATTTCTAAGCAAGAGGGTTGAGGGAAAGGCATTCAGGAAGAACACGAGGAACACTGTTCTATGAATTTGGGTGTGGGCTCTCAAAGGACAGCCACTGTTAAATGTCTTTACAGTAGCCACATAGAATGTTATTGGTGCCCTCTGAAGCCATGTCTGGAAGGTTTGCCAAGGAATTTAATCATAAGGTGATTCTAAAGCCTTGGGTGGATTACAGCTGACAAGTGAATATCCTAAGTCACCATAGTTACAGGAGAAGTTAAGGAGATTTTATGTAAACAGAGGTTTTGTCTTGATTTTGGGATTCCCAGAAAGTGTCTGGGAGAGGAGAAAGGTCACACTTGGAGGTCATTCATATAGAGTTAGACCTTAAGCCTGGCTCACTGCTATGTTAACATCTACATCTCTATTTAAAGAACATGTCAGTAACCTTCCGGGAGAATGTTACTGTACTGGAATTCTTGAAGCTTTGGAGAGGCTTCAAACCTGACTCTGAAGTGAGGGGTATCTTTCCCTTCCGATGTCTCCTTCTGCCCCATGTCCCTAAATTATTATACTTCTGTTCTGCCAATTTGGGGTCACACATTCTATTCCAGCTCACTGTGTATTCTTATAATTAATGGCTTATGATGGAGAGTCAGTGGGACCAAGTTCTTACTACCTACAACCTTTGTTCTGGATGCTTGGGAGAATGAGGGAACCATAGTGAACCAAACAGATCCAACCTTCTGTGCCCTTGTAGATGGGGGAAGAAGGCAAATAATAATAATAATAATAATAATAATAATAATAATAATAAATAATAGTAGTAATAGGCTTGGAAGATGACTCAGTGGTTAAAAGTGCTTGCTGCTCTTCCTGAGGACCTGAGCTGGGTTCCCAATGCCCATGTTAGGCCATTCACAACAGTCTGCAACTCCAGCTCCTTAGGATCCTATCAATGCCCTCTTTTGTCCTCTCTAGGCACTTGCACGTACATACACACACAAAGATAAAAATTCTTTACAATATTAAAGAATTGTCATCTAAAACACTAGATGACCTGGATGAATTATTGATAGATAAAAGAGGAGAAATATACAGAAGAAAGAAATAAAGAATCCAAGGTAGATGAGAGGAGAGAACTTGAAATTCTAAGGAGCATGGTCCAGATGGACTTAATGGACATGTTGACATTTCAGGAGAACCTTGAAGGTGAGAGTTTTTTGTATGGATGTGAGGGAGAAAGGGGAGGAGGAAGAGAGAAGGCGGTGGACAGTCCACTGTGATACCTCCTCACAAGGAAGTAGGCAATCCACCTTTCTAGCCTGTTTCCTTCTCAGCTCAGCCCAGTTGATTTTTGAAACTTTAAACTAGGACCCAAGCTCAAAAGGTTCCCCCTAGATGGGTAATGGGAGTGGACACCTTTTGAGTGACATATCTATGACACACACAGTCCTTTCTCTTGCTAATTCTGGCCAGCCATCATGTTTGGACTCATGCATTATCATGCTAAGAGCCTTAGCGAAGACTGAGGGCTGTGCTCTTTTAATCCTCGTGCTGGAGGCCTTCAGCTGTCAACCTGACACACCTGAGAAGGAGGGAAGCTCAGGGAACTGGCCACTATCAGATTGGCCTGTGGGCATATCGGTGAGGAATCTTCTTGATTGTTGAGTGATAAGGAAGGGCTCATTCCACTGTGGATGGTGTCGCCCTTGGACAGGTGGTCTTGGGTTGTATAGGAAAGTAGGCTGAGCACAGGCCAGAGGAGAAGCCAGCAGCACTTTTCTGTGGTCTGTGCTTCGGTGGCGGCCTCCATATTCCTGTCCTGGATTCCTGCCTTGCCTCCCCTCCATGATGAACTGTAAGCTGTAAGCTCAAATCAACCCTTTCCTCCCCAAGTTGGTTTTGGTCAGTGATTTATCACAGCAACAGAAAGTAACTAGGCTAATCTTAATTAGTTTGATTCAGGAAGAAGGGAAGGAAACAGATACAATAGAGGATAGGAAAAACAATTCTGGAATGAATATCTACAGTGGGTTTTGTAGTTCATGCATGACAGGACTTTTATTTTGTTCCATTATAAGCCATGTTGTCCAGGGCCCTAGGCTTCCACCTTTTGTGAACATGGTCAGTTTCAGTTTGTGAAAGTATCTTTCTCTCCCTAGTCCTTTGCTAAAGATATGGTTCTAGTTCACATGAAGAGAATCTAAGCAGGAATGAAGATATTCTAAAGAGAAATTTGTGCCCAACCCCCTTGGCTATCAGAGTATTAAAAACAACCAACCCCCAAGAAACTGGAACTTTCCCAGTGATGTCACTGGCGGAACAAGGAAAAAGCTGAAGCCTGACGCCAGCCAGAGAAGGAAGCTGTCTCCAAGGAAGGCATTCCACACAGTTCTAGTAAAATAGCAGATTGCCTTTCCTGAGAGACTGAGCAGACACAGATGACGGGTGAAGCCACACTTTGACCAAGACTGCTTATCTATATTTAAACCAAAACTTTATGTCAGAAAGCCCCTCAAGATGGACTTAGGGGTGCAGGTGGGGATCATCAGACTATTCTTCTTCTCTGTGTGGCCACAGAGAATAAGTCATTTTTCTGTTCTTTACCATGACTTCTTTCCTTAATTGGCCTGTTGGGACTGTGTGGTTGAACCTGGATTGATAAAGCTGTCGAAGCTCAGGCTCTGATCTCAACAGCTCTAGGAACGCACGGCTGAAAAAGATGAGAGATCTGGGTGTGGAAAGCACTAAGTACATCAGTCTGCAGCTACTGAGTCCCAAGGAGCTCAGGCTGTCACCCACGTCAGAGGAGTCAAGGATTGAAAAGAGTCCCAGGAAGAGTCATCCCAAATCTGTACAGGAGACAGAAACATCTCCTTCATTATAGCCCCACAGCTGTGACAAATGAAGACCCGGCCGAGAGCAGATAATGAAAAATTTTGAATGATTGCCATTGTTGCTCATATTCCTGAAACTCTTGGATTAATATAGCAAAGTGAGGCTGAAGATGAAAAGCCAGATGCTTCATCAAATGTATTATGTCTGGCAGACCATCTCCACCGAACTAACTCAGAAGCCCCCGATCCTTGTGGGGTTTTGTATAAGAGGTGGCATTTTATATAAGAGGTAGCCTGAATTTTTTTTCTAGGGGGTGTATTGTCTCTGTATGTATTTGTCTATGTATTTGTCTCTTCATATGATGCAAGGTTTATTTATTTATTTATTTATTTATTTTTGAGACAGGGTCTCCCTGTAGCCCCAGCTGTCCTGGAACTTGTTATATATAGACCAAGATGGTCTTGATCTCACAGAGATTTGCTTGCCTCTACTTCCTGATTGTTAGGATTAATGGTGCTTGCCATTATGCCAGACTCAATGGTGTTTTTGTTGTTGTTGTTTTTTAATCTTTCTTTGTTTTTTTTTCAGTACTGGGAATTGAACCCAGGGCTTTTCACATACTTCCTACATCTCTAGCCCTCAGAGTGAGGGTGTCTATGCTTTTTGGTTGGGTTGTTACATATTTCTCTTAATATCTGGTTTAATTTTATTTGCTAGATCAGGGAGGAAGATCTTTCTCTTGATCTGGGGTGAGGAAAGAAGACATTTATAAATTCTTGATTAGCATACTACCCAGGAAGCATCTTTTAAGCACTGATCTATGGGAAAAGCTCCTATTGAAAGCATTAGTTACAAGTCATGCTGCTGGTAAAATATATGCAGCAGAAGGAGAAATGTTTAACTTTACATTTGAATTGTTTTTAAAGTCAGCTCTAACTCTAGATTCAGTCACTATGTTTTTTCATTACACACAGAAGTAGTATTTTCCCCTCATTTGACACCCAATATACACAAAGTGCTCGAGTAACATTAATCGCTTTTTACATATTTTGTGCGAAAATAAAATATTAATCATGTTAAGACTATGGGATTACACACTTGCTAGAGGATTTAGAATTTATACCCAGTGTGACTGGGCATGGTGGAGCCTGCCTGTAATCTCAGCACATGAGAGATGGAGGGAGGCAGATCAGCAGTTCAAGGTCATACTTGGCTACGTAGAGATTTCAAGGCCAGCCTGAGCTATGTGACAGAAGACCCTACTTTAAAACAACAACCCTTCATATCTAATAGACAGGAAACTGTTTCTTGATTTAGAGAAATTTCTTCTTCTGGCTGCGTTTTATACTTGTTCATACATGGAAGACTCTTCCAGTATCTATGTCTGCATAGTTCTATGTACATTTTTATGTGAAACACTCAAGTGTAATGTGTATCATTACCAAGTTTCCTATGGTCATAGTTTGAGTCTCCCCTCTTTTTCTTGGGCTAGGGTCTTAGCTTTGCAGCCCAGGTTAGCCTTGAACTTTCACTGGTCCTCCTGTCTCAGGTTCCTGGGTGCTAATATAAGAGATGGGTGCCCTCCTCCCTCTATACAGAGCTTTTTGACAACCTTCTAACATCTAGCTGGCTTAAGTCCCAAGAGTGGACTGCTGGTGGTTGTTAGTGGAAGCGAAAACATCTGCAAAAGGCGAAACAAAACAGCGGAGCAGCCCATGAGGACAGCCAAGGCAGCCGGAAGTGGCAGAAACTGTTTCACAAGTTAAGTATCTGCAGTCTCAGTGATCTGAGGGCTCGATTGTGAACTTTTGGTGAGCTAAGGATTCTTTCCCTCCACTACCATATTTGACCACTCTTCTCTGGTTGGTTCTATTTTTTCACCTTATTCGCACATCTGCCTTCAGACAGTCAGGACTGGCAGCCTATACATTTGAGCTTTAGCGGATAGGATGCTGTACAGTTTGATGGAAGATGATGTGAAGGCAGCTTTCAGGCCTCCACAAAGACTGGGTCCCTCATGCCTGAGGCTTCTTGCTTTAGGTAGGGAACTTGATTAAGCCTCCAGGACTCCACTCGTGACTATAGCCAGAGGGGATTCATTCCTGTCTTGCTTCGGAGACCTGCTGCTCTGGAGGCCCTTAAAAGCTCTAACTTTCTAACTGCAAAGGATTGTTCTTGGTTGGTATCCCCAATTTCTTCAAGAGCTTTTTGAGCTGTAACATTTCTGTAATAGATCGCTGTGAGCATCCTGTTGTTACTGAGAGTTCAGACCTACTTCACTTAAATCCCCCAGGGCAATCTGTGTTATGTCTTCATCCTGTCTTTACATTTTAGTTCTTAATTATTTTTATTTTATTTTATGAATGTACTGCCTGCATGTATGTAAGTGCACCTGTGTCTTACAATGCCCACAGAGGTCAGAAGAGGGTGCTGGATTTTCTAGAACTGGAGTTTTGAACAGTTGTTAGCTGCCATGTGAGTTCTGGTATCCAAACCAGGTCCTCTTCTAGAGCAGCCAGTGCTCTTAAATGCTCAGCCATCATGTTTTGAGGTTGTTAATTCCATTAGTAATAAAGTACCTCCTGTTTGTATGCTTTGTTCAAATCTGCTCACTTGATTCTTAGAGAGGCAAGGTAAGAATTTGGTTGGAGACAGAAGACAGTCCTTGACTACCTCACTAGGATTGCAGGCATACACTGTCACGCCATCAGCTCAGAGTATGCTCTTTTGGTATTTATTAACAAGAGTACCAGTGTGTCGAAATCATATAATCACTTTAAAGCCATGGAAGAGTTTTCCAACACTCTACCAAGTGGAGTACAGAAAACTCAGCTTATAGCAACCTTCTGTTTTAATGATGTTTGTTTTGCTGCATCTAGCATTGTAGTTATAGAATAGGTTGATTCAGCATACATGGAAAGTTTTGAGGTTTTAAACACAGAAACTATTTCATTGCTAATTTCCACAAAGAGTGCTAGTACATGCTGTGAAGTATATATTAAAAATAATACACAAGTTGGGTGTGGTGGTACCTGCCTTTAATCCTAGAACTCAGGAGACAGAGTCAGGCAGATCTCTGTGAGATTGAAGCCAGCCTGGTCTACATAGTGAGTTATAGGCCAGCTGGGGCTACAGAGAGACCTTGTTTCAAAAAGACAGGGAAAAAACCCAAAACCCTCCAAAACCACAAAATGGGCTGGAGAGATGGCTCAGAGGTTAAGAACAGTGGATGTTCTTCCAGAGGACATGGATTCAATTCCTAGCACCCACATGGCAGCTAACTATAGCACATAACTCCAATTCCCAGAGAATCCAACACTCTTTTCTGACCTCTGACTTCCACGGCCATTGCATGACACAGGTGCACTTATATACATGCAAGTAATACGCTCATACACATGCAATAAAAATAATAAATAAAATAGCTTTAAAACTACACCCAACAGTCTAACTTTTATAACTCCCTTATGTGGTCACAAACCACAAAATCTTTAGTTCTCCTTGCTCTGCAATTAGACTTCCAAAATAAATTAACCACCTTATCAAAGTAAAATCCAATTGTAATATGAAAATGACAATTTATTTTCCCATTTTTTTCTCCTATAATGCCCTCTTCCTGCATGTTTTACAGGTGATCATCAGGACCAGGGTCAACACTGTACCTTTAATTTAATATTCATTACTTCTCTTAGCCTTATACGGAAATGCTACAATGGTTCTTTAGGTTGAACAGACCATCTGACTATTGGGTATTCCTCCCGCATGTCCCAGATTTCACTGTGGCCTTCCTTTATAAGAATTTAGCTGTGCATCTGGGTATTCAGCTCCCATGCCACACACTTCCCGTGAAGAAGACAACAACTAAATAAACCCTGCAAGAATCTGACTTATCCAGGCACTTATGCCTTATACATGAATTGTATCAGCTATGTATTTACTCTGTCATCTAGATCATGAGCTCACACAACACACCGGAATGCAGACATTTGCAAAAAAGGTGTGTGAAATTTAGAGCAAGTTCCAGGGAAAGCAGTTGCCTTCTTCCCTCAAGGCATAAGGTTACACCTTCATGCCAACTTTCTGGCCACTTCCTACTTTACTGAAGCTAACTTCCTTCCTTGGACCTGCTTCCTAGGCCACTCTGGTAGAAGGCAGCTCTCAGCAAGGCTCGTCCTTCCCTGTGGCAAGCCGAATGGAGCTGCCACCTGTGAGTTGTGAGGCTGTAAACGTTGCTGAGCTAGTCCACAGAGACTTATATAAAGAGTCACTGATGTTTCTTGATTTCTCTGCCTTCCTGGTGTTCAGGCATCTTGAAGAGGCAGGTCCAGACGTGTGTGTACGCTTCCCCTTGCTATTTATGAGCACAGCAGCTTGCTGTGAAAAGCAGTCATTTTTCTCCTGGGTGTGTAGAACCAGTTTCTCTGGCTTGCCAGGCCACTAAGCCAAGACTGTTCCACAGGAGGGGCTAGAGAAGGGACTGTGGGGAAAGCCAGAGGAGGCTTACTTCTTCAGGGTCAAGAGGAGGCAGGGCAAGTAAGTGACAGAAACAACTACCCCAGTTCTCCATGGTTACAAGTGGTGGGGCCATCTTCTCTGCCCACTCATTGGAGGTGGTGGGAAACCTGGGCGTTTAGTTATCTATCCCAGGGGAAGCACGATTTACTTGCTGCTCACTGGCTAGACCAAGCCCTCGTCAGACTTTCATCTCTTATAGGTTCTTTTTTCTTAGGAAACAAATTTCTCTAAAGGGAATAAAAATCCAAATCAACACCTAAAATAACCCCACTTCGATCGTTAAATTCTGCATAGTCCTTTGCTGTCTATGTGGTGACATGCACATGCACTGGTCTTAAGGTTGAAATGTATGTGTATTGCAGGCACGTACATGCCACGATGCACGTGGGGAGGCCAAAGGACAACTTTCAGGAGCTGGTTCTCTTTCCAGCTTGTTGAGGCAATGTTTACTGTGTACTCCGAGTGGCAGACCCCTCAGTGCCCAGAAGATTCTCCTGTCTCATCCTAAGGGTGCTGGAATTACAGATGTGTACCACTGCATCCAGCTGTTAATGTGGGTTCTAGGGATCAAACTTGTGTTGTCAAGCTGACACGACTAACAGTTTTACCTGCTGAGCCATTTCCCTGGCCCTTGTTCTCTCATCTTCAGGCTAAAAAAAAATGTGTGTGGGGCGGAGGAGGAGGACGGTGTTATGTGGGGGTGGTAAGGAGGGATGGATGAGGTAGAGGGCGGTGGGCAGAGGGGAGGCTGGAGCGATGACTTGGCAGTTAAGAGCAATTCCAGCCTTTCCAGAGGACCTGAATATGATTCCCAGCACCCATGTCTGGTGGCTCACAACTACCTGTAATTCCAACTCCAGGGGATCACATGCCCTACAGGCCCTCCCCCAAACATGGCATACGCCCTTACATATATACACATAAAAAATTGTGTGTGTTGTGTATAACACATCTACCTTATCACCTTAAGGTTAAAAATTTACATAGGCATATATAAATATCCATAAAGACATACAATATAATACATTATATAATATATACAATATATAAATATGTTGTCTATTATACATATTATAAATGGTGGAGAAGGAACTACGAACTACTTCCTTGGTGGTCAACAAAGTCCAGGCCTCATAGTTCTCTCATCATCCTGCCTGTGCAAATGCAGATCTGGAAACAACTTTTCATACTGCTGTATAGAGGCGAACTCAGCTAGGCATTGATCATGCAATGGACTTGCAAATGATCGTGCCTCCTGGCATAAATCAGTGCCAGCAAACAGAGGAGCCAGGCCAGAGCGTGCTCGTTGCTTTTCTTGAATTCTTTCTTAATATATCTGTTATATATTTTTTTTGAAAAAAAAATGATTCTAACTGTCAACTGGGATTATTAGACTGCATAATGATATTTTTTATGTCCAAACATATGAATAAAATTACTTTCTCACCATGTACATTATGTTTATACATGCTTTCTGAAAGTAAATTAACATAGAAATAAATCTGTGATGTCAAGAACATGCATTAACCTGTTCGGGCCTTATAAATATGTAAAAATAGTACCTAGATCTCTGCCTCTCCCTGGTAGGATAATATCTTATAGTAATCCAGAACTGGACATTTTGTATATTAGAGTACCCAATTATATTTATCCAGTGCAATTTAACAATTACTATTTTAAATACTGTGTGCTTGATGTTACACTGGATGCCATAGGGAATAAGGTAAGAGCCTCTAATGGGGTTCTTTCTTTCTGAGACATGACATGTCTTCTTTCTAGAGAAATCCATCCTAGCCCTCTTTCTATTTTCCATCTTCCTTTGGGAATAGAATATCCTCTCTGTCATATCCCTGAGGACCCAGAGCCCTGGCCACAGGAAGGATCATGGTGACTTTCAGATTGTACAACTCAGAATATTCTAGAAGGCTATTCCTTTGCCCCTCATTCCCTAATGGGTCTGTTGAAGCTTCAACTGTATTGTGAACAAGACCTTTCCTCCTTCCCTCCCTCCCAACAAGGTACCTTCACTTCTGTCCTCTTCCTCCTCTTCTCCTTGATTACTTTCCAGAGCTCTTTTCATATTTTACGAGCATCTTTTGTGCATGTTTGACTAGCCCTAGAGCTCTTGGAGGGCAGGGTTTTTGTCTTAATCATCTATGTACCACCAGCACCAAGTGCAGTGGGACAGGCATCCAACAAATGCTTGCTAAATGCACAGTGTCTTCATCACCTAAAAATGGCTTTCTAATGCACCTGCAAATAGTTTTCTAAGACCACAGGCGTATCAGCTTCACACTACTATAATGAAATGCCCAAGATAATTAGCTTGTAAAGACCCATCATTCTGGAGGCTGCAGTGAAAGACTGAGTCACCCAACATTTTGAGCCCATCATAGCAAGGAAACTGTTACATCATCAGCCAGGAATGAGCCCAGTGATGGAAAGGAACCAGATTCTTGCTATCCCATGGACCTAGCTCTAGACTCCACTTCCAAAGGTTCTTTAACAGGTGGCCCTTGTTCAAACCACAGCTTTGAAGATGGAAGAATCCTGATGGACCCCCATGTTGTTGAAATTAGTTCTGTCTCCATCAGCAAAGACCCCTCATCTCTGCCTCTTCCTGCCCTCTTTTCTTTCTCCTGATTGCTCTACATGGAGAGCTTAAGTCACACACACCAGACCACTCTTTTGACCCCTTCCATCACCCTTAAAGTAAAAAACCTGCCTTTCTGCGGCCTGCAAGGCTTGGTGCAGTATTGCTCTGTGGATCCCCCACTGCATGTGTTGGCGCTCTTGCCCTGATACTCACTGTTCTTAGACACACAGATCTCTTCTGGTTTCTAGAATGTGCCAGACTCTTTTTCCTGGAGGCTTTTGTGTCTGATGCTCTACCTGTTGGAAGGCTCTTCCTTCCCTCATTCCCATGGCAAGTTTCTTACCTCTCAAATGGCAGCCAACATGCCACCTTCTCCAAGAGGCTTTCCTAGCCAGCATCCCCAGCCCTGTTCCATCAGACTATATCCTGTTTTTGTCCTATAGAGCAGACTCACTACTGGCAATTTTTCTTCCTCCCTTCCTTCCCTCTCATCTTCTTTTTATTCATTCCTCCCTCCCTTCCTCCTTCCCTCCTCCCTCCCTTCTTCCTTCTTCCCTCCCTCCTCCCTCCCTCCCTCCCTCCCTCCTTCCCTCTCCTTTCTTCTCATCTTGCTCTCCTTCCATTCCTTCTTTTTCTCTTATCTTTCCTTTCCTTCCTCTTCCTCTTCCTCCCTCCCTTTCTTCCTCCTCCCTCTCTTTCCCTCCCTCCCTCCTCTTTTCTTCCTTCCCATCTTTCTTCTTAGTTTACAGGCTCACTGTCTTCCCTCCTCCCATTAAATCCTACCTCCTTGAGGACAAGGACCATATCAGTTTTTTCCCCTGCTGAGTTCTCCAAGGTCTATGACTGCACTTGGTACAGATTCAATCGTGATATTTCTTGAATGTCAAATGAATGATTAACCCAAACCAAACTTGTAAAAGGGCTTCCTTATAAACAGTCTCTGATGACTACAACATGAAATGCAAGTAGAAATTGCTAAAATGACTCTCATGTTGTGTCATCAGACTCGTAGCTTGAACCCCTACCCTCCAGTGTAAGGCCCTTTCCTGCTCTCCCCCTCGTCCTTGAACTTACCAAAGAGGGCCCTGTGAAGACACAGTGAGAAGTCTGTAACCTGACAGATGAGAAGAGAGTCTTCACCAGACCCCTAGGACGCTGGTTTCCCAATCTTGGAAGACCAGGGCTTGTTGTTTAAGCCCTTCAGTCTGGGGGTTTCTGTTATAGTAGCTTGAGCAGCATAAGACAGGTTTGAAGCCTGAACTGACCTCAAGATTTTGTCCAGTTCTGTTTCTTTGACAACTTTGATGGTCTCTGCTATCTTAAGTTTCAGTTTCAACAAACTGACATTCATTCTTCATTATCTTCTGTGTTCATTGAAGTATGTTCATATACTCCTATGTACACCACACACACACAACACACACACACACACACACACACACCCCACATGAAACCTTCATGGAAAGACTTGAACTACTCTCAGTCTAACCCCTCATGACTGAAAAAAAAAACTAATTATGTGTATATGTGTGTGTCTGTGTGGGGGTATGTGCAGTTGTCCTGAAAAGGAGTTATAAGCAGTTGTGCACACCCAACATGGATGCTGAGAATCAAACTCAGGTCCTCTTCTGTACAAGCAGTAGATGCTCTTAGCCACTGAGCCATCTCGCCACCTCTCTCATAATTCTTTCAATGAGACCTTTCAGTGATATTTTAAAGAGATAGTTCATTGAGTATTTTGACTTGTGTAGAAGGGATCTCTAGATTGGGATAATTGTTCCAACTTTCCAGTGAGTGGGACTTTCAGAATATTAGTGGTAAGAAGATCCTACCGTGCGCCAGCTCTGTTTATATACACAGTAGGAGCACATTGGGCCATATGCGAATAAGCTCAACTGAGGCTGGGCTTCTTTTTCATTTTCTTCCTTTTTTTTGCTTGTTGAGATGAGGTCTCTTTTAGTCCAGGCTAGACTTGAATTCACTATGTAGCCGAGGATGGCCTTTAACTACTGATCCTTTTGCCTGCATTTCCTGTGTTCCAGGATTACAGGAATACACCATTATGTGCAGTTTATTTCATTTTTTGTATTCACTCAGTTACATTTTCTTTTTCTTTTTTGTAGGGTAAAGTATAAAGTGAGGTTTATATGGGTCTTACTATGTAGCCCCAGGCTGACTTTGGACTTCAGATTCTCCTGCATCTGCCTCCTGAGTGTTTGGACTATAGGTGATGATTAATCTTCTTGGTCAGCTCAGTTGGATTAATAAATACCTGTGTTAAGATGTTAGTGAGGCAAATCTTCAGGTGTATCTGTGAAAGCATTTCTAGAAGGATTTAACGAAGTGGAGAGATTTAACGTGGGGAGGTGCCATCCTGCAGTCTGGGATACTGTACTGAATAGGAGAAACACAAGAACGTCAGCTGAAAGCCAACAGCCCATCTTTCTGCTTCCGGTGCTCCAAGCTGCTGCTGCATGCCCTTGCTTTCACAAAGCTGATGCCTTGCTCCCCATGATGGACTGTATGTTCATAAGCCATGAATCAAAACAAACCTTTGCTGTGCCGAGTTGTAGCTCGTCAGCATAGAAATGAAAACAATAACTAAGGGACTCGAGAGATGGCTCAAGGGGTAAAGCAATTGAGGAACTGAATTCATAATCCCAAGCACCCACATCAAAGTTAGGCGTGGCATCACGTACGTGAAACCCCAGCACTGGTGGGGGCAGCAAGCAGAGGCAGGTGAGTCCACGGGCTTCCTGGCCGGCCAGAAACCTAAGCTTTAGGTTCAGCGAGAGATCCTGTCTCAAAAAATGAGGTGGAGAGCAATAGAGGAGGACTCCTAAAATTGACTTCTGGACTCTACATGTATGCATCTGCACCATACATACACTATGCACACACACACATGCACACACACACTTCTAAAAGTAACTAATACAATAGGTGTGTGCCTCAGTGATGATTAATCTTCATTATCCTACTGACTGGCTTTAGAATCACCATGGAAAAACATTGCTGGGTGTGTGTCTGAAGGTGTTTCTAGAAAGGCGTAACTGTGGAGAGAAGATCCTCCCTGAATGTGGATGACACTGTCCCATGATGTCACCCACACACTGAATAAAAAAGAAAGTGAGGGGCTGGAGAACTGGATCAGTAGGTAAGAGCACTGGCTGCTCTTGCAGAGGATCTGGGTTTGGTTCCCGGTATCTTCACGGCAGCTCATGACTGTAACTCCTGTTCAAGGAGTCCTAATGACCTCTTCTGGCCTCTGAGAGCACCAGGTACACATGTGGACCCATTCATGTAAGCAAAACACTCTTATACATAGAATAAAATAAATAAATCACTTTTGAAAAAGGAGAGTGTGCTTTCATCTCTCTCCTTTTCAAGAGCAGACACAGTATGGCCTTAAGTTCTTCCTCACCACAGTGGACTAAATCCTCAAAGGTATGAGCCAAGCAAACAAACAAAATGAAATCCTTCCTTAAGTTACCTTTGTTAGGTATTTGGTCATAGCAAAAGGCAAGGTAACTTTATTAGTTATTCAGCCAAAACTTAGGCTTTATTTACATTTTTCTAAGGGCATATTTAAATATTTAAAAACTTTTCACCTCTCTCAGACCATTCAAGATGGAACAATATTTGGGATCCCCACAGTCTGTTGGCTGCTTACTGTCTGCAACCTTTCTGCTGTGGTTACTGCACAGCACCATCTTAACTGTTAAACATACATTTGAAAACGTGAACATGGTGCATTAGAAACCACATGATCCAAGTCCTTAGGGAAACAACCCAGACAGTGATATCCCTGTTATTTAATAATCAGCTTTGTGAGATCTGCAGAGAGTATTCATTGACTCTTAGAGTGGACATATCCTCCAAAGGCTTTGAGCATCCTAAAGAAGCAAGAAAAGAAAAAACTAAAAGGAAGAGTAACCCAGATCGTGCAAGCATGTGTAATAAATGTAGCTTCAGTTTTCCGCTTCTAAATGCCAGAGACACCTGTCAAGGCTGGACTTCTTTGCTGGCAATCATCTCAGGTATGGCTCTTACTAAAGAATGTGTCTGAGAGGCTTCTCCTGGTACCTTTCATCCTGTTCTGAATTATCACTCTAGTGAATATTAATGGAAGACTCTGTGTCAGCCAGACACCCCAGAACCCTGCCAATTGCCTTTGGGTCCTTTCTTCAGAGTAAGAGATACACTGAGGATGAGGGTCTGCAGCGGCTGGTATTTGGACTAAAAGACTTGCAACCAGCTATTGGGGTTATCAGTTGTTTGTAGAATGTCTGACAGTCACTGTGGAGGTAAAGGGAATTCCTTGTGGTTTTTGCTCTCAAGACATCACAGTTTGGGCATAGCCTGTGTTATGTAGAGAGAGAAAGCAAAGCACTGTATAACTACTCCCATTTGAGTAATAAAAGCGTATACGTGTACAGCACATGTAGGAATACACACACTTGAACAGCTCCATATGAACCAGGGATGGTGTATGCCAAGGCTCTCTGGTACTGGTTGGTTGCTCTGGAAAGGAAAAATGGGTTTTGGTTTGTTTTCCTTTTAAAAAACTTTATTATTATTGTGTCTATACATGATATGTATATGTGGGTGTGTGTTCCGTGATGCATGTTTGAAGGTCAGAGGACAACTGTCAGTGTCCTCTGTCAGTTCACTCCTTCCACATTTATGTGGTCTCTGAGACTCGAACTCAAGTCATCAGGCTCTTTTGGCTACCGAACCATCTTGCTGACCCGTGGTTTGTTTTCTAAATGCACTCTGCACTCTCTGACACTGCCTCTTGTGTTTATGTGTGTATTTATCTTAATTTTATTTATTTTTGGTGTATGTGTAGGTACTCATGGAGTGTGTATATGTATGCGTGTTTGCAAAGTGGAACAAGAGAGTGAAGGGTGACAGGTTTAGAGATGGAAGGAGTCTTGCTTTCAACTCTGCCATTTTGTAAGACTTCACTATTTCACTTTTTTATTTAACCATGAAAAAGGCAAATATATTTAAAAACAGAGACGCCAGTATAATAAATTTCAGGGTGCTCACTACATTGACAGTTCCCCTGGCTGACCTTGTTTCTGTTCTCCCGTTCTCCCTCTTTTCCTGTCAAGAGATGATTTTGAAGCAAATTCAGTATTTCAACAAGTGAACTATGATTACCCAGTATAGCCCACACCCAAAGAAATCGTATTTTATCAATATCACCAAGTATCAAGTGCTCATGTTCTCACAGTGTTGTACTTTTTTACAAGTTGAATTTTATTTAACCATCGTCATGCATTATATTTTCATAATTGCAATATGGGTTTTTTTTTTGACCCTTCCATTAAATAATGCCTATTAGTACATGATGTGTGCCAGGTTCTGTCCCAGAGCCTGGAGTTGTTCCCGTGATCAACAAAGCAAATATGCCTGCCCTGATTGAGCTTTATATCTAGGTGACCAGAAATCCACAGCACAGTTTGGAAAAGATGGTCATGCCATAATGCAGCAGGCACTCTTAAAGAACGGACTTGAACTCCTTCCCAAAACTCAGAGAAAGTCTTCAAGTGAGTAACCTGAAAGATTCAAAGTATTTAAGCCCTTATTGTGAAATGTAATGTTGACAACATTTCAAATTCTGATAAAAACTTTCCCCCCAACAACTGGCTTCTCTTACTTAGCCTGATGTTTTTGAGATTCATTCATGTTTTAGAATAATCAGCAGTATGTTTCTGCATATTGCTGAATAGTTTCATAATATATGCATAATTCTACATCTTATTTATCCATTTACAAGTTGATGGAAATATTAATTGTCTTTTATTTTGGGGTACTATAAATAATGCAGATATAAATATTTATGTACATGTCTTTACATAGATGTATTTTTTATTTCTATTGAGTAAATTTCTAGACAGGTCACAGATCATAGGGGAGAACCCAATACTACTTTTCTACCAAATAATAATCATTAAAGGTCAGTGACTTATTGTTATACCCATAGATGAATGCATCTCTCAGCTCTCACCAGAGAAGTTTCCTTATGCAGCAAATGATGATTATCTGAGAAACCCAAAACTGGCCAATGTGCAGAGAACACGATGCTGTAGAGTGCTTCTCTCAGAATAGGACACCGATATCAAACTTCTGTTCTCAAGACTCAGGGATCATTACTGAAGAGGGTGGCAGAAAGATTGTAAGATCTGGAGGTGGTGAATATGGTGGATGACCATAAGAAAGCAGAGTTTTCCTGATAGCTGGTCAGTTAACATACGATAAAACTTTTTGAATAGTGTATTGATTTTTCCTATGAGGAATTAGCACAACCATCAAAGTGTTTTTTTTAAGATTTTTATTTATATGTATGCATGTGCACATGCCTGTCCATGCCTCTGGAAGCCAGAAAAAGGCATCAGATCCTCTGGAACTGGAAATAGAGTAGGTTGTGAACCACTTAGTCTGGGTGTTGGGAACTGAACTTGGGTCCTCTGCAAGAGCCTTAACTGCTGAGCCATCTCTCCAGCCCTTCAAAATGTTTGTCAAAAGCTTTCTTAGGCCTGTGTTGAATAGGTGGTGCTATTTGAATAGAGGCATCTTAGCTTGGAGCCAGACACTATTTCTCAGTGTTGAGGCAGTCAGACTTCAGTGTCAATAAAGCAGAGCCAGGCTTTGGCATTTCTACAAACACAAATCAAGCCAGTAGGTAGAAACTAATGCTTCTTGAGCAGATCTCTTCAAACCACTTTTTTTTTCCTCTCTCTTTTTGTGGGTGGGAGGATACTGGGAATAGAACCTAAAACTTCACACTCCCTGGATGTATTGGTCCCTTTTTTGTTGCAGTTACCAAATACCTATCAAAGGAGGAAAAGTTTACTTGGGCTTCCAATTTGAGAAGGGATGGTCTGCTGAGGTGGAGAATGTGGGTGGCTGGCGCTTAAGGCAACAGATTACAGTGGGTCTACAGTAAGGAAGCAGAGCACACAGGAAGTAGGGCCTGGTTATAAAACCTCAAGGTCCACCTTGAATGACTGACTTCCCTCAGTAAGGCTCTACCTTCTCAAGTTTCCACAACTTTTCAAAACAACATCATCAGCTGGGGATCAATGTTCAAATACATGAGCCCAAGGAGACATTTCACATTCAAACTACAACGCTAGGTAAGTGCTTTACAACCAGAGTTACCCCCAGCCTTGGGCCCTTTGTTTGCTGGGATGCAGGTAAAGCTAGTGAAGGCAGCCATCCGCAAATTATGAAGTGTCTTCACCCATCGCTACCAGAAAACCACAGTTCCATTCTCAGGATTTATGTGGGTTGGCTCACAACAACTCCAGGAGATCCAGTACTCTCTTCTGGCCTCCACAGGCACCTGCACTCTTACGCACTCACACACGCACACAAATTAAAAAAAAAAAATTAAAGACTATGACTGGAGCTGGGTGTGGTGGTACATACCTTTAATCCCAGCACTGGGGAAAGGAGGTAGGTGGATCTCTGTGAGTTTGAGTCTAGCCTGCTCTACATAGCAAGTTTCAGGCTATCTGGAACTACAGGGAAACTCTGTCTCAACAACAACAACAACTAAAAGACCATGACTGATTTTCACAGAAGTTCCCCATAACTTACACATACAATGCTGTTTCTTCCATGGTAGTCACGTGTTACTTAATGACGGGGGTAGAGCTAGGTTCTGAGAATGAACTCAGGGAATTTTGTCATCACCACACCATAGAGTATTCTTATACTAGCCATAAAAGTCTAAGCCACTCACTTGAGATGGCTTCTTGATGGGCCAGAGAGGCAGTAGGCATGAGATGAGGTGGTGGCCCGCAGACTGATGTCTGGTAAACACTTTTTCCTCTAATAAGAAGGAATAGTGATGGGAATATAGTAAATGAATAAGCCAGGGATATTTATTTATCGTTACCAAGTTCACCCACTGGACATAATTGTATGAGGTCTACTCTCATACAGTACAGTGTGTTTGTTGACCCCGTTCCTATCCACATAAGTGATGGGAGCTTTGCAGCTCCACCATGCTCTCAGGAGACCACTGCCATCAACACCATCCATTGTTGCCTGTGTTGAACTGTGTCTCATGTGGCACAAGAGAGCTGTCACTTTCTATATATTATCCCCACTATTTCGATGTGCTGTTATGCAAAACCCTCTTACAGTGTCTCCTCTGTAATGGATTCCTAGGACAGCTTCTTGGTCATGTAAGAGGTGTATCCACTTTCTGAAGGTGAAAATTTTATATTAGTTAGATGAAGACTGTGCCGGGAAGCCCACCTCCTCATAATTACTGAAGGTTGCCGCATACCCCCTTCCTCCAATCTTTTCCAATTTTGTCTTACTCTGAGAAAACAGATGAAAATAACATTCTTGTTCGTGTCTGGATTTTGAGATGGTGGAACAAGACTGAGAATGTTGACTAAATTGATGAACTTCTCTTTTGTCACTGAAATCACAGCTATGTTCTTGACCAGAAGTCAGTCTGTTGTTGGTTTCTACATAGGGACTTTGGCATGGGACACGCCTGTTGAGTTGTTAATCCTGCTCCTTCTACTTCTTTTCTCCCTTTTAATCCTAATTCACTTTCTTTAAGGTGCTAAAGGCCCTGGAAAGGGGCAAGAGAATGATTCTGCAATCCTATAAGCCAATTACATGGCCTCTAATTCTGGGTAAGACATTAGATTTGTATCCTAAAGGGAAGGCTTGCAGATATCCCAAGCACTAGTCACCTCAGATTAGCTTTGTTCCACTCTCACAGAGCTGTCAGACCCTGGGCACGAGTAACTAAGAGTGGTAGGAAGCCATCTGACCTGGACTTAGGAGTCTTAGTTTCAATTGTGAACCACATGATTTGGCACAAGTCACTTGTCTTCTGCTAGCTTTAGCCATCTCATGGATAATTAAGCTTTAACATATGCCCATAATTCTCAGCACTCTGAAGACTGAGGCAGGAGGATTATTTTGTGTCTGATGCCAGCCTGGGCTATATAGTGGGGACCTTGCCTCAACAAAAAGAAACAAATAAATGGTCAAAATTAAACCAAGCCAACTAACCAACCAAACAGACCCCTTGGGAAAGATTGCAACTTCTGGAACATAGTAAAAGATAAATAAATGAATAACACCGTACTTGTCAACACTGATGTGAGATTTAAAGGCCATAAAGAATTTTAACTATATTTTAATACTGTGAGGCAAATGATGTAACACACATAAGTGAAGGCCATACACAGAATAAAAACAAACAAAGAAAGCAGTTTTAGGTTGGAATAATGAAAAGATGGCATTGTATCTTATAGGAAGTGCTTGAAGGTACAGGGAATGCTTAAATGGGAGAAGGGAAGGTGTTGGAAAGGGGTGATCGGCCAGGGGTAGGTACCCAGTGCTTGTGAGGTCTGAGTTCTGAAGCCAGGAAAGGTGGAGGGTCAAGGGAGGTTGGGAGGTTGAAGATATTTTGAGAAGACTGGGGAAGGTAAATCAGGCTTTATTAACCAAACAAAGGCTGCTAAGTAGACAGCCACCAGCAAGCACCCAGGGATATGCCGGCACACAGGCCACCCACATGGAGGCCATCACACGGGCCACATCAGGTAGGCACACAGGTCTATAGACAAATGCACTCAGGCAGGCTGGTGAAGGGGGAGGGCTCTGGTCTCTGATCTCAAGGCCCTGTTTATTATATAGAACCACACAAAAGTAACATTCTGCTAGAAGTAGTTATATAGTAGTTTTATATATATATAGATTGCATCATTGTTTATTTTGGGGGTTCCTGGACATCTGATACCAGTAATTTTTTGCTGACTCCATAGCCTTTTGGTCATGCCAGAAATTTACATGAATTCCATGTTGTCTAGGCATAAACTGGTCCTTACAGCCTTTTGTTTCCTATGGTATATCCAGGGACTGATTTTGGCTGACTACCTGTGTCTTTGTGTGGTCTGTGAGGTAGGAATAGGCACGCAAGTTTGAAATGACTGCAAAGTATCACTAGAAGATGAGAAGAATCAGAGCTCATTGGCTAGGAAAGCTTTGGCTGAACTTGGCCCAACCAGCGTTTCCTTCCCATCTTCCCTTGTCCCAGCGGTGAGTGGCTGTAGCTGACACCACGAAGCCTGTAAACCTCAAGGTATTTTCTGACTATACAGAGGGACTTTGCCAACACTGCAGTACTCCACAGCTAGTTCATAAAAGAGGAATTCGGCTTGTCCTGTGTGCCCCCAGAGTTGAACTAGAAGTGCGGAGTAAACTGTAAGCTGGTAACAAATTCAGTATAGAAAAGATCTCTATAATGTTTACAGATACCAAAAGATAGGATGGACTATTTTGTAAGATGAGGAAGATTCCTGTCCAAGGGAATATTTAAGCAAAGTTGTACCGCCTCTGGAGGTGTGGTGTAGAAATGATTCAAGCCTGGGCTGGAGGTTGTGATAGAAGAGACTTCTGTAACTCTGATTGTATAACTTAAAGCCTTTCCTAACTCTCATCTTTTAAAAATTCCTACAACAGGCATTGACAAGCAGGTATGCATTATTTTAGACTATCCAATGCCTAGGAAGAATAATGGTCACTTTGAGACCTGACAGATTAAGAGACTTTTACCAGTGGAAGCAGTTAATCATTTTAGCACTGAGGATGTCAAAGACTCACATTCTGCCACATTCTCACATTTTGAACCCAACTGGTGAAGACTCCCGGTCTATATAATGTCTGAGGCTCCTTCCAGCTTACAAATTCCAATTTATCTGTTATTCTATCAGGCATTTGGTTTGGGGTAAATCATGCTTTTGATACTTAGTTTTTTGTACAATTAAAATTTTTCATTTATCGTTTTTATTTTACTTATATGAATATATTCCCTGCATGTGTGTAAGTGCCCCTGTGTTGTGCAATGCCCACAGAGGTCAGAAGAGGGAGGGTAATAGATCCCCTGGAACTAGAGTTACTGAACCAGAGTTAGCCACCATGTGGGTGCTGGGAACTGAACCTGGGTCCTCTGCAAGAGTAGCCAGTGCTTTTAACCATTGAGCCATCTTTCTAGGCCCAGTTTCTTGTAAATTAAAAAAAATTGTTTACTTTTATGTATGTGTGCCTATAATATGTTTGTGTATGTATTTATGTATGAGGGTGCATATATGTATGCTTTGGTGCACATGTGGAGATCAGAAGACAGCCTTCGGGGTTGGTCCTCACCTTCAGCTTGTTTGATGCAAGGCCTTTCTTATCATTTACCAGGACACTGCATATTCCAAGCTAACAGAATCTGGGAGATTTTGCCTCCCATCTCATTGTAGGAGAGCTGGGATTACAGACATGTACCAATGCATCCTGCTCTTTACATGGGTTCTGGGGATCTTTATATTTCATGCCAAGCTCCTTTACTTGCTGAGGCATCTCCACAACCCTCATACAGCATTGAGGAAGAATAAGGTACTTCATGTGAAGTATTAAGCAGACCTCCCACACAGCACATGGCATCCAGGAACAAACACTTGTGGCCTCTAAGTTATTTTAGTACAGTAGTGTATTGTATAATGATGTGATCAACAGCAGACGACATATATAATGGTGGGTCCATTAGATTTTATTTCTTAGTGACACTTTAGCCATCTCCTCTGTGAGATTATACTCTATGATGTCCATAGCACAATGAAACTTCCTAGTGATAAGTTTCTCAGAACATATCCACTTTGGTGAGTGATGCACTATTGTATGCACAGTTCACAGGCAGATCATTCAAGCCAACCTTTCACCAGATCTCAGCCCAGTACGAACCAGACAACCTTTCTTATATTGTTGTAACAACTAGCATTTATGGTTGATTTAAAAAATTTTGTCTTCATATCAGATTTTATTCCCTTCCTCATCAACTTTTCCTAATGTTTAAAATATGAAGATTGCTTTTAATAAGGTTTAGAGTCCTAATGAGCATCAGATATTGATTCGTGTTTGCTAGTCATATCTGAAATCATTTGTCCAGTGAATAGTTTATGTGCTGGAAGATGGGCTCATTGAGACTCGAACTATAAATGACTGTTTCTGTTTCTCCTTCTCCAATTCCTATTTTTTTTCTTGCACTTCTAGGTATGGCATCCGTGACTTCACTCATGTGAGTCAAGTTCTCTACCACTGAGCTATTTCCCCACCCCTAAAACTTCTGCTCTTTATTAAAAAATATTTTATTTATTATTTTTATTTTATGTGTATGAGTGTATTGCCTGCATATATGTAAATGCACCCATGTTGTGTAGTGCCCATGGAGGTTAGAAGAGGTGTCAGATTCCCCTACAACTGGGGTTATAGATGGTTGTGTTAGCTGCCATGTGGATGCTGAGCACTGAATCTGGGTTGTCTTCAAGAGTAGTTAGTGCTCTTAACTGCTGAGCCATCTCTCAAGTCCTTTTGCCAGGTTTTTTAAAAAATAAAAGTTATAATTTTTATTTTATGTGTATGAGTGTTGTCTGTGTGTATGTAAGTGCACCCACGTCGTGCAAAGTCCATGGAGGTGAGAAGAGTGTGTCGGATCCCCTGGAACTGGAGTTACGGACAGTTGTGGGCTGCTGTGTGGGTGCTGGCAACTGAACCTGGGTCCTCTGCAAGGGCGGCCTATGCTCCGAACCACTGACTTATCTCTCCAGCCCTGTTGCCAGTTTTATAAGCAGAATTTGATTGGTACACAGCTGGGCTCCTTCGTTTATAAACTGTCCATGACTACTTTTATATTTCAAAGCAGAGTTGAGTAGTTTCAGTGGTGACTGTGGCCCACAAATCGTAAAGGTTTTAATCACTGTCCCTTTCCCAATAGTTTGGCATTCCTGCTCTATTCTATAAACAACAACCTGTAGAGTAGAGTTACAGTGTAAAGGGAGGTCAAAGAATTCCCTTTTACAATGTAATCTGCAAGGCAGGCAGGGTGGTAACACCTATAATCCCAGCACTCAGGAGGCTGAGTTTGGTGTATTTGAGGCTAGTTTGTGCTGTATAGAGAGAAGTCTGACTCAAAACCCAAAACTGAAACAACAACAAAAATCCTCCATGGACCACTGAAAACCCTTTTTCTTCTTTACCTTTTTTATTAGATCAAACACTGGCTCTCTGACATCATCTTCCAAGCAGACTTATTAGTGATGGTTAATGTAGTTTAATGGTTCTGAGTAGTCTGAAGAAGACACACAGAATCCAATTTGTGATTTCCTGAAGGAATTTTATGATCACACGTTAACAGCCAAACCCAAGTCCTGACAGCATACTTTCATATATATATCCCATTCAGTGATATTTAGTCTTCTAGCGGGGTGAGTGGTCAGATGAATTTTATCTGCATTTCACGGTTCATATTCATGGATTTTATTTGCACTTACGATGTAAGTATCAGTCATGCAAAGATTAATATTTGACTTTGTTCTTTATAAGCTGCTGTCGTTTGAAGCCGAAGTGTCCTCTGCAGGCTTGTGTGTGAGAGGCCTGGTCACCTGCCCATGGAGGCTTTGAGAACTGGAACCAAATAGGAGGTGGTTATATAACTGGGAGTCCTACATATCCTGGTCCCTTTTACTCTCCTTTTTACTTCCTGGTCATCTTGGGTGAGCAGTTTCCCCATCATGAGTTCCCTTCCATGATTTTCTGTGCTGCCACAACTCCTGAAGCAATAGGGTCAAGCAACCATGCATAGAAACCTCTGAAACCATGAGCCAAAACAAACCCTTCTCTGCTTTAAGCTGATCACTTCAGATGCTTTGTTACAGTGATGGAAAGCTGACCAACAGAAACATACTCTTTTTTTTTTTGGACAGGTCTCATGCTGAAATCTTGAACACCACGTTACATAGCCAAGGATGACCTTGAGCTCCAGACCCTCCTGCCTGAGCCTCCCAAGTGCTGGGCTGACAGGCATACACTACCATGCCTGGTTTGTGCAGTGCTAGAGATTGAGCCCAGGTCTTCGTGTTGTTAGGCAAGCACCCTACCAACTGAGCTACAGCCCAGTCCTTCACTCATATAATTTGAGCAGAACACTGTGAAGAGGATTGAAAATGAAATCTACCTGGAGTGCTTCTTTACTTTGGCTGTCTATCTCCTTTTCAGTCAATATCAATAAATATACCATTTGCTCTTGAAAATTAATTTGCTATTTTTAGATGTCAAGAAATCAATTTCCTGAATATTTTATGTTTACATTGTCCCAAAGTGACCTGTTTCTTTAACCTAATCCTTAAAAAAGACTTCATGGCAGTCTGAAATCTCGTATTTGTCTCTTGGGTATTGTATGGAAAATGATGCCTATGAGAGTTTTGGATCAAATAGCATGGTGAATCTCTGTGAGATTCTCTCATATCTATTTCATTAGTATTTATATTAGGACTAAAACACTTGTGTAAGCCTAGCATTTGGAGTGTAAATCTGGGAGGAACAGGAATGCACGTTCCAGATTTCCAGGCTGGCTTCACCTACACCACAGCCTGTCTCTAAACACTAAACTAAACTAAACTACAAAGGAATACAATAAAATAAACAAATAAATAAATGAATAACAATAAAATAAATTCAGAATGTGTTTGTAACCTGAAGCTCTTCTCCCACAGTGGCTGATATTGAGTCAGAATATTTAAAACCGCAGACACAATAGCAAATGACCTACATATTTTTCCTCAAACCACATTTTTCTTAAATTGACCTAAGGACCGAAATATTTTAGGGAAGCTTTTAGTCCTCTGTAATAAATTAGCTCAAGTCCTCCTTATCATTCATGTGCTAGATTAGCAGAGTGACTTTTATTTCTTTTAAGTAAGCACCATTCCATTACCTACTGTGATTAATGAAAACGGCAAAAAATACTGAGTGGTCTAATTAATATAATTACAGTAACGCTTGTGGATCCTTTTCTTTTGGATAGTCACTGTTCTGAAATTGAGGCTGGGATGCAGCAAGCTTGCCGTACTGCTGTGGCAGAGCCTGTGGGCAGAAGGCCAGCTAGTCTTCCACAAGAGAGATAATTAAGAGACAGTGGCACAGAAATGCGGGCGGCAGCACAGAGCTACGCTCCTGAGTATTGACCTTACAGCTCCAAGCAACTTAGAGAACGGCTGGGTTTTCAAAATTACCATTCCTCCCAGGTTCTGGAGAAGAGCACAGATAAGAGTCTTCAGATTTTATCCTACTTCAGCGAGATAAAAATACTTAGTTTTGGGAATGCTGTCCTCCTCCTGGGAGACCTGGCTGGGATGCTGAAGTCTCGTGTGCATCGCAAATGCAGGGCACAAAGACAAAACTGAAAAGTCGCCAGAAGGAAGCAATTTATATTTTTTGTGCAAAGCTTTGCAGTGTCTGGAAGGCAGAGAGGGAGAGCTAGAGGAAGGAAAAGGAAACAGGTAGTTCAGACAGGAGACAGACTAGGCTTGCTTGTTCAGTGTACTTTCTGGGGAGGGTCTCCAGTGCTTGACACCCTTTTAATGGAAAGAAGGAGGAGGAGAAGAAGGAACAAGGCTTCTTGAGGCATCCTTCTGTCAAAGGGGAAGAAGAGCCTCACTCAGGGCATTTACTGCAGAGTGGGAATCTGCTGCTTATACAGATGGAGATGAACAGATGAACGAGGACCACTGCCTCTCACTTAAATGACACGTGGACAATGGGAATATCTTCCATTCCCTGGGCCTGCCCTGGGCCTTCCAGCTGCTGCTGTGGTCTCTTGACTGGCTTGGGTTGAAATCAATGCCACAGGCAAGAATTTTACCTGAAGAAATGTGACAAAAGCTGGACAGAGTGGAGGGAGAAGACAGAGATGAGATAAAGAAGTGTTTAAAGAGACCCAGAACTCAAAGAACCCCATAATAACCATGCATGGAACTGTCAAAGAAACAATTAAAAATCCATTAACAACAACCCTGAGAAAAGTTCCTTTTGCCCAAGACTATCACTAACCCTCTTAAGCAGTGACTTGAATGTAAGTCCAAGTGTGTGTTAGGGCAATAACGACATGAGTCTTTTTTTAAAAAAAAAATTCTTTCCTGTGCAGATTACTTGGGGTTCTGTTAAGTGGAAATAAATAACGTTTCATGTGGAGAACCTCCCCACGTGTGCTCCTTTCTCAAAATATTGATTTCCTTTCGTTTTATCCGAAAGGGAGACCCACGAAGCACAGACAGAGGTGGCACAACCTTCATGAATGCTAATAAGGAAATCAAGTGAGACTCTGGCACTTCAAGTTTCATCTTTCCATTTCCTAGAGGCACAAACCCTGTAAGTTGTCACCTTAGTGTCTTCAGTGCCTTTTGAAGCACTAGACTCCTCCAGAGAGAATGTCAGGCCCAGCCCTGGGCAGTTTTGACAAACAGAGTACATATTGATACATGATAAAGTATGCTAGAAATCACCCCAGTGCTAAAGGCTACTATAGTTTTAATATCGTCATTTGAATTAACAAGCATTCTGTGGAGAAATAATGAGCTTTCATTATTCAGAACATCATCCTTACCCGGGGAACTCAGAAACCATTAGCTCTTGAGAACTTAATGAAAAGATGATAAAGAATGTTTTAGATAAAAGTTTGAACGGGCACACTTGATAACTGAGGTAAAATATTAATGTTTGTTTGGATGATGGATTAGGGCTATAGAGTGAGGCTCGTGGACTGATGAATGCCGAGTGTGTGGTCACCTCGCCCGTGTGGGATCTGGACCTCCCTGACGACAGTGCAGGATGTCAGGTTCTTTGGGGCTGTGCTCCTAAAAGAACCACCAAGTTCGCAGTGCAGAAATGTCTCCTTTGATCTCACGGCTGGCAAGGAGTGGAGGAAGACAGGAAAAAGGAGGCACAGCAGGTACAATCAACAGGTAGGCATGGCCATGCTTAGAAATGATACTGCAAGTCACTGTTTTACAATATCTTACTCACAAAATTAAAAAAAAAATCATACAGTTGGTAAGCTTAGTAGTTAGCGTTTTTTGTTTCAAAAGATTAGGAAATTCTGAGCTATCCTTTCAGTTTCTAATGTTCTATTATAAAATTACATTGGGAGTGCTGTGCTGTAGTTTGAATGTATAGTGTCCCTCACAGGCTCATGTGCTTGAACACTGGGCCCCCAGCTGGCAGAGCTGTTCTGGGAAGTTGTGGTACCTTTGGGAGATGGAGCCTCAATGAAGGAGGTAGACCAGTGGGAGTGGAGCTTCAGATTTTATATTCAAGCTCCCATTTCCTGTCTTGTCTGCTTTTTGGTCTATGATATGAGGAGTCCCGGTCACAAGAACCTGCATCCATGATCTCTGTCATGAACTCTGCCGTGCCATTCCCTTCACAATGGACTGTATCCTCTCAAACTGTGAACCCAAAAGAACTTCTCCTCCTTTAAGTTCATCCCTTTGCCAGGTATTTGGTCACAGCAATAAGAAAAGTAACTAATTTGGAAGAGAAAAGAAAGAAAGGAAACTCTTAAGATGAAAAAACATCTTATGATGAAAAAAAAAATCTTAAAGGTTTGAAAGCCAGCATGAACCCCTTGTGAATTGATGGAAAGAACTTAGCTGTATGTAGATTTGACATTGAAGTCACATTCATCAAGGAAAATACAAAAAAGGAGACAGCCAACATCATCACATCCCACTTTCCTGCGTAACATCTACCTTCAGCACCTTTGGGATACATACCTTGTTTATGTGACTGTGATCATATAGCACACATGGAATCATGTGGTACATTTTTAGATTATTTTTCTGGTTGAAAAACTTATACACGATAGTGGCTTACAATGAGAAGGGTCTAGAGACAAACCATTGTTCAGGTGTCTCACCTTATAGAGCTTGGTGAGAGCATTGTTCCTGTTCAGATCTGATGAATGAAATCTCTAGAAGAGACATCCTTGGGGTATGACTATCTGGGTTAGAATCATGAGTCTGTCACTGTGCTGGTCAGCTTTGTCAACATGACAAACAAAATCTGGGATGAAAGTCTCAACCATGAAGAATTGTCTGCAGTGAACTGGCCTATGGGCTGCTTGTGAGGAACTGTCTTTAGTGAATTAACGTGGGAAGATTCAGTCCACATGGGCAGCACCATTCCCTAGGATGGGGGTCCTGTACTGTGTAAGAGATGAGAACTCGAGCTGAGTACAGGCAAGTCAGGAGGGAGCATGCATGAATTCCTCTCTGCTCTCCACGTGGATGTGACTTGCTGTTTGAAGTTCCTGCCTTGATTTCCCCGCAATGATGACCTTGGCTTGGAATAGTATGCTGAAATAAATTCCTTTCTTCCTTAAGTTTCTTTCTTTCCTTTTTAAAAAGAAGACTTTAATTACGCGTAGGTGTTTGTGTGTGTGTGCGTGTGTCTTTGTGTGGATATGTGCAGGTGTGGCATGTGTTCATGGAGGCCAGAGACACTGGATCTCCCTGGAGCTATAGTTACAGGCAGTTATGAATCACCTGATATGGGTGTTGGGAATGAACACAGTTCTTCCAAGAGCAGTACATGTTCTTAACCACTGAGCCATCTCTCAAACCCTTTTAGTTGCTTTTTGTCTGGGTGTTTTACCACAGCAACAGGAACAAAACTAGAAAAAAATTACAACAGTGTGTGGCCATGAACAAATTATTTCACCTCTTTATGCTGCATTTGTTTTATCTATAAATTAAATAAAATAAAATAGTATACCTCTCAGGGCAGTTATAAGGATTTCATGGCCACAAAGTACACAGACTATTGATTAGCACATAGTGTGAAACCAGATGTTAATGGCTTCATTAATGTTATCACTAATTTTATTGTATGTTTTTGAGATAGCTGTAGCTGGCCTGGAACTCTATATAGACCAGGCTGGTCTCAGATTCTCAGATCTGCCTGCCTCTACTTTCCAAGGGCTGGAATTTAAGGTGTTACCACACTCAGCTTGTTAGTTTCATTGTAATTTTTATATGCAGTTACAACAAGTTCCTGGGATACCTCCAACAGATCATTAGAATTATGATATGCCTCTAGTTTTTTTTCTTATGCATTTAAAAACATCAAAGAAGGCATCATTGTGAACATGATCGATTGGGGTTCAGGATTCCTTCCAATCTTTTTTCTACTATGCATTCTTGTATATCTCCCAGGGATCCTTTAAAAACTATTTTAATTATGTGTATGTCTGTGTGGGGGTATGTGCACATGAGTGAGGGTGGGTGCCTATGGAGGCCAGAGGCCTTGAATGTCCTGGAGCTGTAGTTACAGGCTGTTGTGAGCTCTCTGATGGGGTGCTGGGAATTTAACTCAGGTCCTCTGCAGGAGCAGTACATGTTCTTAACAGCTGTGTCATCTCTCAAGCTCCTCAGAGATCGTTTTATCCAAAGTTCTAAGTATGATTTAAATACCCCAGAGTAGAGAAGTTAGGGTATATACCTGCAAGATTTGGAAGTCAAGAGTAAAGCAGAGGCTGCCTGCTCCCTGTCTAGGCAAGCATGGGTGAGAATGTGATATTTTTTGTCCCAGTTTCAGAAGAAGATAGACAGCCACTGTATGTGGAGTGGCTCTGTGGGAGAGGCCCATTTTATGGGTGCAAATCCAGGCAGTCTTTAAAAAAATAAATATTTGTCATTTTTTAACTTAAAGAGTTTGCTTTTCCTTGTGTGTGTGTGTGCATGTGGAGGTCAGAGGATGACTTGTGGAAGTTGGAGCATTCCTTCTACCATGTGTGTCTGGGGATCAAGCTCAGGTAGTCAGGCTTGGAGGCAGTCTTCTTCATCTGCTGAACCATGGCACAGGCCCTGGAAGCTTTCTTGATTGTCAGGAGTTCACAGCCTCTCCCCTTGTCAGGAGGCTTTCATACTACAAAAGAGGGTCACTGGTGTCAGGACTTTGTGTCTTTGAAAGCAAGTCTAAATGTCATCTAGAAAACTGTTTCTTCAGCTTTTTCAGCAATCCAGCAACACACTTAAAATTTGTAATAAGTTGCTTCTGCTAAATTAGGCCAAGTGGATTTTGTTCTTTGTGACTTCATTCTAACAAGACTATTGCATATACTGTTTTAAAAATCATAATCAAATAGAAATAGTCTGAGGTCTTAGAAGGAAAATGATAATATAGAGAGATCTATGTCAGACATGTCAGATATGTCAAACTTATCATAAGAAAGTTTACTAATCTTTACTAATTCTATAAATAAACACTTTTTCTTAATATATATTTTAAAGACGCATAAAAGAATCGATAGCCAAGAAACTGGCAGTGCAAATTACCTTTTTGTTGGGCTCAGCAGATCTGCTTTAGCAAGGGCAAAGGGGTCACATTTTGTAGGAGCTGTGTAGAAAGCTTGGTCTTTGTTAGCAAAGTGCCAGCCCAGAACAGCATTATTTCATGCTGTAGAACCGTGAATGAAGGATGTCTGGGAAAGTAACAGAGGCAGAAGGGGGAAAAAAAAAAAAAACAGAAAAAGGAACCATGGGTGGAATATTGGAGGATAAAGCTCTATAGCCGCTGGACCAATTCTAAAACTTTCTTGGAGGATGTTCCTTTCCTACATCTTTGATTGCACATTGAACTACAATTGTTGGGCTGGTTAGTTTTTTGTCAACTTGACACAAACTAGAGTCACTTGGGAAGAGGGAATATCAGTTGAGGAATTTCCTCCATCTGATTGGTCTGTGGCCATGCCTGTGAGGCATTTTCTTAATTGCTGATTGATGTAGGAGGGTGCAGCCCACTGTGGGCAGTGCCATCCCTAGGCAAATGACATTTTTTAATGTTAAAATTATGAATGCTGTAAATAAAAACAAAACTCACAAGGAGCAGTGTAATGAACACTCAGATGCTACCATCCAACTTGGAAAATAAATCATTCATCAGTCCAGGGAAAGACTCAGTACTTCAGCTCTGCTCCCCTTGCTTCCTAGCTGGGACTACAGTGCTCCTGAATTTGGAGTCTACCATCTCCACATACCATTATGCTTTCCTAACATGCTTGTATTAATAAACAATTTATGGCATTTTTTCGTGTGCATTTTAATCTCTATAAATATTAAACTGGGCCTGTGTTTTGAACTTGCTTTTTTCTGTTAACACCAAGTTCTAAGGATCTATCTATCTACTTTCCTATTTATCTATTCACCCATCTATCCTCTTTCTCTATAGGTAGTCATCCCTTGGTCTCTGAAGATCATTGGTGGTTCTAGGATCCTGTCTATAATATTTGCCAAAAAGCTGTGCACATCATCCTGTATGTTTTGAATCATCTCTAGATTATACAAACCTGCCATAGATTGGATCTTGAACGTCTTCCAAAGGTCTGTTGGTTGAAGGCTTGGTTCCCAGACTGTGAAACTGTTGGGAGGTGCAGGAACTTTTAAGGGGTAGGACTAATAAGAGAAAGTTAAGTCACTGAAGTTGGGCCCTTGGAGGGAATGTTGAGATCTCAGTCTCTCTCTCTCTCTCTCTGTCTCTTAGTCTCTCTCTCTCTCTCCGTGCTAATGATCTTCCTCTACCATCCATCTAACTATGATGTAATTCTTCACCCCAAAGCAACAGGGCAGCCTACTATGTGCTGAAGCCTCTGAAACTGTGAAAAAAGTTTATTCTTTATAAGTTGACTTAGCATGGGTACTTGTCACAGAAAAGAAAGCTCACTAACACGATGCAGTATAGGGCAAGAGTGTGTAGATAACTGTTGGCCTTTATTTCTCAGGGAATATTCACAAGAAAAGAAAAGCTTGTAAATGCCCCATACCAATACATTTCTAAAATACATTTTTAACATTTGGTTAGTTGAACCCAAGGATGTGGTACCTGAGGGTACAAAAGGTTAACTCTGTGAGTGTGTGTGTATGTGTGTGTGTATGTGTGTGTTCACAGTATACACACATACATGTTTACATATTCAGTGTGTACTTGTATGCTGACATTGAAAATGGTCACAGTTTTATCCCTGATATCCTTCATGGAACTTACAACATTCAGCTTTTCTCCACGTAGCAGTGTTACTGTGAACAAACTCAGAAAGGTCTCCTTGGGGACAAAAATGTCTCCAGGTTTGTACTGTGGAGTCATGGCTTTTGGTTAGTTTTAATGGTATGAGTAAGCATATAAATGTATTTTGTTAATGCATAAATAAAAGAGAAGTGGGGAGCAGAGGGAATCAGGCTGCATCGGCCAACCAAGAATCTAAAGGAGATTTACCTGAAGAAAATGGAGAGAGCGAAAACGAGGAGAATCTGGCCTCTGATGAAGCAGAGAAGAAAGTCCTTGTCTGAGTCATCACACACCCTATCCATCAGTGGTTCCCGGTTTTAATTTTGTATATTATATCCTTGTCCCCCATTTCCCATTTCAGAGCTGTACATTAGTATGATCGATGATGCTATGCTGTATGTCCTTATCACCCACAGACTGCAGTTTACATCAGCAGTCCTAATAGCTTTCTTCTTTAGGTTTATAGAAACACAGTGAAAAGTGCCTACCATTGCTATATTAGTTTTCCTGGGGAAACATGAACAAACCTCTCTTCTCTTGAGACAGGGTGCCAGGACACACCAAAGAAATGATTCCACTCAAGTTTAATTTGGTGGGCCAAGGAGTTTGTTGGCATTACTTGAAGGCAGCTGTATCACTAAGGTCTACCCCCAAGTGGGATCAAGTGGGAATGAGGCATTCCAGAAGCTCTCTGCATGAACTGCAGGTAACCGCTGGAGTCTCTGCCCACAATTGTTTATTGCTTATAGAATTCTGGCTTCCTGAATCTTAGAACTTTTTGAGCTTCCCAAGTCTTGTAAGTTTCTGGAACTTCCTCACCTTGTAAGTTTCATTAGCTTCTTCAGTCTTTTGAACCTCTCACCTCCACCTAAGAGAGAATGCTTCAATTAAAAACGTAAAAATTGTGTGTGTGTGTGTGTGTGTGCGCGCGCGCGCGTGTGTGTGCATGCATGTCTCAGAGAATGTGGAAGGGGAGTCTTTTACCTTTTACCCACTGAGCCGTCTCCAGCCCCCTGAATGTTTGAATTCAAAGAGACGTATTATACAACAGCCATTCTAGTACCACACAGGGTAGTTTCACAACAATCCCATGTTATACCATTCATCCCTCCCTCCCTAGAAGCCCTGGCAGCTCCTGACCTCTTCACTGCCTTCACAGCACTGTTTTCCAGACTGCCACATGGTTGGAGTCATCCAGGTTATAAAACTTTCAGACTGACTTCTTTCACTCATATACACTTTCTCTATGGGTTTTCATCGTTTGATAGCTAAGTTTTACTTTGACACAGGGTCTCAATGGAGCCTAGACTAGCCTTAAACTCACTATGTAGCTGAGGATAACCTTGACCTTCTGATCCTTCTGCCTTCACCTCTCAAGTTGCTGGGATTACAGACATGTACCATTGTGCCTGGTTTATGTGGTACGGGAGCCTAAACTCAGGGCATTGTGTGTGTTAGGCCAGCACTCTACCAACTGAACTACAACCCCAGCCCTCGATATGAATTTCTTTTTAGCACTGGATAGCACTCTGTTGGGCAATGTGCCACAGATGTCTATTCATCTTCTGCAAGGTGTCATGATCACCTCCACATCTTGGCAATTATGACTTAAGCTGTTAGCCATGAGTGCTGGTGTGTACCTATAATCACCGCACTTGAGATTCTAGCTTTGGAAATATAGTGAGTTCTAGGCTATCCTGGGCTACATAGTGAAACTTTACTTCCAAAAGCCTCCTCTTCCCATCCCCCCGGGGGAGGAAAACAGAGCAAAAAAGGAAAAAAGTAAAGCTATTATAAGCCGGTGTGCTGGGTTTTGTGTAGAAACAGTTTTCCAGGTTATTTCCTTAGTCATTTAGCTGAACGTAAAGAAATGCTGATCTTCTTGTTAATATTTATGTTTTCTTACAGGCTACATTTTCAGTGAAGTTACCTAATCTGCTATCGTCACATCAACTGTGCTTTGACTAAAAAGAAACTGATTGCTATCTCAAAGAGCAGTTGCTGAGATTATTAACAGGTACAAATTTTATTATTTAAAAATCTTAAAAGCCCTAAAAAACCCTATGTAATATTTTGGTTCAGAGACAGTTTATAAAATTAATTTCATTTAGGATGGTCACTGTTTTAACAACAATAATACTATTAATTTGGTTTTTGTTTTGTTTTCAGTTCACGTCAAGAATGCAGTCTCCAAATTCAATTTGCATTTGAAAACTTTTCATTAAGATTTTTCCGGGCACTGGGGCATGCCTTCTTCTCCGTGTAGACTTTAATCTCCGTGTGCATGTGTAGCATTGTGGGAAACATTTCAGTTTAAAAATGATCTCTTATATATCTTTCAAGGATAGAAATTAATAGCATAGTTCAAAATATAAATTGTTAAAAATGCGTGTAGCTCCTGACTTGGGCTATATTATTTGCTAGAGAGTATATAAGGAGAGAGATTTATTTAGGTTTGTAGCCTATATGCTATGTGGGCACACTCTGTTGAGTGTGATGGTGAGGGTGACAAGAGGGGACTGAAATCGAGCACATACATATATGTGGAGAGAGAGACAGAGATAGAAAGAGGGATTGTGCTTCACACACAAGCAGGTCTGAGGTGTTCTGGGAAACAGTAGTTACATTCTTAAAGGTCCCAGCTGAATGTTTTCCTATGTGTCTGTCATAAAACTCTTGTGCAATAAATGAAAAAAAAGTTTCCATTTTATTGGATGGAATGCTCTTAAAGAAGTGCTGCTCTCCAAGAGTAGACTCAGTTCGCAGAGTGGATGCTGGCTGGGCTGTGGGCTGTTCCTGGAGTTGGAACCTTCTTCCTGGCTATGGTGGCCCCCAGGCAGTGCGGGGCAGAAATTCACCGGGCCAGACATGGAAACAAAGCCCTAGAACCCATTGCTCTCCACCGGAAGCGAGAGTGATGAGACACGGGGTAGGAATAAATAAATGCTCACCTGCTCATTGGTGCTGTTTGCTTGCTGACAGATGTGTTTAGGTAAACGCCGTGGTAAAGAAGTGCTATCTCTGGGGATCCTTATCATAATTTTATTTTAAATTCGAACAGCTGTTGTTTAACTACCTCAGACCACAATTTATCTACCGCTTGGGGCCATAAAGTTAGCTTTAATGCACTCTGTTTCTTTTCTTCCCTCTATTTGATTTAATTTTCATGATCTGACACTCATAGACTATGTACCATTTGCATATTTCAATATGTACTTTTGCAGATCCCAGAAGTGCTCAGGTGTTCAAAGCTCCAGTGTAAGTACAAATGGAAGCTCCAATGAGAAGTTGCAAAAGGAAGGATTCAGAGTTTCGCTTGCATGTGGGGTATTCTGCAGTTAGTGCTCCTTCAGGACCACAAAGCACGTTTTTCCAAGGTGGTTGGTTTACAGTGACTATAGAAAAATGAAGATTTTTGAGGGGGTTGGGAGGAGCAGGACAATGCAGTGAATGTCTCTGAATTGAGCCCTAAAACTTACCAGGCAGAGCCGGAGGAGAACTTCAGCTTTATTTAAGAAATCAACAAATGTGGCCACTTCCACAACCCAAATCTTTTCTAACGTAAATATGCATGGTTCTTTCATTCTTGGGATTTAAAAAATGAGGGTACAGCCACAAACAAAAGGAAACCCTGGGGGAGGGAGGGAGGAAATGTAAGTCTCTCTTGGGGAAACTTTGAAAAAGGTCCCTGTGGGTTGTTGTGCTGTATTTATTCAAGACACTTTGTCAGAAGGGCTGTGAGCCAACCCAGAACTTGAGCAGTCACTGGACGGAAAATCAATTTTGGTCAGGGTTAGATGAACCCCAGATTTGTTCTTGGGTCTTAACTATAACATCTTGAAACTTCAAGCAGAAGTCGGAGAAGTACAAAAGGTTTCCTTTGCTTAGCATTTTAGCTTGGCTGGTGCAGATTCGCACCAAAGATGAGGAATCCCAAACTTTTGCCTCTTCCATTTTCTGAGGTAACAGTGGTATTTAACAATGCTTAGCTTTTAGAGGTCTTCAGGGTGACATTTGGATTTCAGGCCTTTTCAAATTCTTGTAATCAAGTTCAGGAAGTAAGGTGTGATCATTAAGGCAGGCTCTGGTGCCCTGTGATCTGCTTACTCGAGTAGTGATGAGTTTTCTTAAGACAAACGATTGGTACAAAAGTTATGGCATCATTAGTTAAAATTGACAAGTGCAGAAAAAGGACCTTCACCAGCAAGTTTAACAATAGGAATGAGACAGTCAATACCACTCCTACAGGTGGAAGCTTGGAGTCCCGTGGACTTTACCTCTGAGTCAGCAAAGCTGGTAGAGAGGAGTCCAAAGGGTCAGGGCCTCCTTGGGGAATCTGATTTTGCAAATGAAATCTCCCTGGCACCATTTGAGTAGCGAGTACACTTGCACTTTAGAATGTTCATTGCTCATTCTTCCAGCTGACCTTAGAATGAGAAATGATTGAAAATGGGATTAGTTTACTCACCCAGAAAGTTGTTTGGTGTCCTAGGTTTCATGAAAAACTTTGACACTGTGAGAATTCTAAACCGATTTACAAACCGAAGAGAGCGAAAAGCTGGCTACCGTAGTCACCACGCCACACCTTTCCGTGGAAAATGTCAGAGCCTGGCAGGTGTTAATTAAAGAAGCCTCACGATGCCCTCTGGGGACCCAAAGACAGTCATGTCAACACTTCTGCAATGGAACGCAAGACAGGCTCCCTGTCCCTCCCTGTCTCCTGAACAGCCCTCAGATTCTTAACTCGAAAATTCAGGGGACCAAAGAGAAGGACACAGGGATAGAGTGGGAATGGAGAGAAGAGGCCATCTCTCATGGATGTGGGGAGAAGAGACCATTTCGAGTTGCTAGCAAGCAAGGAGGAACTTTGTCCTATTTTATTTAATTATGAATAGATGGAATGCAGCATAACAGATATTCCCATGGTATCTTGGAAGATGCTAGTTATAGAAGGAAGGAACTTACCCTTGAACTATCCGCTGTGGTTTTCCTGCTTGACTCTCCGGGTGTCTCCCACCTCACTATGGCCCCAACCAAACCCTTTCTATGCTCCCCCGATCACAGGTCTAGGATCACTGGAAGGTGCTCTGTTGAATATTGCTTAACCGAGATAAATGATCCTTCTAAATTAATTTCAGCCCACTGATAACCAAAAATGCTTAAAAATAGAACATGTATTGCTTTTCTAATTCTTCCATAAGCTGTAGGAGTCGATATTTTGTATTAGGAGGTGGATATTGATATGGGATAGAAATTATTTACATTCTTTTGTTTTTGTTTCTGATAAACGGTCTTACTACATAGTCCAGGATGGCCAATCTCTGCTTCCTCAGCATTGGGATTATGATGTGAATCACTTTACCTGGGCAGTTTTTTGTTTTAATGTAATTTGATATATAAAACATATATGTGAATATACATTCCATTTTGTTGTTTTTAGAGTTATTCAGATGAACCTTTCATGACTCAAACATCATTATTGATTTTTTTTATTAATGAAGAGAATCTTAGGAGGAAAGAGAAAGTATCTTTATTGCTAAAGTGCTATATATATATATATATATATATATATATATATGAATGATAGAGAGACACAGAGAGGAGGAAGAGAGAATAATAATTTTTGATATGCAGAAGATGAACTGTACTGAACATTAATGAATTAATTTTTAGCAGTGCTCGAAATTAATAAAGACACAAGCCACAGTTAATTTGGTGGTGGCAGTAGAGATGCCTTAATGATAGCCAAGATGGATAGATCTATCATGTCCTTTGGGAAAAAGGAAGTGATGTTTTGTTCCCATGGACCATATTAATTATATATTTAATAAAATTTATTAGACTGATCCTATACATCTTATAATTTGGTGTGTGGGCAGACTGTATATTTTGGGGTGTTTATTCATGTTTCCAACACAAAGTCATCTGCTTGCTCATGTAGTGGACATGGAAAGGAGTGAGCAAAGATGAGTAAGTCTCAGGCTCAGTCAAGAACTATGAAGGACCTGAAAGAAACCATCTAAAACAGTAACCCACCATAGTGTCATAGATGTTGGCAGAAGAATGAGGCTCTGGAGTAGAAACAAAGGATTTTGTTGTCCCAGAAACAGTAGAGATAGACTTTCCACTGTTTTCCTGAAACTCAGTTCTTACTCAGCTATGTGAAGATGGCCAGGTGACATCTACATATACAGGAAAGTCAGGTAGCATTCACATTTATTTTCCAGCTTGGCTCTCCTCCTTGGGCCAAGCATTGTTCCCAATGCAACATGATGTACTTGTAATGTTACAGACTCCATTGTGATCTGCAAGGAGAATGCCTGGTTCAAGTCTGACATCCACGACTGTCCTGGCCGGTGAATTTCTGCTGACCTGCATGGCCGAAGCCAACATGGTATTGATGAACATGTTAACTAAAGTTCACTTAGCTTCTGTACTTCTTCTAATTAAATTGGTTCTAACACAGTGATAACTGGCTAAGGGTGTATATAAATAACAGATCAATTACTTTTTTGAAAGGGTCTCCTGAATAATCAAAGGTCAAGTCATTAGAGTCTACATCTACAGTCATCTGCAAGGTACATGATTCACTGTAGTATTTCCTTAAACAGTAAGGTTTCTTATGATATCCTTCCTCTCCTGGTTCCTCATATGGTCCAAATTGACTTATTTTCAGAAATGGGGGAGGAGGGATCAAGTTCATATTGGCTTCCAGATATAGTATCTTTGGTAAGAAAGTATTGTTCACAGTTTCATGGGTTCCTTAGACCTCTATCAGACTGGGGGCACAGGTGGACAGTCCCCTTAATAGTTTTTTGGCTTCAAGAGGTTGGCCTTAACTTTTCACTTGACTTAATAACCAGGTTTAATTTTTTTGAGATACTGCCTGAGGGCTGTGAATCCAACCTGTCCTGTTTGTCCATGACACCTGCCAGATGTCATTAGCTCTTCCCATGGAATGATGGATCTGCAGTTGTGGGAGCGTGGGATGGAATAATAATGGGAAGAGACAGGTGGTTTGTGTGGGAGGTGCAGGAGCCACAGTCACCCTTGATGCTTCTGCTCAGATTCTCCCCAAGGTCCTCAAGAGGAGAGGTGATTAACTCGAAGAGGTAGAGACTGGCAGACCCAACAGCATTGGAGAGCCCTCTTAAGGTGGTCTTTCTTGGTGAATAACACACCGTGAGCTTTTCTGAAAGGCACAGATGATCAATATCCACCCATTCCTTCTACCTCGTGAGGTTTCGGTTGTAACCTCCTCAGATCCTGGGGTTATTGGTTCACATACACCTCCCAACAGTGTTGTAATCCATCCTGAGATATCACTTCCCCTTTATTCTCATCCTTCTTTACTCAACCTATACTTAAAAATTAATTGTTATTATATTCTTTCTTTCCTTGGTGTGTGAGTATATGTGTGTGTATGCATGTGGACACTTACTTGTGTACCATGGTATACATGTGCAGGTCAGACAACTTGCAGGGGTTCTTTGTTCTCATCTTCTACCATGTGGGTGCCAGTGATTGAACTCAGGCCTTCAGGCTTGGCGACAGCACCTTCACATGCTGAGCCATCTCACCGGCCCTCAATCTATACTTTTTTGTCTGACAAGCTCATGTATAAAGCAGACAAAGCACTTTAATAAAGCTTGCAGGAGTCCATTAGGTCCTATTTTGACCCACGTGGGCCACTGTAAAGGTGCTTAGAAAGCAATGTGGTCAACCATAGGGCTGTTATCTTTTTAGTTGGAGACTCTGTCAATCCAGCTCCAGATCCAGGTGGCTGGATGGGAATGAGTTTTGAACCCTCATCCTCCATTTTGGCTGGACATCTGCAAGGACTGCAGTTGTCATTAAGGGAAAGAAAAAGAAGCACAATTTCTGGGAGTTATTAGGGAGGAATTATGTCTTCAAAACTGTGTCTCTCTGGTTTTCATTATGATCATTCCTCAGGAAGCATCAGAGAAAAGTTCATGCTTTGTATTATTAGCCACATTCAAAGACCAAACATCTACAGGATGATATGCAGAAGTAGATCCTAATGTATTTACTTACTTATAAATGTACATGGTTTTATTAATACATAATTTATGTGTCATATGATTCATCCATTTAAGATGGATAATTTAATAGGTTTTAGCATATTCATAGACAAGTGCAACCATTGATTGGTACTGTGAGTTTTAGAATATTTCCATTTTCTTCCAAAGAAACCTTACATCCTCACAAAGTTCCACCACCCCAGGATTCTATATGCCACAGCCTAGCTGATCTTAAAGTCCTAATAAGTTCTAAATATGACTCTGCAGAATTCTTTGTTATAAGAATATTTCACCTTTGCATGGGGATATTTTTATCACTTCCTCTCCAATGTATATGCCTTTTGTTTCTTTTTCTTTCTTAGCTGTCCTTGGTAGATCTCTAGTGTCATGCTAAGAAGTGATGAGACTATAGATCCTGATATCTTTATTTGTCTTAAGGGAAAGGATCCAGTCTTTCGCCATTAAATAGGTAGCAGCTGTGGGATATCTGGAGAAGACGTTTTTAACCAGGTTGGCGAATTTCCTTCCATTCCTTATTTGCTAAGAGCTTTTACTCGTAGGATCCATTGAATGAGTTTTATGCACATACTGAGGCCATGTAGTTTTTTGTCTTGTGTTCTATTGAGAGGGAATATTCCATTAATTGACTTTCAGATGTTAAACAATCTAGGTGTGTCAAATTGACATTAAAGCTACCCAGAACAATTTCGATTTATTATTTGTATTTGTACAAGTGTTTTGATTGGTGTTTTTTTTTGGTATGTGTATAGTGCCCGTGAAGGTCAGAAGAGTGTGACAGAGTCACCATGTGAGTGCTGGGAATTGAACCCAGGACAAATTCTGTTTGCTCATGGTGTTTAATTCTTCATATATGTTAGAATATTTAGTATTCAGTATCTATTTTGAATGATTTATGTTCTAGTTTGCTTTCAATCGCTGTGACAAAACACTATGATCAGTACCAACTTGGAGAGGAAAGAGTTTATTTGGTTCACATTTCCCAGGTTTCAGTTCATCCCTCAGGGAGCCCAAGGTAGGAACTCAGGGCAGGAATCTGGAGGCAGGAGCTAAAGCAAGCCCATAGGAAAATGGTGTTTACTGGCATGCTCCTTTGACCCATTCTTAGCCTGCTTTCTTATACAATACAGAGCAACCTGCCCAGGGGTGGCACCTCCCACGGTGGGTCTGGACCCTCCCACATCACTCAACAATCAAGAAAATTCCCCATAGACATGGCTACAGGCCAGTCCAATGGAGGCAGTTCCCCAGTTGGGGCTCCCTCAGTCTAGGTGTGTCAAATTGACATTAAAGCTACCCAGCACAATTTCTATTTATTTATTATTTGTGTTTGTACAAGTGTTTTGATTGGTGGGTTTTTGGTATGTGTGTAGTGCCCGTGAAGGTCAGAAGAGGGTGACAGAGTCTCCATGTGAGTACTGGGAATTGAACCCAGGTCCTCTGGAAGAGCAGCAAGTGCTCTTAACCTCTGAGCTTCCTCTCTAGGCCAGGTTTGTCAATATCTTATTGAGGAAGATTTTGTATCCATATTCATAAGAGATGCTGATCTGTATATTTCTGATTTTATGATATCTTTCTTAGTCTCAGAAAGAGCATCAAAGAGCTCTCTTATTTAATTTTATTTTTTGAAAGACTTTGGGAAGAGTTGGTATTACTTCTTCAAGTATGTGGTGGAATTTAGTGGTATATTTATGGGCTTGGGCTTTTTCACTGTGGGTAGTTATTTGATTTGTAATTCAATTCCTTTATTTACTATAAGTCCATGTCTACTTCTTGAATCATTTTTGGTAGTTGATGTCATTCTAGGACTTGTAAATTTAATCTATCTATTTAGCATCCATTGTTCACAGTGTTATCTTCTAGTCCTTTTTCACTTCTGTGAAGTTAGAAACAATCTCTTTCATTTCCAAGTTTAGTGAAGTAAACGGTCTCTCCCACTATTCCTCAGTTTTGTTATCATCTGAAGATCATCTGTAGTCGCCACTATTTGTCTGTTCCCTAGTCTATTAATTTCTTCTTCAATCTTTATTATCTCTTTGCTTCTGTTTGTTTTAGGTTCACTTTGTTTTCTTTTTCAGGTATATCTGAAGCATAGTATCAGATTATTGATTTAAAATGCTTCTCCCCTGGTGTGCTCATTTATGACAATAATTACCCCCAAGACACACTGTTTGGGCTGGATGCTGTGTGCTTTAGTATGCGGTGACTTCATTTTCATTCACTTCAATATGAGTTTTGATTTCCTGTTTAATTTCTTCTTTGTCTGATTGGCTATTTAGGAGTATGTTACTTAATTTTTCCATATTTGTGAGTTTCCTAAATTCCTTACTATTAGGAACTTCTTGCTTAGTTACATTGTGGTCAGAGAACATATTGTGTGATATTTCTGTTCTTTTCAATTTGTTGAGGCTTCTTTTAGGGGCTATCAGATTTCTCTTCTGGGCATGTCCCAGTGTACTTGAGAACCTGAATCTTCTAGTATTGTTAGGATGCTCTATAGCTGTCTGCTAGGACTAGTTTACAGTGTGTCTATTTCATTGGATTAAACCTATTTCCTTGTTGGTTTTGTGCTTCCATTTAGTACTGAGTGTGGAGATTGAAAGCTCCAGCTATTGCTGTTATTTATCCTTCCTTTCATTTCAGTTTCTGTTTTATATAGCTCAGTGCTCTGCTATTAAAGCTGCCCATCTATAATTACTGCATATTCCTGATGGATTCACCTTTTTCATTCTATGATGTCCTTCTTTATCTCTAATAATATTTTTGTGTTTTAAAATACTTGCTGATGTCTGAGTTCAAAGTATATCTTCTATAAACAGCATATAGTTGCATCATGATTTTTAAAAATTCACCTTGACAGTCTCTGATTTTCAGTTGATTGTTTAATCCGTTTACATTTAATGTTATTTTCAATAACTCTTGGATTTGCACCTGTCATTTTACCTTTTATATGTTTTGTTTTTTTCTTCCTCTATTTCTTTATTATTTCTTTCATTTATACTATATGAATATTTAATGTAGCATTCCAATTTCTTTTATGAGTTTTTTTACTACAGAGCTCTGAATTATTTCCTTAATGGTTTTTCTCTCACTTCTAAGGTTTTAACTCATCAGAATCACCCTTAGATTCATATTAAAGTAATTAAAATAAGATATAAATTTGCTGTTTTGCTTCCTTTTATGGTATTATCACAAAGCACATTAAATCTATAGATGTTACACATTAAAAAATAACTTGTTAAGTTATGTAATTTTGTCTTTCAAAAACCCAAGAGAAGGAGAGAAAATACATATAGCTGCTTGTTTAGGAAACTGACAAATACGGAAAAATTAAATGACATACTCCTAAATAGCCAATCAGACAAAGAAGAAATCAATTAATTGACACAGTAATATTTGTGCTTTTGCTTCTCTCCACTTTAGCTGCCATCTGGATCCATTTCCACAGCCTGAGCCAGCTTTTCTCATAGCTACCTTCCTTGTCCTAGTTTGGCAAGCATATCTCATTTCTACATATATGCCTCAAATTACTATGTTTTATCACAGCAATAGAGAGTAACTAGGACACCCACCTTCTCTGTTTTCCTTTATTGAATGACAAACTTGTCACACACTGTGGTTTCTCAGTCCTGCTTCTTTGCATGCTCCTCCTCAGGAGGCTTTGCATGTGGGTGCTGGGGATCTAACTCAGGTTCCTGTTCTTCCAAGGTCAGTGTTTTACTGATTGAGCTATCTTCTCATTCTCTTGTTGTATTTCAGCAGTTTCTTTTTATGTTTTTAAGGTAGATATAATCTCAGGTAGTAAGTGCAGTGAGTAGTTCTTCTAGAACAGTGTTGAATGACATTATGATGAGGACATTTTTTTGTCTGGTTCCTGCTGTCACAGAAACTGCTTCTAGGGTTTCCACATGAAGTGTGATTGCGCTTTTGCTTTTGCAATATGTTTTAGATGTGCAGTGTTTTCATGTCACCATTTTCTGGGAATTCTGAAACTCCAATTTTGTTTTTATTCTTGACACACATTGTGTATAGAGAACTTAAGACTTTCAGAAGGTTTTGTTTTTTATGTAGTGATTATTATCCATGTGGGGGTGGGCATGTGTATGGCTTATTGCCTGTGTGAAGGTCAGAGAATAATTTTGGGAGTCGGTTTACTCCTTCCACATGTTGTTCCCAAGGACTGAACTCAAGTCTTCAGGCTTGGCAGCAAGTTCCTTTATCCATTAGGTGATCTCACTGGCCTAACATGCCAACTTTTTAAAATCATAATTTTACCGTGGCGGAGATTAAGTGCATTCTTCAATCTGTAATTCTCCCATTTATTGATGCCTTTCTTGGATAGTTCAGTGGTTTCAGTGGTCCTCACGAATTCTATAGTGACAGTCATCTTCTGGTTGACTGGATTATTTTTCCATCAGAGCTAAGGGGATCACAAACCAGCATCTTCTTGTATGTGGAAATGTATTTGTCTTTGTACAGATACTAGTTACTTTTCTGTTGAAAGGAACCCAAGCAGGAACCTGGAAGCAGGAACTGAAGCAGACGCCATGGAGAAATGCTTCTTCTTCACTTATTCTTCATTCAAAACACAATACTTCAATGGCAGTATCTCTGGGTGTAAAGCTCCAATAACATTTTCTTTCTTTGAGAATCTTTTAGGTGTTGATATTTTGCCTCAACCTCTCTATACTCTGAAGCTAGCTTTATTTTTTCCCTGTTAATGAGTGATGTAGTCTTCTGTCTGGATCCCTAAAATATTCTTCCTTTGTCTTTCAGGTTTGGCAATGTGTATGGCATATCTGAAAGATACCATGTTTCTCTCATCATTGTTCCTTTGGTGTCACATGGTTTTTATTCCACAGACAGGACTCCTTTCTTACAAGGTCTTGCCTTGTAGCTCTCTTTTGTCCTTTTTCTTCTCTTAGCTCTTCATGTTTATGGCTCAGCTCACTACATTTTGATCCCTTTATATTCTCTGAGCTCTTGACTCTGACTTGAGCTCTTGTTTTTAGGGCAATAGATTCATTACAGCTTCAGAATTTATGGTAAAGCCTCTTCTTGAAGTTTTCATTTGCCTTTTTGTGATATGGGGATTATATATTTCACTCTCTAATTTCTTTTCTTTTTTATTAAAAAGGGTTTGTTTTTAATTTTAATTATGTGTCTATGTGTGTGTGTATATGTGGGTTTATACACCTGTGAGTACAGGGGCCCTCAGAGTCCAGAAGTGTGTGTTGAATCCTCTGGAGTTGGAGTTACACGTGGTTGTGAACTATTCGGTGTGGATGCCGGAAACTGAACTAAGGTCGTCTGCAAGAACACTGTGTGCTCTTAACCACTGCATCGTTTCTCCAGTCCCATTGTTGTTGTTTTTTACACGAATTCATTTTTGTAAAGATTTTCATTTTTTTCTTCTTAACAAAATGTGTATTTCTGGGTTAGGTACTTTCAAGAGGCTAATCTTACATAGGAGGCCAAAATCATGCTTCAGCTTTGCAGGAAGTCAAAGTAAATTGGTGGATATTCCTTGGGACTTTTTCATTTGTTTCTTCCAAAGCATCTGAGATTATTTGTAAGAAAATTATCCCAATGCTAATAATATTCTCTTCTTTCCCATGCTATGTGAGTTTTATATCCCAGTTTAAAAACTGTCTCAAAACATAGTGGGCTGAAAATATAGCCTTTTGTATGTTATCATTAATATGTTGGTCACATTCATAAATGATCACTTTGATGGTCCTCATTCAGAATCCTGTGGCTGACTGGAGGCCGGCTGGTTTAGGCAAGACTCAGGCTCTGCTTATCTTTCTTGACCTTCTCAGTGATCCATGATAATATGAGTTTGTCCTCAGCAATAGAGATGGGCAAACAATCAAGGTAACATGAAAAAGGCTCCGGAGAGATGACTCAGTGGTTAAGAGCACTGGCTGCTCTTACAGAGGACCTGGGGTCAGTTTCTAGCAACCATGTGACAGCTAACAACTGTCTGTAACTGTGGCTCCAGGGGATCTGACATCCTCTTCTGACCTCTGCAGGCATGGCATGACATAGGTGCACTTACATACATGCAGGTGATACACTCATATACAGAAAGTAAAAATAAATGAAATATTAAATAGAATAAGACACTTAAGAGCTGGTACCTCATCTTATTGGCAAAACAAAGAACTTGGTGGAGACAAGATCTGAATGGTGGGAGATGAGCTACTTTATGAGTGGAATCAAAAAGTCACATGAAGAAGAATGTTGACACAGGACTACAGAATTCAAGCCCTTGGCACAGTTTGTCACACACGGCAAACACAGACTACTTTCTTCAGACACAGCTTACCTGTGTGATGCTCTACTTATCCTGTTTCCAGACTTGGTGCTAACTGGTTTAAGGGATTTCTCCCTTCCCTTCCACATATAAGCTGTTAGTTACCATGGCTGTGTTGGTCATATTCACAAGTTAGACACTTTTACACTGGCTCATTCATAAGATTCAAGCAAGGTGAGACGGGTGGACTCCTTCACTGTCCTTCTCATCCCTCTCATCCCATCTCTTATGTTTTCATCCTTATCCTTATCTCATTTAATCATCTTGAGCATGAGTTGGACTTAGTGGCTTGCCTCAGAAGGAAAAAAATAATCGACTGTCCCTGAAGAGATTCAATTGTAAAACACCGTGACTTGCATCTTTCTCTCACTCTCTCCTTGGCTATTTTTGTTTGCTTTTCTGGTTGCTTTATGGTGAGGCTGATAGAACAAAGAACTAATAGTGACTTCCAGGAAAATTCCAGCAAGAAACTCAGACCCCAAGTTTATAGGTTCCAAGTCATAAGAATTTGGAAGTGAACTATATCCCAGTCATAACCAGATGTCTCTATATCTGGCTGACACTTTTACTGCAGGTAGTGGACACTGAGGGAAAGGGCTTCTCTAACTTTTGACCTACAGAAACTCTGAGATAGTAAATAGCGACTTAAAGCTTCTTGACTTTGAGGAACTATATTACACAATAGCAGACAATACTAAGGAACTGTTGTTGAAAATTTTAAATTACATTATTTTGTGTGCACACATGCTTTCTGAAGTGCACATGTGGGGAACAGGGGACAATTTGCAGGAGCTGGCTTGCTTCTGCAGTGTGGGTCCTGGGGACAGAGCGCAGGTTGTCAGTCTTGGTCATCAGGCTTGGTGGTGAGTACAGTGTTATCTTGTCAGCCTTGCAGATTTACCTTGAATGCTGTACAGTGTTTTGGAGAAGTGAGTGCTTTTGGTCTTATTGAAGATTTGTAGTCAGGGTTGTCTTCTCAGTGCTTGGCTTACTTTTGACATCTCTTGCTTCTATTGTGTTTTGATGTTTGTTGTCTATTGAAAGAAATACCTTAGAGTTCTATTAAATGACTACTAGTAAGGAACAAGTTCACAGTTAGTTTTTGTCTTGCTTACTGAGTTTGGCTCTATTTATCCCCCCCTGAAATTATAAAAGTAAATGTGTTAATCTGACTTTGGACTTTTGTTTTCTATGTAATGCCAGAGTTGCCCTGCTTTGGACTCTTAGGTTAACCTCATGAACTCTGGCCCACCAGCTTAGTGAATGAATCAGGTCATCTTTGTGTGGTCCTGCTTTGCATCAGCATCTGCCCTGACCTTAGATGTCCAAAGCAAGACAGTCAATGGTGCTGTGGCTTGGGTTGTAGTCATGAGACAATCCATTGGCTCTGTTCCTTACTGTTGTGTGGTCTCAGAAATTGTCCTCCTTCATTTTATTTCCCTAGTCTCTGCATATTTTACAGTACTGAGAACCGACATTATTTATTATAGAACTCAATGGCATGATTTCTGTCACAGGATGCCTGCCAGATGGTAAACCCTCAGTAAATGTTAACTACAAAAAGTCCTGTACAGCTCTTGAATATGTACTGTCTGCTATGTGCTAGGTTATGAGGATGCTCATATAAATGTAATCACTCATTTTCTCAAGAAAATCAAAATCTTGCAAATTAAAGAACATTAGAGCAATATTGTTACTTCTGAATACTGTCCTGTCCTTTACTTACACTATTCTGGCTGCTCATCTTTGGGGAATCATTCTTGATTTCCTGCCTGGCATCCTTGTTACAGACTAGTTAATTTTTTGTACCCCTAGGTCTTTGCAGAGAATAGTAAAAAACAGACACCTGCCTCCTCAGTCTCACTTCTGGAATCCATTTAGAATCTTCTCATACCATGCTTGTATCATTTACAGAGGGATGGTGATGAGGCTGCTGGATAATGGGGAAGCTTTCACCCCAGCCATTGTTGAGAGAATGTGAAGACATTGTTGTTAATCACTGTTTTCTCCTCTGGTGTCTGATTGGCCAGAGCCAATAGTCTGAGTTTAGAAAGAATTTGACTCCAATTGTAGTCCATATTTAGAAGGTAGGTGAGTGCCTAAAAGGGTCACCTCATAACCAGCAGCTGCTTTTCTTTCATTCTCCCTAAATGTGTGTGTGTGTGTGTGTGTGTGTGTGTGTGTGCATGCCCTCGAGAGTGTGTTGTGGGACAGATCAGGCCATTTTCAAGGCTGTAGAATATTAAAGAGTAGAACTGTAAGCCAAGTGAGGAGACTGGTGGGATACAGGCAGAAACATAACTGGTGCTAATAAAGTGGATGGAGAAGTAGAGATTTCTCTCTGAAACTGTTCTCAGAATCTAAAGGGACTTGCTTTGGACTAAACAACAAAACCACCAAGCAATTGCTTCCCCAGGATTTCTGCTAAATTTTCCTGGAAAAATATGTTTTTAATAACAAATCCCTTTAGTGTATCACCTTACCCCAAAGCCCCAAATAGAAACTATCTCCTAAATTAGGCCACAAAGTAAAACTATTCAATAGGCAAACAACAAAATAAGAACAAACAAACAAAAATCAGAATTGTGCCCTGTGTTGCAGACCGGGATAAGTGTCTGTCATACAGGAAGTAGAAATGAGTGGATGAGTTTCCACAGCTCTTGGGCGGAAGCTGGGGCTCCTTTTTGTTGGTGTTAATTTATGCGGCCTACAGTGCCGTGAGGCCTGTTTTGTTAGTGTTTTTCCCTTATTAAATATGAAAATCATGTCAAAGGTAAATGTCAGGAGGCTATAAAATTTCCCTTCTTATCTTCTGTACATTTATCAGTTGATAAATGGAAAGACACTACTGCCAAAACAACCAAATGAATAATTTATAAGTGACTGATGCATCTTGTGTGTTGTTCCAGGCTGAGAACAGTAGGACATCAATAATCAAAGGAAGGTGGGTAAATTCAGCATTATTTTGACATTGATATTTTCATCTCAGTGCTGTGGTCTAGAAGCTGGTGACCAGAGAACCCTTGTTTCTGTAGTTGATCCTAATTTACCTGGAGCTAAGGGTAGAGGGTAGAGAGAACAGCCCCTTCTATCTTCCAGCACCTTACTTCTCTTTGACAATAAGTACTGTAAACTCTGATGCTTTGATGATGTGGGGTTTAGTTTTGAATTCCCTTTGTGCTCAGGGATTTTCCCATTGTACTGAAAACAAGAATCTAAAGTTATATCTTGATTTAAGATTTCACAGTAGCACTGAATTTGTGTGCATATAGTTGTATCGGTGCACAGAGTCTCTGTGTGTTCTTGTGTGTCTTGTGTGTGGAGGTCAGAGGGTGACACTAGGTGTCTTCTTCCATCTCTTCACTTTTTTTTTTTTTTTGGAGACAGGATCTCCCACTCAACTCACTGATTCAGCTAGACTGGTAGCCACTGAGCACCAGAGAGCCTCCTGTTTCTGCATCAGGATTCAGCACTGGGATTAGAGATGCATATCACCATGTCTGGCTTTTTACATGAGTGTTGGGTATCGAACTTAGGTCTTCATGCTTACATGACAAATACTTAACTGACTGAGCTATCTCTCTAGCAGCTCAATCCTGAATTTTAACCTTCCTTTGGGTCATCTTTCCCTTTGACTTCTTAGGTTATGTTAAGGCAGTACTATCTTTGACATTTTGGTCTCTTTAGCCAAATATGAAAAAAAGTGTGTGTGTGTGTTTGTGTGTTTGTGTGTGTTTGTGTGTGTGTGTGTGTATGCCTGTATTCAGGGGCATGTGCTGTAGCATGCATGTGGAGGTCAGAGGACTTTTGTGGAGTTGGTTGTCTCCTTCTATCATGTGTGTTCTGGTCTTCAAACTCAGGTGGACATTCTTGCCCAACAAGCGCCTTTACTTGCTGCGTCATCCATTGGGTTTGCCTTGCTGAATATTTTTAAATGCTTTTAAAATTCTTAGGGGCTGGAGAGACATCGTTCAGCAACTATGGAGCACTTGCTGCTTTTGCAGAATTCGGTTTCCAGCACCCACATCCATTAGCTTGCAACTGCATACATCTGTAACCTGTAGCTCCAAGGGTTTGCTGCCCTCTTCTGGTCCCCATGAGCACCTGCACACACACACACACACACACACACACACACACACACACACACACACACAAATAATTATTTGAAAGTTAAAAAAAAAAAAACATACAATACAATTTGATGACATTGCAGCCTGGACACCCTAAAAGGACCCTCAAGAAGGGACAGTTCCAAGCTCCGTTTATCTATTCTTTTCCATCTGGTTGAGCAACTGGCAGATAGTCAGGAAAAAGGCATTGGAAGTGAGTTTTGCTGCAGTGGATGAACAAGTGATGTTCTACCTAGGACAGATGCAAAGCACAGCCCCAGAGAATCTGGATTTGGAGGTCTCAACCTGGAATTTACTTCACTGAGAGGTTAAACAGCTGCCTATTCTAGCCAGGATATGCGAACAAGGAGGCAAGGGCTATGTGAGAACATCCTGATTGAATTTAGTGTTTTGTTAAAAAAATTTAATTGCGTGTGTGTGTGTGTGCACACGCCCTCACATTGGGGCAATGTACTCAGGTCAGAGGACAATGTGCTGGAGTTGTTTCTCTCCTTTCACCATACAGGCCCCTGAACAGAACTCAGGTTGTCAGTCTTGGCAGCAAGCACCTTTATTTGAGGAGCCATCTGAACCATCTTGCCAGTCCTGATTTTGGCTTTTTTTGAGCCAGGTTCTCACTCCATAGTCCAGGTTGACTTGAAACTTACTATGTGGCCTCGGCTGACCTTGAACTCTCAGCAGTTCTACCTTAGGCTCCAGAGTGCTGGGATTACAGACTTGAGCCCCTACACTCTGCTTGAGGCTGATATGATTCTTAAAGAGGGCTAGTTTATGACTGAAAAACAAAACTCTTAGTCTGTGGCTTTACCCACCGGGCCTAGAGATTTGACTCTTTGCCCATCTACTATCAGAAAGCCCTTGCCTTGGGGCTTCCAGCCCCACTGCCTGGTAACTCCAACAGCTTCTCTGGAGTCACCATCTCTCCAAACATCAGAATGGACTAGCCCTTTCAATGGAATGGGCCTCCTTCTCAGCCAGGCCTAACTGGGAACAATTGCAGGTCTCCCAGCGCTCCGGGCTCTCTAGCTTCCAGTTATCAGCAGATCCACAGTTAGCGAACCACTGTGACTGAAAAGAGATGGGCTGGGATGAAGGGTGGTCGGCTCCCAAGGCCCACGGCTGGTGTGAAGAATTGGCCCAGGCCCTGGAACTTCACAGACAGCACAGCAGAAGGCTCTCTTGTTTGGGCATTTGTTACCCGGAGCAAAATGTGCAGAGAGGGGAGATAATGAAGTAGTCGAGTAATTCAGTGTGATCCAGCTGGCTGAGCCAGAGGGGCTGGCTGCCCAACCTGAGCCCAGCAGCCCAACTCACTGTTAGCCATTTTCCCAGGGTACCTCGAGCCAAAACAAAGGCTGCAGAGATCAAAAAGCAGAGGTATCAATAATAAAGAAGAGGGGAGCGGGAGGAGAAGCAGAAATGGAGGGGGCCTTGCCGACATTTTCAAGAAGTTTATTTTTCTTCATTTGATTTCCAAGTTAATTACTTTCCACACTTTGGACCCTCACAATCTAAATCAACTCTTTGTTAATGGATGGTAGTTTTTGCTTTCTATTTTCTTTTTAGAAACTTGCATGCTTGCCAGAACTTTCTGGCACAGTAAAAACAGAAAGATTGATTTTCATATTGGCAGAAACATATAGTGTGATCCTGGTAGAGATGGAGGTGTGCTGTGGGCCAACAGCCCGTTACTATACCAAGAATGTGACAGGACACTCTGAGAAGCCAGCTGCTCATGGGTCCCATCCTTCTGTACCTGCTAATGGTATGCCATGTTCTGCCCCTGATTGCCACTGTATGCAATAAATAATGGATTCTGTGTGGTCAAATGTGCTTAAATACACAGAGGACCATCTGCTTACAGATACAATAAAACACCAGGATGAGCAAGTTCAGCGCTGTATATACATTGTCATCATCTTTAAAATAGAGATGGTGTTCATCATGGGCTCCAGGGCATGAATCTTAACCCTCCCTGGTGGACTTGGACAGCCGACTTCACAGTCAGGAGCTGTGCATGACTAGTGAGCTTGGGTGGGAAGAGGAAGTAGGTGGCAGCCAGGGGAAGCAGTTCTATCGGACGCAGCTGGATTTCTGGAGTGTGACTTGCACACACAGGAACAAATGGAGAACTGTTACTAGTTGCTTCTGGCCTGCAGTGGAAGGTCTGGTTTTAGGAGCTCCAGGGAGGTATGACGTCAGCCTCCTAATTGCCCCCCATTTTCTTACTTTCTCCTGCCTTCATTTCCCCTTTCTTTGGGAGTTTTCGTATTTCCTTTGCTCTGTGATCATCAAGAACTCTTCTTTTCAAGGTCCTTTAATCTTACTAAAATGGAAATGACTGCGAGCACTTAAAGAAATTTCAGGCCTCATCTATCCCTAGGCTGTTTTTATTAAATGAATCAAATTGATAAACCCAAGGGATGAAACTGTAGGCTTTGAAACATTAAAATTTACATTGATGTGTGTGTGTGTGTGTGTGTGTGTGTGTGTGTGTGAGTGTGTGTGTGGTACAGGACTAGTACAGGACTGTTTCTCCAAACATCACACAGAGCGAGCCATTACCTGTGTGACAGGCAAGTAAGGTTCACATGCCATCATCCTTGAGCGTCAATGTTAAGCAGATGTTTTGTGATTCTGAGAGCATACTGGTTATATTAACCATGTTGGTGTCCCTGTCTGCCAGGAGGAAAACACTACAGGAAGTAAAACTTTGACCTTGATTTTTAAAACTTTAGTAATGTACAAAGCTAAGATTTATCAAGGATTCAGGGCACTTTCAGTTTAAAGAATAGAGATCCACTTCAACCTTTGGAAGAAAGTGGTTGTCACAGAATCTAAGATCTGCAGCTTTGAGTCTCATGAAGAACTGGTCAACATAGGTAACTTCTAGGTTAGAGAAAAAGAAAGGACATTAGGGACCAAGAGCCGTAATCAGTGTTTCTTGGTGTGGACACTCATCAGGAGTCGGGGGGGACTGGCTCAGGAAGTGGGGGAGTTAACTCAGGAATTTGGAGGGTGGGTTGGCTCAGGAAGTGGTAGAAAGGAGCCTATGATGCCTAGTGAGGGGCAGGGTGTGTGTGATGTTTGCTGGGCTAGGTTTCAGATACAGTTTGGGAGAAACCATTCAGAATTAGCATAATTAGAAGGAAAACACAGCCTTAGCCAATGCTAAGTGTGTGTGTGTGTGTGTGTGTGTGTGTGTGTGTGTATGCATAGTGTAAGAAGGCTGTTTAAATAATTATTGCATCAAAAACATGTGAATCTGGGTATTATAATTAAATTGAAATGCATTAGAACAACAGGGAAATGGCAGGAAAACTTTCCCTTTGTCACTTTTGGTATAGAACTTTGTTCTTCAGCAAGCAGCAAGAGTGAATTGCAAAATATTCAGGGCAGGAAACATCTATTGGCATTAACATAAGCCACTGTATTAGAATTTGACAAATAGCTGGGCCTAGAATGGCTGTGGACACATAACTAGCTACAACTTGGTGAACACGTGCCACAGTTTGGTTATGTGTGTACATTTAATTCATTTCACTCAGTCTTTCATTACTGAACCAAGGATCACAGGAGAAACAAGCTCCTTACGTGAAGAACTCAAGGATATTCATTTCCTCTGGGACATATATATGGGACTGAAGGAAGAGCAATAAAAAGAGTGTTTACAGAAGTTCAGGGTAGAGTCAAGAAAACTAAGAAGAAAGAGTGAAGCATTCAAAAGCTTTTACCCATGATGGGGTACTTTATAAAGAAAGGGGGTTCTGGAAGTGCAGACATGAGGGGCAACATCTGGTTAGCAGAGCACCACAAGACAAGGATCAGGTGGTGTGTGTGTCTCTTCTGATCTTTCTCTCTTATAAGACGACCGAGATTCCATCATCCTGTTCGACCCTGGTGACCTTACCTAATCCTAATCACCTTCCAAAAGGCCTATCTGTAAGTGCCATAGTTGGATTGGATTAAGTCTCTGCCCTCTTACTACCTCAGATTTGGGATTAAGTTTCAATGCATGAAGCCTGATGGGGCACACCCAAACCCTCTTCAAAGCACAACAGTGGTGTTACTAACATGGCATAGTAACAGGCACGAAAGGGGCCTGTCCTGGTCGGAAGAGGAATCTACTGCCAACACTGAAGACTCAAGAAAAGGACTGGAAACAAATATCTCTCAGTCTCTTTTGCTTTCTTCTCACTATCAGGTACATGCTTCCCTTGGCCAAGTCAGCCAGTAGCCAGAGGACAAATGAGTAATTGTGATGTGGTCCTCAGGGGTCAAGCAAGTCCAAGAGATATAGCCTCAGAGTCAAGCAAGTCCAAGAGATGTGGTCCACAGAGGTGTCTCTCAGGGACTGTTCTGGGCAGAGAAGTGTGGAGCAGAGATCTGGAAGAACAAGTGGAGTATTACAAGGATTATGCTCTTGGCTTTACCTGGGGAAGAGTAACTCCATGCAGATAAACTTATCTAAAACCTCTCACATCCAAATTAAAGTTTCTCTTCACGGTGAAATTATACTTATCATGCCATCAAGCAAATAGGTAGGCTTGATTATTTCATACTAAATAGATCTAAACAACTCTGATGGACTATGTGCATGGCACAGTGTAGGTGTGGAGGTCAGGGGATTGAACTTAGGTTATCAGGATTGTCAGCAAGCACCTCTGCTCACAGCCATCTCACTGACCCTGACTGGTTGCTTTTAAATCTTAAGCAGGAGAACCCTCTAGAGAGGAAAGTTAGGTGAGCAATAATCATTTCTTTTGTTCTTCAGTATGGTGTGAGGCTCCATGAATGGGAATACACCCTACACCCTCCCCATTGGTAGCATAAGCTCAGAAGATTAAACATGGGAGTAGAAAGCGTCTGCTGCTTGTATTGGAGAACTGTCAGAATGTTTTCTGAACCACAGCGGGGTGGGGATGGGGATCTTGCCTGTGCTGAGCTGGCAACACTAGTTGCTCTGAATGTCTACACATGTTGTGGTTGTCATGGTGATAGAATTTCAGTTCTGGTGAGACTATGCTCAAATCCTAAAATGGCAACTCTTGGCAGTGTCATGAGAAATCAAAATCTGGAACTCACCATTTGAAAGAACCCACCTAAATCTAAACCAACAAGCATGAACATAGCTACTGGAGTATACTTAAAGAAAGAAGAGCAAATTACCCATGGAGGAGGTGTGGTTCGTGACCTTTGCCAATTCCCAAGGCCACAGCTGCTCTAGTCCCTCATATCAAATGCAGTCCTTGCATGTACTCTATACTCTGCCTCTTGTTTGCTGTAAATTATCTCTAGAGCCCTTGTAGTATTTAACATGACGGAAATGTCACGCCAATAGCAGTCATGCGGTTAACTTTTAGGGAATAATGAAGAAAAAAGCTCGCAATGTTCAATACTGACATTTTTTCTTAATATTTTCAGTTTGTGGCTGGTTGAATCTGTTGCTGTAGTACCCAAGGATTTGGAGGGTGAACTGTGTATCACAACTCTCTATAAAATATTTACCTAAATCAAGTGTGTGCTGACATAGTTCCGTTTAAGAGAGCAAAAGATTGTTATTGAGCACTTACCATATGCTACAAAAATTTGGGAAGTGGAGAGTAATCATCATATTAATTACCTTTCTTAGTGCTGTAACAAAAACTCCTGACAAAAGAAGCTCAAGAGAGGGAGAATTTATTTTGGCTTACGGTTTGTGGGGAATACAGTCCATCAAGGCAGGAAAGGTCTGGCTGCAGGAGTGTAAGGCAGCTGGCCACCTTCACTGCATATGTGGTCAGGAAGTAGAGGGAAGTGAGTCAGACTATCAAGCCTCAAGGGCCGAGTCCAATGTCTCACTTCTTCCTTTGAGCTTCTACCTCCTAAAGGTTTCACAGTCTTCCACAACAGTACAACCAGCTGTGTTCCAAGTGTTAAACACATGGGGTCATGTCACATACAAGCTACAACAACCATATTCCAGAAGATTCTTTTCTACTGACAGAAAGCAAAGTAATGAATGACAAACAGCTCAGTGAGCAATTCTGTAGGAAAGCAATCTGTGGTTAAAAAAAAAGAGTCTGGCTGTTTTAGTCATAATTCATAGATTGAGTTTCATTTCCTGTCTATCCAAATGGCAAAGCTCTATCTAAAGGAGTGTTTCAGTCAGTGCTTTGTAAGGGTTAATGAATGACCATTAGTAATTATAAGTTTATCATATTTGATGATAGTGATAGTAGTCATGGTCATATAAAACATAATCAGCAGCAGCATCTGTGACCGTGCAATAATAGTGCGTCTTGTGCCAGGGCCTTGTGGCTCAGCATCAGGAGTATTAACCACACCCTTTCTGGGAGGACAGAAGAGCTTACAGGGAAAATCCAGGGTTGGGATGTGATGCTTGGCTTGTCCTGGCAAAATCAGACCTTGTACATTCACATACACTTCTGAACAATGACACAAGAATTCCAAAGCTTTAGTAATGTAAGCAGCGATGATGCGTTTTCTACACACCTCAAGCTCCTGGACATGGAGGCAGAGCATTCCTTTTCTGAAATATTTTTGATTTCTGGTGTTTTGTGATTCCCAAATAATGAGATATCTTGGGGAAGGGAAGCAAGTCTGAGTTTGAAATTCATTTCTGTGTCACAGACAACATCGACACATAGCCTGAAGGTAATTTCAGACATTTTAAATAATTTTGTGTGTGAAGCAAATTTCATGGTATGGAATTTGATGTCAGCACTCAAAAAGTTCTGCATTCTGGAGCATTACAAATTTTGCATTTGGGGGTCAAGAATGTGCCCCCGAACATTGCCCTCTGCTTCCCAGGAATCACTAGGGCATCTAACTTGCTTACAAGATATCTTTTGTTCACTGGGTATTTGTGCTAAAAAGAGAGTAAGAAGCTAGGGGAAAGGAATTTTCCTACAAGTTCCATGGAGAGACTTTATGCTGTATCTATAAAATGTACCTGTCACATCGTTTTATTCTCAGTGCCTCTCATCACAGAGTGGGGTATACATTGCAATGAAAAAGGCACACAGAACACATCGTGTAAAAAACCGGATTCCATCAGTGACTCTGATTCAAAAGCCATACCCAATTTAGGCACCAGAGATTTCACCTGGGACACATCCTTTACTCTAGGACATGTAGGAAAGCAATCTGTGGTTAAAAAATAAAGAGTCTGGCTGTTTTAGTTATAATTCATAGATTGAGTTTCATTTCCTGTCTATCCAAATGGCAAAGCTCTATCTAAAGGAATGTTTCAGTCAGTGCTTTGTAAGGGTTAATGAATGACCATTAGTAATTATAAGTTTATCATATTTGATGATAGTGAAATGTTTTGTTTGATTGCAAAGTTGCCAGATTATTGAAAAAATAGACGTCAGTTTTATGCACACACACACACATACTCACACACACCACTCATAGCTAAATCTTTGAATCTATCTCTCTGGGTATACATTGGGTAATCCTGTTTTACCTTTCTTTTTTTCTAAAGGTACTGAGTATTGAACCTAGGACTTTGCATCTGTTAAGCATACTCTACCACTGAGCTCTGCTCCCAAGCCCTGTGTAATCATATTAGAACAAATCAAGGCTACGTTGATACTGCCCTGCATTGAATTGTGACTGGGCTGGAAGCTTGTACAAATTGCTGATGCTCAGAACACAAAGGCCTGTGATTTGGGGGCCTCCCACAGCCCAAGTGGCTACAGAAGTGCTATCGCTAGGCTCAGGTAGATGTCTCTCTTGGACCCAGTGAAGATGACTCCTACGCTTATCTGCTTTCTGGGGGCTGTTATGAGGATTAATTAATGCTCGTGAAGAGCTATAATCACCGTGGATGAAAGGAACAGTGAAGAATAATGATACTTCATAACAACACGGCACCTTTCATCTACAGATCTCTAAGCACTTCACAAGTCCGAATTAATTACACCAAGGTAATTGCAAGGTCTAATGACAGTCGCAGTGATGATGGTAATTATCCTGCAAGTTAGTCTCCAGAACCTGATTTGAAATCGATTCTTGAACCCAGCTCCTCATGGTGCCATCGCCCCCTTCTTCTTGGTGGCTTGCAGCATCAGTGTCTAAGACTGTCCACCCTTGCCTGCTTCAGGCTGCCTCCCCGGCAAGCCCGTGGCTTCTGCCATCATGGTGGAAATAAAATGTGGGCTTTACGCAAAGGGAAACAGCCTCCTGCTTGCAACTTATGTTAGTGATAAGATTGGAAGTCTAAGGAATGAATATGTTATGGAGGGAAAAACCTACTATGCCATCAGCATTTATGTGTGAAAGCGCCTTGGACGGATAGTTCCTTACCTGTGATTCTTACTAAAATGCTTATATTCTTATGGAACTCCCTGTGTGGTGGGTGCTGAGTGCCATGTAATGACTTGACTTTTATAATGTATTGTATGGTAGGCACCATTATCATCACTATGTGCTTCATAGGTGAGGAAACTGAGGCACAGAACAATTAAGTAACTTGAATAGGGTTTATCATCACACAAGTGACGGAACTGCTGAGTGGCAGAACCCAGAGGTTTTGGCCTGAGTAGCCTGGTGCTGGGATTCGTATATATAAGCACTGCCCTTTACATCCATTAAGAGGAAACGACATGAGAACTTTGTTGTATTATGGTTTTCTCTTTAAAACAGTGTCTTACTGTGTCACCCAGGTTGGCATCAAACTTGTGGTCCTGCCTCAGTCTTCTCAGTGCTGGGATCATAGGTGTGTACTAGCACACATAGCAAGAGTCATTTAACACGAGGAATTCTTCTATTAGTGTGTATATGTGTGCGTGTGTATGTGTGCATGCAGCTGAGGCCAGAGGTTGACATGGAGTATCTTTCTTAGTCACTCTCCATTAAGCTTCCCTCCCCAGCAATGCCCATGAATTCTGCAGTCACTGTGGAAGGAATGTGGGTTTTATGTAAAGGGAAATTTAGCCTTGCGGTTTGCTATTTTTATTAGTAGTGAGTTTTGGAACTGTAAAGAATTCTCAGGGTCTCTCACTGGACCTGAAGCACACCCATTTGGCTAGACTGGGGGACCAGCAAACCCCAGGGATCCTTCTACCTCTGCTTGTCCAGCACTCAGATTACAGGTGCTTGCAGCCATGCCTGGCTTTTATGTGGGTACTGGGGATTGAACTCAGATCCTCAAATTTGCTCAGCAAGTGCTTTTCTGAGTGAGCCATCTCCCAGTCATCATTTCTCTTATTCTTACAGAGTACCTTTTCATTTTCCATCTCTTTTCCTTACAGTGGGTAAAAGAGTGGCTTTGGAGTTTGGGTCATCTGGATTGATGAATTGATACCTTAATTTGCTGTTAATAGTTCTAGAAACAGGCCAGTTTCTTAACCTTTTGATTCCTTGGGTTCTCTATCTTTAAGACAGAGATAAAGGAACCCTTTCTTCACACAGTTGGGTGATGCCTTCATCCATATAAAAAGCTTAGAATCATATTACACACACACACACACACACACACACACACATGCATATCTATCTATCTATCTATCACCTATCTATCTATCTATCTATCTATCTATCTATCTATCTATCTATCCATCTTCTCCAGGTGGTAGTTGAAATTTGGATATGGTTTGCCCTCCAAAACTTCTTGCACTGGAATATTGGCCCCCAGTTGATGGCACTGAAAGAAGGGCTGTGTTTGAGAAACAGAGCCTTATAGAGGGAGTTAGGGCATGGCCTCCCTCAGGAAAGAATTAATGTTGCTCTGGTGGAATGAGCTGGGTTACAAGAAGTGAATGGATTAGTTCCCCAGAAAGCAGGAAGCCCGGTTCCCCCTCAATCTTTGTTGCTCCCTCCTTGGCCTTTGAGGCTTCCGCTCCACCTTACCACTTCCCTAGCTTCTTAACCTTCCTACCACATCTCTTTCCTATGATGTCACCTGCCAGGAAGTTTTCACTGGAAGTGATGTCTGCTCCATGGTTCTGTGCCACCAGAACTAAGAGTTAAACAAATTTCTTTATAAAGTTCCCATCTTGACTGGTGGATCTGGTGGTGTTGGTATACACCTGTAACCTCAGCACTCTGAAAGGCTGGAACAAGGTTGCCATGACTTCGAAGTCAAGCTGAACTACATAGTGAGTTCCAAGCCGGATTGGGATATCAAAACTTTGTCTTAAACAACAACCATAATAAGAAAAACTTAAAAAAAAATCACTCCAGATATTTCATTATAGTAACACAAAATGTATGAAGACATTTCCCTTTAGTAGATAATGAGTAACTTGAAAAGTGAATGTCTAAGAGAATTTGTAACATCATGGCTTGCCTTAAAGTGCTAAACACATGAAAGTTCTTAGAAGATATTCAGACTTATGGAGTCCTATTGTGAACAAAAGAAGTTCTTTCAAGATTCCCAAGGCCCACTCTGTGATAAGGAAGATAATCTGGAAATCTCTTGCTCTTCACAGGCTAAGACACCCTCCCAGTGGGCAGAGGCCTCTCCATGCTCAGTATCTCTCTCAGCCATGGGTCCGATTGAGTTTAGAAATAAGCAGATCCCTTAGTGCCATTCCCTGTGCTATTCCTAATCCACAGGGAAGCATTTGGAGGTAATGCTGTTATTAGGACTTTTTCCATGATATTGTGTCTTTGGGGGTTTTATTTTTGGTTTTCTTAATGCTGCTCTGGAAATCTCCCATCCAAATTACCCCATGACATCTCACTACAATGCTAGCACGGGTTCTCTGGAAAGGCAGAAAGTTTACTGCTTCAGGGATGGCTGACAGGTCAAACAACACAGACAGGTCCCCCATTTCTCCAGTAAGCCTTAAGCATGTCTGTAGTGAGGTCATGTCTTGAGCTTTCATATCCTATGGGCAGTATTAGATCAGCTTGACATTGGTCAGACTTCCCTTATAACTGATTCTTGTTGAGAGGAGACTGTCTTTAAAGTCTCTCATCTTTCAGTAAATGAAATTTCATAACACCAGTCTATTCTAGAATTTCCTGAGTTTGTGGGATGTTGCTTTAGATTCTGGAAATCTTAACTAGCAGATCTAACACCCACCACAATCCCTGCTTACATTCTCTGAAATAGGATTTTTTTCTTTCCTACAATATATGATACATTTTTTGATACATGTTTAAGATTGGTACTAGACCCAAATTTTCATCATTAGGACTAAATTCTCTGTGTAGGACTCAGACTTTAACTGACGCAGTTTTCTCCTTGGGCTTCTAATTTTTTGTTTGTTTATTTTTGAATTAGGTAAGTATTGTTATAGAGTTACCAAGGGATATTGCATAAAAAATTAAGGGGTTATTCTAATCATTTCTCAGTCATGTCCTTTGGGGCTATGGAGAGACAAGACTAGTTATTTTCATTCAGAAGAAAGTCTTGGGTAACAAACAAACAGACAAACAAAAAGGGTTTGAGGAAGTCGAATAGTGCACTCAAGCACAAGCTTTGGGCAGCATCCAGTGACGTAACAAGTCCTGAGGAGTTAATCTCAGGTAGAAAGTGTGCAAGGGTGTTCCTTCTGTCTTCTCGAGAGTATGCTGTGAAGAATCAGGGGCCCTCGGTCCGGAAGCTGAACTAAGACTTTCTGCCTTTTCTCCTCACCATATCCATGAGTCAGACTCACACTAATGCCTGTTGTTCCCTATCAGATCCCGTGGATGGGACCAGGTCTAGGGAACCCTCAGCTCTGTAATCCAGCTTTTCAGACTGACTTCTTGTGTTGGATAGCTTTAGTTGTGAACCTGATGCACCTGGGAAGAAGGAACCTCAGTTGGCCTGTGGCCATGACTGTGGGGCGTTTTCTTCGTTGTTGGGTAAGGTGGGAGGGCCCAGCCCACTGTGGGTGGTGTCACGCCTGGGAGGATGATCCTGTGTTGTATAAGAAAGCAGGCTGAGCAGGGGCTGAGGAGCACAAGCAGTGAGCAGTGTTGCTCCATGGTCTGGGCTCCAGGTTGATTTGGCTTCCCTTGATGACAAACTGTGAGCTGTAAGCCAAATAAACCCTCTCCTCCCCAAGTTGGTTTTGGTCAGTGTTTTTATCACAGTGGTGTGAAAGCAAACTAGAACACTTCTCTATTACTTATTTTGCCTCCAGAATTTAATGGTGTGGTTGGTTTTTTTTTTTTTTTAACTCAGGCTGAAGGGCCTCGTGCCTGAGAATACAGATCTCAAGTCAGCTTCTCACTACAGCTGTAAGGAACCATTAAGAATCACCTGAGGCCACATTCTAAATTATGGACTGCTGATGGGAAATCCTGGGAGGTGGCCAGGCTGTACCTGGAACCTTTTCATGTTTGACAAAGCTGAACAGTATGACAGAGTGCTAATTAGCATTTAACTACTTGTAGTTGTATTATCTACTGGGCTATCAATATTCACATGTGCAAAGAGAACAATTGTAGATTATCTAAAAACTGCATAGTAATTCTTGAGAATGCGTTGGAGACTCAAACTCTCTTTTGCGTACTTGTGATGGAGTTTTTCCTTTCCTAACACATCTGACTATGGTGAACTTTGCTGGTACCATACATGAAGGTGATGTGCGAAGGGTCTTTCAGAATCCACCTCAGCTTCCCACTAGGGCCATTCACAGGCCTATTCCTGGCTGCTAAGACTGGGGGCATTGGCTCAGTCCTGGGAGCAGAGTAGGTTGGCTGTCACTCTGCTGGCTTCCACAATAGCAGCCCAACCTTATCGACAATTGACATTAAAAAAAATTTTTTTTTCAAGACAGAATCTCATTATGCAGTTCTGGCTGATTTGGAACGTGTCATGTAGACCAGGCTAGCCTTGAGCTCACAGTGATCCACCTGCCTCTGCTTCCAAGTGCTGAGACCAAAGGTGAACACTACCACACTTGATTACTGACACTTTGACTAGTGCTTGAATCTTACCACGCTGATCATTTGTTGTGCCTTTTTCTATTTTATTTATTTAATTTATATGTTTGTGCATGTGACATTCATAGTGGAGGTCAGAGGACAGTTTGGAGAGTCTGTCTTCTCTTTCTACCATGCAGGTTCTAGGGATCAAACTCAGACTGTCAGGCTTGATAGCAAGTGTCTTTACCTGTTAAGCTGTCTCACCAGCCCTGAATTTGAACATTTATCTTCTTATTCAATGAACAGTAAGATCGTTCTCTAACTCAATTAATTCTAGGTCTTTTAGGGTAAGGACTCTTTAGAGGCATTTACTCTGCCTTTATTTCAGGGTCTGTGCTCCATAGTCTCAGCTAACACTGGGTTAGACCATGGTCTCATCAGATTGTCGAAGGAGGGAAATGCGAACTTCTTCTCGCTAAGTCCTAAATACTGGGAAGAGTGTTTGTTTCCTCCTGCTCCTCCTCCCAGGCCCCTCTTCTCTTCCCCGCTCTTCCCACACCCTCTTCCTTACCCTTGTCCCCTTTATCATGACCCTCCCTTCCTCTTCCCTCCCTTCCTCTTCCCTTTACCGTCCCCTCCGCCTCCTCCCCCTGCCGCTCCTCCCCATTCCCTCCTCCCTCTCCTCTCCCCTCTCCTCCTCCATCTTCTCCATCTTCTTCCTCACCCTTGTCCCCTTATCTTCCTTCTTTCCTCTCATCTCTCTCTCCTTTCTCTCTCTTTCTCTCTCTCTCTCTCTCTCTCTCTCTCTCTCTGCTTGGAATAAGAAAAGAATATACAAGTCAGAGACAAAGAAACAAGAAAAACAGTCTTAGATCCTTAGTCATTAAAAGGAGCAAGATACTTTCCCTTCTTTTCTTTGGAATTTGCTGAGGCAATAGACCTTAACTCTTTGTCATGAACTTTCTCACCACAAAGAGAAGAGACAGTTTTAAAACAAAGGTAGAAAGCTGAGCAGATTGGGAAAGACTCCTGTGATGCCTTTAAAGACCCAAGACAGATCATCTCTTATCACAGACTTCCTTTGTCTCAAACCAAGGTTCACCTCTGCTAACCACATGACACAGGGGTGCACGTACCTGGTCACCATCAGGAAGTAAAGAGGCAGACCTTTGATTGTCTTGGGATCACCTGTCATAATAAACAGCTTTACTAAAGAGGTTTCTGCTGTAGATGTGCATTATTATTCATATTACCCTAAATAAACCAAAGAAACGCAAAAAAAAAGTCCAGAGGAATTAATTGCATGCCTTGTAAAAGTGAAAACCACACAAGAACATTGTGTAGCCATAATTTTAAGTCAGATTGCACAGGAAGATCAAGGTCGTGAATACACGTTTCCTTCTTTTTATTTAGAAATATCAAAAATCTGTTCATAGTCTTGGTAACTACTGAGTTTTTTTGCATTGCCTCTGCTAACTGAGTGATGACTTTCCATAATGGCTTGGCGATGGTATTTTGTGGTATTCTTCTGTCTTTTATGTTCTTACTAGCTGTGTCCCAAGCAAGCATCTGCCACTGATGTCGTGTTTTCTTCATATTATTATTATTATTATTTTGTGATGCTGGGGACCTTGCACATAATAGGTAAATCATTACCAAACTACATCCCTAGCCCCCAATATTGTTTCCACGACTTTGGAAGCAATAGGAATTATTCCCAGAGGTATTAGTAGTACAGAAAGTAGTCTTCTCTTAAAAAAAAAAAAAAAAAGTCCCAGTTTGCTTTGTTCCTTGATGAACTGTGTTCCAGTTGAGTCAGCCGTGAGGGAAGTTTGCTCTGCTAAGCGTGGTTCCTGCCACCTTGGCCTGGTCTCTCTGCGGGAGCTATCCAAGTTCCTACTCTCCCACCACCCTCAGCTCCTGGTCTAGGAATAAGAATGTCTGTTGAAGAGCTTTGCCAAAGGGCAGCTCTGCAGCACGTGTGAGGCACTGGGAAGAGGAGATTGATGGCAATACAAGGGGACTGCTGCGTGGAACAGGTCTCTGTACCCTGTGCAGGTTGGCGGTCTGTTTCTCTCCCCGAGACAGAAGGGGCTTGGCAGGGAGGTGACAGGACCAACTTTCTGGATTGTGTGTGCGTGTACCCTACCATGCAATGGCTACGCCTCTAGTTGTGGCCAGCAAGCAGAATCTTAAAGATGAGAACAAGGTTGTCAAAGATGAGAGAAAGGTTTGGGGCAAGTTAGAGGATGGAGGGGAAATTTTGCAAATAGTGACTCTGCAAGAGTGACTTCTGTTCTATTTATTACCCAAGGCTTCAGGCTTGGCAAGTGCTTTCTCCTCAAGCTACATCCCCAACCCTCTTTTGACTTTTAATTTTGAGATAGGGTCTCATTAATTTACCCTGTTTTTGAGTTCATTCTATAGCCAAAGCTGGTTTTAAACTTATGATCTTTTGGCCTTAGTTTTACAAGTAGCTGGGATTACCAGCCTTTGCCAGGGAAGTGAGCTTTCAAAAGAGAGAGAGGGCGGAGCACATAGCTCATTGGTAGAGTGCTTTCCTGGCATCCTGAGTTCTATCCTTAGCACCAAACTGGAGTAGAAATGAGGAAACATACATAGTATTCAAGGAAATGTAGGAAAATAAAAACTTAATACTTTTCCAGGAATTGGATTTTGGAGGGAGGCTGTTTCTAACTTCATAGCTGTGAACACTGCCATTATTCCTTTGAATGATTCTGAGAAGGAATACCTTGATTTAAATACACAAGTAGGTGTTGTGGCAAGTTTATAATATGTTCCAGACAGGCTTCTTTTTTTTTTTTTTTTTCTTTCTCTCATTTGAACTTGGAGGATAATAGTTACTAACTCTGGGAAGTGAGTCATCATAGTATAAATATGCTGTGCTGACCCACAGGGCCAAGCACACTTCACCCATAACACAGTCCCGATTAATCAAGCCAACATCGAAGTCATCTAATGCAAGGTGCTGTAGACTTGTTTGGTCAAAAGGACTATAAAAATTTAAAGATAACAAAAACATACAAGGTGAAATTGACATTTCTTTTTGCCGTGAGGCTTGGCTAGATAAATAAATAATGAAAGGGAAAAGAGACAAAGATGAATTAGCAAAGGGTGACAAAGAGCTGAACTTGGTCACAGACATTAATACTTTGGCAAGAGTGCGTCACCCTCTTAGTTCCCACGCCAGTTGGTTAATTCCAAGGTCTAACGTGCAGGTGACTTGAACAGGAACTGGTACATTCCTGCACCCTCCCCTGACCAGAGAAGGTAGATACAATAGAACTTCCAATGCACAGAGAAAGCTTTCTGACTAGAGTCAGAAGAGCTGGGTCTGAGTCTCAGCTTCACTATGGATTAGCCAGGATAACATCCGTTGATAAAGTTAAAAAAAGTAAGCAGTTTTTCTCCAAGAATCAAATATATATCTATAAACTTGAACTCATAAGACAGAGGCAGGAGGACTGTGAGTTTCAGGCCAGCCTGGGCTAGATGATAAGTTCAAGGCCTGCTTGTGCTATTGCAGCAAGACTCTGACCCTATACCCACAATTCTTTGAAATCTACTTAACACTAAAGAAAAGCGAACCACATTTAAGTCTGTCTTAATGTCGGCAGGGCAAGCCCTTAGCATTCCTTCAAGTTCCTAGGTACGGCAGACTCCCGAGCAGGTACAATCAGAACTCCTTCAGGAGAGAATAAATCTCCAAGTAAAAGACTACAGATGTGGGCTTCCACTTGGAAAGAGTTCCTACAGGATCTTCCAAAGTCTCCTGGTTCCCCAACTGCAGGGAAACAGGGCATCATTACTCTGTTACGACATATGCTTCCCGGCTACATGAAAGCAAAACCAGGTTTGCCAAGAAAATGCAGCTCTACACAGAGGGCGTAGTGCAGATTGTGAAAAAACTCGCCTGTCTGGTTTCCCCTTGGCTCAGTCTTTTGTGTGTAATTTTGATGTCAGCTGTACACCATCTAGTATTTTAGTGTTACACTAACCATCGTCCTAACAGAGGTCTTTGTTTGATGAAAGCTCCCCACCCCGACCCCCACCACACACACAGGAGAGATTACTGAAAAATTTTAACTTGACTGATGCAGCTTCTCAGGTGGCCTGAGGACTTCAAAAAGTGAGAGCAACATCTCTCAGAAAAAAAGCAAAACAAAAAATTAAAACAAAACCCCCAGAAACTGTGTATCACTTATGTTTGAAAAACCTAACAGTCATGTTTAAATGACTGGCAGGATTTTTTTTTTTTTTTTTTGAGTATGCAAGAAAGCAAGCTTCAATAGACTGGAAAAGCACAATTTGCATCTTGCTGTCGTTTTTCCTTTGTCTCTCCTGCGCTGTCCACCCTGCAGGCAGGCACAGTCTGGCCTCCTCCATGCAGGGTGGTGGGCAGGGGCCTAGGCTGCCAGACTGAAGCCTGAAGCCTTTCTGCCTCTCAGGGAAAACGGGGCCGTAGGGACTGTCAGCATCCTTCCCCTGCCCTGTGCCGAGCTTTGCCCAGTGCGGGGCACACAGGCGTCAGCACACCTTGTCAGCAAAGTCGTTTCTGGAAGGCCGCCAGCTGCAAGGGCCAAGGTCAAGCAACCACCATGACTATCCGCAACGAGGAAAGCCTTGGGGGACCAAGAGGTGACAGCAGGTGGAGAGGCAGTTAGTGAGTTCCGCAGGGCTGCCGGCTGGCTGCTGTGGCTTCCACCGTGGCAGTAGCTGCTCCTGGTGCCGGGAAGGCTTTATCTACTGATCAGCATAGTGTGCCAGAGGGCTGATGGGACAGCCCGAGTTGGCAGAAGCTTCCAGTGGTAGCCTGCAACTAGACGCAGAAAGAAAAGAGAGAGAGAGAGAAAAAAAAAGCGAGCACCAAACAGCAGGGTTTGCTGCTCAGAGCACGAACACCAGGTCTAGGCCCTGCCTTTCCTGTTCCCTTCCTCACTCCTACACCGTGGCTGCCTGCTCGCAATCGGTCCCCTCTTTTTCCCAAGCACATTTGTGCTGAACTGCCTTTCTGTGTTCAAAGTGCAGGAGCAAAATGACATAGGTTTAAAATAATTAACAAACAGGTTGTGAAAAACGGACCGACACTCTTACCACCTGGCCCCAAGGAGCTTGCTTAAGTCATGGAGCATAGTTAGTAAGGCCTTGTATTCCGGGAAAAGGTGAATGAGATTTCGTGTGTGTGTGTGTGTGTGTGTTATGTATGTGATGCGTGAGCAGGAGAGTGTGGGTGTGTGAGTGTGCATGCCCATGCACGCCTGTACAGAGAGCAGAGTAGGATGCTAAGTGTTGCTGCCTTTCTCCACAGCAGTGCTTTGAGACAGGGTCTCTCACTGAACCTACAGCTCTGTGGTTTAGGTAGGCTGACTGGCCACTGAACTCTCAGTATCTGCTGTTTCCCTTCCCCCTGTTATAGGCTCCTGCAGTCCTGCCATGTGGGTATGAGGGTTGGAACTCAGGTCCTCATATTTACAGAACAGGTGCTCTTACCCAATGAGCCATGGTCCCAGAGTTGACTTTTTCTTTTAACATCCTTTCCAGTGACACCCAGTAATTTTATTTTGAGACTGAAGTGTTTTATTAGGGCATATTTACCAGACAGCTAAAACAAAGGAACTAAAAAAAAAAGACACTTAAATGAATGTCCCTAATATTAATCGTACTTGTTTGTACAGAAAAAGGAGGTTTGAGCTTCTGTGAATGCATTAATTTTCACTTTGGATTTTTCTAGTACTTCAGTAACACTTTAAAAGTTACAGTTTTTCCCTTGTGTTAGTGATAAGTTTGGCTTTTCTCTCATATCTTGAAAGTAGGCACTCTGCTCATCTCGTCTTAATGGGAACCAAAGTCGAGTTAAGAACGGATTGCTTCCTCCAGTTCACAGTAGATAACTACAGAAGAAAACCCTAGATTTGATACCAAGTTTTTTTAAGTTAAGAACATTCCTCCTATGGTTTCATAAGCAAACTGTCTCTGGGGTAACAGGTTCCTTGACAGCATTTAACATGATTTGATTTACCTAAGACTTTCCAGGAACACTGAGTAAGATAAAGTAGGAGAATGCCCATTGGGTTATTGTGGGTGTTAATGACACCTGGGAGTTGCTGTGCTTTATTGTCATTTATAGCAGCAGTAAACTGATTCAAATACACACACATGTGCAACCTCCTCTTCAAAGTGTGACTGAACTACACTACAGTTTAGAGCACTCTTGACATGCATTAAAAGTTAAGGACAGTGGTGGGGATGTTACTCAGTTGGTAGAGTGCTCCCCTAGGATACAAGAAGCCCTGGGTTCAATCTCTAGCACTGCATAAAGCCAATGTGATGGCACTCAGGAGGTATAAGCAAGAAGACCAGAAGTTCAGGGTCATCCTCGCTACACAGAGAGCTAAAGACCAGCCTGGCTAGATGAGACACTATTGAAAACAAACAAACTAACTAACAAAGTTAAGGGCAGTCATTTATGGTAACACATCATGCCAAATTTTCTTTTTATAAACTACTGAACAGAAATGGCCAGGCATGAAATTCCAGGTAAGATGATCGGCAAAAGATTGTGCCTTTCAGGTTGGAGGTGGGGAGGTGGGGATGCACACCTTGAATCCCAGCATTCTGGAGGCAGTGGTAGGCAGATCTCCATAAGATGGGGCCCAGCCAGATCTACATAGTGAGTTCCAGATCAGTTGGGGCTACAGGAGACCTTGTCTTAAAAAGAAGAAGAAGAGGAAGAAGGAGGAGGAGGAGGAGGAGGAGGAGGAGGAGGAGGAGGAGGAGGAGGAGGAGGAGGAGGAGGAGGAGGAGGAGGAGAGTGTATCTTTAGCTTGATGAATAAAAGTGTGTTTAGCAACTTTTCTCATTGAAGATTTACCTGTTGATACTGACCACTCATACCTTTAAAGGACTAGAGGGAAGGCCCACAAGATCATATCCTTTCCCTCCCTCCCTCCCTCCCTCCCTCCCTCCCTCCCTCCCTCCCTCCCTCCCTCCCTCCCTCCCTCCCTTCCTTCCTTCCTTCCTTCCTTCCTTCCTTCCTTCCTTCCTTCCTTCCTTCCTTCCTTCTGTCCCTTCTTCCCTCCTTGTTGTCTCCCTGGCTTTCTTTCTTTTTTGGAGACAGAGTCTCATGTAGACTTAACTGGCTGCAAATTCACTATGTAATGGAAGCTGGCTTTGAACTCTAATGATCTTATCTCTACCTCCCAATGTGCTGGGATTACAGATATGTGCCACTCCATCCAGTTACACGTTGACAGAAATTACATAGGTAATACTGAAAAAAGAAGCAAGGGTCCAGATGATAAGGCCACCATGAAAGATGAAATGTGGATGATACAATGTGGTTAGATATAAGCCTGGCTGGAGCCCAGTGGCTGAACTGACACATCACAAATCTACTAGAAGCCAAGTCTAAATTAGATTTTACCACTTGGCTTGTCACTGGGGAGTGTTAGGCTCTTTGGGAAATAACTTGCCCCTTTTGGTATAAAAATGGCACTGTGTGGGGAATGCCTAAGTTGATGGTTAGAAGAAGGAACCGCGGTTCTGCCAGGGAACTGTGGGTGGCAGCATCTCCGGCTTGTATGAGTCTCTTGGCTTCCATTACCCTGTGCAGGTGAAGAGACCATTCCTTCAAGGAGACCCTCTTAGCTCCTTTTGTGTAAAAGCATGCAGAATTACAGAGAAATCATTTGTACACAGCCAACAGACTGCTGAGTTCACTAGAGAAATGGATAAATAGTCCAAAAACAAGGGCCAGAGTCAGGAGTAGGGACCTGGCATGTGCGTCTGTGTTTATTTCAGAATGGATGCCATTTTCTACTTTCATGTGAATCATAGCACACTCTTATCTAATTTATCTGAGTGCATGAGAGCAAATACCATGTTCTATTGAAAAACAAAACAGTTTCCAAGGCCTTTAGATTTTTTTCTTTTTCAGAAAGACAATATGATAATTTATTTTTCATACATATTAGGAAAATATGATATATAGGTTTTGGAACTATGGATTACCCGATATTGTAGCTGTTTGTCCCCAAAACACATCCAATCTCATTTAGTTGTCCTGTTTCTTAAAGCATAATAGTCTTAAAAGTTTAAACTTAGCAAAAACAATGTCTTAGAATCAAGCCTTGGTGTTTTTATAAGTCATGCGAACAAACTTGCAATCAGCAGAACATGATTGTTTTCCCTTGTTTCAGATAACTAGGAAGCAAGAGTGCTGATTGAAATACAGCCAGGAATAGAATTCACCATTAGTATAAAGCCCTTTCACCAGATTCATTTCCATGTTTCCATTTGCGGGGTGATATTATTAAAAAGCCTTCCTAACTTAAATGTGCAAGCCAGCACAGACGGGGCACCACAACTCTGGGAAGGCATTGCAGCCATCCGCAAGCTCTTAGCCCGTCTCAGAAACACTTCTGCCCCAACCCAGAGTGATGAAAGCAGAGAGGCCAGGATTCTGCATGACGCGTGGGGTGACTGAGGCAGGATAAGTCCCTTTTGTAAAATCTAATGGCTAGTGAGAGTCAGTCCTGCCCTTAACTCTGTGTGTCCTGGCCTGTAAACTGGGTACTCTTTATGCTTAACTGTTGTTCCTGTTGTTAGCACGCTGGGAGAGACAGGGTCTGTGGAGGCTCACAGCTGGGGAAAGAGTCTACTGGCTTCCTTTGCAGACATGTGATCTTCTCTTCTCTCTGATCTTCAGCTTCCTTGTCCTCTCCTAGTTTCTGTGTGCCTGTGAGGTAAAACATGTCTCCATGCATCAGAATTACTGTTCTGCATATTCTCAGTCCACACCTCTCTAAATGTGCCAGATCTGCTGCCTTTTTCCTATGCATCCTTCCACTGTTATGATCTCCAGAAAAATAAGAAAAGGCAACTTGCCTCCCCCCTTTCTTACCCTGTGATTGTGCTCTTAAGTTTTTAAGATTTTATTTAGAGAATTTTAAATTGCAATTATGTGCGTGTGTGTGTATGTGTCTACATGCATGTGAGTGCAATGCACATGGAGGCCAGAAGAGGGCATGCGATTCCCCTGGAGCTGGAATTACAGGTGATTGTGAGTTACTAGATATGGGTTCTAGGACCAAACTCATGTCCTCTACAAGAGCCATATGTGCTCTTAACCACTGAGCCATCTCCCCAGCTCCCCAATGATCGTTCTTTAAACAATAAATAACAGCACTGATCCTGCTCTGCTCTAAAGAGGACAAAAAGGTGGATAGATCACTAAGGGCTTGACTCTCACCGCCCAGTCTTTAGGGAACACCTGTCAAGCTGCTGTCCATATGCACTTTCTTCTTCTTGGTTTTTGAGATAGGGTCTGACCATGTAGCCCAGGCTAGCTTTGAATGTTCAATCTTCTTTTCTTACCCTCCTAAGTGAATGCTGGACCTTTGAAATGAGTCCCAGAATGACACCTATATTTTCTTAAATATGATCTGATCTGCAATGCTCAAGTGCACCAAAGTTTGGAATAGTGAAAATCTTGACCTTCCCTTTCTGTCACCGTACAGTGAAAGCCACTTGGTACAAGCACTGTCAGAATCTGTTCAGGGTGTTTACAATTTATTCACTTATCATCTCATCTGCTTATTGCATTTCAGCATATCCTCCAAGGCAAAGTGTAAGCAGAGGTGAAATTGGGGAAATTTCATAAAAAGTGGAATTCCAAGGCTCTGAACATTCTCTGGTATCAGCAGGTGGTGCTGGGATTAGAAGGCACAAGACTGCAAATTACTATGACTTTGTGTTGGAAATGGCAGCTATGGAATTAATTTGGCTGGTGTCAGAAATGGTGCTAATTGCAGCCTCAGTAGGCACGACACGTTTTATCAGCACAAACTGTATTATTGTATAATTATTATTTACTTGTAATGCAGTCATCCTATCAATTTGTCAGAACTTGGTCTCTCCTGCAACTATATTTTTCTATTGCCAATCAATAACAGGACAATAGTTGAACAGTATAAGCAATGTGTTTGAGGTCACCAGTACTATTGAAGAGAGAAACACCTTCCATTCATAAATGTTGAGTTTTGTGATTGAGAGAAAAACGTTAGAATAGCAGCTTTGAAAAACCACTTGTCTTAGTTACTTATCTGTGGCTGTGATAAAACACCATGACCAAGGCAACTTAGAGAAGGCTTTATTGGGCTTGTGATTCTAGGGGGATGAGTCCATCATGGCGGGCGGCATGGTGGCAGAAGAGTCCAGAGAAAAATGATGGGGGTTCTTATCTTCAAGTATGTGCAGGAAGCAGGAAGCAGAAAACCAGAAATGGGACATGACTGTGAACTCTCAAAGCGCCCCCCCCCACCCTGTGACGTGCCTCCTCCAGCAAGGACACACCTCCTTCACGTTCCCTGACCCTTCTCAAGCAATACCATGAACTGAAGACCAAGTGTGCAAATGCTTGGAGCCTAAGGGGAACATTCTCATTCAAATCACCACACCATTCATCGAAGTTTATAAGTTTAGTGTTTTGGAGAATGGTTGATTTTGGGTCTTGACGGAAGGACTTGGAGCTGCAATCCTCTGGGGTTGCTTGTCATCATCTAGCACAATGAGATGGGGCAAACCTCAGGGTTTGTCCACTAAGCAAGCACCCTACAGCTTTGCCATTGCTTCTGAGCACTAATGAGGGAGTCAGCAGGGTGTTGCTGCCAATAGCAAATGCAGAGGGAACGGGGCTCTGGTGGTTTGAATGAGAAATGCTCCCCATAGGCTCGGCTATTTGAACACTTGGTCTCAAGTTGGTGGTGCCGTTTTGGGAGGTTTAGAAGATGCAGCCTTGCTGGAGGATGCTTGTCAGTAGAGGTCGGCTTTGAGAGTTCACATCCTGTCTCACTTCCAGTTGAGAGTCTGCTTCCTGTTTGCTGTGGAAGATGTGAGTTTTTATCTCCTACTCCTCTCTGCCATGACAGATTCCTATCCCTCTGGAACCATAAACCCAAATAAGCTCTTCTTTCGATAAGTTGCCTTGGTCATGGTATTTTATCACAGCAACAGAAAAGTTACTAAGACAGGGGCTCTACCTGGAACAGGGAAACCAGAGCACAGATGTCCTAGTTTTCAAATAACATACAGTTCCTGAGGACAAAGACATTAACTGATCAAACTTTGGTTTTCTTTGACACATTTCCCTAACCTTGCCTGAAAGCAAATTTGATGATGCCTGGATGGAAAAGGAGGGGCTTCAGGAACTTAGTGCGAGAACTTAGTCCGAGACCACCAAAGTAACAAGGGACAGAGGTTCTGATGGAGACAAGAGCCTCAGAGCAGCAGAGCCCAGCGGTACTGCTGACTTTGAATATTCCGAGACTCCTCCAGTGTAGTAATCAAGTCTTCTCGGTGTGTTGACTTGAAGCCAGACATGAAGCAGTTTTCCAGAAGGGGCTAAATAATTTTTGAATCTTTAAATTAGAGTGAGCAGTAGTTCCTTAAAGATTTTGACTTTTATGGATAAGGGATAAAACAGGAAGGAAAAGTTCAAGTTAGCTTCTAATTTGGACATTTCTGGAATTAGATGCTGATTATTTAATTATCATCAAATGACTTTTGATCATAAAGTTCTCATATTAGTTCGTTTTTTAATCTGTGGCAATAAATAGATAAATAATAAACAAAATATAAAAGATTATTTTTATAGTTTCCCACTTGCAATACCCTGTGGACCTACACGCCTATCTACTGGTTGGATGTCAAATTAGCTCTTTTCTTTTCAGTTCTGTTCTGTTCTTTTCTTACCATTCAGAAATGAGCTTTATTAGAAGAGAGGGCATTACAAACATGGGAGCTATTTTTACTGGGCCTGGAGGTGAAAGAATATTAAAAAGGACAGGACATCATCTCAGAGACAGCATGTCAGAGCCTTGAGGGGAAGGAGAGGCTTCCCATTTGAAGCTGTAGAGGTGCTTCATTAAGGATAGCTTAGAGTACGAGAGATGGCTGGCCTTGACAGGATGCTGGGAGGGAGCCCAGAGCAGCCTTGCTACACAGAGTGGATCACTGACTGCTTTTTGGTAGGAATACCCACCCACTCCTTCCCCCGATATCCATCAGAACAGGGAAGGACTCATCTCAATAGCAAGGCTTACAGATGGGGATCCAGGCTGGGCAAAACTGCCTTTCTGAATCGGGGTTGTTGTAGACTGAGATGGAACACACTGCGATTATTAGACGGAATTAAAAAAATGAAGACGTTCTCTTGAAAAAGGAGCATCTATCTCTGCCTGCAGCACATCAATACATTTTTTCATCCTATCAAATTTCTTTTTACATATATAGGACACATAAACATGTCAGTAAAGTTAAAGTCTCTAAGCACCTTAGGTGTCCTCTTTCCCTCCTTTTTAAAAACAGTAAGGTGTATATTCACTAAACTGCCTCAACAATAACTCTTACCAAACATAAAAATCATTCCAACCTTGATGATCTCTAAAGACTTGCAGTTTTAGAAACTCAGTTTTACTCTGAGGGAAAAGAGATCTACAATTTGAGAATCATACACGATCAGAGACAGAAGAATCTTCTTTATTATGCCAAACTTTGAGTGAAGCTGGAAGGTAGTTCATGGTGATGTGGAGCAGAAATGCTTATTACATAAGGCCTAAAAGATATCTTCTTGGAAGAACCACAAGTCCCTACTTTTAGGTCTAGATTATTGTGACAGTGAAAATCCCAAAGCAGAAGCTATAATCGCCCATAAAATAAAGTAAAATAATCATCTATGTACATAAAAATTCAACTCATGAGCTCTTTAACTGTGCCCAGCTTCAGGACCTGGTATCTAATCCATGATTTCCAAGTTGAAAGGCTGAAAGAATAGAGGACTTTAAGCTTTTAAAAATACTTATATATTTATTTGCTTAAGTTTTATTCTGTGTATGAGTATTTTGTCTGCATGTACATAGGTGCTCCTAGGGTGTGCAGTGCCTGAGGAGGCCAGAAGAGGACATCTAACCCCTTGGAACCAGAGTTCCAGATGGTTCAAGCTACCATTTGGTGTTGGGTACTGAATCCAGGTCCTCTGGAAGAGCAGCCAGTGCTCTTAAACACTGAGCCATCTCTCCAACCCAGGACTTTAAGCTTTTTAAGTTTTGTTTTTTATATTTTATTTATTATTTGCATTTTATGTGTCTGAGTGTATTGCCTGCATAGTTTTAAGTGCACCCATATCATGTAGTTCTGGAGGAGTTCAGAAGAGGGTGTTGGATCCCCTGGAGCTGAAGTTATAGATAGTTGTTAGCTGCCATGTGGGTTCTGGGAATCGAACCCAGGTCCTCTGCAAGAGCAGTTAGTGCTCTTAGCTGCTGAGCCATCTCTCCATTCCTTTATTTTAATTAAAAAATTATTTATCCTTATTTATGTGTATATATATGTATATACATATATATACACATATTATGTATAAATGTATACCAGGAGCATGCAGTGCCTGTGGAGACCAGAAGGAGGCTTTGGATCTCCTGTGGACTGGAGTTACAGGTGGCTGTGAGCTGCCTAGTATGGGTGTTGGGAATCAAAACATTGCAATTGTAGTTTCTTTCCCCTTCCCCCCTTTTTTGAGACAGTATCTTCCTGTAGCTGGTACTATGCAAACCAGGCTGTCCTTGAATTCCCAGAGCTCCACTTGCCTCTGCCTCCTGAGTACTGGGATTAAAGATGTGTGCTACTATGCCGGGCAAAATTGTTGTTTCTTTTTGAGAAATTTAAGATCCATACAACGTTTAAGGGGAGGAGACAAAGGTACATTATAATGCCTGTTAATTTAAGAATTCCATTATTAATAGGTTTCTTTACTCCAGTAAGAAATTCTTTATATTCTAGCTTTTCCTTGTACAGCTGAGAAATGAATATTCTTTCTTGTTTTTATCAGATGACTTTGGTTGGTTAAGATGACGAGGAGCATAGGATTTGACAAACTTCTTTGAAATAAATATAAGCCAGGAAGTTTTGAATACTCTCTAAGTGGTACACTCAACCCATGTTTTCTGGTTAAGACAAGTAGAGGTTAAAATATCCTGAAACACACACACACACACACACACACACACACACACGCACGCACGCACACACAGCTCCTTTGATGAATCGATATTTGTCACTGTTATAAATTTTCTCTCCTCCCCATCCAAGAATGCATTTTGGTAGCTTACTTCATCAGGCCTCTCCTTGTTTAATCCTCTTTCTTTCCAAAGTTACCCAACTCCATTGTGTGTGTGTGTTGAAAAATACCCGGCACCCAACATCTGTCTTTCTGGGGAGTAGGCGTGGAAGGGGTGGGAGGGAAGGAGGGGCTGTGATTTCTTCATGAACTGTCTCCTACATCCTCAGAGCACTTTATCCCTTTGTTACCATAGTTATCTCTGCCCATCTTATAATGAGTTTTTTATGTTTGTTTCTTCATCCGGTAGAGTTCTGTTGAAACACTGGCTGGATTGTCAAGGTCTGCATCTTCAATGTCCCCCCAAAATACCTGTGTTAAAGGCTTGATCGCCAGCCCGTTTCACCACTGGGAGCCAATGGATCCTTACAGAGCTAAGGCCAAGAGGAAGGAGGTTAGGTAGCTGGGGGCAAGTCCTTAAGGGGGTTAGTAGTACCTGGGCTCCTTTCCATCTAGCTCTTTCCTTCCCATCCATCATGAGGTGATCAGCTTCACTTCACTGTGCACTCTCTGCCATGATGCATTAACTCAGCACATCCTCTTCTTCCCTGGATGAGTCAACTGACCATGGACTGAAATCTCTGCAACTGTAAGCCAGAGTAAATCATTCCCCCTTTTTAAACTTGCTGTTAACGTGCCAGGTTTGTCACAGCATTGAAAAGCTGACTACCACGTTCTCTAATTTAGTCCAGTTCTCTGTGACTGCTCCGGGAGTTTTGAGTACCACAGGCTCTTGTCTTCTCTGCACGAACAACTCTCAGTGTCCAAATCACCTCCTAAGAGTGCCAACAACTCGACTCATCATTAAAGCCTAGTGGGGAGCGCTTGGGTCCTTGACGTTAGGACCTGGGATGGAGGTGGCAATCCCCTGGGGAGAGAGACTACTGTTTTAATGCTGAGCAAATTGGCATGAGGATTAGAGCACCGCCCTTCCCATACACACCTTCATCATTCATCAGGAACTCTAAACCTGTTGGCATTCAGTCCTACTTGGATTTCTCAAACCTAGTTTAGATGAGGGTGTGAATAGGTGACAGCACTAGAAAGAAGAGGCCCTGGGGGTTTCAAGAAAACCTCTGCTTCTAGGATATTCTTGATATAATCATCTTGATATTCTCTGGTCTCTTGAACCAAGCCTATCTTACAATGTGGAAGGATCCAGAGAAAGACCTTGAACCAGGTCAGCACTGACCAACTGTTAACCCCCTTGTCTAATATCTGTGCCTCAGTTTCCTCCTCTGATATATGGCTTTAATAATATTACCTGTTTCATAGAGGCACTTTGGAGATTAAATGAGCCAATACATATGATGTTAAAATTCTTGACATTTAGGCAGCTGTGGGATTTGTGTGTGAATGCATGCAAATGTGGTGTACAAACATGTATGTGGAAGCCATTTAACCTGGGTGTTGTTTTCAGAAGCCATCAGCTGTGTGTGTGGTAGAGGGGCTGAAAATTTCATTGTCACGGGGCCGACGAGGCTAGGTTGACTGTGCAGGGAGCCCCAGTGATCCTCCTCTTTCTGCTTCCCCATGCCTCACTTTAGGTGAGTTCTAGCAATCAAATTCAGGTCCTCATGCTTGAATGGCACTTTTTTTTAGTATTTTTAAAAATTTATTATTTTATTTTACGTGTATGAGTATATTGCCTACATGTGTGTAAGTGCATACGAGTCATGCAATGCCTGCAGAGGTCAAAAGAGGTGTCAGATTCCCCTGGAACTGGTATTACTGATGGTTGTTAGCCTCCATGTGGGTACTGGGAATTGAATCCAGGTCCTCTGTAAGAACAGCCAGTACTCTTTAACCGCTGAGCCATCTCTGCAGTCTGAACAGTGCATTCTTTACCAATTGAGCCATCCCCCAGTCTTGGAAGCTGTGATTTTGATCTAGTGGCACTCACTTCTTATTTGCAGCCAGAGTTCTGTATTTCTTTTCTCTTAAACTGTTAAGAGAATTGTCAGATGTCTGTATGACTCATGCACCCTTGCTTCTCAGGAGAGATGATATCTGTCCATCATGGATGGAAAGGGGGTGTCCTTGAGTACCTCTGGTATTGATAGCCTGACACTCAAGTCCTGTCCCTGTCTTCTTGGAGGGCCTGTGAGAAACAGAAACAACCAAGTCTCCACTTCCTGTAGCCACAAAGACTTTTATTTGGTGTTATTTTTAAAGAACTGTCTTCAGGAAAAGCTGAAATACCATGTGAACAGCTCTGAGGTAAATATCCCTTCAGTAGTCAATACCAGCTGCATTTATCTTTTCAGGTACATTCCTTAGCTGGGTAGTTTGTTGGTTTGTTCTTGTCTTGCTAGGGATCAAACCCAAGGTCATGTGCACGCTAGGTAAGCACTATATTACTGAAGCTACATCCCCAGCTCTAGTGAGCGCTTTCAGTAGGTTCCATACGTACATACCAATGAGATGATTAAAAGATAGTAAACACATCTGAATTCCAAGCACAGGTAGGCCACCTGTATTTACGTGCCTGTCAACCTGCCACGTGACCTCCTCAAGCGGTCGTATGACTTCTTGGAGTGGCGGCGGCAGCAGCAGTAACTAATTTGCTGCTTTGATAGGTAACCATCACTGTTTTTTTTCTTTCATAAATTTCAAAGGGGAATTATGGGGTTGGGAGCATAGCTCAAGGGTGGAGTGCTTGTCTAGTTTTCCCAAGGCCCTGAGTTCCATAGCCAGTACTGCAAAAAGTAAATAAAACTCAGGGCGGGAGAGAGGACTCAGCAGTTAAGAGCACCAGCTGCTCTTGCAGAGGACCTGGGTTTGATTCCCAGCACCTACATGGCAGCTAACAACTGTCTGTAACTCCAGTTCTAGGGAATCCAACAACCTCTTCTGATCTCAGGCACTTCACTACAGGGGTGCATTTACATACATGCAGGCAATGCACTCATATACATAAAATACTAAAAAATATATAAAATACTAAAAATAAACAGAACTCACACATACACACACACACACACACACACACACACACACACACACAGAGAGAGAGAGAGAGAGAGAGAGAGAAACTCTAAAGAGCAATCTCTCTGAAAGACCACAGGGGAGGAGTTTCTTTAACACGTTTGTTTTCAGGACATGCTACGGGAATGAGGCCACTATGACTATGGGCTGCTGGTGGCTTCGGCAAGATCTGATGAAGTCAAGGAAAGCAGACATTTCTCCTGGGATCACAGGTCTGTTGTAACTGACTGTGTGACCTGGGGCCAAACAGACTCTGTGTGTGCCTCAGATTATTTCTTACAAACTGAAGGCATCAGGTTAAATGATTGCAGGTAGACAAGGAGTGGCGGGGTATTGTGAGCTCTCGGCCTAACTCTGTGACGTAAGATGCATTTTCCTGACTTAGTGTTTGCTTGTTTGTGATTTCTTTTGACCATTTCATCATCTGCTGTTCCTGACTCTGAGAGCTGGATCAGCCAAGTGTAAGAATGGTTGACTGAGCCACGTTCTCATCTTTACTTTTCCGCTGGAGAGTTGCTGTTGGAAGGTTCTTATGGCGAAAGGTTTATCTTAGTGATAAGTTTATTTCCGTATTACCTTCCTTGAACCTTTCTAGTCTTTTCTTAATTAGCAGTGGGGAATGAAGAACAGATCAGATTTCAAATTGTCTATGGCCTTGGATTTATATGCTCATTACAAAAAGTGCTAAAAATGAAAGGGGAGGTGGTGCTTTGGCTTTTTATTATTTATTAATTTACGTGTGTGCGTGGGGTGTGTGGTGTGTGTGTAGTGTATGTGTATACATGTGACTGTGTGTGGCTATAGAGGCCAGAAGTTGCTGTGGAGGGTCTGCCTGTATCATTCTCACTTTGTTTCTTGAGACAGGGTCTCCTACTGAACCTGGAGCTTACCGACTTGGCTAGACTGGCTGACAGGTGAGGCCTTGAGGTCCACTTGTCTCCACATCACCAGTGCTGGGATTGCAGGCATGCACCACAGGTCCAGGGGGTCTGAAGTCATGCTCTCTTGCTGTGAAGTGGCTTCCTCACCCACCGAGCCATCTCCCCAGCCCCATGGCTTTGTTTTTGCACTGAAGTTGCTTAAACATGTAAGAAAAAAGAGAGATTGCCTATTACACTTTCTGCAATCACCTGTTCTCTTCAGGTGTGATATAGACAATTCTCTCCCCTCCACCGCTCATAAATCAAAAAGCAAGTTGAAGACTGAAGATGTCAGTGAATGCTAAACGTTGACTCATGATGGCACTGGGATTTTAATGGCTGCTATTGTTGCAGGAGGGGGTCATTACTTCCTAGGTGTGGTTTCCCAGCAGGGAAAATCAGTTTATCAGAGAACTAACAGGCACATGTGACATAATTGGTGGCGTGTGATGGGCCAGGCAACCTACTCTCCCCATTTAAAAGAAAAATACTCACTTTTGCTTGGCAGTCACACCTTCTAATTACCTGCAAACACTGAAGGCTCATTATCTTCAAAGTTTGGAGAAAGACAGAAAAAAGGAGGGGTTAAAAAAGAAAAAAGAACTAACAGTAGAAAACTCAAAGGATCAAAGGGTCCTGTCAGCCAGACCTGTGTGGAGCCCCACACAGCAAGGATGAGTTAAGCGCCATTAGGCCACCCAGGTGGCCAGTGGGCAGGAGGTTAGGCTCCCCTCCTTGCCTGTGACCCACCCGTTCCCCCACCTCCTTTGAAGCAGGTATTGAGCAAGATGTGGTGGTGGCAGAGGGTGTGGGAAGGATGGCAATTTCTAGCACTGAGGTGGTTAAACACTGCCACCTCTCTTCTCCTCAGCACTCTGTGCCAGCTCAGCTTTGTGTAGGGTTGAAATTACCTTCTTCACCTGTAGACCTTGCCCCTGGGCATCAAGCCTGCTAAGAAATTTTATTGCCATCGCTGGCAAGGCACCCAGTACCACCCAGAGCCTCGATACCTGCTACCTCAGAGCTGAGCCTCCTACATTCTTCCTGTGGAGTGCTCAGCCTAGGAGAGGGAGAGCAAGATTTTGAAAAGAGATGGTGTCTGGACAAGTAGGAGAAATCCCTTAAGCATGAGCTCAGTGAGTTCTTGCTTGCCGTCTCCACATGACATCAGAGTTTTGGTGCTAAACGAGGGTGTTGCTATGTGCAGAGTAAACCCTCAGGTCTGCTTAGCTGTATAGTCAAGAGATGAAACACTCCTATTTTTCTTTTCTGTTTTCCTCTTATCCCTGCAGCTTGAAATATTTTTATGTTAGTCCCATTCCATCACTGACACAAAATGTCCAAGAAAAGCTACCTGAAAAAGAGAAAGGCTTATTGTGGCTCAGGCTTTTGGAGGTTTCCACCCATGGTCCATTGGCCCCTCTCTTTTAGGTCTGTATCAAGGAGCTGTAGAGGCATGTATGGTAGAGCAAGGTTACTCCTGCCATGGTGACTGGGAAACAGGTAGAACAGATCCTAGTACCCTCAGCAAGGGTGCACCCCCAATGACTTAACTTCCTCCATGTGGTTCCCCTGTGCAATACCTGGGCCTTTGATGCATGGGCGTTTGGAGGCACATTAGATCCAAATCATAAGTTCTATTCTTAAGAAAGGACTTTCTGCATGTGCGCAAATCAGCAAGCATTCCTCTGAGCTGTTCCTGACTTGTGCCGCACCTCTCTGCCTTGAAATCCACTGAAATGACTGTGGCCTTTGAACAAGATTAAGGGAAATTCTCTTGATTCCTTGGGCTCATGTTAACTGTGGAAGTGCTTCTAGAAATTTTAAGCATTGATTAAGAGAACCTAGAGATGAAGAAAGTATTCTGACCTGGAGTGAATTCCCATATATCAGTTTCCTGTTTCTCTCCTCCTTTATCCCTCTGCCCCCCTCCCCCAAGCCTCTCCCACTGGTCTCCTCTTAATTCCTTCCTCATAGCTCTCTCAGTATCAAGCACCTCTTCTCACTTGTCTACTATTTAGAGAGAGATTTTTTCTGTTTTTCAGATATATTTGGGTGGTTATTCTTTCTAGATTATCTGCAGACCATAATAGACCCAAGAAGATATTGGACAATTCTGGATTGATTTAGAGAACTGTGTTCCAGCAGTTTGTCGCTGGAACCCTGGGGTCTGAGACTGTCCTATCCAAGCTACTATGTCACCACTTACTGTTTCAGTCAGCCATCGAGGTTTTTATTAGAGGTGCTCTGGTTAACCAAACAGGGCCTCTCGGCCTTTGAATTTTTATGTTACTTTAAAGCCTTTAAAAGGGACTGGATTTCTAAACGTCTTCTCTCTTAAAGTTAAAAAACCATTTTTAGTATCTGTTAAGTGTTCCTGTTGTGCTCAGCACTTAACCCATGCTGTAAATGTTGTTCAAGATGAGAACCATATGACAGGGGCTCCCTCCCGGAGGCCTAGACATGCTACAGGAGAGAGAGAGGCCCTCAGTCTGTGCATGCGTGCACACATTCAGGAAGAGTGTCTGTGTTTCAAGGGCACATGTATGCATACACGTTTTTTTCTAGACAACGTATCACACAGTCAGGCTAGCCTTGAACTCACTATGTAGCTACAGATGACCTTGAACCTCTGATCTTCCTGCCTCTACCTCCCAAGTGCTACAATTACAGGCATGCACCACCACACCCAGTTTATGTGGTGTGAGGGATTGAGCCCAGGCCTTTGTGCAGGCCAGGCAAGCACTCTATGAACTGAGTCACATCCCTAGCCTTTTGCACTAGTTTTAAACCAATGCAGTGCACATGTATTTCTCACACACCTGTGAACACAGACAGACCATAGAGTAGTCCTTCCATAATCTAAAGTCTTATATCTTAAAGAAAATACATCTGACAGAGTAGAGTGAAAATTCTCTGAATTTCACTGATTTAAAACAACAAAGACAGGAACAATGTCAACAAAGAACAGAATCAAATAAATATTTGTTCCCTAAGCCACTCTTTGCTCACAAAGCACTTTCTAGTAACTTTTTGTTTTGCTTTGTTTCAGTTAAGAATTAAAATTTTTTGTTTGATTTACTTTTATTTTAGGTGTATGAGAGCTGTGCCTGCATGTATGTAAGTGCACCCATGTTGTGCAGTGTCCATGGAGGACAGACGAGCATGTCAGATCCCATAGAACTGGAGTTATGAATGGTTGTTAGCTGCCACGTAGGTGCTGGAAACCGAACCCTGGTCTTCTGCAAGAGCAGCCAGTATTCTTAACCCCTGAACAATTTCTCCAGCCGCTTGGTTTGGTTTATTGAGACAGTGTCTCTCCATAGCCCCAGCTGGCCTGGAACTCATTATGTTGACCAAGCTGGCCTTGATCTCACAGAGATCCGCCTGCCTCTGCCTCCCAAGTACTAGGATTAAAGGCATGTGCCACTAATGCCTGACCTAGTAACTCTTTTTTTTTTTTGTAAGTTACTACTCATTGACAATTTCATACCTGTCTACAATATATTTTGATAATTTTCACCTCTTTCACCCTTTCTCATCTCTTCCTTAATCCCTTCTTCCCAACAAGCTCGCCTCCCAGTCTCATGTTTATTTGTTTTATTTATTTATTATGACGCACTGAGTTTAATTAGACTTTGCTTACAGGTGGATGGTGGGAGTTTATTTACAGGAGTATGGGCAGCTTAACAGTGGCTAAACTACTAAAGAAAATGACTCACCTCCCCCCAGCAACCATTAACAGGCAGTATCTGCTACCTCTTTTTACTGATTTCTTTCTTTTATTTCCATTTTTTTTTTATTCATCTTACATTTGAGGCAGGGTCTTGCCTAGTAGGCCAGACTGGCCTCAGTGCTGCCATCCTCCTGCCTCAGCCCCCTAAGTGAGCGCTTTGATTACAGGCCTACTGTACTATTTATTGAACTTGAATGACTCACTGTGGGGCAAATAGTTTACAGCCCCTACTGAAGTAAATATGCTGAGCTTTGTATGGTTCTGGTTCAAATGCTCATCGTTTTCTTGATTGGATGTCTCAGAGCACCTTTTAGGGCCCACCGAGGCCCTGCACACACTTTTCAGTTGTCTTTCTCCCACCTGAGGGTCAGGACAGACGTTCAGGGCCAGGTCTCCTTGCCTCCACCTTCCCATTATCTTCTGTAAGGCAACACTGCAGCATCTTCATCCCGCCCCTGCATGTCACTTCCCTCTCAGCTGTCCTTTTGCCCTCTTAGGTCGAATAGGAGTGATGCACAGCTTCATTTAGGACATAAAGAAACAAACCTAAAGCATTTGGGCTGCAGCTGAGTGGTAGATTGTTTACCTAGCATGTGCAAGGCCCTGGGTTCCATCTCTAATACCTCATGACAACACCACCACCAAGAAGTAAATCTATTTGTTTTCATTCATATGGATGGATTATGGTTACCATTAACATTGGGAGACTTACATAGAAATCTCTGCCCACATCCTCTATAATGATTATGAAACATTTAAGAAAATAATAATTACAGTTTGGTATCATTTGATCATTTAACAAAATTTATTGAAATGTGCAGGGTGTGTTTATAAAAAGTAAAAATAATTAAAGGAACACGACCAATTCTTGCCAACGTTGAGTTTTATGTCAGGTACCGTGCTCGGTGCTGGGGTGCATTTTATTCTTTTAGCAGCCTTGTGAGCGAAGTCTGTTTACAGTGAATGTTTACCGTCTCCTCAGATTTATACTTTGAAACTTAATCTCCAACACAGCAGTATTAAAGGGGGCCTTCGGGCGATGGTTTGTAGTGAGACTGGTGTCCTTACAAAAAAGGTCCAAGGACCAGTGCTATGACTTAGTGGGTTAGCCTCATCATGTGAGTTTGAGCCCTAACCCACCTGATGGAAGGAGAAAATAGACTCCCGAACTGTCCTCTGCTTTGCTCTTCTCATGTGCACTGTGGTAAATGTTTCTCTCTCTCTCCCTCCCTCCCTCTCTCTCTCTCTCTCTCTCTCTCTCTCTCTCACACACACACACACACATACACATGCACTATAAAAAGATAAATAAATAAAAGAGGCCCAAGAGTTCCTGTCCTTCCCTTCCACCCTATGAGGACATGCAGAAATCTGTGAGAAACATACTCTTGCCAGACTCAGATGAAAGAGTTTGGACTTCTTACCTTCCATCTAAGGCATTTGTCAAGGCTCCCCCAACGGACAAAGACAGAAATCTGTACTGAGAAGTGAGATGTTTTTAAAAGAAATGCCCCATAAGGAGAAGGCAGCTTTGGGATTACATAGTGGGTAGACACTGGAGGAGTTCAGAACTGAATGAAGGAAAATTAACCCTTCATTGTTGGGGCTGGAACAGAGGGGTGCTTCTGGGGAGGACTCAGAAGACAGACGCTGTAGAGAAAGCCTCAGCCATCGTAGAGATTACAGCAGAAATTGAATGAGAAATTTGGTAAAGGTTCTGTAAAACCAAGATCACAAATGGGATTAAAGAATTAAAGAACATGTTACTGGAAAGCAGACAAAGGTGACAAAGTCCAGGAGGACTTGTCTGAATTAGGGTTGTGTGTGTGTTGTGGAAGGTAGATCTTGTGAATGGTAAATTGTCTGGTGGGAGAAATATCTAAAGGAAATGTTGAGGGGTGTGGTAGGCTTCTCTTGATGCTTATAGAAAAGACGAAAAGAGGGAAAACATTATAATCAAAAGGAAGCAGAACTTAAAGATCTGGAAATTTCCCAGTTTGGCCAGACTGCAGCAGTTTGAGGCATGTTTGAGAAAGAAAATACACGAGTGAACAAAGAGGTTCTGGTGATGGCCACAGGCTGTCTATCACGGTAATAGAACAGTGACTCAAGGTATTCAGGATAACTTCAGGGTTCTTTTCTATCACTAGCCCAGAGAGTCAGGTCTCCAAGGGAAAAATCTTAGGGAGTCTCTGGGACCTTAGGGTTTCCCCTGTGAAGTATCAAAAGTCCCAGATCCCTGCATCCCAGTGGTGCTACTGACAGACCCAAGTTTGTCTTCAGTAGACTATAGTGTTAGGGTTGCCACTGCCCTGCTGAGCATGACTGATAACCTTGGTGGCATATACATGGTGTTATCTCTACTGAGTACTTGAGCTATGGATGTGTGGCTGTCTCCACCAAGATGTCAAAGTATGCTCAGGAGAGCTTCAAGACCTGGGCAAGGGAGGATACTGAGGTAGAGTTAATAGGAAGAACTCCCAATCCCAGACAGTGCCTACAGCAGCCCTGTTATAGGATTGTCCCCAAACTCAGACCTTAGAGCCATCAAGATGTAATTCCAACTAGGGGAGTGCAGGTCCAAAATCTAAGAGTTATCACATGCTATACCCTTTAAGCAAGGGAGTGGGGCTGCCTGGACTCTTAAAGGTTTGTCTCCCACCCCCAAGTTTCCAGAGGCAGGACTTCCAGTCACATCCTTAAGGTTTGATATAGTTTGTTCCATTAGGTCTTGTATTCTATTTCCCCCTTTGGATGTGGGAATACTTGTCCTGTCATTGTATCTGAGCATACACACATAACGTGTTCAGTTTCAGAGATTCATGGAGGGCTTTTGCCTCAGGGTAAACTGTGCCTCAAGTTTCAGCTATACCTACTTTCACTGATAATTGATTGAAACTTTGAAGGTCAATTTCTCAGTTGATGTGTGAGCAAGTTAAGACTTAACGGATATTGGTATGAAATCATTGTATTCTATAGGTAAGCTAGATGTACATTTAAGAGACCAAGGCTAGAATGCTGTAGTCTGAATGGCTGACCCTCTAGATCTGCATGTTGAATTCCTAACCTACAAGGTAATATCATTCCTGGATGGGGCCTCTGGGAGGTGATCAGACCATGAAGGCAGGCACCTTATGAGTGGGATTGACTCTCTTGTAGAATAGGACTAAGGAAACATGTTTGCCCCTTCTACCACGTGAGGATAGGCAGAAGAAGCTATCTGTGAGAACTGGACCCTCCGCAGACACAAACTCTGTTGGTACTTTCATGCCTGACTTCCCATTCTCCAGAACGATGAACAATAATCTTCTATTATCTATAAATTCCTTAATCTAAGGTATTTAGTGATAATATCCTGAATGGATTAAGACAGAGGACGTGGAGAACTAGAAGCAGCATTCTGAATTAGGCTCAAGTCTATCTGACCTCTAAGGTCATTTATTTTATGCATGATATGGTAATGTTTTCACACGGTCACACCCCAGACCTCTGGATCCTGGGCAAGGGCAAAGGAGTGAAAGATCTTGAAATAAGTATAGAAGAGCAGGTGTGGGAAAGACCCCATCCTTCTTCCCTAGGTTCTCTCCAGATGACCCCCACAAATTTTGTATCCTCCCTCTCTCCCCCCTTCCCTGTCTCTTTCTCTCCTTCCTTCCTTTTCTTCTTTTATTTCTTTCACTCGCTTTCTTTTTTTCTTGCTTTTTGGCAATAGAGTCTCACTCTACAGGTTGAGGCTAGGCCAGGGTAGCCTGAAACTCACAACGATCCTTTTATCTCATTCTTCAAAATGCTGGGGTTCTAGGCGTGAGTCACCACACCTGGCCTAAATACCCTTTGCAAAAGAATCCCCACTCTCTCTGCTGTGGTTTTGCAGTTTAGAAATACTTGTGTGGGAAGAGGAACAGACCGACACAGATCACATTTGATCCAAGTCATTACTCTGTAGTGAACTCTTCTGTAGGTCCAGAAGGAAAGTGGAACAGGAACCATCTATGAAAAAAAGTCCCGCATCTGAGGAAAAAAACAAACAAACATCCTTTGAATAATGAATAAATAAACTTGATCGGTTTTATAATATTGATATGTAGACTATTCAAACATCTTGATTTTTTTGTTTGATATTTTGTCCTTTATTTGCTTCCATTTGGTTATTTGTTAATTTATTGTGACAGAGCTATGCATTGTAATTAAGGTTGGCTTTGAACATACCACCCCCTGCCTTAGTGCCCTGCATGCTGGGATCACAGGTGTGCACCCCCACACCCAGCTGTGTTTGATATTTTAGTACAAAGTGCCCAGTCTCCTGGCTGTGGGTAGAGGCTGCATTTGCTGCTATGTGTTACATGGAACTGACACAAATACAGAATTGTCCACAGGAGGCGTGGGCTCCCTAAGTCTGTATTGTTCCCCAAATAGACTCCTTTTTAGAGCTGTTTGAATGCACTGGCTCACAGGTCCAGAGTTGCTCTTGCTATTTCAAGATTCAGCTGGAGGCTCACTGCTCCCCCATAGTTCTGTTCTCACACTACATTCTTTAAAAGGTGCCATTACTTACTTTTGGTACTTTTACTTTTATTTCTATGACTGTGTGCTTCTAAGGAGTCTTCTCTCACACAAAGATAGCACTAGAGATACTTTTGAAGAGAAGTCCTAGAAATCTTCTATCTTCCTAAATATTCTAGCAAATCACATCAAATATATTTTCTCACTTATATGTAAGAATTGCTGAGCTTCCTCCTAAAGTAAAAACACGATCTATCTTTGCTTCATTGCATGTATATTTGTGTTTTTATTTATTGAAACAACATGTGTGCATCAAAACCGTAGTTCAGAAATCCATTCATCAAACAGTACCGATCATGCTAAAACCTAGTCATATCTAAAGTTAAAGCTTTCTTTGTTTTGTTGATTTGTTTGAGCCTGGAGAAAAAAAAATATTTTACTGCAGACAAAATGACAAGCAGGAAACTTTAAAGAAAGCTTTCTACCTTTAATCATGATTCCTTTCTGGCAGCAGTGTCTTTGGAGAAAAATATTTAATGACCTCTTTACCAATCAAATCATTATCATAATGGGTTCATGTCCCGAAGACATCACATTAAAATCCATGTAGTAGCTGAGCTCAGAAATTTCATGCAACATGAGTTTAGACATTTCTCTGCCTTCTGCAGGAAGTTCTAAGTAAAATTAATTATCACAAAAATGCTGTTCTTGGGTACTGGAGGAATGTTTCAGTGGTTAAGAGCACTGGCTGCCCTTGCAGAGGACTAGAGTTCAGTTCCCAGCACTCACATGGTGGCTAACAACCGTCTGTACCTCCAGTTCCAGGAGATCCAATGTCCTCTTCTGGCCTCTGTGGGCACTGCACACACATGATGCATGCAGACAAAATGATGTGTATATAAAATAGAAATCAATTTTTAAAAATTTACAAATGCTGCTCTCCACATACATCAGGCTTCTCATTCCTCTTCCTATATCCTTTCAGTCTCACACGCATACACACACATACACACATACATACATGTACACACATACACACGCATACACACATACATACACATACACACACGTACACACAGAAACACACGCAAACACACATGTACACACACATACACATACACACACGTTCACACACATACACACACATACACACACGTACACACGCATATACATGCATACACACACATACATACACACGCATACACACACGTACACACATGTACACACATGTGCACATGCATACACATACACATATGTACACACACATACACACATACATGCACGTACACACACATACACATGCATACACACATACACACATACACACACATACACACTTTTCTAAATTACATGTGTCTTCATGAGGCAAATGAATGTCTTGTTCAAAATCTCTCTAACCAATCATATCTTACTCATGCACAAATAGTTCCCAAAGGATCACAGGAGAAATGGAGAGCAGAGCCACAGCACCGAATAAACAGATTCACAGACACAAGCCAGGACCAAATAACAGGGCACCATGATGTTTGGTTTACCTGGAGATCAGCAAACACGTGGGTGAGCCACCTTGTAAAGGGGGAGGGTAAAAAGAAGTGTGAGGAACAAATAGATTTTTCTCCTCCTCTTCTTCCTCTTCTTCTTCCTCCTCCTCTTCCTCTTCCTTCTCTTCCTCCTCCTCCTCCTTCTCCACCTCCTTTTTCTTCTTTATACTGGGTCTTCCTGTAGTCCCAGCTGGTCTGAAACTCACTGTGGAGACCAGGCTAACCTCAATCTCCCAACGATCTGCCTGCCTCAGGCTCTTGAGTTCTGGGATTAAAGGTGTGCACCCGCACACCTGGCTAAACACCTGCAGTACTTCCATTTAAGACATGCTAAACCATGAACTTGAATTTGTCCTGCAGCTATGGACGTTTCTCAGGTAAATTTGCCTGTTTGACATCTCACACCTGCTGGTCACAAAAGGAAATGTGTTCTGAGATGAGCAAAAGAGCCATTCTCCACAAGACCACGTTCCATCTTTATTGCATACCAGTGGGCTCCTGTTTGCAACTGTTCCTCTCTGAGGATCAGACCAGCTCAGAGTTCATTTTGCTGAGTTGGCAGATGAGTTTAACCCTCAAGAAGCCTGTGTCAGAGCCTGGGGATTCCTGTGTGTTCTAGTTGTTGTTCTCCATAGATCACAGGAAGTGAAAATAGATATTAGATTATATTACACACACATGTATGTGTGTGTATGTGTTTACACATATAGACTATGCACCCTTCCCTTCCCCATTTGTTATGTTCTGATGATTTTGATTTCAACATTGACCCAGATTTTGAACAAATAAGAACAAATAAGCACACAAAAAACCTAAAAACCAAAATTAAAATACATTTTTCAATCTAGGAAAATGACCAACAAAAAGTTTCTCATCAACATCACAATAGAAATATTTATCCTTCAATAAGATAAAGTACTTCAAACTTTTAAAACGTACTGGACATTAGTTTCAGCAAAGTCGATGCAATCACGTTTGCCTACAAGATCAGCATCATCTACAGAAACAAAGTCATCAGAATGGCAGGAAGGTATTCAGAGCTAATGATATACATTTTCCAAAACACTTGATATGTGCATAATAACACTTTGCAAATGGAACAAGAGAACACAGGGAATCTAATATTCTTGACCCAGATATCTCCCTTAGTCTGGACATATCATAACATGCTAACATCCGCTGGCAGGGAGGAGAGTTAGTGAAGCAGAAGCATGGCAGAAATCGTGGGAGAAATCAGGACAACCCAGAGAATACGTCAATTATGTAACAACTTGACAATACTTTCTTTTTTAATTTGCCTCATTCGTATTCAGAACACTTTGCATGCTATAAATAATAAACTCTCATAAGCTGTAACTGACAATTCTAAATTCCCCACCCCTCTCATGTAGAAAATTTTAAGGAACTTGATCTTGTCATGGCTAAAAACTCTACAAAATCAATGTAGCCTGGGGGTTATAGACTTTAAAAAAAAACCAGGATACGTATCTGTGTATCTGTGTACTTCTTACTATGGGCTGAAAGGCACTCCCCACCGCTCCTCCCAGATTCTTAGGCTGAATCCCTATTTCCTGTACCTGGAACGTGGAGGTAATTAAGGTTACCTGAGGCCACCAGGGTGGATTCTAACCCTATGGGAAGAGTGTCGATAAAAGACAAGGAGCAGACATCAGAACTCTCTCTGTGTCTGTCACATAAAATACAGTAATAGAAGGCTGCTGTATGTGGAGCAAAGGTCTCTAAACCAAGAAATGAACTAGCCAGACTCTTAGTCCCAGACCTTTCAACCTCTAGAACAATGAGACATCCAGCCTATCTATCTATCTATCTATCTATCTATCTATCTATCATCTATCTATCTATATCAGAGCAGACTTCTAACAGGATTCTTCTTACTTCTCAATAGGCCTGCACATGTATCATCTAATTGTCTCTTTTAGTAATTCCAGAACTGCCCCCCCCCCATTGAAAGTAGTATTAAATAATTGCCCAGGGGCATAGCAACAAGCATGTGGAGGTCTGCCAGTCCAATGATGTTATCCATGGGATCCACTGCTGCTAGGGGATGTCTTAAGAATCCCCTTGAACATTGTGTGTGTGTGTGTGTGTGTGTGTGTATGTGTGTGTGTGTGTGTAGATATGTAGGTCTGTGGAGGCCAGTAGACAATCACAGGTGTTGTTCCTGAGGTGCTGTTCATCTTTCCTTTCAAGTTAGGGTCTTTCACTGCCCTGGGGCTCCCTGATTAGATTAGTTGGCCAGTGCCCCAGAGATCCACCTGTCTGCCCCTTCCCATCACAGGGATTCCTAGTGTGCACCACCATGCCTGGCATTTTTAATGTGGTTTCTGAGGCTCAAGATCAGGTTCTGATGCTTCCAGGACAAGCTCTTTATTGACTGAATTACCTCTTCAGATCCGGAAAAGACACTTAAGGACTGACTTATCCCTGGTCTTTGTGACGACAGGAAGTTGGCCCTGTGTTTTCTTAGGACACTGCTGAGTGATAGACTATGCCAAGTCCATACCATCAGTTCCGGCCTGCCTCCCTGTATAAGGAACATGGATGTGTTTGAATCTTTTCTGACTGTTACAGTGTCATCATTAAGCAGATGAGTTTTACAGATTCTGAAGAACACAGTGAGGGCAGATGCTAGACGGTTTCTATGTTGAGTGGAACAGCCAGCTTGTCTTTTTCTTTTCCTTTTTGTCTTTTCTTACCCATACAGACAATAAGTTTAGAAATTTTCAAGTACTTTCTTTGTCTTAATTAGATGGCATTATGTTACTCATTATAATAGATAATAGTGACGTTAATCAAAACAACTTTCTAATTGAATTGATAAACCAATCAGTCCCCTAAGGCACTTTATAGCATACTGTGTAGAATGAGAAGAATTACATGTATTTGTACAATATGGTGAAAATTAAAAGTAAAAAAATATATGATTTGTAACTGTAATTTAAAGGTTTTTTTCCCCAATGGTAATTATCATCAGTGATTCTCTAGGGAAATTGTTAATGAAATTTATTTGGAGGAGCCTAAGCCCAAAAATTAAACAAGAAAATACATATCTATATCTCTGAAGAAACAATACACACGTTTATTTATTTATCGAAATTGGATTATCTTTGTTCAGTAAAGTGTCTCAGGTTGACAAGAAATTTATACTGCCCTCAAATGCTCATCTTTTAATCTTTTTAATCTAATTAATCCTGTGATACTTAGTCTTTAATATTTGGGTGTGACTAGAGAGCTCTGAGAAAGTTCTGGTGAGGAGAGAAAGATGTGAAGGAGACGGCCCCAGGGTATTAAGAATCAGGATGGTGTACCACAGGGGCAGAGATGTCTCAGAAACCACTCTCTTCATTCCAGGAAGCTCTGCAGTGTGGTCATTCTTGACCAGGATCCCACAGGCCTTACTAAAACCTAGTTCTCTCTTATCAAGGCTTTGTATAGGTCTAGGTAGGAAGGGTAACTTGCCTAGCTACCAGGGTCCTTGTGGCTTGGTGAGAAGATACTGCCTGTCAATGTGATGGGATTTAGAGTAACCATGGAAACAAATCTCTGAGCCTGTCTGTGAGGGATTTTTCCAGATTAGTTTAATTGAAATGGGAAGACCCACCCTAAATGTGGGTGGTACCGTTCCACCGGCTGGAGCCCCTCCTTAAATGAAGAAGAAAGAAAAGGGGGCCAAGCCACTCTCTTCCTGCTTCCTGCCTGAGAACAGAGGTCTAGCTGCCTCACACTTGCCCCCCTCCCTCCTTCCTTCCTTCCTTCCTTCCAGTTGCTTTTATTAAGACTGCTTTGTCACTGCAGCCAGGTAAGTAACTAATTCTCTGGGGAACGTTGATCTGATATTGTAAGTTTGACAAAGACTGGAACTGGGTCTTGCATATATTCAGATGTGAAGGAAGATACTAGAATTGTCATCTTTTGGGTCAGTGTGGGATGCCTAGCTGCCAAAATAGCTTCTAAGGGATCATATAGAATCTGTGTAAGTACAATGTAAAAGGTCTGAGGATGTCACCCTCAGTGAAATTTTCCAAAGCTAAGATCGTCTATCTTATATATCTCTATTGTCCTATCTATCATCTATCTATTTATCATCTATCTATCTATCTAGTCTTTCAAATATCTTCTATCTTAAATATCTCTATTGTCTATCTATCATCTATCTATCAATCATCTATCTATCTTGTATCTGTCACCTGTCATTCAAATATCTTCTATCTTAAATATCATTGTTTCTCTATTAGCTATCACTCACCTATCGTTCAATTATTTTTCTATCATCAATCATCTACCTACTTACGCTCACACTTGTATTCCTATCTATCCTCATTTTTCATCTATCTGTTGTCTGTTTAACTGTTTGCCTATCTATATCTATACTTCTATCTTCTATTCTGTTACTATATATTCTGTTCATGTCTATATCTGTATGTATGTACATATATATATATATATATTTTTTTTTTTTTCAAATGCTTTTCCACTATTCATCTTCTTTTAAATTACCTGATGCCAGGAGAACCCTCTGCTGACCCCAGCCTTATGGTTGAAGGCAGATGGCTGGGAAGTTGTTCTTAAGGTCATGTATTGTTGTAAGAGATCTGAAGATATGTTCTAAATTTCTGTCGCTGAATCTCACTTTTCCTATGCATTTCAGAAGAGTCTTTGAAACACAACATATTGGTCAGGTTTCTCTAAAGAAGCAGACATGATAAAATCAATACATATATGTTAAAACAGGATTTATGAAACGGGCTTACAGGATATAGTCTGGCTAGTCCAACAATGCTGCCTCACACTGGAGGGGCTGAGAATCCTGGAATTGCCAGTCCACAAGACTGGACATCTCAGCAGTCCCGATTTGGCACTGAAGGCTTGGGGGATTCCTGGAGAGCTGCTGGTCTTCAGTCTACAGTGGAAGCCTGAAGAAGCTGGTTTTAATTACAAGGGAGGGATGCTGCAGCAACAGGAGAGATGGACTTGCCAACAAGAGTGAAGGTCAGTAGGCAAAAAGTGAACTTTCCTTCTTCCACGTCCTTTCTTCCGGGCTGCCATCAGAAGCTACCACCCACATTTAGAATGGATCTTCCCGCTTCAGATAATCGAATCAAGAAAATTCCTCACAGGAGTGCCGGGTGACTTGTGTTTTAGTTGATTCCAGATCCAGTCAGCTTGACAACCAAGATTAGCCATCACAAGTAGCTACACTTGGTACTGTTTCTGAAAATCAAGGATCTCAAACTGAGGTTTAGGCTCTCCACAAGAACTCTACACAAGCAAAGTGACCTTTTACCTCCTTGAAATCACAATGTAAAAGGTGTATGTGTGAAGTGCACATTTTTCATAAATGTGTCCTTTACATCCAGCAACTGCCCAGAGCCATCCGGCTAATATTGTGTGCATATGTTGTGTGTGGTGTATGCACATGCATGTGTTCAAGGGCACGTGCAGAGCCCAGAGGAGGACATCAGGTGTTATACTCTATCACTCCTGCTTTATTCCCTTAAGGCAGCCTCTCTTATTGAAACTAGAGCTAAGCCTGCTGCCAGCATGCCCCAGCATCCTCTTATCTCTGCCGCTGTCAGTGGGGTCATAGATTGTGGGCAGTTACACCCCAGTTTTTAATGTGAGTGCTGGGGGTTAATACTCAGGTCTCCCTGCTTGTCCAGTAAGTGCTTTCCCACGGAACATCTCTTTAGTCCCTTATTCAGCTAACTTAAGAAAATATACCTTTAAAGTTTACTTATTATTAGTGTGTGTGGCTTTAGCATATGTATAGAGGCCAGAGGAAAACTTTATAGAGTTGATTCTCTCCTTTTACCTTTGTGTGGGTCTCAGAGGTTGAACTCAGGACACCAGGTCCCTTTACCCACTGAGCCATCTTGGCATCCTGAGAAAATATATTTTATTTTAGTTTTTGAAAAATATTTTAGAAAAAAAAATGTACCTATAAGCTAAGGAATCTTTATATGCTAAGGCTGGTTATTTTTTAAATCCCTACTATATTTATGAAAACTATTGATTGAAAATATCTACATGGAGATAACAGAGGCCATGCCTCATAAATAAATAAATAAATAAAATGGTGCCTGTCACTTGACTTTTAAAAATCAATTTGCAAACGGTGGTAAAACGCCCTGAGGTGTACTTGGGGCCCTATAGGCAACATTCTGCTTCAGAATGAAAATGCTTCGGAGAATCACAGAATAAACAGTGGTGCCATTGTGTTCACCACAGTGGGGAAGAGGCAAGGGCGACACATGCTCAGACGAGGGAGAGATCAGCATCCCACTTCCCGTTCTGTCATGAGCAGCCTGGGGGGACTGTAGGTTGTTGTCTTTGTTACTGTTCCCACCCTTCACAATCACCTCTCACTTATCTTTGAAGACTCTACAGAGGTCAGTTACTGCACCATAACCGACATTTAAGACATTTAAATGTTTACATTTCATTCAGTGAGCTTTCTTATTTAAAGCATTTCAAGTGAGAATGAGTTGGAGATAAACTTTTCAGGACACAAAACAAAGCTCACCTTCATGTGGAAACAGGCTGGGAGCAGTGAGACAGCACCTCCCTCTTGTGGAATGGGACTCCAAACCCAGGGGGCAGGGAGGTTGCTTAAGACAGAAGATTCAAAAAAGTCCATCCCAAGAAAGACACCTGTGTGCAGTGACAGTGTTCCACCGGGCAGGCAGCATGGTTTCTGGACGTGTGTGTTCCAGGCCCTTACCAACCAGGTGAAATCTTGTTAGGGCATGCCCTGCTGGACAGCACAGGAAGTCGGGTTTTAATTCCATGTCACCAGGACCAATTAATCTAGTGTCCTTCACAATGCCTTATAATAAAAGTCTCTTCTGACTTAAAATGAATGACACAGTCCCATCCCTCCTACAACAGTTTATCGTTATCACGCCACTTGGAGCATCTACGGAAGCAAGGCCTGGTGGACCGATCTTAGTCTCAATTTCCTTTTAGGTGAAAAGGAAATGAGAAAGGGGCCTTGTCAGAAGAACAAAAGAAAAGACACAACTCATCTGGTGTGGCACAAGCTGAGTATCAGTTCTTCCTCATTCTCAGAGACTGCCACGAGAACCTAGACGGAAGTCCCAGGGTAATCTTCATACTAATGGCAGTGTGGGAACATCTTTGGGGTGAGATACTTGGTAACTTCAACTAAAACACTTTAAATCTTCAGATTTAAATTTTTAAAGAAATTATTGCATATGTGTGTGTCTGTGCGTGAGCACATGAGCGCAGGTGCCCATAAAAGCCAGAGGTGTCAGATCCCCAAGAAGTTGGAATTACAGGCAGTTGTGAGCCATCTAACGAGGTTGCTGGGACTTGAACCCAGGTACTCTGAAGAGCTGTACGGTGATTTTAATCCCTGAGTCATCTCTCTACCCCCAATTTAAACAGTTTCTAATTTCAGGAAATCATCTACCAGTCATGTGTAATGAATGTGTCACAAAGCTAGTCAGTCCCATTACAAGGACATTTAGGTTTTTACTTTTAATCTATTCTTCCAGGGCTGGAGATCTGGCTCAGTGTTTAAGAGTACTTGCTGCTCTCCTCTTCTGGAGGACCAGAGTTTGGTTCCCATCATGCACATGACGGGGGTTCACAACCACCTATAATTCCAACTTCAGGGAGTTTGACACCTGGAAGTTCTGGCCTCTTCAGACACCTTTATGCACATGTGCAGACACACAAAGCACATAAGTAAAAAACAAAAGAGATCTTAAAAATAAGTGTATCTTCCTACAAATTTTGCAAATGCAAGTTATTAAAAAACAAACAGGAACCAGGTGTTTGCCTAGTCCTTTGTGGGTTGGGTGTCATTCCTTATCTGAAGGGGTCCAAGTTCAGTGTTATTTCTTCTAGCTAGAGGGTAACCTTCAGGGATATCTGGACACTTGGATGTTTCGGGGAATGCATTATTTACCACTTGTAAGTTGCTTACCTTGTAATTTTTGTAGAGTTAGGCTAAAGCCTCTACCTCTGTTAGGTAGAGCTCTTTGGTTAATGGATGGGTGACAGGAAAGTGTGTAGGGGAAGCCACCGTTAATGTGACCCCCTGCTGCTTTTATTATGGTAGCACCCGCAGTAGTTAAGGTTGAGCAGCCGATTCCATTATGAACTCCTATTTCAGGGGTTTATAACTGAGCTGTAAAAATTTGCTCCAGGCTAAAACTCTGGGTCTTAGCCTGGGAGAATTTTTCTCCTTACATTTTGTTTTTCCAAAGGAAGAAATCAATTTGATCACGCAAAAGAATGTAAAAACACAGAAAAAAATTAAATATATTTAATTTTTATCATGTTAATTGTGTTGTAGCATTTGATAAATACATTTATACATTTCTATCCCAGTTTCAGAATGGCAACTTTCAAAGTATCTATCAAATGTCCAATGCAGACTGAGATATCATTTTCCTCAGAGAAACATTTTTAGGTCATAAAATGAATCATTATGTATTTAAAATGTCAGTATTTTGCTTACTTTAACAATAGAATTAATTTGCTAATCAGAACAGGCTACTGAAATTGAGGTCACTCTTTCCAAAGCCAGTGAAATCACTTGGCTTTTTTAGCAGAGCAATAAATTGACATCTTAAACTGATAATTGCTTATTGAAGTCATTGAGGACACACTGATTCATTTATTCAGAATTTTTTACTGGAGATAAAAGAGCTTATGTATCTAGTAACAGAAGACAGACGGCAGGACTCTATGTGCTATGACAGAAAAAAAAAAGCCATAATTAACATCTCAGTATGTTACAAACATGCTTTGAACCAGGCATGGTATTGCACATCTGTAACCCCAGCTCTTGGGAGTCTGAAGGTGGAGAATCACATGTTCCAGGCCAGCCTGGACTTGGGCTATGTGTTGAGACATATAAAAGATAAAAGGAAGTATCAGGTTTGGGGAGAGTCAAAGACCAGGAGAAGTCAGCCATTAAAAGGATGTTTGTTGGGATTAAAGAGGTGGCTCACTGGTTAAGACACTTGCTGTTCTTCCAGAGAAGCCAGGTTGGATTCCCAGCATGCACGTGGCAGCTAATAACTGTTCCTTTCTCCACTTGAAGGGAACCTGACACCCTCTTCTGGCCTCTGTGGGCACTGTATGCACATGGCATACTTACATGCAGGCAAAACACTCATACACATAAATTTTCTTTTAAAAAAGATGTTTGTTACAGACTATAGACAAGGATGTGGCACACCGCTGTGGTCCGAGAGGAAGCACTAGGGCCCATCAGGTGGCAGAGAAAGAGGGAGCACCTGGGGGTGCCATGGAAAGGGACTGACTCGCAGAGGAAATAGTTTGGGGATGTTTTCAGTGGATACTGGGGCACAGGCCTAGTCCCTCCATGGTCAGTAAGGCTTAGAATACGCAAACTGGAAGACGTGGCCACACATCCTGGAGCCCCTGTGCGAGGTGCAGTGCTGAGCACCGGGTGGAATGCATCCTCATGCCTGAGTTTCCAGCTCACTATGGAGGGGTAGTGACCACCTGTCTTCTTCTGTTGGGATTTCTTCTTCTCTTTCAAATCTCTGTCTTCTGTGCTTGGGATTCCCCTCTTCCTCTTCCTCTTCCTCTCCCTGTTTCTACTCATTCTCTTCTTCCTCTACCTCCTTCCTTCTCCCCCTCCTCCATCTTCCTTTCCTCCTTCTCTTCTTTCTTTCCCATTCTCCCCTTCCTCTATCTCCTCCTCCTCCTGGTTGGATTACAATGTACTACATCACAACATTTCTGTGAGGATCACAAAAACATCCACAGAAAGCAAACAGCCCTGGCTGGTTCATAGCAGTCACTAAATAAATCATAGTTATTCCATAAACGCAACTTTCTTGCACATCCAAACCTCCACTGCAAAGTGCAAGGACTTGGAACACCGTGGTTTTCAAAAATGACTCTAAGTCGGATTGTGTAGAGAGAAGCATTGCTGTTCTGTCTGAGTCATCCCCCAGCTCTTAACTCAGTCCCCTTGTTCCCTTCCATACTAGACAGTAGAAAGAGAACCCCAGTAAGCCCCAAGCAGGGCCAGTTCAATAGCAGGGTACCCCAAGAGGGCTGCCAATCAGGCCACACCCCTTCCAACAGCACCGCTCTCTTATCCATCCAGGTCTGGACTGCAGAAGTCTCGGATGGGAGCAAATTTCTCCTAAACATGGCTACTTGGAACTGTTGGCTGGCACGGCCTGATCCCTCGGGGGAGGGGGTAAGGAGGCGCAGAGTCAACGTCACTGACACTGGGAGACAGCGGAGCCATGATCTCCTTTTAATTTTAGAAGGGAACAGGATTTATATTTTTGCCAGGCTTAGGGGAGGTCATTTGACGTGCTTCATTCTGGTAGGTCCTGAACACCTGACGATCTGAAGTTCATCACTCCCATTGGTCCTGGATGGCTGCTAGCCTGAGAACTGCCCCAGGTTTGATCCCAGGAAGTGTTCACTGCGCATGCATGCTCAATATCGGTTCTAGCGGTTCTAGGCCAGCAGGCCAGGAGCCTGCCTGACCTTTCTTGAATTATCCTACATGGAACCCAAATAATAAAATCTCTTATCTCTATGTGTCTGAATGACCGGGGGGATTATTTTGGTACTATATTTAAAAAATCATTTCTGTTGTAGCAGCAAGCACTTCTAAAATTGACAAGTACAGCTTCCCTCTTTCAGAATAAACTCTAAAACCCCAGGACAGGTAAGCAAAACCTAGCTAAGGTCAGAATTACCTGCAGTCCTACACACATTCACTCTTTCTGGGACCTGTTAAATATACTTTTTAATAAGAAATAGCAAGTGTTGATGCAAAGCATGTTTGCAATATACAAAGTATATGATGATTAACCTGTTCCACATTTCCCATCTTATTTCTTTTACTTTAAAAATTATTAATTTTTATTATATATATGCATATATATATATATATATATATGTGACTGCTGTGTGTGCAAGCATATAAGTGCACCTCTGTATGCAGTGCCCAAGGGACCTAGAAGAGGGCACTGGATCCCGTGGAACTGGATTATACAGATGGTTGTTAGCCATCATGTTGATGCTGGAAACTGAACCCAGGTCCTCTGCAAGAGCAGCCAGCCAATGCTCTTAACTCCCGAGTCATCTCCCCAGCCCTCATTTCTCATTTTATCTGCAGTTACATGGTTCAATTATTATTGTTTGTAAAAATGTATGATTTTACAGTAATGTGACTATTTGAAACTCAGGGAAGAAATGGGTGCTTTTGGGTGGAGACAACGTTATTTCCGAAGTTTAGTACAGTCACCTGACTAGTGCTCACAGGTGGAAGTCCACAGTTGATGAGGTAAGAACCTTTACCTTTGGAAGGCTGTACTCAGAGCTCTCTGCACTGCAGCTTACTGTTGGAGCCAGATATCACCATTGGACATTGTTGCTAGCTAGAGAGGGTCCACTCTGGGAAACAGAATTCTGAAGCTTTCTCTTCGAAATATGCCTTGCACTGACCCCAACAGGAAGAGGCATGATCTTGAAGGAAAACATCGAGGATCTAAGGGATATAGGTAGATCAAAGGGGAGAAAAGAGTGAGGAGGAGCACCAGGGAGGAAAGATCAGGTTGTACACAGGCCAGGTGGGGAGGACAGATCAGGGGTTTCTTTAAAGAGGCCTCTGAGTTCTACAAGATCCTTGCAAAATCATGTCAATAGGAAAGAAAGAGGACAGAAGGACTCCGTACATAGGTGTTTGGAGTTTAGGGAAAGGAGTTGCAGCAGGCTAAGTTCTTATGTGAGAAGGAGGACTCAACAGAGACAAGAGGCTTTTAGCTGAGGAACTATTTGCTGCTAGGACAGAGAGAGATGGAGTCAATTTTCCTTAAGAGTGAGACGCCTGCTGAGAAGGTTGACTGGGCTCCAGGGGGGCCCCCAAAACATTTGGGGACATAAATTAGACTTGATGGGCCTTAAAAGTAATAATAGGGGACTGGAGAGATGGCTCAACAGTTAAGAACACTGGCTGCTCTTGCAGAGGACCGGGGTTCTGTTCCCAGCACTGGTGAGGTGGCTAACAACCTTCCATAACTCCAGTTCCAGGGGATCTGATGCTCTCTTCTGACCTCCGTGGGCACTGCACAGCATGGGCGCACTTACAAACATGCAGGTAACATTTGCGTACATTTAAAAATAATAAAAATAACAATATGACATAAATTCATAGGGAGGGTAGAAAGGTGAGGGGAAGAGATGGGAGGGAGGGTCTGACTATGATCAAAATACGTTGTATGAAATTCTCCAAGAATCAGTAAAAATATTAAGAAAATATTAGCGACTAAACACCAGCTTCTAACCACCTTAGCCCACAAAGATCTGTAAACAAGAGTCTCCTATCAGATTCCAGCCATCACAAACAGCAAGTATTACTGAATTCTCTCTCAAGCCTATTTTTTTTTTTTTTTAAAGCAGGGTCTCACTATGTAGGCCTGGCTGGCCTGGAACTTGCTATGTAGATCAGGTTAACATTGAACTTAGAGATCCATCTGCCTCTGCCTCCAGAGTGCTGGCATTAAAATTGTGGGCCATCATGCCTGGATTTCTCTTTTGTCTTTCAAAGCTAAGTTTTCTACCAAGTGTCTCAGAATCAAAATCAGTTTTGTGGTGTGTGTGTGTGTGTGTGTGTGTGTGTGTGTGTGTGTGTATGTCTTAGTCTAAGAGTGCATGTACAGAGTTCAGAGTTCAACATCAGTGTCTTCCTCTATCACTCCTGACCTACTTTTTCATGTTTTAGGAGACAGGGTCTCTTACTGAACCTGGAACTTATTGATTGGCTAGGCTGGCTGGCGAATGAGCCCTTGGGATGCACTTGTCTCTGCTCCCCAAGCACTGGGGTTACAGAAGCACACTGTGCCCAGCTTTTAAGTGGGTGCTAGGGACATGAATTCGGGTCATCAAAGCTGTGCTGCAACTTCACCTGCTGTGGCTTGAATGAGAAATGCCTCCCATAGACTCATGTACTTAGACAGCTGGTCTCTGGCTGGTGGTGCTGTTTGGGGAGGTGTTTGGGGAGCTGTAGTGAGTGGAACCTTGTTGGAGGAAGGAGGTATCTGGTAGTGGGATTTGAGGGTTCACAGCCTCACCCCACTTACAGTCCACTCATCCCACTTACAGTCCATGCTCTGTGTTCTGTATTTGTGTTTGAAGAGGTGATCTCTCAGCTTCCTCCTCCAGCCATCCTGCTTCCCCCGGGGGTATGGACTTTCCCTCTGGAAGCATAAACCAAAATAAACTGTTCAACAGTCAGAGCAACAGAAAAGTAACTAACATGCCAGTTGAGTCATCTCCCCCACCTCCAACAGGCTTTATAAAAATGACTTATCTAAAGGTGAAAGAAATGTCTTCAAGAAATAGTGCTAAAAATGTCCCTCCAAGATCCAGAACACACACACCAAAGGAGAGTCATAAGAAAAGACTTTTGATGCCACAGAACAAAATGAAGGTTGAGATGACAAAAGCCTTTTGGGGACAGGGTCTTCTAGTAAGATAAACTCCTCAAGAGCTGGTACAATTGGACAAAACACATTCCAGCTCCTAGCCTATGCCACTGGCAAAGAACAAAGAAATAATCTCAATGGTCCCAGAGCCTGACTCTCAAGGCACAGTGGACAAGGAAGGGCGAGTTGTCTTTGGGAAGGAGTGTATCACCAAGGGCAAGCCTCAAATCAAATTTACAAGACTCCCAATCCAAACAAGCGGTTTTGTCCTGCTAATCTGAATTTAGAAAGGAAAGGATTCAGAGAAACGTTTATCTTCCATTCTTAACTGTCCACACCAGGCAGAGATCGTAAAGAAATAAGCTTATTAAAAAGTCTTGCCTTTTCTTTGCTGCCTTTTTTGGGTTAGTTATTCCAGGATCTTTTCTGTAGGCTGTGGGGTGAGTTGGGTATCTCAGTTATTCCACACAGTACCAGAGCTAATGGTAAGGTGTGATACTTGATGTACTTATGACAAGCATCATGACCAATGCTCACAAACCAGGACAGATTAACAAGAGAAAAGCACAGAGTTTTAGGTGATCCAGGGGCCTTTGAATGTAGATTCAGAGACCCAAGAAAACTGCTTATTTCAGTGCTTAGATCCTTTGAAGAACGGGCAGCTGTGCAGACAGGTGTGATTGCGCAAAACTGAATGCCCTGGTTCGTGGGTGGAGTCAAGGAACTCTTCAAGGTTCATCTGCTTATGTTCCTCTTGGTCTCTGGGTGGATTTCCTCTCTCCTGGGTACCAGATAGGACTTCTGGAATAAGAGTTTTATGACCTGCTGTCATTCACAAGGTAGGTCAGAGAAATTCCTTATGGCCAGCTCTTATGGAAAAAAATGGGTGAGGGGTGTTAGTTTTTCTAGGTTTCATGACTGGTTGGTGGGAAGTGGAATTCTGGTTTCCAACTTGGGGATAAGAAAGTTTAGATTTTATGACCTGCCTTAAGGTCAGGAGAAAGAAAAGCAGAAGGACCCAGAGAGTTGACCTCAAGGCCATCCAGCGCCCTTCAGTTTGAAGTACTCAACATGCCAACCCACTACTTTGAGGTTCTATTTAGGGGCTAATACTTTGGCATTTGGGGGCTAGTTCTCGACTAGTCAGGCATTATACATGCGAGAGAGGACATCCATAGGTCAGTTGCCCCGAGGTAGGTGAGGTAGGTGCCTCTATACAGCGTTTTTTCCCTGTAAGTGTAAAAACACTTCAAAATTAGTAACCTCACATATCCCTTTACCTTTCCATGAAACTTTTCTTGTTTTCTTCTTAGATAGGGTCTCCATGTAGCACCAGCTGGCCTTGATCTCGCAGATATCCACCTGCCTCTGCCTCCAGAGTGCCTCCAGTTAATGGTGTGAGTCACCAAGCCTGACTCCACAAAACATATTTAAAATGCAAATCAGTGAAACTGACTTTAATGAGATGGATGATTTGCATAAAAACTAACTCAATAGAAACAATTTTTTTTTTATTATTAACATTGGATTAGAATTAATGTGTTCAAATTGGTGTTCTGTGACACTGGATTAGAGTGAAACAAAAATCAAAGGCAAAAATCTACCAAATATTTAAAATTGTTATAGAAAAAGTTCAGAGGCGTATGAGGCTTTTTTCCATTAAAAAGGAAGCATAATTTTGAAGGAAATTCTAGAAATTTTTGGATAAATTTGATTATAGGAAAAGGAAGGTTGTAAATTTCATAGGATGTAGGAATTCACCCTTTATAAGGCAGTTACTTCACTTATTATGTAAGTCTACTCCAAAATTGACATTCCATACAGGGGAATAAGAAATAATGGAATAAAGCCTTTTAGGGCCCAATTTTAAAAATTCTTGATTAAATTGTGCTATAAAAATACTTTGTATTAGTGGTTAATGAAAGACCAGGCCCTGTGCTTTCTGGCTTTAGCGTGACGAAGGGTGTTCGTTTTGAAACATTCCTTGGTCTCCATGTATTAAAATTCTATGTACCCATTAGAGCTTCCTCATAGCTCCAGTAGTTTTAGGAGGTTCTAAATCTGTATTAGCCAGCTGTCTAATTCACTTGGTTGTCGAAAGGTAATAAAAGATCATCATGTTTCAAGTTAAAACACAGGCTCTGTTCTTTCTCCTCCAATGCCTGCTCTTGGTATTATCCCTGTGGACTGTCTACCCAGTTCTGAGCCACAGTTTCATTCTTGAGTTTCTTATTGTCTTTGGTAAAACTGCCATCACCTCATACCTGGGCCATGCCATTGCCTTTCTTCCTGTTCCCAGAGGTAGTCTGAACCTCACTTTAGTCTTCTCTCCATGTCCCTCAAGATTGGCTGAGTTGCGTACAAACGTGACCGTGTACTCTTTCTCTTCTGAAGTCTCTGTCTTAAGATTGTATACACGTGTGCACTCACAAACTTGAACACACATGCATTCCTTTATATACGTATGCACACAGTACTCATATATGTACACATACAGAGGCTCAGTCATACATACACTCTCACCCCAAACCTTTCAGTAGCACCCAAATCTAAGACGAAGATCAGGACCCTAAATTATACAGATGCAGGCTGGAGATTTAGCTTAGTGGTAGAGTGTTTGCCCAGCACATAGAAGGCCTCGGGTTCCCCTCCCAGGACCACAGTTTTATTTTTCATATAATTAATTAATTAATTATGAGACAGGGTCTTCCTGTTGCTCCAGCTGGAGACAATTGTTTTAAATGTTGAAAAACCAGCACTTGTGCCCACACCTTTAATCCCAGTACTCAGGAGGCAGAGGTAGATGAATTCCTGTGAGACTGAAGCCAGTCTGATCTATATAGTCTGGGCCAGGCCAGCTGGGACTACCGGGAGACCCTGTCTCAAAAAGACCAAAACCGAAACAAAACCCAGTACTTGTTTAAATGCAATTAAGTTCTTGACTGCCTTGCCTACTTACTCCTGACGCTTGTATTTTGTTATTGGCCTCGGCTTTGCATTGCATTGTTGTATTTTAGTCACCATGAACTTTCCCTCCATGAACCGCACTACCATTGCCTGTCTGTCCATTCTTCCTTTGTCCCTTCCCTGTGCGTCCTAGCCTCTCCCTTGGTTAACCATTTTCCTAGTGAACTTCTACCCACCTTTGAGAATGGAGCTCACATGCTCTTTGGTTAACTATTTTCCTACTCTGTGTTATTTACACTGTTCTGTATTCTCAGATCACACTGTACAATTGAGAGGTACACTGCCTTTTTTGTGTGAAAACTTGATTAACCTCTGTCTTGCACACTGGACTTGCACACTGTCAGCTCTAGAGGCAATGATCTTATATTTTACTCACCATTTTATTCTGTCAAGACCACATCTTTGATTATTATACAATCGTACTTAAATGCTGGTCTGATTCCAACGATTGTTTTTACCTTATTTACATACTTGAATAATTTCGTCTTGGAATGTAGAAGATGAACAACTCAAAGGAGTTTTTTTTTTTCTTTTTGTGTAGGTGTATGTATATGTATATGTGGTGGGTGTGTATGTTCAAGTGTATAGGTACATATATATATGCGGGTGCATGTATGTTTATGTATGTGTACAGAGGCTAGAAGTTGACACCGAGTAAGTTCCTCATTCCTCTTTAGTTTTATTTTTTGAGGCAGGGTCTCTTGCTGAGCACAGAGTTCCCTGATTGCCTCTGGTCTAGTAAGCCAACTTGCTTCAGGGATCCCCTTTCTTTGCCTCCTCAAGCATTAGAATTACAGGCAGACACCATGCCTACCTGCTTTAACTGAGCTCTAGGGGTCCAAACTCTTGTCTTGAATGCTTGTAGGGCAAGTATTTCCTCCACTGACCCATCTCACCCCCACCTAGGAATTTTTAATTCGGCAACTTCTGTATTCACTTGTGCTGGAGAGAGACTTGTTAAACCCACACTGGATCCTGAGGAGCTGGGGCATAGCTCTGGTTATAAATGAGATTATTTAGCAGTGATGGACCCCTCCACTACTCAGGTAGGAAAAGCAGGACCCCGTTCACTCCAGTGAGCAACTACACATAACGGTAGTGGCATCCTTCTTCCATCTCCTTTGTAGCTGCTAATGTGCTCTGACAGTGGGCTCTGTGACCCCGTTGACTCTCCCCCAGATGTAGCCAATGATGGAAATCCAGCAGTAAAGTTTCCCTGGCCACCTCTCACCCAGCCACCCCGACAGAAAGAGCACTGGGGTCTATAGAAAATTACTATCTTTCTAACATTACATCTCCACCTTTTAAGGATACTCCTGTAGACTCTGGATGCCAAGTCAGTTTTTAACCTCTGTACAAACTGACTCTATACTGTCTCTGTAAAAGAAAGAATGCAGCGTTGGAGGAAATGATGGCATGGTGATCCAAAGTCAAGCGACTATTTACTTCATACACAGGAGACATGCTGAGGAAGGCTTTCTGAGGGAGAAATGTATGTGCCACACTGCAGCTTAAGAATTTAACAATGAAGGCGATTAAAGAAAAATCTGGGTGACTTATCCTTCTCAGAGTCTAATAAAAACACAGCGTTAAAATACTATTTTGGGGAGAGCACCTAGCACGTTTATTGTTCTGAGGTCAGGTAGTAAAGCTCGGGCAGCTAGGGAGTTATTTGAAGCTGATGAGAGGAATGGAACATTCATTGAAGTAAAAAGCGTTAGTCGGGTTAAGACCTCACCATCACCTCAAATATAATATTACCCACTGGTTAGTAGAGCTTGGAGATCAAAGGCCTAATGCACTAACTGTATTCGATAGGGAATTGTTTCATGAAATGGGCAAGACATACTTCTGAGTGTGTTTTTTTAAAAAACAGATTTATATATTTTGAAGAAAAATCCATTTACTTATGTAAAAACCAAAAAAAAGGAGAATAGCACAGTAACATTTTGTAAAAAATAAACTCCTTGATAGCTTTCATTCTTCTTGTAAGTTAAATGATCTGTGCAGATGGTATCAAAACAGACTGTTAATACTCAGTTTCTGTTTATCTAAATTTTAGTACATTTTGGGGTTTCCAGTTCAGATTTGGGAAAAAAAAGAGAGAAATCTTTTTATTAGGTAATTTCCCCTTTATCTCTCTTATTTACTTTCTCTTTTCGTTCAGAGTATCTTACTTCTCTTGTAGAAAGTACTTTTTAAAGCTACAGTACTGGGATCACTTAAGTCGGCGTCCACCACAGTGATGGGGCATCGAGATTTCCAGGCCTTGCTGGAGACCTGTCTGACCCTCTCTTACATGTTGTGCAGACTTTGGAATCTAAATATTTCACCGGTGTTCTGGGTAATTGTTATATTTCGGAGCTTATTTTGTAAAATGTACTAGGAAAATAGTGTGAAAATGACCAGAATCTTGGTGCCTATTTATTCCTAGGAAATCTCCCTTCTTTTCTTCAAATAAGTAGACCATGGCACAGTCTTTTTAGTCCAGTGAGATGGCTCAGCAGGTAAAACCACATACCACCAAGCCTGCGGACCTGTGTTTGATCCCTGGGACGTCAGCTAGTATAGTTGAGAGAAACAACTGACTCCTCCTTTGACTTCTACACACTCAGGTTGTAACATGTGTGACCCCAAAGTAAATAAATAACATATTTTAACAACTCACTTCCATCATGATCTATTTCTCGGCTTCTGTTTGGTCTATGCACTTCTCTTGGTTCTCTTGAATGTGGTCCTTCTTGCAGCAGAGGATGAGCAGAAGATTCTAGAAAGAACCGACTTGATGTTTCCCTTCCTGCCCCTCCTCTTTTCTCCCCTCCCCTTCCTTTTTCTCCTCCTCCCTCCTCCCCCTCCCTTCCTGCGTCTAGCCTTTGCTTTCCCCTTCCCTCTGCATCCCTTCCCTCCGCCTTCTCTTACCTTCCCCTCCCTGCCCCTCCCCATCCACTCCTCCTTCCCCTCTCCCTCCCTCCGCTTCCCTCCCTTCTCCCTTCATCTCAGCAGCACAGCAGCAAGTTTTCTCATGGCTGGGCATTCACTAAGCTCCGCTGACTGGCCTCTCGCCCCCACCTGCATCTTCATCTTTTCTTGCTCCCTGCCTTGCTTTACTTTCCTCAGTTTTATCTTTGCCCTGTGTGTCAGAAGGAATTTAGGAGCATGGAATGTGGCCCAACTCACAGAGGACAAGCGCAGAGAGTACAGCAAGGATTGAATGAGGCCCGGACACCGACAAGAAAACACTTCAGAACGAGGAGCACCCTGGGCCTCTGACAGGGAGCCAAGGACACAGGCAGATGAGAGCAGATTCTGATGGAAAGAAGGTGATTTGTGCTGGATACCTCTCAGCTCACTTAAGTTGTTTTCTCCTTGTTAAAGGAGGTTTATGAAAACCTCTCAGAGTGAGAAACACAGAAGACATTATACTGCCAGAACTTGCAGAGCACATTTGCAAGCGGCGGCATTAATTATGTAGCTAGGAACTAACATTAGAGAGGATAGTGTTTCAACTGGGTACCTAAGCCAGTATGCTTTTAAAATGAAATCTCCAACAATCCCAACCTAGGAGAATTGAGATTAGTGTGGAGTTATTTTTTAATTAACTGTTTTATTAATTAATTATTATTCTAATTTTTGTCTGACGGTGCAGGGGATTAAACACTGGACTTTTTGCATGCTGGGCAGATGCTCTGTTACTGAGCTGTACCACCAGCCCAAGTACGTCAGTTCTGTTACAAGAGAATTTGAAGTATGCGCGAGGATAGTTAGGGAAATAGAAATGAATTTAAAAATTGGAAATTGACGAAAGAGGAGGAGATGGAATAAGAGATACTTCCTTTTAAGGGCTGTCTCTAAAGTGCTACACCTTTTCAAGGACTGAAATCACAGAATCACAACCACATTGCTTGACAAACGAAAGCCTTTATAATTGTGCTGTAACTTTGCAGTAACTATAGACATTCCAGAGGCGAGTTTGGTTTTTCTCAGTGCAGTTAGTTTTGCTTTCTATATTTGCACATCAGAAAAATGCTTTAAGCGGGGTTATGGCACAAATGGTGTGAGTACTTAGCTTCTGCTCCTACTCCAGCCATCTCTGTTGCCATGCCTCCCCGCCATGTGGACTGTTGCCCCTTTGGAACCACAAGCTAAATAGACTCTTCATTTTATATATTCCTTTGGTTAGTATTTCTATCACAGCAACAGAAATCAAACTAATACAAGTAGCATCCAGAGTTCTTATATCAATGCTGCTCAGAAAACAATAGCCCGGTAAGGAGCATAAGATCCTGCTGAACTGCATCCGAAGAAGAGTGACTCTGGTTTAGGATACTATGCTCCACCAGGTGCATTCTGTAAAATATACTGTAGTTAGAAGAGAGCAAAATGGATGTTAAAACAACTGGTATCTGTTCTGCCTTGCATGGAGGAATCAATGTCTGCAAGCCTCAGATTTTGTTTGCCGCTGTGTATTTTTGGTGGCAGACGGCTTGTGGCCAGGGTGAAGACTTAAACAGTGATGCTCATCCAAGAGAGTTTCAATGGTCTGTTGCAGGCTTAAAATTATTTTAAACCTTTTCATTTCCTTAGGGGCTGTAAATATATGTTTAAAGGGAAGCTCTGTCCCTTTCTGGTTTTGCCTTAGAATTTTGATGGAGTGTCAAAGTTCATGCAGGCAGCCTCTCCTTCTCTTCCTCCCCCTCCTCCTCTGCTTCCTCCTCACCCCTCCTCTTTGTCCTCCTCATCCTCACCCCTCCTCTTCGTCCTCCTCATCCTCACCCCTCCTCTTCCTCTTCCTCATCCTCTTTCTTCCGCTTGTACACATGTATATGTGAGTACAGGTGAATGTGGATCCCAGAGCCGACCTTGGAGGTTGTTTCTCAGGACAGGGTCTCTTACTGGGACCTGGGACTCATTGATTAAACTAGCCTAGCTATACCGTGAGTCTCAGGGATTCATTTGTCTCTCCTCCCCAGGGCTGGGAATAACAAGTGCAAGCCACCATACCCAGCTTTTTGCATGGGGATTGGGGATCAAACTCACATCTTTATGCTTATGTGGCAAACACCTTACTGACTGAGCTGTTCCCCTAGCAAGTCCCTCTTCCCCTTTTATTTCTTGTCAGCCTCTTTCAACTGTTTGTTTATACCTGGGCATGGCCAAGGAGGGGATGGAATTCTGTCCTCCACACCAGCATGTCCCTCCCCAGACTATGGGGCTGCTATAAATCATTTTACTGGGTTCTATTTCCTGACTATTTCTTTTAGGGGCAGTGGGGGAGGGTAGGTACCAGAACTGGAAACAGATTGACTGGATGGTCTCAGAAGAAACAGCCCAGGATGACCCAGCTGTTGCTGTTCCATAGCACAGTGAGGGATTCCCAGAGAAAAGGACTAATAATTAGTTTCACTTGTAGGTGAAAGAAGGTCTTTGAAGACGTCTGGCATTCATTACAACAGTGACCACTACTGCCATTTCCAAATCCTGCCTTTGAAAACCAGGCTCTGTCGATTTGGAGAGGGCTTCAGGCCTCCTCTTTAGGAGGAAGTGAGTATTTCATGGAGTGTAGGTGGCAAAAATCTGAGGCAGATACTGTGGGCAAGGCTAAACAGCACACACACCCTGTTCACTTCTTGGAGCACACATCCATGAGAGCAGAGCTGCAGAGTCTGTGCTTCTGTAGAGATGCAGCTTTCATTTCAAGAAATGGAGCAGCACTCCAAAGGGGACCGGGACACAATGGGGCTCCATTCATCCATTCACTTCTTCCATCCGGACCCTGACCTAAGCTTTATTATCCCATTTTCTTACTCCTTTGAGTGTTCCATGAGCCCAAACCCGACACAGGTCTAGTTTCCATACCATTTAATTGATGACTGGAATCTGTATTCATGTTTTGTGGGATTAAACAATCTGGAGGCTCCACTGGGTGACGTCATTGGCCACAGATTATTGGCATTAGGAAACTCTATCTGTCTTGGGGACGTGGAGTCTCTGAGTTCCATATGATCCAGGAGACCCAACATATGATGGATGGGTCCTAGGGCCCACTGAGGCTCAACATATTGCTGTCATAAACCAAATCCTATTCTTCCTATGCGATTCTATAATGCCCCTTTGACTGGCACCAGTTAACAACCAGCATCTAATAACAAACATTTACGGAGACTTGGTCTGGGGTGTGCCACATTTAACTCTCACAAGTGCTTTGTCAGTTTGCTTAGTGTCTCCATTTTACACATGGACTAATAGAGGCTTTGGTGATCATAATAATCTATCCAATATTACATAATGAATCAGAGTTGGGGTTTTGATCTGGGAAGTCCTGGTTCCAAGGCCCAGCTGTCAGCCATGAGCCTTGTTGCTCCTGGGGAACCCCAGAAAGCCACACCCCAGTGTATACTTTGCTGTTTGTGTGTAAAATCTTCTGCTTCTCTTGGTATCATGCTCCAAGGTCTGTGGCAGTCTGACCCCAGCCTTTCAATTTATTAATGTTTGTTATTTTTAAGAATATATTTGGATAAGTATAATGTACTGTCAGTAGATACCTGGGAAACAGATTATTCCAGGTCTCAGTGCCTAGAAACAAGCATTACTGTCTCTGTGTTGGGTTCTTGGAGAAGGCAGGCAGGATCACGGTCCAGGCTGCACCAGCTGAGCTTGCATGCTTCCGAGAAGGCTCGTTAAATGTTAGGCGATAGTACCTCACCATAAGACTGTCCACGAGAGTGCCTGCAGGTCCTCTCCTGAGTGTGTGGTCCAAAAGAGTCTTCCAGAAGGATGGAAGCTACATTCCTGTCTTATGCTAGAGCAGATACCATTAATTGCAGCCTGCTCTCAGCACAGGGAACTAAATCCCACTTCTTGAAGGGAGAGACACCAGAGAACATCCCGTTTCCACCCTCCATCTCTCAGTATTGTACTTCATCAATGGAGGTGTCTATGGTATAAAAGAGAACATTCTGCATAGAGTAAGTCAAAACCAGTCCAATCCAGACTTTGCTAGATATGCGCTACCTAGAGGTTAAGTGTCCTGATGTAGAAAATTGGGACCACAGCATGCTGTGGACATGGTGTATCACCTCAAAGGTTCATGAGTTGAAAGTTTGGTCATCACCATGGCAGAATCCAAATGATAGACGAGGTTAGATCTAGTAATAGGTAGTTAGGTCAGGGGCTGACGTTCTCCATGAATGGATTAATGAGTGGGTCAAATGCAGTGGGACTGAATTAATTCCCTCAAGAACAGGTTGTTGTAAGTGAGCTTGAAACCTTTCTTGGAATCCCTGTTCCACACATATCGTAGCCATTGTGATGTCATCCATGACACTGTCATAAGAGCCAAGCTGATGCCAAGATAATGCTCTGAAAGCTCCCAAACAGTCAGCTAGCTGTAATACACCTCTTTTCCTTGTAAAGGTATCTTTATTTTTGCGTAAGCAGAATAAAGTTTTGTTCTAGTAACAGAAAATGGGCTAAAACATAGTTTTTATTTCTGATGTTATGAGAATGTGTAATTTAGAATTTGTGTGAAAGATCTATGGGAAGGGCTGTGGAAGGCATCTTTCAAAGTGAATATTAGAAAGTTCATCTGTGTTTATGGCCATTGAACATAATTTTAGAGCCAGGAATAATTTAAAATTCTCATAGTTTTCTTAATTTAGTAGAACTAATTTGTCACCAAATCAACTTTGCAATAAACCTATGTCATGAGAACTGTCAGATGGAAGAAAGAGAGTTTCATTGAGTAGAGAGCAGTGCAATCAGCTTGATGAAGACAAAGATAATCAGAGGCAGTCACCAAAAGAAGCAGGCAGACAGAAAACCAAATGTAGCTGAGTCTTTGAACCTTCAGAGAGGAAAGGTGTCAGTGCTAATGAATGAATTATGAAACTCACACAGTTTTAATGATCATTTTATGACACCTATTTCTCATAAAAGAATATTGCTATCAATAGTCTTGTACCTGCAGACTAATACAAACTTTCCCAGCATTCCTCTACAAAGTAGAGTCAACAGCAAAAAGAAGAAAGAGAGAGAGAAAAAAAGCTGTGATTGTAAGGATTTTATTTGAAATCAACACAGTGAAATTTGCATAAATTCTAATAAAGCAAAATTAAAACCCATTAACACTTGTCTCTGGTAATTAACGTAAGCTTGCTGCTTTAAATGACTGTTCCAGACATATGGAGCAGAGTGAAAACGGGAAAATGCCGAGCCAGGGAAAATATGAAGATTATAAACTAAGAAAGATGTCACTCAGAAAGCCTCTAATGTTCTCCAGGAAATAAAAGTTATTTAGGCTTTTAGGAAGCATTGAGAGATGCTTTCGATTTTATAACATATAGATTCATTCATGGTTTCTACCAGATGTTTATTTTACAAGATACATATGACACTTACATTTATGTACATTCATGATAATTTATTCCCCAGCTCTAATTGCTACCCGCTGGAGAGAACTGAAATGTGGACAAATATTGATTATTTAAGACAAACTACAGAAAATTGATACTTTCTACTTAAAACAAGAGAATTAAACAATTTTAATGGTTTCCTAAATATCTGAAGTAGACTAAGACACTGAGAATTCATACTTTGAACTTGGTGGTATAATGCCCTTTATTTTGGTTAAAAATTTAAAAAAAAACCTTTCTGTTAAGGGGAAAATAAATTTCTGTGGAAATAAGATTAAAGGACAAACTTGTGTTTAAAGTATCTAAAACCAAGCTGAACATGATGGCACAGGATTTAATTCCCTCACTCCAGAGGAGAGACAGGCAGATCTTAGTGAGATCAAGGCCAGCCTGGTCTACACAGTTTCAGAGCAGCTGGGGCTACATGAAGATCTTGTCTCAAAACAGACAAACAAACAAGCAAACAAACAAAGAACTAAGATCATTAATTGCAGGCACACCTGCAATTAGAAGTAAAATCAGTGATAAACAAAAATAGAAATAAAAGGTGTGAGTGTTATGATGGTGGTGATGATGATGATGATGGTACTTATGAAACATCTTGAAAATAGCATGTACGGTGATGATGTGGATTACTTCTCTTTTATTTTATAATCCTGCATGTATGTGTGTGTGCGTGTGTATGTGCGTGTATGTTTGCAAGTATGTCATGCCATGGCAAGTGTGTGGAGATGAGCATACACCCTCAGGTGTCCAGCCTTGCTTTGTTCTTTGTATGAGGCAGGATCTCTGCTTAACGCTGTTTGTACAGGCCAGCTGGCCCACAGGCTTCTGGACGTTCCCCTCGCCCCACCTCGAGTCTCATTGTAGGACCGCTGAGGTTCCAGATGCACACTGCTGGCTCTGGTTTTATCTTGGCTCTGGGAATCTGAACTTGGGTCCTCATGCTTGTGTGACCACTTTACCCAGTAACCAGCACTCAGCCTGATTATTTTCTTTCTTTCTTTTTTTAAAAGTATATTTTGTATTTATTTTTAAAAATTTCATACATTTATACGATGTGATTTGATCATGTCCATCCACCACTTTCTCCCTCTAGCTTTTCCCAGTGAGCCCGATTACTCTTCTGTCTCCTTGTAGCATTTAATTATAAATTTATGACAATTATAGCTCATTTAATACTTATTATATACCAATGTTTGAGCACAGGGTTAGGTACTTCATTCTGGTCTAACCCAAACCACAATTCTATAAGGGGTTTTATATTTCTTCTTTTACTTATGAGGGCATTAAAACTCAAAATTTGTGAGCTAACTGTTCTAGTCATACACTTCAACTTTTCAGGAACCAGGTTCACATGTGGATCTGTCTTGCTCTTTAGTCTTTTCGGCTCTCTGTAACTTCATGCCAACTTAGATGAGCAAAATTATCCATAACAATAGCAACATTAATGTCACCACTACTGGCCCTAATACAAATTGATATCTAAACAATACCTCCAACCTATCAACTACTTGTGATAGGCGATTGTCATTGGTAAAGACTTAAGAACTTTCTTTGAGATGAAATTTGCTTCATTTAAAAAAAAGTAGCTTGTGGTGAAATATACTCAACATGAAGTTTAGCATCGCAATCGTTCTTTAGTGTGCTCTTCAAGGGTGTTAACTGTGTTCATGATCTTGTGTAATAGCACTGTTTCCCTCCAAAGTACTTTTAGCTACCCAAACTGAAACTGCACCCATGAGGCAATAATTAATAATTTCCCACCTCCCCTCCTTCAGACAACAGTCATTCTACTTCCTGTCTCTATGAATGTGACTGCCCTGGTAATTCTACTCAGATTAGTAGACCGTATGGCGTCTGTAGCTTTGACTGGAGCGTAATGTCTGCAGTCAAGTTTCCTCCATGATGTACCATGTGTCAGAATTTCCTTCCTTTTCAAGGCTGAACAGTTTCTTTGCATGTATATGCAACGTTTGACTTACCTGTCCATGCCTTGCTTTTCTTGTAAATAGTACCATTGTAGATGGGAATATAAAAACATCTCTTCATGACTCTGATTTCAGTTCTACAGAAAACTAGGATTTCTGAATCATATACTTCTGCTAATTTACTTTAGTTTTAAAATTTTATTTATTTTTATTTTATGTGTATGAGTGTTTTGACTGCCTGTATATAAGTGTACCATGTGCATGATTGCTGCTCCTAGAGGCCAGAAGAGGACAAAGGATTCCCGAAAACTGGAGGTACGGAGAGTTGCGAGCGCTGTGTGCTGAGGTGCTGGGAACCAAACTGAGTCCTCTTCAAGAGCCGTAAGTAATCTTAGCTGCTGAGGTATCTTTCCAGACCCTTTATTTTATCTTTTAAAGATATTTATTTATTTATCTATTTGTTTGTGTATCTGTATTTTCCTGTTTGTATGAATGTAGGCACACATGTGTGAAGGTGTGCATATGGAGGCCAGAAGAGCGCCCCTAGGGTGTCTTCCTTTGAGACAGAGTCTCTCCCTGAACCTGGGACTAACATTTTCTCTGACAGACTGGAAGACATGAAGCCCCAGCAATATTTGCCCTATAGGAGTTGGGGTAACAGACATTGGCAGATATCTAATTTGTTATGTAGGTGCTGGGATCCAAACTCCAGTCCTCATGATTGTGTAGCAAGTGCTCCTAACCCCTGAGCCATCTCTCCAGATGCTCTTATGCTATTTTAAATTTGGGGGAACTTATGTGTTTTTTCATATTGCTACAGCAGTTAACACACCCATCAACAATGCGCAGGGGTGTGGGGGGTCCATTCTCTAGGCTTTATCAACATTGTTTTCCTACCATAGCCATCCTAAATGGGGTTAGCCATTCTGACAATTTCAAGGTTTTGTTTTGCATTTTAATGACAGGTGATGGTGAATACCTTTCAAATGCTTTTTGACCGTTGGTGTATCTTTTCCTGAGAAATGTCTATTTCAGTCTTTTACTCATTTTGAATTGTGCTTTTTGCTATATTATGGAGTATCTCTATGTATTTTAGATGCTAACAATTTGTATTAGATATGTGGCTGACAATTTTCTGCCATTATGTGGGTTACTTTTCACTCTGCTGGTATCTTCCATTGATATGCAAATACTTGTAATTTTCTTGAGACCCACATTGTGTATTTTTTTTTCTTGCTAAGCTTTTGATGTGACATATAAGAAACATTTCCCAATCCAGTGCCACAAAGATTTTTCCCTAAATTTTTCTTTTAAGAGTTCTATCGTTTTAGTGCAGATGCTTAACTCTCAGACCCATTTTAAGTTCCTGTGTGTGTGTGTGTGTGTGTGTGTGTAATGTTAGATAAGGGCCCAAGTTCTTTTGCATGTAAATGCCCCATTTTCCTAGCACCATTTCTTGAAAAGTCTTGCTACCTTTATCAGAAGTCATCTAACTGTAGATAAGGAATTTTTCCTGCACTTTCTATTCTAGTCCATGGCCTTTATGTCACTACCACTGTGTTTCCATTACTGTGGATTGTAGTCAGTTTTGAACTCAGGAAATGTGAGTCTTCCAACTTTTTAAAAAGAGAGCTATTTGATTGTTTGGAGGCAAATCAAGTTTTCATATAAACTTTAGGATGAAATTTTCTGTTTTTATAAAAGCACAGTTAGGATTTTGATAGGGATTCTATTGGATTTGCAGTTTGTTTTGGATATTATTGTTATTGTAATTATATCAGTGTTCCCAGTCTATGAACAAGGACTATTTTCCTATTTCAATGAGTCTTCTTTTGTTCTTTATTTCTTTCCATTATGCAAGGGTTTTTCATTGTATATGTCTTTCATGTCCTTAGGTAAGTCAATCTTATTTTTTTAAAAATTACTTATTATTTTTATTTTATGTGTGTGAACGTGTTGCCTGTATATGTAAATGTACCTGTGTCACACAGTGCCCATGGAGGTCAGCAGAGGGCATTGGATTCCTCTGGAACTTGAGTTAACAGACAGTTGTTCACCACTGTGTGGATGCTGGGAATTGAACCGAAGTCATCTACAACAGCAGTTAGTGCTCATAACTGCTGAGCTCCAGCCCAGATAAGGCAATACTTAAGTGTTTTGTTTCTTTTGAAGGTATTGTATGTGGAATTGTTGTCTTAATTTTCTTTTTGGATTGTTAACTGCTAGTGTATGAAAATGGACTGATCTTTTATGTATGTTGATTCCGTATCCTAATGGTTGATTTCATTCACTATTTCCCGTTTTTAAAATCTCTAATCTTGGGGCTCGAGAGATGGCTCAGTGGTTAAGAGCACTGGCTGTTCTTGTAGAAGACTGGGGTTTGAATCCTAGCACTCACATGGTGGCTAACAACCGTCTATAACTCCAGTTCCAGGGGATCCAGTGTCCTTTTCTGATCTCCAAGGGTATTGCATGACACAAATGAACTTACATTCGTGCAGGCAATACACTCATACACAGTAATAATTTTTTTCATAAAACCTCTAATCTTTATTTCTATACATATAAAACCATATAATCTACAACAAAATAATTTTTTCTTTTCTTTTTTTTTTTTGAGAGAGTCTCCTTGTAGCCCCAGTTGGCCTGGAATTTGCTACGTAAACCAGTCTGGCCTAGATGTCACAGAGATCCACCTACCTCTGCCTCCTGAGTGCTGGGATTAATTGCATATGGAACCATGCCCAGTAATTTTTTTTTCTTTCCAATTTGGATGTCTTTCTTCTTAATTATTTTTTCTTTCCTAAGTGTTACGGCTAGAACTTCTAGTACTTTATTGACTAGGCATACCCTTCTTCTCATCTCAAAGGAAAATTCCAGCCTTTCACCAGTGAATGTGATGTTAGACAAGCAGTGCCATACACGGAATTCATATTTTTAAAAGTGCACTTATTTATATATTGGGAAGATCATGCACGTGCCATGGTGTGTGTAATGATCAGAGGAAACTCTGAGTCAGTAGGTTCTCTCCTTCCACCATGTGGGTCCTTGGGATTGAACTTAAATTGTCAGGTGCAGAGGCAAGCACCTCTATCTACTGAGCCATTGCATGGCCTCATATTTGGCCTTTCTTACGTTGAGGTAGTTCATGTCTTGATCCAAAGAGCAAGGCACCATGACTTGGCGAGGTCCTCCTGACTGGAAACAGAGAGAACTGTCTGTGTACTGAAGGACCACACACATGGGGTGTCCTCACTTTGTAATAACCTGCTCTTGAGAGCGCTCAGGCTCATGAGTCTCCATGAGATTGCAACCAGTTCATTTTGGAGTTGAGAGCGAGACCCTACGGTTAATTACACCCTCATTCCAGCCATTTAATGGTTCTGCCACCTTAGTTCCGCCACACGGAGGATCCAGATTCCAGCACATGAACTTTGGGTGGCAGACTACATCCAACCCACATCAGACCTTTTGTCTGGTGATTTTACCCAATGTGCAACAACTTCTCTCTGCTGTAATAAGGTTTTGCTTCAGTTGTCTTCTAGGGTTGCTAGTAATTATGCAGGTATATGGAATCCACCGTTTTAAACTCTAATTATCTACCCCATCTTTCATTGTCTTTTGTGAACTTTAAACATTTAAACAAGTCTCTTGTTTGATATTGGTATAATATTATTTCCTCTTCTCTTTTGGCTACTATTTGTATGTAGTGTTTCCCTCGTCCTTTTATGTCTAACCTGCTGCGTCTTTGGATCTAAAGAACCTGTTGTAGCATCACACAGGAAAATCATGTTTGTATTCAATCTTCAGTCCCTGTCTTCTGTCTCATCCACTTGTATTTATGATAATTACTAAGGAGATGCCTCTCTTATTTTCTTTGCTATATGCTTTCTACGTCTATATTTCAGTGCTTCTATAGTGATGACTTTAGTGGATTTTTCTTTGTGGTAAAATATTTAATTCCCTTTTGTATCTAATCTGCAGCTGTAGCTACTTTCTTGTGGTTACTGTGGGAGCTGTACTTAGCATTCTCAAGTTATGACACCACAGTTTGACTGTCTACCACCTTAACATCCGTTGCACACAAAGCAGTGGTTTTTCACAACTCCATTCTCACGTCTTTGAGTTATTCACATCACAGATCTCTGTTATTCTACATATTATGTCAAAAACAGAGAAGGGATTGTTTTTCATGCATTAGTGACTTATGTCCCACAAAGAAGAAAGGAAAAGTACAAATCAAAGTTACATTAGCTTTTACCAGACCAAATGTTCACCTGCACAGGATGGTTCTTTTCTCACCTGACTTTGAGCTGTGCAGTCTAGTTTCTTTTCATGTGAATTTGGAGGAGTTCTGTGGTATTTTGTTTGTTTGTAAGGTATGTCTGGTGACAATGTATTCCCTTAGCTTTTGTTTACCTTCATTTTTGAAAACTATTCTTAGAATACGAGTTTCTTAGCTGACAATCCTTTTTCCTCCAGCACCTCTTTTTCAGAGCGCTTTCTACATCCCTCCCCTCTGCTCCGCTCTGCTCCTCTCCTCCTCTCTCCCCGCTCCCCCACCCTCTCTGCCCTTTCCTTCTGTTCCCTTCCTCTCCCTCATCTTTTGAAAAATATTTTATTCATTCTTGCTTCATGTATTGCTTGCACGTGTGTAAATACATCTGTGTTGTGCAGTGCCCAAGGAGGTCAGAAGAGGGCATCAGCCTGGGTTTACAGACAGTTGTTAACCCTTGGGTGGGTGCTGGGACTTGAACCTGGGTCCTCTGCAAGAACAGCCAGTGCTCTTAACCTCGGAGCTCTCTCTCCAGCCCCCCACCCCCTTTTATCTTTTGACTCTACTTTCTGGCTGTTAAGGTTTCTGCTGAGAAATCCGTTGATCATTCCATTGAGGATCACTTACACACTAGGAGTTACTCTTTCTGACTGCGTGATCATCTCTTTGTCTTTGTGTTTCAATGGTTTGACTGCAATGTGTCTGAGGGTAGGACCCTATATTTATGACATCTTCTAAACTTCTTAGCTGTTTATCTTCATGTGTTTGGGAATTTTTTAGCAATTATTTCTTGAAGTAATGCTTCTGGCCCTTTCTTCTCCACCTCCCCCATCTCCCCACAGGATTCTCATAATATTGGTCAGCTTCCTGACATACCTATGAGGCAATGTTTGAATCTTCTTCAATTGTTTTTTTCTTCTAGGCCTCTGACATGGTAATATCAACTAACTTATTTTCAAGTTTAAAGATTCTGATGTCTTCTTAAATCTACCTTTGAATACTGTATGAATTTTTCATTTTAATTGTCATATTTTCAGTTTTTTGGCTTGTTTTTAATATACTTTTAGAGCTATTTCCATTCCTGTGTTCTAGACATTCTCCACATCCTCCTTTATTCCATAAGCAGTTATTTTAAAGTCTGTCTAGTAAATCTGTTGGCTAGTGTCTTTCATGAGCAGTTTTTGTTTGTTTGTTTAAGTGACCATAACTTTCTGCTTCTTTGTATGCCTTGTTATTTCATGTTGGAAACCTGACACTTGGATCTTATAATATGTGAACTCTGGAAACCAGAGTTCCTTTTTGAGAGCACTCTGTCTCTCTCCTTCCTTTCCTTCCTCCATTTCTTCTTTCTTTTTATCTTCCCCTCTCTTCCTCCCTCTCTCTCTCTTTCCCTCCTTCTCTTCCCTCCCTTCCTTCTTTCCTTCTTTTCTCTGTCTCTTTTCTAGGGTTCAGCTTGTGATATAAACTTGAGAACTTCTTAACTCTCTTCTTAGTCAAGGCTTTTCCCTAGCTATTTGTGATGAATTTTAAATTCCATTTGAAAAGGGAAGATGTGTGCTGGTCCTTTATCTGGGAACTAAGATCAGGAGGATGATGAAGGACTTGCCTCTGGGCTGCCTCTCTGTCTATAAACAGCAGTCACTGATAAGAGCAGAGAGCCTTGATACTTAGATGCTAGGGACTTTATTGCTCACTGTGGCCCCTGACAAGCTGTGTTCACACTGCTCCAGAAGCATATGCATGGGTCCTTGTATTGGAAGGTTGGAGGATATGTAGAGTAGCTGTTAAAGAGATAAGTGCAAAATTTGACCAAAATGAACCACAGTTCATACTCTCAGACCTGAATGCAAGGTGTGAGTCTTGGAGTAGACCACAGATTTCCTGTATAGTAATGCCAGACAGATTCTGCAGTAGGACTCTTATCTTATCATACTGTCAGACCTGAATGCAAGGTGTGAGCCTTGGAGTAGACCCCAGATTTCCTGTATAGTAATGCCAGACAGATTCTGCAGTAGGACTCTTATCTTATCATACTGTCAGACCTGAATGCAAGGTATGAGCCTTGGAGTAGACCCCAGATTTCCTGTATAGTTATGCAGACAGATTCTGCAGTAGGACTCTTATCTAATGGAGAAGGTAACCCTTGTGCTCCTTACTGTATACTTAGAACAGCTTTGTTTTCACTTTAATAGGAGAGAGACAGAGAGAGAAACTTGTTTATAAGTACAAGAGACAGCTCTATAATGTAGAAGCATCCACAGGGTCTTGAAGGAGTTGGTATTTGGAAGCACCTACATCCTCACTCACATATATCTTTCTTTGGAGACTGGAAAAAAGAATCAAAAGACATGTTAAAGTTCCGAGTTTAAGTCTTACTAGCAAATGCTCTCCTCATTAAGTTTTCTGTTGCTAAGATGGTAGACCTGGACTTGTGGAGCTAACAATGGCTGGGTTTGAGTTTGTGCCTTGGTATTTCACAGTACACATCTGCCTGGTTTGCTTTTTAGTGCTTTGATAAAACAGTGGATAAAAACAGCTTGGGGAGAAAAGGTTTATCTCATCTTACAATTCTACATGACAGTCCATCTTTGAGGGAAGTCAGGCAGGAGCTGAAGTATGGACCATGGAGGAATGTTACTTCCGGGCTTGCTCTTTTGACCTGTGATCAGCCAGCTTTCTTATATAACACAGGGCCACCTCTTCCTGAGTGGTTCCACACACAGTGGGCTGGATCCTCCCACATCGCTCGGTACCAAAAACATACCTCAAAGACATGCCCACGGGCCAGTGTAATATTCCCAACTGAGGTTCCTTCTATCCACGTGTGTGCCAAGTTGACAACCAAAGCTAACCGGGACAATATCCAACAGGCAGGCAGTGATTTCTGTGTCTTGGCCGAGGTAAAAATTCCCCTTATGCCTTGCAGATGTCTTAAAAGTTGGTTTCCAAAGTCCTAGCTGATAACAGAGGAATTTTCTTTCCAAGATGCTAGCTGTCCTTTTTATTTGGCAGTCCTGGGATGGAACCTAGGGTCTCATGCATGTGATAGACCTACTCTGCCACTGAGCCACAGCATCAACCTGCTCACTAATTGTCCTTTGAGTTAGTAATAAAGCTGTGGGGAACCTATTTCTTTTTCTGTTCTAATACCAGAGCCTCCTAGGGTCATGTGAGCACAGAGGAGCCTCTCTGACAGAATTTGAGTCCTCATCTTAGTGCTGAAATGTGACCCATAGCGTCACAAGCTCGCTGTGTACTGGACATCCTCAGGGAGGTGCCATCAAAATCTGCTGTTTTCTTTAGAGAACCAAACCAAATATTTAAGGAAACTGCTCTTAATAAATCAGCAAGAGCTGTTACTATTGTTTCAAGAGTGTTTTGTTTGTTATAGTTTTAATGAGATGACTGCCTGTCCCTTAGGGCAGTTTATAAAGGACACAATTTCAGAAATAGGAAGAATAAATAACCGCATGACTAAGACTGAGAGGTCTGATTCTTGTTTCGGATCCTTCCTCTGACCTGTCCCTGGGTATTGATCAGGGCTTTTGGAAACCCTTTAGCTTACTTGATCCTTCAAGTTGCTATGTCTGGTGTTGTTTGCTTCCTGTTTCAGCACATGACAACACTTGTCCTACAATTTGCCATGCTCAAATAAAAATGGACACTAAATGTCTTGGGGCTAGAGAGGAGGCTCAGCAGTTAAGAGTACTTGTTACTCTTGCAGAGGACCAAGGTTTGTTTCTTAGCACTCACATGGCAGCCAACAACCAACTGTAAATCCAGTTCCTAGGTATCAGGCACCCTTTTCTGGTCTCTATGGTAACAGACACACATGTGGGACACATACATACACTCAGGAAAAGTACTTGGACATATAAAAACCAAAGAAGGATGCTTTGTGTCTATTTATTGGAGTCTTTAACACATACAAAGCAGGTATTGGTGCCTATCTGCCTAGGGTGAAGTGACATACACTGAATGCGTGAGTAGGTGTTGTTATATCAGTCACTTCCTTTGCAAGCTAAATGAGTTTACTGATTCCTTTAAAAACAGAGCAATGGCAAGGCCAGGGGTTAGGTTTGTAGTGCCAGTGGAAAAAGAGGCATTCAGTAGCCGTTAGTGGGGGTAGGCAAAGAGAGGTGTCAGTATTTCTAGGTGTATATGCGTCTTTGTGTGTCTCTCCGTGTGTTTGTTTCTGTGTCTCTGTGTGTGCATAGCCTGCTACGGTAAGTTCTGTGAAGCACATGCAGAAACAGGTCTCCTTTTCACATCATGTTGGCGTTCTCTTAAGTCTGATACAAAGGCAGTGATTTAGGATCTAATGATAAATCAATACAGAGCTTAAAATGAGGGCTTTTAAGAGACTTTACTCTGTCAAAAAAATATCCGGCTTTGCATTAAAGTCTGGCTAAAAGACATCAGTGTAAATACCACATACCTTCATTCACAGAAGTTAGCATAGAATGGAACCTTGTCATACATACCAAGTATTTGTCTTTTTCTTTTCAACAGGCTATTATTTAATATTTGTTGAACCAGATCTGTGCAGTGCACAAGCTGCTCTCTGTGATAACTTGAGCACTTTTGTTTGTGGAATTAGCTTGTACTTTCCGAGGTGCCCTGGGAGCCTGTGCTTCACAGACCTAAACATAGGTAGTTCGCTGGGAGAACTGTAGTGGGTGTAGCTTTATTTTAAAAATGATCTTCCCAAGGGTGGAGTAACTTTATGTAGAGAGTCTCCATTTGCTGCTCTGAGTCTTTTTCTTCTCTTCTTTCTTCTCTCCTTTTTTCTTGACACCCTCCCACCTCATTAGCTTCTTTGGGGGCATTATTTTTTAATTTTTTGTGCGATTATTTGAATAAAATAGAGAGTGTTTACAGTTGTGTGTTGATGTGGATGAGTATCTTCAGCAGACCATGGAAAACAGACAGTTTCTCACAGGTGTCTTCCAGAGCAGTAACAGCCCAGTCTTTACCTGACATGTAGGACTTATTCGGGTGTCATGTCCCTTTGTATTGTGTATGACACAGAGGACAGAAGATGAGGAGGAGGGGAAGAGAATATCTGGTTAGCATTTCTGATTATTTATTCAACAGCACTGCTGCGCACAGATGCGCACTCCTTCCTGCGGAATGCAGCATTCAGATCTGTTCCCTGTGACGGGCCAGCTGAGATACAGAGCTGTTGGTTTTTTTTTTTTATAGGACATGGTTTCTTCTCTCAGTTGTTTCTCCATTTTGTTTTTTGTACAAATCACATACTCAGCATTTTATTTATGATTTCTAATTTACCCTTTTTTAAAGTGGGATGAACACAAAAATTGTCTGAAATTAATTTTTCTAATTTTTTAGGCCCTTCCTATGACTTTGTGATTTTTTTTTCCCGATACCTAAGTTAATAATTTTTCCCAGGTAGCTGCCTTTATGGGGAGTGGGTACATATTGATTTTCATTGAACAAATTCTTTCCTTTGCCTACATGTTTGGCTTAATGAGTACTTCATTAGACAACCTAAATCTACATATAGCATATAAACAGAATAAAGAATAACAAATCTTTTTTTTTTTTTTGCTTCTAGATTTTTCCTTCTAGAGTTTAAGTTCATATTTAATTTAGTGTGCTTGCGTTATGCTACTGGTGATAGAAGAGACTAGGAACAGTACAGGGTCTGTTAATGCTTCTCCTCTTCCTATAGTAGTTCAGTGTCCCATGACTGTGACCAAATGCTTGGCAGAAGCAGCTCAAGGGAGGAGAGATTCCTGGTTCCAGTTCATCATGGCTGAGCACCTCCCAGCTGTGAGAGCCAGTGTGAGATGAAGGACAGATAGGAAGCAAAGAGAGGACGGAAGGATGGCCAGGCTGTAACCTGCAGGCTCTCCACCCTCATGGCTTCTGTCTGCTGGGCAAGCCCTAATTTCTCAAGATTCTATAGTCTCTCACAGTATTGCCATCACCTGACTAAGTGTTCAGACACAGGAACCCACGGGCAACTTTCCATATTCAAACAGTAACCTTTCCTTTGCCGAGAGAGAAGACGGGGTTGGGAAGATATTACTAGAAGCATTCCCTTTGACAAACTTTCTGGTTAAAACAGAGTGACATTTTGAACAAAGCATAACAGTGCTGAACATGTGTCTTTAAATAAATTTATTCAGTGTGAATTTTAAAATTCTCATTGCAGAAGCAATCCATGTTGAGTAAAGGCAAATTAGATAGACAATGTAAAAAATACAAACCAGAAAGAAAGAAAACAAACATGCCTACCTGAAATGAATTAACAGTAAAACAAGCAAAACGAGAGAGAGAGAGAGAGAGAGAAAGGAGAGAGAGAGAATATATATGTGTATGGGGAAAACTGGTAAATTTTATCTGAAAAGAGAAACTGTTCCACGGTCAGTGATGAAGACTTTCACATACCCCAGTGAACAAATCCTTTCCACAAGTGGAAACCAAATGACTGGACATCATACTGGTGACCCAGTTTCAGGTCCTGAATGTTCTGTCTATGGACTATGTGACATGTCATGATGAGTCTTCATTTCTGAAGTGTTTAGTAGCCACTGGAACATTCTGTTTTCATAAAATTCACTTCCAACCCTCTGCAACCAGTTATCTTGATTCTGATGATAGAAATGCTTAGTCTTTAAAAATCAGTACAGCTGGTTTTCTTTTTTTTTCCTTAAAGTCAAACAAATCTTTGAGATCCAGTGGTAGCCTCTTGTTACCAACCACACACAGGAGTGTGTAAGTAAATAAGTAAGTAAGTCAGCGGGAGGTGGAGTTGAAGGTTTGTGTTCTCTAGCTCAAAATCCCTCGTGTTTCCTTGTTTCATGTTACAATGCAGACTAAGCTACAAAGACTTTATACTAAGTCAGTCACAGTGGTCAAATACTGGGAACCAACTTATTTGAGAGCAGCTAAATTCATAGTCAGAAAATTGAATGGTAATTGCCAGGAACTAGGCAGGAGGAGATGGACAATGTGTTTAAAGAACAGAGTGTTTTAGTTGGAGAAGATGAATTCTTTTTAAAAAATATTTTATTCATTATTTTATTTTATGTATATGAGTGTATTGTCTACACATATGTTAAGTGCACCTGTGTCATATAATGCCCAAGGAGGGCAGAAGAGGGCATTGGATCCCCTGGAACTGGAGTTACATACAGTTGTTAGCCACCATGTGGTGCTGGGAATCAAACCTGGGTCCTCTGCAAGAGCAGTCAATGTTCCTAATCACTGAGCCATCCCTCCAGCTCTAGGAAAAGATGAATTCTTAGGCTTAATGATAGTGGCAGCACTCAACAACATGGATGTCTATGCTGTATGACTTTTCATGGGGAAGACACAAATGAATGAACATCTTATTCACTAGGTAGGGCACTGATGACAGACCCAAGAAAAGACCCTTTCAAATCTAGCTTAATGAACCAGTGAGTTTATTGGGGTTAGATAAAGGAACAGGGGTGACTCAAAGGTAGTTGCATTACTGAAAAGTCCACTGAAGCAAGGGTGATGGATTCCGCCCCTGCCAGGTGTGTATGAGTGTGTGTGTGTGTGTGTGTGTGTGTGTAGATAACTAAATAGATAGATAGATAAACGGATAGATGGATAGATAGTTGGATAGATGGATAGATGGATAGATAGATGGGTAGATTGATAGATGAATGGATGAATGGCTGGCTGGCTGGCTGGATAGACAGATAGATGGATGGTTGGATAGCCTAGGGAGAGGCCTTGTGAATCTTGTGACTGAACTTCCTGAGCCTTGTCAATTTCCTTTGCTTCTGGAGTCCTGTGAGCCTCCCTTTTTTGCCCCCCTCCAGGAGAGAACATTCACTTCAGGAGAAAGAGCTGAAGAACTCCCAGTTACACTGATAAGGTACTCCAAAACTGGAGGACTTTTTAATGACAAACTTCATTTTTTTCAAAAACAAATTCTTTTTTAAAAAAATACTTTATTATTTTTATTTTTTTATGCATATGAGTGAATTACCTGCATGCATGCAAGTACACCCATGTCGTGCAATGACCATGGAGCTGTGTATGATTGTGAGCTGCCATGTGGGTGCTGGGAATTGAACCCGGATCCTCTGCAAGAGTAGCCAGTGCTCTTAACTGCTGAGCCCTACCCCCAGTCCCACACTTCCTTCTTTTACTGGATAGACTTTCCATTCAAGTGATGGCTTTTACGTTCACTTATCTTCAGGAACTATCTCAGGTTTGTACCACGTATTTGTGTTTTACATGAGTTCAAATACTGATTCCTTTTCAGAGACCTTTAAAATTGGCTATGCTCAAATAAAATAAATCATGTTACATTAAATGTGTTGCAAATTTAAAAGCAATCTAGAAGAGTCACTTAAAAAAATCCTTTTAATTGTCACAGTTAATGTACATATTATAGGGGCTGGAGAAATGGCTTAGTGGTTAAGAGCACTGGCTGCTCATGCAAAGGACCTGGGTTCAGTTCCCAGCATCCACCTGGTGGCTAACATTAGTCCATAACTCCAATGCCAGAGGATCTGATACCCCCTTCTGATCTCTGTGGGCACTGCACGACATGGGTGCACTTACACACTTGCAGTCAAACACTTATACACATAAAATAAAAATAAATCTTAAAAAATTTAAAGACACATAGTATAAAATGTGCAGTTGTATCAAGCACAATGGCAACAACTGAGATCCCAGTTCATGAAAGCTGAGGCCAGAGGAGCATGTGTTCAGAGTCATCTTAGGCTACATAATAAGAATTTATCTTTGGGGTTTGGAGATATGGCTCAGTAGTTGGGAGCACTGGCTGCTATTGCAGAGGACCTGGGTTCAGTTCCCAGCACCCACATGGAGGTTAACAGCCATCCCCATTTTCCAGTTCCAGTAGATTAATATCTTCCTCTGACCTCCGTGGACCCTTCCCTGTGTCGTTGTCTCTGTCTTCCTCTTTCTGTCTCTCTGTCTCTGTGTCTGTCTATCTGTCTGTCTCTCTCTTTCTCTCTCTCTCTCTCTCCACCCCCTCCCTCCCACAGAGCTCTAAGTAGACAACAAAACCCAAGAACCCTCCAAACAAGTCACACAGAACAACAAACCCTCCCTTTTGTGGTTGGCTGGAATGTTCCCCATTATGTACCAAGTCTTTCTGCTGGATGGTGAGGGCCTGGTGGGCGGGACCCTGTCCTTCTGGATTAACCCTCCTGCAGGTTCCATGGCTCACCATATGGAGGAAGTGCTCATTAAACATGACTGGACTGACTGATGAGGCAAGTAATTGTGCCAGAAGAAATGGGAACTTTAAAAGTCTGTAAATTCCTAACTGCTCAGGAGGGGCGTCCAGTGACTGGGCTGGCTCCTGGGAATTAGTAACGTGATACAGAATTTTTCCTCCTTTGTGTCATCAGTTTCAATCTGACCCTCCTTCGCTTGACTGACAGTCCTCACCCACCTACAGTTTTGCCAAGTCTAGTGTCTGTAGCCAGAACCACATGGAGAACTTGTGAGGTTGGGCAGTTGGCAAGTTCACTTTATGACTGTGCCTGAATTATTTACATTCTATACATCACTCCAGATAGCCCTGCAACTACATTTTGGTGGGTGTGCATTGTGGTGGATATGCATTGTGGTGGGTGTGCATTGTGGTGGGTGTGCATTGTGGTGGGTGTGCATTGTGATAGGGTATCACCTGGATTTGGTGATGAAGGATCTTTCATCTAAGGTAAACTCTAAAAATGTTAGACCTACCTTTCATTAACATTATGTAGTATGTTTTGATTGGATACTTTAGCAGTATAGAGCTGTGTGGGGAAATCCAAGGCTAAATGGAATACAGACTGAAGAGTGAACCCTGAGATCCAGAGTGAACCAGGATCTCCTGAGTCATACATGAAGAGCTTTAAACTCCATCGTCCTTCTCAGTCACATTCAAACTGCATCAGCTAAGAAATATTTTGTCTAACAAAAGTAAAAATGAAAATCCACATTTCTGGATTCCCACTAATCACTGGACAAGCAGTTCTATTTAAACAGATGCTATGATGTCATGGATAAAAGAATAAATGAACTCAGACTTAAAAAAGTTAGTTTTACAAACTAACTCTTCTGTTCCCAAGCTGGGAGATCTGGTCAGCATAAGCCTCTGCTTTCATATCATGTTCAGATGGGCACAGTGATGTGTGCTTTAAAAGGTGTTTAACTCCAGAAATGGTTTGAATGATATATGTAGTTACAGCTCTGCCTCGTCTCTCCTTACCCTTCCACACACATGTAGAAGTTAAAGCTTAACTCCTAAATAATGGCTTGACTTAGTGACTTGTGTCTAGTAAAGAGGTTAAAGGAGAAATTAGGGCTTTGAAATCCGAAAACTGGCCAATTTCACTTTAACCGTGTAATTCAAATCAGCGTCATTGGTAGTAAGTTGATGTTATCCCTAAGATGATGTAATGAAATGGGCACTTCACCTCTGTGTCCACTTCACCCCCAAATCATAGCCCTGTGCAAGTCATGAATAAGCATTCAGACAAACACAGTGGAGGGACAGTCCCTGAAACACTGAGTCTAGACTCAAGTCATGAAGAGCTAGGGAAGACGATGAAAACTCTCATGAGCTGGGGTAGACTTTGAAGGCTGGTCAGAATGAGGTTTTGAATCAGATTCCAGACAAGGCAAGGGCATTAATGGTTCTGCTGAAATCTGAGTGTGTAGTTCAGTTGTTAGTACTGAACCAGTGCTAATGTTTCTCTCTGTACCTCCCTCCCTGTCTTCCTTCCTTTCTCTCTCTCTCTCTGTATGTATGCATGCATGCTTGTTTATGTATGGGTCCATATATGTGTGGGGGTACATGTATGTTTGCGTTTGTGGAGGACAGAGACAACCTTAGCAATCATATCTCAAGACCCATTTACCTTGGTTTTGAGGAATGTCTCTCATTGGCCTGAGGTTTTTAGACTAGGCTGACTGGCTGGCCAGCGAGTCCCAGAGATTCTCCTGTCTCTGCCTCCCCAGCAGGGGGGTTACAGGTGCCTCTCATGTCCAGCCTTTTACATGGGTGCTGGGGAAAAACTCAGTTCCTCAGGCCTGTGTCACAAGCAGTTTTCCAGCTGAGCTGTCTTTTGAGCACCCGAGTTCGCTGTCTTTTTACAAGCAGACAGTGGTTATTTCTGTTATATCTCATAGGAGTCCGTGGGTAAATTCCCAGCATATGGAACCTTTGTGTACTACCTTGGTAACTTTTCTGTAAATCTAAAGTTCTTTCAAAGCAAAAGGAAAACTGAAAAGATGTCCATTTCAATTGAGATAATACCTGTATCAGGACTTTGCACACACATGGGCAATGAAAGTATTTTATCAGAGGGTCTGCTCTTTGACTTAAAAAAGTTTAGTAAGGCAGAGGATCCTCTGTGATGTATTCACGGTTGAGTCTGGTAGATATTAAGTAACTGCTCTTCCTGCCCCTCTTTAGCCTACCATTTAAATCAGTTTACAGATAAGATGACCAGTACCCCAGTGTCATGAGAATGTTGAGAAAGTATTGAGTTATATTAGCCATGTTTTCTATTTGTAGGCAACTCTTCATGGTGTACATATTAAAAATCAAGTAACTGAAAGAGAATTCATAAACGTGCAAATTTCATCTGTAGACACTTGGAAGACATGGGGCAGTAAATTTATAATTTCAAAATCAGAAAATGTCTGTAAAGCTTAAGGTTATTTTCCTTTTTCTTCAGAATTGGAAACACTAGCTAAAGCAAGATCAATATTAATTAAGAAACCTGGAGAAGAGAGTAATAAATTCCTGGAACTGGTTGGTTGAAAGAACTTGTGAGATCACTCAGAAATCAGAATTATAGAGTTATCAGGGTAACCATTTTAGAGATCATTAGCTCCAATCTTCCTATCACAAGAAATGTCTGTGATGTTTGCAAAAGCATCTCACTGGTTACAAGGGATGGAATTGGGGTATGGGTCTCCGATCTCAATCACATTGCTCTGAGGCAGGGATCCTATGTGTGAACTCCAGGGACTCTGGAACACCTGAAATCATGCACAGAAGGTAATTTGTATGTGCGTAAAAAGGTCCATAGCTGCTTTCAACACACCTGTGAAGTGACCTTAGTGCTTAGAAGAATGAGAAAACCTGTTCTAGGATTAGAAAATAAATTCCTTGTGTACCTGTTCCTTTACATTCCTAGAGTTGTGTTAATAGTTCTAAACCTTGTATGAGGCTCTGGTTGGGAAACCAGTAGCTCAAGCCTAGTTGCTTTTCTGACGTTGCTATGCTCTTGAGGAAACAATGTAGTTTTGCCTCGACATATCTTCTGTTCAGGACAAAGTAAGCTTCTGCCATGCTCAAAGTATTACCCCAAGATCCAGTGTCGAAGCTCACTGGTATTAGTTTTACAAAGTGGAAGGGTGGCTTTAGGATGATTAGCCCAGAACATGGAGCCCTCCTGCGTCTGATCAGGGTCATCGTCAAAGGGCTTGGAGAGTTAGTGTCGTTCTCTGTCACTTCTGCTATAATGAGGACCCAGCTAGTGCCATGCTAAGGTGTGATTTTGCATGCCAGGCCTTGGAAAAACGACGTTCCATTCTTTACAGATTACCTAGTGTATGATACAAGATGTCCTAGAGGAACAGAAACAATGGGATGTGGCTATTATATATATATATATATATATATATATATATATATATATATATATAAAATGCAAGGAGATTTATAAGATAGGCTAAATATGGTAGGGACTGGGTAATCCAACAATGGCTGTCTTTGAGGTGGAAAAGCAGAGAAGCAGGTTCCCAGTGGAAAGTGGGATACCTCAGCAGTCCTAACTCGGTACTGAGATCCTGGGAGCTCTCTGCAGAGTCATTGGTACTAGGTCTGCACTGAGAGTCAGAAGAAGCAGGAGTTTGAAGTGAGCATGTGGCAGAGGTGACAGAAGAGACCGTCATTCAGGAAAGGAAGGACTTGCAAGTGTGCATACTGCCTTCCTCTGCCTTTCTTTTTCACCCATAGCCAGCCTGTTGGAAGTTGCCACCCACAATTGACTTGGATCTTTAAACTCCAGTCACTGCCCCATAGGTCAAGCCTCTCTGGATGAATCCCCCAAGCCACGCACGTAGTTTCCCAACCCCAAGTACTTATTATCTCAGTCAAATGGAGAACCAAGATCACCCCATGACACCGTCTGTGCATCTTGTAATAGTACAGATAAGGTATGGTGGCTTCCATCTACGAAGATAAACAGAGTACTCATTATGCACTGGTTTCTGTTCTAGGTGCTTTACTGCTTTACGTATATTATCTAACTTAATTCTCAGTAATCATTTCAAGGAGGCACTAGTATTACATTTGACAAATGAGGAAGCTAAGATAAGAGATGCGTTAGATGGTTTTGTCTCAGGCATGCAAAGCTAACCAGTGGCAAAGCTGTATTTTTTGAAGCCAAGCTTTGGGCCTGTCACTATGACAGCACACTGCGCTTCTTTACCGCAGATGCATTATTGATGTGCAGGATGCAGTGGGTGAACATGTCAATCATCACCTTTCTGAACATACAACTACAGAGCCAGCAGCAGAAGGCTAGATGGGGCAGTTTGGGATTTGGGATTCTATAAGTATGGACCATTCTCTCTTTGTCGTATTCTGCATGAAAAAAAGTAGATTGCCTGCTCTGTCATTTTTGTCTTATCTGTAAGATGGGGTAATGATAGTGTTTACCCCAGGAAGTTCTGAGGGCAAAATGAAGTCATATACTGAGGCTGTACATGCCAGATAGGCAGCTGGATATGTGAAATCCTCTTTGTTTCATAATATGATGCTTATAAAAGAGAGAAACAAATGCTGATTAACCTTCACATACATGAAGAGAATTTAGTGGGGTTTAAATTTATGCCATTTATCAGCTTCTGTACTTCTAAGACAACAGCATAGAAAGTTGCCACAGCTGGCCCCAAATAAGCATCAAATCTACTCATCTGACCCTGCATTTAATAAAGACTAGGTATTTTATTATTAGGAGGACGTGAGTTTATGTAGCTGCTATTTGACCCTTAGATTCTTTTGGAAGCTGTGCACGTTGTTTTACTTGTTATTTATTTATTTTTATATTTGGTGTGCGTGTGGTATGTGTCTGTATGTATGTGAGTGCAAGCACTTGTGTGCCATGAGTGTGTGTGGTGGTCAGAGGTTAGCCTCAGGTGTGGGTCCTCACATTCCATTTTGTTTGAGACAGTATCTCTTTTTGGTTGTTTGCTTCTGCTACGGGATACTTGGCTCATAAAGCTCTAGGGATTCTCCTGTCTCTGCCGTCCTATCTCACTGCAAAAGCACTGGGATTACAGATGTGCACTATAGCACTCAGCTTTAGGTGGGTTCTGAGAACTCAAACTCAGGTTTTCACATTTGAACAGCAAATGCTTTGCCCACCGAGGTCTCTCTCTAGTCTCCAGTCAAAGTTGTCTCTGATATGCTCATGTACTTCATTGTACTCCTACTATGGCCTGAAATATGACTGCAGAAACAAGCAGTAAACGGCAGAGAATACCAATACGGAGGAGTTAGATGGCTGATTAGTATGTACATATATACTAAATGCATATCGCATTTTAGATGTAAGCATGACAAGCTGTGCTCATTCTCTTGCTGGGCAAGAGAATTATCTAAGATGATTTCCTGAGAACTCATCTATAAATTGTAGGGAAATTCTGATTTGTAAACCACTGTTTCTCAGGACGTTCCTGTGTTCATTTTCCAGGTTCCTGGAAACTTTGTAGAAAATCAAAGCCGCGATCAGACTGCCCATCAATACATATCCCAGGTTCACATTTGTGAGAGCTCAAAATAATGGCATTGTCTTAGACAAAAAGGTGTACCCTCAGGAGAGGTATTGAGAAGTCACCAAAACCAAATCCATTAGTCTGTCCACATATCTGGTGGCATTCTGAAGAGACAGAATGGCCGACAGCCTCAGTCTTCATTAGCTGTAGTGATGTTGGCTGCGTGTGACCTCAGAATTCAAAGAACAGATTAATATGCTGGTCTATGAACTAGACAAGTTCTTCTTCACGTGTTTGACTCTCATGTACATCTTTGAGAGGAGATCTAGGTTCAGGTCAAAAGTTTGATCGCTTGAGAGCTGTGACCATTCATTGTAGGAGTTGCTCTCAATCAGATGGAACTTGTTAATTTTTCATCAACTGCCGTGGTCTCATTGTAAAACTCAAGTAAGGAATATGTTCTAGGAGAGAACGAAATTTTGCAATTTAGTGTAAGACTAACCCCCATTGTTTTAGATATGCTCATTCTTTTAAATAATCATTATTTAATTGGTGGTGGTGGGGTGGTTACCACGTGTGTGTGTATGTATATGTGTGTGTGCATGTGAGTGCAGAGGCCAGAGGCCGGCATTGTTTTTCTTAGTCACTCTCCACCTTAATTTCTGAGCATCTCTCCTTGAACCAAGCTCACCAGCTCAGCTTGACAACCTAGCATTTTACATGGGTTCCAGGCATGGAAATCCAGGTTTTCAGGCCTGCATGGCAGACATTTCACCACTGGAGCCTGCTCCCCAGCCTCACATCTTCATGTAAAGAGCCAGTCGTGTGGAGAGGAAGTTGTAGGAGCTGTCAGCAGAGGGAAATCACTGTCTCTTCCCAATCAGTCAGTTGCTTAATAGAGGAAATGGGGTTTCAGAAGTTGTTTGAAGTATGGACACAGGACAGCGTGACTACATGGCACGTGCTCTTTATTGTTAATGTCCACTACTGCATCCTTCTGAACAAGCGTCTCTTTCTGTTTCTGTAGGATATCATTTCTTGCTTTCGGAGAGCTTAGGAGTATCTCCATAATTTGAAGTTTCTGGCAGTGTTTCAAATTCTTTTTAATGTGGACACTAGTTCAGGAATATCAGCTATTGATAAATCAGAGTGCTTTAAAGCAAAACAAAATACCCAGGTAGGAAGGCCAAGCAATTAGCTATTGTGGTTTAAGGGGAAATGGCCCCCACAGGCTCATGTGCTTGAACACTTAGCCCCAACTACTGGTGCTGTTTTGCGAGGCACTGGAATGTTTGGGGCTGAGGCTGGCTGGAGGAAGTGGGTCACAGGGGTTGGGTTTTGGTATTTTGTAGCCTAGTCTCGCTTCCTGCTTCTTCTCAGCTTGCTGGATGTGAATTCTCTGCCTCACTCTCCTGCCTTACTTCCTTTTTAAACTATGAGCCAAAGTAAGCCTTTCTCATTTCAAGTAGCTTCTGTCAGGCATTTTGTCACAGTAATAAGAAAAGTAACTGGTTTATTAACTTTGACTATTGGAATGTGAAACATTAACGCTCGCTATTCAGCATGTAGATGACAGAAAAACATGATGCCATCTGAAGTTCAGTTCTGTCATGGCTGATCCATAGAATGAGAACTCCAAATAGGACTAACCTGGGCATGCCACAGTCTTCCTAACCCTTCAATTCTGTCTAACAGAAGAAAAGCCTCACGTGCTTGAGGGAAATATTTATAGAGGAATCCATGAAGAACCATCATACCTAATCATTACTAAGATGCTAACTACGGAAGTGAGTCACAGGAGAACGGAAGCTCACATTTTTTATGTCTTTCCCTTTCACTTTCAGTTTCCTGCAGATATTGACACATCCAAGCATATACCTTGGCGCTGAGACATCTGCCTTTCTCAACTCTTGTGTATGCGTAAAAAGTTGTTATACTTCAAATCTCAGGGATCACTTACAAATTCCTTTTTTTATTATTAATAACAATATTATCAATAGAGATCTTTGATCTCTGTCAGATTAGATAGTTCATACTAATACATGACTGACCAATAACAAAGATCCACAGGGGCTGAAGAGCTGTCACAGCTGTTAAGGCTCAGGTTCATGACCAAAAAGACAAGAAAGATTCACTAATGAATACTTCTTAAAAGACCAGCCTGTTACCTGTTACCTGGACCAAATCTCTTATTGTTAATAAATGCTTGGTGTGTGTGTGTGTGTGTGTGTGTCTTTGTTTAAAGAAATCAGGGTTAATGAACATACACTGAGTGGGGCAGTGGGCTGGTCAGGAATAAGGGAATAACCTGAAGCCCTGTTTGGTATTTTTTGTTGAGGTTCTTGTAGATGAGGGAGCTTATGGAGGCTTCCCATGCTATTTATTTTATTAAGTTAACATTTCTAAAGCCATTTATGTGCATTCTTTCTTAGTCTATGATGAAATAAAATGTATATCATCTAACCTGTATTGTGTGTATACTTTCATATCTTTTGTATACATTATAATAACATCAATAATCTTGTTAGAAAATGAGGGGGGGATCCTACCAATTAACCTTGATGATTTAAAATTATGTCCTTGTCATCTTCACTTGTAATAACCCTAGACATGTTTTTGGTGTGTGTTAGGGGCACGCTTACCACCATGCATATGTGGAGGTCAGAGAACAACTTGCTGGAGTCAGCTCTCTCCTTTGACCATCTTGATCTCCAGGATTGAACTCAGGTTGTGAGCCTTGGTGGCAGATGCCTTCACCTTCTGAACCATCTGTCCCCAACCGCATTGTGACATGACTGCGACTTTAATATAATTTGAACTGTGTTAGAGAACTTAGTGCTGCAATGCTGGCCTGATGTGCCACAACATTAATAGAACAGCTGGTGTGCCTAACTGGCAGTCACATGGGTCAATACTTCACCTGCATGTCTGCTTGTACCTCACAGTGCACAGTAGGATAGTGGATCGTATCGCCAGCCTCAGTTTCTGTTGAAAATACTCTGGTGGAGTGGCGTTAAGGATAAGTGCTGCTCACTGACTGAGATGGGAACTCACACTACCTGAAACTAGAGCCTTTGAATGCTTCCCAGTATCACTAAGTGATGACATAGATTCCCCCATGGTGTGGTGCTGGGTACCAACCAGCCTGAAGGTTTGGATGTGAAAGGCAGTCCCTGGAGTCCTGTGTTGAAGGTCAGTCCACAGCTGGTGGAGCTACTGAGAGGTGCTTGGCTCATGAGGGGTTGACTACCTCAGTGCCTGAAGCCGGAGTGGACTGGAAGTGGGACCTGGCTGAAGAGAGTGGGTAACTGTCTGGGGGACTTTGGGAAGGGCACCTTGTCTGCAGACCCTCTCTCTCTCGTTCCCTCTTTCTCTCTCCTCCCTCTTTCTCTTCCTCCTCCTCTTTCTCCCCCTGTCCTTCCCTCCTTCCCTCTCCCTCCCTCTCCTTCTGTCACCCCCCCCCCCCCCCCCCGCTTTTCCTCCCTTCCTCTCCTCCTCCAACCCTTTCCCAAGGACCAGGAGGTAAGCAGCTTTCTTCACCCCCACTTCCCAGTAGTTATCCTCCCTGGGATGCTTCCCCTCACCTGTCAACATTGCTAAGGCTCAGCAGCCATGGGAGTAAACCTCTGATGTTCTGAGTCAAATGAGTTTTTTTGTCCTTTAAGCTGAAAGACTCTGCGATTTTGTCATAGCAATGAAAAGGCTAGCACCGTCATTAAACTTTTTCAAGTTATTAGTGAAAAAAGTGTCAGTCACTGTCACTGTCTGAATTAATGGGTAGTTACTACCGAGGAGGAGGCTGGTGCCTTTCTGTGTGCTTACTCCCTGCTGTTGGACTTGTGTAAGCTGCAGCCCTTTAAGCATTTGAAGTAAAAGAATCTCTGGAAAGGCTGGTGCGGTTTTCCGCCTTGCTGTTGTGTGTGAGGTTGGCTCATCATCCCTCTCAGGGGTTTGAGGCTGATAGAAATGGAAAGATGCTGTCAGGGAGGATCCAGTTCTGTGGTCTGATACTGTCTACTACTTAAACAGCTAAACAAAACAAGAGAGGTTGCACAAGACACACAGAGACAGAGACAGAGACAGAGAGAGATGAGAGACTGGCCCAGTGTGAAGCTTGGTGTATCTGGGAGTTTGAGGAATGTGCTCCCAGCAATCCAGGCCATCACATTGCTCCTCTGCACAGTGGGCTCTGCACATGCCTGAGCTGCTCAGTTCCATTCACTCTTGCTGTGAGGACAGGAAGCTCCCAGTGACTGCACTAATTCTGTCTCACTGAGGCCAGGGATGTGAGTGACGTCATGTGTCACCAGCTCCAACTTCCAATATCGTTGCAAAAGAGCCTCTGTTCTTTTCTTCTATTGAAAAAAGAAGTTAAAGAATCTACATCTCTCAGCTCTCATTAGTGAAGGTTCCTCATGTAGCAGAGATACACACTGAAGGCCACAACAGGCTAAGTTTTAGAGAATAAGAGATTGTAGAGTTAGTGCCCCTGAATAGGACTACTATACTAAACCCACAACTCATGGACCATTTTGGAAGAGGGGGGCAGAGATATTGTAAGAACCAGGCTTGATACATGAACATAAGGAAATAGAGACTTTCAGGTCTCTGGCAAACTTGCTCATGAACTTGTAACAATGGTGATTCACATGACCCATGCCAACTCAACCAGACAAAAACCCAGCATAGAACTGGGAAAATGGGCAGCAGAACCCAAACTCTAGCCAGGGAACTATTGGCAATGATTACCGTGGGGTGAGGGAGAGTAGATCTTTAAAGGAGTGACTCTAGATAGGCTGACTAGACGCCAGGAGATGAACTTGCACCAAGGGACATCTGGATACAAATGCTTGAGTGGATAGGACTTAACGTATACACAGAATACCTGAAATCTGGTGTGTGTGGGGGACTGGGAGGAGTCTAAAATTGATTAAGATCTATTATATGTAATGCACCAAAACCCAGTTAAAAATTTGAGAAAAAGAAGATAATAAAGATGATCCACTTTAAAAAAAAAAAAAAAAGAATATGCAGTGGTTGGGCCCATGCCTTTGTGGCACAAGGGTTAAATGGCGAGGTTGTGCTTGTCCAGGCAACAACTTCTTACCCAGGCTCATGCAAGTGACCCTAACTAAGCTCAGTGTGTTACCAAACCCAACAGACATGAAGGTGGGAGGGCGACTTGGGGGAGTGGAAGGGGATCAGACGAGGTGAAAAGGAACAAAATGCTTCTGCACCTGTATGAAATTGTCAGAGTATTGGAGAAAAGAGGTGAAGGAAAGGCGGAAACACTATCCTCAGAATGGAAAAGTGCACAGGCAGAGTGGAGAATGTGGAGAGGCTGCCTGGTGAGTCACTGGGAAAGTGGAGGTGACAGAATTCTTGCAACAGCTCTCTCCTCCCCCTCACTTATCACTCTTCCAGGCTTGGCCTTTCTACCCCTCACCCCTGCCCTGTCATTATCTGCAGATGTTATCTGCCCTGCAGATGTTGTAACCTGTGAGCTCCCAAGACGCTCCGGATCCAGCTCCTCTCCCCTTCCCCCTCCCTCCTGCCCTGAGCTCAAGGTCCTTCAAAAGGGAACAGAGATGGAAAAGCAGACTGGATTGGAAAACCAGGCCTTTGATTTTAGCTGGGGGTAAAAAGGTTAATGTAGGCAACCACTGTTTGCTGAGCTTTCTTTCAACTCAGTGCAGTTTTGACGATGCAAAGATTTGCTCTTAGAGAAACATATTGGTTTAAAGTTTACAGAGGATTTAATATTTTCTTCTCATCTACTCTCAAAGTCAGTGTGTCTTTGGATTGTGTTATTAAAATGTTTGAGTTTAAAAACTGCTATTGGTGCCAGGTGTGCTGGTGAGCACCCCTAATCCCAGCGCTCTAGAGGCCAAGATAGGTCTGTGAGATTGAGGCCAGCCTGGTCTACATAGTGAGTTCCAGGCCAGCAGGGGCTACAAGGAGACTCTGTCTCAAAAGAAATTGTGGTTTGAGTTGCTAATTTGAGGTTCATGTTGTTAAATGAATTTTGGCTTGGGGTTAGGACAGTATTTCTAACTTCCAAAAAGACCCGAAAAGAGCTTCCACCATTTGCAAATTGGTGTTCTCAGAATTGCAGTTACGAAGTCAAAATACGATCAAAGCCAAACTTCATGCAAAAATAAGTAAGTATATCCATCTTGGTGTGTGAATTTACTTTACCACTTAATAAACAGTAAAATTCTATCTATTGCAACTAATTTAAAAATAAATTCATGATTTGGTATCAGTAATAAAAAGATAAATATTTATTTTCTGGGACTTAAGTATTCTGTTCCTGTGTAGACTACAAGATACTTCTTTTTCTTTTTTTTTCCCCCAACCCAAGGGCACCTGTTTTTCCTTTAATAAAACATTTTGATGGAAGAGGGGACATTCTGAACAGTCACTTCCAGTCCTTCAGGAACAGTTAATCACTGTTTCTGTGGAAGAATGGAGTCTTAGGGGTGGGGAAGCTAGGAAGCTTCATCAGTGCACCTACCCACAGCATCCTGATAGAATAAATGTATGTTTGCCACAGAGTGTGAATCAAATGGCATTAAGCACTAGCCAGTGGCACACAAAAAACAACTACTTACCCTAAATCTAAAGGTGAAAGTTGAGATGCATAATTCAATCCCGCAGGACATGTCGCTAAAAATATCTGAATTGCGACATGGAGTTCAAAAGTTGTGAAAACAGGAGAGAAAACCAGTTTGCCAGTTTGTGAAAAATGTGGGCAAAGCTTTGTGAAGATTCTTTAAAAATGTTTTCGTGAAAAGACTCAATTTAAAGTAACTTAATTTTTGCGGTATTGATTTTTCTCCATCTAATTCATTTTGGTTGCTTTCTGTCTTCTGGATATAGACAAATAAAACTACATAAAATATAAAAGCATACATGTGTATACATGCCTCAAAGTATGCTTCAAAAATTCCCTAACTCAACATACAACTACCCCTATATTTAGCCTTCTCTGCTTAAGATCACTTCTGTGTGGAAGGAAAGGGTTAGACTCTAGGGCTCTGCAACCCCAAGCTGCCCACAGACAAAGGCTTTTTCCAACTGATTCCACCTCTCACCTTCTTCCCATTTTCACAGGAGTATGCATAGGACAGCTGGGACTGAGGCAACAGAAACCTCCAGAAGCAACCCACCAGTATGGCTATATAGGCTGTAATTTGTTCAAAGCAATCTAAAATAAATATATGGAAAATATAATTTTTAAAGTCTTCTACAGTTTTTCCATAAAGAGAATGGCTAATGTAACATTCCTTTTGATAAAATAAAATTGTCCGTGGACATCTTAGAAAATATTTCTACCAGATGTCTCTTTGATAAAATCTCAAGTGTTAAGTAATGTGGTAACTTTTAACAGGTTGACAATTGCAGCTTAGATTTCATAAGATCTCTGGGGAACCTCAGTGACCCAGATCAGAACCCTTGGAATTAGCTTTCACAGACTTCTCCACTAGAAGCCTCATTAGCGATCTTCTCAGACTGGAGAGTTTCCTATCTGCAAGTGGTGATCAATTTTGTGAAAACATACATTAGCCATTAAATTGACATTTCCCTTTGGGAAATATTTTTTATAAACATTTATATTTTTTTCAGATCTTTTATCATAGTGCTGTACAGGACCATTTATTGTGAAAGGAATGAAAAGAAATTAGAGGTGGATTTGGGTTTAAACATAAAATTTATTGGGATTTTTCAAAGTCTGTCTTTCCAGCTTTATTTTTCCAACTGAATCTAACTACTGTGCCATCTTAAGCGCTTGGCTTAATACCTCAGGACTAATTGCCCTCAGACACAGTGCATGGCAGAAATGGTGTGCTGGGTCTTGAAGATCTTTTCTTCTTAAAAACCTTCCTTGTCATGGGCTCTAAGTTCAAGTCCAGCTTCAAACAGAAGCCCATCTGTTTCCAAGCACAAAAGAACACTTCCTAAGGGAACAATGCAAGTGTCCCCACCTGTAGGTAGAAAAGATATTACAGAAGAAAAGAAAAAATCCTGCCTAGGTAAAGAGCATGTGAAAAACAACAGGCCACTTCTCCTCTTCTTTCTTTGATATCACTGGTATTACTGTAGGTTTCCATCTATGCTTGTAGCAACTTATGTAGCTTTATTTTCCTTAAGTATATTTAAAAGACTCAACCGAGTGATCATCACATGGAAACTCTGACTTGGCATTATTAAAGGCCTCGATGACTTGCATGGACTATTCTCGTAACACTGAACGAAATTCCAGGATCGGTACCCAAGGATGAGGCAAAGCCACCTGGGAGAAAGTTTGGCTCATTTTCCAATTGAAGAGGCCATTGTGCTGTCAAGGATTCTATTTTAATGAAAAGGAAACCAAACAATTGTGGTATTGCTAGCGTTAAAATACAACAGATAAATGGAAGCCAGCTTCAACTCCCCCCATCTACAGCTAAGAGGAAAAAATCTTCCTTCAAAATAAAAACCCCAAATCAAGCCAAAACAGAACAATTAGAAGAAAAAAAAAACAACTTTGATAAATTAAGAAACCACCTACCAGTTAAACTGACTCTCCATATGCAGAGGAACCAATTTCCATGCATGTTATAAAAAAAAGTGTTAAATCAACTAACATTGATACAACTTCAAGCAATTAGGAGCACGCTAATAATGATATGAGTCTTCAGCTGTAAATAATTACACTGCCCCAAGGCTACACTTTAATTCTTGGCTTGCTGTATCTATAAACAATAATCAAACTGCAAACCAAGTTGTGTTGTTTTCGTTCACAGTTTGTGAAATGATTTTTATACCCTACAGTGATGCTGATGGCTATTTTGACCTTCAAGAACTCCGGCCTGCGAGGCTAAGAGCTAATGTGTACTTTCATCGATCTGAGTTGGAGGCACACAGCGGGTTACAGTGCCTGTTTCTCCAGGAGCACAAAGGCTCTATTGTCAATCAGAGAGCGATGTGAAAGGGGACTTGCCGCTGTGACTCAATAAATGGGGACATTAGGAGGAAATGTTATAATCGCTGCTACCACATCTTGTTAATGAGTAACGTACAGTTAGACGCCACGCAATCGCAGCTAAACTGTTTATACAATTTATTCTTATGTTGCAACTAACATTTAACATAATGAAGTATCATAATTGCAGCCATTAAAGTGAAGATTAAGATTTGTTTAATTAGAATTAAGAAAATGTAAAATAGAAAAACTACTTTCAAATGTTGAGTAGACAGGATGGATTCGGTGGTGTGCAGGGGCAAAGAAACTCACAGGGAACCAGTAGCAGATATTGTGTGCATAAAATTGTTCGTTGGAGGTCTCTTCTTTGAATATTTTCCCCCAATGCTCTAGTCAAAAGTATACAGAACACAAAATATAAAGGGCATTAAGTTGGCTCTGGATAAATATAGAGTGTTATTATACAGATCGTTAGAGTTGTAGCTTTTACATTTTAGAATTTACATTACCCCTAGGCTAAACAAATAATATCTTAAAACACACAACTCATATTACCATCCAGGCAAGTTATCAAATGAATTAGGGAGGAAATAAGCCCTTGACTTTGTATAGGAAATGTCATAACTTTGCAAAGCCAAATGGTCATTAAACCTCTATTTTAATTATCTGCATGTCCAAACACAGGCACTTATATAATACGATATTTTTACATAAGCCAAGGGACAAAACATGGCTAATGGAATGCTTTGGGGAAACATGGCTTGTCCAGATTCATTAAGTGAACCCGTTTCATCCAGGTCATTCATGTTTTCCTTCCTTTCCTATATTGTTAAGTGCTTAAAAGTCCCCAAATGCTGTCAGCAAAGAAGTTATTAGGGTTTTCTCTTTCTTAGATAGGCTTTTTACCCTGTCATAAGACTATTTCTACGGAAATCAGTTTCCCTCCTACCTGTCCCCCCATGCACATTTTCTTCTCAATCTTTTTTTTTTTTTTCTGGTGGGAAGTCTCTGTCAGCATAATGCCATGTAGTGAACAGGGTTAAATACGGAGGAAGAGACTTCTGTTCTTTAAGCCTGTGTCCATCGTGTTCCATGATGCGAGCGGTCATCTGACATCTTCTGTCTTCATTAGATGGATGAGGTTAACTATTTCTGTACCAGTTTCCTAGTAACAGCTTTCAGAGGATTTAAAGTCCCCATAAAGTTAGAGGCTAGAACTATGGTGACCAAAGCAAGGTGCCTTATATCGAACTCCTTGAGTCGGACACACAGTGATGTCATTGGTTACACAGGGTAACTCGAAATGGGAGCTGACCAACAAGGTGATAGTTTATTATACCCTATATATTTAATTATGCCCTATTATATCCTTCTTATTTCCTCAAATCTTACATCCATCATGTTACAGAGTGTGTCAAGAATGAATAAAATGATTAGCTCCATGAAATTCTATCAAGTCTTTGTTTTTAAACTTCAACCCAAGTTCAAACAATGCTAATTCTTTAGAAAAACAGAGGCCAGGAGTCGCTTCTCAAAGCCATGAAGTACGAGAAATGTAAAAAAGCAAGTGATGATTTGATTTTGTAGCAATAAATAGTTCAAGATAATGGTGTTTGAGAAGGCTATCTGATTGGCCTGCAGTTATGTTGTGGTATGCGACTGTTGATATCAGATTTCTTAGCTTACTCTAGAATTTATTTTTATAGTCTTTTCTCTACTCTCCATGATAAATTAAAAACGACAGGTTGCTTTTTGTATATACCTAAAATGTTGCATAAAATTTAGAGTTTATCAACCTGAACAAATGCTTAGGAACTTCAGCTAGCAGATGTAAGTAAGTGCATTTATTTAATGCATTTATTTATTGAGCCTCTTAATAGGTATCAGCAACTGGATTGGGCTGAAAGTATCATGAATAAAGTTCCAGCATCTTTCGTATGGGTCTAAATTATGTAGCTCCTATTTCACTGTGGGAATGTGGGCGGGGTTTAGGGTGTTGATATAAATTGTCTCCTCTGTGTTACATGAGTCATTTAGAAATTGTTGACAATTATTTTAAATTGTGGCTGTACTCTAAGCTTTCTCCAGCCTACACTCAATGAGAATCTGAGTAAAGCTTAACTACTTTAGTGTTTAAAGGCAAAAGTCAGTCCTTGCCCTTCTCATTCTTTCTTCCTTCCTTTCCCATTTCTTACCTCCAATTATCTCCACAGAGGCAGGTCACTGGAGCCTCCTGGGAGCGTCAAGCATTTTGTGTATTTGTAGCTCAGTTCATTTGATTTAAGAAACTGAAGTTGTTTGTACTGTTTGGTGAAGCTACCTTTCTCTTTAACTGCCGAGATTGTGTAAGATGCTGCTGCTGCTGTAGCCCGGTGAGCATCTGCGGCTCAGGTGCTGTTTGGAGAGCAACACAGAAACAGTCACTAAGCTAGTCGGTGTCAATGGATTCATTTAGATACAGTTATTTTTCCTATTTATTTAAGTAACATAATAATCCATTTATTTGAATATTTTATGAAGATGGCACGAGTTACTGGGACGACAGAAAGAGTCCCTGGTGACTATACTGATTTACGTGATGCTTTAGTTACATACACACTGTGCAACGATGAAAACGAAGTATGTGTGCTTGCTTAAATTTCAAACAAGGACATACCTCATTGCAAAATCAAGTTTTGGAATTGTGACTCGGTTTACCCATCTTTTTTTTGAAAGCTGTGTGTAAGTAAGAACTGAAAATGAGAGGCAAATTAAAGGACACTTCACAAATTCCATAAGAATAGAGATTATGACGACAGCCACAGAGCCATTCAGAGGAGATGGCTTATTTTCTGTGTGAATACAAAGTTGACCGTATAAAGAGACATTTTAAGAAAATACACAGTGATTTGGTGTTTTCTTCAAACAGTGAAAGATGTCAAAGAATTTGGTACATAAAATCAGAATTAAATGTCCCAAGAACAATTCTAAAGCAATTTCTAAGAGTACATGGTCCAGCACACACAAACGCCACTTTCAGTGGGAGGGTTGATAAGTTAATTTGCTATTTTGACTATGTAAATTTTGTTAGAAAATTATAAGGATAAGACTAAATGGTCTTTTATGTCAAATAAAAGATCTCTAGTTAAGTTACCGAATAAATGTCTATAGAACAGGAGAACTTAGTAACAATATCAAAACAGAATTCATGAAAAAAATCAAAAAAATTTCAAGTCTTTCATTTTTTTCTTTACAACACTGGGTTAAGAATCTGCTCAGGGTCTCACAACATGCTAGGCAACTGCTCTACCACTGAGCCACACTCTCCAAGCCCCTGAGTACTGTGTTTAGCTACGGATGAGTTGAAGGTTATAAAAGATGCTGCTCCCCCTGCAAGGTTCAGGGAACATCACAAAAGAGGAGAAGGAAAAAAAATGTAAGAGCCAGAGGATAGGATGTGCAGATTACTATAGCCAAAGATGTCATTTGGACATGACAGGCTGTCTCACTCATGAACTCACTGTTGATGTGGTTATTGGCACAAAGCTTGCACTAGTTTGGACCCTTCAGCATTTCATCATGGATGGTGGAGTCCATGAGGCTGCACCCTCCCTGAGGGACTGTTGGCAGTTAATGCTTGTTGAGAGTGAGGAGGTATCATTTTCTTTCTTCAGTGGTATAGCCAGTCTATCGGGGCTATATCACAAGTTCTTGTCTAACTTGGGCTATATAGCAAGACCCTGTCTCAAAATAAATAAATAGCTATGTAAACAAACAAGTCATATATATTGGGGATTACTGACAGTTTTTAAGATTGCTGAAAGAGATCCTAACAGAAGAAAAAGAGCTTAACCATCTTATGTTCTTTCCAATGCTCAACAGTAGAGACAAGGAAGAATTTTGAGAAAGCTTGGTTACACTATTCACTCAAACCAGAGCAATCCTTGATGTATCCCAGATTTAATAATCCAAAGCAAGAATGACAGTATGATTCACATTCTTTCACCAAAGTGCACAGTATACAAATTAGTCAATTTTAAGTCTCTGAATAAAGGAAAAATTTATTCATAATCTCAGTAGGCAGGTATAAGAAGTTAGGTTAAAATCAATAACAATGGCTCCATGATCAATAATATTGAACTTATACATTTTTTTCTAACATGAATCAATACACAGCCTATTTTAACTGTGATTCAACTGCACTGTGTAGATTGAATAAAGAAGCCACAAAAGTGAATGATTTGTTGATATTGACAAGTTTATAGTTGCTTTTATGCAAACTATAGTTTATGCAAAATCTTTTTGAATTTAGTATCGATATTGAGTTGACATATGTCAGTTAATTTACTCAATTTGGACAGAAAGATTCTGAAATGCCTGTAAGTAATTAATAATTTTTCAAGTTGATTTATTTATAGTTTTCTTAAAAACATTTTATTTATTATGTGTATTATATGTGTATAAGTATATTGTCTGCATATAGGTAAGTGTACCTGTGTCATGCAACACCCATGGACATCAGAAAAGGGCATTCAGTCCCCAGGAACTGGAGTTATAGATGGTTGTTAATCACCGTGTGGGTGCTGGGAACCAAACCTAGGTCCTCTACAAGAGCAGAAGGTGCTCTTAATGGCCAAAGCATCTCTCCAGCCCCAGATATATATTGTTTATAATGATTTCGGAATGTTGGAAAATGTTTGAGAAATATTGGATTAAATAAAATATATTAAGATTATTTTCACCATTTGAATTTCTTTGAATGTGGCAGCTAGAACATTTCCTAGTGCATCTGTTACTCTGGTTCTGTTTCTATTAGACGGTTCTGCTATGTAGCCTCTCTCTTTATTTACATTGATGTTTAGGACTGGATTAATGAAAATTTACCCCTCCTTCCTTGAGGAAGATCTCTTAGTGATCTTCTACTCATGAATTAGTCTACAAAATTACTTAATTATTTAGTTCATTCTAAATGTGCTAAATGTGTATGTTACAGTTGCCAACTACATTGTCAATGCTCATTTGTTATACTGTCTGATGCTTTCACACTGAAGACTTAATGTGTACATCTATGCCAATGTGATGCTGCACTGAGTATCAAAATGAAGTAGAGAGTCATCTGTTATTGCTGAGTCTCCCTAGACTGGCTGAAGACTTGCTGTTTTATTTACACTCTATCTCCCTCTGCTGACTTGGACATACAGATTTGAACATATAACCATAATTTCCTTTCTGTCGTGGTGCATGGAAAGGCCATTTGTAATTTGAACTCAATTTCATCTTGACCATCTATGATTTCTAGGTTTACCACATAATTCTCAGCCACTGTGCATGATAATAGCTGATGTTTGCTTTTAGGATTTGGGACCAATAGCCTGCAGGACAGATTGTACATCATTCATAGGGATTGCCTCATTGGATTTGGGAAGGCATGGCAGATAATTGGTCTGTGACTGGCTTTTCTTTGAGGTCAGTCCAGGCCCCTATAATCAGTATGATTCTGATTACACAAACTTTAGTGTCTTTACTAAGGGAAGAACAAATCTCAATGCACGGCTAAGGGACATTTGAAAACATTTCTCCTTAATGTATTATGTTTTCTGTCAACCAGCCCATGATTACACAGAAGAAAAAATAGGAAATTCTGATGTTCTATTTCTTTTTGATGTGAGAGTATGCAAACTGACTACCTTGAGAGGGGAGTTTCTATAAACAATTTGAGATCAGAGGTTGTTTACATACTACCTATAAAGTAGGTAGTCATAGAGGGAACTAGTGCATCTGTTGTGTGGCAAGGTGGATCTTTTATTGAGGAAACTGCAGTATCTTCAAGATCATGCTGATGTTGGCTGTAGTTGAGAGCCACAACTGCTAAGGGAGAAGAAAGTGGAAGTTGTAATGAGCAACCCAGAATCATGATAGAATTGGTGATAAGTTTTGAGATCCCTGTGACTCTTTTACACATAAACTCCATGAAAGTGCCTGGCATGCAGAGGGCGAGACCTACAGCTTCTGTAGATCCCTTGACTGTCCCTGGGTAATACTTACGTTGCTGCTGCTATGAACCTTAGGGTGTGTGTGGCTGAGGGCAAGTGTTAGCTGTAATCTCATTCACTCATTCATCATTCAACCAACCAATAGTTCTTAGAACCTGTATGACAGCCCAGGTGAGGGCATCCTGGGAAGTGGAAGGCAGACATGAGACTGCATGAACGGCAGCATTGTAAGTGCTTCTATTGCTGCACAAGGAAGGGGATGGATGGACCCAGGTCTGGAAGCTTTAGAATGACTGAAGAAATCAGGTGAATTCAGACTACGCAGGAATAACAGTGTGGGGAGAGGTTAAGAGCCCAGGGTCTTTTGCACTTTGCTACTGAGCCACATCCCAGTTGTCATCTGTTTTCAAGTCACACAGCAGCATAGTATTTCAGACACAACAGGCAGAAATGATTCCAACAGCATAATATAGTAATGTGAGGAAACATAGTTGGGACATGATACACTTTGACCATTTATCACTTTTGCTTTGTGTTTAATTGGAAAGTTCAATAATTTAACTGATTTAATTAAAAATTTTAAATTTAATTTATTCTTTGACAAGTTCATGTATTTAGGTAATGCATCCTGATCATACAATTAATTAACTTTTAATATTGGTTATATATGATAACCAGTTTATCAATTTCACCATTGATAATTTCACTATTGATAAAATTTCACTATTGATAAAAGTCTAACAAATCAGTGAATGAGGAGAAATAGAAATAAAACAACAGCTTTGTTTGTGACTGAGAAAACTAAGTATATTAAGCAAACTTTTTGAATAGAATCTAACCAGTCAGGAAAGAAGACCAACAATCAACAGACAGGTTCTCATGAAATGAAAATGCTTCTGTACAGCAGACGAAACAATCAAATGAAGAGACAGCCTGCAGAATAGAAGAAAATCTTTTCTAGTTATATATCTGACAATTGATTAAAACTTAGAATATATAAAGAACTCAAAACACTAAATAAGAATTCAAACAACCCAATCAGAAAATGGGCTAATGAAATGAACAGAGAGTTCTCAAAAGATGAAACATAAATAGCCAATAAACATATGAACTATAGAAATGATCCCCGGAAGTATAGTCTTACCATTAAGTATAGTCCTACCATAAAAAACTCAACTAGTCATCGGAGAAATACAAATCAAAACTACACTGAGGCTCCATCCTACCTGAGCCTGAACGGCAGTCATTTAAAAAACAAATAACAACAAATACTGGACAAAAGGAACCACATAATCATCTGTATGAATATAAACTAGTCTAATTGCTTCAAGCATCAGCAAGGTGGTTTCTCAGCTAAGTAAAAACAGATCTATTGTTTAAAACAGCTGTTCCCTTCTTAGTATTTATCTAAAAGAGTCAAAGTCATCATACCACAGAGATATTTGCACACTATTATTTATCACAGTCCTCTTCAATATCTAAGTCAGGAAGCCAACCCAGGTCTCCAACAACAGACAGAGTTTCCAGAGGCAGGAGCCAGGGATGGACTAGTTTTCAAGATGGGTTTTCCCATGTCTATTGCACATCTAAGGGGACATTTATAGAAGATGAAGACGTGTCTCGTATTGTGTAGGCAAGTGTCATCTGCAAATGAGACTTGAGTGTCATTCACACAGATGCTGGCTGAAGTCAGAATGTGGACACCCACTCTGGGAAGTATGTAGTACAAAAGAGAAAAGCTTTGTAGGCCACTGTCTTAGTGTCCTTTCCTTGTTGCGGGGATAAAATACATTGGACAAATGTAGCTTAAGGGAGAAAGGAGCTATTCTGGCTTATAGTTCAAGGGTACATCCATCATAGTGGGGAAGTCAAGGAGCCAGGTCCTTGAAGCAGCTGGTCACACTGTATGCACAGGGAGCGATGAATGCATGCTCTGTTCAGCTCCTTTTCTCTACTTAAATAGTCTTGGGTCCCAGCCGGGGAATAGTGCCATCCTCAGTCGATGGGTCTTCCTACCTCAATACAATCAAGAAACTCCTCCACAGGCCCGTTTCCAAGGAAATTCTAGACTCTGTCAGTTGACAATTAACACTAACCAGCACAGACACCCAACAAGTACAGGAAACAGCATTTAAGGGGCAGGGTCTCAGCTTGGGCTTGCACAGGGAAAATCAAGTTCATACATAACACCAAGAAGGCTTTATACTCTCAGCATTTTACTGATGATTTTGCTCCTCATCCTGATCCATGAACAACATGGAGTAAAATAAGTGAAGTCATTTCCAGGACTGATTTAAATAATGAGGATTGTGACATTTCTTGAAGAACAATCACTCCCTGCGTCTTCAGATAATCATAGTTAGTTCATCTTTTGAGACAAAACTTTGCTGAGAAGCCCAGGCTGGCCTGGAACTCCTGATTCTCCATGTTAGTTTCCCAAATGCTAGGATGACAAGCATGTGCCAACACATCTGGCTTTTGCCATAGTAATCAATTTCAAACATCTTTATCACATATTATTATGTGAAGAGGTCTATGTTGGAGAGAGTAGAACATATAATTATTGGTAGACATGTAGCTTCATATATGAGTCATAATTGCCCCATGAAGGCCTGATAGTGGAGGGTCTGGTTGGTGTCGTGAATGTCTTTGGTGTCAGTAATGCATTTAAGTGTTTGCTTCATATGAAGCTATAGAAAGGGGATTTTTCAGACCAATTGTCATTGGGTTACATCTTGTCTTTCCTTAATCTACATCTTTGTTATTATATTTATTATACATACCACAGAGGGGCAAAACTCTCTTGGTCAAACAGTGAATTATGCAATATTGACATTGTTCTCTGTTAGCATGAGCAGTAGTCTAAAATTAGGAAGACAAGAGGCCATCTGTCGAATGTCCCCATGAGGGAGCAAATCCATGACTTGCCTTTCCATCTCTTCACTCAACAGAATTGTCAGCATCGCTTGTCTTTACAAGGATGGTGTAAGCATGAACTAAAGTGGCTTCCAGGAGAGTCACTTTATTAAAATCTCCACTTCTAGAGAATAATGCTTCAAATTGTATTTGTTGATGCATGCTGGTTAGTCCTCTTTTGCATTTTAGACAAGAGGATGCCATGGGCAGGGAGGAGCATCCAGAGCTAATCCGTTACTCTGTACCAAATCTCTTGTCTTTTACATATAGCCTACTATGTGACCTCACATGAGGAATTAATGAATAAACAGAACTGTATCAGGACTGGTGAGATGGCTCAAAGGGTAAAATGCTTGCTGCATAACCATGAGGCCCTGAGTTCAGATCCTCCGCATTTACACAGAAGCCTGGTATACTGGTGCATGTCTGTAACTCCAGCACTACAGGCTGGAGACAAGGAGATCACTGGAACTTGCTGGCCAGTCAGTCTAGTTCAATCAGCAAGCTCCACGTTCAGACACTGACCCTGATTCAAGAAACAAGGCAAGGTGGCATGCACCTTTAATCTTAGCACTTGGGAGGCAGACACAGGCAGTTGAGTTCCAGGCTACTTTGGTCTACATAGCCAGTTCCAGACCATCTAGGGATACATAATGAGACCCTGTCTCAAAACACCAACCAACCAACCAACTAAACAAATAAACAAAAAGCAATGTGGAGAAGTACAGAGAAAGGCATCCAGTGATGAATTTGGGTTTCTACAAATATACATGTCTTTGCACACATGAATATGTACACACACACAACATTAAAGAGGAAATATTGTATGTCTAGACATATTTGGTGTGAATGCTGGGGCTGTTTTGAATGCCTAGGGGAATCCAGTGTTTTCACTCCTTTCAGTAGATCCTGTGAAGAATATTCCAGTCCAGTTAGCCATCATTGAGCCTATTTTACAGATGAGTAAATTAGACTCATCATGACTGCTAGGAGAGTGACTCCAGTCATTAATAGAGTATGTTTTGTTTCCTGTGTCTGAGGAAGACTTAAGTTCAGTGGAAAAGTGAGCTATTTTATAAGTATGAAGATTTTTGCTGTTGTTGAATTTTCGGCCTTAATCACACAGGCAGTGGAATTGTAATTGTGATAGAATGAATTCTTCAAGCAAACAGGAATTTGGGGCTTCCTGAATGTTCTATTCCCATAAATACACTGTGTCTAAGAAAGGTGACAGTACACCATTAAAGAGAAAATCCAAACACACTGACCTGCAGTACTGAAGCAAGGTATGTGAACAATCTCCACAGAAGAGTGTTTTTTAAATTCCACAGATGACAAGCGACTCCTGCGATTATTTAAACTAACGAAGCAGTTTCTTTTTTAATAGTCTCCTTCCAAGGCAAAATCCTGTGACTGCAGGATCTGACACCAGTCCACAGCAATCAATATCAGTCCTCTGCCAAATGTTATTAAATATCTCCCTGATACCTATTTACAACTAAGAAAATAATTTCACTGCCAAGGGATTGTAAATGTGTGAAAGGCGCCTCTGACAGCTTACCTCACTCACTGTCTGCGGTCCTGGGTCTGGCTGCCAGACTAAGATGAAGGACATAATTAAGGAAACATATGAAGGCTAGCACAGGCCTGGAGATTAATTAGCTGTGCGTCAATAATCTCATCAATATCCGATTAACAAATGACACATGGCCCAATGAAACATATTGATTCATGCGCACTCCTCACTGTTAATAAATTGAAGCTGCTTTGCTAAATGAGAGAGCAGACAAAATACTAGGCTGCTAATACTGGCCCACTCTTGTGATAAAAAACAGAAAATCAGTCTGAAGTATACAGTGCTTAATTTAGGAGGTCTGCCACTCCACTCGAGAAGTTGGTGTATGAGCGACAAGAAGAGGACCAGGAATTTTCTGGAGAACTTACTCAAAAGAGACTGGGAGAAATTTCCCTAGGACTGTCTGTGGAGAGGAGTCTGCACAGAGATGGCCTGGAGCTTCGTCATCTCTGTGGTGTGTGTGTGTGTGTGTGTGTGTGTGTGTGTGTGTGTGCGCGGGAGCGCACACACGTAGCACGTGCAGGATTGGAACAATAATTAACTTTACCTCCCACCTGGCACCCTCTGGGGGCCCTGTCTAAAGCACCATCTAAAGCACATGCCAACCTGGGTCTTCTTTCTTAGGCTGGCCTGGCCTCTTGCTTCTCCTCGGGTCCATTCTCTGAGGTCGGCTGTCTTTGCATCAGTCCCGCTGTTGGAAAGGTGAAGGCGCAGCAATTATAATTCAGTTTTCTCTTTAGCCCGTGACTGAGAGGTGGGAATAGGTTTGGGCAGGAGGGGGACAGAGTGATAATGGTGGAGGTGAGGGAGCCCCACTGAGACCGGGGTTAGGAGCTGACAGGACCAGAGGAGCCTCACCAAATGGTGTGAAGAGAAGGCTCGGCAATGAGGGGACGCCAGAGCTCTGGACTGTCTGGAACATTCTCCAGGACTCCAGGTGCTGAGGATTCCCTTTGGGGCAAACATAGGCTTGTGGAAAATTCTTCAGCGTGGGGGCACAGTCCTGGGAAAGGTTCTGGAAGCATGATGAATCTTTTGACTCTCAGGAGCCCCTACCGAGCGACCACAGCACACAGATGGAGCTGGTAATGCAGACACTTCAATAACTGGGTAGACCAGAGGCAAACAAGAAACTAAGGGACCACTGGGGACTTGCCTAGGTTTTTTAGTCTCATCCTGGCTTGTCTTGTCATGACTGCCCTGAGCTGTAGGAGGCTCATGATCTAGAACTCTAACAGGGAATTGGAGATGTTTCAGCCCCAGGAAACTTTCAAGAAAAATCAGAAAGTGGGTCACCTGGAACTAAAACACGCTAAAACTCTCTTGCGTACTATGAAGCGGTTGTGGTTTCTGAGCCTGAACAATTTACCCAGCCGTCTGGGTGTCCATTTCTTTACCAAGAAAGAGACAACACGAGATGGTGTTTGAAGTTCTTCATAATGCTAAGTGCTATTAAGCTTCCCAAAGATATTTAGGTATATCTGTGTATATGATAAGGTGGAATGGTCATCAGTCTTATAGTTACTACGACTAACGTAAGATAGGCCATGTCCTATGAGCTACCGAGGGTTCCCAGACCCTTGACACTTCTGGATTTCAGAACATCACTGGTCAGTCTCCTCCACAAACCTCTTATCCACTCTCTGCTATGAGAATATGCAGATTCCCAGGGGTGAGTCCAGCTTGATAAGTAGTTTTGAGGGAATCTGGGTCATTAACTTGATTAACTCTAATTAGTGATCAGGAGGGAATATTAATCAATAATTTTCATTAATCTTGTGAAGTCCATTGAAGCCCATTTCCTCAAAGTCACTGTGCTTGGGAACAGAATTTCTCTGGTGATTCAATATCTTTACCTGAGGTCCACAGAAGAGAGGTTTATACTATGAGAGCAAATTCTTAAGGACTAAAACCCTTCAATTCATAAAAAGGGCATTTCTTTTTTCTATTTTATTTATTTATTTGTTTTGCCTTAGGTGTATGAGTATATTGCCTGCATGTATGCCAGGGCACCTGTGTTGTACAATGCCCATGGAGGTCAGAAGAGGTCATCAGATTCCCTTGGAACTGGGAGTTATGCGACAATTGTTAACAACCATGTGGGGGCTGGGAATCGAGCCCTGGTCCTCTGCAAGAGCATTCAGTGCTCTTAACCATGGAGCCATCCTTCCAGCCTAAAAAAGAGGCATTTCTAGTTACAAAATTTCATGCAAATGTTTTGTTTTTCATGGGAGACCTTCTTCGTTTGGACCCCTAGGTTCATTTGTGAAACTGTGGGGAAATATGCCAGCTATATTGACAAGCATGTGACTGAGTCTTTTCTGCATGTCAGACACATTAAAGCTACATGTTCTCACAGCTGTCACCAGTGTTAAAAATATGCCTGGCTTCAGGTGCAGAAAGTGACAGAGATGTTAAGTAAGCCATCCTGTGTCACTCAGCCATAGCGGTTAGACTGGAACTCATTTTAGATGGTCTGATGCCAAAACCTGCAGCTCTTTTCAGTTTTAGCAGGATGTTCCATCACATGACATTATGATGTGACTGACGCTGCCATCTACAAAAGAGTTGGGCTGAGTTCATAGCTCTCCTGGGATGCGTGCAGCTTGTGTGCTGCAGGTTGGACCCACGTGCTTGTGACATTCTGCCTTTAGAAACGAATGCTTGCCTAGGGCCTGGCAGAGCCTCACTGATAGAGTATTCACAAGTAGTTCAGAGCAATGCCAGTCTTCATATCTACCATGGATCACTTTCTCTCAAGTTCAAACTCTTCCCCAGATCCTACTCACCAGACTCTAATGAGATGGTAGTTCAGTATAAAAACAAGAATCTCACAATGTCAGTATCTTATCTACCACCAGGATAAAAATATCTGGACCCTTGTACCAGATACTGTTCAGTACTGTTCAGAAGCCAGAAGGACAGATGAAGTAGGACAGTTCTCTGTCGTGTGTGATGAGACGAGGTGACTTGAACCCTTCTTAGCCTCTGCCAGGTGAACAAGGCCCAGCCCCTCAACCCACACCAATTTCAATCACTGGATGGGGGTTATTCGAGGGGTTTCACAGGCAGCTGCTCTGTTGGCCGGCTCCACTGTTACTTGTGCTAGAGAGTCAGATTTCATGCCCAATTAGGATACAAGGGGAAGCCTCCCTTGTGAAAAGGACACAGCTGCTCTGGAACTGTAGCTTCAGGATGCTCTGGATGCTGCACAAATCTGGCATCCTTGCCGCTGATGTACGCACTCAGAGAGAAGTGAGGAAATCCTTCATGTCTTGGCCTTGAGAACATATAATGTTAAACAGGCATGTATCTATGCACATACGCATGCACAAACACACACACACACACACACACTCACTACCTTTTCCTAAATATGCATACCATGTAATATAAATATAAATATAAATAAATATATAATGACATATCTTAGTCTACACAGTATGTGTCCATGTCTGTGTATATGTATTTGTGTGTTATGTGTGCATGGTTCTTTATCTGTCTATGTATTTGTGGTTGTCTTTATTTTTACACATATGAAACTCACATACACATATACTTGTATGTATCATATATATATATATATATATATATATATATGTATAATGTATAAAAATGACATTAAATCTACCATAAAGATAAAAGTACCTGGACCCATGTCATACCATATATACATAGTATAAATGAATGTGTCTACTGTGCACACATGTTTATACTATGCACGTGTATATATATGTGTATGCTAACATGTCTACACGTAACCACATCAACCTTGTTCTCCAAGGAGTCAGTCAGAAAGAACCACACTAAAGACTTTTGTACAACATTTTTTTGAGATGTTTAAGCTTCATTTCTGCCTTTCCTCTGCTCTGGCAGTCAAATGTATTTTTAGGTCAATTTCTGTCTAGTCCACCCTGTCTTCCTAGGCAGCATGGACAGAAAGTCTTCTGAGATCCCAAGCCTTTTGCTGGTCCTGACCCGGATCAAATTCACTGAGAGCAGCTTTGCTGTGTCTGAAACGTGCCCGGGAGACCTGGCCTTAATTCTACCTGAGGTTCCAAGGCACAGTGACTTTTTCCCTCTGCGGAGTTGTCTCTGTTTTCACGCGTGTCGTCCTGTCATCTACTGAACCCCTGATTTCCTGTCTGCACCCATGTTCCCACGCGCTGTCTCCTGGGTGGCCAAGCCCCATTCTTAGAGCTCTGCAGCTTGTGTGTTTGAATCCTTTGACTGTCTGCTTCTCTGCTGTTGTTTTTTCTGAGTTTGGTCACTCATGGACTTTTGTCTGAATTATTACATTTCCAGGGCACTGTATGCTTACCTTGTCCCTCATTCAGACTGTGCAAAAGAAACCTTTGCTCCTCCATAAAGTATGCTTTCCAAATAGAGTCTACCAGCCCTTCCTAATTACTGATACCTCTAATTACTGATACCGCCTAGAGACCCACAGGATGGACTCTAGATTTCCTCAATAAACCCTTTTCTCATCCACTTTTCTGGTGTCTTCCAGGGCCCAGAGTCCCCTTCTTCTGCTCTGGAAGTCCTTGCTCTTAACGTTACTGAGAAGATTCATGTATTTTGTGCACAATGCCCTTGTCTCTCGAGTGCACCAGGTGAGCATCTCATAGTCTTTAAGAATCACTGGAAAAGCCAGTCCCTATTTGAAGCTGCCGTTTATTCTCTCTGTACCTCATGTCTGTTTTCATATAAGTCTTTGTTATACTTGCCTATAGTTAAGTCGGAATGTTTGTATCTAATAATGGAAAAATGTTCGCAACAAATGCCAATGATAACCATGTAAATATTAAAAATATATTTTCAGAGACTAGTATATGTTTTCAGAAAATGCTCATAGTGTGATGTTAAGTGAAGAAAGTATAACATAGTGTTGGATGTGCAGAACGATACAAGTTTGTTCTAATGTGTAGATTAGTAAATAAGTAAAATGTAGTAATAAATTAGACTGAGCTTTGACGCCATCACCATGACAGAGAAGAGCCATGCATGTAGTAATACTCTGTAAGTTGTGGCCCTGTTTGCACAAGAAAGGAAAGATGTGTTGTAATGAGTAGTTTGCTCTAACTGTGTGAGAGTGATTTTGTGCATTCCTGTGCTCTGAAGATGGTGACTTTGTCCCCAGAGTGGGAGTAAGGATTTGCCTTTTGTCCTGGGAAAGGTTTTTTCATTTTTCTAATTTTTGTTTTAAATGAAGAGCTTTTACTTTCATAAGAATAAATATTACTATTTTTTCTATGAGTAATGATTTAGTTATGATTTGAGGGTGGTCCTCAGGGTTCACCTGTTGAAATGAAATCCCCACTATAAGGCAGTGCAAAGGTGGATGTTTCATAAACTGTGGTGTTGAGGGTGGGGCCTTTGGGAGGTGAGTAAGGTCAGATGAGGTCATTGGGATGGACTTCATCAGGGAATACTGGTGGTTCTATAAGAGAGACCAGTAGGTACAGAGACAGGCGTGTGTTCCCTTCTTTTGTCACATGATGCCCTGTGCCCTCCCAAGACTGTTTGAAGAAAGTCATTCCAGGTATGCACCCATTAACTTCTAGATCTAAATAAGCTTTTCCCTGTAATCCTCAGCCTCAGGTATTTGATTGTAGCAATGCAAACCAGACTAACACAGGCAGACTATTCCTGCTTTATTGCAGAATATAAAGAAACTGAAGGATAAAGACCAAATATGAATATAAAGGCAGAATCGAACACCATGTCTTACACTGAATCTTAAATATTTGCTTTTTGGGGTAGAAAAGTAAAATGACTTAAAAGAATAGATATGCAATTCATATTATCTAGAAGAATGAAAAGGCAGAGAAAGTAAAGAAAAAAAATCATGTCTTTCTTCTTCACACCCAGACCCCCACTTCACTTGTATACCAGGTATACCAACTCTTATCTGTTGGGACTGATTTGTATCAATCAGTTGAGAGATACTAGGAACAAACAGGTCCTATATTTCAGTGACTTACAACCAGACAAGTTTACTTTTTGGTCATGTAACACATTCATTGCAGATGGGCCACTACTCTCTATTGAATTTTCATTCTGGAACTCAAGTCGAAGAAGCAAAGCCAACCATCAGCCAGCCTTGGCCTTGCCAAGCAATTGAGAATAGGCCTGGGACACCACTGGCCTATGAGTGGTACTACAGTTGTCTATTAGCAGAGGTACACATGCAGCTGCTACTGAGAAGTGTACTGGGGAACTGACTTGCATTTCTTTTCAGTGGAAATTGGGCAGGGGGTGGGGGGACTTCAGTCATTTGGCTTAAGTGATTGCCTCATTTCAGACTTTCATTCCTATGGTTTCTGCCGTCACTTCACCAATTATGCTCCATCCAGCCTTTGTGTGTTTCTCTGGTCTGTGTTGAGCTGATAACTTCCTGCTTCCAGTCTCTGATGAGTTTCTTCCGGGAATTCTTACACTTGATAGACAGCTGCAGTTGCTCAAATACCAGTGTTCTTGACGATTCTCCATCAACTACGTGTGAGAAGGTCTCAGTCCTAGAGCCAGCTGCCGGCAGCGATCACCTTTGGCATCTACTCCTCTATTCTGTAAACCACCTCTCTTGCTCAGTCCGTGCCTCACACACTGCTGAAAAGACAGGTTTAAGTTTCTAAGTTCCATTTATTCTTTTTCGTGGCAGAATCAAGATTTAGACTGAGCTTCTGGGGTCAGCGAGATGGCTTAGGGGGAAGATGTGCTTGCTGACAAGCCTAATAACCTGAGTTCAATCCCTGGGATCCATGGTGGAAAGAAAAACTGACTCCTACAGGTTGTCCTCTGGCCTACACACACACACACACACACACACACACACACACACACCCCACACACCATGGTATGTGCATATCCACACGCAATCACCATGACAGAGAAGAGCCTTGCATGTGGTAATGCTCTGTAAGCTGTGGCTTTCCTTGCACAAGAAAGGAAAGATGTGTTGTAATGAATAGAAACATACATTTGTAAAGTTAGCCTGAGGTTAGAACTCTTTGGCTAAATGTTGACTATGTAAACTTGGACATTCATTTACATTGTCTTTCTAAGTTTTCCTTATAGGAAAGTTGGAGTAGTAATTATAGCTGTCCTATGACGTAGCTGTGAGGGGTAAGTCCTTATGATACATGTCAGCTCTGTGCGTGGCCTACAGCTAACATCCATGGTGGTTACTATTTTAGGAGATTCAATGTATATTCTTTGGCTAAAGAGAATTAATGAATGAAAGTTATAGTATTGAACATGAACTCAATATGAGGATGTATTTTCTTGTAATGAAAAGTAATAGATAATAGGCAGTTCTCAGACTTTATCAATGGACATAACCAAGGAGAGCTTTAGTGGCCATTATCTCAAACCAGTTATTTGCCTGGTGATTACTAATGATTATCAGCTGTGTGATTTTATTACCTCCTGACTTTGAAGTTCTTACATCTAGCATTTAATCTCCCTTCTTGTTGATTGCTCATGCAATCTACTCAGTCAACTTTATGTACTTATGTAGAAGTCAAATAACATGATTATGTATATTGCAAGGTCAAAAGAGAAAGTGTGATAAAAAATTAGGAAGCTGGAAATTAGATTTGTGCTTGTGTATTAGTGAAGTAAGCTGTAGGGCGGCCTGGGTGTCTCCTACTCTTCCTGAATGGGGCTCATGCTTCTGGAGGTTGCTTCAAGTGGTGAGTTTTAGAACAGAGAGGCTCCATTATTATCATGGTTTGTATCTGTGTATGTCTGAGTGTGTCTGTCTGGGTGTATATATGTGTGTGTGTTTGTGTATGTGTATGTATGTGTGTATGTGTGAGTATGAATGTGTATATATATGATTGTGTATGAATATGTCACTTTCTGTGTATGAGATGTATGTCAGTGTGTGAGTGTGTCTCTCTGTATGTGTCTCTATGTGTGTATTACTGTCTATGTGAAGTATATGTCTGTACACGTATATATGTGTGTGTGTGTGTGTGTCCATGTGAGTGCACACACAGTACATTTCAAGACCAGTGTGAAGTTTACGAAAACCAGTGCATTTCACAGTCTGATTCTAGTCACGCTGCCCCTTTAGTTCTCCACTCCGTAACTCCTCAGCATAAACAGACTTTTACAATATGACTCGGCATGAGTTACTGTGTGGTCACTCTGTGAATTACACATGTGTAAGAGACTGTCAGCAGTGAATTCTGAGGACTCCGGCATAGAGGATGCAATGCTTGCTTCTTTCTGTCTCCCACCTCCCATCCCAGTGTACCTTGTATGTTGCTGAACACAGTAGGGCATCAGTAAATACTGAACACTCAAATTCAAAAACTAGTGAGTGGAGCCCAAATAAAAACAGACTGGTAGCTCATAAAGCTCTTTCAGCCACCTGCCATTCAAACCAGTGTATTCCCCTGTCCTAAGAAGGTTCTGCTCCAACCATTTGGCTAATTTTTAGAGGCCAAAAGAGAATAATTGATGAAGATGCCATCTTCCTAAATCATCAGATTTGAAATAAATGACTCTCTGAGTTGTATGGTTCCTCGAAGTAGTCTAGTGTTGATAATGGCTCAAGGAAGCTGCCCCACCCGCATTTGTACAAAGCCACTGGGAAAATTCCTTATTTGAAATCACAGCAGCCAGGTGCAGAAGAGGTGTGTGAGTAAGAACAGGAGAATTTCAGAGTAACAGTTTGGTCACATGCTACTGAAAACAAGTTGTGTCTGCCCACATGCCTTCCAAGTGGTGACTTGGACACATTCTTTAAAAATGTTTTATTATTATTTTTATTTTATGTGTATGGGTGTGTTGCCTACATGTATGTAAGTGTACTCATGTTGTGCAATGTCCTCACAAGTCAGAAGAGGGAGTCAGATAACCTGCAAGTGGAGCTGTTAGCTGCCATGTGGGTGCTGAGAACTGATTCTGGGTGCTCTGTAAGAGCAGCCAATGGTCTTAGCTGCTGAGCCATCTCTCCAGTCCCAGAAAATCTTTTTTCTGTAAGTTTAGCTGGTAAAAATGTGAACATGTCTCTATAAAAACTTGTTTTTAAACTCAGTTTTCATTGACAAGTGAACACAGCACATGCTTCAGATCCTGCTGCAGGACCAGAAGTGCTCCCTAAAGACCATAAGTCAAAGGCGAGGTCCCCAGCCTCAGGCAGTATTGGGAGGTGGAGGATCTTGTAAGAGGCAGAGTTAAATGGGAAAATGGAGACCTTTGGTCACTGTGGGTATTCTCTCGTCCCAAGCCCACTATTTTTTTTTTTTTTAAATTTTGAGATTTTCGTGCAATTTAGTTTGATGGTATTGGTCCTCTCCCCTGTCTGTATCTCTTTATCTTCCCTCACTGACCCTCACTCACTTACTGAACTACTATATATATATGTATATCTATGATACGGCCTATAGAGTTTTATTTGTGTGGGTCCATCCACTGGGCCCATCTAGAGTCCCATCCCTGAAAGACACTGTAATTCTACCTCCCAGCAACCATCAGTTATCAAAAGTTCCTTAGGTTGGTTGGGATTTCTTACCCATTTCCCCACATCTATGCTGGGATTTTTGTCTGGTTTGAGCTTGCAAAGGACTTGTGCATGCTCTCACCATTGCCGTGAGTTTCTATGAGTAACTGACCTGCTGTCTGCAAGATTCTGCATCCTCCACCTCCTATGGCTCTTATAATCCTTCTGCCTCCTCTTCCACAATGATCCCTTAGCCTTGGAGGCAGAGGTTTGAAATGGGTCTTCTATTCAGGGATAAGCACTCTATGGCCTCTTGTTCTCCGCACATTGGCCAGTTGTGGGTTCTGTGTTAATCACCATCTGCTGCATAAGGACACCTCTCTGGTGACAAATGAGGAATGTACTCATCCTGTGTGTGGAGACTGTATTGAAGGCGTGTCATTTAGGATTAAGCATCTCACAGAGTTAAGCAAATTCTCTACATTTGGCCAGTTCTGGAAATCTGTAATAGTCATAGTTGACTTGGTGCTTGCTATGTAGACCAGGATGACCTCCATCTCACAGAAAATAGATCTGTCTCTGTCTCCCAAGTACTGGGATTAAAGGCATGTGCCATTAGGCCTGACTCCTAAACCCTCTTCTTTCTCTTTCTTTCAATGACCCTCAGCTGGCATGAGGTGGGTTGCTTGGCTTTGCCTTGCTCCCCCCATCATGATTCAACTGACTATGGACTAGACTCTTCCAAATCAGGATCTTAAACAAACTTTTTGTCTTTATACATTAATTATTTCATATATTTTGTTACAATAATGGAAAGCTGCCTAATACAAATGTATAACATATTAATAAAATATATAGAGAGATGGACATCGATAGAGAGTATTAAGTCAAGTGAATCACCTCATATATATGTGATACTTAAAATCTCCTCCTGGTAGTTTTCAGATAGGTAGTATATTATGAGTTGTAGTCATGATGTTTCATAATAAATATCCTGCATCTATTCCTCTTGTAAGTTATGTCTTTTGGCCAACATCTCCTGCCCACCCCTCCCCTCTCTATCTGATTCTGACCAGCATCATCCTCCTGATGAGGCTAATGAGGGCTGATCATCTGCTACGAGTCAGACACTGCTTGAAGTCTATGCTACACACCCACTGGAAATTGGTCCTGTGGTAGAGCTTACTAGGATGTGGATGGGTTATCCTGCACCTGCCATAGGCAGAGACGGGTGAGGTATCTTTTTTATAGGTGTGGAAATGGAGGACTTGAAAGTAATCAGAAGACTGGAAATTGGAATTGAACTAAACCAAATAGTCTGAAAACCTGACCTCAACATATTTGTCTTGCTCCTTTATAAATAATATCATGGATGAGGACAGCTTTTAAAAGCCAGAATTAGGGGCTGGAGAGATGATTCAGTGGTTAAGAGTACTGGCTGCTCTTGCAGAGAACTCGGGTTCGATTCCCAGCACCCACATGGCGGCTAACAGCCACTCATAACTCCAGTTCCAGGGGATCCAATACCCTCTTCTGATCTCCTCGGGCATTACATGACGGGGGTACACCCACCCGTGTGCAAATAATTCACTTATGTGCATAAAATAGATAATAAATAAAATATTTTAAAAGTCAAATTAGTTTCCCAACGTCCAATGCCCTATTTACTTATTGTGCTTCCATTAGGGCAACCACTTGGGCAAAGAAGAGATAATTCTATCAGGTTTACAGTAGTATAAAGAGATAATTCTACCAGTTTTACAGTAGTATACTATTCTAGTGGGGAAAATGAGGATGAGTTCACTTTGATAAACTTCCTAGAACTGAAAACAGCCTCTGGGGTAGTTCGGTCACTTAGATAATTCAGCCTTCCTTCTACTGTTTGCTCCACACTCCTCTTCTCTTCCGGCATAGGGAGTTTAGAGACAGGGCAAGGGTTGAGGAGCTGATCTCTGGGGCGTGGGTGTTGATGTCCCTGCAGTAGCATCTGCCCAGGTCAGTTTGGAGTATTCTTCGATTCCTCTGCTGACCTGTAAGCCTTGGTATCTTCTCCTATGACTTTGTTAAGCCTGGTGTCCTTGGCTCAAGATTAACCTTACAGGGACCACACTGTTACTGAGCCCCTCCTTGCCCCCAACCCCACATTTATTGATGGTTTTGGCTTGTAGTGAAAATAAGAAGGCAATAAAATGTGATCATGTGATTGCGTTAACCAGAATGAATGTCTTGCTGTATATAGAGAATTAATTTTTTTTGAGTCACTGCAGCAGGAAAATCAGGCAGGTTTCAGGGAATGTACAGGGAGCAGGTATTTTATTTAGGCTGCAGTCTGGTTCAGCAGCTCAAGTCTCATAAAACATAAAGAAAGAAGAATGATGTGTCTATATCTGTGGAAATGCACTAGCTAATGGAGGCGTGTGGGCCACAAAGCAAGTGAGTTCAGCGTCCCTGGCATACACTGGCCAAAGGCTGTGTTTATCACATAGTGGGTGAGTTTCAAATACTAAAGTCTGGTAGCTCTATTGTGGTACGACCAGGCCTCTGTGGAAAATAAAGTTTTAGAAAAGGTTGAAGTGTCCCTTTTGATGAGCAGGGTGGTCCCATGGAGAGGCTGGCTTGAACACTACTTTGATGCCTGAGATGGCTGAGAGTGAGACTTCAAGGCTCCAAGGCTAACAGGGTGTTGCCAGGTTGGCAGCCTGGCCTCTCTGAGAACTGATTTCAGAGTATGGCTTCTCCACGAATGCACTCTGTGTCTTCGGTGAAGCAGCTGCTGAACACAGCCCTGTCTAGGCCAGATCTCTCAAAGTATGGGTCAAACTCTTGACTTTATATGTGTCTTGATATCTAGTAGTTGAGGCCAGTGACTCACCTGTGGGAACTCTCCTAAGACTCCCAGGGGAGTTCACTCCCAGCTCTTATATCTGGGATCTGCCCAGATGTTGTTCCCCTGGTACTAAACTCCAAAATGAAAACAGCATGAAGCAAACCATGTAAGTGTTTGAAGTTGTTCCAAAGCCATAGAACCCTAGTCCACCATTTCATTCTATGGCTACAGAACTCCACCTGAAAGTCTATAACCAGGGCTGAGGAGATAACTCAGTTAGAAAAATGCTTGCCTCATACACATGAGAACCTGAGTTCAATCCTCAGAACCCATGTGCCCTAGGTAGCCTTCACTGTCAGCTTAACATTGCTTAGAGTTGTCTCAGAGGAGAAGCCTCAATTGAGCAATTGCCTAGATCAGGGTGCTTGTGGGCTTATCTGTGGGGGATTGTCTTGATGATTAACTGGTGCAGGAGAGCCCAGTCTATAGCAGGTGGCACAATTCATGAGGTAGGTGGTCTTGGGCTCCATGAAAAAAAGTTAGCTAAACATCAGCCTGTGAGTGAACCAGAGTGAGCTAGCAAGCAGCCTTCCTCCATGGTTTCTTCTTCAAGCTTCTTTACTCCCTCCAGGACGGATCGTGACCTCGAAGCCAAACAAGCCTTTTTTCCTCAAGTTGCTTTGATCAGTGCATTTTACCACTGAAACAGAATGGAACTAGAACATCACACATAAAAGTCAGGCTTCTGGCACACACTTGTAACCCCTGTGACAGATAGGACCCCTGGCACTTGCTGGCCAGTCAGCCTAGCCTGCTTGGTAAGCTCCAGTAAAACAGAGATCCTGAAAAACAACAGAGATTGTGTTCTGACCTCTGTACAACTGTCCACCTCCCACACCCACAAACACATAGACAAAGAAAAGCTTGCAACCAGACAGATCGATGGGAACCTGGTCCTCATTAAGCCATCTGTGGGAACTCAGGGTCATGTGAGCACTTCAAAGACTGACCATGACTAACTCAGGAGCTAGCTCAGGCTTTCCCATCCTAACCAAGGTTCCTATACAACACCAGGGAAGCTGATTATTTATCTTCATGCTCCAGGTGCAAAGTCAGGTCAACTCCTCAGATCTCTTCTTTCTGCATTCTATACCCTCTCCTTTCTGAGGCTTTGGGACTTTGTCACGTGGGCTTTCTCTGCTTCGTCAGTCTTTTCCTTTAGGAAGAGTGAGCCCTTTCTTTAATGTTTTAGTATAGGTGGACAAGTTTCCTACACCAGAACTTCCTTTCTCCTCCTTCTCTTCCTATAACTTACTTAAACATTGGATGTTGCTACTACACCTGTCCTTCCAAGTACTTACAAACCTTAGCTCATTTACCTTAATTTACATAATCCTTACAACATCCCTATTAGATAGGTATTGTTATCTTTCCTGTATAACAGGGAAACTGAGGCATAGAAAATTAATCAAATTGCCCAAAGTCTGAGAGCTGCTAAGTGGAAGAGCCAGGACTCAAAATCCATACCTGAAGCCACATCGACCCTCACAGGTAAAGGCCACACAGCTGTGGCCTTTGGATTGCTGATAAGGAGACATCAAGGTGGAGTGATGTCAAATATCAGTTTCATATTTGCAAAGCTGAAGTAGGATTATTTGGAAAAGTAGTTCTAAAGGATAGGAAATCACACAGAGAACTCTTAAGTTGTGTCAGCATCTGAGCTACCAACAATCCTCTTGACTTCAGCTCAAAAGGGGGCGTCTCTGTAGATCTGTGCTTGAGAGATCCCGTTGTGTGTACAAGCTCGCTGGTGCACACAGCAATGTAAGTTTTCTTTTTGGTGCAGGTATGTAGAACGGAGCATTTTGGTTCCTCACATAGCTTTACTTCCAGAAGGCCCATCTGTACCTACTTCCTTCCTTCATAGACCAAAGTCCTGAACTCTCATCTAAATTTCTTCATAAGGATTCACTTGGAGCAAATAAGAGTAGAAATTGAAGTACGAGATATTTGGAAAGTAAGTCAGTATGATATCATGATGGGCTTAGGATTAGAACAATAGAAAGGCAATTAGCACCCAAGGCTGAAGGAAGGAGAGAGAGAGAGAGAGAGAGAGAGAGAGAGAATTTGGATTTGGGATTTGAAATATCCTCCATAGGCTTAAGTGTTGAGTGCCTGGTCCTCAGCTAGTGGTGTTAATTTTGGAGATAATAGGAGTGTTAGGAGATGGGGTTTAGGGTGTTCCTCTGAAGGTGGTACCTGGTCCCAAGTCCCTTTTTTCTCTCTCTTCTTCCTGGCTGCCATGAAGTGAAGAACCTCTGTCCTCATATGCCCTCTGCCACCATGAACTTCTGCCCAAGCACATGGGGCCAAGCAATCATGGTTTGAACCACCTGAAAACATGCACCGAAATAAACCTTTCTTCCCATAAACTGTGTCAGGCATTTTGTCACCGTGATGGAAAGTCCAATCCAGAGGGGCAAGAAAATAACAAGGGGAAATTGTGAAGCTGTTGATAATAATTATTTTTTAATTATCTATTTTTTACTTTATGTGTATGAGTGTTTTGCCTGTATGCATGTATGTGTCCCACATGTGTGCGGTGCCCACAGAGGCCAGAAGAGGCATTGACTCCTCTGATACTGGAGTTCTGGATAGTTCTTTGCCACTGTGAGGGTGCTGGGAACCAAATTCCAGTCTTAACCACTGAGCCATCTCTCTAGCCCCTGACACTTTTTTTGATGAATATAAAAATGCCAGTTTTGTGGAGCATAACTTAAAGAAGGATGTGAATGTGTGAAATGTTTGAAAGTTTGTCTGTCATTAGCGTAGTCTCACTCTGCATTCCAACTCTGTCCTCTCTATGCCTTGACACTTTAGTACAAATAAAAAAAAATGTCTTTTTAAAAGAGAATATTTATTTTTACTCTTTTATCTTTACCACTGTATATAAACACTCAGTATGCCACTCCATCTACAAAAGAAGACATTTTTCTTCTCAAATTTAGCTTGCATTTTGAGTTTAGAGTAGATACTTCTGGACTGTCTAGCATTAGTGGCCACATTTTTAAGAACCTGTTTCTTGTAATAAAGGCAGTAATTTACCTATTTTGAGACCTGGTGTTAAGGAATGATATGACTGCAATTTTCTCAACAAAAGATGAGAGAAAACCTTTGTTTATGTCTTGCTCCACTGAGGCTGTTGCAAAAAGGAAATGGAATGTGGTGGCCTTTGAGACTGGGGGAGGTGACTGGTACAGGGCTGCCGCCTCACAGCATCCCAGAGAGGACCAGAGAAGACTTTGGCTGGGTTTGAGAAGCAAGCACAAAGCCCATGTCCTTTTAAGGTTATTTCATTGTATTTCAGGTAAGATACAAGTTGATAGAAGAAATCTTCTTTTAATAGATTAAATCCTCAAAGAACTCATCAAGCAAACTCTGTAATGCTCAGAATTTGAAGGAAAACCAGGTCTTCAAAAATAGTTGGCCACCTACACCAGAATAAGTTCAGCTTTCCCTTCACTATACAGAATTTCACCTGGTGTTTCTGGATAAATGTGGAGATGGCCAATTTTCCTTACATATATTTCTTATTGAAATCAAATCGTGTGTGTGTGTGTGTGTGTGTGTGTGTGTTTATCTGAGTGATACATGCCATAGCATACTTGAAGAGGTCAGAGGCTTATTTTTAAGGGAGTCTGTACTCTTCTTCCACTATATGGGTCTTGAGGATCAAACTCAAGTTGTCAGACTTGGTGGCAAGCACCTTTTACCTACTGAGCCATTATACACCTGTCTTAAAATTGTTTTTCATTAATATTGGCTTGTCCTCTGAGTATATTTGTTTCCAGATATATTAAACAAAGTATGAATTTGTTCCATATTTTAGTATTTATTCCATTTTATCTCTCAGCTGTTACATAAATACAATGAGATTTTAAGCCAAACAACACTCTCAGAATGGCTTTTGATGTATTCTGAGAGACTTCTCAGTGCTAGGGCTAATCAGAGGATCCTGCATGTCCTACGAAAGTGCTCCACCATGGGCTGAATCCCCAGGCAGAGAGGAATTTCTTTCATTTCTTATTTAGACCTGCTAATGGAACCCTAATTGCTTGAGTACCTGAGAATAGGTATTACAATACTGTCAGAGTTCTCTTTACCAGAAACGTTGCTTGTCACAATAAGAATTCACAAAGTGAAGGAGTCCATCTCTTTAAAAAACACTTCCTTTAATATTAAAATCTACTTTTATTAGTGATTAGAATACTGTCAGTCTCACCTGCACTTGATTTCTTGGATTTATTTGTCTGTACTTTATGTATGAGGATTTTGCCTGCACGTGCATGGGTGCACTACCTGTGTGAAAGGCCCTTGGAGGCCAGAAGAGAGAGGAACATTCCCTGGAATTGGAGATGTGGACAATTATTGTCCACCATGTGGATGCTGGGAACATAGTCCTCTGCAAAAGCAGCCTTGATCTTAGCCACTGAGCCATGTCTCCGACCACTCACCAGTATTTGTATTTGATTACCAAGATAAAAGTTCACGTTTAAATTTGGTTTGAAATGTACCATAATTCATGCATAAAAATTAGCATTAGTGATATTTTAACCAGGTGATAATTATCTCCAGAGCATGTTTTTTAGTCCATTACATGTATTAATTCATTTGATCATGCCTATACCCCAATGATGGAAAGGACCCCAATTCATGGATGGTGACATTATGGTTCACAAGGTTAGGTCAAAGTCAGGTAGTTGGTGAAGAGCCAGTACTTGAACTGAGGTCTTTTAGAACCAGAGTTTTAAGCGTTTAACTATTATGCTCTTCAGTTTGCTTGAAAAACAATTTATTTTTATGCAATCACAGAAAAGGGCAGTTTCCTGTCTGTTCCCATTCTAGTGGGTTTCTTGTTTTCCAGTTGGCAAATCCATGTGTCTTGGATTCCAAATAGGTCCAGAGATGTCTACAAAGAGCTTGAGTAGCTTTTCACCATTATGGGTTATGTTAGAGAGTTTCAGCAGCAATTAAAGAATCAACTAAGGTTGGTACTGGGGACTGAATCTGGTACTAGGTATGATAATACATGGATGGTGCTCATCCGTGTTAGACCAGCATTCTTCAAAGTCATCATGGCTTGTGCTGGGCATCAGTTTCTCACCAACAATCTTCTAGAGAGTCAACACAAGTGTTTACTGGTGAGAAAATGGGCTCTAAAAGGCTGCCCAGGCTAGAAACCAGTATTGGTCATACTAGGTTTTTAACTGTGACCTTCCAATCTTCCTAAGTGTCAAGTCAGTGTTTGCAGATGACAGTCAGATGTCAAGCTGGATCAAAATCCCTAGAGGCATGATTAAAAATGTTCACTGGTAACTGGGCATGGTGGTACACATCTTCCCACATCAATCCCATTACTAGGGAGGCAGAGGCAGGTGATCTTGTGAGATGGAGGCCAGCCTGGTCTACATAGTGAGTGTTAGGTGAACTGGAACTTCAGGGAGATCCCGAATAAAAATGTCTACTGGCTCAAGATTTCTGGGGAGCAAGTCTTGCTGACCTGCAACTACTGACATGTCCCTAACATTTGCAGAAATCAGGCAGACCAGAGTTTCTGGGATTCAGAAGTCTGGAAAATGCATTGCTTTCAGGGTTGGCAGCTCTGAGACTGCAGGCTGAGCTTCTTGTTATGTGTGCCTGTGGTAGAACCTGGAACTCACATTTTTAATTAGACCTCCACATAGAGAACCACTGTACCAGGTAATTAGTAGTGCAGGAGATATGAATAAGATATTGCTTTCGTTAATGTCTGTAATATCCTAGTCTTCTTTGGCCTTCTTAATTTCACAAATTGTGTGTATGCAGACATTAATCATTTTCATATTCTTTTCAATTACATTATTCTGACTTCTCTGAATTTGTTTGTATGGGCATGTACAACTCTTGTACATACATATAAGACTATACCCTTTCTTTGAATTGTAAGATGCAGCTGTTAACTCCCATTACTGCTTTGCTCAACATGAAAAAAACAAATCAAGGAGTTGTCCAGGCATCTGATGGTTCAGGGAGCAGAGACAGAGCACACCGCCAATTCAAAAGAACATAGCTGAAAATCACATGTATCTTCTGGCTGTCACCAGTCCCCAACCCCACCGTCCCCATCAACGGATGGTTGCTTGAGTGGAAAGCCAGGTATGTACAATGCTTTGCTTGGGTGTGTAGCAATTACTCTGTGAGCCTCTGAAGTCCTGCTCACCAGAGAAAGCCAGCTGATACAATTCTGCCTCAAGGTCTTTTCAGCAGAGCATCTGTTTTTTTTTTTTTTATATACTTTGTCTATTAATTTTTATCTTCAATGTGTTGGAACTGAGAAAAAAATTGTCCTGCTTGATGTCTGTCTCTGTTTATTCCTCATGTAGATGTGGTGGATGCTTCTGTAAAGCGTATGTCCTCTCCCAAATGTTCTTTTATTTTCTTAATCATTCCCTTTGCATAAATGTGTAGTTATTAATATCAGATTATATGATCTCAAAGATACCTTCCAATCTTGCGATTCTATAATTCTACACCTATATTTATGTGTAATTATGTGTAATTAAATAATTTTATGTACAACGTAAATAAAATCTATTTTTTAAATATGTAATTTTTTTTCCTTTTTGGAAGGTAATGTTATTTCTCCCCAAAAGATATGTAAACTTACTTTCAAAGCTATCTAAACATTTTCCTAATAAATGGTAATCATTTTCATTTCCAGGAAGATAAAATTAGAATTATTATTTTTCAGAGATAATCTATTTTTTGCCTTCACCAGATTCTTAGGCCAAAGAGAACAAGAGCTAGTCGAGCTTGGGTGGAATGTTTCAGAGACTTTCTCCATGATGTAATCAAGACACAATTGTCACTATAGAAACCACAGTGGAAAGAGAGATAGAGTTTCGAAAGGTAATGTTGCCTGGGACCAAGAAAACAGGTAGGGTTTTCTGAAGCTCTTCAGTCATAAATTAACTTTGTGATTGTGAAGAATCTTAAGAATAGTTTTGAACCTGCCTAGGGAGAGAAGAAATAAAACTCTGACACTTCTCAGAGTTCTTTACCCTATGCAGTGGCCTTAGGGTTTTCAGAAGGAATTATCCTGTGTTAGTGCTTGTTGACTAGAGCATTTTACAAGTCTCTGAGAGGAGAAAGTAAAACTAACTTCGCCTTTAAGTCAAAAGATATATTTTTGCATTTTGTAGAGGAATCTGTCATCTAATCACTGTGTTTGTTTGATTTTCAAGGAGCAGATAGTTTAACTATTTAAATATTTTATACTGGAGGGTATTATGTCTGCTTGTTCTATTACCAATTTAGTTTCATTTTTCTTCTTTCCAATAATTAAAAAAGAAATTGATAAGATTCTTCACGCTAAGCAATTTGTTATACCTCAGTTGCTTTTTTTTAAAAAAAATTGTCTTATTATTACCTCTCTTCTGTGTATGTGTGTGTGTGTGTGTGTGTGTGAGAGAGAGAGAGAGAGAGAGAGGGAGAGAGAGAGTATGTAGTCAATTCTTTCCTTCCTTCTATTCTAAGTTTTTGGAATTGAACTCAGATTATCAGACTTGAGTGGCAAGTGCTTCACCTGCAAAGGCATCTCACTGAACTTTTCACTTTTTTTTTTACTTAAAACATTTTATTCTTCTTATTCATTTGTGTGTATGTGAGGGTGTGTGTGTACATGAGTGCAGGTGCCTGGAGAGTTCAGAGGTGGGTGTAGGATCCTCTGAGGCTGGAGTTACAGGCAATTAATGAGCCTCCTGACAGGGGTGCTGTGAACAGAACTCCTGTCTTCTGCCAGAGTAACAAGCCATGGAGCCATCTCTCCAGCCCATCATTTTCATTAAAAAAATATTTTATGACTTTTATTTTATATGCATTAGTGCATTGCCTGCATGTATGTAAATGTACCCATGTCATGCAATGCCCATGGAGGTCAGAAGAAGGCATCAGATCCCCTGGTACTGGAGTTACGCATGGTTGTTAGTCACCATGTGGGTGCTGGGAACTGAAACCAGGTTCTGTGTAAGAGCAGCCAGTGCTCTTAACTACTGAGTCATCTCTTCAGTTCCTCTTTTAACTTTTTGAGTGTTATACTTTCAAGCATGTTTATATAATGTTAAGGAAAATAAATTCAGTCACAACATCTACTCATTTTGTTTCCCTAAATCAACTGATGTATCCTTGAAATATGAAACAGCTTAAAAAAATACGAAATGAAGAAGGGAAGCATGGCATTTTATTACTCACATCAAGCCATGCTGTTGGCAAGGTTAAAAGTCACCAGCTATGGCTGCCTTTTGTCTTATCGTCATAGTACTGAACCAGCCTAATAGTGTGACATCACATAAACAAAGGCACGAAACAAATTACCTAACTGGAAGGTGCGATTCTCCTTTCCTGTACTTGTTCAGAGTTCAAAGAGAAGGGTTGTTATTTACATACTATTGATGTCCCCAAAAGTATTTTGACTTCAGACAATTTTCCATGTCTTGTCCTGGAGTAAATAGTTGATTTATGTATTCATCAAAACTAAATGGGCAAAGGAATTATTAACGATTAGTGACTTATTGTGGAGGATTGCCCTAGGGTAGAGTTTACTATCGGAGAGCTGCTGGTCTCTTCCTTCTCCTACAGCTTTGGACAAAAACCTCATGGCATTGTTGACTATTTATAGCCTTTTGGGGGGAGACTATTCATGTATTTTATTACTAAAAGAAATTGGAAATAGCACAATTTGCAATAAATGGAATTTTAGCCTGGTAGAGCCTTGAGCACTGATCTCCAAGGTTAATTTTATTGGTATTGTCACCGTACTCTCCAGAACCCACTTCTCAGAAACACCTGCCTACAGAGTCATCCTACCTTGGACTTACTGGGGCTTGCAATGTTTCCTTGCTTATTACTAACTCTCAATTACAAATCCCACAGTAGTGAAGTCTGACTTCTAGGAATGCTTCCTAGAGAAATGAAACTGGAGCAGTGTTTCTAATTTGGGGTACATGCTTCTTTGAACACTTATGGAATTTAAAGAGGCTACTGAAAATAAGGAGAGGTAGAATCCCTAACTGTGTAGGAAAGAAAACTTCTCCGACTTCACAGAAGCTGAACTGTCTAGTGACCAGGACGACTCTGGTGTGTTTTGTCAGATGTCTTCTTGGCTGAAAAAAGTTTACTATAAGTTGACATCATCTAACAACACGAGGTACAAGCCATGGCGATCCCCAAACATTCTCTCCGCATGTGTGATCCAGAAAAACCCACTATCTTTGTGGCTCAGTATCACCCATTTGATGTCAGTGAGGTTTAATTCATCAGCTTTCCTGAGCTTCCATGAACACGTGGCTCTAGAAAAATCAAATTTATGAATTAATGGAGTTCATCCAGTCTATGTAATAAAAACAAGAAGCAGGTTTTAAAAGAAAGAAATTCCTGCAGATAGCCTCAAATCAATGAATCTTGTAATAAAATCAAAGAGGAAAATAAGTGGACCAGTTAACCATCTTCAAGAAAACACATTGAATTACTTAATTATCAAAAAAGAAAAATGAACAGATGTACAGTGAAGGAACGAGGCCCTTGGTACTAGAGACAGAAACGACCAGATGGAATATATGCCTTAGCTTCAAGGGACATTCAGCTACACTTACACTTGATGCCCTGGTAAGTGACTCAGCATTTCCCATGTGTAGGTACTCAAGTTCAAGTTGAACAGTGTTTTGTTAGTGCAGTAATTATCTGGCACTGACTGCCGTCAGCAGCCGCTGCTGTGGCCCTTCCTTTCACCAGGAACTCCAGGGTGCATAACACTGCCTCTGACCCGTGACTTTTGAGAATAAGAGAACAAACGAGTAAGTGAGTGAGGATGAGTAAACAAATGCACATTCCTGCTGGTAATCCTGCTCCCGACTCAAATAGCATGTTCTAGGTGGATGGCGCAATGCTGCTCTTGAATCAGCAGACCCAAGAGCCCCGTGAGGCTTCTCCTAAGCTTCCTTCTTCAGTCAGGAGCCTTCCCTTGTGTTTTGTGCTGACCTCAGCTGCATGTATCCCCTTTCAGGCGCCCTCTTCAGTTGGCGTGCTACATTTCTCAGATGCCTTGGGTTTTATGAAAGAATGAAACTGTGTTATGTTCTGGAGCCTATTTTTCTTCTTGGTTGTGGCAACTCTAAGATAACCAAGTAGGGGCTAGAGAGATGGCTCAGTGGTTTAGAACACTTGCTATTCTTCAGACTCTGGGTTTGATTCCCAGCACCCACAAAGTGGCTCACAACCATCTGTAACCTCAGTTCTAACTGATGCCTTCTTCTGACCTCCTTGGGCATTGCATGATAAGGGTATACTTATATACATGCATACAAAACACTCACGCACATAAAATGGGAATAATTCAAAAACAAATAAAATATTTTCTAAAATAACCCACTAAATTTAGGCATAGTTACCTCGCCTTATTCACAGATTTTTTATGCTGTAATTTTGGTTGTGATTTGAGTCTTTTAAACGAGGAAGAGTAGACAGGTTTTTTTTGACAGCTACTTGGTCAAATGGTAATGATTACAGAAGTCTTGAAAGAACATAGGGTAACTATGATTCTAATGTTCTGAGTTAAGCTAGCTAATTTACTCAGTTGATCTTAAGTTTAGTGCCTAGGAAACATTTAAAGCAGAGTTAAGAAAGCAAATTAACTCAGTTGATCTTAGTTTGGTGCCCATGAGGCATTCCTGGCATGTATGCAAATTAAGTGCACATAAAATATTAGGGGACCTGCATCCATAAAAGTCATAACAGATTGCATAAGTCTTCATAGGAAGAAAATTAAAAAGTGGTGGAAAACGTGAAGGAAAGTACTTTTTTTTTACATGTCATTAATTAATTATTATATAAAATAGTGCCTTGTGAGGCTCCCATCTTGTTTTTGTTTCTTCTTCAAACAAGTGCCGGCTTTATTATCTTAAGGTGTCTGGAAATTATTTTCCTTGGAATTTGATTTTTATCTTCGTAAAAATTACAGAAGAGGAACCATGCTGTGATTCTGAGGATATGCATGGTTGTTGACTAAAAACTATTTGGGGACAAGGAGCATTGGGTTGGAGTTAATTAGTTTTGGCATACAGTTGGAAGATTGGCCCTAGGGATTTGTCTCTTGAGTTTCTATTTTTCCTTTCCTTTCTGTCCTTTTTTTATGGTGTGGGTGATTGAGCCCAGGGTTTTATTTATGCTAAGCACATGCTCTATCTTACATTTAAAAAGCAGAAAGTTTTATTTCAATTTACTTATATATTATATCTAACCTAATATGCCTAGAATATTTCATTTCAACATCTTATCAATATTAATATATATATTTGCCCGTGTTACATGGTGTGTACATGTGCACGGGAACGTGTGTGTGTCTAGGTATGTGTAATGTGGAGGCCTGAAGTCAATATCACTTTTCTTCTTTAATTACACCCAACTTTATTGAGGCAGGGGCTCTCACTGAGCCTGGAGCTCACCAGTTCCAGTTACTCTAGATAACCAGTTTGCCCAGGTATCTAACCTGTCTCTGAGTGCTGGGATTACAGGTGGCTGTTCATACCTGTCCAGCTTTTACATAGGTTCTGGGGATCTTAACTCCAGTCTTTGTGTTTGTATCACAAGTGCTTTACTAAGCAGCCAGATGTTAGTATTTCAGTAAGATGTTTTACTCTTTATTATGATAGTTTTTGAAGTTTGGTATTTGCTTTCCACTCCTAGAAGGTCTCAGTTAAGATTAAGCACATTAAAATTATGATGAGTGGCTACTGTGTTGGAAAACACAAGCTTGGAAGGCAGGTACAGATAGGCTTATTCTACACAGAACAGTGCTAACTACTCAGGAGACTTTTCAAGTGCCACAGGGATTTACCATGGAATTGATAGGTTGCATTAATGGTGTTTCTTAAAAAATATTTTATTTATTATTTGTATGTATGAATGCATTATCTGTATGTGTAAATGTGTATTATGTAATGCCCATGGAGGTCAGAAGAGGGCGTTTGATCCTCTGGAACTGGAGTTACAGGTGGGTGTTAGCCATTATATGGGTGCTGGGAACCGAATCTGGGTCCTCTGCTAGAGTAGTCAGTGCTCTTAACTGCTGAGTCATCACTCCAGTTCCTGTACAAATGATAATTTCTTGGGCTCTTTTGCTTCCCAGGAAACACTTAGCAGGGTCTGGAATACTTCTGGTAGTCATAACTGGAGGAAGAGTGCGTGCCCAGCATCTATAGACTGAAGACACTGCTGGATGTGTTCGGTGCAAAGAGCAGCTTCCCTTCTCCCCCAGCCAGAATGGCATAGCTCAGACCGCCCATGCTGCCCCTGTAGAGGAGCCCTGGTTGATATGGAAGCACCTATCAGCGCATTGTATGGGACATCAGCTGTTATAGAGATGTTTCATCTTCCTTATTGAAGAACCTCTGACAACATGATGTATTGCTACAGCCTGTGGTAGTTTAGGTAGATAACACACTTTCTTTAGAATGATGAACATTAACCAGATCTGCTCAGTGGCATATGCTGAATTAGAAGTTGGAGAATGTGTCAGAGAAAAGCTTAAGATGTTTTGAGGGAATCAAGTTGTGGAACTGGTAGCCTCCTGTTCAGTCTTGGGGATTCTGTAGGTGGCCAGTCTCGAGATCACAGAGTTTACAGACGCTGTATGCTCCCTGTTCTGAGCTTACAGATCAATAAACATCAATCAATGAAATTTAATCACATATATTTCTCTTTTGTTCCATCCTTATAATTCAAGAGTTCTATAGAGAGTATTTTAAATCATTATTGTGATTATTGTTGCTATTACTGATTAGTGACACTGGGGATAGAACTCAGAGACTTGCTCATGCTAAGCAGGGACTCTATCCTAGACCTGTATCTTGAGTCCTTTCTGGGGTTTTTGTATGCTTCTTGTGAGCTTGCCTCATGTGCTTTAATTATGCTAGCTCTTCTCACCCACATGATATTTAATCTCTATATTTATCAATCGAAGCAGAAAAATAATGACCATTTGTGCCAAGAACTCACAAGGTACAACTCCACAAGCAGATTAATACAAGAGACAATAGAAAAAATGAACATATTTTTATGCTAAAGTTGGCATTTACATTTTCTATTGCTACCTAGCAAATTCTGACAGGCTTAAAGGAACATGACTTCCTATCTCACCCTGGCTATAGATCAAGAGTCTGGGTATGGCTGTCCAGTAGTTCTCTGCTGAACATCTTGACAAGACAGAAGTCCACTCTGCTCAGGTCAAGTTCCCTCATGAGGGTCAGAGTCCTAGTTCACAGGTTGTTGAAGAATGCCATTCCTTATGACTGCAGCAGTGTGGCCCGATACTCCTACAGGTCACCTGCCAGTTCCTGACACAGAGCCCTCTCTACATGGTTCATGCTTGCTGCTTTAAACAAACACTTCTGCTTCAGGCCTCTGTGGTGTCTCCCACCTCTGACCTCTGAATGCTCACGTGATCAGGTCCATGCAACTCACAACGACATCTCGTTTGATATACATAAAGCTGGGTGTCTAGAGACTTTAATCATATCTACAAACTTCTTTGCTTTATAATTCAACATATTTGTTTGAGGGATTGTACATCGTGGTCACACACTTATGGAAGGGTTCAAGCTGGGTGTGTACATCATGATCAAGGGGCTCTGCTTACCAAGGATAGAGTAACAGTGTATGTGTGTGTTAGGTATTTTAAGCTTGTAAGTAACATTGGAATATAGTAATTAATATAAATATTTGGGCATATTTCCTTCTTGTCTTTGTAATTCATGTCTACAATTCCTCTGTTTCCATACATGCAGATTCGATATTCAGCTTACCAGTCTGCTTCATGAATGACTGAATCTGCTTATATTTATTGTCATCCTTTAGTAATTTTGAATTTATTTAACCTTTCTGTCTATGCTGGACTGTTCTTTACTCATTGACTTAGTAGGCAGGTAAGGTCTGCCACGGGGGGCAGTGTGTGATACCTCTCTAGCTCCTGCTTGCCATTTGTCCTGTGTGCCCCTCAACAGGAGACACGGAAACGAGGCAGAACACATGGCTTGGCCAAGGTCACAGGGGGAGAATGTTGTACGTCTGTCATGCTGTGTGTGTGCGTGTCTGTGCATCTGTGTGTGCGTGTCTGTGTATCTGTGTGTGCGTGTCTGTGCATGTGTGTGTGTGCAGATCTGTGCATGTGTGTGTGTCACAGGGTGTCTTTATGTCCCTCCCACGACTTCTATTTACAAAAATAGTCAAGACACGTTTTCTCTTCCAGCCACATTCTTGGATTGATGGCTTTATATTTTATTTATTTGTTTACTGGTAGTTATTTATTCATCTATCTATCATCTATCTATCTATCTATCATCTATCTATCTATCATCTCTTTCTTTTTCACACACTGTTTTGCTGTCTATCTCTGGCTGGCCAGTAAAAATTCATGGCAATCTTCCTGTCTCAGTCTCCTGAGTGCTGGGAGTTTTTTTGTGTTTTTTGTTGTTCTTTTTTTTTGTGAGACAGGATCTCCCTGTAGGCTCAGCTGGCCTGGAACCTAGACCAGGCCGGCCTTGAACTCACTCACAGAGATCCATCTGCCTTTGCCTCCAGAGTGCTGAGATCAATGGTGTGAGCCACTACACTTAGCTTGTTTGCTATTTTAAACTTAAATTTTTGTTTGATTTACGTCGGTTCTAATTCCTTTGTATTTGGGCCCCTTTATCCTTTTATTCTTTGGCATCATTTTATTTTATAATTTACCCTGAACTGTAGCATCATTTGCATCAAGATATCGACTGATAGTGGACTAGACAGAAGCAAGCCATCTTTGAAAATGCTGATTTTTTTCAGAGAGCCTTCCGTTTCTGTGGAAAAGAGCCTGGTTGTGTCAGAATCAGTCAGCTTTTCCCAAATCCATGTGATGCCTAACCTGTGACAGATCCTTGATTCATCATCATCCAACAGAAGCACAAATATCAACATGGATCACAGAACTGTGGTTCTTTATTTCTGAGTGCAAAGATATAGCACATCTAACATGAGAATTGAAGTTCCGTAAAAAAGAAAGAGTCCAGAGTGACCCAATATGAGAAAAAGAAGTGGATTTTTCTAATACATCTTTTTCACCATGATTCAAATAGCATTGTATGCATTTACTATTTGATTCAGCCTAGATTGGTGACATTAGATCTCAGTGTTCCAGATGAATGCCTGGCACACTTCCAACACCAGCTTAATATCATTCTATACCAGTTTTGGGTTTTCTAATCATAAAGTATACAAGGAGTCATAAATAATGCATTTCAAGGTTTGAAAATGTTTGTAGCATTAGATATTAGTGTATTACTGGAAGAATTAATATAAAGACCAGCTCAAAAAATTCACAGTATAGGGGCATATAATTTTCTTTAAAATGAGATTAACTATGTTTTAATCCCAAATTGACAGAAATATGACTGTATCAAGTAAAGTCAGAATGTACAGGATGACAGAGTGAAACAGGAATATGGGCAATTTTGCTTTGTAATAGGATTTCATAGTGTGTATGTGTGTTGTTTTAAATTCTGTCCTGAATGACAAGATTCACTAGTTAGACTGGCTCCCAAGCATAACTATGCCATGGGCTGGGTATTTATGCAACATACAACTTTACCCTACTTGCTTTATGTTATGATTAAATTATGTTATTACTTTGAAACTGTGCATGTTGTGTGTTGAATTATACCTTCTCTCATACTTTCTATGCAATAGATAACAATTTCCTTTCCTAAGTTTACAAACACATGCTCTTTGCTTTTGTTTGGTGGTGCTGGGGCTTGAACTGGCCCTTGTACATGTTAGGCAAGTGCTCTGTCACCGAGCTGCAATCCTAACCCTGTGCATTCTTTTAAAGCCATCTTCCCAATCAAGATAACAAACACTTCTGCCATATGCTAATCTCTACATGCCTGTTAGAAATGTGTGTCCCCTTTCTCATGAACCCTTAGAAGAACTGTCTAGCTTCCCAGTGGTACAGATTGGTTCCTGTGTTACAGAATTTTATACAGATAGAATCATTCAGTATGTGTTGCTGTGACTGGCCTTCCCACTGAACATAAAACAGGTCTGAGATTCATCAACATTATCTTGTGTATTAACAATTCACTTCTTTTTATTGTAGAGTAAGATATGGATATATTTTTTCATTTTATGACTAGAAATTGAGCTGCTATGAATATTCTCATATTTAATGAGATCACATTGCTTGGCTGGTTTCTTATGAATCAATGGCTGGTATTGGCATGGAGCAATTATATGGCGTATGAATTGTTAATGTTTGGGTAGGAAACATCACTCAAAGGCTTTTATGTGTGGACATTAGGTCCCAAGCTGGTAGTTCTGAATTGTGGAGCCTTTGGGAGATGGAGCCTAGGTGGAGGAAGAGACTCCCTAAGGGTGAACCTCAAAGTCAGTAGATCATCCAGACCTTCTGATCTGTCCAGGCTCCCTGTTCCCCAGAGATGCAAGGAGGTGGGGAGTCCCCACCACATCCTCCTACCACCATGGACCTGCTGCCACCATGCTTTCCCCATCATGATGGATGGACCGTCTCCCTCATCAGTGTGATGAAAGGTCCTCCTCCCTTAGGTTGCTCTGGCCAGTCCTTCTACAGAAACAAAGTAAATATCAGAGTGCTTGGTCAGCATTTTGAGCAGCGAATGGTTGAGTTGCTATCCAAAGTGTGGTGCCATTCTGTGTCCTCACAGACTGCCACCTGGAGCTCTAACTGCTCCTCTTTCTTGCCAGAGCTGGTGAATATCAGCGTCTGGGTGTCACTCTGTAGTTCCACGTGGATTTGCTTGGAAAGCAGTGATAACATGCAGCTTTCCATGTGCTTACCACTTAGAGATTTACTCCTGTGAATGGTGTCTGTCCAGTTCTAAAATTAAGATGTTTAATTTCTGGAGTTTTAAGAGATCGTCTTCTGAGCGAGAGAGATGGCTCAGCAGTTAGTAGTACTGGCTGCTCTTGAAGAGGACCTGGGTTCAGTTCCTAGCTCTGACATGGCAGCTAACAACTATCTATAACTCCAGTTCCAGGGGATCCGCTGTCCTTTTTCTGACCTCCTTGGACACTGCATGACATGGGTACACCTACCCTATAGGCAATACACATATACACATTAAAAAAAAATAGGCAAACTATTTTAAAGAGTTCTTATTTATCTGTTTTGGTTTTTTAAAAATTGATACAGGATCTCTTTATGTAGCTCTCGTTGGCATGGAATACTCTGCCTGAATGAGACTGCTCCCAAATGTGCAGAGCTCTTTCTGCCACTGTTTCTTGAGTGCTGGGGCTATAAACTATGACTCATTATACCTGGCCAAGAGTTCTTTATATAGTCTAAGTGTGAGTCCTTCTCTGGCAGACACATTCCTAACAATTTTTTCTCAGTATGTGGCCTCCATTTAATTTAACTAATGGCATTTTTCAAAAGGAAACATCTTATATTTTAGTGAAGCCCAGATTCTCATTTTTCTTGTTTTCTTTATTCGTTAAAACATTCTATCAATGAGCTGGGCAGGGCGGCACATGCTTTTAAGTCCCAGCAGTTGGCAGGCCAAAGCAGGAAGATCACTGTAAGACTGGGGCCAGCCTGGTCTACACAGCAGATTCTAGGCCAGTTGGAGCTACAGGGAAACCCCTGTCTCAAAAAAAATTTTATTGTTGTTATACCAACATTTTGAGACTATTTTTTTCTAAGGAATTTGGCATGTGGTCTGTTTAAAGCTAAATTTCGTGTGATGAGAGTTAATGCGCACTTTACTTTTTCTAGTTGATCGAGTGCCATTTTAGAAAAACTTATCTATGCCCATTAACCTACTTTGAATCTTCTGGTGGGAATCAAGTAGCCATATGCATTTGTTGTTGCAGCAGTCTGGATCTTGAATAGCCCCCGAGTCTAAAGGTTTGGTGTCCAAGTCAGTGCTATTGGAAGTTAGTGGAATGAACTGGGATCTAGTGGGAGGAACTGAGGTCATCCAAGCCCTACCCCCGAAGGGGACATTGGGATTTTAACTCCTTCTTGTCTCTGTCTTTTTCACTTCCTGTCCATCACCATCAGAGCAGCTTTACTGTACCACACACTTGTCACAATGTGCTGTCTTATTGCAGGACCAACATGGTGCCCATTCACCATGAATGGAAACTTAAGAAACTGTGAGCAAATATAAACCTTTCTTTGTTAATGTATATTGTGTGTGTGTATATGTGCTTATGTATGTTCACAGGCATGAGTACCGGTACCTGGAGGACAGAAATTGATGTGGGTGTCTTCCTCAAGCATTTTCCACTTTATTTACTGAAGAGAGTCTCTTGCTGAATATAGAGTTACTGGTCTAGCTAGATCTCTGGGGATCACCTGTCTCTACCTGCCAGATGTTTCAATGACAGATGGGCTGTCATCCCTGCTCAAGGTTTTGTGGATGGTAGGAATCTGAACTCTGATCTTTACACTTGTGTGGTAAGTGCCATCTCCCCAGTCCCCAAATTTTCTAATTATTCTGAGAAATCTGCAACATTGGCCTTTCTGTAGATACTTGAATTAATTTTGTTCTGGAAATATAACCACAAATGGTAGCAACCCATGTACTCTGAGAGAAACTAATCAGAAAAAGAATCTGGGAGCTGGAGAGATTGCTCAGTGGTTAAGAGCACTTGACTGCTCTTGCGGAGGACCTGGGCTCAAATCCCAGCACCCACATGGCTGCTAACAACCATCTGTAACTCAAGTTCCAGGGGGTCCAAAGACCTTTTCCAGCCTCTGTAGACACTGTACAACATGGATGCACTTACATAAACGCAAGCAATAAACTGAAACACATAAAAGTAGAATAAGAATAGAATATTTTTTAAAAAGAATCTAGAACTAGGACTTGAGGTTAGTGATCCTCTTATGATGTCATCTCTTCCTCTGAACTCACTTGCCATTCATCTTCCAGCCTTTCCTCAGCTAAGTTGAAGACTAGGAAAACTCAGGATAACTGATTTAACTAACAACTCTCTGATATTTTAAAAAATATTCATTTATTATTACTTGGAGTAACAGTAGAGTCTCATGGCATAATCTGTGTAATTTAACTACGAAGTTGCAAGGCAAACATTTTCATGTAGATACAATGAGTGTCACCAGCAAACACTAAAGTCACAAAGAATATAAAGGACCTACTATCCTCAGCATCATGTTCAGGGTGACTAACTAGTGGTCTGGGGATTACTACTTGTAGCAAGTGGGTACTGGAGATTTGGAGTTCTGAGAGATGATGGAAGGTCATTTTGATCTCAAATAAGCTGCTCATCTTTGGGGCAGGCAGAACACCACACTCAGTAATGCCCATCAACTTACCACAGACATGGAGCTCATGAGGAGTCAGACACTGTACCAGGCATCAGTAGATTTTGTTTGAATTTCCTTATGCTTCCATTTTAAGTTGGCTGTGGACTATTTTTGTTCCTTTTTTTTTCTTCTTCATTTCAATAATCCTGTTCTCAGTTCAGTACAGCAGAAGCTTAAGAAAGCAAAAGAAAAGTCTTCATACTACATTTTACTTACCCCACAGGGTAATACTAAATGTTCTTGTCATTGAATAGATATTGCTTTTGTTTAGATTCAAGCCTTACTATGCTTGCATGGCAAGTTAACTCGTAGGGGTTTGTCTCCTATGTGGCGCATAGGAGATTTTAACCTAGGTGGAGCTGTGTCTGAGCGCCTATGTGTGGTCTTAGTGAGTGTGAGCAGGAGCATTTATGTGCTTCTGCATGTGAATGTGACAGCATTCGTGTGTGAGCCTGTACTGGTGTGAGTGTGAGAAGGCAAACACATGTGATTGTGTTTGTGCTTATATGTGTATATGCACACATGTGTGTAAAACTAATGTAGAGCCTGAGAGACAGTCCTTGTCATGGAGAGAACCCTGGGCTGGGCAAAAAAAGTCCAAGTTTCTTTAACTGTGTAAACTTGAGAACGTCATTGACCTGTGGCTTCTTCATCAACACTAGAAATCTAGTCATGATATATGGACTCCCTTCCATATGCCGGCTGTGCAGCTAGGTAACACAGACAGCATGCTTTCAGTGATGTCGAACTGTTGAAACCAGAAGTGAGATGTGCTGTGTCAGTTAGCTTTGTGACCCTGATGACTTGTCTAAGTGGCATGATGATGTGGCACAAGTGGAGAGGCGTAGAACCAAGTGCACACAATGTGTAGGATGCGGCTCCATTCATACGTAATCCTTTCAGTGTGAATATGTTCCTACCAACAAACCCGTGACCCACATGCTGTGGGCATTTGGAAGAACTAGCAAGAGAAGAGGTTTCGGAGGGACAGGAGCTGATCTTAGTGTGCAGAAGGGCTGGACTCTGGATAAGCAGAGATCTGCCTAGAGAGAACAACTCCAGAAAGGAACTGGTTCTCCCGACTCTCTTTGGCAAGCAAGGTTCATATCCTCTGGAAACCTAATTGCTTATTGATTCTCTGGGGACTGCTGTTGTAACTCTCCTGGTGATTTTATACTGCTTTAACCTTTTCATTTCTCCCAGAGCTTGGTTGCCCGTTTTTCCTTCAGGGATATCCTAGTCTTGGTTGTGAAGGCCTCATTGGATTGTGAAGTGGAACCAGCACCCCCCTCAAAGCTTGCTTCCTGGCTTCGTGTCAGCCTTTGATTGTTTCTAAAACCATTTCCTAGGCCTGTAATGCATCCTTGCACTTGCCTGTAGAGAGTTTGAAAGTAGTAAAGCCGATCTAAACATTTGGGGGAAATACTGAGCAGTAAGCACAGCTTCAAGGCTGCGGCAGCTGTCTGTGTCTCTGCCTTGCGTCTGCTGTCTTAAGTGGAACCCTTCATGTCAGAACCCAATCTACTTAAAAAGTTTCTGTTTATGTCACAAATTATAAACCGGATGGCTCTTTACAACACCCAGTCTCTTTAAACTGCCTTGTCAGACAACAGTCTTCTTTCCCCAGTGGGGATGAAAAGGCAGTTCCTTTAGGCTTCTTGTGATTCATTTTCTTATGATTGTTAAAAGTTTAATCAGCAAGTTGTGTTTCCATCATGTTCACAGCATACAGTCTCTTTATGGTACATCCTGTATTTCAGATTTAAAATATGTACACGGTATACAGAATAGACTCTAAGATACACACACATGTAACCTAAGAGAACACAGAGTTCTCTGCAAAAGTACATGCCTGACCATTTTATATTTGCTGGCCTGACTCCATGACACTGAGACTGAATCAACAACCTGTCCTAGTTCTTCCCAAAACTCTTCTTTCTCCCCCTCCTCCTCCTCCTCCTCCTCCTTCTCCTCCTCTCCCTCCTCCCCCCTCCCCCCGCCCCTCCTCCTCCTCCTCCTCCTCCCCCTCCTCCTCCTCCTCCTCGTCCTCTTCCTTGTCGTCGTCCTCCTCCTCCCCCCCTCCTCCCCCTCCTCCTCCTCCTCCTCCCCCTCCTCGTCCTCCTCCTTGTCGTCGTCCTCCTCCTCCCCCTTCTCCCCCTCCCCCTTCTCCCCCTCTCCCTCCTCCTCCTCCTCCTCCTCCTCCTCCTCCCCCTCCTCCTCCTCCCCCTCCTCCTCCCCCTCCTCGTCCTCTTCCTTGTCGTCGTCGTCCTCCTCCTCCCCCTCCTCCCCCTCTTCCTCCTCCTCCCCCTCCTCCCCCTCCTCCTCCCCCTCCTCCTCCCCCTCCTCCTCGTCCTCTTCCTTGTCGTCTTCCTCCTCCTCCTTCCCCTCCTCCCCCTCTCCCTCCTCCTCCCCCTCCTCCCCCTCCTCTCCCTCCTCCCCCTCCTCCTCCTCCTCCCCACCCCCTTCCTCCTCATTTTCTTCATCTGTAATTTGTGACATCTTCAACCACCCATTTTTACCTAGCCAGACTTTACCGAAGACTGGTTCACTTTTCCTTTTAGCACTGGCGAGATTTTAGGTTTTATTTTATCGTCTGCTTAAAAGTATAAAGAGGAGCAGGACAACCGTGGGCCATTCTAATACCCTTTGTGCGGGTCCAGCCCCCCAGTGACACAGTCTGAGACGGCAGGTCTACCGTCAGCGTGCAGTGATGCGTGCTGTCCTTACTCCTCGGTGATTTCACCTTAATCGTATCTCCTAAGTGCCTTTTAACTGTGATCTTCTGAGTAGGTCACTGTCCTGACACTGCACACCTGTAGTCTCCAGTGCGGTGCTGTGCAGGGGCTCTGAACAACAGCTCCTTCTTCTAGTTACTCAACAAATATTTACAGATCACCCTAAATCCTGACTCAACTTAGACATCTCAAGTCTTGGCCCACTGCCTAATCCTCCCTAGGTTTACTGCTTTCTTTCTCTTCTGATTCTGATTCGTTTTTTTTTTGTTGTTGTTGTTGTTTTGTTCTGATTCTTTTTGTTTTCTTCACTTCTGGGAATGGAACCCACAAGGTCACCTTCAGCCATAATTCAGTCTTTAAAAAGTTTATTTTTATTTTATATAAAAGTTCTGCATGTATGTCTGTACTTGTATCCATGAGTACAATGTCCCTAGAGACCAGAAGAGGGCTTCAGATCCCCTGGAACTAGAGTTATAGATGGTTGTTAGCTGCCATGAGGTACTGGGAACTGAACCCTGGTCCTCTACAACAGCAGCCAGTGCTCTTCCCCTCTGAACCATCTCTTCAGCCCCCTTAATTTAGTCTTTATTATAATGTTTTCTTCATATTTGATTCACCATCATGCCTCTGAAATAGTCCTGGACCTGCCTGGTTGATGGTAGATTACATCATCTGTTCTTCTTAGAGTTTCTATGATGAGTTCACATGTGTTAGAAGTTAAAATTAAATATGCCTCCTGAGACTCCTACTTCACATGTAGCATGGACTTCACCTGCACTTATCTTTGCCAGCACAGAGACCTTCCCTTACAGAGCAGGGTGGTGCACTCTATTATGAAGTACCTTTGGTTTTTTTTTTTTTTGCTGAAAATATGAAAAGTTTGCTCAGGTAATATCATACGACCATTAATTATCTCTAGTGAGTGTATTGCCCTGAAAGAAACAAAAACAAAAACAAAAACAACTAGTTGAACACTTATTATGTGTAAGATATGTGGGACGTGGGAAGAGGTAAAAGATATTCTTAACCTCCCTTGAGAAGCTTAATCCCACTGCAGAGACCTACACACACACACACACACACACACACACACACACAGATGGAAATTAATAATACAACGTGGCCCATGAGTCACTCTGGTTTGCAGAGAAACACATTGCAGTCAGGCTCAACAGAGAAAAACTGGGCCAAAGAGCATTTCTCCATATTTAATTAGAATCTCTCAAGCCAGGTAAACTAGTTACTTCTGCAGTTAACTCTAAAGAGAGAAAATCCTCTGATTATCCAATAATCCTTCATCTTTTAAATTTATTTTGAATTATTGTTGGGAAATATTTTTCATTTTGTTTCTTGTGGACTGAGTGCACATTTCCTGGATGTAATTGTTTATTTATTTCCTTAGAAGAATGTCATTGAAATTTCTTCTGAGAATTAAATCCTTACTTTTGGGATATATATTTCTTTTTTTCATTAATAATGAGCTTGATTCATGCACATTAATTATACGTACAGGAGAAAGGAGCTCTAAATGTCAGGACATGGTAGTGAAACCGCCATGTGGCTTTGAGCCAGATGAAACTCCACTTGAGTCTCGCTATGAGACATTTTCAAATGTATCTAGTGTCTTTGCTTTTCTTTATTTGATACCCATGTGCATATTTCGCTTAATGTTTATTTTATGGGGGTGATGGATGGGTTACATAAGGTGAGGTGCTGAATACTTCCATATCAGTTATAGAAGGTGACATCTAAATGCTAGTAGCTATTGTTATGATTATTTTTATTGGTCTTTCTAATTTTCCCAAATCAATTCATGTATGTGGAGGACTTCTACTGCATACATAGAAGGGGCCTGTTTTTTTTTTTTAGGAAATATTTTAAGGTCCCTGGTTTAAACTGAGGGACCTTCTAAGTTAATAGTTTCAGGAACTGTACTGGCTATGGAACATTATCTTTCTTCATGTTGTTTAGGCTTTAATGGCATTTGTGGGTGGTCTGCCAGTCGAGTGCCTGTCTTCTTTCCTTAAGACAAGTATCTATAATTCTTGAAGTGGGTATTCTGCCAATTTTCACATGCTTTGTTTTCTCTTCTCAAATCAACATGTCTATGTATTTATACAATTCACGTTCAAAAAAGCATTCATTACCTTGCTGCCATTGTATGTAAAGACAATTGAAGCTTATTATGCCCAAATCTAAAACAAGACCCAACTAAGTAAACAGATGTGCTGCATGAGAAGAACCTTCAGCATGTTGTTCCTATTTATCGTCTGTGTTGTTTGGAGGGTGTGTCTAGTGCTGTAAGGCAGTGGAGCAAGGCTCAGGCCAACTTCACTTATTTAACGAATCCTTCATGCACACTTTATTCTTCCATTCTGTTCTATGCCCTTTCAGTGGCAGAATAGTTTGAAGTTTGGTTACACTTGTCAAGTCTTTGACAGGGCTTTCAGATCTATTTTATGGTTTTAAAATTAACTGTATTCATTTCCAAAGAATAAGATGCCTTTTCTTGATTTGAGAGCTAAAATAAGGAGCTTTCAAAATGCAACTTATCCAAGAAAATTCCATTTAGCTTTAAAAAATTTGCACTGTGCTTTTCTAATTTTAAAAATTTATTTTATGTATATAAGTGTTTTGCCTTATATGTATGTAAGTAGACCCATGTGTGCATGGTGCCCCGACATGCCAGAATAGGGCATTGGAGCCCTGGAACTGATCACATAGTTGTGAGCCACTATGTGGGTACTAAAACTGAACCCAGGTCTTCTGTAAGACCAGCAAGTGCTCTTAACCACTGAGCCATGTCTCCAGCCTGTTTCTCTCTCTCTCGCTCTCTCTCGCTCTCTCTCTCTCTCTCTCTCTCTGTGTGTGTATGTGTGGTTATTTCTCTTCTTTTTTGCACCTTTAACATACTATTAAGAAAACATAAGAATGCACCAGCATTCTCTTTCAGATGGTAAGAGTAAGACTGTCATATAATCCCGCTATTCCACTTCTGCTTCTGTACCCAAAGGGCACATCAATCAAAGGTGCACTTACACTTTCATGTTTATTACAACACTGTTCATAATATCCAAGATAACGAAGTTAGCAAAGGCGTCCTTCAAGCAGATGAACTGAAAAGAAAATACACACAATGGGATTTTATTCAGCCACACCATGAATGAAGGCCTGTCCTTTATGTTGACATGGATGGAACTAGGGCATTAAGGGAAACAAACCAGGTTCAGAAAGACAAATATCGCATCATCTTTTTCACATGTGGAAGTGTTTCATAGACGTAGACAGTAGACAGGTCGTCAGAGAAGCAGGGAGTGGTGGAGGAGGCACAGAGGCAGGTTCATAATGGGAGAGGAGAGGGGTAAATCTTAATTCTTTGTAGCATAATACTGTGCTTCAGCTCTCATGAAGAACTGGAAGAGAGGATTTGAGAAGTTTCTCATGCAAATAAACGATAAGTAGACAAGGAGTTGGAAATGCTGTTTATTCAGATTTGATCATCACATATTGTATACACGCATTTAATCTTTACAGTGTACTCTACCAATGAGATTGAAAACATGGGAACTTCGCTGGTAGGTGTCCCTTCAGTCCATCTCCACCTTCTGTGTTCCAACTTGGGCCGAGGAGATTATCCTCCAGTCAGCATTACATACAAGATGTTTGGGTTTCTTACTGGCGACTTACTGATGTCCGATGTTTTCATGGTGTGCACTAGGATTTTACTTTTTGAGATAGAGTTTTGCAGAGTCCAGGCTGGCCTTGGATTCCTGCCTCCTTCTTCAAAGTGCTGAGATTACGGGTGTTCACCGCCACAACTAGCTTGTGCTAAGATCTTGAAGGGAAACATCAGTTTGGTCTACCTGATTCAGGCAGCAACACTGATCATTGTACTGGAGGTAAAAGATTAGCTAAAAATTATTGAAGTTTAGGATGAAATGAAGAACAAATTCTCCATCTTTGTGATATGGTTCTCATAGAAAAACAGTCCCTGTCTGTCTGATGTCAGCTACATTGTCCCTTAGGGATTGCTGTCTCACACACTGCGATACCATTGGATGTTGTAGCTGTGGCTCTTACATTCTGGAGTACTGGTTTTCCACATCCAACTGAGAGTGTCCTTATGACAGGGGAGAGAAGTGCAGAGGACATATAGATGTGTTAAAAACCACAGACCAATGGAATGTAATAGAGTTTAATTATATAAGGAATGAAAACAAATTCCACAGCACTCAGAAACAGAGCAAGTTTTTAAAATTCCAGAGACGCAACACATCTGCTGACAGACTGGAAGTGAGATACAGAAAATGGAAGTGAGGTACAGACATCTGGACAGACAGTGAGGTCGCAGCTCTGCGTTTACCTTATTCCAACACAGTTTAAAGATTCCGTCTCCTCTGGCTTAAGCTTGGCTGTTGAAATGGCTGAGAGGTAGCTGTTGTTATACTCATCCTAGGTAAGGTTGTAATTGTTTACTTAAGGTCCCAATATGACCCCCCAGGCATAACTTTGACACACAGGCATAACTTACTTGGACTTAACCCCTGATTGTGCTACTTTGGGTGAACATAGACGAGGAAGTCAACTCCTCCTAATTTTTGCTTCTTTTCTCGTGTAAACAGGGACACCATTGAGAGCCTTCATCTAGTATGTTTTAGAACACTACCCAGAGAATCAGCTGTTCCTCCTCTCCATGTGCTGGGTCTTGCCTAACTTTCTAAATAGCAGTATGATGAAATCGGCGTTTCAGGAGACGATGAGGCAGACAACAGCCATAAGGCGTTTGGGTGTTGCCTTTGAGGTTCCTATAAATACAGTTAGTCACTCTGCTTTCAATCCTTTGCCAAAAGTTTGGTTCTTCTTTTCTTGGGCAGGAAAAGAACTCCCAATCTGGCTAACTAGCACTGATGGTGACCCTTCGATGTTGATGTGACCCACAGCCTGCAGTCAAGCTCCATGGTGGGGATGTAGACATTTTAAGCTTGCTGCAAATTAAGTCCTAACTGTGTCCCATAGAGACATCCAAATATCACTCTCAAATCATCGGAAGCATTATCAAAGGTGACAGCCTATCAGACCTTGTTTTCCTGATGCATTCATCTACAGGGTGGATTTTAATTTTTCCTCTTATCTAAATTCCTAATTGAAACACTACAAAGCAATGAAGCATAATTTCATAATTTTAAGGCAAAGAAGTTTTATGGAAGAGAGTCTGCAGTTACTAAGTACCCTTCCTCTCCCCCCAGTTGGCACAATTTTGGAAATGGGACTTGCCTATCCAAGCTTCATTTGCTTTAATAGTTCCTATTCATTAACCTGGTGTCTTCTGAAGCTAATAATACTTATGTGATAAGATCAGAGCATTGATATAAGATTCTGTATTTGCTATTAAATGAAATGACATAGCCCCATCGTGCAGCAGAAGGGCTTGTCTCCTATTTGGCTCATTAATGTACACAATAACCCAGCCTTCATTCCTTCTCACTCACCACCAACTGGAGCTGCTGTTTAACAGGAAAAGTACTGGGTTCTTTACTTTTATTTTTGGTTCCTCCAAATTCAGTCTTCAGGAATGCTGATAATTCAGCTACTGTTTTTAGAACAACACTAGCTTTATGAATTTGCTCAGCCACATATTGTTGCCCATGTTATAGATTGCAAATATTCTCTGCATTGTACCTGCTATGCTCTCTTGCTTGCACTGTTATGGAGAGAAAAGTTGAAATTCCATTTTGGTTTTAGGCAAGAAACAGAGCTTAGTTTAAAAATGACATGCAATACTCTCCTCTGTTTCTAAGATGCCATTATCCCTTAATAGATCCTCCCCACCCCCAGGCCACTCACTCCTTGTGCCTTCTGGTTGAGGCATTCCTGTTTGTTTACTGTTGACATGAGTTCATGTTAATTATGTGCCTCTCAAGTCTTACCACCATGAAGGATGAAGATTCATTTGGTAAGGAATTCCCAAGATAGCCTTATTCCTGGGCATCCTCCCTCTCCAAATAAATATTAGTTTATAGGCTTTCTTTCAATACTAGACTTTGCCCCCAAAGTAGGTTTTAGTTACAAAGCTGGTTGATAGCATGTGATTTAGCTTAGCACTGTAAGCTTGGATGATGCTCTGCTTAGAATAAACTGACTGGGTTGGTTCCTCACTACTTATTTAAAGAAGTTGTGGGGATTTTTTTGTGGTGTGTATGAATGTGTAAGCTAGATTCCTGAATGCCTGACTTCTCAGAATGGGCTCGAACAGTATTAGCAATTTCAGAGATACATGAACTTGAGACTTGATGCCTCATTCATTGTCTAGGTAGAACCACTTCACCAGGAACTGCAGACACATTGAGGGTCCAGCCAGGACATGACTGTGAGACTTGCCTATTTCATTCATGGATCACTAAGCTATGAAAAGATTAAATTATTTTTAAAAATAAAATTGACTTCAGTTTTGTTCCTGTAACTAGAAAGGACCATTTATAACTAATTTATATCTAATAAAAACTATTAGATAGTTTTTATTACCATGATGGGACTACCTGAACAGGCAATGTACAGGAAAAAGGGTTCCTTTTGTTCATAATTTCAGAGGATTTGATTCATGGTTGGTTGGTCCTGTTTGCTTGGTCGGGAGAGTAAGGGCATATGGGAGCTTATGGCTGAGGTGCTCCTTCACGGCAGACAGGACACAGAGAAGGACACAGGAAGGGCAAGACATAGTCCTAAGGATGTGCCTCTAGTGATGTTCTTCCTCCAGCTAAGCTTCACCTTCTTGGTTTCACCGCTTCTCAATAAGATGGTCATTTTTCTGAAGCCATCAAGTGATTAATCCATTGATTAAATTCGAGCCCTCATGATCCGTCTTTCAGCACTGTTCTTTCTGTTTAAGATTGCTTTAACCATTCTGAGGGTTATTTTTTCTATTTCTGAGAAGGATGCCATTGTGAATTTGATGGGTATTATACTGTGTATGATGACTGCTGTAGATAATAAAGTCATTTTCACATATTGATCTGTTAATCTATGAATATGGAAAGTCGTTCCATTTTTAGTGTCTTCTTCAGTTTCTCTTCAGTTTCTCTTCAAGATGTTTTGATTGCTTTCACTTTCTGGGTTAGGCTTATTCCTAAGTATTTTATTTCTGAAGTTATTATGAATGGGCTATTTATCATAATTTCTTTCTCAACAAATTACTTAATATTACATAGAAAAACTACTGATTTTTGTACATTGATTTTGAATCCTATTATGCTGAAAGTGTTTATCATATTCAAGAGTTTTCTGGTGGTATTTTAAGGTCTTTTAAGTGTCTGACCATGTCAGTTTTCAAACTGGTAATTTGATTTATTCATTTCATAGTTATATCTGCTGTTTTGCTTTTGGACCTTACTTGTTCTTGCTAAGACTTTGAACACTGTATCCAATAAGAAAACAATGGACATCCTTATCTTATTCCATATTTTAGAGGAAATGCTCTGCTTCCTCCTACTTAATGCGGTATTGACTATAGGTGTGTCATATAGCATTTTATATTGAGACATGTTCTTTCTAGTCCAGCTTCTTTGGGGTTTTTATCATGAAAAGATACTGAAATTTGTTAAATATCTTTCCTATTGAGATAATTGTGTGCTTTCTGTCCTTAAGTCTATTTATATGTTGCAATGCATTTTTAATTTGTATATCTTGAGCCATTCTTGGTTTTGACATATAATTACTGTGTTCTTGAATTTAATATGCAAGAATTTTGTCGAGAATTTTTGTGTCTGTGTTCATCAAAGCAACTAGTTTTCTTTTTATCCATTTCTTCAAAGTTTTCTAATTTTATTTGTTTCTATCTTCTTTATCTTACTTTTGAGTAGTTTGGCTATGAGTGTAAGTGTATCCATGTTATGCAATGCCAGCAGAAGTCAGAAAAGGATGTTGGATCACCTGAAACTGGAGCTACACATGGTTGTTAGTTGCCACGTGGGTGCCGAGAATTGAATTCAGGTCCTCTGCAGGAGCAGCCAGGGCTCTTAAACACTGAGCTATCTCTCCAGCCCCATGAATGATATATTTTAGAGAAAGTTCCATGACTGGTGAAAAGAATGTTCATTGCAAAGCTGTGGGCTGTTTTATTGCATTCATTTGATGTATTGTGTTGTTTAACCAAAGCTTGCTGATTTTTAGTGTGGATGGTCTATCTATTGTTGAGAGTTGGGTATTAAAGTTATCCAATATAGTCCTATCCATATGCATCTTTCTCTTTATGTCTAATAATGTTTGTTTTGTGAAGTTGTATACTACAATATCTAGTACATATATACTTATGATTGTTATATTTTGTGGCTGGTTCCCTTTAGTAAGATATAGTGATCTTTATCTCTTCTAATTTTGTCTTAAAGTGTACTTTAATAGGCATAAGAATACTATGTAAGCTTATTTTAGTTTCATTTGATTGATATATTGAGTTCCGTACTTTTACTTGAAGTTTGTGTGTCATTTCCAGTGAGGTATGTTTCTTTGAGAGAATAGTTAGCTAGATCTTGTTTTTACTGTAACTGACTACCCAAAGTGCACCTTTTTTGTTGGATTGTTATGATTATTTCTATTTTTGCTTGTTATTGAAAGAGACTTGCTGATTCCTATCATATTGTTGACTGCTTCACTGATCATATTTTTTTCTCTTTCTCATTCTCCTTATTAGTATCAGGAGCTTTCTGGTTTATTGTGTGACAGATTCTTTCTTAATTTTCTTTGGCAACTCATTCCTGTCCTCACCTTTCTCTTTTCCACATTATCTTACTTAAATGTATTTTATTTCTCCCATGTTCAGTATTCCTTTAAGCATCTTCTACAGTGCTGGCTTGATGGTCATGAATCACTTTAGTTTGTGGTTTTCTTGAAATGTTTTTTATTCTTAGTCAATTTCAAAGCTAATTTTCTTGGTACAGAAATCGTTGTTGGCAGTTATGTACTTTTAAGACCTGAAATATATCATTCTATGCTTTCCTGGCTTTTAGAGTTTCTGTTAAGAGGACTGAATGATGTGTTCGTATTTTTTAAACTAATGTATCTTTAAGTATATGTATTCGTGTGTTCCTGTGTATGGATGTAAGCATGTTAGTACAGGTGCCCATAAGAAAGCAGAAGAAGGTGTAGGGTCTCCTCTATCTGGAGATACAGGTGGTTGGTTGTGAGCTGCCATATATGGGTACTGGGACTCAAACTTGGGTTCTAGCAAGAGCAGTGTGAACTCTTAACTGCTAAGCCATTTCTATAGGCTCTGCTTTTATTTGAGTTGGTTGGATTTTTTTGGGTGTGTGGGTGTGTGGGTGTAGTGTATGGACATGTTTGTGTGTGAGTGTGTGTGTCTATGTTTTTGTGTATGTGCTCGCTCATTTCCATTTATATGTGTACTGAGGCCAGAGATTGACATGTAATCCTCCATCACTCTCCATCTATTTCTTCTAGTTTTATTTGTAACCTTCTTAGTGAGCAGCCTTCACTTAAGTTTATTTCTAATACCAAGAAGACAGGAGAAAATAAACCAATGTAACAGCAACAACACTAAACTACACCATATACAGAAATATACTTTAAATTAAAGCCAGTTGCTCTACTACCAGTGAGGACAGAAAAGAAGATAGTAAAAGTAATTTACAGTAAGCTATGAAGTTGAAAATTGTCTAAGATTAAAGTAGAAATAATAACATGCTGAAATAAAAGGCACAAAGAAAGAAGAATCTCAGTTAAACCAGAGGAGACACAGGTGAAAGACAGAAGAAGGTTAGGAAGAAGAAAACCAAAAAAGGATGAGACAAAGACTGATTGCACAACACAGAAAAACACACAAGTAAAATCAGATAAACATAAGAAGAAGAATAAAAACGTGTTTGTGTGTTTTAAAGATAAACTAGTTGAGAAGGGGGAGAAAGAAACACACAAGGAGTGAAGGTAAACAGGACAAAAGAAATGGATCAGAGCGACTTCTGTTGAGATTGCCGGGGGGAGGAGTAGTCCGCTGAGTTCAGACTGGTTGAGGGTGAGTTGCTCCACACTGTTGCAGTGACTTGAGGGGTTTCCCTTCTCTACATACAAGGTTCTACTTCTTTAATGCCTTTTTTTTTTCTTTTTTGATACAGGCTTTCACTAAGTAGCCTTGGATGGCCTGGAACTTTCTATGTCAACCAGGCTGGGCTCAGATTTACTATGATGCCCCCTCACTTGTGCCTCTTTAGTGCCAGGATGACAGGTGCATGCCACCACGCTTGACTTTTCCAGATGCTACTTCTGAGCTTTGCAGTATGAGCTTTGCAGCTGCTGGGCTGGGCAGATTCTAGACTACTTTAGAAACTTTTTGGTTTGAATAGATAAGTCTGTCTAATGTCTTAGCCAAGAGGTGACTTCTAACTGTGTCAGGTGCATAGGGGACAGGTAGATCCTAGGGACCCGTTGTTGGTGATCGATTCTTAGTGCTTTCCTTTCCCAATCAGACATCTTGCATGAAGGAGAAAGTTTCGCTGGACCTGAGTTAGAGTTCTCAGTCTTGCCAATGGAAAATTGGACGACAGAGAAGTCATGCAGTTCAGGCCGCCTGCTGCCCTCTGGTTCAGGGCTATGTCTCTGAGGGTATGCTGCTCTTCACTGTAGAGAGCAGACCCACACAGGTCTTTCATGGGCTCCTACTCAACCATTGGACAAAAGAAGGTAAAGGTACATCAAGGCTGCAGGGAATGATCCAAAGTAAAAGAGGATTAAAGTTGAGCTTATGCTCTTGGCCAAGGAAATGACTTGGGAAATACCTTGACTGTAGACATCTCCAAAGAGGAAACAAAGATATAGTCTGATGACTGATGGGATTACAGTGAGTATGTGGACAGGCATTCTGCCCTTTGTTTACAAGGACCATGATATTTCTATATATGGCATAAGACTATGTCTGGGAAAGACATTTCCCTTCATTCCAATGGTTTATAGTTCAAAAGAGTATCTATATTCTATTTTCTCTTGCTATAACAAAGTATTGGTGATTTAAAGAAATAGGATTTTATTGAGTACATGTTTCTGGAGGCTGGGAAGTCTAGGAAAATGGGGTTAGCATCTCTTCTGGATCTGGTAAGGGCCTTCTTATAGCACATTAGGGTGGAGGGTATCACATGCTGAGACAAACCAAGAAAGCTAGAGCACTTACTGTTTATAATAAAACCGCCCCAGTAATAACTCATTAATATATCAGTTCACAAATTAATAGATCCATTCACAAGGACAGAGTCTTTGAAACCTACGACCCCATGACCTCCCAAAGGTGGAACCTTTCAGCACTGCTGTGTTGGTGTCAAACACATGAAGTTTGTAGCCCACACCCTGAAACCATATCAAAGAGGAAGAAAGACATGTAGACAAACAAAACTATGTAAACAAAAATAGTGGGAGAAGAGTTGGAAGAAGACACCTCAGTGGAGCCAGGAAAGGAGAAAGAAGCAGGAGGGACCTCATCAGAGATCCTAAAACAAAACACGATGAGACTCAGGAAGTAAGCCAAAAGTTTATGTGAAAACTCTGCTTACTGGATTATTACGGATTAGGCAAGGAAGGTAGATGGGATTTTGAATGTTTCTGAGACATGTCCCTGTAATATTTGCCAAGATCATTAGCGTGTCATAAAATTAACAGGTCAGTCAACAGTATAGGATGAGAGAGGTATTGGATAATTTAAGAAATGTCTGCCTGGATATTTGGATTCCAGAAACTGAGACTGACCAAAGAGAAAGAGTCCTTATCAAGAGACCACCTAGGAAACATTCCGAACAACGCTCTGAGTCCCAGCTGTGTACTAGCATCAGCAGGGGTGTTTTAGAAACAATATTTTCATAGCTGGGCTCCATTCCTAAGGAGTCTAGGCAGAGCCATAAACATGTTATGAGGATTTCTTAAGTGATTTTAATGTGTGATCAGGTGGAATCATTCTGTGATTTAGAGTAGCTGTTACACACTTGAAACCTGGAGCAAGGAGTTTTCTAGAATATACAGATCGGGTCCCTGTTTTTTAAATCTGAGTACAGCTTCCCTGGCTGTTTAAGTAGTTTGCTCCTGTGACATTGCAAGGGTTTCTGATTGATTAGGTGTGGTGTGAGGTTCAGGGACTTCCATTTCTAGCTAGTTTCTAGGTAATACTGCCACTGGTGGCCAAGGGTTTTAAGTATCACTGGCCAGGAAACCTTGTAGAGGCAGGATTGTGTGATGCCACAGTATCCTTTGGTTCCTTGCACAGGGTTTCTGCTAAATTCCTAATATCCCCAGGGATAGGTGAGGGAAATGTCTTTGTTACTCATAATAAGCCCCTGGCAGCCAAACCTAAGTCGATGCTAAAGCAAAATGAGCTGAGTTGGAGCCCTCAGGGAGCTTCAGGAAGGAGTCTGAAGGAATGAGAACATTGTGTTGGAACTTTAGCTCTTCTCCTCTTTCCGTCTCCTAGCCTCTAGGAAGAGAGGAGGCTGGAGATAGAGTTCTTCACCAACAGCCAGTGATTCAGTGCATGGTTCCCACAAGGTGGAGCATCCCCAGAAATGTTAAATGCAAACTCGGTGGGCTTTGGGCTTGGTGGATGCATCCTCAAGGTATCAGAGGCATCTCATGCCGAAGCCCTAGGGAAAGGAGCAATACAGACACCTTGTCCCTCCCTTCGGCTATCAGACTACCACTTTTTGCACTTGCGAAATCAGTATCTTACCAGCTATGAAGGAGTCTGAGCTTGAATCTGATTTTCAGTGATGTGGCATAGAAGGAATTCACCTATGGAAGGACCACCTGGGGATGAGGACTCTGGGATCTTATACTCCATCAGAACCTCGGAGACTCTTCTTTCAAAAATGGGTGTCCCTAAGGCTCTATGGTCCTGAGCCTTGTTACTCAAACTGGGTCCTCAAGTCAGTATCATGGATATTACCTGCTGCTTGTTAATAACGTAGAATCTTGGGGCTGAGAGGATGGCTTACTGGGTAAGACTGCACGCTGTGTGAACACGAGGACCTGAGTTTGAATCCCCAGCACCTACGTGAAAGCTCTGCACTCGGGGAGGGATGGAGACAGGTGGATCTCAAGAGCCATTCCCGTTGAGATGACTGGAGCAGTGAGCTTCTGGGTCAGTGAGAGACTCTGTGTCAAGCGAATAAGGCTAAGAGCAATGAAGGACACCCGACATCCTACTCTAACCTCTACACTAGTGTATGAGGGAACAGGCACTGACACATATTGTCATCAGAATCACCAATGAAAAGAAGAACCTCCAGAAGCAGAGCACAGTCTCTGGGCTAGTGTTTTGAAAGCCCCTTTGGTGGATGACTCAGAGAGCAGCTACCTTTAGTAACCACTGCTCTGCAATTCAATTGGAAGCACTGTTGTCTGTTGTCGTATTTTTCTTGCCCTCACTTGCCTAACTCAGATGGTAGAAGAGCACCCACAGAAGACATGAGAACCCGCAGAGGAGGTGGAAGAGGCCATGGAAGCAGGGGAAATTGTACAAAGACACGCGTGCCAATAAAAATGTGCATTACAGACTGAGCATTCAAATCAGTTGGTTGGCTTGACGTTGGAATTTCTCTTCCCTCCCTGGATGCTGTCTGTTCCTCTAAGATCCGAGTTAAACTCGTGCTTTAGAAATTTCCAGTATATAAATCTCTGAGCATCCACCAACTGAGTGTCTACTAATACATAGTATTTCATTTCCGTCTTTGGAGCTTTTCTTCCCTCAGTATAGCAGGGACTTACTAAGTGAGGGAAGTCTCATTTGTTTGAGCCATCCGCACACAGAGTTTCATAGAAAACAACTATTTGATGAGTGGTTGTGTAGAAGAGACTGCCCTGGGGAGACAGTACAAAGATAAAACACTGCTGTGAAAAATCAAATAGGCATATATCATATGTATCTATATATAATATGCAGATATGTATTTATGGACACTGAAAAATATTAGCTGTTGTTGAATCTAGGTGCGGGATATATAATTATTTACTCTTCATGTATTTTCTAGTTTTAGATACTTAAAATTTTACAAGTGAATAATCTCTGAGATAGTTCTTACATTATAGCTCTCAATCAAGAGTTTTGTCTTTAGAGAAGTGTTAGAACAATGAAACTCATTTTTATTATTTCTATAAAACTTTCAACATTTCCATTTCACACTTAGATTCTTATTTCTGAAAAAGATTTAAGATTGTTTTCATATTCACACGTTTTTAGGCAAAAGAATAATGTATAGATTATTGATTCAATATTCTTCTCCTTTTATGTGTGTGTATGTGTGTGTGTGTATGTAAAGGGCTTGGATGTGTGTGTGTGGTTGATGTGTATATGGCTATATATCTGGGTACGAATGTCTGTGTGTGAGTGCGTGGAGGCCTGAGATTGATGTTGAGTGTCTTTCTCAGTCGTTTTCCACATTATTTGTTGAGTCAGGCTCTCTTGCTGAACTGGGAGTTTGCCAGTTCTGACTAGTGTACCTAGACATCCGGCCCTAGGGGTCCCCCAGGCCTCTGTCTCCTGAATGCTAGGGATTCAGGTGGCTACTGCATCTGCCCTCCTTTTACATGGAGTATGGGGACCCTAACTCTAGTCCTCACACCAGTGAGGCTCACTCTAGCCAAGGAGCATCTCCCCAGCCCAAGTCCTTCTATTATAAAGGAAGTGCTGTTTGTTGGGTCACATTATTCAAATGTCTCATTTATGTTTACTTATTGAACTCTAAACATCTGCCTCAATCTACGTTTTTAAAAAACTCTATATAATCTTGAAAATTTTTTGGGTTTTCCTTTAATTTCCATTTGGTGCTTTGTTCTGCCTCAGTCTAAACTGGAGCTGTAGAACACAAATGACAGTCTTAATGCTGCTTTCCTATGAAGCGTGTTCATCATCAGGCTGAGAAGAGTTTTGTAGGACTGTTCCTCTCTAACCTACCCTAAAATTAGGGTTTTTAAATTTTGATTATGCCTTGCTCTTTGTGAACCTGACTAGAATATTTGCATACAGAATACTGTAACTATTTTTGAAATCTTTGTTAGGAAATTTCCTACACTTTCAAAGTAAAGGAAACTTTTTTTTTTTTTATTTCTCTGCAGTGGGAAATGCCATTCCCTTCAAAGTAATGCTAAATGCATTTGCAGTTTTCATTAAGTATACTGGGAAAAGCTGTATTTATACACTTTATCACTTAGAATGTGTTCAGATATTAGATCCTAAAAGACCAGTGAAGTTCCTTAAATGGTAAGTTTTGATCCACAGACTTTGACATCGTTTTGGACATGATGCACAGCAAAGACTTCGCTATAGAAACATGTTGTCATTATGTAATACAGTGGCACATTCATACCTGAGCTCAGAGTGGTTCCAGGGCCCAACACACTTACCAAAAGCCATAGATTCTAGCATACTTTAAATGTGTGGCTCAACATTTGCAAAACAGTGTACACACATCTCTTACTCTTTCCATCATCTCTGGATTACTTTTAATGCCTGCTACGATATAAACGCTCATTCCTTTTCAGAGAATAAAGACCGGAAAATGTTTGTTACATGTTCAATACTGACACCATAATTTCTGGAATTTTTTTTTAACCCTCAGTGCACTGAATCTGTGGATGTGGCACTTAGTGCTGACTGTGTTCATCAAGAATAGAGGTTTCAGGCTGGGGAAGGACTGGAGAGATGGCTTAGTGGTTAAGAGCACTGGCTGCTCTTGCAGAGGACCCCAGTTCGATTGCCAGCACCCCACATGACAGTTAACTGGAGTCTGTAACTCCAATTCCAGGAGACCTATCACCTTTTTCTGACTTCCTTGGGCATTGCACAACATAGATGCACCCACATACATGCAGGCATTACACTCATACACACAAAAATAATTAAGAAATATTTTAAAAAAGAATAGAGGTTGGGGTTTTACCTTGTATTTCCAACTGATTCTCAATTGATGAAAGCCAACCTTTCAAAACATATTGAAACAGTCAAAAGGAGTTACTTCGGACAGTTTTAATATTTCTTATCCATTAATGTTGGAAAAAAACTTTTCCTTGTTTTACTATTTTCCTTTTTATACAATTTTCTTTACTTCTTTTCTCTCTAGCAGAAAATAACTTTCTCATCTAACTTCCGTTTACTTACAAATAGCTCTTTCATCCAGTGTTTCCTAAGCATTTGTGACATGCCAATCCCTGTTCTTGGTACACACAATACAGGAGGAATAACCAAGGCTCCGCCTCGTGCTGCACATGCAGTGTCGAGAAAAACATGGATGGTAGGCAGGATCATGGGAAAATGATCTGACATGGTAGAAGGAAGTAAAAGCTACAGGAGAAAAAAAAGGACCAATCCAAGATAAGTGTATATGCTGGGAGTGTGTTGGAGCGTCTGCTGTATTTAGATGGACAGTGAGGGTGGGTTTCATTGATGGAGTGGCATATGAACAAAATCCCTGAGCAGCAGGTGGGACCTGCTTAACTCAAGCACATTAAGAGGCTGGGGTCACTGGAGTGTGGTGACAGGAGACAGTGAAGGCAATAAACTGTCTTTTATCTTGAACAGAATGTGGAACCATGGTAGGCTACCAAAGGACAACAACAGCAGCTAGTTAAAGACCAGGCTGAACACAGGTGTCAAAACAGAATCGAGGAGACATCTCAGGGTTTTATTATTTCAGGGAGAAGATGACTGTGGATCGAACCAGGAACTAACAATGTAGATGGTGGGATGTTATAGGATTATAGATATATTCTGAAGGTAGAGCCAATAATGTTTCCTGGGAGAATGTAGGCTTTATGAACTAGAAAGGAACTTTATGAACTTCAAGAACAAGTCCGGATAAGTAAAATACCCTTTGTCTTTTCTACTGTGAGTCGGAATCACCCCAACTGAACATTCTTGTAGTTGTGGGAGATGTTTAACTCTGTATGGCTGTTTCGGACAATCCTGTTTTCCGTATCCTATGTTTAACCTTTTACCGGGAACTGAACTTAGAGCCTTGTGTATACTAGACATGCCCTCTCCTACGGAGCTGTTTCTGGCCCTGTCTGTTTTTTCTTTTTTTAAAAATTTTGAAATAGTCTTGCTAAGTTACTCAGTCTGGCCATGAACATACTCCATCCCAGGTAAACCTTGAATTTGCTATCCTCTGGCCCCAAGTAGCTGGGATTTCAGGCTTGTAACACCCAAGTCCATGTCTACATTCTATTTAAATGTCCATAGTAAGTGGTGAAAGAAAATTCCCATATAGATGCAACTAAGGAATAACTGGTTTCAACTTCCGACATTTTAGACAGAGATAAATACAATGTTTTTAGACAGGTGCTTGAAGAGAAGAATGGGAGTGGATTTGGTTGAAGACTTGAGTTTTCATAGCAAAGGCATTATATCATTAAGCAACATAAAAAAAAAAAAAACTCTTTTATCAGCTTTTTGGTATGTGAGTCAGAACCTTCCTCACTGAGGAAATTCTGATCCAGTGCTTCACATTCGCATGTGGGTGTGATGCAGTATATGAAAATCATGACTCTCTGGGCTGTTTTCATTCTTACAATAGTCCTACTGTAATCAGTTTCTCCTATGAGGTAAAGTTCTATAGAGCATCACTGGAGTTACAGTGATTGTGAGCCACCTGATATGGATGCTGGGAATCAAGTGCCTCAGGTGTTTTGAACTGCTGGACCATCTCTCGAGCCCCGCACAATGGAATTTTATGCAGCAATAAGGAAAAATGAAATCATAACATTTTCAGGAAAATATTATATTATACAATGCAGGCTGGACTCAGGAACCGACATTTAAAATTACATATATGCACATGCATTTTGTGTGCATTTATCTATGTGTACTTATAGGTCATGGAACTAGAAAAGGAATCATTAGAATGAAAGAAGTGATCTTTAGGGATGTGGGAAACAGAGGGAGTAATGGAATCTACAATTAGAAAGCAGAAGGGGGACCTAGCTGAGAGAAGAAAGGGAACCAATTGGAAGGGAAGAGGGAATGGGAAGAGCAGTCGGGGAGGAACAAGTCAGAACAGAGTATAATCAGACACCATATAAAGGTACCATGGCTAACCCATCACATTGAATGCTAACCCAAAAAGTTAATAGTAAGGAGATACAGATTTAACTTAAGATCTTGGCTTTATCCATCGATGCAAGCATATATGGAACACAGCAAGAAAGAAAGCAGTGTTCAGCAGGAGCCTTCCTTTACATATCGCTCAAAGAGCAGAAAATGAAAATGTTCTTTTTTTCATGAACGAACTTAAAACAGCATCCATACAGAGCATGCACTCACCTTTCTGTGAAAGGCTATTTACACTTGTGATGTGACATAATCTTAGGTATGACCAGAGTAATAGACAAAGAAATAGTTTAGTCAGAGTGAATATTTGTAGTTTCCTGAGAACTGGAATCAATGGAATTCAAACAGCTAGTTTCCCAGCTCCCCCGTAGAAATATGGCGGCAGATTCTGAGATTCTTTATGTCTCATGGAATTTTCAGTGACTATTTTTAGTTTATGTAGCTGATTGGCTTGGGGCTAACTGACACCTTGCATCGGGAAGCTTGGAAGCATGCATCTTAGTTAAAATTCACTTAGGAATCCATGTAAGAGATTTTCTGCCTGCTTAGGCTGTAACAAAGACAGATTTTCCAGCCATCTCGAAGGTTTTCTTTGCTTTTCCAGAGGTGAGGGAGCAGCTCATAGAGCCTGCAATCTGCATGTAAAACGTATGTCTGAGTCAAAACATCAGATTTACAAAGCAGCACTGCATGCTATACTTGACCTCTTGCTGCCTCGGTGTTCCAATCTGTAAAATGGGGTGTGTACAGCCCCTTCCCGACCCTGTGCTGCGGTAAGGATTTGCAGAAAACAAAATCACACAAGAAAGCAGTGATATGTAGGGAACACCATAAGATTAACATATATTTTCAAGAGTGGGATGTCTTCCTTTCTCTACAAGTTCAGTCTAAATTTTTGAGGGCTTTAGGTTTTGGTCCATTTCTAACTAGCCTTTTTGTGACTGCTTTGATCTCATTGTGACAGCTTTCTCTTTCATAATGCAGCTGTTTATGTACTAGTCTCTTTTCTCCTAGCTTGTAATTTCTCTGAGGACAGAGACCATTGTCACCATACTAAGCAAGGATAAGTGTGGGTCTTGGAAATAAAAACAGGCCATCACTGTCACAAATTTGTTGATGAAAAATATTTCTACTGAGACAAAAATATTCATGTCATGGGTACACGGGGAAAACAATGATGTGCCTTACAAAAATATCCCTTTTGGGTCTGGACAGATGGCTTAGCAGTTAAGAGCACTGGCTGTTCTTGCAGAGGATGGAGGTTTGGTTCCCAGCATCCCCAGGGAGGCTAACAAAAATCCGTAACTCCAGTTCCAGGTGATCTGACTCTCTCTTCTGGCCTCCACAGGCATTCTATGCACACAGTGCACTTACACATATGCAGGCAGAACACTCAAACACATATAAAAATAAACAGGGCCTGGAGGGATGGCTCAGTGGTTAAGAGCACTGACTGCTCTTGAAGAGGGCTCAGGTTTGGTTCCCAACACCCATATGGAGGCTAACAATCATCTGTAACTTCAGTTCCATGGGATCTGATACCTTCTGGCCTCCATGGGCCTTACATGAATGTGGTGCACTTACATACATGTAGGCAAAATACTCATGTACAAAAAATAAAAATAAAAGGAATTTTAAAAATAACCATAAGAAAATAGAAATAAATAAAAAATTAAAATCCCTTCAACATTATATTCTCTTCCCTTGTGAATCAACCAATGCTTTTTTCCCAGGTCCCTGACAAAGGAATGTAAGCCCACACTGATGTGTGTATTGACGTGAGTCACTGGTGTCAACCTGAATATGAAGTAGAATGAAGGGGAGAAATGAGACCATCGAAACAAATAGCCCCTGTTGCTTCTTGTGAACTGGTATGTGACACTAATCCAGAAATGCATGCCAGGGGCAGGTGAAATATGCTTTGAATTACTCACAGTGATGCTTCCGGGACCACTCATATGGCATGATTTATGTCCCAATGTTTTCAATCAGATTCTAGGGATCGATTAATCACACTATCAATAACAAAGAAACAGGTGTGTTTTTGAAAGCCATGTGCTTGCCAAAGGCAATCTGTTCTCCCTTGTTGGTGCCACCTCGTAAATGTTGGTTGTGATTTTTCTATTTGGTGCTAGGGAACCACGGGTTACACTCTTGCTTGTCTAAAGGAGGAATGTGCTTTGATTCAGGCTGTAAGACTACACTCCCCTCAATCTGGATCCTTGATAGAGTACATCTTAGTATTTGCTACTGGTAGTCAAAGCTCATTTTAATGGTGGGCTGGACGGGCAGTGTGGAAGAAGGCAGAGCAGAGCTGTGATCAGTGCACATGGGAAACTTTTGCTTCCAGCGTGGATGGAACAGGTAGATGTTCTTACATAGACTAGCTCACAGATATGCTCTTAATACCTGTGAAGTTTGGTTCGAGGTATCTACTTTTCTTTGCACTCTTACGTTTCATTAAGAGACTACTAAAATTTAGTCAAAGTGTGTATGATGGAGGGGAGGAAGTGTAGATAAGTAGTCCTCCTGCAGAGGACCAGGGTTCAGTTCCTAGAACCCACGTGGTGGCCAACAGCTGTCTATAACTCCACTTCCAGGGGCTCCAATGCCCTCTTCTAATCTCTGTGGCTACTGCGCTACGTGAGTACGTTTACATACATGTAGGCATACACTCATACATATAAAATTTAAAAATTTATATACATTAGTTTGTGGGTTTCTTATTTTTAATTTATTTTTGGTTGGCTTTTACTGGGACATTTTCATACATGTATCATTACATGTTTCCGTGTTAAGCCTTCCCCACACCTCCCATCTCTGCCTCCTGCTGGTTCCCTTCTTCCCCCAACTAGCTTCCCCATTTCCTGTGACATGTACCCCATTACCCATTGTTGGTAGGTGTGTTTTCCTAATACATAATTACCATACAGCACAATCCAACCATTTTAGCATGCAGTTTGTGAGTTTTGACAAATGCATTAGACTTGTATGACCACAGGGAAGATACAGAAAATTCAGACCACACTTCTCCCTTATCAAATCTGCTCTCCTTTGCGGTCAACCTCTCTCTTCATCTTAGAACCCGGAAACAACGATGGATTTTCTGTCTCTACAGTTTTGTCTTTTCCAAAGTGTCATGTGAAAAGAACCATATATTTGCAGGTTTCGAGTCTGTATTCTGCTTAGTAACCACACTGTAGATTTATTTGTCCCTTTTCAGTGGTATACTATAGTTGTTCATCTATCCATTCATCTGTTTGGGAGACATTTGGAGTTTTTATAGCTTTCAGCAATGAAAATCTCCTGTAAACACATGAATTTTTTGTTATTTTTATTTTGCGTGTACGAGTGTACTGCTTGCCTGTGTATAAGTTCACTCAGTCATGCAGTTCCTGAGGAGTTCAAAAGAGGGTGTCGAATCCCCGAGACCTGGAGTTACAGGCGGCTGTTAGTCATGATGCAGATGCTGGGAATTGAACCTGTGTCCTCTGCAAGAGCAGCCACTGCTCTTAACCGCTGAGCCAGTTCTCCAGCCCCAAACATAGGGATTCTTGTATTCATGCAGATTTATATTCATTTGAAGATCTGCGTGGGAGGGACACAGAGCCCTGAAGTTACACAAGTTCACGTGCTCTCACCTGTCATTCATGTACCTCCCTTTCTAAGACGTTGTCACGGTTTGAATATGAAATGTCCTCACAGGCTCATGTGTGCTTGGGTCTTAGTTGTTAGTGCTCTTTTGGATGATGGTGAAACTTTGAGGTCTTGCTGGAGGATGTAGGTCACTGTGGCACTCCCTTGAAGGTTATGGCTGGTGTCTGGTCCCTCCTTTTCTGCTTCTTATGCTTCTTATCCATCACAAAGTAAGGACCCTCTGCCACCAGCAACTACCACCATGCTCCACTGCATCACTGGGTCAAATCAACACAGTCAAGCACTGAAATCTCTCAATCTGTAACCAAAGCATATCCTTCTTCCCTTAACTTGTTTCTTCCAGGACGTTGACTGGCAGTGAAATGGGGCTGAGCTACACGGACATCTTTTCATGTCCTTTGCTCACTTGCGACTGGACTGCTTGCCAACTGATTTCTGAATTTTAAGTGTTGATTCCACATTCTGGATAAGGGGTTATTTGATGTATAATTTGAAAACAGTTTCATCCACTTTGTAGTTTGGCCTTTCCTTTATTCATGGTGCTTTGGTAAGCAGAATTTTATTTTATTTTAAAAAATATTTTATCTGTTATTTTTATCTTATATGCATGTGTGTGAGTGCACCTGTGTCGTCCAGTGCCCATGGAAGTCAGAAGACACTGTCAGATCCCCTGTAACTGGAGTTAAGAGACCAGAATTTTATTTTTTATGTGAACATAATTTCCTTTATTGCGGACATCGTACACGAGTATAGTCTTCACACCATTTCCATCCTTCCAATCCCCATCTAGCTCCTCCCACATTCCCCCATTACTTCTCAATTTCTCATCCCCTTCTTTATTATTGCTTCACATACATACATATATTCAATATCTATATATGTGCAGATGCACTGTATCCGTTCAGAAGTGCTCTTGTGTTTAGGTCTGTGCACTCAGAACTAGATAACATCTCAGGGAGCTAGTTTTCTGGAGAGAACTGATTCTCCCTTCCTCAGTATCCACTGGTTGTCTGTAGCTCTTCATCTTGAAACCTTCCCTTTCTTCCTTAGTATGTCATCTGGTTTTCTCACTATGCAGGTCTTGTTAGACCACCACTCTGTGGAGCTGTCATTGGTGTAACTCTTCTGTCACGTCTAGAATGCATTAATAGTAGCTGGTGTCGGGTCCCTCTGGGTTTTACATTCTTTCTGCCTCCTCTTCCATGATGTTCCCTGAGCCTTAGGTGTAGAGGCTGCATTGTAGATGACCCTCTTAGTGATGGGTACCTGTCAGACACTGTGCACTGCATTTGACCAGTTGTGGGTTTTCATAATGGTCTCCATTTGTTGCAAAAAGAGCTTCTTTAATGAGTGTTGAGACATATGTGTGTCTGTAACTATGTGGGTACATATTTAGAATATAGTAAGAATTGGTTTAAGGATGTGGCAAAAGTAGGTTTTTCTCTAGGGTTTGTGCTGTCTCCAGCCATGAGTACTTGGCAATGTTTTCTGTACCATGCATGGGTTTCCTCTCATTGATCAGGCTGAAGTCCAATTAGACAGCTGTTGATTATCCTAAAGATAAAGGTATCAATACTGCACCGATAGAGTTAATTTGCTGGGCTGGTCATTATAGTGGTTCATAAGCTTCACAAGAGGATCGCTGTTGGTCTGTTCCCTTGGCAGCTTGCATACTATGAGAGCTAATCTTTGGGGAGGAGGCTTCCTGGTCAGGTCCAGCTCAGTTGCTCCAGGTCCTGTGCCTGAAGTATGTCGTGTCTCCAGCCATAGGATCTTTCAATAAGCAGAATCTAAAAATGTTCCTCAACCTCCAACTCCCCAAGGTTTCTGCTCTCTGCCGACCCCAGGTATTCAATCAAATCAAGGTTTGCTATGAAGGAACTGTGGAGAAATGAAAATCCCACATCGTCTGACCTTAAGAAACACAGATTATCCAGACAAGATAAGTCTTACTGTGTTGGCTCTTTCAGTGCAGAACATTTTCCCATTAGATGCTAACAGAATAAATCAGTGTAAGGAGATGGCATGCTTACCATAGCTGATTTGAAGATCTCATAGTGATGTTATAAGAGATGCATTAGCCTCAGGAAGCAGAAAGTGGCTCAGTGAATAAAGTGCTTGTTACACAAACGTGAAGACCTCAGCTCTAATCCCCAGAACCCAAGTAAAGGCTGGTATCATAGCCCACACCTGTAATCCAATCCCAGTACTTCTAGGGAAGGAGCTGAGACTTCAGTCTGCAGATGCAAGCACTGCATCCTGTCGATAACAAAAGTGTGGGAGAGTCCCTAGATACATGTGACAGTGCAGTCAATGTGACAGTTAGTTCAGTCTGACCTGACAGCCAGCCATAGCATGAAAGTTTTGAAATCCAGACCTGTGGGGTAGCAAATGGGCGTTTTAAGCTGTTCAGTTTTTGACACTGTGTCATGAAGTTGTAGAAAATTGGTATGGATATGCTTTGATGATGAAACGTTCTTAATTTGAAAAGTCAGTGTATTATTTTTTCCCATTTTTATCAATGATGTATCTAGCTGTGAAAGAACTATCAAGTTCATAAATACTTTCTCCTAAAATTCAAATCATTATAGCTCTTATGTTTTAATTTCTGGCTACAGTCTTAGAAAAGGATTTTTTTTTGGAGGGATCATTGTTTTCAGAATTCCATTTTTCTTTGTCATCATACTCTCATCTTGTAAATTTTTGTGGAAAATGGGATGTTTTAGCTAATATGCCGTAGCAAATATGCTTCTGAGTTTTTTCCTTGAAAGTTGTCATCACTAGGTTTTGTGTTATTTTCTTGCTTGTTTTAATTTGTAGTTTAATTTTTAGCAAATTGTTGAACCTGTTAAATCTGTTTTCCCCATGATTTGGGGCTGCTGAAATTTAAGAAAAATCAACCCAGTTTTTAAAAACTAAATTTTAACCAAGAAAGAAAGAAGAAAAACCTGGAGGGATGGAACATGCCTTTAATCTCAGAATTTGGGAGGCAGAGGCAGGTGGATCTCCATGAGAAGGAAGCCAGCCTGGTCTACATAGTGAGTTCCAGGTCAGCTGGGCCTTCAGGGAGACCCTGTCTCAACTTCTACCTGCCATTATATTATTATTATTATTATTATTATTATATATTAATATTAATATGTTATTATTATTGCCTGTTGATGTATAGGTGTGTATAAGTGTAGGTGTGCCTATGTGTGTGTGTATAGATATCCGAGGTTAACTTTTCATTCTACCACGGATTCTGGGGAACAAACTCAGGTCATCAGGCTTGTGTTGTAAGTGATTTTACCCACAGAACAATCTTACCACTCTATAGACTCTTTCTTTTTCTTTTCTTTGGTTCTTCTCTCTCTCTCTTTTTTTTTGTTTTTTTGCTGGTGCTAGGGGTCAAATTCAGGGCCTCCTGCATGCTAGGTAAGTGTCCTACCATCGAATTATATCTACAGCCCTAAAGATATTTGTATAATGTGTAAGTCTCAGGCATTCTAGTGACTCCAGCTAGTATAACCTGGGGCCACGCAGTGCTTACCCTCACACCCCCTGGCCAGTGAGATTTCATCCTCTGCTGGTGGATCTGTCTATGAGGTCACAGAGTACATTAAAAACTTACATTTCGGGTGTGCACAGAGCTGATTTTCGGCCACGCTATACTGTGTGTCGATGTGGCAAGGTTTTGTTTTGTTTTGCAGATCTGCATGGCATCTTAAGTCTGCTGGGCATATAGGCAACTTGGGCTCTGATTCTTCCCTGCATTGTTGTGCGGGGTCTATGGAGGCCTCAGCTAAACCTCCTTCAACGTATCCCCCTGGCTCTCCCTGCCAGGTTTTCTAGCTGGTTTTATTGGCCAGGGGGGCAAGCCAGTAAACAGTGTTACTCCATAGTCTGTGCTCTAAGTTTCTGCCCTCAGTTCTTGCCTTGGCTTCCCTTGATGATGTAAGCCGTGAGCCAAATAAACCCATTCCTCTCCAAGTTGGTTTTGGTCAGTGTTTATATCACAGCAACAGAAAGTGACTAGATCTCTCTCTCTCTCTCTCTCTCTCTCTCTCTCTCTCTCTCTCTCTCTCTCTCTCTCTCCTCTCTCTCTCTTGACTAGAAGGATTTTTTTTGGCTTGCCTGTATAGGAATTGGAATATGCCCAATATGCCTTGTAATAGTTTTGTGTGTATTCTATTGTCTGAAAGCCACCCCTTCAAGGTATCTGTTTGCTTGGAGAAACATTCATTGCACATTAAATATGTCTCATGCCCCCACTGCTTTCTCTGCTCTGCTCTAGGCTCTTGTGTTCTCTCCTGGGTTGCAGCAATGAATCAAACAGTCCAGCTAGGTGTGGTGGTCCATGCCTTTAATCCCAGTCTTTGGGAGATAGAGGCAGATCTCTATGAAACAGAGGCCATCCTGGTCTACATAACGAGTTCCAGGTCAGCAGGATAGAGGTATAGAGATACCCTGTCTCAACCTGCCCCCCCACCAAATAAAATTAAATAACCCTGAACGTCCTTACAAAGCTATGCTTCAGTGTGCAGTCTGAAATAGGGAGCAGAGTGAATGTCTTTCTGGAGTCTGTTGCTCACATAGCTTGCTTACTCCCCCCACCCCCACACTCACTGCCAGCCACGGCTATTGGCTCTATGTTGGCAAAGCTTGGCATTTGACCAGAGGAACCAGAAATTGAACTTTTAGGCTTCAATCTTCTCATTTTTAAATAAGGGCTCAGTGTTTTCAAAACCACTGTGGAGGTTAAAGCAAACACGTTTGCAGGCAGGCCCTGGTGTGTGACCTTGTCTAACACCGTCTTTGCCCTTGCTGGTCTGCTTGAGAGGAGAAATGCTGCGGAGTGACAGCTGCAGCCATGTTCATTCCCTCTCTGAAAGCAATGAGCCAGTCGGCAGAGATGTGGCCATGCCAAGACTCGATCTGCAACACAAGGTTAACAACTCCAGTGAAAGTCGTTTAAAAAACCAGCTTTAACACAAACCAAAAAAGAGACTATACAAATCAGCCTGCGACCCTGCAACCTGGACCTCACAGAATGTGGTAAACAGGTGACATGTAAGCCAGTTGCACTGCTGGAAGCAACCTGCTAGGAAGTTTGCAGCTGGCTCTGAGAGAAGCGAGAGTTCCAGCAGCAAATGTGCAATGCCGGGCTCCAGACCTATAACCACAGTGAGAGTTTTGTAATGGGGCTCAATAGTTACTGAGGCAAGTGCTCCTGAAAATCTCCAAACTAGGGTTGTTTTTTTTTTTAATTATATTATTTCTTATTACCCTTTCTCATTTTGCAAAATGAAGATAGCTTAGATAAGGCAGGTTTTCTAGATAGATGAACAAATTTATCAGTTTTCTGATGGGCTCCAGATTTAGCTGGTTAGTCAGTGGCTAGGCTGTGGGAGGTATGGTGGTTAAACATCCATCACTAACTCATTACAATTATCATTGACTGGCAAATCCAACTCACAGTCTCATTCTCATTATGTCCCTTTGTCTGTGTTTCTTCCATTAACCTTCTGCTATCTGACTATCTCTAAGTGGTCACTTGGAGATGCATGTATCTTCTTCCTGGGTCCCTGAGTCCTTTGTGCTGATTTACCTTCTTTGGCCTCTGAGACATATGTTGAACTGTTTCATTTTCCAGAACTCTTAGCAGCTGAAGGACTCTTTTCTACCTTTCAGTCAGTTGGACTCCTCTTCCTAGAAGGTCCTCAAATCAAGTTCCTAGCAACTGCATTGAGGGTACATGATCCTGTATCAGATTTCTATCAGGGCTACATTCTTGTCCAAATCTTTTCATGCTATCAATATTTCACTGATTTTCTTTGGGGTCAGGTAGGCGGTTGATTCTTCATCAGCCATGGTGTAACAATGGTCCAAATTGTGAGGATCTGATCACAGCTCACAAATTCCAGTTCATAGAAATGCAAAGATTCAGATTCTTTATTGCAACCATTAATCTAAGCTTCCAGAAATTTCTCAGCAGAGAGTTACTTTGGGCTACACCCATTGCTCAGGAGACTGCTGGTTTCTAGCAAACCACCTTTTAGATTCAATAGCTTATTTTATATGAGGTAATGAGAGATTTTGATCTTAATTCTCAATCACACTCCAGTGTGCTGATATTATATTTTGGATATTTGTGTAGAATGCTGATCAAAATGTAATCCTCTGTGAAGAGATCAAGGTGATCTGCTCTGTTGAAAGTTTTTTGAGCATTCAATTGACATTAATAGAGGTAACTTGTATGTGCTCTCTGGGAAAACTCACTTTTGATTACATGTCTGCAAAATGTATTTATGATGGTAGTGAAACGGGCAACTTAATATATTTAATATATATATAAATATATATGTATATACTTATATTAAATATATTTTATTTTTATATTTCAGCAAGTTGAAAACATCTGAAAAAACATCTGATTAAGATCAAATTATAGGAAACAAAAGAAAACTGGTTTCCATTCTACAATTGTTCTCCAAAATACATTTGAATTACTCTTCAGTTACTATGCTGTGGTGGGGGAGGGGGTTGGCTAGTCTAACTTCAATTTCTGAAAATTGATTGAAATATCCTTATTTTGATTTTTTCCTTTTAATCAATTTGCACATATCTCATTTATTTTGGGACATAATCATTTAATCTGATCTTTGAATCTTTTATGTTACACTTACATAAAAAGAAAAAAATATTAAAACTAACTCTAAAGGATTGAAGTCCTTCAATTTTCTTCCCCTCACCGATACAGTTTTTAAGAGTTTCCACACACTCTGTGGAGTGACTTCAAAATTATTTCATTTTTATTTTATGTGTATGAGTGTTTTGCTTGCATGTATGTAAGTGCATCCATTGGTACAATGTCCATGGTAAGCCAGAAGATGCCATCTAATCCCTTGGAACTGGAATTACAGCTGATTGTTAGCCACATGTGGGTGCTGGGAACCGGAACTGAACCTAGGTCTCCTTTAAGAGCAGCCAGTGCTCTTAACCTCTGAGCCATTGCATTAGCCCCAAGGTGACTTTCTGGATGTGTAACTAGTGGCTCTCACCAGGCGGGGCCACCTGTGTCCTTTCTGTAGCATGTGTTCTGTCTTAGTGCCAAACAGTGATGATCATCTCAAATTCCAAGTTTAAAAGATGCCTTTGGTGAACATTTATAATAATTTCATAAACCCTGAGACCACTATTCATTTTTAAAAATTTCTCATTTATTACAATCATTTGGGCTTCAGACTATTCCAGTGCAATATTTCTGTCAATTGAAATGATATTCAATAGAAGAGCTTGAAGTTGCTAATTTATTGCATGACTCAAATGAGGCTTAAGAATATTAAAAACCAATTTCCTGTCATTAAAATTTTTATATTTAATATCTTTGCTGGATAATATTTACAGAGTTTAAAACTACTTGTCTCCAAATGCACATAATTATCCTTGACTTTATCATCTTATGCACTTATGGCAATTGCAAAAGTGGATCATAATTTAAAAAATAAACAGTCCAGCCTCTTAAGTCTCGCACAGGAAATTGTCCCCGCATCTTGTGAGCAGTGTGAATTTGTCACCTTTTGGGCCCAAGACAGTAAATTTGGCTTATCTAAATCAAGTCTGAATTATTTTTCCCTAGCGACTGTATTTGTTGAACATTTTGTGAGTATTTATTGATTCAAGGTTTTAGGACTAAACAAATGAAAACAACCATAATAAAAGACAGTGAATTAGATATTGCTGACTTCACGCTTAGAATTTTCAGGACTGCGAAGTGTCACCACAGCTCCACTACCCCAAATTGCTTTATATATCTTATGATCAGGCCAATTTATTCTGGTGTATTATTTTTCTTTTGTAGAGGAACTCGATTTAAATCTGCGCATTGCCACAGGCAAGGAGCCCACAACATGGTTAGAGAGGTAAGGCTAACAGGAGTCTCCTCTTTGATAGTTTCCTTTAAAGGCAGCATTTTCAGCTCCATTTTTCAAATACTATCCGTGGATGGAAAGTACAGAAGTGAGCAGACTTTACAGCACTCCCAAGCAGAGAGGGTGATTGATGGGTGGGGCAGAGTGCTGCAGCGAAGGAGAGTCTCTGCAAGTGAAGCCAAGGAGCCTTCAGACTTTCCAGGGATTCCCATGATTCCTAGGAGCACCTCACCGCGCCTGTCCACTGTTTCTATTTTTGATTAGATTTATAAACACAGCGCCACATATTTTCATGGCTTATCGCCCAGGGGCAGAATTAGATGGGCTGAACTGAAACGGGGAGGCTTGTGAGTTTGGGGCCAGGGCTGGAGTGAAATAAGTAGGTAATTGTTTCTGTGGGGTTAACGTGGGACCTCCTCTGTTCTGAATTACACATGGCTCGGCCCCTTGACCTAAGCAGGCTCAGCGATGGCTGGCACAGCTCCTAAAATGCCCTGGAAGGGTCATCACCTGGCGAACGGGAACGTCATCCGTCAGACGAGATGCCGGCCAAGGACTCTATTCAATTACGTCTCTTCCTAAGGACACACATTGGCTATCATCTCAGCTTCATTTAACCCTCCGTCATGTCAGTTATTAGTGCAGCCGGAAGTGCCAATATGGGGGCTCGGGGAATCCAAATGCACCCTGGATCCTATGTGAAGCAGCCCTGCTGTGCTTTAGCTTTACGTTATTAGACGCTGGGTCCTCTTCAGGAATGTTATGGCTAATTATTCAGTTATGATGATGATGTTTTAAACACGTAATGTTTGGGGGAAATGTTATAAGCCATGATTAAAGTTTCCTTTTAACGGGCTTAAACTCTTTCAGAATAGGTAGAAACTCACAGATATAATTCCTTGAAACAGAGTTTTAGGAAAAGGTGGGGGACAGTGCTATCTGCTGATATTTTTACAGTGGTTAAGAATTCATATTTCCTGCATTGCACACTGATGGTTTGGATAAATGTATATACATACCTAGGTATAATTTTGTAGCCAAATAGTTGCATTTGTTTTGGCTTTGGTAAGCCGAAATTTCAAAGGCCATAAGCAAAGAACTCAGGGTTTACTAAATTCAGGCACTTAAGGCTGTTTCCGAAAGTGCTTCTGTTTCTGAAACAGGTCTAAAACTTTTAAACCTATTTTCTTTCATTGCCAGGTTTAAAGGAATTGTCTCTATAAGTGTTTTATGCCTATCACCACTTGGAAATAATTGATTTAAAATTGAGGGAACACAGATTAGATATTAATTCGTTTTTAAGTTATATAACATTTTAACTTTTTTTTAAACACACTTCACATTTAAAAGTTGTATTCTTTTAATCTAGGGACTCTAAAGTGAAAAATGGAGAGGGCCCTATCCAATCCAATCCGTTACAAAAGAATCAGACATTAAAGTAGCCCATAAGCTCCCTCCCGCCAATTTTGCCCCCACCTCCCAGTCTTGTTCTCATTAGCAGTGAAAGTCGTTTCCCACGTGATCTGGCATGGAATGCTCTGAGCAGACAGGTGCAAATTGCAAGCTTTTCACTTTAGCTGTGATCCCTTAAATCGACAAATAGACTGGGGGGCAAAAATGGTTCCAGCCAGAGCTGCCTGAATAAAAGCTTGAACAGGGACACAGGAGCTGAACTCCAGCTGGGAAGGGCCTTTGGGACCCTTCCTTTTTTCTTACTGAGGGTGTAGATGGTTCCATTGAGCCACAGGGCAATGCGGTCAGGGGTGGATAGAGCAGAAGGCAATGTTCTTGCTCCTGTCTCCTCTACACATCTTGTGAGATGAATTGGCCTCCTGTGGCTCCTTCCTGCCCCCTCCCCACCACCATCTCTCTCTCTCTCTCTGTGTCTCTGTTTCCTTTTTGCCTGATCCACACTAGGGCCCCGAGCACGAAACAACAAAGTGATGACCCTCATCCCCATCCTACTCCCAACCAGAGGAATCCGCTTAGCTAGTCTGCTGGAAAAAAACACAGGTGTTCCTATTAGGAAGAACTAATTTCATTTCATGGAAGAGACGTGCCGTGCCAGGCCAGTCTCCGTAGGAATCTCAGGCATGTATTTCTGAAGAGGGGCTGGGAACACTGTCATCCTGAAGTGGCCCCTCTTTGTGACTCCACAGTGAAAGAACTTGAGCTCTGAGGCCTCGGACTCTGACTGTGGGATGTGCCCCTGTGGATAAGAGCAGGGAGACAACTTGAGCCAGCCTTATTTACAGCTGGACAGAAGAAAACAGCCAGACACAAATGAGGGCTGACGGTTTCATGCAGCACGCTGGCTGATCCCAGATGCAATCTGACTGCTCTGAACAGAGCGATGATCCGTACAGTATGCAGAATGCTCACTCTGGCTGGTCTGCGCCCACCAGCCTTGACGGGGCCTCCCCACACCCCTCAGCCACGGCTGAGTGCAAGCAGAGCTGAACAGCAGCTCCCTGGGACCGATTTCTTCTGACAACAATCACATTCTTTCACAAACTTCATGGATTTGGGTTGTCACTGGTTATAAATGAGTTTGTTGTGGCTCACGTTCGCTTGCTCTGTCAGAGTTCCTTTACAGTTGAGAGTGTGGGCATCAAAAGACATTTGGTATTTTTATAGTGAAAAGGAAAATATCACGAGAAACACCGGCACTTCATAAAAATTTCTGGCAGTTTCTTTTTCTCTGTTCAAAACACAAATTATTGCTTTCTTCCACGTTATGTAACATACTCTTATTTAAAGATGATTTGTTTCCACTATTAGAATACACATGAAAGAAATGTATTGAATGAGTTTTGGACATCTGTGACACTGTGCACACTACAGTGTGTAACTCATTAGTTTGTTCCAATAAACATTTAAGAGGGTGAATCTCCTGTTATCTGTTCATGTCAACATTTTTTAAAAGCTTAAAAATATACAGAACTGCTCATTTTTATTTGTTTTAGAAAGTAACTTTGCATTACAGCATCAACTAGATAGAAACATGAGGTGTGTGTGTGTGTGTGTGTGTGTGTGTGTGTGTGTCCAGGGGACATAGCAACTGTAGGTTTAGCTCAGATTTCTAGATAATTCTGTTTCTCTTCAAAACTGAGTAGATACCAGGGAGAAGCAAGAAGCTGATCAGAACTAAGTTTATACTGTAAATTATATAATAAGTTCATGGGGATTGATTAAGAATGGTAACGTTTCCCTAAGTGGTAATGAATAGGCTGATGTGAAACAGTAGTGAGGGATCATGTTCTGGGAGCTAAGGAGATAAAAACCACCCAAGGGGGTGGGGAGAGGTCTGCATTGAGAAGGGGTGGAGGAAAAGCAATTTACACTGCCAAAAGGTGCCCATGTGTAAAGGAGAGAAAGGAGTGAGGAAATTGGTGGAGAGAAGTCGGAAATCAGTTCTAATTTCCTCTTGAACATGTGTTAGCAGTAAAGAGGTCACAGAACACAAAACGTCACTCGGTAACCTCTGGGAGGACTCACCGAGTCCCTTTAGAACACATGAACTTGTGAAAATATCTTTCAGACCTTTTTAATGTTGAAAGCAAGTGTGTAATTTCATTTGAAGTCCTTAGTAAGGAAATGAGGTCTATTAATAGGCCACATCCATCTATTTAAAAGCATGTTTAACTCAATCGGAAAGGACTGAAGTGCCACATTTACTGAACCATGTCTAGAAAACTAATATCTGCTGTTATTTCAGATGAAGGCTGTGAAAAAAACAATCACACTTCAACCTTGTTCCTAATAAAATGTTGGAATACGTAGGGCCATTGTGTAGGGCCTGCTATTTCTAAGCGTTTATCAAGTTTTTAATGAATGCACTCTAATGATTTAAAGTTAAGACAAAATATGTTAATTGTGCAATTTATTTTCTGTTGTGACTTACAATGTACAATTTTGTTCACATTTTTATTTATTTGTTATATATGTGTGTGTGAGTGTGCATGCCATGATCTATATGTGGAGGGCTGAGAACAACGGTGTGGAGGCTCTCTCCCTCTACCTGTGTTGGTTCTGGGGATTAAACTCAGATCTCCAGTGTTGAACAGCAAGTGGCTTCACCCAGTGAACCACCTTACAAGCACCAGCATGAGTTATTTAATACACGACCGTAGCTTTATTCATCCAAGCAATTTCTAGGGTCTGTACCAGATAATGTGACGACTTCCTGGGTGTTATTTACATTTTCTAAATAGAACTATTATGCACAATACAATGGTGCACTTTACGGATGCAAAATGAAATATCACAAATTCAGGATTCTTTAATTGAAGAAAAATTGCCTTTAAATTATTATCATTGTTGTTGTTATTATTATTATTGAACTTTAAGCAAGACTTGCTCTACATGTTCTTTAAAGAAAAACCTTGAAATTTAGGTTGAGGCCTTTTGAAGATCCTTGAGATAGGATTGAACTGGGCATTCCAAGCTCACCTGGAACTCTGTAGGTAGCTCAGGCTGGTGTCGAAGGTGACATTGTCTTGTCTCAGCTTCCTGAGTGCTGTTATTGCAGGTGTAAATTCCACACTCTCTCCAAAGATATTTTATTTTATTTTTTGAGACAAGATCTGGCTATGTAGCCCTGGCTGTTTGTGAAATTGCTTCAACTCTCCCAAGTGCTGGGATTACAAGTGTGCACCAACATACCAGTATTCCAAGGATTCTTTGAGTAGACTTTTTCCTTCAGTATTGTTTATAGTAATATGAAATACCTTTATAATATTGTACACTAAACATTTGTTTAAAAGAATAGAGTTCCCAGAAACAAGGGCTTGAGTTTTAGTTGGATTAGGACATATTTGACGTTTTTGTGATATTTTTCTGTTTGTATGACATACTATATTATGATTCACTTTGTGATGCTATAAGACTAATAACACCATTTTAAAAAGAAGTCAGGCTTATTGTAAACATTTCAACTAAAAATGGGAATAGTGGGCCACTCCCACAAACCCACTCAAAATTTCAAGCTCGTCAGGGTTTCAAAGTGAATAAGTTGCTTTTTCTTATTCTGAAGTTACACATCAGAGGTATCATGAATGGGTTGTCTGATATGGAGCATCTTTTACATCATGAACCAGGATGTTTGATCATGAACTAGGCTGTCTGAGATAATGCATCTTTTACCTTCTAAGTGGACTGTCTAATATGGAACATCTTTTACATCATAATAAACTAGGCTGTCTGAGATGGAATGTCTTTTACATCCTCAATGGGTTGTCTGATGCGGAGCATCTTTTACATCATGAAAGGGTGGTCTGAAATGGAGCATATTTTCCATATAACCATGGTTTTCTGATTTCTATAAACTTTATCTTTTTTGCTTGTTCATTATTTTATTAATCTAAATCTTATCATTTAGTCTGAGTTTGGGTATTTCTACAACAGTTTTTTTTTAATTTAATCTGACATTTACCAAGTATTAATTTGGAAGTTATATGAATCTTGGAACTCTAATAATATTTCTGGCTATTCATTTTCATTTTGACCATTTATTATGCATTCTAATATTAATGGGCTTTTCGGTCACGTAATGAGTTCTAGTTTTCCCTAGTGTCCTCACGAAATCTTTGGGACCCCCATAGAATACAATTCTCTTGATATTTCACATGGTTGCTTGCTACTGAAATTTAGGAAGGCTGGATTGTATATATCCCTGATTGAATTTAAATAAATAATTAGTTCACTCTGAACTCTGGAAGTTTAAAACAAATCTGAAGGCAACTGATAGCATAGGAAGCCTGTGCAAATGTTCTTATGTGACTATAATATGTGTGCATGCATGTTCATATGTGAGAATGTGGGCTCGTGGGTGTCACTTGGTATGAACGTGGAGGACAGAGGACAACCTCAGATATCAGTCCTCACTGTCCACCTTGTTTGAGACTAGTCTCTTGTTTATCATTGTGCACACCAAGCTAGTTGGCCTGAGAGATTCCATGGCTGTCTGTGTTTAAAGCCTCACATTTCACTGTAGGAGAGCCTGGATTCCAGATCTGCCAGACCACATCTGACTTTATATGGGTTCTACGGATCTGAACTCAGGTCCTCATGTACAGCAAGCACTTTACCCACAGAGCCATGTCCCCAGTCCACATGGAAATTTCGTATGATGCTATTCTACCCACAGGAGGCAGCATGCTTGTGCATTCTGGGTGACTGCAAACTGAACCGCCCAATTTTCCCCAGCATTCTTCATTTGTTGAGGACTCTTTTTATTAATTAAAAAATGAGAAAAACAAAGTATTTTAATGTGACCTTCATTTGGCATTTGTATTAACTTTTCTTATCCTATTTTATTTAATTCTTCCACTTCTGATGTTCAATTAGTGGTTGACCCCTTTAGGAGAGATGTAAATTAAATGACATTTCAATGCCATCCCGTATTTAAAATACTGTGTTAGTTGTGGATCATAAATGATGATCTTCATTCTTTAGCTAATTTATTCATTTAACAATTTCCCTCCAGAAGTTTCAGCAGAAGGCTCCGAAGCAAACTAAGCAGAAGAAATCCAAGTCGGCTGAATTTCTGATGGGTGAGCCTTGCTTCATGAGTTATTGCTCATAATTTGTGTAAGGATTAATTAACTAATTACAGACAAATGGCTGTGGGCGAAATTTTGCTCTTGCTTGTCAGGGTGCAATTTGTAATTATTTTAATCATTTATTCTTTTTTTTAAGAGTTAATTTTAACCTAATTCTGTTTTGGTGACATTTGAGAACGATACACTTGAGTCTTTCTGCACAAGAATTACTGGAAGGAATTTTCTGCTTGTCATTGGAATCTGCTTCGCTATTGTATGATCTTCTGACCTCCTTGTTTTGCTCTAGTTAAAGAAGACGGAGAAGCTATAGAAGGCATTGGAAATCCAGCTTTTAACATGAGCAGCCCAGACCTCTCAGCCCAGCAGACTTCAAAAGAGAACGTTATTAGACATGACATGCCAGATCACACCCTTGCAGCTCCCCACCAAAAATCCAGGCTGCCAGCCTCTGCAGAAGCGAAAGGTGCGACTTCAGTCTTGATTAGCCTCACACTCAGTGACAGTTGCTGCCCTTCTCATCTGACCTGGGCATCCTACAACAGTCACCTGGCATTCCATTGCAGCATGCCTGCACAGCTTCCGGGGAGGCTCTGTGTAGAGCTCAGAGAGGAGGGTCTGCATTGTTATTGAGTGCAGGTCATACACAACCTCATGTGTGAAGTATGCCGAGCAGTGAATCCACCCTTACTTGGGTGGCTGAGATGGACTAGGTTGTCAGGTTGTTAACAGCCTGAACTCTTGTGCAGATGGGGCTTCAAGGTTGACACTCCCATTTATAAGAGTTCACCTGGCTAAGGCATTTGAGGTCTATGTTGGCATCCCATTTTGGGTTTCGGATTTTATAATTTTCTTTTTGAGAGGAATTATATTTTGTCTATATGTTTAGAAACCCATGCAAGGATTTAAAAATACATGAAGCAAGCATATCTGAATATTTAGAATTTCCTTGGAGTAGTTTTCTTCTAAGGAAAAGTTTCCTTTCTTTCCTGATAATGGACTCTACAGAGGGCCTATGGAGGTGAACCCTCTCTCTACCTCTTGTCCATTCATTGGTAGTTCCCCCTGCCCTAGGCAGCTGCCGTTCTAAGCACTGACGATTCTACACCTACAAAGAAGTCATTAAAATTTGCTGTCTTTGCTCCTGTCTTCATCACTGAGCAAGATGAAAGACATCAGAATTTAATGACCAGATAGCTCTTTGAGAGGAAACTCTGAAGTAATGAGGCATGAGCTGGCACAGATGTGCTCTTGGCTGGTTCCACTTAGCGGCCTCGTCATGAAACTCCCACCTGTACAGAACAGGCCCTCCATATCTAGGAGGTTGTGATGGTTAGTTCCCAAAGCTCAAGGGAAATTCTCCCAGTCTAGAGGCTGTGACTCATTGTATCTTTTCATGCACACTGACATCAAGTAGACCTAGTTTGTCTTTTACTTTCCTTGTTTGGTAGGTCCAAGTGTATTTTTCATGAAGTCCATGGCTCTGTGGCAAGATGGTGGACTCTTAACACCATTATTAGCCATTTCCATCTTGAATATCTACTGTATATTAACTGTACACTAGCACTTAACATTACATTATCCTCTTTAATTTTATAAACTTCTAGATTTGTATTTTAGATTTTAAAACTCAGCTAAGGGCATGACAATAGTCATCAAGACCTTGTAGTTCCTAAGCTACTGCTTTTATCTCATGGTTGACAATTATTTGAAATCACCTCTGTGTTCTAAGAACTGAAAGAGAGAATCATATAGGTAGCTAGAGATACCACAACTGATAATATCCCTGTTGATGGCAACTGGTCACTTGGCTACATGCAGGTGTAAGAGAGGCTGGGAACTGTCTATGGCTAGAAGCCAAGTTCTGAGCTGGCATTGGAAGGAGTCTATTACTAAAGAATACTATTATGTATTGGACCCAACTAGCAGATCTTATCCAGACACATGTGATTATTTTCTTTGTTTTATAAATGAGAGGAAAGAGTCTATTTTGGCTCATGATTTCAGAGAAGTCAATTTTTACTAATCCCTATTGCCTCTAACTTTTGTGAAAGCATGTTGCAGAGACTCACTGTGACCTGGAAGCAGAATGAAGGAGAGAAGGAGAGGGAGAGGGAGAGGGAGAGGGAGAGGGAGAGGGAGAGGGAGAGGGAGAGGAGAGAGAGAGAGAGAGAGAGAGAGAGAGAGAGAGAGAGAGAGGTCCAAGTTTTCAGTATCCTTTAAAGGCATGCTCCAGTGACCTAACTTCTGACTTCTTCCCTTTAGGCCTCGCTTTCTAAAGGTTCTACTTCCTGCCATGTCTCAGTTGTACCACAGGCTGACACCAAGCCTTTGGCACAGTGGTCTTTGAGGGACATTTCAATTCTAAATTATAGTAGTTTTCTTAAAAGGAAATTGGTCTTCCTTATTGAGCTATGATATGCTGAGAAGAAAGACATATCCTTTAGCTTGTTGGAAGATGAAGCTTGCCTTCTTTACAAGTTTATGTTCTATTGAGGTAGACAGCTTTCATTAATAAGAATGCTATTTCCTGGGGACAAAAGAGACTAGGAAACTTTGTGAAGATCTTGGGGCTTTAAATAGGAATTTGGAGTGGAGTGTCACTGGTGAAGAATGAGTGGGCTCAGATGTGCTTGGCTGTTTGAGGCTCAATAAAATGAAGCTTGGAGAATAATTACATTTGTTGTACATCATGTGATTGTGGGAGAAGAAAAGAGTGAGGGAGGGAAAGAGAAAGAGAGAAAGAGAGAGGATTTTTCACTGGGAAGATGTGAACAAATGCCCTGTTCATCCCAGATGTGGCACCAAGAACAGACCAAGGTAATGACTCCACTAAAATCCAGTTTGTCAAACCAACGACTATATTGGGGTCGCTTACAGGAGTGTGGGTGAGAAGCAGGGGTGGCTCAAAGGCAGCGGCATCACTGAAAGGCCGGCTGCGGCATGGATGATGACTCATGAAAGCCGCAGCCCGGGAGCTCTCCATGCAACTTTCAGGCAGAGCCACTGCCAGGACTGCCTCCTTCCAGACCTCTTACACAGTAGGAGAGCCTCCCCTCCCCAGCAATTGCTTACTGTTCTATAACTTTGTTATAGACTAAGTCCTAAGTCTTAGAAGTTGTTTGCTTCCTGAGTCTAATGAGCTTCCTTCAGGAGGGAATGCTTCAATTGGAGAGAAAGAGAGAGACTCTCCAAGTGAATGTGAATATTATTGGCGGGCACTGGCCAATAGAATTACAGTGTATAATATAAGCCACAGAAATGATTTTAAATTTCTAGGTGCCACATTAATGCACTGACAGAACAACAACAGATAAAAACAAGTGTCTTAACTTTAAAACCAACATCTCCCAAATGTAATTTTGGCCTATAATCAATGTACACTGAGTATGTATATGCATATATAAATATATATAATAAATTTATGCATGCATATATATATATATATGTAAAATCTCCTCGTTTGTCTTTTACAAACAGTGTCTGTCTGCAGCCTTGCAGCCTCAGCTGGCCTGGAGCTCACTATGTGTACCAGACTGGCCTTGAACTCACAGACATCTGCCTGTCTCTGCCTTCTGAGTGCTAGAATTAAAGGCGTGTGCTAAGATATTCAGCTTGTACAGATATTTTATGATTTTTTTTTCAATTTGTCTTTGATCTCTCTAAATGTGTTTATAACTATAGACCTTGCTGCAAGTAAGTCCCATTTTCAGTCCTCTGGGAATTGTCCACAGACTGAGTCCCACTCACTGAGAGAAAAGAATGGGCACAGAACATAATAATTTTCATGAGTGGTAGTTGGTTTGACTCTGGAAAACAGAGAAAATTATAGCCCCAAAGTAGAGCCAGGTGGAAGAAAGCAAACATAAAAAGAGTTTTATGGAAAAATTCAGGAAATGTTTATCATCTTCACAAATCTAGTCAGACACTGAGCTACAGAGGAGTTGTACCATCTCTGTCTTGGAACCCAGCCAATGCAGAAAAAGTACATTTGATGCATCTCTACCCTCCTTTGGGAAACACTCTAAAAATTCAATTGCAAATGAGATGTGCGATTTTATGGTTTCTGAACAAGGGGAGAATATTTTAAATATGTGAATTTAGAAACTGTCACATATCATGGAACTCAATGCTCCTTGTTAAAACAACTTTAAGAAGAACATTCAGATGGTCTGCTACATTCTCTCCCCATGGTATTGTTACAATTAGCACGAATTATCATCTTACAAGTAAATATCAATACACTTCCCCCTTAAAAATGTGTTCAAGTAATGGCAGAAATCCAATGCTACGCATTTATATAAGCTATCTTAAGGAAATGTAAAATTAGTAGATAAAAGACAATGTCTAGGAGAGGGGTTCTTTAGGAGCAGAAAAGATCTCCAGTTTATTGTGGCTTGAGTCCCTTTATAAAGCCCTAATGAGTAAGTACATACCAGTCTCTCCACCAGACAGTGCTGATGGCTAGGATTTTAGGATCGTATGTATTTTATGTCTTTCATATCTGACCGTACACCCCAGTGTGAAGGCATCCATATAAGCCTGCTTATCAAGACCTTCTCAAGGAAAGTTGCAGCATCCTGTGCACCTGACATCGTAGGTGGCGTGAGGTATTTTGTTGTAATGTGAATAGCAAGCAAACCAGAAAAGACAGCTCTCAAGTCTTCCTTCCTGCTTCCACTGCATCTCCTGACTGCTTGGTTGGCCTTTGCAAACTGACTTCTCAGGAAAGCTGGGTCTCTACTCTTGCAGTTTCTATTGGCCTTCTATTTGTAGGTGAACAGCTCACAAACACATTAGTTCACCAGTGAGTTCCCCAAGAAGCACACACATCTGTATCTTTGGGAGTTATGTGCTCTCTGCTCCGCCTGGCTCTGAACCTGTGCTTCCTGTACACACGATTTTTCTGGTCTCAACCTCATTGTTCATCCTCTTTGTGCATTGCTGGTAATGCCCCTGCCTGATGATGACTAGACTTGTGCAGAAAGGAGGAATTACAGAAGTTGAAAAGGGAGAGGGGTGGAGAAGCCACAGCTGCTTAGGATTTCAAAGAGAGCAAAGGATTGGCACAGGATCCTAAGCCAGAGGTGCCTGAGGCTGGGCGGATAGAAAGGACATCTTTAATGTTGTGAATATATAACGTGGTGATACTAAAAAGGGAATTACTGTCTGTATTCTAAATGGCAGGAAAATGAAATCTGGAGCAGATATGAGAAGGGGCCATGAAAAGAGTTTAGACAGGAGGAAACGTAATAACTATGTCAGCGATAGATAACAGGGCAGTTCAGCTAATGGTGAGTGATGCAACTGTATGTGGAGAGAGTTTTCCTCTTAATATTTCAATTTTACTCAGGTTATTCTAAGAGGGAGAGGGGAGAGGAAATGAATGTAATCGACCTGATGTATAGCTTAGGCAGGCAGAGCTATCCTGACTAGTGAGAGCTGCTCTCAGGATGCTGAGCTCTGCCGCCTCTTCCCTAGTCTTTCCGGGGCATTGAGGGTGAGTGTTCCTGTACTCCTCTGCTAGACATCTCATGATGGCATTTCCTAAGGGTGCAGATGGGCTGTCAGATGCTTGTGTGAGCACATGATACATGCGTGCCTTGGTGGTTAGCCACAGAAATGATTCCAGGCTAACACAACAGAAGGCATATCACGAGCTCAGAGAACTGAAGGTGGCAGTGGGTGGAAATCAATGTCCTGCAGGTGGAGGAAGTTGGGAACATAGTAACTGTCATGCTAGTGCAGTTGGATTCTAACGGAGCCTTTACCATAGTGATGAGAAGTCACATGTCCTTTCTCTCAGAGGCTTCATTTATTCAAAATTCAAAGCTGGATGGGAGAGCACTTAATTGGCCCTGCTTTGGCCACTTGACTGCATCCTGGATTTATCACAGGAAAGGAGAAATAGGTTCTGTCAAGATTTTGTAGTGGGAGCCAGGACTCTGGAGTTACTGGTCCATCAAGACTATGCACAATGGGAACAGGAAATTATGATGTGATTGGTGAGGGGGAAATCAAAGTAAGACTTAAAGGAAAATAAACCAAACAAGAATTTGATAAGTGTCTCCTATAGTTTATGTGTCTTGGATTATTTATTGATCATATCCTACTATTAATATAAACAAGCTTAAGTGGAAATGGAAATGGTATGCGATTAGTAGAACATAACTTATGCAATGTTTTGTTTATAATTGTGTACAGCACTAAAATCCCGTATGCATCTCTTTATTTCTATCTCATTCATTGAAAAGCATTGAAAATTTCTCATTTCCAGGCATTATTCCAGGTAAGGGAAGTAAACAGAGTAGACATATTAGATAAATAAGATCACGTTCAGGGAAACTCTGGAGTTCAGAGCTGATTTGTTCAGATTCACTGGGCACTTTGCAAAACAGTATTTTTTATTATTTTTATTTATGAGTACAAGTGTGTTGCCTGCATATGTGTGAGTGCACCTGTGTTGTGTAATGACTGCCAGGGTCAGAAATGAGTGGGAATTCCCATGGAACTAGGACTACAGATAGTTGTTAGCTGCCATGTGGGTGCTGGAAATCGAACCCAGGTCTACTGCAAGAGCAGTCAGTGTTCTTAACTGCTGAGCCATCTCGCCAAACCCGAAGGAGTATTTCATTACATAAGATTTTTACAAGTATTTCCTAAATAGCTTTCCTTGGATTGTAGACTTCTAGAAACACGAGTAAAACAAGAAAAAATGAGTGTATGTGTGTGTGTGTGTGTGTATGTGTGTGTGGTGTGGTGTGTGTGTATGTCTGTGTGCATTGTGTGTGTGTGTCTGTGTCTGTGTGTGTGCCATCATACAGATATAGAATCCCTAATCTGAAAATTGGAAGTGCTCTAAAATCCAAAATATTGGACCATCATGCCTCGAGTGGAAATTTATTCACTTGACCTTATTCTCAGATACAGGTTCACTGAAAGTATTACATGAAATTATGAGCATAGACTGTCAAGGTGGTTCAGTGGGTAAAAGCTTCTGCCACCAGCCGTCCCAGCCTGCATTCCAGCCCCAGGACCTGCATGGTAAAAGGAGAAAGTCAACTCTCTTGAGTTGAATGCTAATCTCCATACCCATGCTGTGGCATGTGTGGACCTATACACATACACACCAGCACATGAAAACATAGAGTAAATAAATAACATGAAAAATAGAAAGGAAAGTATAATAAAATTACATGTATAAAGACCATAAAAGAGTTTTGTGTTTAGATCTGTGTCCTGTCCTCAATTGTTTCAATATATGTATGCTGTGGTGGCTTGATGTAAATGTTCCCCACAGGCTCCAAGTGGTTGGACATTTTATCCCCAGATGCAGCAATGTTTAGGGACATTTTAGAAGGTGTAGTCTTACTGGAGGAAGCAGATCACTGGCCTCTGAGAGTTCTTAAGCCTTGCCAGATTTCCAGTTCTCTACTGCCTGTGCCTACCTGAAAATGAGAGAAACTCCTATTTCTGCTCCAGCCCACCATGATGAATCCAATTTTTCTGGAGCTATAAGCTCAAATAAACTCTCTTCCTTTTACAAGTTCCCTTTGTCATGGTGTTTTATCACAGCAACAAATAAGTAACTAATACCTACGTAGTCCAAGATGTGGAGATCTGAAATCTGAAACAATCTTGGACTCAAGAATTTTTTATTTTATTGAATGGTTGTGTACTTCATACAGAACATCTCAGTCAATCTTAATTATCTTTATACCCTCTTCCCCACTGGCATCCTCCCATAGCTCCCCAACTGGAATCCATACATTCTTACATCTGTGTTAAGGTCTATTGTGTCAAGTTAGTATTCCCAAATGTTCCTCAGTTCCACTGAGGTCTAGTCAGCCTACTCAGAGTTCTTCGCTTTAGGAAGATTAGCTCATCCTCACCCAGCAGTGTTCAATAGTCAAAATTTCTTCAGTAAATATTGGGGTCTGCTGCCCATATTTCCAATTTCATCCTGAGTTTTTATCTGTTAGAGTTTGCATGGGTCTTGAGCATGTTGACATCATTGCTGTAAGTTCATATGGGCAGGGTCCCAGGAACTTGTAGGATTCTGTTTCCATATGCTCTTGGATCTCCCTATTGGTTCTTATAGTTTTTCTGTCTCTTCTTCCACAGTGGCCCCTAAACCTTGGGTGAATGAAACTTAACATAGGAGTCCTGCCTACGGACCCACACTCTGCAGATTCCTAATCTCTGTTCTTTGGCCATTTGTGTTACTGACCCTCTGTTGCATGGTGGAGCTTAACTAATTTGAGATGAGAGCTTTATTAGTGTACTCTTTACCCCTTGTTCTATCACACGAGCCTTGACTGTGGAAGTTGCATTGTAGATGTGCCTATTAGGCATGGGCAATTCACAAACAATGTCTGTGTGTGACCAGTTGTGGTATCTGTAGTAGTCTCTGTCTGGTGCAACAGAAGCTTCTTTGATGAGTGATGACTGGAATACTTGAGTGTAAATATAAGGATACATATTTTGCACTTAGTAAGAAGTTACATTAGCTTAGGGATGTAACAGTCGTGGGGATTTCTCTAAGATCTATGACCTCTTCAGCCATATGTATTTGGCTATGATTATAGTACCACATGTGAGTTTCCTCCCATTTATTTTGTTGTGTTGGGGTTCAAACTTAGCACTTCATGCATGCTAAGCATTTGCTTTGTCACCGATCTGCATCCCCAGTCCCTGCCCAAACTTTTCGGATAAAGGCTACACAACTAATACAACTGGGATCCCAGTTTACATGATTATGTGACACTATGTGAATTAGTACTGAGTATTTATGGTAGATTTGTGGGTTACAGTAACCTACTATGAACACAGACTTCAGCTAGAAAAATTGAATATAAATGTAGGTTTTCTGATACTTCAATAACATGGTCAGTGTCTTAGCAATTGGACAGAATACACTTTATTTTTTAAAACAATCTAATTTCCTCTAGATGCTGGGTGAGGACCTCAAAAAATATTACTTAGCCATTGGAGCAAGTTATATGACGCAGGCAGAATTCTATACTGAATTCAATCTTCACTACAATCTTGTTGCATTTTCTTTTTATGCATCACCATGACGCACCTTGGGAGAGATCGCTGAGGAAAGAGAGGCACACGATCTGATCTCATGACAGTATCTCAGGGCCAGAGACAAGAAGCTGCATTACATCACTGTGGTTACCAGTCATTTATAGTACTATGTTTATTACCTCTGTCCTCCTGCGATCTGATCTCTGGCATTTATCCCCGAGTCTTGGGGGGAGAGCCTTGACAAAGAAGCGCTTCAGTTGTCAGGGGCCTTAGCAGTGCTTTGAGAACCTGGGTAGCAGCATGCAGCCGGGCAGCACACAGGATGGTCCTACCCCTTCCCCTAGGGTTGCTGTAATATGCATGGACAAGGGCATGCGTTCAAGGCTTGATCAGATCAGAGAAGACGCAAGATAGAACACCGCAGAACTTAAAAAACGGTCATCAGCAGGAGCCGGTGTTGAAGGCTATTCCTTTCCTGCCATCACATGTGGTGTGGAGGTCATTATGCATGTAGAGTCCTCAAAAATGGGCTACAAGGCAGGAGACTATATGGTAGAGAAAGAATATGATAACTGTTTCGCAGAAGCTGAGCACAGTGAGTTCTAAGCAGCTGTCATCTAAGATTTTTTCAGAAGCGAGGGGCCACTTGAAGGAAGGACAAGAGATCCACAATGGTTGTGTCTGAGTGAGAGAATCCCGGGTTAGATCTAGGACTGTGATCCTTAGTGTGTCTTCATCTTGGTATGGCTAGTAGGAACATACAGGTATGAATGTTTGTACTAAATATAGCGTTCAGATGCTCTTGTGAGGGGGCTAACTCATACACGTGAGGAGAGCTGTTTTCCCCACAGTGCACATAAGCTAGAGGATTTTGGAAGTGATTTTGTATAAAACTGTTTACATTGTTCTCATTTAGAGCTGTTTCTCCCTAAAGATGGAAAACAGGTGTTATATAAAATTTATGGAACATGTAAAAATATATATTTTGCTTCAGGACATTTCAACTATTATTAAGAAAAAGGAAATATATAGGAAAAACATTTGCTTTAGGTTTATTGAACTGACCTGAATTTGTGTCTTTAGAAACCATTTGGCTCCTAAGTGATTTTAATCTCTTTCATTGATTTAGAGAGCTAAAAATAAACACTCAGGAAAAGTATCCTTCTCACTGAAATATAGAAATATTTTATGTAGATATTGAATGGATTGGATGGGATAACATAGTCTAATATTTTATATACACTTATATATAGCAAATATGTACTTACATATTTGATTAACTTATGTAAGTAATTCAAGTGTTCTTTTCTTAGCTTTTTAAGTGACACACAAAGTTCTAGAAAAATGTCCAGTTGAAAAGAGTTAAATATTGGCGTTTTAAGAATGTCAGTAAGCAGCATGCACAAGATGCATGTTGATTCAATCAGACCAAAACCCAACATAGAATAGCAAGCCCCAGTCCTCCCCAAGGAACTATTGGCAAATGATTACTGTAGGATGACAGAGAGCAGATCTTCTCTAAGGGAGTGGCTCTAGATATGCTGACTAGACTTCAGTGGATGACCTTTCACTGAGGGAAATCTGGGAACAAATTCTTGACAGGATAGGACTTAACATACATGACAGAATACCTGAAATCTGGTGTGGATATTACAGGGAATGAGGAGCAGGTTCTAGATTTAATGAAGATCTATTATATGAGATGCCCCAAAGCTCAATAAAAGATAAAGAATGTTAATAAAATAACAAAACATTAATTTAGTGTCTTATCATAAGGAATTGCTTATTTTGAAATAGTCACACAGATCTGCCCAGGAAATGAGCAAGTTTTTAATTGACTTTTTCTGTGTTTTCTTTTTGATGTGTGTGTGTGTGTGTGTGTGTGTGTGTGTGTGTGTGTGCGTGCATGCATGCTCATACACCCACACATGTCTGTGAGTAGGTGTATTTGCTCATTCATGTGCCTGTAGAAGCCAAAGGTAGATGTTGGATGTCTTCCTCAATTGGATTCCACTATTCTTTGTGAGACAGGATCACTCACTAAACCTGGACCTTGCCATTTTGACTTGGCTGGCTGGCCGGAGAGCCTCTGGAATCTGTTTCTACTCTTCCAGAGAAGGGGTTACAGACACTTGTCTCCATGCCAGACTTTTAGATAGCTGTTAGGGGTCTGAACTTGGGTCCTTGTGCTTTCATAGCAAGCGTTTCAGCCACTGAGCCCTTTCTCATGAGTTCCTGTTAGCTCTCTGTTGCTGTAATAAACACCATGTCCAAAAGCAACGTTGGGGAGGAAAGGGTTGATTCAGCCTACTCTTCCAGATCATGGTCCACCACTGAGCAAAGTCAGCATGAGCTCAAGGCAGGAAGAAATTAGAAACCACAGAGGAAAGCTTCTTACTGGCTTGTTTTCCCTGACTTGATCAGCTACTTTTCTTATCTAGCCCACACCCAAAGTAGACTGGCCCCTCCCATATCAATTAGCAGTTAGGAAAATACCTCACAGACACGACACAGACCAGTCAGTGAGGCAACTTAATTGAGGTTCCTTCTTCTCAGATGTCTCCAGTTTATGTCGAGTTGACAAAACCAGCCAGCACACACCTTTATCTCTTTCTTAAGGTGCAAACATTGAAGCCATTGGTAACACTTGACCACTTAGAAGCAATCAGTCATTTTTATATTTTCTCTTCAAGTGGGTGTTAGTGAAAGTCCAATATATGACTTTGAAAAAATACTATCTTATCAAGATTGTCATATGTTGTTTATTGAATACAGAATGTAAGAATCATTTTAAGGACTATATATTATTTTATTGTTTCAGCTCAAGGGTGAGAGATGGACTCATACATTTAAATCATTGGGTTTCCATGCCAGTGAAATTCATCTATCTTTAATATAAAAATGTGAACCCAAGTACGTATCTACTCATATGATGATAAGGATGCTAAAGAATTTAGAAACACAAAGATGCTAGAACTATCAGCCACAGAGCAGCATATAAAGCTCCAGAGACTCTTCTAATGTAAACTGTGTAGTGAAAATGAAACCGGAACATTATCATTTTCCTGATATGCCAGTGAGGTGATAACAAATGTTTAAGTAGCGGGACAGGTACCAAATCATCTACTAACATCCTCCCAAATTTTTGGTGAAGTTTTTAAAGATAGTCTTGTTACCAGAGAAGAAGTTTCTTATGTCAGTGCAATTCCATACTTAACTAGGTCAGTATTTTAACTGGAGTTCAATAATTGCACTTTCATTTTAGAAAAAATTTTACTAGAACAATTTTTGTAACCTTAGTGTTTTATGCTTTCAGTAGAAATTAGTCCTTCATATCCAAATAATTTCACTGAGAGTTCCTTTTAAATAGGCTTTGTCTTTTGCTAAAAACAACTTAAAAGAAAATACATTTTCTTAACTTTCATCAGGTTAACTGATCAAAAATTCTGTTAAAAGTTGGAAAATTCTACTGCTTTTGCTTCATGGAGGTTTTTGATATAAACCTTCTCCATAAGTTACCAGATTTGTTAGAAATAGGTTGTAAATTTTGTCCAAACTAAATCTATTGACTCATTATGCAAATTAATTTCTTATGGAAGTAAGCTTTCATTAATAAAAAAATTATCTAATACAACCTTAAATTTAATACATAAATAGAAGAACCATCCTAGACCCAGGAAGAGGACCTGAAGACTAAATGAATTACTGTATAACCAAGGATGTAAAATCTAATGACAGTCAGCAATCTGAGAGGCAATATTCCAAATCTAAATGTAGAATAGTATTACTAAGCCTCAGTGTAGAAAGAAAGAAAACCTTCTTTGCTATGACTTTGGGAGGTCTTTTCTATATATGGGAAAAGTGTGATTATTCTTAACCTCGGAATCACCACAGTTATTTACACACTGGAAGCACCATCCTACTTAGGAACTTAGGGACGACCTCAGCTCTGTGAGGACGGCAGGTCCAGCAAACAGCAGGATGCTTTTGTGCCTTGGGGGCCTTGAGAAAAAGCCCTGCAGCAATTATCCACTCCACAACACTCTACTAGTTGACACGTTAGAGAGCTTCCTAATTTACCACAAGGGAGGGCCTTAGGGGAAGGAAGAATATGGCTCAATTCATTAGAACTTGTTAGCAAACTCAACTATTACTCTATTTAGGTTTTCAAATCACTGATAGATGAAATACCCACAAGGTTTGGAAAGGAAGTGAGATCGAGCAGCGGAGAAAGCTCATTTGTCCAATATGACATTAGTCCTTGTGTGCGATGTGAGCAGGCAGCCAATTTTCATAGATTAGCCTTTCTAGAAGGAAGGGAAGGGAAATGGGACTGAGATTCTCTGGCTCCCCCTTACTTCCTGTAAGCTCTGTTACTCACCAGTCTTTCATTTTGAGTCTCTGGGGAAGATTAATAAGCTTGATGACCACTGGTGAATGGCTACAAGAGACCAATATCTATGAATTAAGTATCAGGCTCATGTGGGGCTTTTATTTCGAGTGTTGGCTCTCTTCTTGTTCATCATACTTTCAAAGAGGCGAGGGCTGTCGTTCGTACCCATTAGTGGTTCTTCATAATTATCTGGTCATCAAGACACTCTTTAAATAATACTGTTTTTGTTCTAAAAAGATTTTGGGCAAATCTGTAATGTTCTCATGGTATGGAACGATACTGTCTTCAAATTATTATATACAACATATAGTTTCCCAATAACTTTATCTCACACAGCCTTTAATTTTGCCCTAACTACTTTAACCAAGACTTCTAAGAGAATATTGAATAATAATCTTAATAATTTGTAGTTTTTGTTTCTTCAGTGTTTTGTTGTTTTGTTTGACAAAGTATGATAAGGACTTGATTTAAAAGATTCATTTTTGGAGCCGGGTAAGGTGGCACATGCCTCTAATGTAGCACTTGAGAGGCAGAGGCAGGTGGCTCTCTGTGAGATCAAGACCAGCCTGTTCTACATAGTGAGTTTCAGGCTAGCTGTCGCTACAGGGAGACGCTGTCTCAAAAATAAAAGAAGATTCATTTTTATTTTACTAAGCAATAGTTTTTGAGTGGCATTGTGGTTAGGTGTGGAGTACTTTCCTAACTTCTTTGAGTCTCTTGGTTCCGTTCCCAACACTGAAAAGAAAAAAGAAAGGAAGGAAGGGAGGGAGGAAGGGAGGGAGGGAGGAAGGAGAGATGGAGTGAGGAAAAGAAGGAAGTAATCTCCTAACATCAGTTATCTTTCATTTAAAAGGCAGTTGTTCACCAGCTGCCTGATGCATTTGAGTGGCTTTGCCACGATAGAGCACATTTGAGTTGATTCAGCCCCAGTGCCCTGGTTTGCACTGCAGTCTCCTCTCATTTCCGCAGCTGTGCTTCATGGGTTTAAGCGACCTGTCTAGCTGCATGGATATTTAGAGGTGAGATCTTTGGATTAGATTTTCAAAGTGGGAATACAGTATCCTAAAATATGATCTCAGGTATTTCAAGTTCATTGGACTCAAATTAAATTTTAGTTTCATAGATGTCTCATGCCTTTAATATTCAAAATGCGTCCCATTTAGCAAAATGTCAGTATGTGACTTTAGTCATGGAATATAGGTTCTTTAGTTATAGTTTACATTGCAGCCCTGTGTGCATTTAGTTTTATGGTATAATATAGAAAATATGGTGCTTGGTCACAAAGAGCGAGCACCTGAGAGGAGCCACTGAAAATGCCCCAAGCAACAGGCAGGTGCATCAGGTTCCTTCCTCTGGCACTCATGCTGCATGAGAGGAAGAGAGAGACTTGCTGAGTCAAGATCCTTGCATGGTCTGTCCAAACTTTCCTCTGGTGGCACTTTCATCCTCACTCTTGCAGCCCCCAGGGAATTGCGTGGGTGCACACAGACTGCTTTCCTGACCAAAGTTCACGAGTGGTGTAATTTAAGTAAGAGACTTCCTTGATCATGCTGGGTGCTGCTCTAAGTTAAATGGCAGGAAAACCTGATACATGGGGAAGAGCAGGGAGCCAGTGTGAATGCTTTCCTTCCCCAGTTCAGAAGAAAATAGCACCAGAAATGAGCCCACTGGAGCTGATTCTGAACACAAAAGAGTTAACATTAAGAAGTCAGAAGAACTACTATAAAGAGTGCTGACAAGAACAATTCACTGATTTCTTGTTTTACATGTGGCATATTCAACTGCTTCAACACACTGGAGTGTGCATGTGTGTACACACATGTGGCTGTCATCTCAGTCATCTGAGTATCACAGAGAGTTAACTCTCAGCCACATGATAGCCTATTGTACTTGTATTGCCCAGTGTCCTACTTTGACTTTCTCAGTGGTTATGTTAATATTCCTGTGAGATGATTTAGTTATATCCAAAAACATATTGTGAATGATGAAGACATGTTGAGGAATTCATCCTATCAGTATCTAGCCTCTGGTAATATGCACCCCATCCTAAAACTGCCCCACTTGATTACATCCTGATGCCGCCCTGTGAAATACCAGCCACCAGAATTGAGAGAAAGTCCAGAGATTCCATGAGCCTTACCTTCCCTGACTGTGTGCTGTGTTTGAGTGTTTGGCTAATCAGGATGATTTAAATGAATGAGTAATCATTTCAGCATTTGACAGTTCTTTTTATTTGATTTAGAGATTAACATATCTATATTGAAGCAAAGAATTGACAAAACAGCTCCAAATGCTAAGTGGTACCTGAATGTATGACTTTATTAACTCAGCTGGCTACCTCACAGTCACACTGGGCCCCACTCCCCAGGGACCTGGTCCTCTACACGTTTTCTCCCCATTTTTTTCTCATCTAGTAAAACAGAAAGCATTACATTTACTTTGCTGCAGCTTTTGCAATGTACGTACCCTCCTGTGCGGGAGGGTTTTGGGGAGTGCTGTTTTATGTCTGGCTATGTACTAAGCACTCGTAGATATACTGGTTGCATCAAGGATTGGTTGGGCACAGCATATCAGAATGAGGAAACAGCACACAGCCCACATGCTCATATTAATCAAATTTGATTATGGGGATACACATGACAAGTTTGGATTCCATTGCTCACTTGCTGCACTAAAATTCTAGGTGGCTCAGAAAATGTTCTCGCTGTTCATGAATGCTTTTGTGCCTCTTTTTTTTTTTTGGTCAGGCTTCCCCTTCCATCAAAAATTTCTTTCCCTGAAGAAGTCAAAGTATTTTTATTTGCAGATGATATGGTGGTATATATACAAGACCCTAAAGACTGCACCAGAAAACTTCTAGAGCTGATAAACACATTTAGTAAAGTAGTAGACTTTAAAGTCAACACACAAAAATGAGTAGTCTTCCTATATACCAACAAAAAAAATACTGAAGAAATAAGGGAAATAATCTCATTCATGACAGGCTCAAAAACATAAAATATCTTGGAATAAATCTAACCGAGGAAGAGAAGGACTTGTATAATAAAAATTTTAAGACATTTAAGACAGGAACTAAAGAAGATACCAGAAAATAGAAAGACTGACCATGTTTATGGATCAATATGTTTAATATTGTGAAAATGACCATCCCACCGAAAGCAATCTACAGAGTCAGTTTAATTCCCGCTAAAATTTTAACACAATTCTTCTCAGGAATTGAAAAAAAATCTCAAATTTCATAGGGAAACACAAAAAAAAACCTAGGTTAAAAGAAACGATGGCACCATTATCATTCCTGATTTAAAATTATATTACGAAGCTATAGTTTAAGAAAAGCCAGCATGATACTGGCATATAAACAGGTAACACTGATCAATGGAATAGAATTGAGGACTTAGATTTAAGTTCACCTGATTCTTGACAAAGGGGCCCAATCCCCCCCTCCCCCGCCCACGCAAACATCGGACAAAAAGCAGCATGTTCTATGAACGGTGCTGGTCAAACTGGACAGCTACGTGTTAAAAATGATTAAATTTCGTTTTATTTTCTAAGGTCTTGAATATCTTGGTATTATAAACTAATTGGTTATTTTGGTAGACCAAGAACTTGAGTTTTGTATTGAACCGGGGAAGCTTCTAGATGACGGATCTTAGCAGATGACAGTAGATTGTGGAATATGCTATCATCTTTGTTTTTGATGGAGGTGAGCCATTTTGATAGCACGTAGAATGTAGCTTTCCAGGAGTTCCTGGTGGGGGAAAACAAGGAAACCAACCAACCACTCAAGAAATATGCAGTGGTAGTACAGTAGAATGGCTGCCAGCTACGAGCATGCAAGACTCAGTCCAGCTGCTCACTGTTGACAGGTAAAGCAACAGCAACAAATCTCATTAGCTTTTTTTTTGAATTGGACCTCATGGTGAAGCAAATTTTCTATTATGTTGTATACATTGATGGAACTGAGGAGCCATAACTTGCGGGTCTATAAGTAAAAGTTCAACCAGCTCCGTATCAAAATTTCCTCTAGTCTTGCAGAAAGATTGCAGATTGGATTGGTTTTGATTCTGAAGCAAATATACAAGGGAGAGTTACAATACAATCTGGAACATAGTCTCCTTTCTCCCTAAGTCGTCTTCATCCTGCGGTGTCTATGACTCTTGCAGTGTTTGAGGCAAACTGAATGATCTCCAAAGTAGTTTCTCTTTCACTGAGTGGAAATTATTAGCAATAGACACATATATTTCAGACTGTAGTAAGTAAGAAATTACATTTGGAAAACTGATAGCAGGTTTATTTTTTCCTTTATTACAAAGTCAAAATTGATTCTACAGTTGGAATATTGAGATAAAGACCAAGTGGGAAATGTGTACTGGGAAATCTAGGGATACAGTATTTAGGTATCACCCTATGTTGAATAAAATTTTCTGGATATATCAGCTATATGTTGTCTCAAGTCACTGAAATTGACAAAACTGACCTTCAAAGGAGCCTCTCTGTTTTTCTTCCCTCTCTCCCTCTCTCTCTCCCTTCCTTTCTTTTGTATGTGTAGTATGTGTATGTTTGTGCATGCATATGTGCTGGTGCATGCAGAGGTCAGAGACCAACATTAAAGGCCTTCCTCAGTTTTTCTCCACATTAGTTTTCTGAGAGAGGGTCTCTCACTGAACCTGGAGTTCAATAATTAAGCCAAACTGTGCAGCAAGGATCTTCCTGATGCCAACTTCACTTTGCGGGGACCATAAGCACTCGATGCTTGGCTTTTATGTGAATGTTGGAGATCCAAACTCAGATAGGTGGTCATGCTTGTGAAGCAGTCACTTTGCAGACTAAGCCACCTCCCCAGCCCCTGTCTCTTCTATCTCTTTATTCCTCAATTCCTGTTTCTCCTTTCCGCTCCTTCCTTCATCCAATCCTTCCTTCCTTTAATTTTCCATCTCTTTATACATGAAACTTTTACTAGTTTTTCATGATTAAAGCTCTGGTAAGTTGGCTGCAGATTAAGGTCACATGATCCATTTAATGAATAGGAGTGCATACATGGAATCATAGCTCACACTATACATCATTATGATCCAGTGATGCCCATTTCTTAAGTGTGTCTGTAAAATAATTCAGCTTGTTTTTTTTTTCTTTTAAATTATTATTATCCTAAGTCTCTATTTGAGAATTTTCTCATTAACTTTTTAGCAACAGAAAGATAGCATGAACTTATTTCTTGAATTACTTTTTCTGACCTTCTGCAAGATGATAATTACAAAAAAAAAAAAAAGAGGCCTGGAAAACTTGTAAAGAATTAAGCCTATAAAATAGCTAAAATGATCCTTCAGTGCTGGTGTCGATTTCAAAATTAACATTTTGGTTCATGTGCTTCTAAAATAATCACTGACCCTTACCTTGCGGACTTTCCACAGGAAATGAATGTGGCAGAAATTACTTTGACCCACTGATGGAGGAGGAAATAAACCCACGGCAGTGCGCGATGGAGGTCATCAGACAGGGTGAGCTAGAATTAAGTGTGTAATTTTTGTGTCAGAATATTCGTTTCCATTCATGAAAATGAGGTGGCAAAGATCACACGTGCAGCTTGGGCTTTGCAACTCACCACTTAAATGGGAAGTTTCAGCCACTGACAAGATGACGGGCAGAGGCGGAGATCTCTTCAAGGACAGCAAGGTGTTTGTGTGGGGGCCGAGGTGGGGGCGGGAGAGAGGTTCAGGGAAAGAAGCCAGACATGCTTTCATCTGCCGCTGTGTGTGCTGTTCGCCCCATTCCGAGGCCCGCTGTGTCCCAGGACAGCATCACTTTGCAGAAGCTCCTCTGCTCGAAACTTAAAATGAGCGTTCTTCAGTAACATGCACTGAGCACATAAGACTCACACTCTGTCCTATTGAAGTACTGGTATCAAACGTAGGAACTGACTGCTGAGTTTTCAAACTTGAAAATTCAGAGGTATGATGATAGTTCGCTTTTCTGTACTGCTTTTTACAGTGAATTTCCTAACATACCCAATAATGGGGTTTTGTTTAATTTTCATTTCATTTCACCATCCCACACCCCCCAGCTCTTGCTGGTCCCGTCAAACCCACACAGAGTCCCATTTCCGCCCCCCTCCTCCGTTAAATCTTGATAGGCCCATTTCTGCCTCTCTCTCTCTCTCTCTGTTAAATCCATAGTCTGAATATGAGTGAAAATATATGATACTTTGTCTTTCTCCCCATAACCCTCTTTTGTTCTCCCTCCACACATCTTCTTCATCTTCTATTTGTACAACGCACACACACACACACACACACACACACACCCACACACCCCACACACAGATACACCTGGATTTATCATAAGAAAGTCTGTGATATTTGTCTTTATGAGTCTTACTTATTTTGGTTAACATGGTATCTTTAGTTCCACCCATTTTTTTAAGTTTGAATGTAGTTGTGGTTATTGAAATAGGAACTTAAAATTGTTCCTTAGGAGCATACCACTGGGCAGATTTTAAGTCTTACAAAACAACCTGGAGTTTATGAAGTTTATGAAGTTTATTACCCCATTGGCGGGGTAATGACAGTCATAGGCCTTTAGAGTCATTCTCAATCCAGAAGATCACATCCCACTGTTAGGTACCAGACACTGGCTGCATACTTCTTAAAAGACTGGGCTAAATTTTCACAAATCACAGACTCAAGTACAGGTTAAGGTTATTTGACAAAATAAATCTCAATAAACCAAAAATTTATTCTTGCCTGATGCAGAATTCACTGATACCAACAAAAGAAACATTTGTAAGACAAGGACTTAGTGTCAAAGCTGTTTTTCACCTGTGTTTCCAGAGTCAGGACAACAAGTAAGAAGAGAGCGTAAGGATTCATCTGTGCGGAAATACCACAGTGAACCCATTACTGTATGTCCTAACTTAAATGACAATAAGAACAAGGACAAGAATGTCAGGTTGAATGTGTAACTGCAAAATCTCAACTTTCTACTCCCCAAACAAACCTGAGAGTTTAGAGCACATCTCAGTGGTTTCTGTGGAGGCGTGTTAGTTGAATTATTAGTTTAAGTCTTTAGGTTTGGAAATTCTTAGAAGCTGTAATATAGGGGATGCTTTGGTATTGCAAGGATTCTCTGTTTTAGGACATGTGTCTTCAGATTCTGCATTCAATGAATAACTGTAAACAAAATGCTGGCTGCGTATCCTTTACCCAGAGTGCCTGGCACTAGAAGTGGTTTAGCCTTGCCTTCTTTCAGATTTTGAAATAATTATATATACACTATAGGATATATTGGGAATGAAATTCAAGTCTACTCCATTTATTTGTTTTAAACTTTTAGTTGAATTTTTGTGAATTTCATAGAATACATCTTGATCATACTTTGATTCCTTCTCCTATCTGCATACCCCATAACACCCCTACCTGATTTCATGCATTCTGCATATATGTTAAGGCTTACTGAGACAAGTTTGTGTCCCTAACGCCCTTCAATGTGCGTTCATCCACTGGAGTATGGTTATTCTATGTAGTGGCATTCCCTTAAAGAAAACCAACTCTCCCTCTCCAATAGTCAGTATCTGATGCCAATAGTTCCTCAGCCTATCCATTTCCTCAGTTCTTAGCTGGATTTTTGTCTGGTTTGAGCTTGTATGGGTCTTATGCATGTTGTCACCATTGCTGTAAGTTCATCTGAGCAAGTTCCCAACTTCTTGAAAGATTGTTTCCTTGTGGTCATCCACTGTCATTGGCTGTTACAGTCTTTCCACAATCTCTCTCTTCTACAATGGTTCTTGAGGCCTGAGTAGCAGTGGTTTAATATAGGTGTCCTTCCCAGGGAAACACACTCTAGAGTCTCTTATTCTCTGCACTTTGGCCAGCTGTGAATTTCTGGGGTAATCACCATCTGTCCCAGGGAGAAGTTTCAATGGTGAAAGTTGAGAGATGCATTACTATTCTTTCTGCCTCCTGTTCTGATGTGTTCCCTGATTCTTTGGTGGAGGGATTGCATTGTACGTGTGTCACTTGGGGATGGGTACCTCACAAACACTTATTTTCTGAATTTTATCAGTTGAAGAACTCAGTAACAGTATCCATCTGTTGCAAAAAGAAGCTTTTTTTGATGAGTTGTGAGAGGTGCACTCATCTGTAAATATAAGGATACACATTTAGAATACTGTAAGAAATTATGTTGCTCTAGGAATATGACAGAAGTAGGTTTTTCTCTATGACCTTTGACTTCTCCAGCCCTGTGCTCAAGGATTGGTAGAATTAATATTATGAAAATGACTATCCTATCAAACATGATTTATAGATTTAATGCAATTCCAATCAAAATCCTTCATAACATTCTCCACAGAAATAGAAAAAAAAATCCTAACTTCCCATGGACCACAAAAACCCCAAATAGTCAAAGCAATCCTGAGCACAAAGAGCAATGCAGAAAGAATGACCAGATCTCAAACTATATTGCAGAGCTATAGTCATAAAAACAGCGTGGTACTGGCACAAAAGCAGACATGTAAATTAATTGAACAAAGTAGAAGACTCAAACATGAGTGCGTGCAATTTCAGTCACCTGATATTTCACAAAGGTGCCAAAAACATACACTGGAGGAAAGACAGCATCTTCAACAGTTGGTTCTGGGAAAAGTGGATCTCCATATGTAGAAGAATGAATGAAATTAGACCTATATCTATCTCCCTATAAACTACAAATGGATGAAAGACCTCAATATTAAGCCTGAAACACTGAAGCTGGTAGAGAAAGCATAGACAGTACTCTAGAGAGATAGGTGCAGGAAATGATGTTCTAAATCAGACATTTGTTGCTCAGGAATTCAGGTCAGCCAACTAGTGGGACCTCCTTAAACAGAAAAGCTTCTATACTTCAAAAGAAACAACCAATTGAATGAAGAGGAAGCCCAGAGAGTAGAAGGAAATCTTCCCTAGCTATATATCTAATAGAAAATTAATACCTATAACATATAAAAACTCAAAAAGCAAACAATCAAGAAAACAAATGACCCAATTAAAAAATGGGCTATGAATCTGAACAGAGAACTTTCAAAAGAAGGCTTTTCTGCACCTGCTGAGATGACCATATGATTTTTGTCTTTAAGGCTATTTATATGATTTAATATGTCTGTTGACTTACATATGTTGAACAATTCTTGCGTGATGGTTAATCCTTAGCATCAACTTGATGGGATCTGGGATTAACTGAAAGGAGCGAGATCTTCTTGAATGGGTCATTTGAAGCAGGAAGACCCACCCTAAATGTAGGCATTACCTTCTGATGGCTACCATATAAAAGGCCATTGCAGGAGAGAGCTTGGCCCTATTTGCTGCTTGCCTTCTCTCTCACTGATGAGTTTGTCTTGCTGCTGTGACCAGCTTCTTTGGATTATGATGTCAACTGAAGACTAGGGGATCTCCTGGAATCTATCAGGCCAGATTCTAGCCTTGTGGACTGAGCAACTACTGAATTTTCAGCCTCTCCAGTGTGCAGCCATTGTTGGACTATTCAGATTATCCCGTAAGCTAATCTAATTATATATATTATATATCAGTCAGGGTTTCCCAAAGATACAGAATACACTAATACACCTTGCATCTCTGGAACAAAGCCATCTTGATGATTGTGAATGATCTTTTTGATATGTTTGTTGTTTTTGATTTTTATGTGGTTTGTGAGAATTTTGTTGAGAACTTTTACAACTATGTTCATTAGGGATATGGACCATGTGGTTGCCATCAGAAGGTATTTCAAATGTTTGCATTTTTTGAGGTTTTTGTTTTATGCCCCAGTATGTAGTCTATTTTAGAGAGATGTGCTGCTGATAGAATGTGTATTCTTTGGTGCTTGGGTGGAATATTTTGTAGATGTCTGTTGGGTCCATTTGATGTAGAATATCATTTAATTAAGATATTCTCTATTTTTGTCCAGTTTATCTGTCTATGGGAGAAGTGGGGTATTGAGGTCACCTACTATTACTCAGTTGGAGTTATTCTGTGTCTTGAAGTCCAGTAGTACTCTTTATAAAATTGAATGTACCAGTGTTTGGTGCATATATGTTCATGATTATAAGGTTCTTTTGGTCAATTGTTCACTTGATCATAAAGAAGTGGCTTTCTTTATCTCTTTTAATTACTTTTAATTTTAAGTTTAATTTAGTCAGATATTAAAATTGCCATGTTTGTTTGTTTCTTAGTGCCATTTACTTGGATGATTTTTTCTATCCTTTCACCCTAAGGTAGTGAGTGCCTTTCTTTAAAGATGAGATGAGTGTTTTGCAGACAACAAAAGAATGGATTTTGTTTCTTAATCCACTCAACTAGCCTGTGTCTTTTGACTGGGGAGTTGAGGCAATTGAAATTTAGAGTTATTATTGAAAGATATGAATTGATTGTTTCATTATTATTTATTTCATTTTATTTATTTTTTAAAATTTATGTGTGTGAGTGTTATGCCTGCATGTGTTTAAGTACACTTGTGTTGTGCAATGCCTGTGGAAGTCAGAAGCGGGTGTCCAATACCATGGAACTGGAGTTACAGATGGCTATTAGCAGCCATGTGAGTGCTGGGTTTCGAACCTGGGTCCTCTTCAAGAACAGCCAGTGTTCTTAGTGGATGAGTCATTTCTCCAGCACTGGCTACTGTATTTTTGTTTTTTCTTTATGTTCTTTGTCCTATTTCATGTCTCCATACTTGTACCTCCAATTATTTTCCTTCTGCAACCTCTTGGGTACAGTTATTCCTTTCTTCAGTCCTTTGTACTTGCTTCGTATTTTTTGTAGTACCAGTTTGTTGTACATGCATTCTTTCAGCCTATTTGTGCCAGGGAAGGTTTTCCTTTCCCTTTTGGGTATGATGGACAGTTTTGCTTGGTGAAGTATTCCAAGTTGGCATCTATGATCATTTAGAACTTGGAATACTTTTCTTCAGACTCTTCTGGCTTGTATAGTTTGCACTGAAACATCAGATGTAATTCTGATGGGGTTTCCTTTATGTTACTTCTTATTTTTCTTTAGGCAGCTTTCAGTACTCTATCTATATACATTTAGTGTTTTCAGTATGATATGCTGTGGGGAGTTTCTCTTCTGGTCCTGTATTTTTGGTGTTCTGTGTGCTTCTTGTATCTGTCTGGGTATGTTTTACCTTAATTTTGGGGAAATTTTCGTCTATAATCCTGTTAAAGATCAGGTCAATGGCATTCTTATCCTTCCTCTCTATGCTTGTGATATGTAGATTTTGTCTTTTCATGGTGTTCCATATTTCCTGCATATTCTATTTTTTAAAATATTCTTTGCTTGAACAGTCCAGTTCTTCGGCTTTGTTATACAGACCTGACATTCTGTTTATTTGGTTCTTCTGGAGAGGTTTTCTTCTGAATTCCTCTTGTTGGTTATGTTTGATTTGACATTCTAGCCTCCCTTTGTTCAGCTGTAGTTTGGCTCAATTTTTTCAAATTGGTTTATTGAATTTTTCAATTCTGTCTTCATTTCAGCCTCATTTTTCTTCAATATTTCTATCTCTTTCATTAATTCACTTTTCAGATCCTTAATTGTCATTTTCATTTTATTCAGTCATATATTTTTATTTTCTGGACCTTCAGTCAGGAGTTTATTCCTATTGTCTTTGAGTTCTTTATGTGTTCCTTTGTCAACTCTATTATTATTTTTTAAAATTCTGAGTCCTGGGGTCTCTCTGGTAGTTCCCATGGTAGAATACTTCTATAGGACTGTTGGGATTTGGTGGGGACATATTATCTTGGTTTTTCATATTATTTGTGTTTTTGCATTGTGAACTGGGTGTATGAATTCTTTTTGTTGGTTATATGTCTGATTTGAAATTCTAGTCTGCCTTTATTCAGTTGAAGTTTTTTTTTTAATTGTTGATATGGCTTGGTTGCTTTCTGATCAGGTCTGAGCTTCAGGTTCTCACTTTTGATCTCTTATTTGAGTGGCTAGATGGTTCCAGGTTGAATAGTTGGAAGCTCTCCAGCAGGGAAAAAGGACTTAGGCTTAAATTGAGATGATTTGGATCAAGTGCCTGGGTTCTGACTAGTTAAAAAGAGTAGACATGAGCCCTGGAGCAGCTTGCATGGGGCTGGTCCCAAAGTAAGGGAGTGACCCAAAAGGCAGGATCTAGCTAACTCACCAGGCTAGTTGGGTTGCTCTCTGGCAGTGGCAGTGAAAAAAGGTCTTGTGCTCAAGAAGGGCCAATGAAGACAGGGTTGACTAGTTCTGACTAAGCAGAGAAGATATGACCTCTGGAACAGTGGGGATGAACCATTTATTCGTTTTATAAGCATCTTCTACACATACACAGAAGGTAACTTATATAAGCATTTTAATCATTTTATGATTGAGTTTCATGCCGTGGAGTTCTGTCGTAGAGCTGGTCTCCTGTTGCTCTGTCAACAGTGGAAAGCTCTGGATTTGCACATTTAGGAGTTGAGATTATCAGGTTAGGGATGCTCATCCAGAACCATCAGTGGTTACAGTATCTGTGTCCCTTGTCAGCTAGTATTGTCGAGCTCTGTCGTTTACCTGGGGTCAAAACTTTGGTCAGGCAGCTCCCTCTGTATTCCTGGTGTCTGGTGTATAAATTGCTTTTCTTATTACTGAGTTATTAGTTCAGTGATTCTTTCTCAGTTTTGAAGTAACTGGAGAGGCAGTGTAGGAAAAGAAGGGTTTATTTTGGCTCAGAGTTGGAGGGTATGGTGAATCATGGTAGAGGAGTCAGGGCATCAGGGGTCTGAGGCAGCTGATCCCATTGCATCTACAGTCATGAAGCACAGAGCAATGAATGTTGCTCAGCTCAATTTCTCTTCTTATTCTGTCTGGAGACCTCAGTCCATGCAATGGTGCTGGCTACAGTTTGGGCAGATTTTTCATCCTCAATTAACTCAATGTAGAAAATCCTTCACAGGCGTGCCCAGAGGCGTATTTGTCTCCTAGATGGTTCTTGATCCTGTCACAACAACAAACTGTATTAATCATCACACATACATACAGTCTAGTCTGTGCTGATGTGCACCGAAGGAGAGGTGAGCCAGCCTCTCCTTAGTTAAGATTACAACCCACGCTGTCTTTCCTTTTCCTTTTTTCATTGAACGTTCTCCACGTTCTTCCTATTTGAGTATGCTTTTCTTGTTGAGAAAGTTCAACCTTTTCTGTTAGGACTTTCAGCTGATTGGCTGAAGCCCACCCTTATTAGGTGAGTCATCTGTTGTAGTCCAAGTCTACTGAATTCAATGGTAAGCTTTAATCAAAGTGAACTATATTAAGTATCCAAGGAGGAAAAATCCTTCATAGCAACTACACTAGTTTGACCAAGTAATCGCATCTCATAGTCAATCTGACACATAAAATTCTCCTTCACGGGCACATTTAATCATTCATCCAGTTATAATGACATCTTGTAGGGTCCACAGAGTCTGTTGATTTGGCATGCTGAATGTTAAACTTTTATGCATAGTCTTAAAATTTTTTTAACTTAATTATTTGAAAAATTCATACAATGTATTTTGATGTTATTCACCCCTGATTCCTCCCTCAAAGTCTCCCAGATCCATCATAACTCCCTAGATGCCCCTAATCTCCTGTTCTTTTTTTTCTTTTTAAATACAACCCACCAACTCCAATTTGTAGTGCTTATATGCTCCTGAGTGTGGAGTCAAACACTGAGCACATTTGACCTACCAGGGGCTACACGACTAAAGAAAATCACCCCCCAGAAGGTCCTAAGCTAGGGTGTAGGCCACTTTCCACCGCCTGCTGGAAGGTTGATTGTGGTGCATATTCACATATTCTTATTACTCTGATTTTTCTCTTTGGTGTGAGTGCAGTCATTAGTTACACATTGGTTGCAATCATCATTTCCTTTGTGGACTTCTTTTCCACCAGCCTTTAGATATCCTTAGGACCTGGCACAGTGCTTGACTTAGAGATGATGCTAAATTTCTATCTCTTAACAACCCAAATAAAAGGAAGGCATCCCTTGCTGGGTGTCCTCTGCATGTCTGCCAGGAAGCTAGGTGCTTTGTGCAATCTGCCTCACAACTTTCCTGCTTCATGAGCAAGCACATTAAATTTGATGGATTTTATATAAAAAACTGCCCCTACGTGTACAGAGCTGCTAAGAGGCAGTGCTGGGTGTAAGCTGCAGACTTTGCTGTTACTGTGCTGTAATCTGTGCTGTGCTTTCTGTCTTCTGAAGATGGAGATTCCATGTTAATCGCACTGGGCCTTTCATTCTATTGACAGAATTTCTTGTCTTGGCATCTGATACTGCTCACTGCTCACTTCCAAATAAGAATCTCTTATGAGTCATATATAAGCTTTATACATGTTGTTACTATCCCAGTGAATTATAAAGCATCAGGCTATGCTGGTCTAAAGACATACTTTCCTAATGTGTAATCTACAAGTGGCCTGTCACCCCCTGCCTTGAGCATTAGGGGTTTGGGAGGGCTGTGCTGGCTCACGGCAAGAAATCTGTAGGTCAACTACTGATACTTGGAAAGACCATCTGGAGTGCACCAGAGCAGAAGCCACTGGCTTCACAGGTCTTTTTGCACTCATTCTCTAAAACTCCATCTGCCTCAGCGGTCTTCACATTCCAAGTCTATTATCATCGTCTATATTGGATGCTTTCTTCCCAACACGGGCAGTGAAGTGCTAAGTAACAGAAGTACAAGGGCTAAATTAAAAGCAGAAGAATAAAAATTTCAAACACAGTTTGTCTTTATAAGAAGAGATCCATGTTTTGTGTATTGATTACCTGTATGTTTTTCTAATCCTGAGATTGGGGTGCTCACCCAACTTACAGTATTTTAATGTGGTGCTAACTAGGGAAACAATGCACATCTAGATGACCATGAAACCATTTTTAAGAAGTATGATTTCAGGGCTCAGTGACCACTGAGAGGGTGGAAAGACTCTAAGAGCTAGGGGGGAAGGTGCTTTACCATATGGAAACAGAGTGTTTCAGGATCCTGGGACCTTGCTCATATAAATTTACAGCAATGCTGACAGCATGCACAAGACTCATGCAAACTCAAGCAGACAAAAACTTGGCAAAGAACTGTGGAAATGGGCAGCAGACCCCACTCTTAGCCAAAGAACTACTGGGAAGCTGATTACTACTGGGTGAGGAAGAGCTGATCTTTTTAGGGGTGTGACTGTAGATAGGCTCGCTAAACTCTAGGATGAATTTACATTGAGGGACATCAGGGGACACTAACTTGCCTTGATAGGCCTTTATAAATGACAGAATGCATGAAATTCACTAAGGCAGGGTACGGGGAGGGACCGATGGGGAAAGAGTTTTAAAGAAGACTAAGATATTGTGTATTAAATACAAAAAAATCAATAAAATATATTAAAACAAAACAGAAAATGAAGTAGTGTTGATTTTATTTTTTGCAGTGAGTGACATCATGGCTTTGCTGCTCTAAATTCACAAAGAAAGAAGAGGCCTTTGCATTTTTTGTAGAAGTTGTTATAAAGAAGCATTCCTTTATATATACTGTTATATTGTTGTTACAGTGTAGTAGATCATGTACAAGACTACCAGAATTTGTTGTTTCTGATATGTGCATAGTAAAAAATATCAAAACAAAATGATACTATATAAAGTAATGGTAACTGATGGAAAACGTTCCTTCATTTTGATCAAACACTTACATATTCATTGTAGGCCTTGGAAAACTGCAATAGCTTGTGCTGAAATGATTCTTGAGCAAAGATGTCAAAATCCATTGAATGTGAGATTTGTTTTGTTGGATAAGTATCATACTTTACATGCTCTTCAATATATACTTTAAGATATTTTATTTATTTTTATATTACGTGTATGAGTGTTTTGCTTGCATGTGTGTAAGTGAACTCATGTTGTGCAGTAACCGCAGAAGCCAAAAGAGGGCGTCAGATCCCCTAGAGCCAGAGTTAGTATCGTGAGATGCACAAGGATGCAGGGAACCAAACTTGGGTCCACTGCAAGAGCCTTTCCCATTTCCCCGTCAGTCCCTCCCCGTACCCTGACTTAGTGAATTTCATCCATTCTGTCATTTATAATGGCCTATAAAGCCAAGTTAGTGTCCCCTGACGTCCCTCAATGCAAATTCATCCTAGAGGAGTCTAGTCAGCCTATCTACAGTCACACCCCTAAAAAGATCAGCACTTCCTCATCCAGTAATAATCAGCTGCCCAGTAGTTCTTTGGCTAAGAGTGAGGTCTGCTGCCCATCTCCACAGTTCTATGCCAAGTTTTTGTCTGCTTGAGTTTGCATGAGTCTTGTGCATGGTGTCAGCATTGCTGTAAGTTTATATGAGCAAGGTCCCAGGATCTTGAAACACTCTTAACCACTGGATCATTTCTTTTGTCCCTGCAATATATACTTTAAAACACCTGTGTTCTAATTATACTGATTTTCAAAAGAACTGGTTTTCAGAACACAACAGCATGGTGAGTATAATTCATACTTATGACCCATGACAGAATAAATATCCATGATAACCAGTAATTTCTTTTTGCAGAACATTTTCATATCTATAAATTAGCTGATGAGAAAGTTATCATGTTTATGTTCTTTCACTAGTGCCACAAGGTGATGGTAGAGTTCTCTACAATCAGTCAATGAAGCTGTTTCATGACCGTGGGCGAGAAGCATTTCAAGGTAAGAGACCAATTATTTTCCGTCTTTTAGTTAATATTAGCTATAAATTGATTAACATGGTTTCTTGCAAATGTTAATCTGTCTTTTCTAAATAGAATAGTTCATTGATGACTTATATGTGCTTTTGAGGGTTACACATGTTTAGATGTAGCTAAAGTTTAGGGGGAAAGTAATTATAGCCTCATAATTGCGTGCAACTTGTAACCTGAAATGCAGAAAATGATGTTGGACTTCCCTTGGCAGAATCTTACAGTAGCCTGTGGCATGGTGGAGTCATTAATTTATAAGTGATAATGTTACTCTGTTGTCATTTTTAAAGTCTTACTTATTCATTTTATATGTACACATGTTCTGCCGGCATGTATATAAGTACACATGTGTTGTGCAGTGCCCACAGAGATCAGGAGAGGGTGTTGAATCCCCTGATACTGTAGTTGTGGACAGTGATTAGCTGCCTGGTGGGTACTGGGAACTGAACCCAGTTCCTCTGTAAGAGCAGTCAGTGTTCTTAACTGCTGAAGTATCTCTCCAGTCCCCACTTTTGTTTAATTTTTTTTAGAAGACAAGATCTTGGAATTCAACCAAATGCTTGGGGTGATTAAAGTCAAGACATCTACTGTTCTTTACTTTAGCATGGGAATTCATACTTGCAAACTTTGGTTTCTTTTTAAACTTTATAAAATATATTAAACTGAAAATTTAAAGACAATTCTTTAAAACATCCATTCTAAATTCTTAGTTTAATGGTAATAAACTCATGCCAGAACCACACATTAGTTTTTAACCAGAGCATTAAGTAAAAGATGTCCTACCTGTGCATGGCGAATTCATGAGGAACCATTCCATTAATTTTTTTTTTTTACAATGTATGCTTAGTTCTTCTCAAACAATCTTTTTTGTCTTCCTTATTAAGAAACTTCTTAAAGTACTTGAGTAAGGAAAGGGGCTGATTATTATTAAGTCTTTTAATTGTTACTATTTCTATGGGATTGATTAGTTTCTTTAGACTTCATATTATTTATTAGCCATGTGACCTAGGACCAGTTTTATTAACCTTCCTTTGCAGTTTCCTCCTACTGGATATATAATGTCCACAGATGGAGTAGTTATGAGGATAAGATGATTAATTATTACCTTTGCAGATGTGAAAAGACATCCTTTGGAATCATAAAGACACTACTGATAATAATGATGATGATGAACACATCGATACTAGTAGACACTGGAGGTCTTAGGAGGCCCTGGCATTTCCTCGAGCAAAGCTTAGTTAACTTAGTTAAACGCCACAGCAACAATTATAAGATGGTTCCCATTTTCAATCCCCATTTATGGAATAGTATCCTTCCCAAATTTTTCTCCTGTTTGGATGCACACCCTACATTTACTTTTTTTTTGCTATAAATTTGTGTGTCCAAAATTTCTATCGTTTGGCCTTTATAAATCAGCTATATAAAGCATATTGTTTTAAGATAGCTATAGCATTCATTTGAGTGACTCAAAATCAAATGGTGTTTTAGAACATCCTGAGAAGCAAAGATAGATGATAGAGATAGAGATAGAGATAGAGATGATAGAGATAGAGAGAGAGAGAGAGAGAGAGAGAGAGAGAGAGAGAGAGAGAGAGAGAGAGAGATTTTGTGTCTGTAATCCTGCAAACACAGGACTCAGGACACTGTATCAGGAGAATAGGATGTTGGAGGCCAACTTGTGCTACACAATAAAACTGTTTCAAAAATCCAAAACAACAAACATAACAAAACATGACACCACTAGCAACAACAAAAAACACCCCTAAAGCAGCCAAACAGTGGTTCACATTTCAGTGGGGGTGACAAGTTTGAAATGGACAAGGAAGAGTGGGCAGGCTGAAGAATCAAGTAAGAGTTGACATGAAACTGCAGTTTTAATGTCAAATTGCACAGGGCATAAGAGCTGATATCATAATCTTGACACCAAAATCCACAAGGCAAGCAGGCTGGAAATTAAAGCAGTTTTTCTGTATTACTGACTGGAGGCCAATCTCTTTATTCTTTGGAAAACCCTGTCTACTTTTAAATTTTTTCAATAGATTGGATGAGACCCACCTAAAATCAGAGAAATAATCTGCTTTGCTCATAGTTTGCTGATTTAAATGTCAATAAAATCTAAAACAGATCTTCATAGCAACATGCAAACTGGTGTTTGACCATACACCAGGGTGTCATAGCCTCATCAATCTGACATATCAAGTATGGCATCACAGACAGTTATGATCAGGACCCTAAGTATTCCATCCCATTTCCAAGTCAGCAGCCTTGTACTGAACACGTAACCATGTGAAGCACTGAGGTACTGAGTAACGAACACCTAGTACCTCCTTTCTTTTCTGATAGCTCTTTAAGCTTCGGTGCTTTGAATCCTGCCCCATCATGCATGGACAGATAGTAACTAATGGGTCTTCTTCAATAATTTATGGCATTGAAAGTGTCTCACAGTGTTTATAGGATAGTCAGACATGTTGTCAGCTATTTTATACACAAGGACATAACTAATCCTAGAATGTTTGAAGCTTTCTGCAAAGCAACATGGTGTGTCAATGAGCACAGAAGACAACCAGCACCCTCTGGACACCGTCAGCCAGTGCACTCACTAGTTCCCACCTCATTTTCCCTTTAAAGCAGCTCCATGTACTGGTTGCTGTGAAACTTCTAGCACTGAAGATTTGGAAAACTCTCACTTGTTCCAGCAGTTTTCAGAGATTAGAATGTAGAGTAACGTTTCTATTCAGAGCATGCATCCGCCATGGCTGAAAAGAGTATTTTGTAGATGATGTCTTCAGATGGTCCAGAGATGAAGAATGAGTTCCATAATGAGTTTCCATAAATGTTGATGTTTCTATGCAAATAAACAAGGAGGCTCAAATACAGTGCCTCTGTGTGTGCAGAGCTTGGAATGATTCACAGAGACCTGAACTTGGAAGAATGAACTCTTGCTTCTAAAAGTAGTCATGTCCCAAGCTGGATCAGCATTATAAGTAAGGAGTAAGACATTGATCCGAAGAGCAAGTAGCATTAACACATGAGACAGAACACTGGATGTATTTCAGGATATATTTTGTAAGTGAGAAAAGATAGAAATCACCTTGTCAGCATTACAGACTAAGCAAAGGTAGGTGTGGTTTAATATGTAAATCTTGGAACTTGAGAGATTTTCCATTACATGACATAGAAAGTAAGTTACTGAATTATAAATAATGAAAAACTCACTCCATGTGGTGCTTTGATTGGGAAATGTCCACTATAGGCTCAGTATTTGAACACTTGGTCACCTGATGGCAATGTTTGGGGAGGTCATAGAGCCTTTAGGAGGTGTGGCCTTGCTGGAAAAAGTGCAATAATGGGAGGAGCCTTCAGAAGTCATAGCCTCCTCCCACTTCTGGCTTGTTCTCTGCTTCCTGTGCCTGCTTGAAGATGTGAAGATTTGGCTTTCTGCTATGTCCACCTCCGCTGCTCTCCCTCCCTGCCATGATGGACTTTTACCCTCTGGAACCGTAAGACAAACAAATTCTTCCTTCTATAAGTTGCCTTGGTCATGGTGTTTTATTATAGCAACAGAGAAAAGTAACTATACATCCCGTATAAGAAAGAAACAAAGTGTAAGTTTATGTATTTAGTTAACATTAATATGACAAAGGTGTGTGAGACTCCATGTGATTTTGTGGTCAGCAGATGAAAAGACCGAGGAAGAGACGTTCGATTTGAAAGTACTCATGAGTTCCAGTAAGAACGAGGATACCCACAAAGAAGCTGAGGAAGTCATGTCTGTATACAACGAGGAGTTTGAAAAGGAAACTCAGAGAAACACCATTCTGTTTGCAAGATCTCTATCAGAACAGGTCAGAGTTGAAAATATATCAGAACCTTAAGATGACTTGTTAAAATAGCAAAGTTGAACTGTTGGTCCTACACATCATCTGTCTGTCAACTTCTCTTCCCAGCAGTTTCCTAGAATACATGATTGTGATGTCCTGAGACTTTCCTCTTATTTTTCCATACATATGTTACCAGGTAGAATCAGTGGTACTCTGGCCTTTGAGCAACTTAGTTTCAGCTCATCTGAAACATTTTATTTTGTGTTACAGTGCTCATTACTAGAAGACTCTGATGAACCTAAGATAAAACCCGAGCCAGAATAAACTTGTTTGGATGTAATTAAGAAAGCACTTGGATGTGTTTGCACAGCCCTGTGTCATGACTTGAATGATCAATCTGTGAAGTCACCATGTAAGAAATTTAACTTGGACACACTATTTATGGTGACTTCAGAGACACCTGCTCTGATTTCCATGTCTGTCCTTTCCATGTATCTATATGTATGATAATGTTACCTTATGATGAGCTTTGGTTTGCCAAGGAGAAGAGTTGTTTCCATTTAGTCAGTTTATCAATCTCAAAAAGATACAAGAATCTTGCAGATGTCATTCTAGGGGCAGTGTATGTGTGCATGTGTGTGCAACTTAGTTGGAGTGAGCAGTTGGCATTCTCTAATTATGAGTTTGGGGAGTCTATAACTGTGTTTAATTTCTTCCTTTGTGTAACTTAGATCTGAGCATATTGGGTACATTAAGGTTATGTCTATTTTGAGCTATATCATGTAAGTAACCCAGATTAGCAAGTATAGCTACAGTACCCTAATATTCCAGTAGTGGGTGAATTGTATCTGCTAAGGTACATGCAAATCCTAGAGTCCTGTTCCTACTCATGTGACCTAATTCAGACCAAATCATCTGGGAGTTGGGATTGGCCCTTAACTTGATGACTTGTGTCCTTTCAAGAGAAAGGTGATTTGAGACACAGACACACACAAAGAGGGGAAAACCAGCTATGTGAAGGTGGAGGCAGAGATTAGAGTGATACCTTTATCAGCAAAAGAAGGCCTAGGATGACCAGAGTAATCAGAAGCCTAAAGAGAAGAATGGGGCATACTTCTCCCTCGGGTCTTAATATGGATCTCACACTTAACAGCACCTTGATTTCAGACTTCTGAGTGCCAACCCAGGAGACAATAAAATCCTTTTGTTTTAAGCCACTGAGTTTGTGTGTGTGTGTGTGTGTATGTGTATTATTGTTGTTGAGGATGTTGTGTATATGTGTGGGCTTTGTCAATGTTGCATGTTTTCTTCAGTTGCCTCCCACCTTTAGTTTTTGAGCCAAGGTCTCTCATTGAACTGGGAATTCTTCACGTTGGCTAGCTTCACTGGCAAATGAGCTTCAGGAATTTGCCTGTTTCCAACTGCTCACTCCAAGAGGAGGAATACAATCATCCAACGCATATCTAGCATTTTATGTAGGTTCTGGGGATCTGAATACAGGTCCTGGTAGTTGCACAGTAGACACTTTACCGACTGAGTTATCCCTGAGCCCTCTGATAAATTTTTAAGGCATCAGTAAAGTAAGCCTTATAGTTTCTAAGATCCCACAACGGAGGCTTTGCCACTTCAGTGATTTGTTAACAACAACCCACGTTTTTATGAACCGTGTGTCAAGAGTGAGGAGAAAAGGATATGAGGAGATGCCTTTGTGTATGACCTCTTTTATTGCATCGTTGTGTATTTCATACAGAATATCTTAATCAATCTTAATTACATCCCCTTCCCCACTGGCTCCCTCAACTGGAATCTATACAGTCTTTCATCTGTGCTAAGGTTTATTGTCTCAAGTTAGTGTCCACAAATGTTCCTCAACATGGGTCCATCCATTGAGGTCCAGTCAGCCTGCCTGGAGTCTTTCCCTTTGGGGAGATTTGCTCTTCCTCTCCCAACAGTAATCAGCCACCAACATTTATTTCTTCAGCAAAGATTGGGGTCTGCTGCCCATCTACCCAGTTCCATGCTGGGTTTTTGTCTGCTTGAGTTTGCATGGGTGTTGAGTATGTGGACACCATTGCTATAGATTCATATGAGCAGGGTCCCAGGAGCTTGTAGGATTCTATTTCCATATGGTCATGCACCTCCTCACTGACTCTTACAATTTTTTGTCCCCTCTTTCACAATGACCCCTGCGCCTTGGGTGAATGAAACTTAATATAAGCGTTCTGTCTGAGGACCACACTCTGCAGATTCCTAATCTTCATCCTTTGGCCATTTGTGACCTTTTGTGTTATTGTCCCTTTGTTGCATGAGGGAGCTTCATTAATGAGAGTTGAGAGATTCACTAGTGTCCTCTTTAACCCTTGTTCTACATTGTGTAAGCCCAAAATTACACAGACTGTTGCTATAGTCCTTGATTGCCACCTCCCCGCCCCTAACGTGAAGGTAAGACTTTATTGCTGAAAATAGAACCTATACTTCAGAGACTGCATTTAGAGCAATGGAACTGGAACTAACACAGAAGCTACTTCCCCTGAAGGCTAACTCTCATAGGTCTGGAGAGCACTATGCAAGCAGTCAAGGGAGAGCATCAATTGATGGCCCATCATCAATTTTCATGACCAAATAATCACATCAATGACTGGCACACATCTCTCAACACTGGTGCAGTCGTGGCACTTTTATCTTGGGACCAATCAACAGCTACCTAATTGATCTTAGTGCCCACTCAATGGGAAGACTCTCATGTATGGTACTGTAAAAATAGCCAAATACTGAAGAGGTCATAGATCTTAGAGAAATCCCCAAGGCTCTCAGATCCCTAGGCTAATGTAACCTCTTACTAAGTACAAAATATGTATGCTTCTATATTCAGTCAAGTATCCCAGTCAACATCATATGACCTTCTTTTGGCACACTTTTTCCAAATGGAAATTGTGGTGTGTCAATTGATCAAGATTTCATTTTATTTTGTCATCATACTGTTGGGTGGCATTATCAGCCCTGATGCTGGCTGGCATTGTTGGGTCCCTTGAGGGAGGGGGCGAGGAGGTGCAGAGTCAATGACACAGACCCTGGGAGAGAGTTGAACCAACAATCTCGTTTAATTTTAGATGGGAAACAGGCTTTATATTTTTGCCAGGCTTAGGGGAGGTCTTTATCTGGTGCTTCATTCTGGTAGGTCCTGAATGCCTCTGATGGTCTGATGTTTATCACTCCCATTGGTCCTGGATGGCTGATAGGGCCTGAGAGCTGCCCCAGGTTAGGTCCCAGGAAGTGTTTATTGTGCATGCATGCTGAATACCGGTTCTAGCTGTTTTAGGCCAGTAGGCCTGGAGCCTGCCTGGCCTGGCCTGGATTCCAGGCCTACTGGCCTAAAATGGCTAGAATCATCCTACATCATACCCTCTGAATGCAGGCGTTACAGTGTGGCATTCCCAGAATGCCATCCTGAGATCCTTTAGAATGCTTTTTATATCCTTACTCTGGTAAAGGTAAACTGAGGATCAGAATGTTGACCTGCCAGTCTATTGCAAGGCTTTCATAAACAGTGTCTTCTAATGCCTAGGGGCATGGAATAGACAGCCTGTGCTGCCAGTATACAGAAGGTGTAAACACATTGAGAACACAAGTGCTTCATGGATATGAACTTTTCCCTTCCTACCAAGGAAACCTATGCTCCTATTTTCTCTCCTAGTATATGTGCCTTAAATTCTGTGACAGTTCTAAGTATGCTGGCACAGGCCCATGATCTCGGCACTTGGGAGGTAGAAGCAGAAAAATCACTGATTAGGGTCATATAGTTGAGGCTACCCAGGCTACGGTAAGATCTGTGTCGCAGAAAATAACAAAAATTATGTGAAAGTCAGTCTGAAACAAATCTTTAAATGTATGTGAAGAAACAACATGTTGGTATAAAACCATGGACAGAGTCCCGTTGGGAAGATAGCCAACATCTAGAGTTAGGACTCTTATGTAGCCATAGCCTGGCCACTTGCAGGTTGCTGGTTTGTGGGTGCATCATTTAATTTGGCCAACCTGAGTAACTTCATCTGAAATTTTTGGGAATTGTGTTGTTTGGTACATGAGGCGAGTCACCCACAAAGAATATAGCATGGAGTAAGTTTTGATTAAATGGCAGGAGATGAGACACTACTGAAAGACGATTTCATGGCTTATTTTCAGGTCAGCACATATGCAGAACTTCTTTTCAGGAAGTTCTCCTAATGTGCAAGATCGTATTATGTGGAGGAAGAAGTTTCTGATTGGGTTTTAGCTTTTGTTCCAATATTTATATTCTCTTAGGCCTCCATGCTAGATACGGTTAAATAATTAGGACATTTCATGACTGTGGCGGGAACAAATGAGACATGTCCAAGTGCATGGTGATATTTTCCTTTTCTTGTCACTAGTTTTATGTGTTTAGTGAAACCACAAGTTAGTCTTGCTTTTTGTTGTAACAGTGAATTTACAATTATTAAAGTCAAGTTTTAAATAGAGGTCTGGGGCGGAGGAGTCCCAGTCAGGATCAGAATTATTAGGTGGTTCTTTCATTTGATGTATTTATCTGTAACTGTTGACTTGTAGGATGACTGGAGATTCATCCTCATCTTGACCTCAGTGGGACTAATGTTGGGGAGAAGAATATCCAGATTGTACACAGACATGGAATTTTTTACTAAGAGGTTCCCAGGGGCACAGGGCTAGGAGTTGTCTTCCACAATGATTCCTGTTTCAAAGCTCTTTGGCTCTAGAGATCATAACCAAGATGTTCAAGAGAGCAAGAGCAAAAGAAGCAAGGTAAAGCATCTGTGCACTGAGAAAGAATACTTAGTCAAGTACTTCTACTGTGAGACGTCCTTTATTTACAGTCAGAGTAGAACAGTGGAGGCACAAAGAGTTGACCTTCTTGCTTTGAGAAACGTGTGTATTTATATCTGTGTGTGTGTGTGCTTGTATGCATAGATGTCTGTGTATGTATGTTTGCTGTGTATGTGAGTGTGTATGAATATCTAGGTGTATGTGGATATGTATGTTTGTATGTGTATGAATGGTGTATGTCTATGTGTGCACATGGTATATATGTGTATGTGTAAATTTGTGCATGTATGTGTGTATGCATGGATATCTGTGTGGATGTGGATGTGTATGTTTGTGTATACGAGTGTGTATCTGTCCATAGATGTCTGTATCTTTGTGTGTATGTCTGTGTGTGCATGGATACCTGTGTGTATGTGGGTATGTATGCTTGTATGTATGATTATGGATGTTTCTCTGTGTATAGTTAAGTATGAGTATATATGTAATGATGTGTGATGACGTGTGCTGATGAGTGTATGTCTGCATGTATATGTGTGGGAGGATGATGTATCTGCATATGTGATATGAGTGTGTATGGAAATGTGTGTGTATATGTGTATATGTATGTTTGTGTTTGTGTATGCATGAGTATAGGGGTGTCTGTGATGGTGTGTGTAATCAGTAATGTGTGTGTAATGCTGAGTTGTGTGTGTGCTGATGTATGTGTGGGAGGATGATGTGTCTGCATGTGTGATATGAGTGTATATGGAAATGTGTGTTTATGTGTACATGTATGTTTGTGTTCGGGTATGCATGTGTATAGGGATGTCTGTGATGACATGTGTGCGCGGTGATGTGTATGCACACATGCTAGGTGCTGGCACAGTGTTACAGATCCCTGTCTTACAGGGACCATTCACATCTCTAAAACCTGAACTGAAGAGACAATCCTTCAACTAGTCTGTAGTTAGCAGGGTCAGTCGCTAGCCCATGCCAGCAGTCACCCACCACAGACAGCATCCTGAGCTGTCACACTCTCCAAACACCCAGAAATAGGTGGAGAAGAACTTTGCAATTGTCTGAGGTCTCAGAACCCAGGTGGGAACCTGATCATTCTTGGGACCAGTTTTGTAGTCCACTTGAGTCAGTCCCCGTGAGGTAGGCTGACTTTGTAATCAATGTGGAAAGGCACGTTGGCTGGCATGTCAAGTATAAGGGAGCTGAGGCAGTAGGGATTCCAGAGCATGATGAAATTAGGAGATGGAAGCAAAGGAGGAGGAACTGCAAGAAAGCTGGTGACAAGGCACCTAATCAAGATCGTGCCTTAAGGGCCATGCAAATGGAGAAGCATTATTTCTGTTGTTATATTTTTATTGTTATCGTGGGACAATTTCTTTGCTAAGTATATAATGTTACTTTCAAAATGTCTATGTTGACATTTTTGTGTGTTTGGAAAGCTTGTAGGAAGGGATTCTGAGGCCACTTACATCTGAGAAGAATCCAGTGAAGAATAGAAACTAATCAATTAAGTGCATGGTTTTCACAAATGTAGTTGCAGAGGAAATCCGGGGAAGCAATAATATATGGTTTTTAAAATAAATATTGAATTAGAAAGAAAATAATTTCATTTTACATTTCAGCTACCAGGAGGAAGTTTTCCCTGGGACACCGTCCTAATATTTATAGTACGCTATGTACCTGCTCCTAATCAGTTGCAGAGAATGAGGTTTTCCTTTGAATTGTAACTGTAAACAATCCATACATTTAGCTTATTCAATTAGGAAGCCAGGCTTTAAGGGGTGTGTGTGTGTGTGTGTGTGTGTGTGTGTGTGTGTGTGTGTGTGATTTCATGCCTTGGTTTTAGTAAAATACAGCATTTAGGGCAGTGGTGGAGTCAGTGTGCGAGCCAGAACTAAGGACATTCTAGAGAAACATTCTGAAAAACAGAACAGTATCTATGGGTAACTTGCTCTGTTTCTTTGTTTTATAAGATTAACTTTCAAAGTGCTCAGTTTCCATATGGGATGTTGACACACATTTCACTTTAGTTGATTCTCCACCACCCCAAACAGCTCCCCTTCTCCACTCCCCTTCTCCACTGTACTGCTTTGTCTCTTGTCCTCCCCCTAGCGTGTTTGTCTTCTGCATGGCCCTCCTTTAAAGCTTTATTTTTTTGCAGTCACACATGGGACCCTTTCTAGTTTTCTGACCTTAACTATATTTTCTTCCACTTGGTTATAAATAGTTAACAGAAGTTAGGACGCACACATGAGAGAGACAATGCAGTATTTGTCTTTCTGACATTGGGTTATCACATTTAAAGTAATATTTTCAGTTCCATCACTTTTCTTAAGGAATTCATAATTTCACTTCTCTTTACAGTTTACTAACATTTCATTTCATAGATGAGTCAGGTTTTCACTGTGTATTCATCTTTCAATGGATCTCGAGGCTCATTCAGCTTTCATGTCTGTGAAAAGAGTAGTAATAAATGTGAATGTACAAGCATCTCTGTAGTAGGCTACGGAGTCCTTTGGGTATATGCCCAAGAGCAGTATAACCCGGTCATATGAGAGCTCTACTTTTTGAGAAGCCTCCATACTGATTTCTATGGTGATTGTAATTTACACTGTCAGCAACAATGTTATAATGGCTGCTTCTTGCCTACTTCTTCACCAGTATTTGTTGTCATTTGTTTTCTTCATGACCCCCAGTCTTACTGGGGTGAGATGAACTGTCAAAGTAGTTTTAGTTTGCATTTCTCTGATAGATAGAGATGCTGAAAATAGTTTGAAAATATTTATTGGCCATTGGTACTTATTCTTTTGGAAACTGTCTGTTCAGATCATGACCCATTTAACGATGAACTTTTGGCATTTACCCTTTATAGTCTTCATGTATACCAGAATCTCCCATTCTTTATACTGTTTGTCTGTTGATAGCTTCTCTTGTTGTGCACAAGCTTTTTAATTTAATGAAAATTTCACATTGAGAAAAGATATTGAAGAAAATGTTAGATGATGGAAAGCTCATCCATGTCCTTGGACTGGTAGAATCAATAGTGTGAAAATGGCCATCCTACTAAATGCAGTCTACAAATTCATTGTGATCTGCTTCAAAATTCCAATGACATTTTTCACAGAAATAGAAAACACTCCTCAAGTTCATATGGAACCAAATATGACCATGGACAGCCAAAGCAACCTAGGCAGAAGAGGGATACCCTATAACCTGACCTCAAACTGTGCCACAGAGCGATAGTGACAAAAAAAGCATGGTACTGGCCCCAAGACAGACATGCAAACTAATAGAATGTAACAGAAGACTCGGAAATATACTCACACAGCTATGGACACTTAATCTTTGACAGAGGTATCAAAACCATACACTGGGACAAAAAGACAGCCTTTTCAATAAATACTGCTGGCAAAACTGGATATTCACCCACAGAAGAGTGAAATTAGATCAATATCTCTCACTCTGCACACAAATCAATTCCAACTGTCTTAAGGACCTTAATTTAAAACTGAGCACTGAAACTACTAAAGGAAAACATGGGTGAAACACCTCAGCACATAGGTGTAGATAACAACTTTCTGGATTAAACCCAGTAGCACAAGAAACAGCCCCCAAGAACTGACTAATCCTACTTTTTAAAATTTCACACCATGGTCTGGTGTCTGGCAATGGATAGGAATAAAATCTAGCATTGTGAAGTTAAGACATTGCAATTAATGCTAACACAAATATAAATACGAATGAAATCAAAACAAACACTATTATAAGGAGAACAAGCAAGACTGCAGGCCTTGCTTCATGCAAAGCATGAAGGAGCTGAGTGATCTTACACATCTTACTGCAGAGGAAACACCACTGCCCCCACATTTTAGTTCACAATTCCCCATCATAATTCGTATTTTTTTCTGAAGTAGGTTAGGAAAGTGCTATGTTATAAATGTGAAAGAAGTCTGTACTGATTAGAAACATCATCTCACAAGCTGACAGAATTCTGAGAGTGAAAGTATATAGAAAAAATTATGTTAGGGCACCACAATTTTTCTGAATTTATTTATTTTAAAAGCTCCATATTAGCTACTTGGCAGGGTTTTGAAAAACTGCTCAGAATCTTCATGTTGCATTCAGACCCAGCCATCATTCAAATTTGATGAGAAATCATGAAACAGCAAACTGTGATCAAGTGATAATAAATATTCAGGAGGGGTTGTGCACACCTATAATCTCAGAACTTGGCGGGGGGGCGCTGGAGCAGGAGGATTGTGAGTTTGAAGCCAGCTTGAGCTTCATAGCAAAACTCTATCTTAGAAACAAGTAATTGGGAATGAGTGAACATATTTTAATGACTTACCTTTTCTTTAAAAGTCTTTAGCTGTCATGGGTCTGGAGAGATGGCTCAGTGGTTTACAAAAGGAACTCTGCTGCAGAGGACCTGAGTTCAGTTCACAAAACCCTCATTGGTTGGCTCACAATCAACCATGACTTCAACTCCATGAGGTCCAATACCTCTGGCCTCCAAGAGCATCTGCGCGCACATGCACATATCTACATGCCGACATACATATGCATAGTTAAATATAACTTTAAAAATAATAATTTCAGCATTCACAGGTGTTTGTTTGGATGTGTTGTATTTTCCAAGCTTCTCTAGGTAAAAGGGTTTTTGTTTTATTTGCACTAAAAAGACTTTGCCATTACCATTTCCATTAAAGTTTCTTTTATATGTGCAATTGATCATGTCATTTCTAACTGGCACAGTTGCATTCTCTTATCCTCTCAAATCAGCCCCAGAGTGTCTTTAGCTCTTCTGATCTTACAGACACCAGTGAGTCTAACAGGATAGGTACCAAATAGAAGGCCATCATCTCTACGGAGTATTGGACAGAACAGACAGTGGGCATTTACATTATTTGGAATAGAGGTTTTATGTGCTTGTAGATCTGTGTGTAAGAGAAGACAAAATAGAAGAACTTAATGGTCTTCAGTAGATTTAAACGTTTTGCTAAGTTTTAAGTTCTTATTGTCAAACTCCTGTGTTTAGAATCATAGTAAACTGGCTTACATCTAGTTTTTTTAAATCGTTTTAAGAAGCTTTTATAGGCGTCCTATTCAGGGATAAGCTTATCCCTGAATAAACGTTTTTTGGGGATTTAAAGTCTACTTCCTAGGATGGAGCCCATCCTTGGTATTGATATCTGGCTTAGGAGCCAGAGGCTAAACAAATAACAGGACACAGAGGAAAACTTGATACTTGTTGCATCAAGTATCATATTAAAGTATCATGTATAAAGTATCATAGCTATGATATTTAAATGACTCTTAATGACAGTGTTACACCCATAAATTAACCCATCTCCCAGCTCTCAACAGAGATGTTTCCTGATGCAACAGATGGTAATTAATACAGACACCTACAACTGGCCAATGTGTAGAGAATAAGAGACCATAAATCCCCAAAGCTGTTATCTCTGAATAGGATACCTATATCAAACTTCTGCTCCCCACCAAGTCTCAGGGATCATTGCAGAAGAGGGGGCTGAAAGATTGTAAGAACCAGAAGTGGTGGATGACAGCAAGGAAACAGAGATGCCCAGTTACTCATACAAACTCACAGTAGTGCGCAAGTCCCAGGCAAGCTCAAACTAGAAAAAGTCTCATCATAGACATGAGGAAGTGGGTAAGAAGTTCCAACCCCACCTAAGGAAATTGTGGCAACAGATGGTTGCTGGGAAGGAGAGAGAGAGAGAGAGAGAGAGAGAGTGTCTTTCAAGCATGAGACTTTTGGTAGGTTAATCAGGATCCAATAGACAAACCTACACTGAAGGACATTTGTGGACACTAATTAGACTCTATAAGACACACACACACACACACAGACACACACAATTCAGCACAATGAGCAATAAGGGGAGGTACGGATGGGGGAGGGGGCCTAAATACCATCAAATTATGCTATATGAAAAATCACAAATATTCAATTAAAATTTTGATTACAAAAAGGCTTTTGTAAAGAAGCCTCTATAGTAGTAGGTTTCCATATGAATTTCTCTAAAGGCCTTGAGCGTTGGTCATCACTCCCCATACTTCTTCTCCTGCCCTGTCCTCCCGTTCCCCACCCATTTAACCTCTCCTCCTCCATTATCCCTTCTCCCTCTTCATAACATTGCATTCTCCCTCTCACGAAGCCCCCTGTCCCCTCATGGCTCCTTACCAGTTTCCTGACCTCTATGGATTTTCCAATTGAAACACACATATCTAAAGATTCAAAACTAGCATCCACTTATGAGAGAGGACATGTGGTGTTTGTCATTCTGGGTCTGGATTACCTCACTCGAGATGATTGTTTCCAGTTCCATCCAGTTACCTGTGAGTTTCATAATTCCATTTCTCTTATCAGCTGAGTAACATTCCATTGTATAAATGTGCCACACCTTCATTATCCGTTCTACAGCTGATGGACATCAGTAAAAACTTCTTAACACATACACAGGTACAATATAAAAAGAGATTAAATGGTATTACTCTATAACAGATGAATATTGTCCCTCCCAGACAGCAAAGTCTAGCAAAGGAAGGAGCTCAGTCCCAGGAATGGACTCCTCTTTTGAAACCAGGGGTCCTGTAGACCCTCAAATAATACTGGCTATTGCCCCTGCTCTTTGTTACCCACCAGAACTTGATATAAGACCCTCTTGCTGAAGATAGTACTTACATGAGTTGCAAAACAAGTAAGGAGAAATCAGTCTGATACTGATCTAAAAACTTCATCTCCACTGTCTAGCTTTCAGAGTACCAGAAGGTGCTATGTATGCTATCAAGAACAGAAAAGCCTTGCCCAGCTGTGAATCCTGCAATCCACAATAACAACTGGCTTGGCAAGATATGCTCACTGATGCAATAGTGGAAGAAATGTTACATGAGTAACCATCTATTTTCTGATGGCATTTAAAGTCTAATTCACAAGACGGATCCCATACCTGACATAGATATCAGGCTTAGGAACCTGTGACTACATTGGTCACAAGCCCTAGGGGAGAATCAATTATTATTATTGTGCTAAATGGACATAGTATTAAACCAACTCCTAGTGAATTATTGTTATACCAATGGATTAATGCATCTCTCAACTCTCACCACAAAGTTTCCTTAAACAGCAGATGGTGATTAACGCAGAGACTCATAAATGATCAACATGCAGAACATAAGACTGCTGAGTGCTTAACTCTGAATAGGACACCTGTATCAAACTTCTGCCTCCCAAGGCTCAGAGACTATCATCGAAAGGATAGAAAGATTGTAAGAGCCAGAGGTGGTGGATAATCACAAGGAAACAGTGTTTTCCAGACAATGGGGCAGTTACTCATATGAACTCACAGCAGTTGTGACAGTGTGCACAAGACTTACTGAAACTCAGTCCAGAAAGCATCCCAGCATAGGTGTGGAGAAGTGAGTAAAAAGCCACAACCCTATCTGGGAACTATTGATAACCAATAGCTGCTGGGAGAAAGAGGACCAGTTTCCTTGAAGGGTGGGAGTGGTGGTGGATAGACCCAAACTGAAGAGCATTTTCAGATACAAATTACACTCCATAGGCCTACATATATGTGGGGGGGGGGAGGGAGAGAGAGAGAGGGAGAAAGAGAGAGAGAGAGAGAGAGAGAGAGAAAGAGAGAGGAAATCTCATAAAATCAGACATGGACAGTAAGTACGGTTGTGGATAGAGGAAGGCATCTGGATATGTTCAAAACACATTGCATAAAATTCTCAAAAATCAGTGACAATACTAAAATTTATTTGATCATATTTATTACTGGTGTATGTGTGGCACCCACGCCATGGTGTGCACACAGAAGTCAGATGTCAACTTCATAGCGTTAGCTCTCTCCCTCCAGCTTTATGTGGATCAACTCAGGATCAAACTCAGGTCTGCAGGTTTTCCTACAAGGGCTTTTGTCAACAGGGCCATCTGATTATGGCTAGTGTTTTTATTTTGAAGACAGGATCTTTGCAGTGGAGGCTGGTCTCTAAGTCTCTCTGTAGCTGAGGTTTCCTTGAACTCCTGATGCTTCTGTTTTCACCTCAAATGTGCTGGGATGGAAGTGCTTGATTGTGCCTGGGCTCAGTTCTTTGTTCTTTAACTTTTGTCTAAAGGTAGTCCACCATCAGCAACAATTGCTAAGTTTTCTTTAGGTTTATGGCAAATGCAACTAGCATCAGTGCTTTTAAAATTAAGTTTATTATTTTAACTATGTTTTATTAATTCTTTGAAAATTTCATACATGCATGTGATGTATTTGGATCGTATGTAACACTCTCTCCCCTCGCCCAGCTCTGCAGGCCTAACCCTCTCTGAACTTTGTGTCCTTTCTCTTTTGAAACTCACTGAATCCACAACCTTAAAGAATCAGTAGATCTTTCATGTAGAGATCTTAGCTTTATCCTAGTTCAACTTTTCTGAAACAAAAACAGTGAAATGTTTTTTTGTTTGTCCGTTTTAGACAAGTACATGCTGTTTTACACTCTTATTACGATTTCAACATATGGAAGAAGCCACACTCAACATGGTTCTTAAAAAATATTATGTGTTACAGTTTTGTGTGTGTACATAGGTACTACATGTGCACAGTGCCTGCAGAGACCAGAAGGGGGTGCTGGAGCCTCTGGAATTGGAGTTATGCCAGGTTGTAAGTTGCTATGTGGGTGCTGGGAACCAAAACCAGCCCTCGGCAAGAACAGGCAGTGTTCTTAATATCTGAGTCATTTCTCCAGTCCCATATGCACAAATATACATATATATACAAATATATACAAATATAAAATTAATTGTAAACCCACATTATAGGTTTCACAAATGATTTCACAAATGATAATTCTGCAGTCTTTTTTGTTCACTTATTCTTCTGTAAAGTTGATTTCAATTGTAGATCAGCAATGAGTTCATGAGTCTCCAACTGAAGATAAGTGCTTGACAGACAGAAATTTCTCTCAAGAATGAAACATTTGATATTAAATATGTACAATAATACATCCACAATAAAATCAAGATGCTTATACTAAATTCCATGAGCTTTTTAGAGAAAAGGTTTTATAACTATAGCTACAACTATAACTATGGCTCTATCTATCTATCTATCTATCTATCTATCTATCTATCTATCTGTCTATCATCTACCATCTAGCTATTTTCTGCAGTAAACACGGACCTATCAGAAAACAAAGCTATCCTCAGTGAATATTGGATCAATGAATAAATAAATGTTTTGATGAACAAGCAAGTGAAAGCCACAGATAATGAGTGAGGCAAAATGATCATGGATACCACTGACATAAATGCTTTTTATATTGATTTTCTCTAATACGATTACAGTGCCATTATGTGAAGTGTTATGATTTTCTATGATACTTTCATGGATATTATTTAAGCTACTTTAAAAAATAATTGTCACAGAATGGAGAACAAAGCCCTTTAATAATATGGTAGTGCATTTCATTGCCTACCTGCTGACTTAAGTCTAGGTAATTTGCATAATTCAACCTCATGACCTCTTTAAGAGAATATTCTTTTTGTCCTTATCTTACACAGCAGCAACAAAGATACAGAAAGGCAGAGAAACTTGAAAATGGTTATGGAACTGGTACTTTGTTGCGCCAGGATGGAAACTTAAGTAATCTTCACCACACTGCTACTCTGCTAATGAAAGCACCCAGCAAGACATTTTATGAGACAAGTGATAGAATCATACATGTGTTTGATAAACCCTGTGCTAGGGTTATCCAGAGAAAGAGAACAGACAGAATACACAGGTACCCAGACACATGCATATACATACCCACATGTACACACACACACACACACAGACCCAGTCTGAGAACTGCTTCACAGATGTACAGAGGCAGTGATGTTAGCAGGCTAGAATCAGTGGAGCTGATACTGCAATCCCAGTTCAAGCTGGAAGGTTTGAGAACGAAGAATGATGGCAGGGGCACCCGTGTCTAATGGTTCAAGAGGAAGGAGCTCTGATGGCCGAAGGTACTACAGATGTCTGAGCTCCAACTGAGACAGGGTTTGCCCTGTCTTCTGTTTATCGGGGTCCAAGCTCTCATCAGATTAGATAATGCCTGCCTACACTGTTGAGAACAGAACTTTCATACTCAACCCACTGATTCAAATGCCAGTTTCTTCCGGAAGCACCCTCTCAGACATATCTAGAAGTGTCATTTTACCTTACCTGGGCATCCCATGGTCCAGTCAGTTGACATGTAAAAGTAACCACCACAGACCCAGGAAAGAAAAGTTAAGACATGTTTATAATAGGTAAAAGATTCAGTGCCTTCATAGAAGCTAAATTGGGAAAATGCCCAAGAGGAAAGAATATAATTTTTTAATGAATCATTGTGTGTTTCATTTAGAATATCTCAATCAATCTTAATCATCTTTATACTACCTTCCCACTGGTCCCCCAGTTGGAATCCATACATTCTTTCATCTGTGATAAGTCTATTGTGTCAAATAGTGTCCACAAACATTCCTCAGTGTAGGTTCTTCCACTGAGGTCTAGTCCACCTATCTAGAGTCCCTCACTTTAGGAAGATTGGCAACTGATTACAGTTGGGTGAGAATTATAATTTTTAAAGTTTATAAAAATGTTATTTTTGGATGGACAATTCATAGTTGTGTGCATTTATGGAACAGAGTGTGATGTTTTAGACACGTATACACTATATGCATGATTGAATAAAATTAACATGTCTTTCCCCTTGCTTACCTATCTTTATGGTGATACATTTGAAATTTACTCTTATTTTTTAAAATATTTTATTAATTTTAATGTTATGTGTATGCCTATATTGCCTACATGTGTGTAAGTGCACCCATGTCCTGTAGTGATCATGGAAGTCAGAAGAAGGCATCAGAGTTCCCTAGAACTGGAATTATAGAAGATTATTGGTGACCATGTGGGTGCTGGGAATCAAACCCAAGTCCTCTGGAAGAGTAACCATTGCTCTTAACCACTGAGCTATCTCTTCAGCTCTGAAATTGACTCTTATTTTGAGATGTGTAATGCACTATGATTATCTATGTTGCTTTGCTGTGCAATATACTGTAAAGCTTATTTTCATCTATATCTGAAACTCTGTATGCTTTGATAATGGACCCTACATTTCCTCTCTCCCCACCCTCATAGTCTCTGGTAAGCATTCCTCTACTCTCTGCTTCTTTGAGTTCAGTTTTATCAGCTCCTACAGGTAAGTGAGATTCTGTCATATTTGTCTTCTGGGTCCTCCTTCTTGTATTTAACATAATGCTCTTTAGGTTCAATCATGTTGCTAATGGATTTTACCATTGTAAGACTGTTATTTGATTGCATATGCATATATCCTATTTTCTTTAACCATTTGACCACTTATATAAACTTAAGGCGGTTGGGTTGTTTTCATGTGTTGGATATTGTGAATGGTACTACTATGAACTGGGAGTACAGATGTCTTGTTAATACATTAATCTCCTACTGACTAGAACAGCACACACAACCACACACAGCTGTTATCAGTCTAATATTGTCTTTTGGTTGCAACACAAATGAGATTATTCTTGTTGCTTCCAGTGAATAAGCACTGCTTGAAGTGCTGTTGGTATTCATCACACACACACACACACACACACACACACACACACACACACATTATTCTGGGTCAAGTGGAAGGAAGGTTTGTGAGTGCAGGTTACAAGAGAATCCTAAGGCCTACTAAGCTTGTTTAACATTATAAATTTTGTAAATTAGTGGAGATAGTGTTAAATGATCTTAAAACACATGGTTAAAATTTTGGTTACAAGGTTAGGTAAAATTCTTTTGTCCAAAAATGTCAGTTCTACAGGATGAAATCTCATTCGTCTACTTTTGTTTTTGTTGACTGTACTTTCAAAATCACACGGAAAAAATTCAGTGGTGATGTCAAGATTATGGAAAATTTCCTTAGGATATTTTCTTCTGGAATTTTTAGTTTCAGGTCTCTATTGAGTTGATCCACTTTGAGTCAGTTTCTGTATCTGTGTTAGGTAAGAGTCTAATTTCATGCTTCTGCATGTGGACATTCCCTTTCCCACCAGAACTGATTGGAGAGAATGTCTTTTTCCTTTGTATTACCTTGACAGTTTTGCCACAAATTAGATGACTATGAATTCAGGATTATTTCCTGGGCTCTCCCCTGTTCCCTTTGTGAATTTACTTGTTTTTAAGCCAATACTGTGCTGTCATGATTGTAGTCTTTTTATAATATGCTTTGAAACCAGGAAGCATGATGCCTGCAGTTATGCTTTGTGCTCAAAGTTGTTTTGTTTTTTGGAGTCTTCTGAGGTTATATACGAATATAAGAATTTTCTTTCTGTGAGAAGTTAAGAACTTCACCCTGTTTATGTGGGTGTATCTTATTTTCCCAGTAACAAGCTAGAATTCAATAGCTACATAAGTGCTCCACATGTAACATACTGGTTAAAGGAATAATTGTGAAAAATAACAAAGTGGTCACTTCCGTACGCATGTTTTCACAACAGCGTGAGTCCAGTTAGAGTTTTCTCAGTCAAGGCCAAACAAAGTCTCCCGCCAATCTTCCTTTTGTTTTTACGGTCTTGGTTGGAGCTTCTTTTCACATGTCCACTCAGTCTGCAGTAACAAAGTGCAGGGAGTTTAAAAAGTAGTTTCGGAGGCTGGAAGTCCAAAATCAGAATGGTAGGCAGCATGGCCAGTTTCTGTGAGGATCTCTTCCCGGTGTGTAGACAGCTCTCTTCCAGCTGTGCCCTCACGTGGTGGAGAAAGAGACAGAGAACAAGTCCCTCGGTGTCTCTTTCTATAAAGGCAGCATCCCCACTATGAGGGCTCTACCCTCACGACCTCATCAAACGCAGTAATCTGGCAAAGGCCCCTCTGCAAGTATCATTTCATTGATCATTAGAGCTTCAGCAGATGGATTTGAGGACAACGCGAGTCAGTCTGTAGCATTCCTTCTTCATAAGGCGAAGTTTTCATGAAAACTTTTCTAAGTAGACCCTAGCTCATGAAAAATTCATTTACCCCGAGTATTGGAAAATGCACTCATTTCACAAATGTTTCAGCCGAAGTGCTTCCTGTGGCTGAGTGCTTCGTTTATTTTAGGATAGGGCTTTGGACAGGACTGAGGCCTGAGGCTGAGAAAAGGATGCTGAGAGGGGGGCCCTGCCAGACCCTCAGAGGGGTTTCTCCTTTTAACTCAGGACCCCAAAGTGCTGCTTAATCTTCCTAGGAGAAGATTTTTTTTGACATGCCCTTTCCAGAAGGAATAAAGTAAAATAAAACTCCTTATTTTGTTGCTAAATATTTATAAACTCTTCTTCAGTCATCAGAAGCATGATTCTGGGTAATTTATGAATTTGGAAAAAGTGGAATCTTTTCAAACACATATTGAATACCCACTGTTGTTGCCGTGTCTATTGCTCACTTTGTGCATCTAATGTGGCAGAGATTCTTAGGGCTTAAAACAACACAGTTTGAGAAGGAATCAAAAATAAAATTATATTCATGGTTGCAGAGTTCCAGCAAAACAGGGGATTTGTCTTTCAGTTTTTCTAAATCAAAATGCTGATTACTGACAATCCAAAGAAAAGCGAGAAAAATTCACACATGGTTGTTTGTGTGTCCTGCCTAAGAATTATTAATTGCCTAAAAGTGGAAATAGTCTAAATGTCTATCAGTTGTTGAATAAATAGAAAAGATATGGCATGTCAACCCAATGGAATTCTATTCAACAATAAAAATAAAATAATGATACCACAAAGAACCTCAAAATGTGAAATTTGCAAAATATCAGATACAAAAATTCCAAATGTTGTTATGATTGCATTAATTGCATTAATATGAAATGTCCAGAAGGACAAATCTGTAGAAGAAACTATTTGTGGTTTCCTAAGGGGAGGGGGCCCTAATTGTAAGGACATACAAGGCTTCTTTTGGGGGTGATAGAAATCTGTAAAACTGGATTATGATGGCTGTTAGAAAATGTAGAACTTTACTGAAACTCACCAAATAGTTAAAGGAACGAATTTTCAATGTGCAAATAATACTTCAAATAAAGCTCTTTTTTTTTAAAAAAAAAAAGAAAGACTAAAACCAAAAAGGAGATTTTTGAAAAATAATCTTAATGTCCATGTTTTGATTATGAGACTGATCCAACAAATCTGATGAAATCTGAATTTCCTGTACATTAAATAAGTTTAAGGACTATTTCTAAGACAGTCTATCCTGTACACATGGGGCACTGGACTCTCCAACAGGAACTGGTAGGCTATGGAAAGCCACACTTTCAAAATGTCTACATAATGTCAATATGCTAATTAACATTAATGAGAAGATATTCTGAATATGGAAACAACCTTCTCAATTTTTACCTCCTGGGTTTTTTTTTTTTTGAGTAAGTTATTGCTGAATACAGTGTTCATTAGTGAACTGTTGTTAAATAAAAATAATTATTTGTAGTTTCTTCATGATTTTGCTCAGAGGAGGTCAGCGTTTTCATGACTTATTAAATTTGAAATACCTCAGTGATGTACAAAGGTGTCAGGAATGGCCACTCTCATTTTATAAACAGGGAAATTAAGGTATTTCTTGAGATTTGACAGAAGCACGATAGCTATGATATATTAACCAGATAATTAGAGCAAAGATAAGTAGTGCTTAGCAGAAACCAATAGCTTCAGAGAAACTGTTCAGGAGATAACTGTAAGCAGCATTTCTTTAAAATAAATGGTTTTCACTTTTTTTTTTATCTTGAATTACTTGTTCCGTTTTACAGTGAAATGCTACCTGCAACTTCCCACAAAGATTGACTAAAGCCTAGGGAGGTGTTTCAGTCCATAAAATGCTTGCCATCCAAGCATGGGGGACCTAGTATGGATCTCCAGCACCACATAAAAAGCTGAGCACATCAGTGTACATCTACAACCCCCAGTGATGGGAAGGCCATGACAGGTGGATCTCTGGGATAGATCAGACAGTCAATCCGGGCCAATGTGTCTAGGCTCAGTGAGAGACCCCATCTCAAAGTAACAAGATGGAGAATGATGCAGAAAGATGCCTCACATGGACCCTCGGGCCTCTACCTGCGGTCACATCTGTGAATAACCACAAACAGACACACATGCATCACACACACACACACACACACACACACACACACACACACTTAGAAAAAACTGAAAAAAAGTTTCTCAATAGTAGGCCTTTTCCTCAAGGGCTTGTGTTTATTCTGTATGGAGGAATGTTGTACATTTTCTGGAAATCATTCACGTCACTAATAGAAAAAAAGGAAAAATAATTATAGGTAGACCAGCAGATAGATGATAGAAACATAGATGATAGATAGATAGATAAACATACACACACATACCTGTAATTGTTTAGTCAACTAGATGGAAGTACCCATTGACTCTGAAGGACACGATGAGATATACTCTATTCTAGTGCAGTTTTCACATGAATGGAGGTTAAGAACATAAACTCTAATCTATTTTTCAAAAGTCAACTTCACTCAGTTAGAAGTGATACAAGGAGATAGTAAATCATGCATTGTAGTCTCAGTGCCGCTAGGCGGGAGGACTCGGCACATTGTAAGCACAAAGAAATGAGGAGTGTGCAGGGTGACGGAGACGCTAATAAACCTGAGGTGCCCATGACATGATGTGAACAGGCACAGAAATGAGGCACTGTGCCTCACCAGTGGGAACCATTGTAACATGACACGTCAGGTAAAAGCGTCAAAGAAGACAGCAGATCACATCTACTTTCAGGATGTGTCTCAAAGAAGCAACTCATTGTGTGCGTATTAAGGATCAATGTTTTCTTTCATGTGACTATTTTACATGACTTTTCTCTATGAACACTTGAATTTTCAAAGGCTTGTGTCTTGGGGCTCCTAGCAAGGGGAATGGGCTTTAAGATCAGGGATTACCTTATTGGGATGGACACACACTTCTGTACACACACATGCAGGATATACACACATGGAAGACACATACACAGGACACACATATACAAAGGACACACACAGAGGACACACAGATAACATACACACTCAGGATGGACACACACACACACACAATCTCAGGACAGACACACAGTATACATGCACATGCAGGACACACACATACGCAGAAGGCACACACAGGATAAGCACACACATGCAGATCACACTCAGGACACACACTCACAGGACACACACACATATGCAAGACACACAGACTCAGGATGTACATACACAAGACAGACATAGACATACAGGACACCCATAAACAGGACAGATAGGCATTCAGGACATACACAGGACACACACAGGATTCACACACACACACTCAGCACACATATAGACACAGAGAAGGAAATTTTATTTTGTCTCTGGCCTACTCCCCACTTCTAAATGTATAGCGTTTCACACTCAGGAGCCCTTTGAGAATGTTTATCCCTCGATTTCCTCGTAGCTTGGCTGAGGTTACTTCCCTCATAATATCTGTTTTGTTTTCTGGTACCCTGTTCCTCTCGTATCATTATCTCTCATGGTCCTCAGATGAAATCCAGTGTTGCTGCTCTTTTAAAATATGGCCCCGTCAGCCTCACTTGGGACACCTGAGGTGCTAATTAAAATGTATACTCCTGAGTGCAAATACAGATTTACCATTTTGTAATCTCTGTGATAGGAGCCCTAAAATGTATAATTTAATACAAACCCTCTTAGAGCTTCATATACACATTAAACTCAAGACCTTTTCCTGTCTCATAATAATAGTTTATACTTCCACAACACTTACCGTATGCAAGGCACTTTATCTCCAAGAGCTCATTCCGTTTTCTCAAAAAGTTTTGCGATGCTATGACTTAAAAACACGTTCAGGCAAAAATTTTACCTTGGATATGTAACTATGAACTATTCTCTAATCATAGAACACTGAGCTTTCTCCCTAATTTTCAAGCCTCTGGCACAATCAAGATGCTTTTTAGTAGGTGCATGGATGCACTGTGGTACAACCAGGCAATGGGATAACATTTAGCGTAAAAAGAAATGAGGTAATCAAGGTAATAGAAGCTATGGGAGACCCTTAAATATTTATTATTAGAAGAAATAGTAAATGTCAGTTAGGAAAAGCTACATACCACGTGATTCCAACTCTATAGGGTGTTAGAAAAGCATGTCAATGGTGACAGTGTAAAGGTCAGTGGTTGTCAGGGTTTGGGGTTAAGGTGAGTGAGTAGAGGACAGAAAAATGTTTAAGGCTCCGAGGCTACGTACATTATACCAATGTCATAGACACTTGCCCAAAGCCGCGGATTATATACCTCCCAGAGTGAACCTTGGAAGCTTTGGGCTGCGGGTGGGGCCTGTGTGTCAGGGTAAGTGCATCACTTTGAACAAATGTGAGACTGTGGGAAAGGTGTTGAGAGTGGAGAAAAAGCTGGCTGTGTGGTACAGGGTTGGGGCGAGGATGGGATAAGTGGGAACTCTCCTTATTCTCTCTTCAGTTTTTGCTGTCAGTATAAAATTGCTGTACAAAAATAATCAATTTTTAAGATGGCTAATCTCAGCACTTAGGGGAGGGAGATGGGATCAAGAGTTCAAAGGCATCGTTAGCTGTATAGTGAGTTTAAGGCCAGCCTTAGGTACATGAGACTTCATCTGAAAATAAACAAAGCCCCTGAACAGCAAACATTTAAAAAAACACCATTAGTAATTTTTTAATCAGCACTTTTTTGTTGTTTCAATAAAGAAAATGACCTTTTAAAGAGACAGATGAGATAGCTAATTAAATATCAATGTCTGTATTTACTTTAAACTTTCCAGCCTTGAATTTACATATATATTGATATCTATATAACAATACTAACCATTATTAAATCTAGACAGTAGCTATCTAGTGATTTTATTATGCAAATTTTTCTTCTTTTATATATTTTTGACATTTATCAAACTTAAACTTGAATACTTTTGTTGATAATCATGCACTATTTTATTTTATTTTTATTTTTGTTGCTGGTGTTTCTGAGATGGGGCAGTGGTAGGTGGGCATACAGTACATACGTAGCCCGTGTTAGCTTTAAACTTGCTGTATTCTGCCTCAGCCTCTGTAGTGCTCAGATTCGAGGTCCACACTGTGGTGATGGCTCTCCCTAGCTGAGACCACAGAACTCAGTGATGACTGCACTTCAGCATCACGTGGGTGTCAATTTATTCACTTCAGGACTGGGGAAGGGATTATGTCTGGGCGTCCATATTTTTAAGAAGTTCCAGCATGCATCGAGAGCTGAGAATTGCCCCTCTAACTGTTCTAAGTCATAGTTTCTATGAATAAAGAAAAAGAAAAAAGGGCCAATGAGATGACTTTGTGTAAAGGAGCTTGCCACCAAGCCTGACAACCTGAGTCCAATCCCCAGATCCCATGTGGTAAAAGGAGAGGACTGACTCTACTAATTTTCCTGTGACCAACACACACACACACACACACATACACACACACGTTCCCCCTCCCTACCTTTACCTCCAACACACAGAATAAAGGAGGCAATGAACAATTTTTTTTTCATGGTGACTACAAATGCCTAAATGTATTGATTACCATTTTCTAAGCATAAAGAAAACGGTGCAGTAACGGCACCAGCTTCCCAACTTACCAAGCTTCACATCCTCTAAGAAAACTGACTCTCCTCTCTCTGCCAGCAGCCGTCCGTTGCCAGCAGTTCCTCAGCGAGGGCTGGAACTTCCCGCCCATCTTCTCCGTCCAGGCTGGGTTTTTGTCTGTATTGGGCTTGCACAGTCTTGTCACAAATATTGTCACAACTGTCCTGTTTTGTCCAGAAAACATAGTTTTTATCCACCACCTCAGGCTCTTATAACCTTTCTGCCTCTCTCTCCCTTCCACAATGATCCCTGAGTCTTGGAGGGAGGGGTGTGATATAGGTGTCTCATTTAGTGCTAAGTACTCCAAAGTCTCTTATTTTCTGCACCTTGATGGTTGTGAGTCTTTGTTAATAGCCATCTGTTGCAAGAACGTTTTCTGATGAGAGTTAAGAGATGTGTTAATCTGTGGTCATAACAGTAAATCATTTACAGTCAGCTCAATACTATGTATATGTAGCAGAATGGAAATAATGAGTTGTCTTTTACATCCCGTGACCTGTGTAGCCACAGGTTCTTGGCCCCGATAGTTAACAATGACAGGTAAGGACTCTTGTGGTGTTCCTGCACCAACATATAACTACCTAAACAAATAGCCTTAAACTCTTAAATTTAGTTTTTAAGAATGGAACGGAACTTGGAGGACACTTGCTCCCCTAGGTAGCCCTTATAGCCATTTGTCTCCTGAAACTATGCTGCTGGAACTGTCTGCTAGAACTCTGTTTCTGGAACTGTGTCCTGAGTCTCACCCATAATTTTGCTCAAAATTATTTCTCCACCTTCAATTGGGAAAGTATAAGCTCACTCCATCCTAATCTTAACAGATCACCTGTCCTTTTTATCCCTGGTTCGATAATATCTCATTCATCCAAGGTCATTCATTCTTCTCCACTTCCACTGCACAAAATGTATGCTGTCTTTCAATTCTCAAGCATACTCAAATTCATTCATTCATTCATCCATTCATTCATATCTTCTTGGGCGAAGTACAAAATTGAAGTTGCCTAGGAAACGAGATCAGGTGCCAAGGTCTAAAGACACACGAGGACATGGTTTTGCTGGAGTTACTTAAAAGACATTAATCCAGAGTTTTAAAAGTGATTTCCGCAAACTCCCTGCTGTGAAGTGACCTTTAAATCCAATCAGAAAGTGGTTGGTCACTCCCATAACATTCCTGCCACTATTGCACTAGAGGGCACATCTTGCCAGGCCAGTTGTTATTGTAGCGTGCAGGGTTCACAGCTGAGTAAGGCTCATGATTAATTTTCTCTTCCAGTAGTATGCATAGCATCTTCGCATCTTCTGGTACTATGAAAGCTAGCCAGCAGAGATGAAGCTTCGAGGCTAGTACCAGCTTGATTCATTGGAGCTCCAGTTTACTGAGTACCAAGCACAGGCCCCTGCAATCGGGTAGGGCTTCCATACTACCTTTAATAAAACTGTAAAGGGAAGGCCTGAAGTTGACTGTTTCAGACCAAGAAATCCAATCTGAGAGGTTCTTATTTTCTTCTTCCTTCTCACCCAAAATTTCTGAGTGTCTCTTCGCTCTGCCTGCTGAGGAGTCCATGTGGCCCAGTCTTGGAAGCCAGTGCTATCTCACTCAGTTCCAAGAGGTCACACGTGAATGCTTTTCCTAATCTCTGTGGCCTCTTTCATTTCCTCATTGCTTTCCTACAGAGCCATTAAAACTCGAGTCTCACATTGGAATCGACTAAAATATATTTAAACAGCAGGCCATTTAAATTATTTTTTAAAAAGCAATTTTCTACTGTAGACTTAGGAACCAATGGATCTATTTTAGCTCACATAATTTCTGATTAACTAATTTAATCTCTTTGAAATTATATAAGCAAACTTGGAACAAGCTGCCATCAATTTCTTGCCTTTGGATGTAACATAATATTTTCAAAAAATGAACCAAATAGAGTAATTAGCCCCCAGGCAGAGAAAATGACTCTAATAGCAATCTCTCAGAACATTCTTTTGGTAGGAAGACTAGAAAGAAAAACAAAACCATGGCAGCCCACGGGTTAAAGCTCTGTATGTGCCCATTAAAACTGCAAAGACTTGGCACACTAATGCCTGGAGTTACGTCACAGAAACTCAGAAGTGATGGCCACGCTTCAGGGTGCCAATATTCCGTTTCTAGTGGACCACGTGATAAAGAGCAGCACTCAGCTGCCTACATACAGTCCAGTGGAGAGAGATTTTGTTTTGTGGTTCGTTAGTTAATTTGATTCCTATTCAATTTGAAGGCCCATTATTTGTACAGGATAAGATCATAGGCAATGTAACCCAATTGGAATGAATAGAAATCTTAATATTTTGAACAGGAGGTGTGATCTACAGGATGGAGACCCCATGTACAAATGGTGAGAGATCTGAATGGGATCTGCAAGCTGTGACAAGCTCTAGATGTAAGGGGTAGAATGCTCAAACAAACTGGACCTTGGTGGAAACACTGGGATAGGATGCTGTGTCAGTCACCTCCCAGGTTCCACTCAGTTCTTAAGTGTAATGCCCTTTTTAATGTAAATACATACAGTAGTTTCTTTAAAGATGTTTTGTTTTGAAACAGAGTCTCCTTGTAGCCTCAGCTCTACTTTATTGACCAGCCTTGTCTCTGTCTCACAGAGATCCACCTATAGAATTGTTGGGATTAAAGGCAAACTCCAGTAAGACTGACTAAATAAGTAGTTTTTCAAAGACACCAGGTTATCTTCAGGTTCATGATAAGGCAGTTGGACTGGTTGATATTTCTCTTTGAGTTAAGTATTCTTTGCACAGGTATCTCTAAATTTTGTGACATTTGCACTGGACTGGCCTGGGAGTGTGTGGATTTTTGTGTGCTTGGTGTGAAGTAAGAGTAAGAATCTGCATTTCAAATAAACTATCCTTATAAGATAATTTGGAGGCAAATTGCCCTCACCTGGTGCTTTGAGGAGCTATGTAATTCCTGTTGAGCATGAGTCTCAAATTTTTCTGTCTAATAATCACCAGAAAACAGACTGACATGCTTTAGAAGTCTCCACCAAAACTCCTGTTGAAAATTTAATTCCCACTGTGAGATATTAAAAATACAGAAACTTAATCTAACAATAATGTTTGCAGGTGGGACCTCAGAGAGGTAATTAAGGTTAAAAAGGGCATTAGTCTAGGCACCTAATTCAAAGGCACTGGACTTTATTTTGGTTTTGTGTATGTGTCTGTGTGGCGTATGTGTGTGTTTATGGGTACATGCCCATGCTTGCCTGTGTGAAGGCCAGCAGAAGGTGCTCTCCAGTGTCTGCCTCTAGCAATCTGCACCTTGTATTTCTGAGACATGATCTCTGATTAAGCTTGAAGTTCCCTAATTTGGCTTCTGGCTGGCTAGCAAGACTCTGGGATTCCCCGTCCCTGTCTCCTGGTCCTGTGATTGCAGGTGTGGGCTGCCATGCCTGGCTTTTTATGTGACTGCTGGGGATCCAAACTCGAGTCTTTATGGTTGTGTACCAAGCACTTTACCCTGTCACAGGGTTGTGACGTTATAAGAGCAAGAGCAGAGACCTGATAGGATGTGAGCCTCACCAAATAATGCCCTGTGCTGGGGAGACTGAGTTGCCACAGCAGAAAAGCAGCTTACCAAAGATGCTGCCACCTAATATTGAACTTCCAAGACTTGAGAAATGTGAGCCAGTCATGACTTTGCTCTTTAGCAATTGCCCACTACAAGTGTTCAGTCACAACAGTGGTAAATAGATTCAGACAGACTTTTGTGCTGTAAAGAGAGGATGTCACCCTAGACGAACCCCTTCTTGATAACATGAGGGACAGGGTCTGTAGGTGACTCTGAAATGACTTTTTGCAAGTAAGGGCTGGAGTAGCAGTGGAGCTTGTCGGGAAGTGAGTTTGACTTCCTCTGTGGCCAAGAACTGCATGATGTAGACAATATAACTGCATCCATGCTGACTAATCGCATGCCAGCTGATGGGACTAAGAAGCATCTAGGCTAATAAAGCCTACCAGTGGCCAGTGGGAAGACATTTCCAGAGAGGATTCACTATAGGGAAGGAACTGCATATTCTCTTGATCTTAACCAGTTTGACTGGGGTAAGATGAAATTTAATGTGGTTTTAATTTGCATTTCTCTAATTACTAACAATGTTGAACACTTTTAAAGATGATTCTTGGCCACTTTTATTTCTTCTTTTGAGAACTCTTTGCTCAGATCCTTAGCCCATCTTTTGATTGTGTCTCTTGTATTCTTGATTCTTTGATTTTTGAGTTCTTTATATTTTCTAGATGTTACACCTCTATCAGTTGTGTCACTGGTGAAGATTGTCTCCTACTATGTGGGTTTTCTCTGTACTTCCTTTGTTGTTTCTTTTGCTGTACAGAAGTATTTTAGTATTTTAGTTTAATGAGAACCCATTTGTTGATTGCTGACCTTAATTCCTGAGCAACTGGTGTTTGATGTAGGAAGGATGTTTCATCCTTTCCCACACCCATATCTTTAGGTGACTGCTAATGTTTTCTCCTAATAGTTCCAGAGTTTCAGGTTTCACACTGAGGTCTTTGGTCCATTTGGAGTTGAATTTTATGCAAGGTGAAAGATACAGGTCTAGTTTCGTTCTCATACACATCGAGTTCCAGCTTTACCAGCACCATTTGATGAAGATGCTGTCTTTTCTCCAGTGAGTGTTCTTGGCCCCTTTGTCAAATATCAAGTGGCTGAGATTGTACATCATGTTTGGGTCTTTAATTCAATTATGTTCCATTGGTCTAAAGTTCTGTCTGTTGGTGTTCTATGTATTTGTATGGTCATGTCTTTCCTTAATTTGCGGAAATTTTTTCTGCAATCCTGTTGAAAATCTGGTTAATACCATTGTCCTGAGATTCTTTTCCTTTCTCTATGTCTGTGATGTGTACATTTGGTTTTTTCATGATGACCCACATTTCCTGAATATTCCATTCCCGTGGTTTTTAATTTTTCATAATTTCCCAATTCTTCAACTTTATCATCCAGTCTTGGTAGTTTGTTTTCCATTTCATTCATTCTGCTTTTCTTCCGTTGCTTCCAATTGGCTTATTTAGTGGTTCACTTCCTTCTTTGTTTCAGACTGAGTCTTCTTCAACACGTCCATCTCTTTTGTGAATTCAGTCTGAAGTTTATTTCTATCTTCTTTTAGTTTTTTGATTTGTTTGTGTCTTCTTTAAATTCATTGCATTTTTTGAACATGTTTATGAGTGTTCTTTAAAATTCCATTTCCTGGGTTATCTTTAGGGGTTCTCATTTTTGAACTCTTCTGTAGGACTGGTAGTGTTTAGTGAGGACATATTATTTGGGTTTTTCATATTATTATTTTTTCATTGTGATTTTGGCATGTGGATTTCTTTTGCTGTTTGGTATGATTTTCAAGTCTTCTTTTGTTGAGTTGAAGACTGATTTTGTTTGTATTCTTGATGTGCCTTTGTTGTTTTCTTATTAAGAATGTAAAGGTGGTTGGTTTAGGCTTCAGGTTGTTTCTTGATTTTATATTGGAGGGCCCATGTAACCTTAGTCCAGTTACTCAGGAGTTCCTGCAGAGTCCCAAGTCAGGCAGCAAGCAATCAAATATTCACAGCTTTCCTTCTAAGATCTGACCCATGGTAGCCAGTAGGCACAGAACAATTCTGGAAGCTCCGTAGTCTGAGGCCAGATTCAGGCATGTTCATGCAGACTGGAAATGTCTGGATCCCTGGCAGAGGACTGTAGAGTCCAGCCTGGCAGCAGTGGGGGGAGCTTCAGATGGTCCCAAGGTGGGGGATGGGCAAGGTGTAATTTGGGAAACCTACTGCCTCAAGTAGGCCAGATTCAGATACTTTCAGGCAGTCTGGTTTTCTTCAGTGTTTTAAAAGCCTTCATTGTAACAGACTTTCACCTTATGAGATTGTTTTCCTGATTTATTTCTCAGCATGGTTGTTGTGTATAATGGAATTTTTGAGTATTGATTTTGTATTCCGCCACTTTGTTGAAAGTGTTTGTCAGACTTGAGAGGTTTTTGGTGGACTGTTTAGAACCTTTTAAGTAAAGGATGATAATATCTGAAAACAGGGATACTCTGGCTTCTTTCTTGCCTTTCACATTATTTTCATTTCTTCTTTGTACTGTATCATCTAGCCTGGACTGTAAACACTACATTGTTCAAATGTGGAGAATGGGCACCAGATCACATTCTTGATTTTCAAGGAAATGTTTTAATTTCCTCCCATTTAGTGTAGTGCTCCCTGTAAGTAGGTTATATGTAGTTGTCGTTAAGTTGTGGTATGTTTTGTGTAATCCTAGTTTGTTCAGGCTTTAATCACAAAGAGAATTTGAAGTTAGTCAAAGGCCTTTCCTGTATCCATTGGAATAATCATGCAATTTCTGCTCTGAGTCTAAGTGCTGTTTTTAAGTTATTGCTTGATATCACTGGAATGGATATCCTACTTGGTAATATGACCTTTTAGATGTGTTGTTCAGTAGTGTTCACGGCTTAATTTAAAGTTTTGCAACTATGCTCATCATGGAAATTGGTCTGGCGTGTTTTTTTGTCATTTTTGTGTTCTTACCTGGTTTTATCGGGGAAATGCTGGCATCACAGAATGCTTTGTAGTATTAACTGCTTATTTCTTGCACTAACTTCAATAGCATTGAATGTTGGAATTCAGCAGTTTTTCTTTCCAGTCCTGGTCTTTGCTTTCTTGAGAGACTATTATTGTTTTGATCTTGTTGTGAGTTACACGTGTTTCAGTTATTTACCCCGTTAAATCAATGGGTTGTTGAATTAATTTAATTGGTTGTTTTTATCTAGGAGTTCATCTTTTTCTTCTCGGTTTTCCAGCTTTGTGAGTGATAGTTTTTCAGACTATTCCTTAACGATCCTCTGGATTTCATCTGTGTCTGCTGTAATGATTCACTCTTTGTATTCAGTTTTATTATTTGGCATCTTCTCGCTCGCTTTTGCTTAGCCTAGCAAAAAGTTTGTCTGTTTTGACTTTTGAGACAACGAACTCTTTGTTCCACTGAGTCTTTGTGTTGTTCATTTATTCTCTATTCCACTAATTTCTGTCCTGATCCTTATCATTTGCTTTTCAACTACTAATTTTGGGTTTGGCTTATTCTTATTTTTCTAAGACCTCGAGGTTCAAGATGAAGTGAATTCTTTAGAATTTTTCTGACATTTAATGTAGGCATTTGTAGCTTTAAACTTTCATCTCATAGTTGCCTTGGCTGTTAACTCAAGTCCTCTGATAACTTGTGCTTTCATTTTCATCTTAGTCTATAAATTTTTATATTCCCTCCTTGATTTATTCAAAAACTTACTCTTTCTGAATGCAGTATTCAGGAGTGTGTTAATCAGCTTCCAGAAGCTTTGATATTTTCCCTTGCTAATGACTTCTCATTGTACTCCACATTGACATGATAGGATACAAGAAATTGTTTTGATTCTTTTGTTCTTGTTAAGATTTGCTTTATGATTTTATGTATGACGTATTTTAAGGAAAATGTCTTGAGCTATTGAGATATATGTTTAGTCCACAGTTCTTGGATGAAATATTCAGCAGAATGGGGATGTTTATGTAGTCCACTTGAAATACAGAGCTGCTTTAGTCTGCAGTTTCATTGGTAAATTGTCATCAATATGCTCTGTCTATTAATGATGGTAGCATGAAGTCTCCCACCATTATTTATCTGAGTTTATCTTTTCCTTTATGTCTTGTATGCTTTGTGAAATTGGAGAATCCAAGACAGGAAACTGGAGGCAAGAGCTAAAGTAGAAACCATGGAAGGGTGTTGCTCCTTGGGTGGTTCAGCTATCTGTCTTATAAAGCAGAGCTTGCCTGCTCAGAAATGGCACTGTCTACAGCACTCTGGGCCTTCCTGCATCGATTAGAAATTAAGAAATGTCCCACTAGGGCCTGGAGAGATGCCTCAGTGCTTAAGAACATGGGCTACTCTTGCAGAGGATCTGGGTGTAGTTCCCAACACCCATGTGACTGCTAACAATCATTCATAACTCAAGTTCCAGGGGATCCAGTGCACTCTTCTGGCCTCAACAGGCATTGCACAACATGGGCACACTTACATGCAGGCAAAACATTCATATGCATAAAAATAAATAAATAAGTAAATTTAACAAAAGAAAATAAATGCTCCACAGACATGCACACAGGATAATATAGTAGAGGACTTCCTCGTTTTATATTCAATCTCTGTGTTTCTTTTTTTTCTAACCTTCCTTCCTTCCTTCCTTCCTTCCTTCCTTCCTTCCTTCCTTCCTTCCTTCCTTCCTTCCTTTCCTTCCTTCCTTCCTTCCATCTTTCTTTCTTTCTTTCTTTCTTTCTTTCTTTCTTTCTTTCTTTCTTCTTTCTTTCTTCTTTCTTTCTTCTTTCTTTTTTTCCTCTCCTTCTCCCTTTTGTTTTTCTTAGACAAGTTCTCACTATGTGCCCTGACTGACCTGGAACTCACTATGCAGACCAGGCTAACTTTGAATTCACAATGATTTGGCTTCCTCTGCTTCCCAAGTGGATTATCGAGATTAAGGGCCTGTGAGCTTCTTATGAGGTATCTTTCTTGTAGACAGTAAATAGTTGGATCTTGCTTTTAATCTAATCAGCTTGTCTGAATCTTTCAATCAGAGAATTTCAGCTTATTACTAAGAGGGGTTTGTTGATTCCTGTAATTTTGAGTTGTTTTTCTGCTTAGTTAAATTATTGCTTTCTTTTATTTCTTTTCTTTTCCTTATTCCCTGTTACGAGTTCCCTGACTTTCTGAGTTAGACATGATTGATTCTTCCTAGTTCTCATGAGTTTATCTAGTCCTCTCATGGAATTCATTCTTGCTTATGGTTATACTGTTAAGACTTTCTTACTCCTGTGTATGTATAACTCTAGTACCTTGTTTGTCCTGAATTGTTTTAGCTTGTACTCATCTTGACACACTCCCCCCTCCACCACCATTGACTTATTTCAAAAATGCATTGTCTGGATAGTGATTTGGTTGACAGTTGCTTACTTCTGGGGTTTGAAATACATATTTCTATGTTTTCCTGAATTTTAGGGTTTCTTTCAAAAGGGCTGATATAACTGTAATGTGCTTGCCTTTGTGAGTTGATATTTTCCTATGGAACTTTTTATTTTTATTTTGTACATTTTATTTATATAGTGTGGGGGAGGTACAAGTCCCTTGGCAAGCATGTATGGCAGTCAGAGGATAATTTGCAGGATTTATTTCTCTCGTTCCACTATGTGGGATCCAGGATCCAGCTTAGGTTGTCAGGTTTGGTGGCAAACATCTTTACCCACTAAACTGCTGCGGTTGCCCTTCCTGCAGCTTTTAATATATGTAATTCTGGGGCATTTTGCCTATAATGTGGTGTGGATAAGTTCTTTTCCGGGCTTTACATATCTGTTGTGCTTGGACATCTATTTCTTTTCCTAAATTTGGGTGTTTTCTTTGCTATATTTTCATTGAATAGATTTCCTATACCTTTAGGATTGTTTTATTTTAATCATTTCGAGGCAGGGCCTCCTTGTACCCCTGGCTAGCCTGGAACTTGCTATGTAAACCAGGCTGGCCTCAATCTCACAGAGATCTACCTGTCTGGCCTCCTTAGCACTGGGGATAAAGGCATGTGCAAACACCTCTGGGCCAGGTTTAGTCTTTGAATCATGTCTGGAAGGTTTTGGAAGTTGTAGGCATGCTTATTTATTTATTTTTTTATTGATATCTGAATGTTCAATATATCTGAATGTTCAATATTGTTTAAATATGAAAATGTGCCTCATTCCTGAACAATGCAAATATTAACAAAATATCTCTTAGTAACAGAAGAATTTTTGGTCTGTCGAGCAGCTTGTATCAAATATAAGCTTCTTAACATTACCCACACTTCTTGCTTCTGGTCTCCCCTTGCTCTGGTCTATTCCTGAATTCCTTTTGTGGGTATACCTTCCCTCATTTCCTTTTCTTGTCACATACTTGAAATAGCTTCTCACAGGTGTTCACTGCCCAGTAATGATAATTTTTTGTTGTTCTTGTTCCTTTCCATGGTACTATAAACATTCTACTGTGAAACTGTACTTCCAATCTCCAAGTAATTCTTTTTCTAGGGAATCATAATGGAACAGTAGACTGAATAGAGGCTGAAAAGTGACTAGCATATTCATATAGATTTGAAGTGTTATGACATATATGGCCTCAGATAACTGAACTAAGTTCCTGAAATACCTGATAAAATAGGTTATAATTCAGGACATATAATATTGTAGAACAAGAACAGTTAAAGTGTCTGTAGGAATGATTTTTACAATATGTACATACTTTTCTCTGAAGACTTTTACCTACCTTTGCAATAAAGAGATTACTGTTTAGAATGTCAACAAACTCACTGAGCTATGCGCTCCTCTCATGACCTGGGCATCTGGCTTTACTCTCTCAGGACCCCTCTTTACCCTCCACCCAGTATAATGTAAAGTAGAATAGGACGGACTGGAGAGATGGCTCACAGCTAAGAGCACTTGCTGTTCTTCCAGGAGACCTGGGTTTGAATCCCAGCACCCACATGGTGGCTACAATCATCCATAACTCCAGTTCCAGGGGATCCAATGCCTTCTTTTGTCTCCGAGGGCACTGAAGGACATGGGTGCACTTAGATACATGCAGGCCTAACACTCATATACATAAAATTTTTTAAAGACTATGAATGTGCTAAAAGTAGCTTTTCTTCTTGCAAACAATGAAAGAAATGTGTTTTCTTGTGTCTGTGTGATATTCTAGGCCTAGGGATCAAAAGGTGAGATTCTTTGATAATAAAGGGTGGGTACTGACTTCTACCTCCCCATTTCATGCTGGAGACACTGTTTCAATGAAAGAATGAGCTCCCCTGCTAGGAGCACAGTTCTGAGACACATCTGATGGGACTGGTACTCTATGGTATGTGTCCTTTTTTGGCCTTATGAATGCTGAGTCATGCTGTTTTTTTTTATTTAAGACATAACTATAATGTGGCTCAGAAACACTGCAGTATCTAATAAGTTGTTCTAAATAACAAACATATTAGTTATTAAACTCTGTAATAATCCAGTGTCCTAGTTCATCTGTTAATTTCTACTCATTCAGCATTTGATTCTATACTGTACCATAGTGTTACTCAAATATATTTTCTTGCCCTATCTTAATCATGTCTTAAACTTTCTTATCAATAAGGATTTTTTGTATTATCTACATAATTTGTATTTACAAATATGTTAACTTGATGTCTAGGAAGAAGCATTTATTAAACACAATGAAAAATAATTTTCTATGAAACTGATCATTGAATAATTAGATGATAGACAGAGGTGGGTGTAACTTTTTTTTTAGTTATTATTGCCTCTTCGGTTTAAATGCCAGAGTAGCCTTTCTTCAGACTTTCTCTTGGTTCTGTTAAGTAATTTATTTATAAATTATGTTTATCTGCTATCTAGAAGAGTCTATTTCCATTCTTATGTTTATATTTCCTTGTGTTTTTAGTTCTCCTGTTGAATGTAGTTCTCCATGCTTGAAGCTTCCTTTTAGTTCTGTATGTGCAATAAAATATTCAATGATTCACACATGCGAAATTGGCTGTCAGTTTGCCCATCCATAGCACATAGCGAAATTCCTCCTTTGAGGAATTTTAAATGAAATGTAATATAAAAATTTTAGGGGTTCCTTAAGTTGAACAATCTCAGGACACAGGGAATACATACACATACACAATACCAAAAATTAATAACCTATACGTTTGAAAATTTTCACATACAAGATATATCTAGAGGAAAAACATTAACAAATACCAAGAGAGCATGGTAAGAAACTTTTCTTATTTTTATTAAGTGCTTTTATTTCAGAAAATATACATTTTTATTACTAAAAATACACAGAAATGACTCTGCTTTTTTCATATTCTTGGAACCTCCTTTCCTACCCCTGAGATGAAATTTGCATAGCTAACATTGACTATTTGTGACTATGAAGAAAGTTTATGAAATACAATGAATAATTCATACTTTAGGATTTTCAATTAAAAAGTACATTGCATATAGAAAATAAGATTATGGATATTTTTGGAATTAACCTGAAACATTGAATCTTTACCATAATTTTCTAGTTTAGGTAAAGAAATGACTAATTATGAATGCTTTACATTGTGTTATTTAGTAAGGCCTTACCAGGTTTACCAGGGTGATAAAGAGTTGTTCCAGCATCATGGTGATCTCTGTGACAATTATTTTCCACCTATCTAAAGAAAATACATTTCGCAACCATGTATAGAAGTCTGTGGTTTTTAATTCTTGCTTCTTGAAATTCATATTTTGAAAATATTCTAAGGGGTGGAGAGTGGCTTAGTGGTTATCAATATTTCCCACTCTTCCAGAGGACCTGAGTTTGGTTCCAAGCACCCATTTCAGGCAGCTCACAACCCTGCTTCAGGGGATCTGACACCCTCTTCTGACCTCCACAGGCATGTGTCATACACTTACACAGACACATGCATATACATGCAAAGAGTACTCTAGGGAGCATCAAGATGAATGCATCCAAGCACGTGTGGGGCCGAAACAGAAGATAGTCTAGGCTACACGGAAGGACCCTGTCAAATAAAAATGAAATAAAACACAAAGGCATAAAGTGTTCTAAGTGCACAAATACGTTTGAGCTGGAGTTTTTTCCTCTCTTAGGCCAACTCAGAAAGGAGAATTAATGCAATAAGGCCATCTTAGAGAAAGAAGCAGGAAGAACTCAAGACTGGGGTGAAGATGCTAGACTAGAGGGTAACGATCAGGAAGGGAAAATATCTGTCAGTCCCTGACTGAGCATTCCAGGCTGAAAGACTCTAAGTTATTTTTTAAAAATTTCCAAAGTATAAGTTCAGAAATAAAATATTTATATTCCTCTCCCTGATCTAGTTCCCCTGACTAATTCTAGTCGGGGCCTGTGAAGGAAGTCTCTGCTGTTGCTTAATAAGAAACTTCTGGACTTCTTTGTGGTGTTTTCAGAGGAGGGGGAGCTTCATGACTGGTGGTTAGTTTTGCAAGAGGCAGGCGGAATAAGTCCAAAAGTTTATGCTTTGTCATGTGTAATAATATCAATAGAGTTAACAAACTTCATAATGATTTAATCTAGTATCCAGTCTGCACGCAAATGTCACCAATTGTTCCCCAAATATCCATTTCCACCTTTGTCCAGCAGGACCCCATCAGAACCACGTACTACAGCTGATCTTCCGTCTTTTAAGCTCGCGTGACATACTGACTGGATTAGTGGGACTGCAGACATCCTATCGACAAATTTGCCCACTGCTTCCTCCTGGAAGTAATTATTCATCTTTAAATATTTTATTTTGTTTTTCCTGATACCATTTCTACAAGAGAGAGGCGGGGGGGGGACTGACTATATGGAGAACCAGTTTGGATGACATTCGTCATTGGCAGCTGTACTATTTATTTCTAAAGCATAAAGCACGACTTTATGTTTGAAATTAGGAGCATATTTTTTTCCTCTTGGCTCTAAGGGATGTCCTGTAAAGTAGTTATTTTAAAATAGTTTAAAGAGTCCATAAATTTAGGGAATTTGTCAGTAATGTGGGTTCTCATGAGTTTATGAAGTGATGTGCTTATCGAGGTTTTGCATCTCTCTGTGGTGTTCTGTGCATTTTTTTTTCCATATTTGATCTTACATTTCCTTTATTTTTATTTATTTTATATTATTGTTTTAGTTTTTGAGATAGAGTCTCCTGTAGCCCTAGCTGTCCTGAAACTCACTAGGTAGACCAGGCTGACCTCTATCTCACAGAGATCCACTTGCCTCTGCTTCCTGAGTGCTAGGATTAAAGTTGTGCACTGCCATGTTATGGATGTTGCTGGATTGTAGGTCCAAATGTCATGTGCAGGATGATTGGCTTCCACAGTGGAGGTTCTGGGATGTGGTGGAACCTCTGAGAGATGGGGCTGTATGAGAGGCAGTCAGAACAAGTGGTACCAAAAGTGGATTAAAGTTGTCCACTGCAGTTGTGGCTCTTGTGGGGCTGGGGCAGTACTTAATGTAAGTTGTTAGAAAGCAAGCCCAATGTAGTCTTGGCTATTTCTGCATGTGGCTACTGCCTTTTCTTCTTCCTTTCCCACTTCTCTGCCTTGTGACTCCAAGGTCTCTTTGCACAAGGCCAAAGAGATGGGTACCTGATTTTGGACTCTGGCATGCCCAAACTGTGAATTGCAGTTTGTTGTAGCAACATAAAACAGAACAATAAAAATATTCTTTTTGGACTCTGGGAGATGACTTTCATTAGTTCTAAGGAGATGGCAATATGGAATTAAAAGGTAAATTAAAGATGACTTTTTATGATGTGAACTTAAATATGTTATTTATTTTTATAATTGGAGACTATATACTTTTTGCTTAATTAGTTAATTTGGATTTTTGATAGATTCTATTTCTTTAGGTAGAGGATGAGAAAAAAAATTAAAAGTAGAAAAAAGAGACTGGACACAGTCCTACACGCCCTGTATGTGGGAGACAGGAAGAGGCAGACAACGCTCTGTGAGTTCTAGGATTTGAGGCCAGCCTGGGCTGTATAGCAAGTTCCAGGCCTTCCAGGGCTACACAATGAGATCCTGTTTCAAACAGGATTGTAAATTATATGTGTCAGGTATTTCATGTCACATTGTAAATACTCCATTGAAGGATTCTGTATGTGGAGAAAGAATTTTTAAGTTTTTCACCATTAACTGTAATTTGTCCTTACTTTTGCTCTGGTTTTGCAGCTGGTATATGCAGCTTAAATAGCCTGAACTCAGGTTTAAAGTGACTGAATTCTTATGGGTTTAAATAAGGGTACTTCCTTTCATTTGGCTTCATCTCACAGAGCTCCTCCTGCCTCTGTCTCCCCAGTGCTGGCATCAAAGGTGCGCCCCATCACGCCCAGCTTTTATTCCCCTTAGTTTTTGAGACAGGGTTTTCCACTGGACCTGAAGCTCACTGGTTTGACTAGAGTAGCTGGTTAGCAAGTCCCAAGGATCTTCCTGTCTTTGACTTCCAGTCCTGGAATTACAGGGGCACACCACAACATCCGACTTTTTGTAGAGATCCACAGTCTTCATTGTTGCTTTGAAAGTGTTTTACTGACTGAGCCATATCCTCAGCCTAGTAAGCCTGGTTTCTAAAGAGAATAACATCGCTAGAAAGAAGTAACAGCTTCTCATAAGGTTAAAAGGAAAAATGCCTGGAGGAGCTCTTGGGAACTGGTCACACCTTCCCATCATAGGCTCAAGGGGTTGAAAAGGGAGACTCATTGGGCAGATTTTTCCCTTTGGAAAGGGCACCTCTGGGGTACTCTGTTCACATACAGCTGCATCCTGAGTTCTTTCCCTAAGATGCATTTCACCATGTTCAGTACCACAACCATGACTGAAGTGAGTCCAGTAACTGCTACTGCTAAAGCTGACTGCAGATTTGTCATTGACCATGCGTGCTGCTTCTGCAGGCTTATAGAATACATTTTGCCTTATGAGATGGATAATAGGCTTTTAGGGGCAAGAGGTGGAACAGGAGATGTGTTTGAGTGTCAGGTTGCTAAGGGCTGGATTTCTAGTGGCTAATCTTGATGTCAAGTTGATTGAATTCAGGAACACCTAGGAAACACAAGGCGGTATTTCCAGAGACAGTTAAAAGGAGGTAAAGAGCCACCTAATATGGGCGGCATCAGCCGCTAGGCTGAAGTCTTGGATGTAATGAATGGAAGAAAAGCAGAAATTCAGCTAGTTCTCTCAGTTTCCTAGTAACCGTGAGGGCAACTTCTCAGTTCTCTCTTCCATGACGTACTGAAACCTATGAAAGAGTGAACTAAAATAAATCCGTCTTCTCTTACTTTTTTCTATGTTAGCTATTTTTTCCCAAAGTGATAGAAAAGCTGATTAATCTCTTTAAAATGAAATTTTAATAAGGCATGTCTGGAGATGTCACAAGGAAGCATGTTCACATGTGCAATTAATATGCTCTAAGGTATAATAGAAAGCAATTGATTAAAGAATTGAAAGGGAAGATTCAGAGCATAGAACCAAGGATTAGGGGATGGGGCTCTGAACCATTGGGGAAATCCTTTCCAGACTAGAGAGCGTCCATCATCTGCTGGTATGGATTCCATAGCTGCATGACCTGCAATCCAAAGCTCCAGCAACTCACACCCGTGCCCACTGCTCGCTCTCTACCTCTCCACTGTTCCTCAGCCTCACATAGTATGCCATGGGACTTTCTATCATTAGCTCTATGGGAGTATTAATAGGGTTTTTCTGTATCATTGCTGCTTAGTATCAATAAAATTAGGCCTGTTGCTCTAGCATGTTTCCTATTTTATTCTCCAAATGCCTTGGATTGGATGATAAATTATACAGCTAAAGGATTACAGCATCTCTAGTGTTCTATACCTCCAGCCACACATCCATTTATGTAGTGTAAAACCATAATGTATAAGAGAGAGAGAGAGAGAGAGAGAAGAGAGAATATACAGAGAGAATATCCAGCATGGAGGGAGGGCTTGGGGCCTGGTTGGAGAGAAGTAGAAATAGACAGGAAATTTGTGTTGGAATCCATTGAACATTTGTCTCTTGGCTTAAGTTGTCTTTTATTCCCTGTACCTTTGGGGACAGTATTTATACAAATGATAAAAAATCAGGTTCCATGATAATGCAGTTGTTGATGTCTAATTCCAGTCTTATTCCAAGTCTTATTTGACTTGGGAATCAGCATAATTATTCTGGTCTTAGAAAGCTCAACTTTTACAGAGATACTTAAAGTGTGCTTTGAATGAGTTTGATCAATTGTATTCTCATTTCTGTTTCCTTCTGCGCAGGACTTGAAACTTGAAAGAAAAAGGCTCAACCAGAATATTCCGATGTCATGTTTAAAGATGGACAAAACCTCAGAGAAGTATGTTCCTTAATGTTAGAGTTGGTAATTGTAGTGTGTGTGTTCATGTTCTAATGGATTAAGTATGGGACAATTTTAGGTGATAGCACCCCTAGGTGGATACGACCTGAGGATCAGGCTTTGGGAAACCGTGTCCCCATTTCATCCTGGAATAGATTTATGTTATTCAGCTACAGGATGTTGGGAGATGGTAATTCTAGCCATGCAGATATAACTGGGAGCCATCATTGATTACTCTTTCAGAAAGCACCCTGTAGTGTGAATTGGTCCTCCACCTGCCAAAACCTGGCAAAGCACACCCAAATGGACTAAGTGTTCAACTGTACCTGCCTGTGTGGTTCAGCACGAATTTGACTACTGGTGCTCTGTACGAAAGGAGGAGCTTGGAGAGTCAACTACCCCTCCTAACTAATCAAGGACCTGAGTTGGGGGAGGGACTAAGGTGTGAGTGGAAGAAACTGGGAGGGGACTAGCCCCTTCCTTCTCTTGGGCAGCTGCCAGCAACTCACCAAGTCCCCTTGGAAATGTAGAATTGCTGTGTGGCCTCAGTAGGGCCTCCCTTAGCTACTAAATGCTCTGTAAGTAAGCCCAAATAATCAAATTGTGCCAAACTGCAATTTGGTGAAGTACCTCGCTTTGTCCTTAGGGACCTAGAGAGAAGGGCAGGGCAGGACTCCCAGAAAGAAATTTTACAACACGTCCACATTCTTGGGCCAGCATAGGAACTTCCCAGGTGTGGGCACAGCAGTCACTTCTCCCTCATGCAGCAGGGGTTGGCAGAGGGTTAGAGGCAACTTTCAGCTGAGGTAGTCTCATTGGACCTTGGGCTTTACCCTGCCTGTGTGATTTAGAAGGCAGTTTGATAAGTAACTACTAGTTCATTAAGCAGGAATGATAATCTCTGTGGGATTATCCCAGAGGGTGGATAAGATACAAACTAGAGAGGATCTTAAAGAGGTTCCCTGAGCACACTGAACACTAACAATACTACTGCAAGCTGGGAGCCTCAGTGGTTCTCAACAGGGGGCAGTCTTCCCAAGGAATATTTGGCAATGTCTAATGACATTTTTGATTATGACAACTGGGACTAGATCGGGTGGCTAGTGGGCAGAGGGCAGGATTCCACTAAGGATATTTACATGGATATTTATTTACACGAGAGCTCCAAAACAATGTTTAAAAATGTCAACAACGGTGAGGCTGAGATTCTGCTGTGTGTACGTGCAGCCGGTGTGCTGCCATCTCCCTTAACTTATGATCCTTCTTAGTGCAAATATGATACCTACCAGGTGGAACTTGTATTCCTGTGAGAGCTGCTTAGTGTCTGAGATCCTAGCCATGCAGTCAGGGTTACACGTCACCAAGGTGTTATGTCTGTGCTCAACTAGAGATCAGTGTGGTATGGACTATCATTCTTCCCATGCACAACATTGCTAATGATATGACGTATTGTGAAAATTAAAATTGCCAGAGAAGCCTATAAGACTTGGGAGAGAGCTAATTAAAGGCTAACATACAATAGTGAAAATAGAAACTGACTTAAACAGCTAACAGGATGGTGCTATGTAAAGAAATTACAGGAGACTTAGAACTAAGCACTAGGTGATATCTAAAAATTAGGCTGTATCAAAAGTATGCATATGATATACACAGTGAAAAACCCAATTTACAAAATGATATTTATACCATTAGTCTCACTTTGTATTAAAAATGAGTAATCATCCAGTTAGGAGGCATAGAGGTCAGTATTTGACCAGTGGTGGTTATATCTAACCTTTGGGCCAATGGAATATTTTGATAGTGTACAGGTGATTATGTATACAGCCAGGCTTTTGTAGCCATGCTAAGCACATTAATGGATTCAACCAAGCATAGTTAGAAAGTATTTGGAGGGTTTTGAAGAGGTATCTCAGTGGTTAGGAGCACTTGCTGTTCTTCCAGAGAATCTGAGTTCACTTCCCAGTACCTGCATTCACTGGTGACTCACAACCACCTGTAACTCCAGCTCCAGGGGGCTTAACGCCCTCTTCTGGCCTCTGTGGGCTCCTGCACTCACACATGCATATACCCCACATAGTCACATAATTAAAAATAAAATAAACCTTGCTGGACGGGTTGGCACACATCTTCAGTCCCAGTACTTGGGAGGCAAACCACAGATCGCTGTGAGATTGAGGCCAGCCTGGTCAATACAGTAAGTACCAGGCCAGCTGGTGCTATGGGGAAACCCTGTCTCAGAACAGACAAACAACCTAGTAAAATAAATCTTAAAGAATATATTTGGAAAAAGACCAGCATGCATACTGAACCTGTATAACCTTTTGTTTTTCTCATCATCTCTTTGAACAACAGAGCCCACAAACCATCTGTATAGTGTTTGAATTGTACTCAGCATTGCAAATCATTTGGAGATGATTTCTCCCCTATACAAGTGTGTGTATAGGTTCCATACAAATATTACACACCACTGTATGCAAGGGACTTGACCATCTGCAGGCTTCAGCATCTGAGGGGGTCTTGGAACTCACTCCAGTGCATAGTGAGGGACCACAGCACTCACATCATCACAGTTAGTAGCTGTATCACAGGGTAAGACTGGAATACTAATCTGCCTTAGGACTTAATGCAGTTATGATCATACATCTGCTTCTGGCTCTGACCTAGGATGTAACTGCTTTATGAGAGTTCAAATCACCCTACTGTCTCTGGGTCCCTGGTGCCCTGTTCGGGCTACGGCTTAACCTTTTCTTGTGCATTGTGTTCCTTTCAACTTTAAGGAAATTAATTTTAGAAAACCTTTCATTACAAAACAAGTGAGCATATCACCAGGGATTGTGTTTTGTTTTCTTGTAGTTTTTTTTTCCTTTTGGATGATTATGAATATAGCATCTAATTATTCAGATTAAAATTTTAGGATATTCTGAAATGCCTTGCAGTTCTTGCCAAGGAAACAAAGAAAAGAAACTGAGGATATCATCTCACTGTGGTTAACAGAAAATGTTTGATGTTTACTAATGAAATCTGTTTACCTTCATAACTGTATAATAAGGCCATTAAAGACAATAGATACAGTAGTTTAAAAGTAATAAAATTTACAATGAAGTGTATTTAATTTGAAATTGAATTGCCAGCAAATGGGTGTCCTAATGAACCCGTGTGTCAATGCAGCTCTAACCAAATTAAGGGAGATCATTTGTATCACAGGAAACTGAATCAGCAGCGAGACCCCAATAGGTTATTCCTCTGGTGGGGGTCCAGTCATTGTCACAGATGGCCCTGCTGATGGAATTAAGCTTAAGTCAGGACAAGTGAGATACACGATCCTTCTTAATTCAGATGCATTTGGGAAAGCAGGCAGATGCTGTCAGGGCTTAAGATGCCAACAGACAACAAAAACTCAATAATGAAGAACCTGACTGAAACCAGCACATGTAAATGGGTGGGAAAGTTCCAGGGGAATATTTTGAGGGGAGAAACAGATCTTGATATCAGGCTATCACACTAAATGATGAAAATAATTATGGCATATCAACTAAGAATCTATTTTTCTTAATTTTTAAATGGTGTGTACGTGTGTCTGGGTTTGGGCATGTGAGTGCAATGCCTATGAAAGTCAGAAGAGAATGTCAAGTTCCCTGGAACTGGAGTTACAGTCTCCCTGTCTGGGTGCTGGGAACTGAACTTGAGTCTTCTGTAAGAGTAATAAGTGCTCTTAACTACGGAGCCATTTCTCTAACCCCTAGGCACCAATTTAAATGAATATTTTTTCAAGATTCAATAAACTGTAAGATCAAAAAAGGACTGCTTGAAAACTGAAAGTGAAGAAACCATGAGTACAGCAGGCCTCTGTATCTGTGGATTTGGTCACTGATGGATTAAAAATATAGTTAGGCTTATGATGGGCTTAACTATATAGAACAGGTACAGACATCTTATTATTATCCTCTAGAAACAATATGGTATAGCAGCCCTTTATGTGATATTTATATTTTGTCAGGGATTATATTAATAATCATCTAGAGATGCTTTGACGTGTACGGAAACAGGTAAGGCAGGAGAGTTGGCTCATCAGTTAAGAGCACTTGCTGTTCTTCCGGAGTACTGGAGTTTGGTTCCCAGCACCCACATGGAGCAGTTTACAACTGCTTGTACTTCCAGCTCCAGGGGTCTAGTGCCCTCTTATGGCCTTTGTGGGCACTTACACTCATGTACACATACACAGGCATACATATAAATAAAAATAAAATGAATCTCAAAAATTAAAGTATGTGAAAGTATGTACAACAGTTTTATGTGTATACTATGCTCTGTCATAGTATGAATGTCATGTCAGAATCTGTGGATTCTGGTATGTATAGAGTTCATCCCTTCCAGACCTGGGGGGAGGAGGACACACCTGGATTTGATCTCCTGTTTATTTCTGGAAGATCTGACATTTTCATTGTTGGGAGATCACTAGCTCATACAGTAAATTATAAATATATCTTATGGAACTATACTTCAAAATCCCCTTTCTCCTAGTTTCATTAAGTGAAGGCCCTGTGGTGTGGTAGTCATCTAATTCTTAGTTAATTTGACGAAATGTTTAAGGAAAATACCAGACAAATCTGTGTTGTGAATCCAAGGGCAAGTACTCCCTTCATGCACCATTGTCAACATCCTTCCTTCCTTCCTTCCTTCCTTCCTTCCTTCCTTCCTTCCTTCCTTCCTTCCTCTCTCCCTCCGTCCCTCCTTCCGTCCTTTCTTCCTTTCTTCTTTCTTTCTTCTTTGTCATACCAGACACAGAACTTCAGGTCAGCCACTCAGTGAGGATTTGGATGTTTGTATGAAGCAGTGTTCATTTGCAGAAGAGCCTAAAGAATCCAAAGGCACAGAAGGAGCTTGCTGTAAGGTGAGTGTTTCAGCCTGGCTTTTCCCCTGATGTGAATGTCAGATGCTGATTTGGAGGGTGATTGTCCTTGTCAGCTCTTTCTCTCCTTCAGAACTCTTCAGAAGGAGACTTTTTAAAAGCAGGTCTTCATGGTTTGGATGTTCACTCCGTTCTAAGCCAGAATGGCTAAAAGCTGACTGTGGAACAGCCCATGGCATCCGTCTGTCCAGACTGCCAGTGGGACCAGGCTCAGTCCCTGCCATACGGTGAGGCAGGCCAGCTACCACACAAGTGACACAGGCTTGAAGTTTGATGAATCTTCTGTCTCCTTTTCCTATTCTGCCTGACAGTTGCTTTACTGAAGTTGTAAATGCAAGAGAGATTGTGGTATAATTCCTCAGACTGGCATTTCTGCCCCCTAGTCACCATTCGATTATCTTCCAAATTGCTGTGTTTCAGAGAGATAAAAGTTCTTTATGGCTTGCTGACTTGAAACAACCACAAGAGGCTGTGCGGAGACAGCTAGGCGACCATGCATAGTAATTCTATTGGTAAATGACAAAATCTTTGTTTGTATGACATTTCCAAAATTACTACAGAAGATGAATCTAAAACACAAAATGTCACATTTGGCATGCAAAACCATCACAATATATTTCCGTATAAAATTCAGAGAGGCGTTTAATTTAGAATGTGTTTAATAACTCTGTCTGCCTGCATCACTAATCCTGCCTTGAGGACTAAAAAGATTGTCTTATTTATTCACATGGTGTTAATTTTAAAAATATTTTTGGAAACCAAAATATTAAGGTTAAATCTTTGTTGTTAATTAAGATTTTCTAATTAAACCAAAAATAATTGTTATTCTGATTAGTTCTTAAGTATGATTTGAATGGAAAAACAAAAGAACTTCAACAACTTTCTTTGTTTATTTAACTATGATTTAATTTTAGAAGCATACGATATGTATGGAAATGTACATTATCTCTTCAAAGAAATTCTAGGCAGGATTAAGAAGACTTCTGTTGGCTGTAGACTAGTCCAGTGGTACCACTAATCTGAATGGCCAACTGTAATTTGCCCTTAAAATGACATTTTTTTTTTTTGTTAAAGCACAAAATGTCAGAGATTTCTTCAAGGTCAAATTGTTTTTAAAATTAGTAGGAACTTGTGATTATATAAACAAAGCTTAATGACATCTGAATTCTCAATAATTCTACTATACAATTTACTTAATCTGAAATCATAGTTCATTAAAATTATCAATTTGTACACACTTTTGGGCATTTATTGAGAATGGACATGTCTGCTTCGGTCAACTTTGAGTGACCAATGAAATGCCAATGTTCTGTGAAACGTTGAAATCGTGTCACAGTTACGTGCAATTTGTGCTAAGTTTAGGGTAAGCCTCATGTCCTGATACTTCCTCCTTCCTCTCTGGGGAGAAAGGGAGAAAGGAAGCCTGTGAGACACACTGACACATCAAAAGTGTATTTAATCAGGTGAGGTGTGAGTCTGACATGTTCTACTGTTATCAGTGGCATCATTATCTGGCATTAGGACTGCCCTCTCTCAAAGTCCACATGTAAGATGTGCTGCCAGAGTCACCCATTCCCTGTCTTTTAGCAGGCAAGCTGTGTGGTGTTTAGAAGTGTTGGTTTCCTGTTAATTCTATCTTGCTATGATAGATTAACGGTTTTTGATGTCACAGATTATTCACATACCATGCTTAACACTAGCTAAACTTTCCCCCCATCATCTGTGAATCTGCTTTTTGACCTCTTAATTATACCTCATGGGTCCTTGTCTGTTATCATTGCTAATACCTGACAATTACAGGTTGAGTGAAAATAATTGTCTCCTTTTTTCCCTCCTGAAAAGCCCATTGTTGCTAATTGTGAGGTTTTAACTGGTTCCTGTGTAATTCAAGAACACTGCCTTTTATGCAGGGCAAGCCGTCTCAGTCGCCTGTACAGGTACAGATCATATGCGTTAGAGGCCTCAAGGACAAGGCTCCTGAAGGTTCCTACTGCCTCAGAGTGTCCTTGCTTGATCGACTGGGGAGCTGTGTCTCGAAGTGGTGGCAAACGGAGCCGGCAAGAACACACCCAGTTCACCATGGTGGGAACTTCTATGATGTGGGACTGTATTTCCATGAAGGGCTTTCCATGGTAAGCTGACCTGTGCACATGCATAAACTCTTCTGACCCTCTCTGTCCACCTTGCCTCTCTACCTGTGCGGCTTCAGAGAAACGACCGTGTGTAATCAACAGGAAGGATTTTATTTATTTGGTTTTTCATGCTCGAATTCATTTGCTCTCCCACTGTCCAATAAACCCTGGCCTTCCATGGATATTTCCAGTCCTGTGTAAAGGAAAGATCATGTTTATTTATCAAGAACATGGCATAGATTATTGATCTTCCTCTTCTTCCTCTCAAGCTCTGTAAGTGGAGAACTCTGACATGAGCATCGTGTGGGTGGTACGTGTCTATGAGTGTAGGCAGCCAAGGCTGTTGGTGTTAAGTGAGAGCCAGGATTTGTGCAAGAGGAAAAGCGGGAGGAACTGTACAGGAAAGAAGTGATGGCTCTAGAGAGTGTGCACAATGCTGGGAGAGGAGATGGGGGAGTGGCTAGAAGTGATCCAAGAAGCAGGGAGGACAGCAGGGCTCTTTGGAAGCACTGAGGGCAGGTTAAATTTTCCTGTAGTATATGTACTGAACAGATGGTGTCTCCCTGGGAACTCCAGCCAAAAAGAAAAGAGAAGAAAGAGACTAGAATGGTCCCAGAACCCCACCTCATGCTGGTACTCTGAGGGCAGGGCACTGACTTTTCACAAATAGAACTGTTATTAATTTGAATTATTAGAAAAATCATAAAATCCACAGTGGTCCTGTAGGATAATCTTGAAGAAGAAAAACGTTTTGCCTAATAGGAAACAAATTTTCACTTCTTTAACTTGGTAGAGAAGTAGGAACTTTGAAGAACTGACTCCTAGGTGTTTTTATTTTTGTGGGTTTTTTGGGTAACTAAGCAAGAACTCCATAGTAACTGTGAGAATGGAAAGAATGCAGCCTCAGTAAGTACTGAACCATTAAATGATGTGTCAGTCCCACATGACCAGCTTGTCATTTAGAAGCTGATGGGGCTCCAACAAAACACGAACGTGATCCATCGTTGGACATTAGTTAACATTAGTGATGCCTGTACTTATGACTGGTTTTAGACACTGTAGAAAAACGATAAAGGTAAGGATGGTGACCTCAGACATTACTTTGAAACAGGGATTTAAGAATAACTCATTTCTAAGAAATGGTTAACGAAAGGGGACCTTGAATAAGAAGACACACCGAGGGACCAACCAAGGCGCTGTTGGTCTATTTGCAAGATAGATATAATGATGCTTGCCTGGGTTAGGCATGTGCAGAAATATGCCATGCCAATATGGAGCAAGAATTCAACAGTCTCCTTTTATTATTATTGTTGTAATTATGCTATCTCTTTGATAGTGAGGCCCATAAAGTTTTACCCACTGGACTTATCTTTTAATTAATATGATAAATGCTTATATTTCAGATAACTTTCAAATTAACCTTTGGTTAAGAACAATGTAGGTTAACAATTTTTTTCCTTCGCTAAATGATCCCAAAGGCCTTGTTAAGAAGCATGGGATACCTGTGCAGGGTGTTAGTCTAGGTTGGTTATGGAAACGACTTTCCCCGGGGAATCTACCAACTGCCAGTATCGGAATCTGAGGACAGGAACAAGCAGGCATCAGGCATAGATCAGGCCCCAGGTTCAACTCGTCATTCTTACCATCTGTTCGATAGAGTACTCAGGAATGTGGGAGTAGCTAATAATTTAGTTAATAATTTTAAGGGTCTAATCAGCACTACTGTGCAACTATATTCTTTTGGTTCATTTTAATCAAGTCTCCCAAATTTGGAAGTATGGAGATAGGCTAAAAATTCAATATGCTTTTGTCAAGTATAGTAGCACTTGCCTATAATTCTAGCATTTGGGAATTGGAGACATGAGGACTGAGAGATAGCTCTGAGCCAACCTGTACTGCATCGTGAGACCCTGTCCCAATAAACAAACAAAAATAAAATCTTTTTAAGAGTTTGTTTTGATGAGCTGGCAAGATAGCTCAGTGGTAAAGGCACTTGCTGCCAAGCATGATTGTCTGAGTTTGATCTCTGGCACTCATGTGGTGAAAAGAGAGAAGGTACTTCTATACATTGACTTCTGACTTACACCCACACACTGTGGAACACATACACACATACACCATGCATAAATATATTAAATGTGTTAAAGAGACATCTGCACAATGAACTGTTTTACATTGTGATATCATTTGTTTTTATTGCTGGAATTTGCTCTGGTGTCCACTCTCACTGAGTCCCTGATAAGGTGTGAACTCTGGACGCAGGAGCTTCTCCTGTTTGTTGTGTAAAGGATTTCTCATGTGAGCTGCTGAGTTAGTGTGCTGGTGCTGTGGTGTGGAGATGTGTCCTGAGAGGTCCATGTGTGAAAAGCTTGATCTTCAGGGTGGAACTACTAGGACTTTCAGATGCTGGATCCCTGGAGGTGGGATGCAGTGGTCACTGAGGGTGAGGCTTGAGGACCCCAGTCTTCTATTTTTGATTTCTGGTTCATGAGGTGAGTCATTTAGCCCTATCACAGCCACCTACCTGCCCACCCCAGTGTGCTCCCCTTTCAGAGGCTGAAAGCAATGGACAACATTGAAGTTGGAATCGAGCCTCCCAAACTAGGAGCCAAAGTGCCCTTTTCTCTCTATGAGTTAAGTGCCTCAGGTATTTTGTTATAGTGATAGAGCGCTGACTCACGCGGGGTAGGCTCTGGCCAAAGTGCCAGCAGGAAGAGTTTCCCCAAGCACATCTGGAAGCAAAGGTGACAGAGATCGTGGAGAATGTCCACGTGGTCGAAAACTGCACAGACTCTCCGGGGACAAAGCCAAAGGCGGCAATTCCTTTTGCAAGAAATACATTTTCTTTTCCCACGAAACAGAGCTCTGAGCATCTTGGAATAACTGAAATAGCAGTCCCAAATTTTCTTCATGTGTCAGAAACAAGCAAACAGAAAATAATTACCTCCTGCCAGAGCCAAGAAAATGTGCTCCTTAGCAGCCTGACAGAACATCATGGACTTAGTATATCCATCCTTTGCTGCCCATCCCTAGCAAAATCCTGGGTCCCCCAAAGAAACACTGTAATCTGCTTCACATTGAGTGGGTATAAAAGAAAAGCACGAGAGACACAACAAAATAAAAGCCAGGAGAGCATCAAAACAACGAGGATTTGACAGGAGAGTGAAGTCACCAGAGGTCTTCTGCTTTCAGAATTGAAATGCTGCAGCTCAAAATCCCATTCATTCTGTCAGACCCAACCCAGGAACATCAAGTCTTCTCACTAAACACGCAGTTCCCCCTGCCAGTCTCATGGCTGGTAGCTTGAAGGGACTGACAGTTAAATCAGCATGTTTTTGAATAGCATAATTTAATGTTATTTTATTTTATTTATTTATATTTGAAACATCTCATGTGTCCCAGACCAGCCTCAACTCATTTATGCTAGCCAAGCACTCTCCCAACTGAACTATATCACCAGCCCTATATTTTATAATGATAAAAATGCACTCATATGGGGCTAGAGAGATGACTCAGTGGTTAAGAACAGTAATGCCTCTTGCAGAGGATGTGGATTCAATTCTAGGCACCCCATGGTAGCTAACAACCGTCTGTAACTCCCATTCCAGTGGATCTAATATCCCCTTCTGGCCTCTGTGGGAGTCAGGCATGCACATGGTATACATACATATATATATAGGCAAGCACTCATACACATAAAAATACAAAATATTTTTAAAAACCGGAATGTAAAACAGGGAATTTGATACCTCAATTTCATTGTATTTTAAATGCAAGTCAGTTTGGTATGTATTTATTCTTGCCCCAGAAGAAGAAGTTATTGGCTTCCCTAAGTTGGATGAAGGATGTAGAGTATCATGCTAACTACAGAGAGATAAACAGCCAACTGTTTATGTACAAAATTGAAGAACCAAGAAGACATTATTCAAAAGAAAGGACAAGTCCTAGATACAGGAGACATTGAGTCTGAGGAAGAAATGCCCACATCATACGTCTATAAGGTTACATTTGTTAAAGAAACTTTAATGAGAACACAGTGTTCTATCACCATGGGTGGTATATGCCTTTGGCATCAATCTGAGCCAGGAAGCCAATGCTTGAAAGTTAAGTTCAAGGGCTACATACAGGTGTTAAGCGGACTCTTAAGGGAGGCAACGTATGTATGGACAAGCCCAGTGTGTACTGATCCAGATGGCCACAGTACCACTTCCATATACCAGATTTTGGTTCTTGTTTCGAATAAATCTACATCTCAACCTAGCTCTTGCTCTTTTGTAAGGTACTGTAGTCAAATAAGATGAGTTCAGGGGAAAATCAGAGCCTCAAGCCCCTCAAATAAGATGAATAATACCAATTACCTTACTTTAGTTTATAAAGTTAAATACATTTGTGGACTCTAAGCATAGTCCCATTGGTGTTGGGTGTTTACTTGAAGATTTTTGAGTAATTCCTTGGCAGAAACATTGAGAACCTAATTGTCTTCTGATATTTATCCTGAAGATATTTCAAATAGAAAGATTGACATAGTCATTGATTGTATATAATAATAGCCTACAGGTTGATCTTTGGTAGGAAATATACAGTATGACATCATGCCTTTGACTTTGGGGCAAGATGATGAATTAGGTTAAACATTTTCGTTATCTTAGTCTACCATTCTGTAAGAATCAGTGATTAGAGGCCATACTTATTTAATATTTTTGTTCTATAAATATCTTGACTACACATACATGTAAGCAAAAGGTTTCAAGATGTATAAACACTCAAGAGCAAAAGGAATTGCCTTGTGCACAGAAATTAAGGGGAAACTGAAAACCAGAGGGAGAAGTGACAGACTGGACCATAGCTGAGAGAGAAGAGAGCACACGGTAAGTTTTAGTGGTCTAAAGGATTGGATTTTATCAACCATTCAGGGGATAAGGCTTTGAGCTTATTGGGTATGGAATATAGAAAGTTTTCTCCATAATTCTAGATGCTCCAAAAGTGTACTAAAAGTACGCTATAGGCAAAAATCTCCCCATTAAAAACTGATTATCAGGCTGGACGTGGGGTTGCATGCCTTTAGTCCCAGCACTTGAAAGCAGAGGCAGGCTGATCTCTGTGAGTTGGAGGCCAGCCTAGTCTACATAGTGAGTTCTAGACCAGCTGGAGCTACGGGAGAAACCGTGTCTCAAAAAGACAAACAAAGAAACCCCAAAAACAACAGATTATTTTAGAAATCAATACATCGTTTTCATCATCAGACGCGTAATGAGAACTGTCTTTACCTAAGCTCTTTTAAAATTATATTTCCCAGTTAATCTATAATATGATTCTATAATAAAAATACAGCAGGTGAGGTTAAAAATTCAAAAGATACGTTGAGCATTCTCTGAAAAGCAGGTTCTTACCTCTTCCCTAGACTGCATTATTAGAAGGTGAAAGGATGGAAAATATGAAAAGACACAGAAGGAAGGTCTAACAAGCCCCTTAGGCAACTTCTAGAGGGAAAGAGTGACGGAAAGTTACATTGAGAGTTAAGTGCTCTGAATTCCTCAGCACGTGGATTCAGGGGAAGAAACTTGGAGTAGGACAAAGTAAAATCAGTCAACCCACATGGGCACATTCTAGTGATGGCAAGAGAAGGCTGGGGACAGCCGAACAGTATGTTTAAAATTCTGAGACACATGATACTTGTGATGAAAATTGTTACCTGTCAACTTGACAGCACCTAGAATCACCTGGGAGACAGGCCTCTGGGGTATGATATTGATCACCTTCATTGAGGTGGTAAGACCCATTCACAGTGGGTGGCACGGTTCCCTGCCTGGGATCCTGGACTGTGTAAATAGCAAAAGAGAGTGCATTTATTGCTGTCTGCTTCCTGATCACGGCTGCAATGGGATGAGCTGCTTCAAGTTCCTCCTGCCTGAACCTCCATGCCCTGACTGTACCCTTGAGCGGAAATCCATTAACAAGTCCCTTGTTCCTTCAGTTGCTTTGGTCAGTATTCTGTGACAGCAACAGGAAGAGGAACAGAAAGTACTGCTCATCTTCCCCAGCATCCAGGCTGTGGGGCAGAGGTGTCATAATGAATGGACTGTTTCTTACTGAGAACATCGGGTTAGGTTGCTAAGGCTGCCATAAAAAAAAAAATCACATTCAGCAAATCGTAAGGAAAAACTTTCTCTTTGGTTCTCACAAGAAAAATCCAATGAACGAATGCTTCATGTCAAGAGCTTGGATATCATGTCGGTTACGACAGGAAAGACTTTTAGAGTGAAATCCTGTTGTCAGGTGGAGTTAGTTGATCATCAATAGGCAAAAAAGAAGAATTAAAGCAACAGGGTTTTTGTTTGAACTGGTGTGTGGGTGGAACTTCAGGGAGGTGCTTGGGAACTCATTCTTCGGGTGCATGCCTAGCCTTGGAATCGATTGGGCCTCCTTAGACCTGTCCCTTCTGCCTTGTGAGTCCCTACTCTAGGACTGTATATTATCCATTCACCATCATAAAGGAATCTTCCTGCTGAAAGAAGAAAACTTGTTAGATCAGAAGTCTGGAATCAAGATATAGAGAGCAAAGGTCTTGAGCTTTTCTCACAGATTCTGCCAGCCCAAGGGCTTCCTCAGCTTGTAGACGCCTGCCTGAGGTTCTGAGATGCTTACCACATCCTCCTGTTTATCTTTATGACATCCTCCCTATGTGTGTGTCTCCATCTGAAAATTAACCTTCTTCCTAAGGTATCTGGAATGTTGAACTATGGTCATGCTAATGATATCATTATTATTCGGTTAAATTAAAAAAATTTTTTCCCAAATATGGCCATTTCTTGAAATACTGGACTTTAGAATTTTCAAACATATTTCCTGTGAGGGAACTCTATGTATTCTACATCTACTCTACATATCCATAAATATATCCTTACCAGACATTGCTAAAAGAACTAATAGGGTATCATTGAAGATCAGAAACAATGTAAGAACTTATGACATATTCTTAAAATGTCTTTGAAATGTTGCAAGATTTAGGAAAGGACTATTCAACAATACACCTTTCGTATCCGATTTTAATAGGATATTAGGTGACTTAAGGTATTTGAGTAGCAAAGAAAAAAAAGAATAAATGATCATAAAATGTAGATAATTAAGTGATCATTTCTTTAACTAATTAATACAATAAAAACCTGAAGTCAATGTCCCAGTTGGGGGCCTTGAGCATCTCTACTTTGCATAAGATAGAGACAGCACAGTTTAGGACCCACCAACTTGAACCATTCATGTGTGTTCAAGAATGCAACTTGCTTCAGAGAGCACGATGAAAGTTACAGAAGAGATTACTGAGAACACTAAGAGAATGTTTTGGGGGCTGGAGAGATGGCTCAGCAGCTAAGAGGAATGACTGCTGTTGTGGTTGCTGAGGATCTGGGTTCAATTCCCACCACCCACAGGGCAGCTACCAGTCATCAGTAACTCCAGTTCCAGGATATCTGATGTTCTCTTCTGGCCTCTGAGAACACTGGTACACTTAAATACCTGCAGGTAAAGCACACCTACACATAAAATAAAAATCAATCAATAGAAAAAAGCTAATCAAGAAAATGGTCCAGGATAATTGGAAAGATCATTCTGAAGTTAGGTGAAAGTTTTTATATTTCAGTTTCTCTGACTGATTTCAAATACATCAGTGTGGTTAAATAAAGATAGCAGACTTCAGGTTTTATAGGTTATTGAAAGAAAAAAAGCATTAAAATAATTTTGAAAAACATCAAGTCACTTATGAATAAGGGATTGTGACCCTTTATTTTCTTATCATTCAGCTTGCATGATCACCTTTTGTGTGACATTCTGAAATATCATTATTTAACTTTGGCCATGATGTCTAAACTGAAAGAAACTTCTGTTAATTGTCAGACATGATGTGTTTGCAATTCTTACTTTTGTTGGGTATAGGGATTGGCCAACTTATAAAAAAGGATACAACTAATAGGTTAAAGAAGCAAAACCAGCAAGATTCAGGCAAAGAACATTGATTAATGAATTTTTAAAAATTCTTAAAGGTCATATGCTGAAGTTTGGCTGAGCCTCGGGCAGATCTAATGAACATGACCAGCCCCTCTGTATGTAGCAGGTAACCCGTGCTGACTCTGAATTTGCTGACATTACAGGGTTATTATTTCTGGAAGGATGTAGCATTCTGGAACAATTTCTCTAATGATTCCATTAAGACCATGGTTTCCTTCAATTTAGGGTAGCATATTTCAGTTTTCACATTATTCCACACCACAGGGGAAAAAAATGAAACCATGTTTCAGATTGAGGGTCTATGTTAGCCAAAGGAAGAAAAAAAAGTCACATGATTTTGATGGTACTTAACCCCATTTTATTTGATAAGCACATCTGTTTTGTGGATCATGGTCAGTGTGTGAGGTAATCTAAAGGCAAACAATAATTTTGCTTAAAAATCACTAACTAGTGGCAATCTTAAGAATTCCTTCAAGAAGAAATAAGCAGCCCCCACCAGCTGAGCTGGATTTTAGCACCCAGGCCTTCCATAGCAAAGAGTCTGTAGGACTGGGGTCTCTGAGGACACAAGTTTCCGTGCGATGAGGAACAGTGAATGGCATTTGTTGGTCACATATCTTCAAAGCGTCTTTTCCTTCCCTCTCTACCTGTTTATAGACAAATGGGCTTTTAAAATCGACTTAAAAAGAAACAAAACCCTCTTTTGAAAATGCTATTGTAAGATATTTCTTCTTCTATGCTTAAATATAAAGAATAGATACAAGAGACAATACATTAAAGGATGAGCTAGAATGTGTACTTTAAAGCCTGAAGTGAATTCTGACTCCAGACTTCATCAGTGATGGGACCTGGAACAGTCAGTCTCCCTGTGTCTCTGTCATCTCCACTGCAGAACCACAAGAAGCTCTGGCTCCTCAATCCCAACACAGAAACAGGAAAGTAATCTACAGTCAGTGTTATAGTGTAGCTAAAGAATTGCATGTCTTAACAAACAGCACCATTTCTAAAAAGCAAACATGACACAAATATATACTTTAATGAACTTCTGGTTCACCGAAGTGACGTTTCCTCTTGTAACATATCTGTGATCATGTTATTGAAAGGACACATGGGTGGTTGTGGTTTCTGAAATCCTTTCTGAACCCAGTGAAGTGCTTGTAGACACTGAGAAGGTTGCTGCTTCTCTGTAACTGTGACACTCAACCTTAAAGGAAATACTTTGGGGTCGACGGCAATATTTGTATTTCAGACATGAGAAACTTCATTTTGAAGGAGTCCACCAAGCTCCCGAAGATCATATAGATTCTTAGACTAATGTTGGGAATGAAACCTTTACTCTATGACTCTGGGCACTCAGATCCTATTTTTTAACTCCTTGAAAGGGATTCTAGTCGCCCAACAGCTTTCCAGTACTCTAGGGTCTTCCTGATCTAAAATAATCATTCTAAGACATTATTTCACTTCTCTGTTAAAACCATTTGTTGACTTCTTGCTTTGAGAATAAGTTAAACTTGCTCTAAGTTAAAAGACCTTAGTAAGCAGTTCAGCCTCCTCTCTACAGTTTCTAGCCACATCAGATATAGCCACCCCCCCACCATGTACTCAATAGCATTTGATCTACAAATGTATTGAGTTACATACATATATTCTTCAACCTCTGGTTTTCTACCTGGCCTTCGCCATAGGCATTAACTCCCATTTACCCTTCAGACTTCAAACTCCTTCACTTTTGCTAATTGTTCATATACATGAATTGGTCCCAATAAGATCCTAAGTATCTGAAAGCACTGGACATGCAATACTTTGCTCTTCAGGGTGTGGAGTCCTTATACATAATAGATACTAGATAGTCACTTCTAAAATAAAAGAAAACAAAATGTGAAGCACAAACTTAGTAGAAATTCAGGTTATCAAGAAGGTGCATTGTTGGGACTGGAGCTGTGGCTCAGCAGTTAAGAGCACTGGCTACTCTTGCAGGGGTCCAGATTTGGTTCCCAGCACCCACATGGTGGCTCACAAGTGTCCATGACTCCAGTTCCAGAAGATCTGACTCCCTCTTCTGACTTCTGTGGGCATTGCATAACATGGCTGCACTTACATACATACAGGCAATACACATAAAATAAAAACACCAAATAAAATTTTTAAATGTGTATGCTTCTTAAAAAAAAAACAAAAAGTGAAGAAAATGCTAAGATGATGTTGAAAGATATATCTTAGTAGCTATAATTTTTAAAATAAGAATATATCTGATGGAGAAGGAACAATCAAATATGAGGAGAGATGGCTTAGAGGTTAAGAACACTGGCTGCTCTTGCAGGGGACCTGGCTTCAGTTCCCAGCACCCATGTGATGGCTAACATTCATCTGTAACTCCAGTTCCAGGAGCTCCAATGCTCTTTTCATGGCATTGCGGGACATGGGTGCATTTACATACATGCAGGCACTCATACACAAAAAATAAACACAATAAATAAAATACTAAAAAAACCTTTGTATACTATTTCAATATTATGAATGGGTAATAAATAAAAGTATCATTAAATTTTAGTCTGACTGCTTCAGGGTAACTTGTTCTCTCTCCTTTTTAGAAAAATAATATTTTTGAGTAAATACTTTCTAAAAAGAGGAATGACCTCACATACTTATTTCTTTGAGGCGTGGGCAAATTCCACACATGTCATTCTCAAATGGTAAGGAAAATAGAAAGGCTGATACAAGCCTTTGAGGTACATTCTGGGAGTTTCTGGTATATCTAGGTACACAGGGGCCCCCAAACACACCTGTTGGTTATCATGTTAACTGTACCCTTGATGTTTATAAAGACCAAGTAAAATTTTTCTCGAGATCAACTTGTCTGTTTTCAAGTGAAGACTATTGTTTTGCTTATTCTGTTATGTAAGAAAAGTATAAAGTCATTATTTTAAAAATCAGACAAATCTTAACAAATGTGTTTGAGACACCTGTACCGCTCTGGTACATGCTGCATGTGCTCTTCCATTTCTTGGTTGTAGCTGTTTAACCCAGACAGATTAAATTATTTACTCACACTCTGTCTTGTCCAGGTTAAGATAATTCGATAAACAATAAACATTTGTTTCCCTTGGTAGGAGAGGCTAGAAACTAAGAGATTAAGTTCTAGGAGATTCATTTCTTTGGTTAGGGCCCTTTCTGTGGTTTGTGTAAGACTGCCACCTCTCTGTGTGCTCAGATGTTCTTCCTTCAGTGCCTGCACGTGGAAAAAGCGAGCTCTGTCTGCTTTCTTCCTATAGTCACTAATTCCACCATGACATCCTCAATGCCTCACCCAAACCTCAATAACTACTTTGTATTTGGGCCTGAGGCTCCAGCATGTAAGTTTTGTGGTGTTACACACGCATTTAGTACACCACAATGTGCAAATGAGAAGTAATTAATAAATAAATAAGCATTTCTATGTTAAGAACAATACATATGTCAAGAGAATCAAAGAACATATAAAAACTTGTCTACAGTATTTTTAAATTTGTATGAGCTTGATTGAATTATTGGAAATCTTTGGTGTTTGGTGTTAATTCAAATGGGAGGTCCTAGGCTAGTCAAAGTTATTGCAATGTACTTAAAAAATTTTTATTTGTATTGTTTACTATATCCTGTATATTTTCTTCATTGATTTAGTTACCAATATTCTCTTAAGATAAAGAAATTTATAAAAAGTCTTTGTTATTCCCCCATTTAGGGGTGAGGTCTGTGTCTGCTCTTGAATCTGAGTGGACTCTCTTTGCTTAAAGGAATGTAATGGAAACAGCACGACAGAGTTGGGAGGTTGAATTTAGACCTTAAGGGAATACCAACTATTTTTCTCTAGCTAGTTAGAAATCTTCCTCTTAAAGCTTCAAGTTGAAATGTTAAAATATCAAGTCTTCCAAAGGAGCAACCAGAAAGGGAGACTGTCGTCGACAGCAGAGAGAAAGTCCAAGTGGAAAACCTTCCAAACCCCTCTGACAAGGACCTGTGTGTGGAACCATCTTAGATCAGCCATCAAGTTCCAAGTGGCCCAGCTGAAGCCATGTGGAGCAGAAGAGCCACTCCACTGATCTGTGCATCCACACAATGAGGAAATTAGTTGTGCTAAACCTTGTTGTTCAGTCCACTAGGGTTTAAAGTAGTTTGTTACTTAACAATACAGAAGGTAAGGACTTATTTGTCTTCTGTATTGAGTGTTAGAGAAATAGTCAAGGCCTTCGCTTAAGTGATCATAGCCCGAGTAGTTTGCATTCATTGAATCTTGTGTGCTTTATTTAAAATGAAGAAATCAGCTTAGTTCTGTGTTCAGCTTTGATTCTTCCAAAAGGCAGTTGGGTGCCCAGTGAAATGGTTTTTCCTTTTCTGTCAGTTACATTATGCACACATAGAAAGTAGGTGTGGGAGATGGAAATGACCAATAGTAAGCTGTTATGAGTGGAATTATGTGACCTCCCCACCCAACCTGATACATTGAAATGTTAGTTCCGAGTACCTCAGAATATAACTGTTAGGAAACAGGTTCTTTAAAGTGATAATTAAAAATAAAACGGGATCATCAAAGTGGGCATCAATCCAATCCAATAGGACTGGAGCCCTTACAGACACACACACACACACACAGAGAGAGAGAGAGAGAGAGAGAGAGAGAGAGAGAGAGCACCATATATAATCCCAGAGGGAAGATGACCATGTAGAATCAAGGAGAGAGGCCTCTGAAGAAACAAGCACACATAACGCTTTGACAGAGGAAATCTAACTAGAAGGAGTAGAAAACACAATTGCCTAAGTCCCAATCACAGACTGTCAGCCCTAATGCCTAACACAGAAGCTCATGAAGAACTGGGGACAATAAAATTTTTTTTCTCCTGGAAGGACAAGAGCAAGAAAATACTTCATCTTTTTATAAATCACCATGCAAACAAACCTGGCATTACTGAAATGAGCTTTTCTGGTGATGAGTGTATCTGTTGCTTGCCCCGTATTTTGGGTGTACCCACAATTTAACTAGGAGGCTTTGTCCTATTCAGTGGATGCATAGGCACTTTAGACACTCCGAAGAAAACCTTGCTTTTACTTGCAGTCTATTTTCAGGATGTATAGAATTTTTTAAAAATATGAGCCAGTTAATGTTTATTTATCAGTGTGACAAGGTATCATTTTTACAGTTGTAGATAGGCACAGTTTCGTTTCACTGGAGGGAAATCCAATATGAATAAAATAGCAACTTTTCACACATGACATTTAATCCATGCATGTAAATCAAACCTAGAATCTATTATTCATTATTAAAAGAGTGGCATATTTTTATTATACTGGGAATGAAACACAAATACTTTGAAAAATTTAGTGCCTTTTCTGAAAATTTTAAGACAGTCATTTTGTAGTCATCTTGTTGTTACTGGCTCTCATTTTAAAATATAGCTGTGAAATTAAGAAGCTTGAAGTTTTATTCCCGAAAAAAAGATGCTCAGTTTCAATGAAACAGGCAAATTTATGTTTATTGAAAGCTTCCTCAGTACTTAAGATGGTAAAGAACTTCAGTAATGCTCCAATTCCATCCAGTATGTAGATGAAGAACAGAGTTCATATTCTTGTCATTATCAGTCACAGCCACAGTGTTCTTCCCTGAAGTGCTTTCTGGAAACCACATATGTATCAGAAACAGATTAAAATGACCTAAAGCATTAATTTGTAAAATATGATGAACCCAACACTTTGCAAGGGTTATTTTCTATGTGACATTTAATGTGAAAGAGTTGAAAGGATTTTAATAACTCACAGGGAGGAGTGGTCCTAGGAAATTCAGGCTTTGAGAGTGATTACTTTTATTGATTATTAGTTATTACAATTAGCTATATTATATTATGTGACTTTAGAAAGAGGAAACCATCTTGGTGAGCCCTGAGTGTTCATTCCCCTCTCTGATTTTTGCTAAATGACTGCCTAAGTCACTTCATACTGTCACCACATGTAATTCCCTCTAACCGAGAAAAAGGGTGTCCTATTCTGCTCCCCCTCACTCCCAGTCAAATAAACACATGTTCTAAAGGACACTAGTCAAGGGCACATCTTCAGAATGAGACTTAACAGAAATCTGGTTCTGCTAAGCATTCACCAGTTTGTGAAAATTATTTCAATTCTTTCACCCTAGCCCTTGAGTGTGTGAAATGGGAATCTAGCCCATTATTTATGGCAATTTCATAAGCCTTAAGTATTATTATATATAAATTGCTGAACATCGTGGGTTGCAAGTAGTTTAATGATTTTTATCATTATGGTGGCAGTCTTCCATGTAGAATGTTCTCTGCTTTCCTCTGTCATATTTAGATTTTTTTTCCCCAGCCTTTAAAAACATGTCTTGGAGAATCCTAGTTGATCTTTGTCCTCCTATAAGATTACTCAGTTAATGGTCTCTTGATGCTATTGTGTCTCTACTCCTTGCTTCTAGATGACAGGAGGGGTTTTAGGCTCATCCATACACAATGCTGCTTTCTACGCATATTCCTCCATTTCCCATCTTTATAAGAAATACTTGAGCTTATTAACTAATAAGAAGGAAAGGCTTATTTTGACTCATAGTTTTGGAAGCATCCACCTACGGTTAGTTGGGGTTGCCTGTTCCTTATTGTTTGGGGCCTCTGGTGAGACAACACATTATAGCAGGAGCCTATGGTGGAGCTAAACTGCTCCACTTACAGCTAGTAAAACAGAAAGAGAGAGAAAGAGACTGAAGTCCCACAGTGCCCCTCAAAGACTTGTTCCTCTGGCCCAGACTCCTCTCCCTAGTCCTACCTCTTAAAGGCCCACCTCCCTATAGAGCCAAGCTCTATAAAACCTTTAACACATGAACCTTTGAGGGACATTTCAGATCCATAGTCTAGCACATTGTATTACTAGTCATTTGCATGAGAGGAACACTAATAATTCCTCATTGCCTACTGTCTGTCAATCACATTACTTTGCACCTGACCGATGCTATCAACACAAACTTCAGAGAAGCCAGCCCTTGGTCGAATCCATTTTACAGATCAGATAAATTGAAGTGAGGACTCACGCAGGTGATTAAAATGAGGTTCAAAGCTAGATGTGGATGACCCCACAGGCAAAGGATGCAGGCTCACAAATGTGCTCTGAAGGAAGCAGCAAAATGGATATATTTCTTGCTTTTTTCCAAATTGACAAATGACTCTCTCATTTCTATAATGTTTCTTTGATTTTTATCAGACTCTGTCCTGTTTCTAAAGTCAAATCCATTTTTTCTAAATCTCTCCCTTTACGTCTTGGAAAAGGCAGGGTCTGATCCATGCAAGTAGAGAATTCAAATAGCAATAGCACCTATGGGCAAGTAAGAGGAAAAGATTTATTTGATTGGATCGTATGATCAGAGGCAAGGTAGTCCCACAATGGTCATCTGTAGCCTGGCAAGCCACAAAGATCAGCTCGGGCCAAGAAGCTGGAAGCCTCAGACCACAGGGATCTGCAATAATGACACAGTCCCATGGAAGCTCTCTAGAGAGCTCCTAGGGTGAGTCCATAGCCAGAAGCTGGAGTCTGATATCCATCGTCATGGTGGCCAGTGAACTGCACCTGCCCCAGAGGAACTGAGCATGTAACCCGCAGATGAGCCTCCCCCTTCTTCATTTTGTTCCAACCACCCCAGACAGGGTGGGTCTCAACCTCTCAGTTCACTGACTACATGTAGATCATCTCTAGAAACAGCCTCATAGATACATCAATGTGCTTTACCAATTTTCTGGGTCTCTTAGTCTAGTCAGCTGACAATGTTAATTCTCAGAAGTCTGCTTTGTCCAGTGTTGTGTTGCTGACATCTAGAATTGTATCAGTCTCTGTGTATGTTTTTAAGTTAATGAGCAGAATAAAGAAGGCCAGAGATATATCAACTCTTCAGATAGGCTGTTAGGTGTCTTTTACTTGACTTTTGTTTTTTTCTTAATGCGGGGATTGAACGTGCAGCTTCGGAGAGCTAAGTCCTACTACTGAGCTACACTCCCAGCCCAACTTGAATTATTTTTTAATTGATGTTTTATGCAAATCCACATATTTTGTTTTACTGAGAATGCTTTCAAAATGAGGTGGTTCCATCTTTGTCCTTTGTGTCTGTTCACACACAATGTATTCAGCATTCAGAATGCCCTAGTTACAAAATAGAAGTTCTTGTTCACTCGGCATGCAATTCAACAATCAAATCATTTTGAATTCTCTAAAGAGGAAGAACTTGCTTCTATATTTGAACTCACCACATTCAGAGGGAATATGTTTTAATATTTCAACATCTATACAAAATGCTTTACAATTACTTTTAAGGTTTTAACTCTCATATGAATACCACGTGAAGCCTCAAAGGACCAAATAGGGCAAAGAATTTCTCCAAGGTCACACAGCCTGTTAATTGCAAAGGACAGGCTTGACTATCTTTTCCCATCTCTCTGACTCACACATATACCAAGCACTCATCAGTGACTTTGAACTGATGTAGCTCCCACAGCTTATGGATGGGGGCAGGAAAATAATTCATGTTCAACCCCACAGATATCACTCAGCTCAAGGACCAGTGAAAGTCAATTAGTAAACCAAATCAGATCATGCCAAGCCCCTGCTTGATATCCTCCTCTGTCTTAGAATCCTTGTTGCCTTTAGAATAGAATCCAGATTCATTACTAGGGCCTTTACAACTTGCTTTTGGCCTTTGTAGCATTTTCTGGTGTTAGCTTATCGCAGTTTTCACTCTATCCTCATCTTCTTTTTCTGAATATACCCAATTTACTCTTGTTGCAAGGACCCTGAAACAATGATTCTTCTTGCTTTCCCAAATTTCTTCCTCAAACTTTGACATGGTGGGTCTCAGAAGCAAGTGTTTCTGTCTTATTGAGAGTTTCCCAGCAGACTATCCCCTCTATCATTTTTCAATTAGGATAAGCCAAAACATTTATTTATTTTTACTTTATTTTATTTATTATTTTTATTTTATGTGTATGAGTATATTTCCTATATGAATATAAGTGCCCCCTTGTCATGCAATGCCCACAGAAGTCAGAAGAGGGCCCAGATGCCCCATAACTGGAGTTACAGATGGTTGTTAGCTGCCATGTGGGTGCTGGGATTTGAACCTGGGTCCTCTCCAAGAGCAGCCAGTGCTTTCAATCATTGAGCCATCTTTCCAGCCACAAGCTAAATATTTATTACTGGTGAGTAAATAATATTAATTGCCTATGCCTCTCCACCAGTTTATAGCTCAACAAACATAGCAAGTTTGTTATACCCAGTGCCAAAATGGTGCTCCAGTACAATAATGGGCATTTAATGAACGTATCAGTGAATGAATGACCCAAGAGAAACAGTAAAGTTATCTCATAAATGATTGTTGATATGAGCTAAATAAAAAACTTAGTAACTGAGGAGACAAGTACTTTTCCCCCTAAACCTTACTTTCTTTAGTCATCTATGAAGTGGGCTAAATGTCAACCACAGGAGAGGCCTGATGTATTTGCCAAATGCCATGATGTGCTCGTCAGAGCTTTCTGAAAGACAGAATGCAGCTCAGGCACCGACTTCCATTGGTGAAATGCTGGCTGCCCAAAGGGAAAATGTGGATTAGCAATTATTGCCAAAAGTTTTCTCCTTTCCAAATGATGTATTTGCGTGCTCCTTGTAAAGCCATTTGTGGTTAATTTGTTGGTCTTTGATCTAATCACACTGCAGATGTTCAGCAACACCATCTTTCTGCGCACTGAGGCTCCTCACAGGGGTTTGTAAAAGTAATGGGCTGTGCCCAATTTTCCCCCAATGTGTTCAACTCTCAGGGACAATGAAGGGAAAGATCTATCTTTTGGCTAACAAGGAGGAAATGAAAAAAAAAATGCAACTTTTGGTTCTTACAATTTAAAACAAAAACAAAAATTAAAGAGAGAGAGAGAGTTTAAAAAAGTTAAGAAACCAAAGATGGGGCTGTGAATCTGAGAACTGAATTTTCTGAATTAAAATATTCCATTACAAATTTTCCATTTCTCTAGAGCCAAATATTCTTTGAACATCTGAGTAGCGTGCCAAGAGATGAGTTATGACATATTGAGGTTGAGGTCAGGAAAACAGAATTGCAACGTAATGAGCTGATACACCATATCTTTCTCTGCATTTCAGTCATGTTTCATGGAGAATGTTGGAAAGGTCATGTGGTGTAGTTGGTCATGCCCAAGCATGACTCTGTCTAACTTTTGACCTAGATGGAGTTGTTTTAATCAAAGGGGAGTTAGGAAGACGTCATCAAAGATATAGAAATCTGCCTTGCTTGTCTTTGTATCTGTATGGGGTAGTGATTCTCAAAGTATAGGCTGAAGGGCCAGGTAATTCATTATTCAAAGTGTAGTGACCTGATTCTCTCGTACCTCTCGTACTAGTCCCAAGTCTTGGTCCATGTTTGCTGATTCAAATGTAAGCACTAATTCAAATAGAAATCTGCATTTAACATAAGCACCCTTAAGTAAGTCTCATGAAAAACAAATTTGGGGAATGTGCTGGTTAAAGGTCTTTAGGACCGTACCATTTAGTTAGTGACTTTAGAATGATTAAATTAGTTGTGGAGAGATCTCAGGGCTTTAGGTTTGAGAGCTCATAGGCTGTGCTTTTTATTTAAGGAAGATTTTTATTTGGAATTAGTGACTTATGAAGTAGAAGGTGAAGGATCCTGGGTTTTGTTGAAACAAAGATGTTTTTACTTAGTTAGCTCTAGATATGTCACTTTTTTCCAAAGTGAACTACTTAGGAGAAAACAAGCTGTGTGCAGACAAGCATTTGGAAGAAGAGACCATGAGTCTGTGCAAAGTCATGAAGAACAAGAGGACCTTGAGGCCTTTCAACTTGAACCCAAGGTCGGCTCTTTGTTACTGGCCTTTTCTACACTCAGGAAGTGCAGCCTGTACTGCTCTTGGAGGCCTAAAATCATATCCTAGCAGAACCTTCACATCTGTTTTGTATGTTCTTTGCTCAAGCTTCTTTGTACCTCAGTTGAGACATTTGCAAAACTGGGTTCTTATAGAATCTACTTTATGGCTTATTAGGATGAAACTGTTTTTGAACAATGCCTTGAGTTTATTGAATAAATGTCAACTGTTGATATTATAGCAACATTTAGGATTAAGGACTTAAAAATGGTTTTCTAAAACAAAGACTAGAATACTGGTATTCAGTGGGACAGGGAGTAAGCATCTCTTTCCGGTTCAGGAGCTCTGGTACTTGTAACTACTGTGGCCCTCTGTCCTTGAGGTCTAGGCCCAAATAAATTTCCAAGAATAATTACTTTCTTGTATCCCATAGCAAACAGACTAGGGATTAGAGCTAATTTGCCCATTTAAAAAAATCTTGGCTGGGAAAAATGGGACAGAAAATAATAGCACTATAAAACTCTTGCTGGGTAATCCAGATCACTTTCACCTGTTCTGAGCTGTCTGCTTCCAAAGGAACAGCTTGCTGTGCCTAATGCAAATTAAGTATTGATTTACGTCAGTGACTAGCCCTAGCATTCCCAGTAGAATGTTAGTTCTGGAAGATACTGTTTAGTGTTTTTCCATTCTATTTATCTGTCACCATTTCACCTTCCCTGGCTCTTCAGATGTAGTGACATCAAGATCTAAAAACACGAGGTAGGTTATTTATTCCGTAATAAACTGGAATTTGTTCTCACATTTATCTGATGCTAAAGCCTACACTTCTGTTAGGATATACAGCTTTCCTTTCAAATTAGCCACATAATTAAACAGAGAAGGACTGGACAATTTGGATTCAAGCGTCCTATATACTGTATATATTCTGCTGAGCTATTTAAGATGCATTTAGAATTGTAGCCACAGAGGATTTGCCATGATCAACCTAAGCCTTTCCTAATGTTCTGCTTATGGGCTGAAGTACAGGTTATATGAATATTTGCACGTAGACTTGCTATTAGATTTACCTTGATGTTGACAAAGAACCCCTAGCTCCTTTGCCTGACTTTATATCCATGACTTAGGATAACTTCTATCTTGGTCTGCTAATACAATTGGTCAATATCAGAAAATTAGTCAGCGTAAGCCTGGTTACCTCGTATTCACAAAGAACTTGCTTTGCACTCTGGCCACATATGTACTTCAGAACAGAAATCTTTCCCCTCTGCTCTCATCCTAAGCCCTAGGCAGGTTGAAGACCACTCTCTGGACTGTTCATTGTCACTAGGGCAAAGGGGAAAAAGACGGCTCTGGAGGATGTAGAGGCAATAGTAAATGCTCCGGTGAGGAAGGGATGAAAGCCAGAGGTTCAGCCTCAGATCCTTGGTCACAGCTAATCAAACAGGTGGCGGGGAAGTACAATACTACCTCATGTTTGGAATGAGAGAGGCTGAAGCTATTTGTTGAATAGAATTAATGGCACCATGGCTATTCAGGAGCAAGAGTCACTCACTATCCAACAATTAGTTCTGTGGATACTGGCATATGGACGGGTTTACTCTCTGGATAGGCCAGTCTCTTCATCAGGTACAGGCAGCAAACAAACAGCTCTAGTATATTATAGGAAAGTTTCTGATAGAGCAAGAGACTGGGCGCAGCAGTTTCTCAAACTTTGGGTCATAGTTCCCATGAGTATCGTTATTGGATAATCTGTATTCTTCAAAACATTTTAAAATGTCCTTTTCTGAGATTAGCAAGTCATTTTATCTTTTCACTATTGCTATTATTTAATATGTTTTAAGGACTTACATGTCCGTTAACCTATGTCCTCTACTGACACATCTGCTTGAAAGCTGTAGGTTAAAATGATTTCCTGGTAAACACAGTGTTATGATAAAAAAAAACAGATTTCTCTCTCTCTCTCTCTCTGTGTCTCCAGGCATTTTGTAAAATGATTTCAACAATGATCATTTTGACAGTGTTTAGTATGTATACATCTATTTATATGTGTTAAAATGTATTTAATCAAATATATTTAATTTAATAAAACTAGAAATTTAGATTGTGGCATAACTATATTCAGGTCTTAAATGCAGTGCTAAGGAATTCCGATCTATAGTAAACATAGGATGTAATATAACATCAGTTAAGCAAGAAATAGCTTACAAAGCAGCCAAAGGCAGAATTTAGAATGATCTAATGAGTGTAGAAACTTTTAGTCAGTACCTAAAGTGCTATTTTGTGAGCAGAGTACAGAGCAAAGAAGCATTGACATTCAAGGCACATTTTCCATGTGGTGTATAATAGTTTTACATTAAAATTTTATGATAAGGAAATACAGATTAACAGCTAAGCACAACCTTTGGCTCTCTCAAAATGAATTTTCACTTAGATATCAGGAGTTATCCTTTATTTCTAACATTTTATCCTTATCTTTGATTTTCATCAGTGACTATGAGACACCCCTATGCTCTCTGTGTGAGATTTTATGACCTTCTTGGTTTTGTGGAAAGGTCTCTTTCATCAGTTGATTCTATCCATTTATCTCTTGAGGGTTTTTTTTTTTTTTTTGTGCTATTGTCTTTCTTACGTCATACTGGGGTGCCGATTTCACGTGTGACTGTGTGTTGAGTGCTGGTGACTGTTGCAGGTGATTGCTGCTGATGCCTCTGACACAGGGCTTCCATGTTCTCTCCACCTTCTCATTCTTTAGGTCGTGTGCTTTAGTTGGGATAATTTCATTTACGTACCTTGGTGTTCTCCTAGCTCCTTTCCTCTGTATCCGCTTACACTGTTAAACCTGTGTAATGGTTTTTGCCGTGCCACATATCTTCAATTTCTGTTCTCAAGAACTTTTAACTTCTTTCCTGAAATGTTGTGACCTTTTGTGGGTCATTTCCATATTTCCCTTTCTTTTTAATTCTAACAATAATGATTTAAAATCCTTGTCGTTTCCACCTTCTGGGTCACGTATGGATCAGTTTGCACTGACTGCTGTTTATATGTCTCTGCTTCACATAGTCTTGCCTCTGTAGATGTCTTCTGGTAGCACATCATAAATAGATTGTAAAGAATGGAATAGACAGTCTGTTTCCCCCATCAAGGTCCGACTTCTTGGTTCAGCTAAATTTTGATTTTAGTTTGTTTGAATTTTTCACTGAGCTCCCCAGATGTAGGCTATAAAAGGTCCCTCCTTCCAGCTGTGATTGGTATCTAAGTACCATTTGACTTGGTGATTATACTCTGCTCTCCAACATTGCCCTAAAACATTTGAAACACTGGACATCTGCCTTCACACCTAGGCCGGATTGCCCACATGTTGTTGAGTACTTGATAAAGGTATAGTGTTGAGACTTGGTAAATAGTGAGGAGGATGATACATTACTGTGATTTGGAGGATTTTACTTTAATTTTTGTGCTTTGATTTGTGGTATCGAAGATTGCACCCAGAGCCTTGCCCAGGGTGGGCATGTGCTCTATCACTTAGCTACAGCCCCAGCCCTACCCCTGGATAGATGAAAAAAACGAAGTACGCAAACTTAACTATCCAAACAGAAGTCACCTGCATAGATCACAACAAAATTAACCATAGACTTGCTGGTCATCTTATGTCATCCACTTCTGTTGCATTGCTGAGAAACACTGGTTTAGTACACGAAGGCTCCCAGATTCCACTGCAAAATCTACCAGTAAAACGAGCTGAAATCACTATCAATAGCATCAGTTCAATTTTAATTTTAGATGATGGCTCTAAACAGGTTGCTGACTCCATTTCTCCCCCTCATTTCGCCTTTATTCTGTTATTGCAAATGGTCCTCATGGCCAGCTAGCCAGATGAAAAGTGCGGGTTGATTAAGGATCTCCTTTGTCAGTAATTTGTGCCTAATGTTTTTAGCTTTCCCATGGGCTGTTGTAGAAAATGGTAAATCTGGTTTAAATGAAACCTGATCCTGTTAATGGTTTAATAGCAGCTGCCACGGGTTATGGCATTTTCAACAGATGTCTCTGTCTCGTTTTATTCCTAAACTTAAGTCTTAAGCTATTTAAATAAATCATACAAATACATCCACACACTTTTGGATGAATGTTTTGCACAATAGTCTAAGATAAGACCCTTCTCAAGTCCATTTGGAATTATTTGCACAGGATTAAAAAAAATGTGTATAATCTTTTTAAAAATATATGTATGTTTTTTTTTAAATTTGATGTGTATGAGTGTATTGCATGCATGTATGTGAGTGCACCCGTGTTGTGCTGTGCCTGAAGAGGTCAGAAGAGACTATTGGATTCCCTGGAACTGGAGTTACGGATGGTTGTTAGATGCCATGTGGGTCCTGGGAATCAAATCTGAGTCCTCTGCAAGAGCAGCCAGTGCTCTTAAAACACTGAGCCATTTCTCTAGCCCAAGTCTCTAATCTTGTTAAAATAAAAATGTTATTTATTTCTTGTATTTTTCTAATTTTTTTAAGCGTCATCTCTACATCTGAGAACTTGAGCCATGGCTTGCTCACTTTGACCATTTATCCACCGTGCCTACTGCTGTTTGTTTAGCTCTGACAGTGATGTGGATTGTAGTGTCACCTGAAATAGTCACAAAATTACATGGGACTCTATTTTTTTTTCTTTTATTTTTCAACTTATTATCATGAATAAGGTTAGTTTCTTTGGAGTATGATAATTTGTTCAACTGCTTTTTACAAAGGGGTTTAATTTGTATAAAGCACTTGAGCCATGTACCTGAATGATCCAAAAGATACACAACAGGCATATGAAATCATGACTGTGATGGAAGATAGAAAGAGGCATAAAGGTGGTCATCTTGGTTTGTTTCTGTTGCTATAACACAATACTTGAAGCATGATAATTTTAAAAAGAATCCAAGTTTAGTAGGCTTATGGTTCTATAGACTGGACAGTTTATGAATGTGGTGACAGTGTCTGTTGAAGACCTTCATGATACATTGTAACATGGTATAGGGCACTGTGAGAAAGAACAGACACACTAGCTTAAGTCTAAGGTCTGCTGTCCCCTTCTTATGAAGCTATTAATGTCATCCTGAAGGTCATACCCTTGTGAACTTATCTCATCCTATCTTCCAAAGGTTCTGTCTCCAAATAACATTAATATATGAATTAATAGATGAAGTTTAAGAACTTGAACTTTTAATGGATACTTTCAAACCATAGCAACAACAGACCTACCAACAAGCTTGATTTCTAAAGCTCCTAAAATGGGGAGTCCTTTGATAGAGCCACACTTTCTTGGTGGAATGGTTGCTTCGCTCCCTGAGGCTGGAAGGCTATTTTATGTAAATTCATTCAAGAATAAGTATTGAAAAGCAATAGGAGAAATACAAACAACTTTTCCCTTATTTCTGAGTTGTCTATGATTATCACTGGGTAGGGTTTCTGAGAATAGGAGACTCAAAATATTCTCTTGTCTTCATTTCTTCCCTAGGTACTTCCTCAAAGGAAAGGTGTGAAGCCTGGCTTGTCATTCTTGTTTGAACTTTTCCTCCTTCCTGGGGCATCTATTTACAGTGACTTGGTCGTGGGCTGGGGAGTCTTTCCTGTATGTGATAACAACTTCAGTGTAGTGGAGGGAAGATTCAAGTGTCCCCTCCTGCGAGGACATTATGACCGGAAACTGGACAGCTTCAGGAAAATTGAAGATTTGATTTGCCAGGACTTGGACCAGTGGCTGTGCAATCTATATTTTAAGGTTTGTAATAAAATGATTATATGGTTTTAATTTTGTGAGACAGGATTTTGTATTGTAGCCAAGGCTGTCCTCAAACTCTTGATCATCACATCGCAGACTCCTGAGTAGAAAAGGATTTCAAATATTTCTCAAACCTACTTCTTTTCTGTTGGCTTTCTCTCTCACAATTGAAACTTTTTAATAAATTTCTTTTTGGAGACAAGGTCTCCTTGTATCCACGCCTGGCCTGGAACTCACTATATAGACCATGCTGGCCTCGATCTCACAAGGGTCTGCCTGCCTCTGTTTTCCTGAGTACTGGGATTAAAGGTAAGTTCCACCATGACCAGCTTATGAAGTTTCTTTAAAAAGATAAAAGTAATTGCATCCTAATACTAATTTCTGATACTGCAGATTAATTAATATATCGAAATAAGAAAATAAGATTGCAAATTGGTGAGAAAAGTGAAAGAGAGTTCAATACAGTTTGCATGTTGTGAATGAGTCATCATTGGTGCCGAGTGCCCCGGTTTTCTGTAATCTTCTCACCTTGGATTGGGTGATACTATTTTTCCTTACCTAAAGTATTTAACAAGCTTCTCATGCATGTTGGCAGCTGCTTGTGCAAGGACACAGAATAAACAAGATGTGACTTTGGACTTCTGATGATGAGACAAATGTGTTCATACAGAGATCAAGCTACCATGAGAGTGCTCTCTCCCTTAGTCACTCCACTTCCACACACATGCCTTTTGTCTACCTTAAAGATTTAAAACAAATAACTTGGGCATACACTGTTTCTTGGTACATGTTTAGCTTTCTGTCTACTGCCAAACCAAGGCTTTTAACAGAAAAGACATTATAGTCAAACATCATGATCCAGCAAAGAAAATGATACCTGATGTTAAGGATGAAGTACTCCAACCACTTTGTAGTCTCTTTATATTTTCCTCTATGTCCAAACTTATTTCAGATTATAATACCTTTACTGGTTGAGTATATCATAAAGTATCATGAAGTTTTACTCTTTGCCTGCACATTTGATTCTTCTATCTATCTGTCTGTCTATCTATCTATCTATCTATCTATCTTCTATCTACTTTCTTTCTTTTCTTTCATCTAACTACCTCATTGATGGAACTAATACAGATATTTCCAGGAAATATGTAATTTTGGCTTTAAGTTAAACGGTTTCCTTCTTGTGTAACTATCTTTCTGTTTCCTATTAATTTGGGGTGTCATTATCTGGAATTTCTTTTTAGCTAATTCCATTATCCAGCAATTAAGAGTACTCGCTGCTTTTGCAGAGAATGAGTTTCAGTGCCCAGCACCCATCTGTTGACTCAGAACATCTGTAACTCCAGTTCCAGACAATCTAATGGCCTCTTCTGGTATCTGTGGACATCAGACACTCATGTGATGCACATACATACATACATACATACATTCAGACAAATATTCATACATATAATATAGAAATAAATTTTTAAAAAGAAAGTAAAATAGTTCTTACGTAGATATTTGTCTTTCTATTCCCAGTGCAAACAGTGCTCTCCTGAGACAAGTTAGAATCATTAAGAAAGAAAGCTTGAAAATATTGGGCCTTATGCTTGAAGAATTTGTAACAATTATTTTGTGATGGCGCTCCAAGTATTAGAAGTCACTTAAGGCTCTTGTAATCAGAAGCTTTGATATAAATAAGCTTGAAAGTCTAATGAATGTAAATAACTATAGCAAACCTGTAACAAAATGGGATTAAATTTGTACTCTTAAATACTGTACTGAACCAAATAATGAAAATTAAAATAGAGTCATAAGAAGAAGCAAACTTTAGTATAATTAATCTAAAAGGTATGTGCAATATGTGTGTGTGTGGTATCCTTCTGTGTGGAGTTGGTTCACAAACCTGTGTGCATATGTGGAGGACAGAAGTGGACTCTGGGTATTTTCTGTAACTTTCCTTCTTCTTTTTTTGAGACAGGGTCTCTCACTAAATCCAAAGCTCACAGTTTCAGCTAGACTGGCTACATAGTCAGCCTGTGGGACTTACCTACCTTGTCCCCCAGCTCCCTGTCATTGAGGGTTATATGCTTCCATGTTGAGATTTTTACAGTAAGAGTGTAGATTTGAACTCGGGTCCTCACGCTTGCATAGCAAACATTTCACCCACAGAGCCATCTCACCAGCCTTAGAACCTATAATTTTTAATTGGTTCTCATTTTCTTAAATAATTTCAGTCTCACTATCTCCCCAATGCCCAGCGCTTGAGATGAAACTCAGTGCTTCACATATGCTGGGCAAGTACACTACCACTTAGCTATATTCCCAGACCTTGACTAATTTTTATTTTACTAACTGGTACTTATAATTCAGTGTTCTATAAATTATTACTTGAAAGGTTGATACTAACTTTATTTTCTAAAGGACAATTTATATAGCCCTGTATTAATAATAAAGAGAGAGTTTATATTCAGATTAAATAAAAAATATTTGATGTAAGATTGATGCAGATTCCTATTCTCCATGATTTAGTCATTTTCAACCTTTTGTGTTACTGGCCCTCTGTTGCATGTGGGAGCCTCATTAATGAGAGTTGAGAGATTCATTAGATTCATTCACCTCTTTACCCCTTGTTCTATATTGCATGGGCCTTGGGTGTAGAGGCTGCATTGTAGATGTGCTGCTTAGGTGTGGGAAATTCAAAGACAATGTCTGTGTGTGACCAGCTGTGGTACTCTGTAGTAGTCTCTGTCTGGTACAAAAGAAGCTTCTTTCATGAGGGGTGACTGGGACACTTGTCTGTAAATATAAGGATACATATTTTGTATTTAGTAAGAAGTTACATTACCTAGGGATGTGGCAGCCTTGGGGATTTCTCTAAGATCTATAGCCTCTTCAGTCATATGTATTTGGCTGTTACAATACGGCAAGTAAGTTTCCTTCCTTTGAGTGGGCTCTGAGACCAATTAGGTAGCTGTTGATTGGCCCCCAAGATGAAAAGTGTCACTACTGCAACAATATTGAATGCTGTGCAGGTCATTGATGTGGTTATTTGTTATGAAGCTGGTGTTGGGCCATCATTTGATGCTCTCCCTTGACTATTTCCATAGTGCTTTCCAGAGCTGAGTGCTAGCTTTCGAGGGAGGTGGTTTCTAAGTCAATTCCAGCTCCACTGCTCCAAGTCCAGTTTCCAGAATATGTCCTGTCTTCAGCAAAAGAACCTTACTTTCAAGTTCTGAGAGGCAATCAAGGGCTGTGGCAATAGCCGTGTAATTTTGGAAGTTTCTTGGACCACCCTGGCCAACAACTCAAAGGAAGGTTTCTCCAGGTAGAGTAAGAGACTCTGCCTCCAAAACAGGTGGGACATGGCTGAGGAAAACACTCTATGCCAATCTCTGGAGTTCACATGACACAGATACATAGATACACAGTCATCCCCCCAGACATACTTGTACACACAGACACAGACACACAGATATACAGACACACATAAGTCCTCCAGATATACTTACATACACAACACAGACACAGACACACACACAGACATACTTACACACACAGACATATACACACAGACATATAGACCGACAGATACACACACTAAAAGAAAAAGTGCTGATCAAAAAGAGGAGGGAGTTAATTAAAAAATTTAAAACAATTGCAAATAGCATAGTAAATGCAAAACAGATGATGGGACAGAAAAGCTTTTTGTTTTATTTCTTCCAATTTAAGTTTAGAAGAGATTACAAAACCCAGGTGAATGCTATCATTTCCCCACAGGGTCAATGGGTAGGAGAAGCTTGCTTTGAAGAGGGCCAGACAGGACCAGGGCACGTGGATTTGCCCTGATCTCTACTGCTGTCCCATGTCCTTAGACGTAGTACCCAGGCAGTAAATGGAGCTTTTAGGAAGACACTGGCAAATCATCTAATTTAGCTCTATAGCTCATGAGCAAAGACTTAAGGGGGAAAATGGGAAAATTATGCAAGCAAGCCCCAAACTCCTTTCCAAGAAATGTTTCCTTTCAGTTCCTTGCTATTCAGAATGTTTGTTTTTCTGCTTTTCCTCTCAAACACCTTGCTGTTTTCTTAAATACATAGCTGGAGAAATTTACCCAGTGACTGTTCACCTACGATCTTGACTTTTTTTTTTTAGCTTAAGGGACGATTTCTTGGCGGTAATAAATATCAAAGAAAAAATTCCTAGTTTTATCCCAGTGTGAATTTCAGGCACACAGTGTTTTCTTAGAGGAAATTAAAAGCTCTAAATTAAACATATAACGCATAAGACAATATTTGAAGTGATTAAGGAAGTTGTTTAATAAGAAAAATGCTCATTCTCGTAATTTAACCATATAAAAATCTATGAAGTCTGGAAAACCAAATTCCTAACTCAAAATTTCTCTTTGTTCTAGAGAAAAATTAACTCCATAGGTAATATTTTCAACAGTTTCCATTAAGAGATTGATCTCTTAATAGGTAATTAAGCTTCTTCCACATTTGAATGATCAAAAAGGCCATGAAAGCTGCACTGAGTTTTCCCCTGAATTTCCTGTCTGCTTAATGGTGGGAGCAGCGAATGCAAGATTAGATGTGGCTCACACGGCTGGTCACCCCGAGAAAGAACCCGAGACAAACATCTGCGCATCGGTGGACAGTGTCATCTCTGCTTCTCGGGGTTAGTTCACTTCTTTTCTTCAGCATCTTTCTATAGTACTTCAAGTTGTATCATATTAAATAAGGCTAAGTAAGATGTATCCATTTTCTGTGAATGCAAACCATATCTAGAGAGTACAGTTATGAATGAGAATATTAGTGCCCTTATCGCCTTGTCTATCACAGACATAAATGCAGAGCGATTGCACTGAAATGTAAGTTTTTCTCCATGATGCTCTTGTTGTAGAATGTATTTTTATCTGCTTTTTGGAGGAATAGGATAATTTGGCTTCTTTGGGTCTCATTTGCTCAATTTTCACTTTTCTTGTGTGTTTTTGAGAGTGGTAAGAAAAGATAAGCATGTAAAAGAGAAAATATTCCTCGCACAAAGATCTCAAGTAATCGAATATATATATATATATATATATATATATATATATATACAGAGAGAGAGAGAGAGAGAGAGAGAGAGTACTTCGTTTTTGAAGATTCACTTTGTCAGATCCTATATAAACAAAGATTTGAAAGTATTTAACTTTTGGACTTTGGGAAGAACTACATTTGAAATGATCTTTTGTAATAAAAAGTTCCTTCCTTTACTAAAAGTTTTCTTGATGAGTTTTTGTAAGAGGACAGATATTCAAGCAATAAATGATATAGTAACCATAATATGTGATGGATTGATTGGCAGCTCTTGCAGTAATGGCAATCATGGTGGTAGTAATTCCAATGACAAGCTCTGGAGTGAGCATTGTCTTTGAAGTTTTCAAGTTTTAAATTACATGTTATAGACAATAACACAACTTACATTATTACTCAGTCCCATGCTTTGACAATTCTGCTTTGTTACCATTACATGCTTTTATTTTATTATTTATTTTATGTGTACACATCACTATGGAAGACATTGACTGTCTTCCTTGATCTTTAGTCATCTTATTTTTTAAGACAAGGTCTCTCACTGAATCTAGCTAGATTGGGCTAGTCGGACAAGCCAGCCAGTGAACTCTAGAGATCCCTCTGTCTCTGCCCACCAGTACTGAGATTTCAGGGACCTGTCACCACACTCAGTTTTATTTTTCAATGAGACATCTGAGGAATCAAAATCAGGTCCTAATGCTTGTGGGACAAGTACTTTACCACTGAGAAAAGGTATAGGAGGCTCAGAAGAGTGGCAAAGGGAAAGGTGGGAAGACACGAGTTTCACAGCAGTAAAAGGAGAGGTTCCAGTGGAAAACTGCCAAGTGTTTAGTCAGCCTGGGAGGCGTGAGGGGAGAACTGTAACAAAGCCAGACTGAGGGCATGGCTCTGGGACATCATCATGTTTCCAGAGCTGGATGCCGACACTGTGCCAACAGTCAGACTGGACAGACACATAATTCTACTTCCTGGGTTACCTCTGATGCCTTGTTGGGTTGAGAAAGCTCCAACTGCCAGAATGAAGTCCTGAATTTCTGCTTTTCTAGAAGGTTGGTCCAGAATAAGCCCTGGTCTTCTCTCTCTGTGCCTGACCTGAGTGGTTGTGACTCAGCCAAGGTCATCAGATAAGGACTACCCCTCTATAGACTCATACACACCTGAAAATGTAATGTTAAATTTTATACACAGAATATATATAACACTGATCTTAAATAAATATCTATTTTATGTCTATGACTCCACTGTCTGCCTGAGTGTAAGTGTACCTGTGTTGGGCAATGCATGCAGAGATTGAAAGAAGGGGTCAGATCCCTTGGAACTGGAGTTGTAGATGGTTGTTAGCCACCATGTAGGTTCTAGAAATCAAACCTGGATCCTCTGCAAGAGAAATCAGTGCTCTTAACCACTGAGTCATCTCTCCAGCCTCTTAAATAAATATTTGTGAAGATTAATTAGGGCCAAGCTCTGTGTTGAAGCTAGATGGTAAATTCCATCATTAAAATCATCTTGATTAAAATGTCTTGTTCTCACCCTTGAGAATTTGTGTTTGGCGTCTAGTCAGAGGAGATGGCAGGTGATGATCACAATGGTCTGGTATTGAAAGATAAGGAGTAGACTTGCTCATCCTTAAAACGCATGTGTAAGCTGACTGAAATCACTTTACGTTTTATGTTGAGGTATAATAGGTTTAAGACTTTAATTTTTAAAATTTGCTTTTATTTTATGTGTATGAGTGTATTGCCTACATGTATGTAGGTGCAGTGTCCTTGGAGGTCAGTAGAGAGAGTCAGATCCCCTGGAACTGGAGTTATGGATGATTGTTAGCTGCCATGTGGTGTTGGGAATCGAACCCTGGTCCTCTGCAAGAGGAACTAGTGTTCTTAACTACTGAGCCATCTCTTCGGTCCCTTAAGGCTTTAATTTTTTACTTTAAATGCAAACATCTGGGGTAGATGACACTGAATGTGAAGAAGGGGTAGGTGAGTAACAGGGGCTTCAGATAAGCAGAAAAGCCTGGTGATTGATAATGAACAGTTGGTGCTATAACAGGCCTCCCACCCAGAGGACTGAGGATGCCAGAGTTAATCTCGTTCCACATTTCTTCTTGGGGTAGTTCTGTGGCGATATCCGTGGATATGGTGGTGAAGTCTCATTCAGTTGTTTCATTGGGAGAGTTGCCTTTACATGGGGTCTTTGTCAGATCTCTTAGCTCGAGGGCCTGAGCTATGCTTGCACTTTGGGGAAAGGACAAGGAAAATGACTTAAACATGTATATCTTCTTGTAACCTGGAGGCTACAGCTTTATTCTGTCCCTCTGAATTCAGATGCAGGAAACTTGGTTCCCAAGTGAAGCAGTGCCAAAAGATAAACTTTCTAGAAGGAAGTGACAAGGTGCTGGAGGTTCTGCTCTTAGGAATGGAGTAACACATTATTACCTTACTGGTTATTGAGAAACGACCTTAGTTATCATGAAAACGGGCATGTGATCTTGCCATATTTTATCCTGGAATTGCTTGGGCCTCTGCAGAGTTCCCACCAACCTGAAGGCCTTATTAGAAAACCCTTGGGTTTTCCACCCTCAGGACTATAAGAAACAATACCTTTCCTTCACAAATTTCTCAGGCTTAGCAATTCTGCTGGAGTCACAGGAAATGGACTAAGGCAGTGGATCTCTGAGATTTAAAAGAGGAAGAAGTGGCTAAGCTTTTTCTAATGGTAGAAGATCATCTCCCTAAGAAAAATAAAGCCAAAATAGACAAGACAATAATTATGACTTCATTAGAAAGATGTCATTGATTTTGCATAAATATCAAATTTGAAGGTCAACTGCAAAGTCACTGAACATTACAACATGTGCCTATTTGCAAAGTATATTTCTTTTTTAATATTTTAGGGTCATAAAATCTTATTTTAGAATTTTTAACTTTCAAAACAATGGGTTCTGACTCAACTAATAATATTTCAGTGCAGCTGACATTTTTAGTGGGTTTAGAATACTGAGTAGAAGATTAGAAACAATTTTTGGACCATTTTTTTTACAAGATCATTTTTACTTTCTAGTTTTTCCTTGGGGCTTTATTTCCTAGACCTACAGCATTGTGCTAGAAACTGAACTTTCAGATATTGCCTCCAGCTCCCCTCAAAGAAGGACGGGTGGCACTCTGGGAAATAAGAACACCAACACATTTAGTATGTAGCATAATATACTGTAAGAGGAAAAATTTGTTATATTCCAGAGAAATGCATTCAAAAGCCTTGATTATTTTTTTGCTTTGCTCTGAGCTCAGAGGCTGATGTACGTCTTATATTCAAAGACTGCAGAGGGACCGTCTCTTATTCTGAACAGATTTACACAAAATCAGAACTCCAAAATCTCTTCAAGTACACGTGTCTACCATTGCTTATTTTAATTTATTCTTCCTGGTAGCTTCTAAGCATATTCTTAGTAGCTAATACCTCTCATGTTTTTTTTTTTTCCTAGTATACCAGGGCTGTGATACAGTGTGTTTTTCTACTGATATGTTGCTAAGAGATTTAATAATGAGTAAACAAACTCAACATGTGGTAATTCATTTCAAATTAAAAGTTTATTAAACTCTGGCTTGATGACTTTCTGGCTATTTATAATTAAAGGGACAAAACGTAGGGAAGTGGTAGCCATGTGGCATGTTCATGGTTGTAACATTTCTATCTGAAAAATGCATTTATGATCTTCTACAAGCTGTCCTGCTTTGGGAGGCTCCGTATGTAATCTGTTGAACCAACTTCTGTCCCCAAATTATGGAGAAAAGGTTTTCATGTTCACTTGCAACTGTACCCACACTGTTTCCCAAGAGGCTTCTGAATTTCATCCAAAGTTGTTTTAAATGGTGATTGACCCTGTGAATAGGTGAATTTCACAGGGCAGAAAATATTTACAAAAGGCAGAAAGGGAAGATCTATGGTACAGCTTTTGTGCTGTTACTATCTTTTAGGCTGCTTTACATTATAGGAGACACACCAGGAAAACAGTGATTGTGTTTGATCATTTTAATTTATATATGGTCATCTTGCAAGAACAGTGGTCTCTGGCAAGGTCTGGGTATGTTTTGTGATACAGAAGTCAGGAGAATTCTGTGATGAGCAATGAAAAACCATATTGATAAATGTTAAGGCACTGTAAACCCAAAATGTCTCTGCTTGACCTCCAGAGGTTTACTTGAGCCCCAGTCTACTCCATTCTGAGATAAACATACATCCGTGTGTCCAGGAGGAGGGTTGGGGGCTTTCAGCACTCTTTCCATAAGGAGCTAGCAAATCTTCTAGAGGAGAATTCAGACCTGGAGAAGAAATAAGTCCAACTGGCTAAATATCAGTTTAGTTGTAAGGCAAGGGAGCGACTGTGGGAAATGTATGTTGTCAAGGAATCAGATTAGTACTCTAACACGGTTGCCTTGTGCTAGGAGTCAGTGGGTATACTTTGGAAGAAAGAAAATTATTTGCAGTAGCATTGGTATTAGATGAGGCAAAGCTCTGTCTCTCTCTCTCTTAAAACTTCTCCATTAATTCTTAGAAACAATGTCTACTAGAAGAGGAAACAAAGAGCTATTGTTGATTAAAGGAAATCTTAACTTCTGATGACCAGAACTATGAGTTTTCTAGTTTTTGATGGTGGCGAAGTCATACACACTCATTAGAAATTGTCCATCCGTGGCTGAACCTGTATCTTTTCCTAGGCTAGTGATATGAAGTATGTCTCTCTCTCACGATAGTGAAAATTAGCATGGAGCCACAGGCTCCAGTCAGTTACATGATCATGAGGGGACACTGCCTGCACTCTGAGTCTGTTAGATATATTTTCAACAGGATATTTTGAACTTAGACTGGATTTATCAGTGTGTAATCCCATCATCAGTCCTATGGATCTTCATTCCATTTTGTGCCCCAAATTGTGCATGATAAGACACTCTTAGGGGTGAACTTTCAGTGTAAAGGCAGTCCTCCCAACTTGGCTGGTGGAAGAAATGTCACAGTCCAAAGTCAACTCAAATGGCCATGCACCACATACAAAGTCGATTACTATTTAGGAGACAATTGACTATAACTAAGGTTCACTAAACATAATAAAACAATGCTTTCCAAACCATGTCCATAGGTTAGTCTTTTGTGGCACTTTTAATGCACATTGTTGTCTGGGCTGTGCTCCTAAGTCTCTAGGGTCAGGTCCTCAACATCAGTACTGTTAAAAATCTTGTAGTGATTTCAGGTTCAGAAAGAGTGAAGGTGTCTGGTAGTACATGGTAGTACATGCCTATAATCCCAGCACTTAGGAGGAGGAAAGAGAAGGATCAATAGGAGTTCAAGTCCGGCCTTGGCTACATGACAACCTGTCTCAAACAGAAAAACAAAGAAAAGAAGCCAAGAAATAAAATATCTGATGTGTGCCTGTGTTCCTTGAAATAGAATGATATGGTTTTTACCTTGGGATATTCTTTTATGCTATTCCATCATGGAAAGTCCTCACTCACTAGCTTCAAATTTCCTTCTTAAAAGAGCACTACTTGATGATTCTGTGAACTAACTCCAGGGTTCTTTCTCTTCATCATGTCTCTGCCATCATTTGCATGTCTAGGACCAGCTTCATGAGGAAGGACCAAATCTATAATGTCCAACTTGTGGCCGGTACAAAACAGCCACCCAATTAAAGATGTGCTGAATAAGTTAATTAATGCATTCATTAGGCCGCTGTAGACAAATAAGCCAAGAATGTTACATATTTTCATTTGGCAATGACTCTATGGTATAGAGTAAGACAGCATGCAGTTAGAATCAGAAAATTGGTGTGAATCTGTTTACTACTGACTGTGGTGGAACCTCTCTGAGATAGTACATGTGCATATTTAACACTGCTAGAAACACTCTATTTTCCGGAGTTGCTGAACCATTCTGCATTTCCATCATCTATAGAAGAGATTTAGTTGCTCTGTCTCTTCACCAGCGCTGTGCATTGGTAATTTAAAAGAACTCATTCAAATGTGTATATAACAGCATCTCATGATTTCTACTTGTATTTCTCCTCTGATAATATTGTTGAACATCTTCAGATATACTTGTACAGGTGTTGTGTTGGGTAAATAGCTGTTTGCACAGCGTTTGAGGGGATTTGTTATTCATTGTTTCTTTTTGTTGTTGTTGAGACAGAATCCCAGATTGACTTAAAACTCACTGTGAAGATGAAAATGTCTTTCAACCTCTGATTTTTCTGCTTCACTTCCGAGTGCTAGGATTACAAGTGCTCAACAGTACGCTTGGTTAATGTGGCCTTGCTAATCTGACTCAAAGCATCGTGAGTGCTAGGCAAGCACTCTACACAAGTCACATCCCTGGTCCTTGTTTTCACGGTTTTAAGTGGAGCTTGTTATTTTCTTACGATAGAGATTTTAGAGTTCTTACAGGTTAGGAATGTGTGTCTAGCAAATACTTTTCCCTTCACCTGTAGATGGCCTTTTTAGTTTTCTAACACTTCCACAGAACAAGCATTCTGAATTTGGATGAAGTCTCATTGTCAGTTTGTGAAGCAGATCAGCTGGTCACGCTGTGCCTTCGTCTTGCCAACTTCAGTTCCAAAGCTTTCCTGTTTTCTTCTTAAAGTTCCAGTTCTACATTTAGCTGGATGATCCCTTAGAAGTTAGGCTTTGAATTAGGTATGAAGCTAAGATTCACTTTCCAGGGTTCTTTACATATGAATATTCACTTGTTTCAACATCTGTTGTTCAACTTGCTTCACTGTTGAATTACCTTTGCACATAGGTCAAAAATCAATCATCCAACTTTTCTAATGTTTGCTAATATTCTCTATTTATATTTTTAATGAATGCAAGAATCAGTTTCTTCATCTTCCCTATCTTATTCCTTCTAGTTCTTGGACTTAAACTCTATAAAAGGAATTGCCACTTATTTGTGAAGTTTTTGAGACAATTTCTTTCTTAATGATGCATTAAAATACAAGAAAGAGGAAAAACCAACTGGCCATATTTTTATCTTTTCATGTTAAAAATTGTCTTTGTTTCTTTCTTCTCTCTCTTTCCTTCCTTCTTTTACTTGTAGAATTTCCATTCAGGTGATGGCTGCCACATTCAGCTATGTTCAGGAATTGTCTAAAGTCTGTACCATGTGTTTGTGTTTCACAGGAGTTCAAATACTGATTCCTTTTCTTTGTTCCTCTCTTCCTCCTCCTCCTCCTTCTTCTTTTTCCCATTTCATAAATTCTCTAAGTATCTTGGTGAAAGAATTTCCTAATTGGCACATAAGCAAGACTAGGAAAAACGGGAGACAAAAATCTCACAATTGGGACACACAGTCAAGAGCCAGCACTATTGCGCTGAAGGCCCTTCTCTTGGAAGCTCTGGAGCTGGGCCCACAGCAGGCCTAGTCACCAGAGCTTAGTGTTGAGGTTCAAGCTTCTACAACCAGTTTGGCCTGATCTCCATGCTCCAGTCTTAAAGTTCCTAGATTATGAGTCCTGCATGGATAAGATAAAGAAAGTTCTTTCTCATATATTATTTATTTACTAATATTTTATTTTTAAGTTATTTTTATTTTATGTTTGAGTATAATGGCAGCATGAATGTGAGCACACCCATATCATGCAGTGCCTACAGAGGACAGAAGAGGGTGTTGGATTCCCTGGAACTGGAGTTATGGATGGTTGTTAGCTGTTATGTGGGTGCTGAGATTCAAACCCAGGTCCTCTGCAAGAGCATTCAGTGCTTTTAACCACTGAGCCATCTCTCCAGCCCACATTTATTATTTATTATCTGTGCTGTTCTTGATCTCGTGGTCCTCTTGTCTCAGACTCTTAGAAGTGGGATTATATATGTGTACCAACAGGCATAGCTTCTTCTAAGATATTAGTTATCCAGGTCAGATATCTGTAATACATTATATAGAGAGATATAAATTGGTCAATAATTTGTCAGTTTGTTACTCTGTTCTTGTGGAGGAATCATAAAACTGGTATTTCAAAACAGTACACAGGATTTTGCTATTGAGAGTTAAAGCTGAGCTTATAGACTATCTGTTCCAGATAGTTCTATGTTTCAGTATAGATAGTTCAACATAGATAGTTCTATATCCATCATTGGATAGCTTTCAAAGAATGAGTATTTCTACAAAATACATTCATGGTTTTAACATTTTGGAATGACTACTTCAGAATCTCCTTTTGTTAAAACTTGGAGGCAAATTTAGACACTGGCATTTGGTCTCTAAGAATTTTTGTTTTCAAACAGCGTACGTAGATCTGAATCCTTCATCTGAGTACAAAATTGAGCCTCAGGGAACCACAGTATGTTTCAAAGTGATTAATCTGCATAAAAAGCTAATTACCTGCATTTTAAAATGCCTTTATTTAAGATATGGAAATGCATGTAAATATTTTAAGACACAGAAAAGCTTCAGAATACTTTAATTTAGATCCTTTATAAAACATCAGTTGGTAAGTCCTTCTCACTCCCCTCCCCCTACCTCCTCCCCTCTCCTCCCCTCCCCTCCCCTCCCCTCCCTCCCTTCCTTTCTCTTCTTTACTTTCCTTTAAGCAATGACATTTTCACCTTTTAACTTTATTTACAAACAGAGTAAGCCTTCCAGTCGCATAGAATTAAAATGCCTAAACAGGCTTAGCTGAGAAAATTCTACCTAATTGTGAGGTAACTATTGTACCATTAATGGATTTCTTTAAGAAAACCATTGTAATATTGTTTCATCTTAGGCTTGTTTTCTGAGGCACTTTACCATTCCTCATAGTCCATTACAGTATTTTATTTTGTTTGATCCACTTCCATTTCAAAGTCATGTCTGAAAACTGTTGGAATTCAGAAAGCTTTAAACAGTTGTGCAAGTCTTTAATTGCAGATTATTTTTGACAGGGCTGTGAGGCAGAGGCCTGCCTGGACCCACAGTGATGCCAGCTGACAGCCCCTCACTGCTCTGGGAGTGATGGAACATGTGGAAGGAATTGCTCTTTTCCATTTCACAGTTTGTCCTTCTCTCTGAGGGCAACCCCTGACCCCTCCAGAGATCCTGACACTCATACAGGAAGTGTTCCCACTGATGTAAAGGAAGTGGAGAAGCAGTTTAATGCCAAAAAAAAAAAAAGAGGGAGGGACAGAGAGATGAGATGGGCTTAAAATGTTTCCAGCAGGTTAGAATCTCCTCTCTCTACTTTCCTTTCAAGAGTGATGTCTACAAATCTGTTAATGGAAAAGGCATTACAAGAGTTCTTTAAAAATTCCCTCTCTGTCTCTCTGTCTCTGTCTCTCTCTTTCTCTGAAGAAGTGGCAATGAAATCAAGTGGGCCACATGTACATAATGAAGACGGAGGTTGGAGGAACATGCAAATCTGTGTTAGCTGCACCTGGGTGTGCGTGGAATGCTTCTAGTTACAGAATGTGAGTAGCAGCACAATGCAGCTTGAGATTTCAAGACATTTTATATTTACAGCAGTTTACAGCCTCCTTAGTTCTTCACTGTAAAATTATCCCATTTGTCCGTCTAGTAAGCAAACACAAGGGCTGCGTTTTCAACCACACTGATGAAGCATTCTATTCTGTAAGCGGACACAGATCATTTGAAACATCAGGAAAGACAAAGAAAGTCAGGATTTTTTTATTTTTATTTTTGTGCATATGAGTGTATTGCCTCCATGTGTGCAAGTGCACCCAGGCCTGTGGTCAGAAGAAAGCATCGAATTCCCTGGAACTGGAGTTTCGGATAGTTGTTAGGGGTTATGTGGGTGTTGAGAATTGATCCTAGGTGCTCTACCAGAGCAGCCAGTGCTCTAAACTGCTGAGCTACCTCTCCAGCCCAGAGATGCTTTGTTAGGTAAGGTTTTTCACTGTGACAACACCATAGATTGTATTTACACAATCAAAGATGGTGTAGCCTACCAGACACCTGATGTGGGTTCAGCTACTGTCAGATAACCAAAGTCTTGTCCTATGATTCATAATTCCAAACTTTATCATATTTGAAGTACTTGGAAGCATTTTCTAGGACATATATCTCTCTGAAGGTTCAATATTTACTGCTCTACCCCTTTAATTCTGTTTTCTGGATGGTGTGTGTATGTTCCTTTTTCTTTGCTGATGTCTACACCCAAAATGCAAGCAGGGCATGTAAATTCAGTCATCACGTAAAAAGACCTTCTATCCCGAAAACAATCCCATTTGTCTCATTTAGTCTCTGCTTCAATCTTCTCACGAAATGATAGGCAGACGTGGATAGTGATGATGAGTCTATGACTGTGACTCCCGGCTGAGTATGAGACCCTGCAATTGACCCTCAGTTTAAGAAAACTGGAGCACTTGTAAATGGCCATGGGAGCAGTGGATTGGGTGGGAGGAACTCCTTTAACTTTTGGTGGGACTCGCTGTTTTTTGCTCTCACTATTTAATCTGGGGTTCCCAGGAGTGCCAATGGCTGAAGACACAGTCAAGATAAAAGTTGGGAAAAGAGGAGCAGGGCGAAAATATACCCCTGGTCTGGTTTTACTTGCATATGAATCATAATGAACAAACCGAAGACTGGTGCTGAGGATTTGCTCCCGAGACTTGTCGAAGTGACTGGCAGTCTGACGGGGCCTGAAGGTTGGTCTAGTTTGCGTCACTGGCTTTTGTTTCAGGGTTTTGCTACAAATCCACAGCAGGTCGCAGCTTCCTTGGCGCAGTCCTAGTCTTCCCAAGCTGATGACTGGAAAACGAATGAAACTGTAATTGTGAATCTTCACATGAGAAATGGCGTCATTACCTCTTTATTTATTTTTGTCTTTATGTGTGTCAGTGTTTGCTGTATGTGTGGATGTGGGCATAAACATGTCATGACGCGTGTGTAGAAGTCACACCCTCAGATGTTGGTCTCTGCCTTCCACCTTGTCCGAGGTAGGCTCTCTGATTCTTTGGTACTGTGTGGGATGGGCTTTCTGGCGTCTTAGCTTCCCATCATTCTCCTGTTTTTGGTGCTGGGAGTACAGATGTGTGCTACTGCATTCTGTCCCACTTTACATAGATTCTGAGGATTCTAACTAAGCTCCTCATAGTTGTGGGACCCATCTCCTCGGCTCTCAGTAACTTTTTAATATGAGGCTGGTTTTGGACACTTGAGTGGAAGGACTGATTGTTTCTCTCCTCAAATATCTGATAGATGAAAATGCCATGAATTTGTTCAGTGTAGAAATAAGTGAAATAAACACTGACAGGAAAAAACAAAACAAAACAGTGTTTTTATCCAGAGAGGTCTAGTCAGTGTCACTAGAAGAACTTATAGAACAGTAAACAGGTACTATAAATTAGAAAATTTGGATTTTTGTAGCAAATATTTCTGTGCAGTAAAGTCTTAACCAAACATGGTAGGCTTCTTGTTAAAGAGAAACAGGATTCATTAAAATGGCAAATTTATATATTACATGGCCAAGTCAGTAAAATAAATAGTTGCTGGACATGGAGCTTATGACTGTCAGCTTGCCTTCTTCTCATCACCCAATGGAGCTCTTTTATAGAGGAAGAACTTTAATTTCCCAATGTATCAGTTTCTCCTTTTATGGATCATAGTTTGGATATCAAGTCACATTACATTCACCTTAGCCCTTGATCCTGAAGACTTTCTCTATATATTTTTAATTTTTTACTGTACTTATTATTTTTTATGTGTTTGAGTGTTTTGCCTGCATATATGTAAGTTCATGTATATGCAATGCCTTCAGAAACCAAAAGAGGGCTTCAGATCCCCTGGAACTGGAATACGGATGGACGTCAGATGCCTTGTGGGTGCTGGGAACCAGATCCGGCTCTTCTCCAAGGGCAGCCACTGCACTTAACTGCTGAGCCATTTTTCCAGCCTCAGACTTTTCTGTATTTTTAAAAATGTAAATACGTTTTGAGGCTTTTATTTTTCTGATATATGGAGTGAGGCTTAGATCAATTCTTTCTCCATAAATATATTGAATTGCTCCATTGCTTTGTTTAAAGGTTCATCCTTCTTCCATTGGATTAGTTTTGCCCCTTTCTTTAAAATATGCAGCTAGGTATAGTTCTGTGGACTTGTCCCTATCTTCTATACTAATTTTGTGATCTGCCCATCCCTCTGCCAGTACCACAGAGTCTTGATTCCTGTAGCTATCTAACAAGGCTTACTATTAGGGAAGTCATTTCTCTCATTTATTTATCCTGTTTGAGATTGCTTAATCTGCCCTAAGCCCATGTCTTTACACATTCATTTTAAAATAAATTTATGTTGTCAATACAAAAACCATGTTCCTATATTGATAGACTTACAAATCAATTTGGGGGAAAACGATATCTTTATTACATTGGGTATTCCGGTCGATGAATATGGCATGCCTTTCCCTTGATTTACATCTGGCCAATGCCTTTAAATAAATAAATCACTGTTTTGTAATTCTGAGTACAAAAGTTTTGTACGTGTTTTAGTAATCTTGCTTACACTCATGTTTCTCATAGGCTGTTGAATAGCTTTAAATGATACTTTGTGTTAAATTTTGGTTTTAAGGGGGTTGTTGCTAGCATATAGAAATGTGATCACTTTTTATGAGTTGATGCTGTATCACATAAGTTCATCACTGATTTTTTTTCTGTAATGTAATACTTAAAAGCTTAAAAAAAAATCATACTAAGTCTATATGGTCTGTGTGGGTGTATGCACATGAATGAGGGTGCTTGTAGAGGTCAGAAGAGGGCACTGGACCCCAAGAGCTGGGCTGACAGGTGGTTGTAAGCTGCCTGACATGGTACTGGAAATAAACTCTGGTCTTCTGCAAGTGCTGCAAGTGCTCTTAACTGTTGAGTCATCTCTCCAGCACTAGTCCTTGAAAATTATGTGTAGAATATCATGTCATCCTCAGCAGTGTGGAGGCCAGAGATCAGTGCTGGGTGTCTTGTGTAGAATATCGTGTCATCCTCAGCAGTGTGGAGGCCAATGCTGGGTGTCTTGTGTAGAATATCATGTCATCCTCAGCAGTGTGGAGGCCAGAAGTCAGTGCTGGGTGTCTTGTATAGAATATCATGTCATCCTCAGTAGTGTGGAGGCCTGAGGTCAGTGCTGGGTGTCTTGTGTAGAATATCATGTCATCCTCAGCAGTGTGGAGGCCAGAGGTCAGTGCTCGGTTTCTTCTTGTCTTCCTCTATTCTTCTCCCACCTTATTTCTTTGAGTCAGGCTCTCTCACTAAACAGGAGCTTGTTGTTTTGGCTAGACTTGTTTGCTAGCCAGCCTGTAGGGATCAGCCTGGCATTGTATCCCCTTAGTGCTGGAGAGATAGGTATGGGCCACCCTACCTAGCATTTTACATAGGTGCTGGCGCTGGAACTCAGGTCATCAGGCTTTCACAGCAAACACTATTCACTGAACTATCTCACCAGTCTTCTTTGCTGTATCTCAATATCTGGGGAAATACATTCAGTTTTCCTGGTTGATGATATCTGTCAGCTTCTGGTAAAGCTTTTTATCAAGGCGAACTTTACCTTATCTCTGTTATCAGGAATGTGTTCTGAATTCCATAGAATTTTGCTTTGATGAATACGATCCTATGACTTAAACAACTTCAACTATTAATAAGGTAGGTTTAATATTTTTGAATCAAAATTACATACCTAAGACAAATCCCACAGATTCATAGTTCATATTCTTTTCATATAGTGTTGAATTCAGTTTGCTGAGATGTTTTGTAGGGGATTTTTACTGTTAGTGTTCTTTAGTGATACTGGTTTGTTGTTTATTATGCCCTTTCTTTGTCTGGTTTTGATGTCAAAATTATAAACGGTGTTTAAAATCACTAAAAGATTTTCCTCTATTTTTTGAACATATTGTTTGGTTTAAATATGAAATGTCCATCACTGGTTCATGTGTCTCTGATTGGTGGCACCATATTGGAGATGGTGACAGGACAGAGGTGGAGGTAGAGGTTCCCTGGAGGTGTGCTTTTGAAGGTGATTTGTGGTTCCCAGTCCTGTCTTTGCTCTGGTTCCCAGCTACCAGGGGGCGAAGACCTGTCTGCCACAAACTCAAGTTGCCTCAATGTTCTGCTGGAATCCTTGTATCAGATGATCATTCAGTGACATCTCAGAAACTCAGATCCTGTGTAACCCTCCGCCATAAGTTATTTCAGCCAGGTATTTGTCATAGAGATAGTAAAACTAACAGGTAGATATGACGTTGTTGTCATTTATCCGGTAAATATTTGGTAGAATTTTCATGGGAACCAAATGAGCTAGAGGTTTTTAATGACTCCTTTAATTTACACCTGTTTTTCTAAATATCTGTGTGTGTGGTGTTGCAATCAATCTGTTGTATTTATGGAACTGGTTCTTTGTTATTGTTGAACGCATGGGCATGAAGCTGTTCAAAGTGGTTCTTTAACTTTTTTTCCAAAGGATTCCATTTTATTCCTGATCCTGGTGACTTGTGACTTCTTTCTTCATTTTTGTCTGATATCGATATAGTCGATCCTGATTTTTTTTAAAAAAAGATTTTCTTTAATACTTTAATTTTATGTGTGCGATTATATTGCCTGTATGTGTGTAAGTGCACCCATTTCATGCAATGCCCGCAGAGTCAGAAGAGGGCATTAGATTCCCCCAGAACTGGAGTTATGGAGTTGTTAGTCTCCTTGTGGGTGCTGGGGATAGAGTCCGGGTGCTGTGCAAGAGCAGCCAGTGCTCTTAACACTGAACCATCTCTTCAGCCCCTCAATTCTGATTTTGAAATTAGTGTGTAAATGATGTAATTTTTTTAATTTTCATTTTTTTCTACTTTCAATCTACCGATCCCACTGAGATTGAAGTATATTTCTTTAAAATGACATAGGAAGAGGGAGTTTTTCATATGTCCATTACATCAATATCTTTTAATTGGAAAAGTTCAACAGTTTACATTTAAGGTGCTTGTTAATATGATGGAGAACAAGTTTGCCATTTTAGAGTTTGTTTTCTCATTGCTTTGATTTTCTTCCTGCCTTCCTTTCCATTTCTTCAACACTCCTTAGACTTCCACCTTGGTTTACTTGGAATTTTAGGATTATCTGTGTGCATTTTCAAGAGGTTATTTCCTGGGTTAGTGATCCAGCATTGTACAATCTTTGGCTCAACAGCAGTCTGAGATTTGGGCAGTGGTCCCAGGAGATTATATCCCCTAATGACACCTGAGCCATCCTAGTTCCTGCGAGTATATCTCATGATGTTTGCACAATGGCAAAATCACCTAACAACTCATCTGTCATCTGTCATCAGCCTACCGGTGACAGTATAGAGGTGTCATGCAGGTTTACCGTGGACTACATTTTCCTACTTTGAATCATCTGTGAGCACTTTGCTTCTATTCTAAGATCTTTACCTGTTTTCAGTTTCAAAATATCATTTTCTCACACAACATGTGGTTTTATACATTTTGTTCTGATCATCAGATATGATCTCTGAAGCTCCTAAGGGAAATGTAGTGCATTATATACATTATATATATATTCAACTCCCTTGAATGATGCATCCTTTAAGACTTTCTCTTTGACCTACAGATCACTGTGAGGTGTTTACTGACAACTACCTGACATTTTTCCCCTTGTCTTTTTGTTTTTGATGGCTAGTTCAATTTCATTATATCCATATGGGTTACTCTGCTGATTAGATGAGGTTGGGAGGTGCCAAATCCGAGTGGTTTCCTCTGTTATGCGGGGTGGAACATGAGAGGTTTTCCCTGAGGTGGCCCCCCGAGCCCTGAGGTCTTGGGTCACTTTGGGCTTGTTGTCACACCTTTCTGAATCCTATTTGGTCTGCTTCATGCATTATTTCCAAAGCTGATGCCTTTGCTAAATGAGGAAGTAATTTTCTCTTTCTTCCATTGAAATACTCTTGCTCTTTTGTGTTTATGTGCTTTTATTTTGCGGTTACTTAGGGCCCTATACCATTTAGAAAGATTTTTAGCATATCCGATTCAGAACTTGAAGAATATGGAAGTAAAAATAATGTGATAAAATACATGGAATATACATACACTTTACCATCTAATTGTGTTCCAGAGTCTCACTCAGTGGCATTAAGTACTTTGACACTTCTGTGTAGCCACCACCACTATCCATCTCCAGAGCTTTTTTTATCATGTGAAATGACAACACTATACACATCAAACACTGACTTTCCATCCTCTTCCTCTCATGATAAACTCTTTTCTTCATGCTGTCCCTCCATGAATTTGCCTACTGCAGATATTTCATGTAATTGGCTTCACACAGTATTCAACTTATTTCAGTTGTTGTAATGTCTTTAAGGAAGGATGTAAATTTTAAATTGGTACATTTAATGATTCCTTGAAATGTTTTAAAAATAGTTTTATGGAGAAGATCTTAAAATTGGCAGCCCATTTGAGCTTTTGAAGGCTGTAATCATAGTGTGTAGAATGAACTCAGCAACTTTAGCTGTTACTCTTATTTTCTGCAGGGTTCTTAATTCATTTTTTTTTTCTTCTCTATAGCACAGACCACTAAAAGTGTGCCTTGAGGTTGTTGGATCCTAATTCTGCATTTTTTTTTCATGTGTTAAGAATCATCACTTTCAGGTCTTTTTCTAGTAGTGCTAATTGCTGTCCACTTACTAGAAATGTGCGACAAAGACTGGACAGAACTCAAATAAGTGTGAATTAGTCCAGAAAAGAACCCGGGTATGGGAGGCAGAGGGGGCGGAACTGAGATCTTGATTTGGTTATTTAATGTGTTTTGATAAATCTCTCAATCTTAATCTGAGTATATCTTCACCCACAAAGGGGAGATAACCAGTCTCACTTAAATATCAGTAGTATTTTTATAGTAGAATCATACACACAGTAGGTAACTGTGAAACCATTCCTCTGATATTCAGTTGACTTCCATAATTTTAGATACATATTTCATTATGTCCACATGCTACTCAATTGATATCAGGGAAGGATTCCATCTATATTGTTCTCTAATTTCCTCTTCACACTAGGAACCTAGGTGGGTAAAATAATTTAGTGTTCCAAATAGTTTTGAATGGAAGTGTTAATTGATGATAACTAGGAAGAACTCATGAGCAGCATATTAAAATTTCTGAATTCTTTCATTGTGTGTGAGATGGAGAGTTTTTATATTTTTAAGACTAAGAAATAAAAAAGCTGATTTTCATGAAAGGAAGATATCTTCTTACAGATGGCAGAATTGGACAATATCTGAAGATTACTCTTGCAAAGAATAGCAAAGTATATTCATCTTCTTATAATAATATTTTATTAGGCAAGGTATATACGTATAAATCTTTTCAAATTTTAGGAATGCAAAGAATTAAAAAATCAGTTTTGATAGGATGGCAAAAATATGTGCCGTTCTTTATAATCATGAAGTTCTTAAAACATAAATAGCTAACAGTGCAAATGTTTTTGCAAAGTGAAATACATTGTGTAGGTATATAGTATTCTTAATTGACTGCCCTTGGGTAAGTGTCATCAAAGTATGCTATGGTATGAGAATCCATGTGGGAAAGTTGTGGGCTTAGTGGTTTAGATGGATTGAATATAATCATTTCATTGCCTTCTTACTGTTGGTTACATTAAAATATCCTTAAATATTAAACCATTATGCCTTTTAACTTTTCTAAGAAACAAGTTCACAGCATATTGGATACATTCTATCCTTTTCTAAATGTTTTGAGCATTAGGGAGAATAATTCTTGGTAAACATAAGATCTAATATTTTAATATTTTTTTCAACTGTTAAAATTTTCTTTTATTATTTTTAAACTATTTTAATATTTTTATTTAATATGTATGTATGTGAATGTATGTAAGTGTACCTGTGTCATGCAGTGGCCACGGAAGTCAGAAGAGGGCATTGGATCCCCTGGAACTAGAGTTATGGATGGTTGTTAGTCCCCATGTGGGTGCTGGGTACTGAACCAAGTTACTCTGGAAGAGCTACCAATTCTTTCACCTGCCATCTCTCCAGATAGAGCTGTTAAATTTTAAAAGATTAATTTATTCATTTATTCCTCCTATAAGGACAAGATATAAGGGATTTTTGTTGTCTTCACACTATGACTTACATTCATGAATTTGATTTTGAAGCATTCACTATGTCACCATTCCCAGGGTCAGATCATGGTACCCTTATAGCACAGTCTCAATTTGTATGTGCATCTGTATGAATTCTAATTTATTTGCTTTGTGGATATTTTCAAGTAGATGCTTGACCAGAGTTGTGAATACTGTTATGTCATTGTTTGTTGTCTTAGCCAGCACATTTCTGAAAATTGGAGCCACTATTTTTGATGCCAATAAACACATTAGTACTAGGATTTTGGCCTGTGGCTGCAGTCGTGGTCAGTGTAACACGTAACTAAGACTTTGTAGTTTGTTGCTTATTTTGGCCTTTAAACCATACATTTGTCCTGTGAACTAGATTATGTGCTTCTGACTGTCAGTTAGCTGAATGCATTTCAAGTCAATTTACTAAAATAGTCACTGTTAAGCGGTATATTTGGACAGAGTTGACACCTTTGACATTTTCTAAAATGGCAAAAATAGCTGTATTTAAGGCTGTGATTTATGAATGCTGTGTGCCTCCAGAACCTCCGTTGGACTATGGTTTTCAGTTGAGCTGTTGAAACTCTTTCCTCTGAAAGGGCACCTAATTAGTGCTGTGTGATCAGATATCCCGCAACAGATGAACAGACAGACATTTACGCAAACACAAATCATAGAGTCAATTCAGAAGCGATGTCCTTGTTGCTTGCATGCAACTGCCTGGTCTCAAAGAGTAGAACTGAAGGGGACACGGCAGCAGCTGCGAGAGGAGCACGCAATAAGATGGATGAGACAGATCTGCGTTTGTGAAACAGACATGCCTCGGTATAAATAGTAGAAGCAACATGCGATGATTAAAAAAGTATTTTGAATCTTTAGTTGTCTTCTAGATTGCTGGCCTCTATTAAAAACTTCTTAAAATAACAGATAGGTTTAATTCCTCAAGCTAGAGAAAAATCATATCATCTTAAAGATTTTTCCATATTTATTACGTAGATGAGACTTGACTATTGGGGAGAAAGGAACAGAGTCTCATGTACTGCAAGTTTTAAATGGACCAGGCTAAGGTTTACTTAATTGGAACCTCCAGGCAATAAAGGAACCCTTTTTAAAATTCTGTGATTCTTAATATGCTAAATAATGCAAAGCTTCACTCTTGAAGCATGAGACACACATCTGGCAGCTTAACATTTAAATTACGGATGGGGGGGGTGCCTCACTCCAGTAGTTATTTTCTCAAAGAAAAGAATCAGAAATATATTACAACTAAATTTAATTTCGTCATAGATTTTCATTCTGCCTAATTGTAGGCATTTTCCCCCCTTGGTTCTTTGTAATTATTTTTTTACACACACTTTCTGTACATTTTATTAATCTTTAATTTGAGATGCTTCTCGCTCTCAGAGTGTTTGAGAAAACATGGTGTGTTTTACTTAGCAAACTGTTTTTGAAAAATCTGTTTGATCTCAAGCAATAAAAACAATATGATAGAAAATAAAGGGAAAATGGAATTTCAGGGATTTATCTTACTGATAGAAAGCTAACATTTCTCTGTTGGTTCTCCTCTCAAGGTTTAATTTTTTATCTAATATTATTTTTTTCTTTGTTTTGTCATTTTCTGGCTGCTTTGTATGCAAAAGTTGTTATGAGAGGCATTCTTTCTTTGTATTTCTCCAAAGGACAGGGTCAGATCCTTGATTAATTTTGCAAAGGTCATTTGGAAAACCATTAAAAACATGCCAAGTGAAAGAGATTAGCATACACGGGGAAAATACATACTTATAAACATATGTATTTATATACAGATAGGGTACTGTAACATTATACAATTTTGAAAAGTGTTTTCTGTGTGTTCCTCATGTAATATTAAAAACATGACTGTTCTATTTATTTTCTCTGAGTGATACCAGCTGACGTACTCCAAAGGCACCTGCAGGTTAATGTTATCTGTAAACATTTTATCTTTTTCTCAATATAAGACATGATCATTAAACTGAATGTAGTTCCATAAACTATAGTGGACTTGCAGAATAATTCAACTACCTTTGTATTATTAACACATAACATGGACAATAGGTAGTCCAGACATGGCTCAGTACTCATTCAAACTTTAATTAAAAAATTAAATAATTTTTCCACTTCCAACTTTAACTACGGTGGAATAGCTGCCACTGTATTGAGACCTCTAACATAACCAGTGATCGGACTAGAGAGAAAAGCAAGCTGCTGCTTTGGGGCACTGACATCAAGAAGCATGACTGTGACCCTTGAGAGAAGAGAAAATTATGACTGAGTTCACACATCTGACCGTGTTCTTCTACCTGGATGCACCATTCCAGCTGTGGAGTACTAATGTGCAGTCCAAGCAGAGAAGTTTCTTTGTGCTGAGAAGACAGAGCTCAGGGCAGCTGACAGAACTGCAGCCTGAGGGGCAGAACACACTGTGGAGAGGTGTCAATACGAAGCCACTCCTGGTTTTAGGCTGAGCATTGTGCTCGTGCTTGACAGGGTCTGATTTAGACTAATAAGAGCACTTCTGAGTGGCTGCTTTTTGTGGCTATTCTAGGACCTGCAACGGAACACTAATAGTGGTTTGGAGTAGATGGGGAGGGCAAACCCAGCAGGAGAAGTTACGCCAATAACTCATTACCAATTTGGTGCAATTTCAAATCAAGGTACACACTTTTCTAACATTTAAAACACATGAAATTTATGGCTTACATAAAATAGAACAGCACTGTGGAATGAGGTCTGAAGCATCTTTGATAAAAGGCATGAACACAGATCCAAGGAAGAGCAGAGGAGAGCCAGGGTCATGCTTATGTAAGGTGATTGCACTTGTGAAATAAGAAGGGTGATGGAGGTAATGTGACCTGATAGACAGAGTGAACTTGTGATAACATCAACTCTAAGTAGACATGGATGATGTTACAATGCATGACATGAGCTCTCAGTGAACACCCACCAGCTTCAGAACATCCAAGAAACACAATGTGAATAACCCAACAGAAGGCAGAAAAGGTTCTGAAAGAAAGGGGAGAGAGGGCAAGATGAAAAGACCAACTCAGGCATATGAATAATTACATGATATTTCTCAACACTAATTTAAAACAGGTTGCCATATTGGATGAAAATGGCCGATTGAATATTGGCTATTTGTAGATATGTACCATAAACCTAAAGGCAGAAATATAGGAAACACTGGTGAAATGATTTTTGTACTGACTTTTTGAATAGAAAATAAGAATGCATAAGGAAGGTGTGTAGTCATTAGAAGAGAACGAGCCAAGCTTCTGTGGTATTGGTACTGTATTACATGGCTGTCAGGAAGAATACATTAGAGTTTCAGTTATGGACTTAAAGGAATTTGAAGCCAGACATGGTGACCCACATCTTTAATCTTAGCATGTGGGAGACAGAGGCAGGAGGATCTCTGTGAGATCAAGTTCAGCCTGGAATAAATAGCGAGTTCCATGCCAGTTAGGGCTACGGAGAAACCCTGTTTAAAAAAAACCTGGGAAAATGGAATTCCTTCAGATATTACTGAAAGGGAAGGAAGATAGAAAGCTATGCAATATATTTTCTCCTTTATACTGAAGAAGAAAAGCACCTTTATTATTGGTATATGGGTATGTACACACACACACACACATGCATCTTGAGTATAAGACTGAGCTTGGGAAGCATAAAATGGCTTATATGGAGCTGGTGGAATTGAATGGAAAATATGATAAGGACTAAGGGAAGAGAGGCCAGTTTAAGGAAAAAGGTTAGCTAGATATTTCATAACTTCAACTTATGATTAATTTCTTACTGAATAAAAAATGAAGCTTGTGTATGCCGTGGTAGTAATTAATTTAAGCATATCTATCTATTTATCTATCTATCATCTATCTAGCTATGTACCAACTATCATATTTTCACCTACTTTGCATTATATGAAAGGCAGTTTTTGAGTGAAGAACAGTTTATAAGAGAGCCAAGAAATGTAAGAGTTTTCACACTTTGTCTCTTTGATGAGTACTTACTTCCTTAGCATGCACACCATTATTACACTGAAAGTATTTATTATTTATGTATATTTGTGCATATATATATGTACATAAAGAGACCCACAGAGTCCAGAGAGGGTGCCGCATTCCCTGGGAGCTGGAGTTATCGGTAGTTGTGAGCCACCTGATGTGAGTGATGGGAACGGAACTCAGGTTCACTGGAAGACCAGCAAACACTCTTACCAACAAGCAATCTCTCCAGTTCCATGTTAACATGTTAACACATAAGGAAATTGTTCCTGGTAGGCAGAATTTCTAAGACTTTGTTCTAAGATGTCCTGATCTATTCTTCACAACTGTCATGTATTCCAAGGGAGATTAAATAGGTGAACCCAAACTACTAAGAAGCAGAGACTTTTCTTAGGCTATTGCTAGAACAGAAATTGGAAATTCAAAGCTTGAGGAGATATGACTGGCTGCTGTTGGCTTGCAAGTGCAGAGAAACACCTGGAATATATGAGATACAGTGGACTCTGCCCATACTTGAAATCCGAAAGGAGTCCCCACAATCCAGATGAAAAGTAGACTTGACTGCTGCATTGATTTTGGACTTGGAGGCTTTCAATAGGGAAAAACAACAGAGCCAGCTCTGCCCAGACACCCAAGACAGAAAAGTGGGACATAAGGTATTTGTAGCCACTAATTTTTAGTAATTTGTTCAAGTATGAAAAAGCCCAACAAATATTAAATATAAGCAGAAAAAAGAATGCCTTTTCTCAAGTAAGATACAGTAGAAGGATTAAATAAATGGGCTTTGAGGAAAAATAGAACTTAGATTAAATTATAGATTTTTGTCTAACTAGCTTTTTGACTTGAAGGAAATTCTTTGATCCAAATCTCAATTTCCAAGTCTGTCAGTTTTTTCAGATGATATAAGGTCAACTTGTTCAAGAGTTTAGAATGGGGACTGGAGAGATGGCTGAGCTGTTAAGAGGCTGTTCTTGCAGAGGACCCGGATTCAGTTTCCAGAACCCCTATGGCGACTAACAACCTTCTATGACTCTAGTTTCAGGGGATCCTCTTTTCCACCGTCATTCTTAATCATGTCAACTTTACTCTGTTTTAGATTCCAAGTAAAGATGCTCAGGCAATGTTCTACATGATCTTATTTCAATAGACTAGAGTGTCCATTATCCATGGGGATGGTTGGCCAAACTCACTGGCCCTGGTGTCTGCCTGTAGATGGGCACAGCCACTGGGTCAGGGTAAAACTGTAGTAAAAAACTGTGTTCCCCAGTAGATGAGTCACAAACATCAAGGCTAGGGAGCAAGGGAATGGCTGAATCATCCTTAAGGGAAGGAAGATTTTGGAAGCCTGCAGCCATGTCCTAGAAATTTGACATTGTTGATTTTCTATTTTAAAACTTCTACTAGAATTGTTCCAAAGGTTAGATGATGTTAGTGTTCAATCCTTGGAGGGAAAGTGGGTATCAAGAATCAAGGCTTTGATCACGTTACCTGTCTCTATTTTGATAAAGCTGTCAAATCACCCTCTTAATTAAAATTGTAGCTCTCCTGAGGTACTCCAAGCCCCACAAGTTTCTAGACCAGGATATTTGGTCACAAGATCCTGGGGATAGGCACTGACACAGAGGTCCACTGAATGAGACATCTAGCTTTGATTTGAGAGGCACTGCATTGTAGTAACACCTGATTTTGTGATAGCATCATTATTTATTTTTCACAGAGGAAATATAGCATCAAACAGTGCTATATCTGTAGGAAAAAGAGATGAACAAGGCACACGAGGGATTTGTGACATAGAACTGTGTTCTTACAAGGGGAATGCTTTGTCTACCAGGAGGAGATTTGGCAGTGTCTGAGGACAGTTTTGATGGTCTCAACTGAAAAGGACGAGGATGGAAAGGTAGAGGGTGCTATTAGTGTGCTGTGGTCGAAGCCGGGGAGGCGACTGACACAGGTGAGAACAGCCCCACAACGAAGCTGCGCCTTGTCCAAAATATCAGTACTGTTGAGGTTCAGAAACCTTCACTTATAACCAGTTATGCAAACTGCAGCTCAGAGGAGGAGTGCTGGGTGCAGGAAGAGAAGAAAACTGTCTTCTTATGATTTCCTATTCGACAGCCGATGAGAGGTATAGAAGGCTTGATCTGGAAAGCAGTCCTAGAGATGCACCTGATGATAGAGACTCCTTCCTTGATGAAGGTGGGAAAGCAGATCAGAAACAGCTGTGCTTGTAAATTGAATCCCCAGAGTGTGGCTAATGGACAAGTTCTGCTTTAAGTTCATCACTCTGAACTGAAGCAGGGGCCACGAAACAGTGTGGTGCCTCCTTCTTAGAATTTATTCTTTTACCCCCACTTGTCAGGCCTTGTCGAAGCTTTTAAATGTCAGCGGTATGAGATTACATCGCCTGTGAAGTGAAACTTTCTATAATATATTTTTCCCACCTTTCTCTTTTTAACTCTAGGGAGCATTTCTAATAAAATTGATCCCTGCACTACGGACTGTGATCTCCGTCCCTTCAAAGAAGTCCATGAATTACAGCATAAGGTAAAAGGAAGACTGTAGAGAAGTCAACACCACAAAGACCATGAAAACAGCAGCCCCTTATTATTAACTATGATTTCTTAAAATGTATTTCCAGGTTGAAGGTAATTTGTTCTTCAAAGCAGGTTTTGAAGTGTGGGGCATGTGAAAGCAGCATATGTCTGACAGTTCAACAGTGCCAATAACTTTTTTATTACATCCGAATCCGACTTCTTTAAACTGTTGGGAAGTTTAGTTAATCAGTCTCTGTGACTCTAGCTTTAGAAGAACAATTAGAAAATGTGTTAATTAGGCTGTGTTTCAGAGACTTATTTGGCATGCTCAGGACTTCCAGGAAGCCTGTGTGTAAACTATCTCATATTTAATTATCTGTTTGTTTTACACACTGACAGGGCCATGTGGAAGCCAGGGTCTAGAACATGCTGGGCAAACACTTTATATCACCAACTGTAGGAGTGCTATTGATAAACTTATTTAAATTAAGTAGCCTGCCTTTCAAAAATACTAATTAACTTATTTTTAACCCAGTGATGCTTCTAGTTTTTAGATAGTCATTTTCAAAATTTCTATCTGTATAGATGGGGTGCCTTTGAACATCAAGTACTCAGCAACAAAGGACGGTTGCTGAGGGACAGATGGGTGGAGAAGGCCCTTCCATTAGAGCGGGTTTCTGTATTTTCTTTAGAAAATTAAAGAAACTGCTAGGACCCTGCGGGTCTAATATTGGCCTTTTAAAGCCTTTAAGAAAGTTCTCATTCTTATTGTTAACCTTAAGCTTTGCAATGACAAGAAAGTAGGTAAGGAGGCAGGAAATGTTATCACTGTAAAAAGCAGCATTATTCGGTCTTTGGAGTATTTTCCGAGTATGTGAGTTCAGTTAAGCAGTTTTCCCTTCCTTTCTTCCTTATCTCCACCTTTCTTCTTTCTTTCCTTTCTTTCTTCCTCTTTTCCTTCCAGTCTCCTTTTCTTCCTTAATTTACTCCCTTTCTTCCATCCATCTCTTTCTTCCTCTCTCCTCCTTGCTTCTTTCATCTTCCTTTCTTTCTGTAGTAGGGACCGAAGCTAACGATGTGCTTTAGGTAGGCCAGTGCAGTGTTCTTCAGCTTTGCCTCAGTCCTTCTATTTTTTATTCTGAAGCAGGATCTCACTAAGTTACCCAGAGAGGCATTGACCTTGCAATCCTCCTGCCTCCACCTCTCAAATTGCTGTGATTACAATCCTGTACACCATGTCTGCCATCATTTTCTTTTTGATATAATCCATGAATTCTAAGTCAATTACTTAATAAAGTAAGTTCTTCCCTGAGGGTCCTGTATATTTGTCTAAGCACTGAATCATTTCCAGAAGTAGCGTGAGCATTTCAGGAATATTCTCTGTAAAGTTAGCTATGGGAAGTCAGGCAGAAACACACTCAAGTTGCAAACAGGTGTGAGTTGGAGGTAAGGAGGCATAGATAAAACACCCTCTATACAATGAACAGTTAATTTGACACACCAGACTCTTATTTAGGCATTTTTTTTCTTATTTTCATATAGTTTCTCGAATTAATTTGTATCTTCAGTTGATATTAAAGACATTAAAGGTATTAAAGTGAGTGCAAAAATAATGAGGTTCATAATGAACTGTAAAAGGGAAACATAAATGCCAGTGACCAGAGAATTATCTGAATTTGTGGTTTCCAAGGGCCGGGCACGTGAGCTGGCCTGCAGTGGGCAGAACGAGAAGGCCAATGGGATTAGTTGCTTAAGAGAATCTTCCAAGGTTAATTCTGCAGCCACAGATTCCTTGGTCTTTCCTGGTGAGGGGAAGCCCGCCCTGTGACAGTCTTTTGTAAACCTATTGGCAGATTTGAAAAGGAGAAGCAGTATTTCTGCTGGACAATCTTAAGATTTAGGCTGACAATTTGAAGTCACAATGATTATCTTGGGGAATAATAGCAGCAGCCATGGGAAGAACATGATGTCATATTTATTTACTTTGATACCTTGTACGCACCTGGTATTTGTTATTGCCCACGTCTTGACATTCTATGATCTTATTAACACAAGCCTCTTAGCCATGCCTGTACCTCAAATCTTTCTCTCCTGCTTTCGGAGCTTTACTTGGGCTGGCACTAAAGCTCCCTCCGCTTCTTTTCTGATCCTCCTGGGGCAGTTCAAAGGCATTTGTAATCCTCAGGATTTGGCCTTTCATCACTGTTTCCTCCTTCTGAGGCTCTCTCTGTTGACGAAAACATTTCCCTTGCCCTTCATCTGGCCAGATGGGCAGGTGAACACTTCTACCCAGAGACCTTGTGAGGCATTAAGGATGCAGTACTGTTGCTGAGTGGGGTTTAACTGTGTTGACAAGACAAGGCTTCTGCACTGTTCCAGTGTCCTGGCCTCTGAACTGATGATTCTCTCCACAGGGATCCTTGTGTCCTCACTCAAGTCCTTGAGCTCTTGGGTCTAGGGAAGGGTATGACCAAAGGGCAAACACCTCTGAACAATACAGGAACTCTGAACTTGTTTTTTTTTTTTTTTTAACAGAGACACAGAGAGACTCACAGGTTATCACACCTAGTTCCTAGAATATTTTCTGCATAGCTTTATAAACTCCTATAATAAGTGGACCAGAAAGGGTGTTAAGTATTTGATCAGTCGATCACTCATGCCATGTATTACGCTGTGCCAGGTGCTGCTTCGATCCTTAATATTCTAAAATATTGGAGGGGCTGCAGAGATGGCTCAGCAGTTAAGAGCACATACTGCTCTTTCAGAGGACGGTCGTTCAGTCTTCACCACCCATGTAGAGTGTCTCACAACCATCTGGAATTCCAGCTCCAGGGGATCTCTGGCCTCCATGGCCACCTGAGCTCATGTGCACACACCAACAGAGACACACATACATATACATAATTAAAAATTAAAAATAAAATGAGTGCTATTTCCTTATCCCCAAGAAAATGAAATATAGTCATAAATGTATAACAATATTATAAATATTAAAGTGCATATATATTTATAAATATGTTGTGTAATGTAGAAATATTTAAATATATTTATAATTTTATCTGTGTATACATACTTACAGGACATTTGTTTATAAAGAACTATATAAATATTAGACTGATACCATATATCATTATACATACTTGTATGTCTGAATTGGCTTTCATTAAGTTCTGGGGACCTTATCTGTATAAGATAAATACTATTTTTGTTTTTTAGATGGAAAAACCTTCACTTCACAGACCTTCTCCATCTGTATTCAGTGAGCAATGAGAAGATTTGAGTGTGCATCTTCTGATCATTATCTGATTATTTTTTCATCACAGCCCTATGCATTTTAGGCTTTTGTGCCTTACTCAGTGTGAAGTTGATTATTCAGTATTTCCTAACCAATGCTGTTTTAAACAGCACACTTTATAAGCCAAATATTCAGTCCACTAATGTGAAAATCAGATTCTGAGTTTCAGTAATTTATCTTGAAATGTTTGCTTCTTATTTCTGTGGTGGGTCAGGATATGAAGAACCACATGTATAGCATATAAAATGTGATGTTCCAGAACAAATTTGCACTCTGATTTCTCTTTTAAAGCATAGATAGTCCCCTTTCCAAAACCACTGCTGTTAGTAGAATCTCCTTCCCCTCTTTAAGGAAATGCTTTTTGACATCAAATTACAGACAGTACTTAAATCTGTGATGGATCAGAGTTTCTTTTCTGTCTTAAATATCAGGCCAGGCATGGTTGTGCATGCCTTTAATTCTAGGACTTAGGAGCCAGGGGCAGGAAGATCTCTGTGATATCATGGCCAGCCTGACTTATATAGTGAGTTCTAGGCCAAGTGGGGTTAAAGGAAGACATTTAGTATGGTCTCAAAAAACCATACTAAAAAGTTGATAGTATAAATAAGATGATGGTATTATAAATAAATTGATGCCTTATTTATCAGACATAGAGTCAAAATACAAGTTTGTGCTTAGTGGGACTACTGAGAATACGAGCCTGTCTTGGGAAGAGGCTGACACACCCTGTACTCAACTGGCAATTTCTCTGCTTGAATTTAGCTCAGTTTGGACTAAAAAATCTTGTTTCTTTGTGATTTTTTGGGGGGGGGGCACATTTCTTTGGTTATGAACTACTTTCCATGATTCTTTCTTAAAGAACAATTTAAAGAATTTTGAGCACATGAATTTAAATATTCCTCCAGGAAAATATAAAGGTTCCATAAACTTTTTTTTGAGTTTTGATATTCATGGATTTTTTTCTTTTTGACTTAGCGCCTGGAGGAAAAGTCCATTGTCACAAGTTGTAATGTAAGTGAAATCACCCAATAATTCTGAGCCTCTAATTTGTTCTTATTACCATGCCAAGTAGGTGAAAGACACAAAGAAATATACTTGATCCAATTTCCACCAAAAGTTAAATTGAGGAAACAGGATAGATATTCATAGACTAACCAAACAGAAGGCCATGGAATGTCTCTAGCATAGGATATGTGTATTTCAGTGGATGATGGTATTTATGAAATAATTCTTGGTATCCATTTCAAGTTTCTGTCAAGGGAAATTGAGTAAAACAAGAAACAAAGACGAAATGCCATAAAATTATAATTTAAATGACTACTGAAACATCTGGGACAATTCAGAGTGCTCATATTTTTCTCAAGAATTTTGGCACTCTTCACTTTCCTTAGGAATGGAGTAATTAAGAATTCCAGTGCAGAATAATCTGACCAGAACTATTTTTATTGTTGTAAAAGCTCCACAGGCAAGATAAAAAGGACCGCAATAAAACAGTATTTCACATTCACAGCTGTCATAAATGGATTTTGTGCTTAAGGTAATCAAATCAATCAGTTCTGTACTAAAAGAAACAAGCCTTATTGGGTTCACCAGGGATTTGATGACACATAGACTCCACCTGGGCTTCTAAGCTTTTCCTGGTTACCGTAACCTGTCAACCCTAAGCAAAATCTTGAGATTGCAAATGGAAATGTAACGTTATGCTGAAACTTGTACAAACTGACAAAGAATTTCAAGGAACCGGTTTCTCCCAGATGACAACCAAAAGCATGCAGAGGAAGAGAAAGCATGAGCTTGAACAACGGTTACAATTGATATTCCTAGCGCTCTACTCTTCCAGGCTACTGCTCTTACTGTCATTTTTTTTCTTGCTAGCGTTTGCCCCAAATCTCCCAGGAGACTTCTGTATGTTAAACAGGAAGAGCATGAGCTGTCTGGGTGGAAGAGAAAGGGAGGCTCGGCTGGAATAGCTGATCCTTATCCTGTAACTACCCATAGAAGGGCTCCCAAGAATCATGGGTCAGACCATGAGGCCCCGCACCAGCACTATGCATTGCACAATTCATTCAGATTCTAATGAATTAGCTTCATAAGCATTATCTCATTCCCGAGCTTCAGTTTCTATTGGTGAAAATCAAGGTTGTGGGACTCAGGGGCCAATGGCCAAAGGTAGCGTTCAATGGGCAGCTAACACAGAGAGCAGAGGTGAGCAGAGTTGCTAGGGAACTCACTCTACAAGTCTTTGTTTCCTACCTTTCTGAAATCCAGCTATCTCCTTTCTTTCTCCATAGACTGGTTATTTAAATACTCTTCCAGACTCTTTTTTTTGTGTAATTTTTTATTGAATTTTTGTGCATTTCATACGTAACATCTTAATTACCTTTATACGCCCTCCCCCATTGGCACCTCCCATAATGCCGACTGAATTTCATTCATTCTGAGATTTATGTTAAGACCTTTCAAGTCAAGTTAATGTCGTAAGACGTCCCTCAGTGCAAGTTCACCTACCGGGGTCTAGTCAGCCTGTCTCGAGTCGCTCCCTTAAAGAAGATGGGATCCTCCTAACTGAACAGTAACCAGTTGCTAAGATTGGGGACTGTTGTCCATTTCCTCAGTTCTATGCTGGGTTTCTGTCTGATTAAGTTTATATGAGTCTTGTGCATGCTGTCACCATTCCTGTAAGTTCATATGAACAAAGTCCCAGGAGCCTGTAATTCTGTGTATCCATGTGGTCATGCACCTCCTCCCCTGGCTCTTACAATCTTCCTCAATGGTCCCTGAGTGGGTGAAGTTTAACATAGAAATCCTGTCCAAGGACCCACACTCTGCAGACTCTTATTCTCTACGTTTTGGCCATTTGTGTCCTTTTGTGTTCCTTGCCCTCTGTATTTGAGGGAGCTTCATTGATGAGAGTTGAGGAATGCGTTAGTATTCTCTCTACCTCATGTTTCAGTATGTTCTGGGAGCTTTAGGTGCTGAGGTTCCATTGCAGATGTGTCACTTAGGGTTGGGTGTTTCAAAGACACTTAGTCTCTGTGTGTGACCAGTTTTGGAATACTGTAAAAGTCCCCACCTGTTTCAAATGAAGTGCCTTTGATAAGTTGTGACCAGGATACTTGTCTTTAAATATAAGGATCCATATTTAACATACAGCAAGTAAGAAATTACATTTTGCCTAGGGATGTCACAGTCTAGGGTTTTTCTCTAAGATCTCTCCAGCCATGTGCATTTGGCTATGTTTACAGTACTACAGATGTGTTTCCTCTCACTGGGTGGGCTTTCAATCCAATTAGGTAGCTGTTGATTACCCTTGAGATGAAAGTGCCACTACTGCTCCAATATAGTTTGCTGTGCTGGTCATTGTTGTGGTTATCAGGCCTTAAAGCTGGGGTTCAATCATTCATTGATATTCTCCCTTAGTAGTTTGCATAATGTTCTCCAAAGCTATGAGAGCTAGCCTTCATGGTGGAGGTTTCCAGGTCAGGTCCAGCTCCATTGCTCCAAATTCTGTGTCTAAAGTATGTCCTGTTTTCAACAGTAGAGTTTTACCTTCAAATTCTGGGAGTCGATCAAGGGCTGTGGCAATAGCTTGTATAATTTTGGGAGTCTCTTGGACCACCCTGGTCAATAAATCAAAGGAAGGTTCCTCCTGTCTGGCACTGTTTCTTGTTATATAACCTTCAGCTATATACATGGACTCCCGTAGAGATACTGTATGTGTAATTTTTACTGGGTTATTTGAACTAATACATTTTCCTCTGTTTTTTAACACCAGCTAGGCATTACTTATCTCTCTTCTCTCTTTCTCCTCCTCCTCCTCCTCCTTCTCTCTCTCTCTCTCTCTCATCTAATCCTCCCTTCTCCCTCCCCAGTTAAAGTACCCCATGCACTCTTGATAATACCTGTCTCCTGTGGTCACCCTCCAGATCCTTCTTCCCCTTTAGTGCTGTAGTTCCTTCCTTCTCTCTCCCCCTCCCATTTAGACAACTCAAACTCTTTTTGCTAAGAGCTAATATAACATACATTCTACATTATATTTTACATACAATCAAAGGCCTAATTGAATAAAATACCAGGATCATGATATTTAATTGTGACAATATAAATGAAGACCATTTAATGTGATGTAATAAAAAATGGGAACTCAATACTCTCAGCTATTATGCAGAGAAGAATCTGGTGGGAGACTGTGAAGCATGGAGTGATAATGTCAGTACAAGAGTTTAACAATTGAGTTTATGATCAGTGATTTCCCAGGTCATTCTGAAGTAAATGCATTTGAATCTAGGTAAACATTTTATCTGCTATTAATACAATCCTTTGTTTTTTTTTCCATTGTTTAATTTCTCTAACAAGGGAGATAGCTTCACAGATCATCTTGTGAAAGAAAAACCTACTGTACAGAGTCTAAGAGAACTTGAAGATCATTTGCAGGACCTCTCTTACTTGGAGGAACTGGAGAAACATCGATTTTCAGTGTGGTGAGTGACTGTATTCTGTCATTTTATTTTCAAATTTAAACTTTTTCTCATCCCATCATAGTTTACTCCACAAAAATTGACTACATGCTTGTTTAGGCTGTAGAGCACCTTCTCTGGACTGGAGAAGATAAAGACAGATATGGATGTATAAAAACATGAATATGCTATGATTCATAATATTTTTATTCTCACAGAGTGCCATAGAAGGTGTGTAAAGGTGTAAGAATGGAGGAATAGGCTGATGGATTTTCTGGTGATGTACTCTTCAAAGAATCACAGCAGTAGGAAGCCTGTGGAGAAGAAATAGAGCAGCTAGTCAAGGCCAGCTGTTCCCTCCCACTGCTTCTCTGCTCATCCAGAGGTCTATTCTTTAAGCTGCTTTTCTGTCAAGTACTTGACCTGCCCTATTATTTATTTTCCAAACTTTGAGCATGCTCCTCATCCAGAGCTACTGGCTTGAGGTCACCAGATTAAGTCAAACCTTATTATCTAGTCATATGTTCTATAACTCCTGTTGACAGTCACTTAACTCTAGAGGCCTAAGCACATTCACACACACTTTCTAAAAGCAGCTGGGGTGTGGTCTCCAGGATCAGGGGTGACTAGATTTCTGGATGAAGAAATCAAGACTATGCTTCAGAACAATCATAGAGAAAGAGAAGCCAAAGAGCCCAAAAGAAAAGGTACAAAAGGTACATGGGTCTCTTCTCAAAAGGATACTGTCTGTAAATATGGAAGAGGTGTGCATACCCTTTTCAGAAACTCAGTTTGTGATAATCTCTAGGGAGAGGATAATGCACATACATGTTTAATTATATAAAGCAAACACAAGAACCAAGGTGTCAGGTGCTTACTAGGATACATAGAAGAGTTAGCTACTGTTGGACTGTGTACTAAGTTCTTGAACCTAATTTGAGGTTCACTTTGACTACAGAAGAAAACCTCTATTAAGTCCAAGCTGTCTAATTATTCAGGCTTTCTCTGAAGACTCAGGAATGTTCTTTCAGAATCTAGAGTATGCAGCATCAGAGCTGAAGGCTAAAGGCACTATGACAAAACATCTGACAGAAGGAGCTTAAAGGAGTAAGGACACATTTTGACTGAGAGTTCCAGAAGGTGCACCCCACTAAAGCAGGGAAGGAATGGCAGAATGTCTCTCTGTCAGGAGAATGTGTTGTAGAACTCCTCACATGGTGGCTGGTCCAGAAATCAGGACCTCAAACAGGAAACGAAAGGATATACAACCTTGAAGTCCTGGCCCCAATGATCCACTTCTGTTACTAGATTACACAGAGCAAAGATTCTACAATATCACAAAGCAGTGATACAAGATGGGGACCAAGTATTCAAATGCATGATGAGCCCATTGATGGAGAGCATTTTCCGTTCAAATAGTAGCAATCTACACCTGTCCCTTATAGCCACATGGCTCTCTCATAATGAAAAATGCATTCAGTCCAACTTCAAAAGCTCCGTATTCTGACAGTTTCAACATTGTTCAAAACTCCAAATTATATGCTGAGACTCAATCTATTTACCACAAGGCTCTGTAAAATTTAAAGGCAGAAAAAGATGTTGCATATTTCCAGAAGGGAGGAATGAAGGGACAAGAAGTAAAAGACTGAACCAAGGTAAGATGAAAGTGGAAATATACCTTGTAGCATCAAGTCCAGCATCCAGGGAATCAGATGTATGGGTGGGCAGCCTCATCCCTGCTTCTCTGTGATCCACAGCCTTTGTGACCTCTCTCCTGGGCTGCCTCCATTTTGTGTCTACAGCTTTACCACAGACATCATATGGTCTTGCTATCTTCAGTGTCCAGGTCTTCATTGCAATTCAGGGTCCACCTTGCTCAGGTCCCATGCTAATCTTCTCCCTATCAGTCCAATTTTAGTATATAAGCACCAGGTCTGTCAGCTTCACACTTAGCTCTCTGAGGAGCTCCCCTCTGATCCACTTTGGGCTCAATATAAATTTGGCTAAAAGGTGTGACCAGTAACCATGCCACACCATGAATGCTATACCGTATTGGCATTTCTTTGGTTGAATACATTTTAATCCATTAGTTTTAAATCCATCCTCACCTAAATGTTCAGAACAAGGGCAAAACAGCCAGATTCTCTGCCAGATTTTACCATGAATGAACTCAAGCCCAACACTTCATAGAGTCTTTATTCCCATTTGGAAACTCATAAGAGCAGTCTTTACTGCCTACATTCCTGTCAGCATTTTGTGCTCTAGGCTTTTACCAGAACCTTTCATCAAGCTCAGCTTGCGGAATTCTAGTGCTTCTTTAGCTGAAAGCTCTCAACTTTTCCACATTCTTCCTGGATACCAGTTCCATGATTTTTAAAACTAGTTCATTTATTTGTATTTTATGTGTATGAGTGTATTGCCTTCATGTGCTTAAATGCACCTGTACCGTGCAATGCCGGCAGAGGTCAGAAGAGGATGTTGGACCCCCTGGAACTGGGGTTACGGACAGTTGTCAGCGGCCATGTGAGTGCTGGGAATTGAACCTGGATCTTCTGCAAGATCAGGCAATGCTCTTAACCACTGAACTATCTCTTCAATGCCCTGGTATATGAAGTGAACTGATCAGCAAATTTTTATTGGAAAAAATGAATAGAAGGAGGGCGATATGACCACATCTCTCTTTACCCGTTGGTCCCTTCGTCACTACATCCATTCATTTACTTCTAAACTTGTCCTCTTCAAATTTCTGTCATTTTTTAAAAAGGGTAATATGGAAGCCTTGAGCACTCTGCACACTTCTTTTTGAACCACAGCTGAGGATGTGGGGATGGCTGACTCCTGTAGAAACTTCTTTTATCACTGGTTTGAGATGCAATCCAAACAATTTTCTTGGTGCTTTGTATTAGAGTTAGTAAATCATGTGTTGGGGGCAGCCTTTCCCTAAATCCTCTCCAATCCCCATAAAATGCATTTAATGCAGAGCATTGAACTACCCAGCTTCAAGGCTAACTACGATGCCAGGAGGGCAGTCGAAGCTTCACCCTAGCACGTTTGGATGACGTGCTTTCTTTCTCCCTGTCTCTGTGTTCTGTCCTCAGAGTCACTCCTGCATCCCCACGCCTCCTTTGGACCCGCCGAGTTTGGAAATTTTGGTAGATTTTTATAAACCTCAGCAAAGCAGCTTTCTTTTTTCAATATATGGAAACTTTAGCTAGGCAAATGTGAATTTGATTTGTAGCTGCCAAACATTTAACACAATGATCCCACATATAACATTAAGACTGTTAGACTTCTTTTCTCTGCCAGCAAGATCCTCAGATAAGTTGCTTGTGAGTCTGTGGAACAGAACATGGTCACTGTCTGTTCCCCCAGTTGGTCAGGAGAGTCTGGGAATCACAGGTGCAGGTCTTTTGGGTTGTTCCCAGAAGGAAAGACATCTGTACTGTCTTTAATGTGAAGGGCTTGTGCTTACGTAGTGATTACAGTGTTTTCTTTCATGTAGCTTGGTCATGCATTGCTTATAGTTGAGATACCATGTGACGGAGCTCTGAGGGATCCCTCCGTGCTTTTGTAAACTGCAAGCATTTAACAAATGTGGAATTCACATATGAGCAAGGTGGGGCTGGTGGTAAAAGAAGAATCCAGAAGTTCTGTAGAAGCTTGAAGCTGACTTCAGTCATTCTTGGCCAGGAGGCCTGTGGTGGATACTGTTTCTTCTATGCTTGATCTTAGCCCAAAGGCTGAGAAGTGGCAGACACTCTTTCTTCTTGATGATTATCTTTCTTTTCACAAGGTTCCTGCCCATCTGGCTTCTGATAAGAGGCCCCTCCATCCCCATGTTTCATGAGCTGGCTGTAACGTACGTGATGTTCATATGACCACTATGATTAGACTAGACAGAGCACCTGAAGAAGGTCCCCAACACTCTTTCTTGGATTTTGTTTTGTCATTCAGCAATTTTTTCTTTGATGTCCCTTTGTCTACAACCTTTTCACTGGCCATATTTGCCTCCTTGTTCATTATTATCATTTATAGATGACTTGAAACAAAAGATGCAAGCCTTTCACCAACGCTTTGGAGGTGGCCTACATAGTGTAAAGATTTTAAAACCTAACGGAAAGACATTGTATTATTTGGCATTATCACAAGAAGGGTCAGCTTGCAAGTTCAATAAGAAGTTTAAAGAGAGAGACCTTTTCCATATGCCTTTAGTACAGTATTCTACATTACCATTAAATTGTTTTTTTTTTTAATGCCTTTATGTGCCTGATGAATAATTTAACTTGCCCATAGGTGTGCTTGCACAGGAAAAAATATAATAGAGAGAGAGTTTGGTACCATTCATGGCTTCAAGTATCCACTGGGAGTTGTGGGGTAGATCTTAGAACATATTCCCTGTGGAAAAAATGGGGATCTTCTTTTATTTCAGGTCAAAAAGCACAATGTCCACCGGGAAGCTTTAATTTCACTTTTTCCTTTGAGAACAACTAAAGACTTTGGGGAGAAGCTTTCTGTGTCCATTCAGTTAATTACATAAATAACCACTCATTTGCCTGTTTAAACAGAGCCATAGGATTCCATTGCCTGCAGAGTGAATTGGGTTCCCTGCTTCCTAATGCTGTACCTTAATCTTTGTGCAGTGATTTCTCCAAAGAAGGAAGCCAGATTATGTGTTAAGTACGTCTGGAAGTTGCACTAATGAGTGTCAGAAAGCAGCAGATATCACTCCAGTGGTTTAAAGAAGTTAACATAGTTTTTAGAGGTATCTAACTTCCAACTGGGGAGAAGGTTCCAGTAACAAGACAACCTTAAAACGATCCCATTACTATTCAGACGTAACGAGGTGGGTAAGAAATGGGAGACTCACACACATTCAGAGCAGGAAGGGATCTTGGGGATGATTTAGTTCAGCCCTGTCAGTTTATACAAGTTCCATAAAGCTGAACCCTGTAGAAGTTCAGTGACTTGCCTTAGGTCACAGAGCTAATAAGGAGTGGAAATAAGGCTGGAACCCACTTCCTTCCAATGTCAATCCATCTCAATTGTAAAAAAGTAAATTCTCTCAAGAACAATACTGGTCTTTCTGGAGTTTCCTGCTTTTTATCCATTGCACACTGCTTTGATATTTATCAATGCATTGATAAGAAAGTGCTGATTCTTGAGAAAGTCCATCTAATGGGTTAATGTGAATTTCCTTCTGTCACGGAAGTAAGGAATGGGCCGATGCCCAGATGTTCGCAAAAGGCACATGCTGCTGGCCACACAGACTGTTCTTGTTTGGGAATTTATGTGGCTGGTCTGAATATGTTGCTTAGAGGAGGTGTGGGTTAACGCTATGGGAAAGTGATTCTTTAATACATGTGATACACTTTCTTTTTATAACACACATGTGATTTGACATTGAAATAAAATGCAGATGCTTCTTTGATTGGTGTATTCCCCACTGTGCTTTCGTAAAACACCTTCACATATGGTCTCCTTCATTCCTGAGAAATGACTTGTTGTTTATGTCATATGAACAGAACAGATTGATTTTACAGTGAGTAAGGAGTTTGATGAATTATACGTTGGAGAGAAATCCTTGTCGAGACAATCTAAACACGTGAAAATAAATGTTGCCTTTTGGAAAAGGCTCTCATGATTCCTTTATTCCACACTTCCTTTCTAGGGGTTAAATAGATTCGCACATCCAATTTCACTGAAGAGAATTGTCTGGGTGCTCACAGTCACCTCAAAATATAATTTTTCTCTTTGCTGCTAAACATATTGTAAGACCTATCAGGTGAAAAACTGGCAGAGTTGTCCCCAAAGAACCAACCCAAATGCTAACTTCAATATGTGTCTGTATTGTGACCAGAATGAAACAGTCCTGAACTTGGGCAGCAGAGTAATATTATTTCCTTACTTTTCAAGTGCAATTTAAATATAAAATTTTCATTCCTTGTATAAATTCAAAATTATGCAGTACAGTTCCATGGAAGAGAACATTATATCCTTACTCCTGTGACAAGAGACTAGTCACATCCGTTTGTGTAGTTTTACACTTTGTAAATCTCTTTCTCATTCATTCCCTCCCCCCCAATTTAGGATCTTTACAGTTTTGTGATGTGACTTTTTAAAAAAACTTGACATTGACCCTAGGGGCTGGCACATGCTAGGGAAATGTTCTAACACCGAGTTACATCACAGGCCCACTCTTTTGAGAGAAGGTCTAATTAAGCTGCCCAGGCTGACCTTGAACTTCTTATCTCCTGTCTCTACCTCCGAGGTGCTACAATTATATATTCTTGTCTTGTAGGGTAGTTTAAGAGAAGTCCCAAGAGATGAGGCAGTGTGTTTACCAATACTTCCCTGCTGTGTTGCTTTCTGACATTCTTCCAGGGGCAGCCTGTCACGGCCCTCTCTAGCCTCAGGGATGCTCAGGCTCACAGATTTTAGCTTCTATATATTTCTGAAATAGCCTCTATTCACATGTCCTAAAAAGGTGGGAAAGGAATCAGGAGAAGCCATTTAGTAGAGACACATTTAGGCCAGAAAAATACCCAGAGAGACCTGAACCTGATCATATAAGCTTGTTCATGTAGCTACTTGGGAGAATGAAGCAGGAGAATCACAATTGTAGTTATAGAAGGCATTAACAACCAGCCTAGGTAACTTACTGAAACCCTGTCTCAAAATAAAAACAAAAAAAGTAAAAAAGAAAATGCTTCTTAGGTCCTGGGTTCCATCTGCACCATCTAAAAAAAAATCCATATAAATGCTTAAAGTACATAGTAAATGCTCAGTAAGTCTTGTAAGTCCCGCCTACCATTTCTAGCCGAAACGCCTTGCTCTTTACTGCTTTCTGCAACTGTTTTACAGATTATATTTGAGCTATGACAACGAGGACTTTTCTTTTTTCTGAAATAAGGAAAATATTTGCTAGTAACTGAAAGATCCTCTGGAGGAAGATAAGATGTCAATGACAGGAGATGGAGCAATGAACACAATACATGCTTTTACTGTTGGTTCCTTACAAGTCACACACATTCAGTGACTTGACATACAACTGTCTTAAGCTCATCATTTCTGTTGGTCAAGCTTCTGGATGTGGTTAAATATCTGTCCAGGAGTTTTGAAGGACTAGACTGATATAGCTTAGCTGAGTCTTGGTCTCGGGTCTTCAGAAGACGAGATTGAGATTTTGAATGACTATGTTTTCATCTGGAGGATAAACTGAGGAGAAATCCCCTTCACCTTCATTCAGGTTGTGAGATGAACTTTATTACCTGTAGCTTCTGGGTGGGACCCTCAGGCTGGGAGATTGCCCACAGCTCCTAGTAGACCAAGTTCTGTTCCATACAATGTGAGGATTTTTCCTCACATTCATTTATTCTATGAGTTACACAAGGGCTTTTGTCACTTCAGGTAGGGCCAATCTCTCAAACACTAAGTCAGGACTTTGATTTTCTGTTATATTTCTATAAAAAAGAACCAAAATAATTTAAGTCTTGTAAAGGACAGAGTGGCATGGATAAAAGAAAAGACTGGAGAGGGAAATGAAGCCCATGGCTACAGATCAAGGCACAAAGGAGTCAGGGTGATTTGGAATCCATTTTCTACTGACCAGAAGTCAATTATAAGTCCCCCCCACCCCCCCGGTCTCAGGCAAGGGACTCAAACAGGGTGTACACCCTGGGAGACCAAAAGCCACGGGGACTTTGGTATCTCATGGGATCTGCTTGTTCCCCATAGGAAATCAATGAGAAAGCTACAACCTTTTGCAGGCAGTGAAGCTGTCTCTCTACTGGTTCTGGAATAGACCACTCCATATGGAAGATTACAGTCTAATATGACTTTTAGTCCTACATGTGGGTCAGAGGCTGAAATACCAATAACTCTGATTGGTCTCCGATGACCCAATCACATGTTCCGTTCCGGCCCCACTTCCTCTGAGAATGCTCTTCATTTTCACCCCTATTTCTTGGTGCCTTGATCATGTGACAATGGGTCACCAGCTTCCTCCTTAGCCTCCCCTCTACCCACATCTAGTCCCACTTTTTCAGGTGAATTCTGATTCCATTGCTATAAATATCACTCTCTTTCTCTTTTAGCTCTAAATTTCATGTCTATATTTTTTTTTCAAAGAGCTCATTTTAAAGGCTGTTCTTTAAAGGATTTAATCCCAATCATTATCATTTGTGTGTGTGTGTGTGTGGTGTTTGTTTTGAGAAAGGATCTCTTGGCCTGAAAAGTTCCAGGTTGACCAGGCTGGCCTCCATCTTACAGAGATCTGCCTGCCTCCACCTCTCTAGTGCTTTGATTTAAGGTATATACCACTTTGCCTGACTAATCTTTAAATATATATATATATATATTTATATATATATTTATATATATATATATAAGTTTTGATGTATATACAAATATATGTATATACAAAGTTATAATGGCTTTGAAAAATGATCTCATTTCTTTAATACTCTGCTTGATTCTTAGATTGATAAGAAAAATCACATCACTTTTTCCCTTATCTACTTCCACATACATAGTCTAATAACATGGAATTTAGTTACTTTTGACTTCTGCTAGGGTGATTCTAGGCTTTGATCTCTCTGATTTCTTTTATGTTTAAAAGCGGGAGCACTAGACTGTGATCAGCACTGCAGACTGTAATTCAATGAGTATCTTCTCTCCATATTTCTTTATTGTTTGTTTTAAGAAGATTTTAAAAAATACATCAAATGATTTATCTATTTATCTATGTGTGTGAACATGTATGTATTTATGCGAGTGTGCATATCAGGTGGAGGTTAGAGGACTACCCACAGAACCTGGTTCCCTCTCTGTGTGCTATAGGGAACTGAACTCAGGTCCCTGGGTTTAGTGAAAAGAACCTCTACTGCTGAGCCATCTCGCTGGCCCTTCTCTTCATATTTCTTACCATTGATGGAAGTGGTAGATATGAGTCTTGTTCACTGTGAGTGGTCAGGTACCTGGTTCTAGTTGGTGAGATGAGAGAAGGTACTAGCTTGAGCCTCTTTCCTTTTAACGGGGGGAGAATGTTTCTGGTACCTTCTCATTTCTTCCCAGTGGGTCACTGTGATAGGTTGTGCTGCGTGGAGCCCCTGCGGTTATCTTGTATCACAAGAGGATCTAACCTAGCACTCTGTCATATTGAGCCTGTGTTTCTCAATTCCTGCTTGGTTAAAAGTTCCTTATACATGAGATAATTAGAAGAACTGTTGTGCAGAACTCTTGGATGAGCATGTTGCTGATAGCTGAAAGGCATGTTACTGAGGCAATTAACCTGGACAAATATGCTCCTGATGCTGCAGGTCCTCCCTCACTGGGGAGCAGGTGCTCTCTCTTCCATTCCGCATTTGGCAGGTTTGGCCTGTTTCCTGGACACAAAATACAGCAAAGCTTTCATTTTTGTCTGGGATTCACCAAAGCATAGTGTGTCACTAGTTGGTTTTTAGTTCAATACGTTTTGGAAAATGAGCACAGTATGGAGCAGGGGACTCTCCCTCTCCATAGATATCACATTGATTCAGCTGGGAAGATGGAGAATGAGGTGAATAGAATTAAATTTAGTCAACTGTCTGGAAACCTACCATGACACCAGCGATAAGATTTAAATATCCAGGAGCTTCAGATTATGAGTCAGTCCAAACTCAGGCTGTGTGATTTAAAGGATGAAAGGGCAAAGCTGGTTTGGAAGCAATGCAGGGAATTATTTGATGCAAAAACTCAAATGACCAGTAAAACAGATAATGTTCTGTTGTAATAGTTTGCAAACAGCATCAAGAAAACAATTGAGTGGGTGTATTCTGAGCTTCAGGCATTGTAAATTCTTTCACTCTCATATACTTTATGCCTTCTTTAATAAACTGGAGAGTCTTGGGCCAGCTTCATCGGCGATGGTAGGTGGTCATTCATTTCACAATCCACTAATTTTCATGATTATTCAGTATTTTATGTTACCTAAACGGCTTTAGATTTTGTCTTACTCAAATTGTAATATGGCAATAGCTTATATGATTTCAGAATCATTAATTCGATTGGTGTTTTCAGCACATCAAAGTTACTCCCTAGTCTCCGTAAACACAAACACAAACTTAAGGGTTTTAAATACACTGATGACATTTCAGAAATATATATTGGTGGTGCATTTATCTAATGTGCCATGTTGAAAGCTGCCAAGTCCGTAAAATATCAGGAAGTTTCATCCTTCCATCATGGAAACAAATGTACAGCTACCATACGCTGATTTTTAGTTTAACTCACTTCTTTATTTTTGAATTATTTTTATTTTACGTGTGTGAGTGTATTGCCTGCATACATGTACATGCACCTGTGCTGTGCAGTGCCCATAGAGGTCAGAAGGACCTGGAGTTACATTGTTAACCATCGTGTGGGTGCCAGGAACTGAACCCAGGACCTTTGTAAGAGCAGTCAGTACTCTTTAACCACTGAGTCATCTCTTCAGCCACATACCTCAGTTCTTATACAGTATGAAACAAATGATAAGGGTGAGGTTCCTTAAGTTTTTAGGATCCTTTTTATTATAAATGTTCTTTCTGCAAGAATCTGACAGAAAACTTTCAGGAATATGTTATAAGTATGTATATTATTATGCTTCATCTCATTTTTGGTATATACAGACCTTTCTTTATAAAAATCTCAATTCCAATGACAATGTCTGCTCAATGGTCATAGTCTGCATCATTGTGAATCCTTCTGAGGTTGACTCATTTATTATTTTTGAGGACCAATTCATTCTGAGAAATTTGGATAATTAAAAGTTCTTGGGCTGGAGAGATGACTCAGCAGTTAAGAACACTGGCTATTCTTGCAGCAAACCTGGGTTTGAATCCCAGAACCCACATGGCAGCTAAATACTATCTGTCCTCTTCAGGCATTGCATGACATGGGTATGCTTACACACATGCAGGCAGTATACTCATACACATAAAAAATAAGTTCTAGCTAAAACTAGCAATAAATGTGAGAATGTAGACAAAAGGGACCCTTATACACCATTGACAGGAATGTAAAATGGTCCAATTTCTATGGAATTAGGTATTGCTGTTCCTTAAAATGCCAAAGGCTTGTAATCCTGTATTTTTCTGAAATTATTTATCAGCTCTGAGAGTTTTTTTCATGAAATCTTTAGGGTCTGTTTATAAAGGATTGTATCATCTACAAATATTGCTACCTTGACTTTTCCACTTGGACACTTTATTTCCTTCTCTTATGTTATTGCTCTAGCTGAGACATCAAGAACAGTATTGGAAAGGAGGAGAGAGAGGGAAACCCTTGCCTTGTTTCTGGTATTAGTGGGGACACTGAGTTTTTCTCCATTTAGCATGTTTGTCATATAGCCTTCATTATGCTGAGGTAGGCTTCCCTCTTCCTAGCCTCTCTATGACTCGGTGTTTAATGAGATGATCATATAATTTCTGCCCTTGACTCTGTTTATGTGATGGATAACATTTATTGATTTACATATTTTGGACCATTCTTGCATTTGCATCTCTCGAATATAGCCATCTTGGTCATGATGAATGATGTTTTTGATATGAACTTGAATTTTAGTTTGTTGGTATTTTCTTAAGAAATTTTGCATCTGTGTTCATCAGGAAAATTGTTCTGTGATTTTGTTTTAGTTTTGTTTTTTTCTGGCTTTGGTACAAGAATAATACAAATTTCATAAAAAAGTTTGAGGGGCCTTCCATCCATTTCTGTTCCGTAGAAGAGTTTCAGTAGTAGTGACATTAATTCTTTTGAATTTCTGTTAATTCTTTTGACCTTCTGGTAGAATTTTGCAGTAAAACCATCTGGACTAGTTTTAGTTGGGAAACATGTTATTACTACTTCAATCTCTTTACTGGTTACAAATATGTTTAAATTATTTACTTCATCTTGTTTGATTATGGTACATTGTAGGCATCTAAGCATTCCTCTTTCTTTTAAGTTACCACTTTCTTGGAACATAGGTCTGTAGAGTAAGTCCTTATGATTTTCTGAATTATGTTAGTATTTGCTAACTCCCTCTTCATTTTTGTCCTCCTTGATATCCAGTAAGTTTATATTATAATCATACTAAACATGTTATAGTCTCATGTACATGTGAGTTGTTATCTGATAGACAGCTTCAACTTATAGAAAGCATCCAGTTTATGGTCATGTTAAATCATTCTTCTGATTAAAATATTGCCAAATTAAAGTCTCATCTCCTCAAGGACAAGAGTGTAGACACTCATGGCCTAATGATAAGGACACGTTCTGAAAAATATGTGTATACCCTTGATACACCAGCCTACTGCACCCATAGACTATATAGTTATATAGGAGAGAGAGAGAGAGAGAGAGAGAGAGAGAGAGAGAGAGAGAGAGAGAACAGCCAACGTGAGCTGTATGAGGTTTCTGGAGGCATCATATGGTAAACTATTCTATATTCAATTTTTTATAGCTAGGAGTATACTCTAAAGTAATGATGAATGTATATTAGAGAAACTACATAAAACAGTAAAGTATTGTATATAACCACGCATACTTTTATGACTGGCAGCACAGTTGGTTTGATTATACAGCCTCACCGTAAACGCATAAAGAATGTGTTATGCCACAATGTTGTGACAGCTATAACTTCATCAGTTGATGGAATTTTGAGCTCTCTGGTCTGTTCTTGACCAGAATATTGTTATAAGATGCATAAGGGGAGTTTGTAATAGTGGAAATATTCACGATTTACAGCGCTAGTCATGACACACCATGACCCTCAAGTGACTCTTTTCTCTTGTCTCAACATAAGCTCTAAATTTCTCCATGCTTGAGAAAGACAGCTCATTAAAGGCCCAGTTGCCCACTGATGTCCATTTTACAGCTACATTGAAACCTTGGTGAGACATTACAGCTTCTCATGACTCCATGAGAGTCAGGAGTTTTCCAAGGTAGGACTGTTTATTCATGGCCTTGTTCAGACTTTGCTGAGAGTTGGTAGAGGAAGAAATCATTTTCTAAACCTGGCATTACTTGAAAAACAACAGCAGAACCAACAGCAGCTGGAGATTTTGAAAGAAGAATGAAGTTGTGTTGTCGGCGGGGAATGGGTGCAACTGGAGCAATCATATTAAGTGGCTTAAGCCGATCTCTGAAAGTCAAATGTTGTATAGTTTTCTCTCACTTCTGGTTCCTAGATTTCATTCAGATGCGTAAAATCACATATGTATATATGCTATGAAAGTAGCAAAGCTGTCTAGGTAGAAAACAAGGACTAAGGGGAGGACAGAGACTAGGAAGGAGGGCCTGAAGGGGAGTGTGCCTAAAACACAATATATACTTATGAAAACATAAAAATTGGCCTCCTGTACTGGTACACACCTTTAATCCCAGCACTTGGGAGACAGGCAAGGCCAGGCTGGTCTATATAGTGAGTTCCAGGCAGCTGGGACTACAGCGGGACTCAAAAAATTAAATTCAAATCAAACCAAAACAAAACAAATGAAAAACATAAAAATCACTAATATATAAGCACAAAAGTTGTTGACTTTCTTGTGTGCACAAAGGCTGATAGGCATAGTTCTTCAGTTTCCCACTGAGAAGTGGTAGTTCCTAACATTCAATGACTTGAATTTGGGGGGCACATTAACTCTCTGTGTATCTGGCTCTAAGGACAGGGCATCTTGCTGTCAACCCCGTGTAGAACTCACAATCAAAATTTTATCACTTCTTTTTATTTAAAAATATTTTATTTATTATTTTTATGTGTATGAATATATTGCCTGCATGTATGTATGTAAGTGCACCTGTGTTGTGAAATGCCTGGGGAGGTCAGACGAGGACATCAGTTTCCCTGGAACTTGAGCTATGAATGGTTATTAGCCATTATGTTGTTGCTGGGAACAGAACCTGGATCTTCTGCCAGAGCAACCAGTGCTCTTAATTGCTGAGCCATCTCTCCCTCCCCTCTCCCATACTTTTATCATTAAAATAACTAACCCTTTCACTGTTTCAAAGTTAGAAATCAGTGTGCCCCCCAGATAAAACAAGATGCCAAGCATCCCATGATCTGTTCTCATGACATCTTACCAGACATCTTTCTTTAGTCCTTCTGGTGACTTAGTAATTGTAACACTAAAAAAATAAAAATAATATAATAAAAATTTCAAATCTAGGAAATGCATGTTCTGAATATTTAGCAGGCTTTCCTTCCAAATGTGGAGGAGGTGCCATTGGTTGACACGGCCAGTGACTCGGTAGTATAACCCTGCCTGACTTGTGGAAGGTCTTCAGAAGTGGGACCCTCCAGAGGAGCACAGGTGCATGCTTCCTTTGACATTTTTTCCTTTTGCCTCCTTGGAAGGAACATTTGTTGTACCCTGTGGAGTTAAAACAGGAGGACTGGGCTCAATAACAGTAAATCTTAAATTTATCCTTATCTTGAGTACCTTTCTGATCCTGACTGATAGCAGATTGGAGCTAAGGGACTGATGTGAGAACAGCAGCTCTCAGGATATCTTAAATTAAAGTTGTTTGGGAATTTATCTGGCTTCAGCAGTCTCCTCTAGATAATTCAGTGTATGGACTGGAGATAAAGATTTTTATTCCTAGTTTAGATTTGATTTCTGACCTTTCTGTACGCCCCCCCCCAATTTGTTAGCTTTAATTTTACTTCTAAATAGTTGAAGCAAATAGAAGGACAAACAATTTCAAATACCGGGCTTGGCTCATTTAGGGGCTCTGCCTTCGGACGTAATTAGATTCCCCTCTCACTCCTCACCTCACCCTTCCTCCTTAGTAGTCTTTCTCTCTTTACTTTCAATGCCTTACTCCTTTTCAAACACACACCAACCTCCCTCAGCTTGAACTATTTAAATATGCTGGCATTATTCTGTAATTACCATACACGGAGGCCACTGTCTTTGATTCTTTCTCTTCCTTCACCTAAAAAACCATCTAGCAACTGAGACCCAAATCTGAATATCTTCCAAATCTGAGTTCCGGATTCCTTCAGCTTCTAGGTCATTATTAATTCTTCAAAATCAAAGGGTATGGACCATAAAGTTATCCACCTCCCTCATTAACCAGAACCCTCCCCTCTTCTGAGAGCCACAGCGTCTTTGCACGCACTCTTTGCTGAGGCACCCATTCAAAGCTTTGGAATCTTCTTGCATGGTCCTTTCTATGTTTTTGTATTGTATTATTGATTTATTCAAGATGCATTTACTGGGCATCAACAGTCATCTCAGGTTCCGGAGATACAAAGTTGGATAAAACAGTAGTTTCACCTTTGCTATGAGTTTCTGAATATTGTGTCATTACAAGGCCTTAGCGTGTCTTTTACTCAGCCCGTGGCTTTGAGTCCATCTTGTTTACACATGTGATATTTTAATAGTTAGTTTAATGCATATGAGATTCTAGACTGATAGCTGTCTGTTATTTCATAGTGCACATTTGCTGTTTTGGTGGGGGAGTAAACCACTGCTAGTCCCACTGTCAGAAACAACATCAAGAGGGATGTGTCTCTTCACAGAGCTATGTGAGATGGTTTCTGGGATACATACCAGTGCATGTGACTTGCTGGATCCTAACGTTCAACTGTGCTTTGTTTGTTTGTTTACTGAGATGAGGTCTCATGTAGCCCAGGATGGCCTCAAACTTACTATGTAACTGAGGATGACCTTGAACTCCTGATCCTCTCACATCCGATGTGCTGAGATTACATGCATGTGGCATTATGCTTGGCTCTACAGCTGTGCTAGTGGACTGAGGAATTGCACAACAACTGCATGAATGTCCTCCCCACCCCCTAGCAGTGCCCAAAGTCCCCACTCTCCAGCATTATTTGGTCTTCTGATGTGATCCATTTCCAGTGACATCTCATTATTGTTTTAATTTGCACTCTCTAATTGCAAATAAGTTGCAGTATGCTTTCATCAACTTGCCGCTGTTTGAGTTTCTTCTTTTCAGAATAGCTTTTGTTACTTTCTATGGATTAATTTTTTGCATTTTCTTGTTAATGTGTGGCAATTTCTTATAGGCTTTTGGAATCTTTACCTTGTTTGTGTCAGAGTCTGGCATGTTTCTCCATGATCCTCTCTCTATTCATCTCTCTATTCATTTAGAGTTCACGTAACCTAGCTCTATGGATAATCCATGTAGCAAACCATTTTTCCTTTCTGTCTCCTGAAGAATGTCCTTTGTCTATTGCAGAGACAAGGGAACTGGAGAAATGTACGACTGTCTTAAAACAGTTGCAAGAAAGAAAGCTGCATTTCTCCCAGAAGTTTCTTCACCTTAGAAGTTTTAGGTGCTCTTTCTGCTCTCACCTCTTATGTTTCCATTTCCTTGAAGGCCACGGCCATGCACTGTCAGAGTTGTGTACACAGCCTCGCTAGGTGGAACTTCTCACTGTGTGTTTGCCGGAGTTTCAGAATTTTTGTTCTCTCATTGTGTCCCCTTTACCCTTTGCAGATCATCATCAAAAGTTGTACAATTGCCTTCTCATCCATTTCGCTGATGGGCCTTTTTCCCAAAGTACCGCCATTTGATTAGATTGGCATCAGCATTTAAAGACTGGGCATAGTCCAGGGCTCACTGTTGGAGATTTGACACCATCATTTGACTTGGAATGCGGAGCTTTGGTGGCTTTCATGGAGTAGGTCCAGTAACTAACAGGAGCAGCAAAGCTGGGTTGAATATGGTACATGTTAAGGTAATTGTGTAGATGTAACGGCTTTGGAGACCTGGATTTCAATCTCCATTTCAATCCTGCATCCTTGCTGTGTCCTGAGTGACAAGCTTTCTGATATACTTGCAAACTTAATGGGAACTGCTGCCTCTTTATCCAACTGTGCTGTGCTAGGCTGGGTAGCACTGAGAAAATTCAGCTCCCATTGTTGATTTCCTGCCATGGATGACAGTATTTGGATGCCTCTGTGAGTTTTCCAGGTGTTGGCCGAGTCTGACCTAAATTTCTGCCAACTCATAATGCAATGTGGCTCCAGTCGGGAAACTATCAACTCATCTCTGAATCAGTTTGCTCATGTATTTCAGCCAACCATCAGCATTTGCCTTAGAGGTTTTTGTGATGCTTGACTATCTAATGGGGAAAAAACAAAGCTGTCCATGAGAGCAGAGTTTAATCTTTTTGATGATGCCTTGAGCTTTGATTGTGTTACTAGTTGGGAGCAGTGCATGCGGAAAAAGTCAAACAAACGAAAAGTGTCAGACCAAGCCCATACGACACTGTATAATGGTGGAACCCAGTTCCAAAAACTTATAGCAATGCTGATTAAGACTTAGTTGTCAGTGGAAAACTAGGAATTGGGAAGTAACAGGTTGTGTCCAAATCAGGAAGTCTAGAGTGTCATTGTTGCAAGAACCACAGAGTCAGAAGGAAGAGTACTCATTCTTTTATGCATGCACTTAGCTATGGACACTGCTATGTACTAGATACTAAGGATGCAAAATGAATAAGAGATCACCTCTGCAATCATGGCATTAACAATTTACCTGAAGCCACTAAGTTCATTATACACGGGAACAATCAACTTACACTTGTAACTCACACTTGTAGAAATTAAAGAACTCCCCAAATCTGGAATTGATTCCAGATCTTCTAATTCTGTCATGTATCCTTGGTACAGTGATATAGCCACAATGTGACTGACTTATAAAGAGAGAAATGGCAATTCACCTTTATTCATCTAGGAATGGAACTTTAAGCAAGGAACCTGATTCAGAGAGGAAACAAAGAGAAACTTTGCTTAGTGAGAAACAGTTCTAAGTCTTGAAGGAAAGGAGTGTAATATTTAAGTCCCATTTATGGCGGAACAAAACACGTCTTCTATCAAGACAGGACCAATGCTCTCATGAACTCACATCAGCTGTGGTTATCTGACTGAAATCTTCACAAGATCAGGCCAATCAACTTTCTAGCATGTAAGGAAGAAGAGTACACAAGAACCCCCAGCTATGGCTGAGGAACTAATGACAACTGACTGACTGTTGCTAGAGGGAGAGTTTTCTTCAGGGCTTTTTGCTGATAGGTTGATGATGCCCCAGTAAAGGGCTCCATACCCATGTGTGTGATGAACACTAATTGAACCCAGTGGATTATAGAGAAAATAGTCATGAATTTCAGAGGTGCACATGGGGGAATAGAGGATGAGTTAGAGTAGGCGAAGGGATACATATGTATGAAATTCTCGGAGAATAAACACAAATATACTTTTAAAGAAATACATCATGTAAATATATCAAAATGTCATAATGAAACCCCATTATTATGTGTAATTTGTTTATGCTAATATAAACAATAAAAGGAAATCGTTCTAGAAGGTAGGGCATAGAATGAAGTTCATAGTAACAGTCTTTAAATCAGGCTGTGGGATAATTTTTGTTATTATACTCCCCCCCACACACACTCTTAGAACAGAATTAGGAGTCAAATTATCATAGACAGGGTCAAAGAACTTTTAAAGATGTTTAGGTTCTAAGTTTAGAAAGCTAGCTTTGGAAAGCACTGAGCAAACTATATGATTTTATTCTTTATCTAGTTTGTTTTGAATAAGTGTATTTTTGAATGACTTCCTCATAGTATTTGGATACAGATTTAATAGAATAAATACTGTTATCACATCAACATGCACTATTTCCTTTCAAGAACTAAAACCATCATCAAACCTCAGAGTTGAAAATGATACTTTAGCCAAACATTTGAAACCACAAGTTGAACAAAACACATTATATTTCGCATAGACCAACTATAATTATGGAAAACATAAGGTTTAACTTACAATTGCCATTGGTTTGAGGTGGTTTTATTCTTCTGTGCTTTTCTGGGATGTTGCTTGGAGACATTTTAATCCAGAAATATGACTTAGCTTAGTGGCAAGGAGTGCAAGTTATGCAGTTTAGTACTTGGGCTCATATCTTGGTTTATCATTTAATAGTGTTCTTGAGCAGATTTGACCTCAGTTTCCTGAGACATAATGACAGTATCTCTCTCATAGAGGTATGGTAACAATTAAATGAGTTTCTATAAACAAAGCTCAGAGAGTGGTGTCTGGCACAAAATAAAGCCTTATTCTTATAGACTAATTCAATTCTTTATAATACTTTCTCTAATTCTAAAAAATAATAATGAAAATCTAAAAGTTATAAATAAGCTCATTCAGAATATAAAGCTTTTCTAACCTGGAAAGTATTTAGTTATATTTTATATTACTTCAGAATAATTAAAAATGGCCAATCAGGGAACAGTTAATTCCTTGTACATATCCTAAGTAAGTTCAGTGACACAGAACAGCATCCTGTTATCTCCTCTCTACTGTCAAGTTTAATCATCTCCAAGTCCATGGCAGGACCATGCTCTGTATTTGGTCAGCTAATTCCAGAATTCCATCAACCAGGATATTTAGCATCCATGACTTGGAGGCAAATGTCTACTGGAATAAATTCTGCCTTAAAGACTACTGATGTTTTTACAATCAGAAGCAAGAGGAAAGACTTTCCAGTTCTACCTAAGTGTCATTGTTCAGGTTAATGTACCTCATAGGTAGCTAAAGATCATCTACTGATGAGGTGAAGACAGTCCACTGACTGGATTCATTTCCAGGTGTATGGCTCCCCATTTTGTTTTGAATAATATATGAAGATACAGTAAAGGTTGTGATGGGTGTGGAGCTGGAAGGGGTGGTTGGTTTATGTGGAAGAGAGACAGAATAGTATGCAGCTCTGCTGTGCATAATATAACCAGTGCTTACGTCTTCCAAGAGGTGAAAAGACGGACTGTGTATGCAGGTAACATATCACAAAATGAGCATAACACTTCATCAAAAGCTTCTATGAACTATGTTAATTTATCAAATTATAGTGAAATATTTCTTGTTATCAGCTTTGGTAATGGTAGATATGCCTAATTCCTAGTTTCTCTCATTATTTAGATTTCTAGTTGACCTCAAGGAGACGTTGCAATAGACTGTATACCTTGGTGACTCACAGGACATCTAAAAATAGGGTAACCTGGGTCTGAATACTATAGATAATATTGAGTATTGCACTGTAGATTTCTAGAGAGGTCTATTGTCTCGTACCCTTTCACCTTATAGTATGATATGCATTTCTTATCTTTGGATAAATGTTTTTAAAAAGACTCTGGTCTTGGCAGACCACCTTTGATTATCCCAGATAATGCCATTCCTTGTCATTTCTTCTTTGCATAATTTCTACATGAGAAATGCAGTAGTGCTTTCTTCTACTAACCCACAGGTATTGCACACATATGTTGTACTTACATACATGCAGGCAATACACTTAACATATATCTTTTGAGAATATACAGAGTCAGGAGTGATTATCAGAACTTGCTGAAAATCTCCTTGAGACTTGGACCCCCAAGTCTCAATCTATTATGATTACCATTATTATCATTATCATTATCATTATTATTTGTAGTACTCGAAACAACATTAAAATGGTAATAAAGTCCTAATAAGTAAGTGATTATTGGATGAACTAAGTTATTTGAAGAAAATAAAATCCTCCTTCTTCTCCATACATTATTATGTTACCTTTTCAGTAAAACAAACTGATTAATGTTTTAATCTGAGAACTAATAACTGCAAATGTCATAGCTATTTTGCAGATTCACTCTTATTTCCTGCTTTTTCTCCCACCTCCAACCTCAGTTACTCAACATATAATCACATATATTTGGTCACATGCTACAGACCTAATGAGTTGGTAGAATCACATTTGTTCTTGTAGATTTTAATTAACTAGCTAATGTTCTTGCCTTTTGCCCAACTAAAATAGGAAGAAAAATAAAAAAGTCAAGAAATTACAAGTGTTATGTTTTAGATGTATAACATCTTAGTCTCAATGTCCTTAGCATTGTTAAAACACTTCATACATTGCTCAGCTTATTCTCCATCAATCAAAGTTTTTTCATTTCCGTTAGTAAGGCCTCATTGATTGAAAAAGGTAACTAAAGATAGAATTTGGGCTTACTCTTCTCTATACAAGCCCAAGGATTTAACATCCTATGGGTGATTCTTTTTCCTGAATTTAGGAAGAGAAAAGGAGAAAAGGATTCCTCACTCTGCTGTTATGAGTTATTGTGGTTGGAGGTTGTGACCTTCATTTGAACTCATCAAGAGCGTCCGGTCGGTCATGTTTTCAACTTCTCAATCTAAACAAGAAGTTAATTTGGGGGTACGGGTACAGAAAGGATTATTTGGTTCCTTTAAAGAATGTCTTTTGTGAATCAACATTTCAGTGTCGCAGAGGTTCTTAATTAATCCCATTATGTAAGGATAGAGGCTAAGTTATTTTTACAGGGCTTTTAACTAGTTACTGATGTAATTTGTTATGCATTGTTTACTAGTTGGTCCTTAAATTACTCTTATCTTTGAAGTGTTCTTTAAATAATAGAAGACACTTTGACCTTACTCTTTAAATGGGACAGCTGCCAAATGTGCTATTTATGTACTTAATCTGCTATTTTCAATCCATATTGACTACATTTTATAAAAAAAGCAAATGCTAAATGTATAAAGAATTCTAGAACCGACTTGTATTCCTGATGCCTCTGCATTCTTGGAAAGACAAGTGAGTTTAAGATTCTACCGCAGTTCCCACATGTGAAGCTGGATCCCTCAAGCTTTATGCTCTCCAAATCCTCTCTCTTACTAGAAAAAAATTTTGGGTCCTTTTGTAAATGAATTCAAGATTATCAGCTCAGCTGAAATGCTAGAGAATATTAACCCGTGAAGCTGAAAATAATTATGAATATGCCTCTAAGAATGAATGAGCCTTGTCTCTTCAGTCTGTTCTGTGGCATGCAAACTGTTAACCTCTAGTCCACTTTAAATCCAGTAGTACCACTGGGCATTTGTCCACTTATGTGACCATAATTAAATACCTGAGATAAACTTTTTAAAAGCACGAGTTTATTTGCTTACAGTTTTAGAGGTAAAAGTATAAGATCAGTCGACTTCTTTTGTTTGGTCTCTGGCTGGATAACTTGTGGAGGGGAACATGTGGACACAAGAGACCAACATTGCAGCAGTAAAAGCTAGAGAATGATTCACAGTTTAGGCTCTCTCTTATGGCAACTAGTTGTGGTGAGACCTCAGGGGACCAATGAGAGAGCTCTCTCATCTCTTCTGAGGGCATCTCTACCAATGACCTAACTTCCTCCCACATTGCCACACTGGTTTGGTCACACCTCCAACACATGAACCCTTGGGGATACAATCAAACCCTGTCCCAACCATATAACACAGTACGTATGAAGGTAGATTGCTTTCCAGTTTGAATCACATAACTTAATTAGGTTTCCATTCAAGTATAAGCAGAGGTATATTTGAATAGCAATCCCTTAAATATTTTAGTTATTTTTTGAGAATTTCATACATGAGTACACTTCATTTCCATTATTTCTATGCCTTCTTCTACCCTCTCCAACTCGTCCACGTTCCCATCTATCACCCTCTTCAGATTCATGACTTCTATAATTATTATTCTTACATACAATTATTATTCCTACATATATGTATATATTATATCCTTTTGTGTATTTAAATACATATATAGATGTATTTATATACATATGTCTATATACATCTATATATATGGATCTACTGAGACCAATTAGTGTTGCCCATGTATAATGTGTTCAGGGGTGACGATTTAGAAGCCTATCTGGGCACTTGTGTCTGAAGAAATGTGGTTCTCTCTCCCTCAGTAATCTTCAACGGCCTGTAGTGCTTCATCTAAGGGTAGGCCATGTTGATTGGTATTGTCATTATGTGGGTATTGATTAAGCAACAATATTGTTGAGTGCCTCATTCCTGCCATGTCTAGGAGCAGGTATCCTACCTGGTTCTTTAGCTCTTACAATATCTCGGCATCCTCTTCTGTGATGATCTCTGGGTCTCTTGGAGAAGGGTTGGTTGTGTTGTAGATATCCCAATTAGTGCTGGGCATCCCATGGTCACTTATTCTTTGCATTTTGACCAGTTGTGGACCTCTGTACTAGCCTGTGTATGCCTTAAAACGAAACTATTTTGATGAGAGGTCAGAGCTACATATATTATAAATATAATGATAAGTATAATAAGTATTATAAATATAATGATAATGGAACTGTATTGATTTAGGAAAATCAATATGTACTCCTCTAGGGTTTATGATCTTTGAAGTTTCTTAGCTAGGTTTGCAGTACCAGACAAGGGATCCCTCCTACTGAGCAAGCCTTAAGTCCAATTAGACAACTGTTGGTTACTTCCAATATAAGAGCCACTACTGTAGCACTGGGGTATGTTGCCTGGCTGGTCGTGTAGCGGCTCACAGTCTGTACAGATGGGTAGGAGGATTTATTGCTTTCCTCCCTTGGCAACTTGCATATCCTTTCTGACACTATGAGCTCACTTTTAGGAAGAAGACTTCTGAATCAGTATCAACTTGATTCTTCCAAGACTAAAGTTTCTTTAGCAAGAGGGTCTTACCTTTAAGTGCTGGGAGGCAATCAAAGGCAATATCAAAAGCCTATTTCATTTTGGGGGTCTCTTGGAACTTCCTGACCCAATAAGTCAAAGGGAGATGGTTCTTGTTTGGCACTATGGGTTTTGTTACACAGTCTATGGCTCCTGATGAAGCGTTATTACCCCATGTGGAATAACTCCATTAAAAACACTGACACGGACTGGAGAGATGTCTCAGTGGTTATGAGCAATGACTGCAATTGCAGAGGACCCAGCTTCGATTCCCAGTACTAATATGGCAGCTAACAGGTATTAACTCTAGTTTCAGGCAATCCAACACCCATTTATGACCTCTATTGGCACTGCCTGACACAGGTGCAGTTACATCCATGCAGGCAATACACTTACACACATAAAATAAAATAATAAATAAAAACATGTAAAAATACACACACATGCATATGGAAAGAAGGACCCCAAGAGAGGGGGTAGTAGAACACAGGTGCTTTGAAGGGGGGATGGGAAAAGGTGGGGGAATACTTAAATGGAGAGAGGGAAGGAAGGTAATACAGACAGAGAGGAGGAGAGGAGAGATTAATAGCACTAAGAATGTTTGAAAACACTAAAGGGAAACATAAGCTTACTAAAACACACACGCACACACACGCACACACACACACGCACACACACACATGCACACACACGCATGCGTGCGCGCACACACACATACACAATCCTTGCAGACTTTTTCTTTAACAGTGTCAAAATGACAAAATTCATATAATTTTAGAATCTTGGATGTCACACTTCTGACTTCAGTGTTCATGTTCTGTTTTGACTGGCTTACAAGCTACTGTGTTTCCTGTTACAAAATGATCTCCCTGATATGGTGTTAAATTTCAGAGGCAAAGAGTTATAAAATGAAGGCACATGCTTGCGAATGTTCCTGAGTGACTGGGGAAGGTGTGTTTGCTGTAACACCATTCAAAGTCAGCTCTTGACAACTTTTCTAAGTCATGTTTAGAATAATTTCCCAAGTAAAATATAGATTCTGTGTAGACTATGCATTAATATGTATGCGAGGTGATTGTGGGAGTGGTCATGTTGATGTTTTTGTTAATGGTATGAAATATTTATATGACACTGTGGTTATGGCTACCTGCTTTCCTGTATATTGGGGTTAAGGTATTTTAATTTGTATTTCATAAATAAAACAGACGCATCTTAGGCATATGGTTATGTGATTTATTTATCCATCATGACACTTTATATCTCCCTAAGTTTCCATATACTATTAGGGCTTGTTAGCCATAGCAGGCTTAATGCTTTTGATAGGGAGATGCTTAAATTTGGTTAGAGGGTTGCTTGCTGGGTATATTTACCCTTCTGTTTCTTATGAATGCTTCTAAGTGAATTGATTAACTGGTTCAGTCTGGAGTCTATGACAGTAACTAATTCTTTATAAGCTGCACAGGGTATCTCAGAAATTTTTTTTCTTATTCTTTTCTAAATTAATACTTCTTTTGATAGTTTTACATGTTTATACCTTCCTGCAATTCCCTATAGTGCCCACTACATTTTCTGTCCTTTTCCTGTCATTATTAATAACCCAGTGAGTCTAGTGAGTGCAGCCCATATATACGCTCATGGGTGTATGACCATCTAGATCGATTGGGGCATTAGCAACCTTTCCATGGCCATGTTCCCAATGAAGAGTGGCTCTTCCTCCTGGGAATGTCACTGTCAGTAAATCCTCAGTCAAGGACATGGACTTGGAATCTCTCCCTCATTCATGCTGGAAATTTGGTTGACTTGATCTTGTGTAAGTCTTGTGCAGGTAACTACAACGGCTATGAGTAGATACTTGAACAGCTGCATAGTGGCCAGAAGTCAGCATTTTACAGCTTTTTCCACATCTGTCTGCTCTTACCCTCTCTTCCCAGATCTCTGAGCCTTGGCTGGTGGGAGGATGTAGAGGAACGTTCCATAGCTGAGTGGTCAGTATCATTTGTGCTCAGCTGTTGACCAGGCATGAGGCCCTGCAGTAACCACTACCTACTGCAAAAAGAAACGTCTTTGACCAGCTGCTAATGGTAGATGTATGGTCACTGTTTGTCAACAGCAACAGCAGTCTGAACAAAGATTTATGCTCCATCCAAGGAAGAAGAAGTAGTGAAGGGGTCTTACTGAGTATAGCTGTGTCTTACCATTCTGTAACAGTTTAGACAAACATCCATAGAGCCAAGAATGGTTACACATGCCTGCGATCCCAGCACTTGAGAAGCTGAGGGAAGAGGACTGGTAGTTCAAGGCCAGCCTGGGTTATGAAGTAACACATTATCTCCCCAAATGAACAACAACAAAGAAGACCCTTCAGATGAAACAACAATTATTCTGACCGTGCCTGGCATCCCCTAGAGATTGCTGTTTCCTCTCACTCCCACTGGGAACCTGGAGAAAAGGTCTAGGCAGCATCTCATTGACAGTGTATATGATCATTTTTTCCTATAAAGATTCATGTGCTGGAGCTTGGTCCCCAGTGTGGCAGTAAGCAAGTAATAAACCTGTAAGAGAAAGCTAGGAGCTGGGGAAATGGTAAAGGATTGGCTGTACCCAGCACCTATGGGAAAAGCCAGGCATGGCAACCTGCTCCTGTAAATCCTGGTGCTAGGGCAGAGACAGGAGGAGTCCAGGGACTTGTGGCTGCCAGCATAATCAATTGGTGAACTCCAGGTTCACTGAGAGACCATGTCTCAAAAAATACGGTAGAAAGCAGTTGAGAAGGACATCTTGTGTCAACCTCTGTCACTGTCTGCACACACACATGCACAGGCAAGCACACACAAGCATGCATATAACATACAGACATATGCCGCACACATATAAACACATGTACACACCTACACACACACACACACACACACACACATATACATACACACATACGCACCACACACACACAGCCATTGTAGTTGGTGGACCTTGAAAGTGCTGCTTTTGAGAAGGATTAAGGAAGGTCTTGTGAGACCCTCAATTTGGTCTGTTGTGGATGGATTGTGAGAAGCATCTGCAGCTGATTCCTGAATCTCTACCTCTTGTTCATTCTCTTACAAATGAGCTGTCATTCACCTGATGCCATGCCATACTTTGAACCTCCAGAGCTGTGGCATAAATGAAACTCTTTCTTTATAAGGTAGCATGGCTTAGTTATTTTTCTATAATAATGGAAATGTACTAACACAATATGCTTCCTTGTCCTAGCTGGGGCACAGTGCATTGGTCCAGGAAGGAACTTGGTCATTGGTATAGGTGTGCTACAAGCTGAGTTTGAGTTACAGAATGACGTCCCAGAAACCTAAGTAATTCTGCATGGTAGCTCCTATATCTAGAGAAGTGAGACATTAGGCAGCAAATAAAAAACATCACAAGTCAGGAGTCAATCTCTGGACTAGAAAGGAACACTTTCCCAGTTTAATTCCCTTAAGAGCTCTTATTTTCCTGCTATGTAGGCAAACTCCCTCCACGCCCTATTGTTCTATCCCTGAGAATCGTGCTGAGGGCTCTGATCTATGAATGGATAAATTGACCCTACTTTGAGGTGATTCTATCCCAAAACTCTATAAGGAAAGAGAGTCTAGGATACATAATTCATCTTATTTGCATTGACACTCAGCACAGGACATCAGTAATGTTCTCAGAGAGGAAAACACCTGCCCTTCAGGCCATGGCAGCAGTTTGGAATGCTATGTTCTCAGTTCTTCTACACACACAGGGCAGACATTTGCACCATCCTCGCTGAAATTCATTTCTATCTTGTTCCTATATAATGTGGAGAATTATGTAGGCAACAGAGAGATTTTCATAGATGCCTGTAGTTGACATGGGAATTTGCCATTTCAGTTAGAGAAAAATGAGCTTTTACCTTTCTCCAGAATCACAAACCCTTGGAACTAATGTTGTGTCTGACATGTTTGCTCCTGTCACCAGGGTCAGTCGGGCAGTCCCTGTGACCCAGGCACACATGCAGTCGTTCCTGCTCCTGCTTCATTGTTAGCCATGGTCTCAGTGTACCGCTGACAAGACCATACCATTGCTGTGCCTTAACAGTTTTTGTTTTCATTTGAAACGCTCCTAGAACACAGTCCTGGACCTTATACATTGTTTGTACTTCTTTCATGGCTCATTCATCCATCCCTTTTCTGTATGTGTCACCACTGTGTGGCTTGCTGAAGGCGGACACCAGCTTGGGAGCATCCTTCCCCACATTCATTGATTACCTGTAACTCTATCTAGAGGTGAGACTCTATGAAATTACCCCCATTCATGCTGGCATGTCAACTGGTGTTGTCTTTACATAGGTCTCATTTAGGCAGTCATCTTGTGGAGATTTTTGGTGTGGCTTCCCAATCATACATATAAACAAATGTTTTTTAACATAAGTTTTTAAGTGCTGAGTATGGAACAGAATGGAAATACTATCCCAGGATATCCCAGTGTCCTCAATAATTGCTTTACCTTTTTGTTACACAAAAGCCTTTAAAAAGAATGGAAGCTTCAGGTCTAAACAAAAGCACTAAAACTTTGTCTTCTAATATTGATATTCACAGATGTTACAGGAAAAGAATCTTGCCTTGTGTCAAGTTCTCCCTGTTTTCTATTTGCTAATTTAAAAATAGTATACTAATTTGTAGAAGCTTCTTGAAGAGGAGTCTGAGGAGTGTTTAGACTCCATCAGATCGTTGTTTCATTAGCGGTTGATACATTCTTCTTTCCATTTGTGGAGTATCTCATGAGGTTCTTCCTATATTAGAAATTAATCAGGAGATCGTGCACGGGGCCAGTGAGCTGGCACATAGAGTATTTTCCACCTTCCCATCTCCTCATGCAGGCAAACACGCCTCTCTCTCTGCACTGAGATGCATCAGGGAGCATGTCTATTTCCTAGTCTTCCTCATGTACTGTAGGCACTCAGTCAAGCAGAACGGCATGGTGAGGAGTGATCCCATTATTTTACTTCTGTGATGAAGAGTCTTTGTGTCAACCTAGCTCATTTTCTCCCAGGTTTTCCCTCTTAAGAAACCCTACCATGTATGTCCTGTTTTAGAAGTAGAAGAAGGTGCTGGCCAGACAGCGATCTGCTTCCCACAGCGTCGCTGGTCTTGAAACGCTGTACTGACAAAAGCTAACATCTACAATCTTCCCACAACACAGGCAGAAAAGTCAAAAATCCCTTGAAAAGGCGATCTGATTTATGGTTTCCATTTTCTTCCTATTAAGAAACATAGCACAAATAAGTTGTGGTCACATTGAGTGACACCCACGCAGCTGGTGGCACATTACATATTTACACTTTACCACAATGTGCAAATCATTATTTTAGGTTAGCCAAATGCTGCGAATGGTGGCGCCACACGGCCCCATTCGTTCATTCGTGTGTGGCCTGAATTACGATTAAATGTACATAATGCTCTCTGGCTTCAGCATTCAGGGTGCCTGCTGGGAGTTTTTGATTATTTGTATTTTTCACTAAATCAGAGTTTTCAAAAAAATGTCTGAACTTGAAAGGAAGATAGATTTTCCTTCACAATTTTAGGTTTGGAAGCTTTTAACGGTTTTCTTCCTGCCTGTGTAGATTATGAGAGAGAAGTACCATAATCTGACCCAATAGAAAATCAGTATACCTTTTTTAAGTTTTAGAGGGAAGATTATTATAGAGTCATAGGTGGGTACTCACAAGAAGGGAGAGTGAGAACAGAGCTCTTGCATGACAAGAGGGGTTTTAGGAAGGAAATCAAGTACCCTCAATATGACTTTTTGCTGCTGTTTCGTTTTCTAATTGAATTTTTGCCGTTTTCATACAATATAGATTGATGGCATTTAGATCTGTTCCCCTCGCAACACCTCCCCGCACTGTACCCCTCTCTAGTTTGATGAACTCTCTTACATATATAACATGACCTATAGAGCCTGATCCATGCCCAGAACATCCTTCAGTATGGATCCACCCAGTGGGTCCACCAAGAGTTCCAACCCTGTGCTTCCCCCTCCCAGAAGCCATCAATAGCCAACACTTTCTAGGTTGGATTGAGATTTCATACCCTCTTCCCCGTGTCTATACTGGGATTTTATTTGGTTTGAACTTATACAGGACTTGTCATGCTGTCAACTTTGCTGAGAATTCATATGAGTAAATGACCACAGAAGGTCTAAACTGGTTTTGCACTTCCTTTTCTTTTTGAGAAGTATACTATTGGGGATATTAATCATAAGGCCTATTAGATTTTTTGAAAACTTTACTTAATACTCTAGGCTTCTTTAGGGGGAAACCACGTCTTTGTCTATCAAGAAAATGGAAGGCAGCTGGACATGTCTTGCTCCTTCATCTGGGCAGTCCAATGTGTAGAACCTCCTATTGCCATCTGCAAATTTGCTGGGCTGCATTTGTTGCTATCCTGAGCTGTGCTGTTGCTTATTGGACATGAATAAATAGCACTTCCTTCCTCTTGGCTTCTTCTTCTTGTACAAGCCAAACTCTTACTCTTTTGGCAGCCCAAATCCTACCATAAAGAACCTATTTTTTCCAGAAGTCTTTCCAAGACCACTGAAGATTCCGAAGTCCCTGTGAATCTAATGTTCAAATCCTTCATATTCAGCAGCATCTGCACGTAACCCCAGCACGTCCTCTTGTCACTACCTTATCACTAGTGGCTTATAGGCTTTAATACAATCTAAATGCACTGGGAGCAGTTATTGTGCTATGCTCCTTGGAGAAGAATGACAGAAGAGTTTGTACATGCTTACCACACATACAGTGCTTTCGTGTCCCCTATTTTCTCTCAGTGGTTGATTGGATCCATGGAGATATGGAGGACTCTTCACCTTTGCTCCATCGCTCTCAAACCCAAAGAACATTTTAACTGAAGAGTAGGTGACGAATAAACGAATATACACTATGTCCAACAGAATCCTGACTTGCAAAGGACAGAACTGTCTTTCCCCACCATTTGACAGTTAGACATGGTGTCCTCCCCCAGAGTGCTAAAGTTCTGTAAGACATGGTTTCCAGGATGAAAGAGCCACCCCAGCTGAGTCATGTGGGGCGAGTCTCTTGCTTATGGGACTCGGGAATTCTAAAGGAAGCAAGAACCTATCTTAGAGACAAGAAGAGACATCACCAGCAGTGGCAGAATAAGCAAATGATACTTCTTGTTTGCTAATCCTGTTCAATTAACACCGATGAGGGGGAAAATACAGTTTTCAGGACTCCAGTGTGATCATAACTTATCCCAGGAAATCGTGTTGGATTTAATGGCAGGTGTGAAATTAACCAATACTATTTTCATAAATGCTATAATTAACCCAGAGTTACAGCAAGAGGTCTTTAAAGTTCTAGAGAATTCTCTGTAGTCATCCCTCCTTATGTGTTTACTTCTAAAAGGATGGGCACGCCTCGGAACAGATTTTTCCCTCTGAGATTTGACCTGTTCCTTGTAAGCAAAGTGCTGAACATGAGGCTGTGTTTGTTTATCCGCAGCTTTTGTTCCCTGTTCAAAAATGTATGTGCAGGTTTTGTGCATGTTTAATTTTGCTTCCAGGAAAGGCATTCTCTCATTCGACTTTGTTGTATTTGCCACTTAAGAATGCAGAATTTATTATTATGTGCTTAAAGCAATCATTTAACACTGACATTTTAAGTATGACAATAATCCAAGTAATTGTCACCCATTCAGTTAACTGAAAACATCTTTACTTCCTGAGAGAAGTAATTATAATGCGGCATTGCTATCTTTTAATTGTAGTCGTGTTTGTTTTTGTGTTTATTTTGGTTTGAGCTGTCTTCAAGGGCATCCCTAGTCTCAGACTTGGCAATCTGCCCTTTCTTGTTCTCTGATGCTTTCTGAAAAATAAATGAAAACACTGTGGTAACAATTTTGAAAGAAAACAAGAGTTGTTTTATTTTCTACAGGCTTTGTTCATGACTAGAATAAGGATTGTTAGGATGCTAGATTATGAGCTATTATTTCTTGTTGTTTATTTCCTCCGTGTCTGTGTGTGTTTGTGTGTGTGTGTGTGTGTGTGTGTGTGTGCGTGTGGTGTGTGTGTGCATGCACATGCACACAGGTCATACGGCACATGTGGAGATCAGAGGACAGCGTTGTGTGCCCCTGCCTTCTACTTCTGTAAGAGTTGGTCTCTAGTTCATGGTGCCATTCCAGGCTAGCCAGCCCCTGGGTTTCTGGGAACTCTTCTGTCTCCATGTTCCTTTTTCTGGGAAGAACACTGGGATTACAGACATACATGCTACTATGTCCACGTTCACATAGATTGTGAAATGAGGACTCCATGACAAGCACTTTATCCAGGGAGCCACCTCTCCAGCCTTTACTTTTTATCTTTTATCTTCTTCAGACAGAATCTCTTGAAGCCCATGCTGTCCTTGAGTTGCTATGTGGCTGAGGATGACCTCGACCTTCTGATCCTCCTGCCAGTACTTTGCAAGTCCTGGGATTACAGGCATGTGCCACCACATTCACTTTGATTATTAACTATTTTTTTACATTTTTATTGAGATTTGTGCATTTTGTATAATACATCTTAATCAAATTTAGATCTCCCACCCTACCTCTGAAAGCCCCCTTCCCCAGGATTTCAGGTATTCTGTCATATATGTTAAGAACAGCATTTTTATCTAGATGTCCTTCAGTGCAAGTTTATACACTGGAGTTTGGTCAGTCTATCTAGAGTCACTACCTAAAAGAAGACCTATAATGAAGCTCCCTTGTACAAAAAAAATGTTGCAATGCATACAGAAGGCTACAACTGGCTAAGTTTTAGAGAATAAGAGACACTAGAATAAGAGATACTCTGTCCCTAAAGAGAACTCCCGCCCACAGGGCTCAGGGACCACTGTGGAAGAGGGGGCTGAAAAGTTGTTGTAAGAAACAGGGTTGGTTCATGAACATCAGAAACAGGCTTTCAGGCCTCTGGGACCATGCTCATGAACTTGCAACAATGGTGACAACAAGCACAAGACCCATGCCAACTCAGCCAGACAAAAACTCAGCATAGAACAGAGGAACTGGGCAGCAGATCCCAACCCTAGCCCAGGATCTATCGGTAAGGATTATTGTGGGGTGAGGAAGATTAGGAACTATTTTTAAAACGGCCTGACCAGGGACTGGAGACCTGGCTCAGCTATTAGGAGCACATGATGATTTGCAGAGGAGCTGTTTATTTCCCAGCACCCACATCAGACAGCTCACAGCTGCCTGTAACTCCAGCTCTGGGGGATCCAACACCCAATTCTGGCATCAGTGGGTAGGTACACACAGACACATATACACATAATTAAAAATAAATCCTTTAAAATATGTGACTGATTCATGTATAAATGAGGTTTAAGTAGAGATTGATTTACTATGTGCCAAAAGATGCTCAGGGATGATTTTTAGATATTGTAGGTAAGACTCTCCAGTGTGGCTCTTCAAGCATATTGAAAGGTAGTGTTGTTTTTTGGTTTTGCAAGACTTCAAATCCCCAAGATGAATTTTAACCCTGAGGATGTTTGATTATGGTTTACTTTATACAGGGATTATTGGCTGTCCCCTTATTGTGAAAGACTCCTTGATTCAGGAATTCTTAGTTTCCTAGTTTAGTACAGATGCTTCCCTTCAGTGCTCATTTCCTGAACACTCACTGCTGTGCACCGTTTAATGCACTGTACTCCTAAATTACCTATTGAGTGTCTTGAGTGTGTTGTTTTCAGCCCATTGAATTTGGTCATTAATGTCATAGGCAGAAGGAATAGGACAGAAAATGAGATATATCTATTATCACATAACAACAAATGGTTATCTTAGTTCTAAGTGCATTTGTGTGTGAACTGTCTGCGGTGTTTTCCAGACAGATGTGGTCTTATGCTGACTTGTTTCTGAGCACAATACATATGTGCATACATATGTACACACATATACACCTACCTTTGTTGAGAAGATGTTTTTCCTGGGAAATCTCTCATTCACTTCTCTAAATGACACTTGTTCAATGATTTACTGGGCACTAAATAATCAACTTATCACCCACAAACCACTCAGCACTGACTCAAACACTTATGTCAAACAATAATTCAGTGATTCTTTCACCTCTGCCATTTGACCAAAAGATTGCTCTGAATATTTCAAACAAAGATAGAAAAATTTAAGTCCTTTGGTCTCCTGGCTTTTAAATGACTTGAATGACATTCTCAGAGCGCATGTGGTGACAGTCCTGTTCCACCTTCCAAAGATGTTTCTCAACTCCCTTCAAATTTGTTTACTCAGTACATTTTTATTGGAGGTCAACTCTAGGTTTTATTTGTTGTAGAAATTAAATGCACTAACATAAGCAGTCAATACATAATACTTTAAAATTTCAAATAATGGGAAAACCAAATACAAGTGGCCAGACAGCGAAAGTTCATTGTTATGTGTTCTTAACATATAACATAAAGGAAAAGATCACCTTTGAAAGCATAAAGAAGGGCCAATGGGGAACGAACTCTCTTAGGTTTTCCTCCCATATTGAGGAGAGAGCTAGCTCCGCTTGCTTTTCCTTGTCTAGAATGTTGTCATGTGGCTATCCTGGAACATGGGGAGGTTGAACTAGAGAACACAGAACAGCCATCTGTTTCTTGCCTTCTACAGTTAGAAGTTAGCAAGAGACAGTTGCATGGGAAAGAGCTTCTGAGCAGTCAACTAACCACTGATAAATGGTTTGTACAAATCATGCCGATTCTTTGTTCCAACCCTCACTGAGACACAGCGTACTTGGAACTTATGCTAGGATGTATATTTGAAGTTGTCTTAATCAGGTTCAGCTATTAACAAAGATAAAAAAGGTGGAGGACTTTAAATAATAAATATTTTATTTCTCACAGCTGTAAATCTTGAGAAGTCCAAGATCAAGGTGTTGGTGTCTGGGGAGGGCTGTATTTCCACTTCATAGGAAATTGTCTTCCTGTCTCATCCTCACATGACAGAAAGCATGCCCAGTCTTCCTGATTGAAACAGGATACTAATCCCATCATCAGAAGCCCACCCTTATTATCTCATCTATAACTTGTAACCTTGCCCTCACCTCCTGATACCATCCCAGAGCAGACTGAAGGGTTTAACAAAGGGATTTGAAGGAATACAAATATGTAATAACTAATAGGATTCTTTGGAAAAAAAATGACAATTTTAAATTTAAACTGGCTCAAGTTAAGAACTGAGGGTTAAAGGTGGATAGTGGCAAAGGATAAGGAGGAAGACTGGCTTCAGTTCTGACTTGACCAAGACGCTTGATCTCTCTCAATGTTCTCTCTCGCTCTGTCTCTGTCTCTGTCTCCTCTCCCTGTCTCTGGGTTGGTCTTTTTCTCTCTTATATTTGTTTTAACTTACAACAATGCACGCACACAGTACATTCCAGTTACTGTCGCTGTTATCTCTTATCCCCCACCCCACTGTCCTCTACAGTCTCTGTCCTGTAGTCATGCCTTTTTGTTTTGTTTTGTGACCCACTCTCTTTAACCAGGGCTATCTGAGTGACCATGAGTTTGATGCTGTTCGGCGGGCACAGCGTATGATTCAGTAGGTATACAGCTGAAGACAATGTCTGCCCCTTTCTCTGGTGTCAGAATCTAACACAGAGCTCTAACTGGTCCTGACTCACTCAGATCTCATCAGATGTTGGCTCATTTATCAGTCTTCAGTGCTCACTCAACACCAATTTCTACCTCATTATCTTATGAACATCTCATTTTTTGGAGATAGACCACCCCTGTAGCTGCAGCTGGCCTGGAACCTGCCATGTAGATCAGGTGCCCTTTGCCTCCTGAGTGTTGGGATTAAAGGTGTACATCAACAAGCCTGGTTACTATCTCATATATTTTCATAGCACTTGTTTCTGACATCATCTTATTTTACATAAAGTTTTATAAAACAAAGCAAAAAATGACATCCAAATCCTCCATATGTGTAATGTATATAACTTGATACACTGGATTCTTTCATGCACATATGATAGAGTCCCTGATGCTTACTGTGGGTGACCAAGTCCTCACTGAGCTTATACTTACACCAGCATGGAAGAAGAGGACCCTTCTGACCAGTTTATCAGAGAGAAAAGAGGAGAAGCACATATTGTAGATGGGGGTGCAGTGGAAAGCAGGTCACTGCTACACTGGAGTCAAATGGATGCCAGAAGCCAGCGGAGAGTTCTCCAGTGAGCAGCTCTTCTTTGGACAGCTAGTCATTGTCTTTGAATTGAAAGCAAAGGGACTAAGACAAACGTCTATAAGGGGCCATGATGGAGACAAATGGCCTGGCTGCTTGGATAGAGGTCTGGAAGGGAAAAGACAGAGTATAAGGAATTTGGGAGAAAGACGTTTAAGATAAGTTTACTTTGGGTAGAAAGTCTGGAGATCTTTGTAGAACAGCTACTTTTTCCATGGGAGAAATGCTGCAAGATTCATAGTAGAGCCTTGAAACCACAGAAATAATAATAATAATAGTAATAATAATAATAGTAATAATAATAAAATAGAAGAAGAAGAAGAGCATGCTGCAATAAAATTGCCAGCATCACCACTTTTGCACTCTGGGACCATTACGAAGTGAAATGGGTTACTTGAGTACCAACACTGTGAGAATGTTAGAATCTGATAATTGAGTGAATCTGTGAATGACTAACAGGCAACGAGTATATACAGTGTGGACACATTGGACTAAATGATGACTTATGGCACCTTCCCCCAGGAGCAGAGCCATGGAAGATTTCTTCTTGTTACTCACAGTGGTGTGCTATTTAAAACTTATGAGTGGTCTGTTTCTGGAATTTTCCATTTAATTATTATTGTTATTTTTATTTTATTATTTCAATGCAGGGGACTGTGAAAAAGTTATGCAAACTATAAATGGAAAAATAATAGATAAAAGGAAGTGGAAGGACACAGTCCTCTGGCAGAGGTACTGCAAGACAAAGTTGACAAAACAGTTATTTAACATTCTTCTCTGTCAGTCAGGCTGGCACAGTGGATTCAAGGATCAAATAGCTATATGCACAGAGATGAGGCTTCTACCCAGGCCTAACTCTCTGGGCTGTAGCTATTCACTACAATCCATGTAAGCTGCTGTTGCCAAATGTCCAGCACAGCTTTTTGCAACAGGTGGAGACTATTACAGAGTACTACAACCAGTTATACACAGAGAATAAGTGTCTGAGAGATTCCCAGCCCTGAGTGACATATCTACAAGGGACTCTCTCCACCTAAAGCTCATAGAACATAGTGGAACAGGGGGTAGAAAGAATACTAATACACTCCTCAGCTCTCACCAACAAAGCTTCCTCATGCAACAGAGTACTTTGCACACACAAGGCCACAACTGGCCAAGTGTAGGAACTAAGAGACTGGAGAAAGTAGGTTCCTGGATGGGCCTCCTATATTAAATCTCACCCACCCATGGCTCAGGACCATTGTGGAAGATGTGGTAAAAGGCTGTCAGAGTCAAGGTTCATACACAAACATATAGAAACAGAGTTTTCCAGACACCTGGAACCTTGGTCATATGATCTTACAGCAATGATGTCAGCATGCACAAGACCCATGCAAACTCAATCAGACAAAAATCTAGCTTGGAACTGGGTAAATGGGCAGGAGGTCCCAATCTTAGTTGAGGAACTATTGACAGCTGATGACTGCTGGGTGAAGGAGAGTTGATCCTCTTTTCTTTTTCTTTTTTCTTTTTGAGATAGGGTCTCCCTGCATCCCTAGCTGATTTGGAACTCTATGTACACCAGGCTAGCCTTGATCTCACAGAGATCCACCTGCCTATGCCTCCAAGTGCTGGGATTTAAAGGTGTGTACCACCACAGTGGCCAGAGAGTTGATCTTCTTTAAAGGAGTGACTCTTGATAGGTTGACTAGACTCCAGTAGCCCCACGGGACATCCGGGGACAAAAACTAGACTTGATAGGCCTTAAGACATAAGACAGAAGACGTGAAATCTGGTGTGTGGGAACATAAGGGGTGTAGATGGAGGCGAGGGTATAAAGATGATTAAGATGTTGTCTATGAAATACACAAAAATTCAGTTAAAATATTCAAAAAATGTCCAACCCACTCCCACCTGAAATAACTGCTAATCCTAATGAAGCATCACACCTCCCAGTGACCAACCAGAGCCTGGAGCACTTGACCCGTTAACTCAGAAGCTATGCAGCATGGCCTCAGAACAGTATAAAGGGCTCCTTGTATCGTGAAGGAGATTTAGCTGTAGATACTCGATCTGTTAATCCTACAACATTTCCCACATCCAGATGCTTCTAGCCTGAGAGACTGATGAAACCGCCTCTTAGAAAGGCAGCTGAGGGTCTGGCTTGAAAATACGACACTGGAAAGATCTGGAGCCTTGCTCTAATGGAACTGGATAGACAGTCAGTAGCTAAAGGGGTGCAGGGGAGGGTGTCCCCAGGACACGGGGAGAACACAGATGGACGTGGAATGCACTCACAACTTCTCCTAGGAACCCACAAGGACAGTTTGTGTTTCCTGACCCCACTACTAATTTGTAGTTACACAATCCCAAAGCTATTTAATTCTAGAGCCCTTGTTTCAAGAAGGGAAACCATTTCTCTCTCAGAACCCCAGACCTTGGAACACAAAACCATAAGCCATAGTCACCATCAGGTCACACTGGGCTTCTCTGCCAAGACTTAGGGAACTTTTGTTATACTTTCAGTAATGTTTTTAAAAGTTTGGTTTTGCAGTCCTGGGGATTGAACTCAGATCCCGGAACATAAAGGGAAAGAGCCCCACCACTGAGTGACCTCCCCAAGTCCCTAATCATTTTAAGAAAAATATTGAGGAAAGTCACCTGTAAAATATAATTTAAATATAACTTTGAAGATGTCAAATTACTTGTGCCTGAATGTTTTGCAGGGGATTTATTTTTTGACTGATGGAAGTAAAACCTTCCTAAAATCCTCCTGGAAAAGACACTCACAAGAGAGTAGGTTTCTCATCAACTCTCCTTACTGTGTCTATGAGTTCCGATGTTCTATCTCAGGTCAAGAAGGTGCATGATCTGTGATTCCTCTGGAACCATGGTTTGAAGGATAGGTTTGTTGGCCCAGAGCAAAGAGTTAGTCTAAGTGCAGCTCATGGTAAGTCAATGGCCTGAAATTTCCTGCAGAATCTTACTGTTTGAACGCGTATTTCTGGATGTATTGATACAGAGACTCAAAAATTACTAAGAATGAATTTAATTAGCTCTTTAATTTCTAGATTTCCTCAGAGCCATCAACACAAATTACTTTTTATAATAGGTGACTAAATAAAACAACTCAGGATTAAATTGGAAAGAAAAAGAATTAATATTTTATATTATGTGTTTTGTTGCACTGAATTATGAGGGTATAGTTCCTCTAGTTTAGGTATTTATTTGGAATTTTTTTAAAGGTACAGATTAATAATTTCTAAAACTTCTCGACATAATTGGAAAGATGTTATATATATATATATATATGTATATATATGTGTGTGTAATGGACACTTCTCTATAAGCTGAGGAAAGAAGGAAATTCAGGCTATTTATACATTATTTGGTCAGAAATAATTGCTTCTGCTATTCACAAAACGGTGATAGAATGATTCCTTTGGACCTCTACATCTAAAGTTCTTGGGACATAGCAGAACAGGTGATAGAAAGAAATCTAATGTATCTCTCAGTTCTCATCAGTGAAATGTCCTCATGCAACAGAGTACTATGCACACAGAAGGCCACAACAGGCCAAAGTATATAGAATAGGGGACTGCAGAGAATGTGTCCCTAGATAGGACTCCTATATTAAACGTCACCCACCCAGGGCTTGGAGACCATGGTGGGAGAAGAGGCAGAAAGATTAAGAGCCAGGAGTGGTACATAACCTCATGGAAACAAAGGCTCCTGGGAACTTGCTCTTATGATCTTACAACAATGGTGACAATGTGCACAAGATCCGTGTAAACTCCATCAGACACACACCAGCATAGAACTGGGTAAATGAACAGGAGGCTTCAACCTTAGCTGAGGACCTGTTGTCAGCTGATCACTGCTGGGTGAGGGAGAGTTGATCTTCTTTAAGGGAGTGACTCTAGGTAGGCAGAACAGGCTTCAATGGATGCACTCGCTCTGAGGGACATCTGGGTACACAATCTTGACTCAGTTGGCCTTAATATATATGACAGATGCACGATGCCCTGTGAGTAGGCCGTGGATTTCAGATAGGGGAGGAGTTCTAAATATGATTAAAATGTATTGTATGAAATCTGCAAAGTTCAATAAAAAATTCATTGAAAAGAAAGAAGGATGAAAATAATCCACAACTACCGAGCTGATATAATTTAAATTTCTATTCTCCCGTGGAAAGTTCTACATGACATAAAAGTTACAAAAATATGTGAATGAATGTGTATGAACCAAATGACCCTGGCTTTGGATTCTAAATCTAAATCTAGTTCTTCTCCACAGCACACTGAAGTGAAGTTTTATTAAGATTCTTAAGAAAATGTACAGAATAAAGTCTTTTCTCTTTTTCTCTCAAATTTTACTCAGTTTTTGCACATTTCGTACAATAGTTCTTAATCAAATTTAGACCCCCTCCTCCATCTCCGAGACCACCCCCATCCAGCTATACCTCATGCATTCTTCCATACATATTGTCTTATCCAGTCAAGCATTTGTACCTAGATCTTCTCCAGTACACATTCATCCAGTGGAGTCTAGTCAGCCCAGCTAGAAACAGCAAGTAAGGTTTACTCTCCCTCTCCCAGTAGTAACCAGTATCCAACTGTTCCTAGGCTAGGGCTGGTCAGTCACCCATTTCCCTTGCTCCACTCTGGAGCTCTTGTAGAACTGAGTCAGGACAGGTCTTGTGCTTGATGCCACCAATGCCACAAGTTGACATGTATAAGCTCCTAGTGTTCTGAAACCCTGTTTCCCAATGTTCATGGACACAACCTGCACTCTCACAATCTGCAGTAGCCTCCGTCTGTTGCAAAAATGAGCTTCTTTGATGAATGGCATACGGGTATTACACTTGTTTCTCAAATAACAGTGTTACTACTACACCAGTAGAGGTAGTTTGCTGTGTAAGTCATTATGGTTATTCCTCTTTAGGACTGAATTGGAACATTGGTTGATTTTAGTCCTGTAGCAGCTTGCCTAGACTTAAACTTCAGGCTTCAGTTCCTGCTCCATTGCTCCTAGACCTGTGTCCAAAATATGTCCTGTCTTCAGCAGTAGATCTTATCTTTGAGTTCTGGGAAATAACCAAGCGCTCCAGTGGCATTAGCCTGCATCATTTTGAGAGTCTCTTGGACTACTCTGACCAGCCACTCAAAGAGAGGTCTCTCCTGTCTGACACTGTACTTCTTGCCATACAGCCCTGAGTATGCACATGTATTAATGTTTAGACATTGTATGTGTATTTCTCAAAGGGCTCTCTTGCACACACATTTCCCTCTGGGTTCTCTAGCCCCCAAAGCTCCATTCATCTCTCCTCTCTCTCTTCCCATCCAACCTCCATAAAGTATGGAAATACTTTATCATATAGTTGAAGCTCCAAACGATGCCATCTTATTTTAAAATTTCACATTTTAAACATTATGCCCCATAATTTTCTATTGGTACTATGTTTAGGCATCAAGAATATCTGAAGGTATTGTCTCTGTGCTGCTAAGTAGAGCCCACTCCTGATACTTTTTCAAATTCACATTGAGTTCATCATGTAGAGCTCAGCCTTCCTGAGGAAATCTGACAAGGACAGAAGGAGGAGGTGACACCCCAGGCTTCTCAACATGCGGTTATGATTTGTTCCTGACTAATCTTTTTCACTTTAACTTCAGGTATATCTGCATTAAATTTCTACACTGACATGGGTAATATGAGATCCAGTGTATTTGACACGGGCAGACGTTTTGCTGAATAGGACAAATTAAACTTGATCCTCAGCAACACGTGAATACTACACTATACTCTATGCATAATAGCCAGCAAGATGGTGGGGAAAACGGACTCACACCAGTGGTCCTCCAGTTCTCACATACATGCCTGTACGTGCACATACACACATGCAACACATACACATATGCATACATGTGCAAGATAAAAGCCGGTCAGTCTTTGAGTCATCACACTGTTAGGTACATTTTTGCCCTCTCGCCCTTGTTTTCATTGTGTCTGATGTTTTCAATAATTTGGGCACCATTTGCATTTCTAAACTTTAAAAAAATGAGTTTTATACATTTCATACAACAGTTTTTAATCAAATTTAGACCCCTCCCCTATCCACTTCCCCTGAAGCCCCACCCCAAGTAATTTGCAGCCAGGGACTAGGTAATATACAAAGTATTTCAAAACTTGTCATGAGGAGAGCCAGGGCTCAGCATGGGGCCTCAAATGTCAGCTGAAAGGGACTCTGTCTTCCCCATCTTTCAGCTTAGTACTGATATCTGTCCTGGGAGGCTCCTGATGGATTCTGCGGCGAAGCTACAGAGAGCTTCAGTTTGTGTCTCTTATGCTGCTCTGCTAAGGCGTCAGTTATCACACACATCAAAGCACTTATTTTCAAAGCTAACTGCTTTCTTTTTTCTTGTTGAAATGATTAATAAAAATTTCATTGGGCATCAGGTATTTATCCAGTTTCACTTATGAAGTACTTTGCAAATACTGACTAATTAGGCCAGGAAAAGACCAGAGAGGTGAGTGTTCTTCCTACAAACAGATATCAGCTAAGCTAAGTGACTTCCTAGGGCAAGAAGTAAATTTCAGTAGTAAATGGGGAGAGCTCCACATTCCTGCTTTCAGCTCTGGCATCACTGGTCAGTCAGAAATAATCACTGTCCTTAGGCCTCACACATCTTCATTATCATGAAACACTGTACCCAGTGCTAATCCCTGACTCTGAGCAGATTCTTCTTGGAGAAATAGGTGAATGCTGATATTACATACAACTTCTGTTACACTAACATAGAGCTCTAAAGGAACTGGTACTTGTGAATGGCACACTTAATGTCCTAAAACAGAATAACATCTTGTGTTGAGCAAAAGGTGCATTGTTTGCAAAATAATGAACAGATTTTTGTCACTTTTGCTTTAAGTGGTGACTTTGTTTTTGAGTTTGACTTCAATTTTCTTTTCTTACACCCGTCCCGTGTCTCTCCAAAGCTTCCTACTCCCATTCAGAGACTGTCATTGGAAATAACCGCCTAAAGAGTTTGGAAGTCTCTTTGGACTCCTTCAATATACTTCAATTCCTGTTTTCTCATTAGAACATTCATACTTTCGTGCCTCAGTGGGAAAGATCAATTATTTCAATGTCATGAGTGGTAATATTACCCATAAGATTTAGCAATTTTCAAAGATCTTTTAACTTAATTAGAAGCATTTGTTGTAAATTGAATTAAACCTGCTAAAAGTGCAATGCATTATATTGAGTGTATAATATCCAAATTGGCCAAGGACATAGAGCTTTAAGGGGAACAGCTTAAAAATGTAACATTGCAATAAACTGAGGAGATTTTGCTTTCTATCTGATTTCTGAAAGTTGGAAGAAAGATAAGAATTTTATCCAGGATAATTTGGTAAATACATGTATATAAAATCCTGTGTATGAAATATACACATTTCCCACAAATATACTTGAAACACAGAAGATAAAGCAAAAGTAGCTATGAACATTTCAATAACTTAAAACTGAAGTCATAGGCAATTAATATGTTAATATTAACACAACAACCAGTACGTAATTCAAATTTATAATTAATTTCTAATTAATGCTTCCTCTTTCCAAAGAAGCACCTTCTTATCTTCATGTATTTTCCCTCCTTCTCTTCAACCTGCTATTACAATGAACTTCCCAGAATGTCTTAACAAGTCACAGTGTTTAATGAGACACTGCGATAGAGCACTGGGTTTTCCTTAGCTGACAAATAGAAAATTCTGATGGTAGTTTTCAGATCTCTTAGGCACTGAGCAAAGAAGATGGACTGGGATGCCTGAATATTGAAAAGAGAATATTGAAGGAAAGGACAGCTAACTGAAAAAGATCTCAGAGTGGATTGAAACCACCTGGAAAACCATTTTATCTAAAAAATATTCTCGGAGGGCTGGGGGAATGGCTTAGGGGCTTCAAGGGTTTTCACACCCCTTTAATTTCAGACTTTTAAACTATAGAGCATTGAGAGAGCAAGGTCATTCCTAGATTTCTGTGGGGTGTTGGTTCCAGACCTCCTGCGGATACTGAAACCTTACGAGGCTCACGTCCCTTCTATAAACTGTCCTTTTGATTTTATAGAACCGCTTCACACCCTTGCATCCACTTGTGGACTTTACTTTATCTCTAGGTTCCTCAGGCTACGGGGTACAACATACAGTAGCCAAGCCTGTGTTAGTCATTATAGAATACTGGTTAGGGAATAAAGGCAAAAATTGGGGAGCAGAGTATGGCAATAGCTCAGTAGGTTGAGTGTTTGCTATGCAAGCATTAAGACTTGAGTTTGGATCCCAAACACACACATAAAAGCTGGACATGGCAGAGGTCTGCTGTAACCCTAGCTCTGAGGAGGTCAAAGACAGTTGGATCCAGAGGCATGCCGGTCACTCAGCCTGGCCAAAACGATGAGCTCCAGGTTCAGTGGGAGACCTGTCTCAAAAATGAGGGTGACGGACCAATAAGATGACTCAGTGGGTAAAGGTGTTTGCCTTGTAAACCTGGCCACCCGAATTCCAACTCCAGGACACATATGAATGTAGACAGAGAGCGAGAGCGAGAGCGAGGAGAGCGAGAGGAGAGAGAGAAGAATCAATTTCATAAAGTCCTGTTTTGGTTTTTCACGTATGCACATGCCCACACAATAATAAATAAATATATAAAACATAAAAGATAAGGGACTGGAGAGATGGCTCAGTGGTTAAGAGCAGTTACTGTTCTCGCAGAGGATCCAGGTTCTGTTCCCAGCACCTACGTAGCAACTCACAATCTGCTGTAACACCAGCTCCAAGAGATTGAGCCACTGTCTTCTGGCCTTTGAGACCATCACACACACACATGTGGTACACAGACATACATGCAGGTAAAACACTCATTCACACAAAATAAATATAAATAAATCTTAAAATGACATAAAATAAGGTGTATAACAACAGAGAAAGGTGCCTGAGTTTAACTTCTGGCCTCCACATGTGTACACACAGAGGTGCTCACTTCACATACACATGCACATGAAGATATACACCACAAACACACATATGCACCTCACACAAACAGCTCACATGTGCACACATGCTTTCCTTCTCTTTATGTAAATGTTATATTTTGATGTGTGCGTTTTCAGATTTGGCATTCAAAGTCACAGGTTTCATTGGGACATTCTGATGCATACTTACCATTATGCTTTGTCATTCTTTGTCCCTTCCCCTGACCCTCTCTTACCCTCCCTTTTTCTATCCATGGTTGACCCAATGTGATGGGAAGCCCATGGATACTGAGTACCTACTGCCAGTGTCTTCTTTTGAGCTACTCAGAAAGCTCTAAAAAACCTGTGGTGAAAGTTCTTCCTTCCTGGGTATCCAGTGCATATATCAGGACCCCTAACACCTTTGCCACCTTCTGTATTGTTGAGGAACTCATTCTTCCCATATTTCTGTAAGTCGCAGAGTTCTGCTTCTGGCTGAGTAATACTGGGAAGCCTACCTAGGTCATCACCCTTTCTCCATTTATGTCTGAATCCTCCAAACTTTCATTTGCCTACAGCCAGAGCCAGGTCTTCAAAATCTGAAACGAATATCCTTCCCTGCCTCCAAAACCTCAAATACTTCCAGGGCTGTTGATATGTCTAGATGCAGTCCAAATGCCTTAATGCAGTCCTTGCTGGCCAGGTCCCCTTCCCAAGCCCCCCTCCCTTTTCTAGCTCTGTATATATTCTATTACTATGAACCCCTATTTGGACTTTCTCCATCCAGTAGAATGTATTTGCAGTTCTTTAGGAACCACTGATATGATGGACTGTGCTCCTTCCTTCTGCCCAGTCCCTCCCCCAGTTCCAGTGACCTCAGGAGAGAAGTCTTCTCTGGACCACTTTGAGAATGTTGTCTGCCTGTGTTTCCTCATGGAATTTTACCTATTGTCAAAGAATCTGTCACTCTGAGTCTTAACCTTGTGCTTTAATTCTTTGTATTTGTCTGTCTCTCTCAATAGTTCCTGTGCATCTAGAAAATATATATCCCAGTGTTCCATTGCAGCTGTGACAAATTACATGTAATTATGACTTAAAAGAACAAGGAGGTTTAGACCTGACTTTGCAGGTCTGGGGGTGAGAGGTTTGAAATGTGTCTTTGGTGGCACAGTGTGTCTTACTTGTTCCAGTTCTACATTTGGTCCTTACCCCTTGGTTCTCTCCATCTTCATGGACTACAAATTCTGGCCAAGGCTTCATATACCCTCTTGCTTGATGTCTCTCTGGATCTCTCTTTTCAGCTGCCCCTTTGTACTTATGGGCTCACCCATAATAATCCAGAATATTCTTATCTTAAGTGGCCATCTTAATTCCTTCTTCCGCTTAATTTACCGTCACCATAGCATCAGACTCCAGGGGTTAAGGCAGGTGACTTTGCAGGGTATTATTCTGTCACCAAGACTGTCACAGAGTGCTAAATGTCATTTACACTCAGAAATGATCTAGGAGTAAGTGAATAATGTCCAGTTCAACGAGAATTCTGCAAAGGAAGCAGTACTCCTTTAAGATACAGAAAAAAGTGCTGACAGTTTCTGAGGTCTCTGTTCTTGGGCTTTCATGAAAAGGTGACTCTGTAGAAGAAGAGTCTGGTGGAAAGGCAAGAGAACATAGAACATTCATTTTTACTAGCTGTGAAATCTTGAGCAATTCACTATACTGACTTGGACTTTATTTCTGCTTCTGGGGAGACAGGGTGAGGTCCACTCCAATAGAATCATGGCAAGACCTTAGCATTTTTTTTTCATTTTATTTAAAAACTGTTTTAAACTTTTTATATCTTCATTTCAGTGGCTCCCCGAAATTCTGCAAAATAATCTTAGAAAGCCTCAGAATCACTGTACACATCTATGTTAAAAGACCTGCTAATGGGGTTAGGGAGATGACTCAGTGGATAATTTGCTGGGTAAGTGTGAGCACCCAAGACTGGATCCCCAGAACTCCTGTAAAGCTAGATGCTGTCCCATGTGTCTGTAATCTCAGCATGCCTGTGGTGAGGTAGGAAGCAGAATCAGGAGACTGCCCGGAAACTCTTGGGTCAGCTAGCCTGTCACACACCGTGGTGAACAAAAAGAGACTCCATCTTGCAAAAGGTAGAATGTGAGGACTGACACCTAAGACTGTCCTGAGTCCTAACACTCCCATACCTTCAGACTCAGTCACACAGATGTACATTATATATAGTAAAAAACAACCTACTAATAAACAGAACATGCTACAAATAAGAAAACCCACACGAAATACTTACTGGCAATCAATTTATTCTCAAAGCCTCATCTAAAAAATGCTGCATTTGGATTATAATTTGGTTATGCTGAAGGGCTATGGAACTTTCAGTGCCATCTGTTGTTGCTGATCTTTAAATAAAGCTTATCATAGTCCATTGAGGAGTAACAGGGCTTCCTTAGGATTTGTGTTCACTGCAGTAGAGTTTAAGAATGGATCCCACATTGTTCTTCTCCTAAGTAATTTTGGTCTTTTTTTATTTTATGATTATTACTCTGATGGATCATAGAGATCTTGTTTGATTTCAAGTCTCTATAAAGGCTGGGCATGCAAGGGGGGAATATATGGGCATCATATGAAATGTGGCTGAAGGTCAGAGAAGTAGGTTTCATTTAATAGCTGAAGACTGGATGGCCTCCCCATTCTGCTCGCCCTCTGGCAGCTCACCCTTGAGCGATTGAAGCACCTTCTGTGTGAACTGAGAAGGGGCTGCTGGCCTCAATGTGATTTTTCCAGTGATCTGTGTGCTCTATGGCATCCTACATAACCAACAAATCAATTCCCAGTCTACGTATTACACACCCCAGTGGCAGATGCCATTTATTATCCTTGTGATGGTCAGATTCTTTGTAAATAATCAAGAAAGATGACAGAGGAAGGGAAGAAAGGCGAAAATGTGAATGAGGATATTCCAAGAGGACACTGCGTTTATAATGTGCCTCATATGTTTACCAGGATAGCAGAAAGGGTCTTGCAAGGCAAATTTGAAACATAGAAGCAGAAATGTTTTGAATGAAATGCATTTTGAAGATGATCCAAGAAGAGACAGTTGTCTACATGGAAATTTCAGGTGTAAACTGAAAATGATTAAAAGACAAGAAATGCCTTATTTTGTGGGGATCTGGGCATGTTATAAGACTACACCTGACTAGGTTTTCTCACTGATAAATTTTAGTTCCTTATTTTATTTGACAGCACCTATCACCATCAATTCTTTTATTAACAGATACTTTTATAGCATATATAATTTTAAGCATCTAATGATTAAGTTTTCCTAATTCATCTTTTTTGGACAGGATCATAAGTATGTAGCCCTGGCTGTCCTGGAACTTGCTGTGTAGATCAGGCTGGCCCTGAACTCACAGAGATCCAATTGCTTCTGCCTCCCCAGTGCTGGACTTAAAGGCATGCACTACCATGCCTGTCACATTTCTTAGTTTTTGGATCCACTTATTATGGTTTTCATTGCTAAACAGCTATTGACAAATAGTAATTTGTATTAACCGAGAACAAGATGATTGACTATTTTGAATGGTGTATGGATGGAACCTCTGTAACCTCAGAGTTTTTTTTTCCTAACTCTAACGTCTGGCAAGCAAATATGTTTTTGAGTGTGGGCAGGTGATATTTCATTCTTAAAACTAATGATGAAAGTGTGACCAGAGAAATTTCTGTGCAAAAGAACTTGAACCCCTTAGTCATTTATGTCATACATATGAAAAGAGCAGTGGAAATTTCCACAGGTCAAAGAAGCTCCAGTTCTTTCCGTTTGCATCTGAGATGGAGATCAAGTGCAGGATATTTTGTTTTAGCAGTGTAGAAAGTTCTGGGTTTCATTTCCTATGGCAATGATGCAGTAAGGAATACTGGGATCTCTGCATAAGTAACTTCATCCCCAGCATTAATAACCAAGGCCCCCTGGGGGGAGGAGACGCTGTTTCCTGATTCTCACCAATCCCAACAAATAAACCCAGTCTTCACAAAGAATGGAATTCCTTGTCATGTTTCATGATCTAGAGCGTACCATCTTCACTGTTTTACATGTGAAGCTCAGTGGCGTGTGTGGTGATGTGGCTGGGTGTCTGGTCTTGAGAGCGTTTGACCTTGCAAAGCTCAAGCTCTGTTCATAGAGTCAGTAAGGATTGTCTCTTCTCTCAGGACCAAGTGGACACCATTCAGTGTTTCGATCCCTATGGTTTGAACACTAGTTCATGTAGCAGAATCTTACTGTATTTGACCTTTTGTTACTAGCTTATTTCACTTCACTCTCCTCAAGGACCATTCACTTTGTAGCAGGCACCAGACTTTTGTTCTTTATTAAAGCCGAACAATACCCCATTGCATGTATATCACACCTGGCTTCATTCATTCTTTCATCACTTCCGTGTCTTGCCTTCTGGAAAGGATGGTGCTGTGAAAGGAATGTACTAGCACATTTGGGCTGTACTGCCTATTCCTTTGTATTCTTAACTGGACTCGGAGGGTCCTATGGTACCTGCATATTTAGCTTTACGATTGCACATCGTATTGTTTTCCATGGTTATTTTGCTGTTTTAAATCCCTGTTTGTAGGACCCAAAGGTTCCAATTTTTTCCACGTCCTTTCCCACACTTGTTTTCCTTTGTGAGTAGCCCTCTTAATGAGTATGGGTTGCTACCTCGTGGTTTGGATTTGCATTTTCCTAATTCATGCTTCTTTATGTTCTTTTGTCATCCTTTCCAAGAAAAAGAAACATAAACGTTTTTCAGTTCAAATGTTTAGAACTAGCTTCATTCAGTACTGTAGGACCCGAATTTAACCTGTAATTTCTTTGCTTGCAGCTGCTCTTCGGCTGCAGAGAGTTGTGGATTTGGAGACTTCTCTAAGCATCTCTGTTTTGCATTGATGTCCTTGTTTTCAGAGCTTGAATTAGCTCAGTGGCGAAGCCAGAGCTTTTGGTACATCATTCTGTTGATGGCTTCTCTCTGGTTCCCGAGGCTCTACCTGCATTACCTGGGCCAGTGGCTTTTCCTCCAGGCCATTTCAACTCCAGTTACAAAGTGAGTGCTTTCCCCTGAAAGTCAAAGAGATGTATTTTCATCTTGATAGAAGAAATGAAAGTACAAAACAACTTACCCGTCCATTTACCAGAAGACCTAAAATGCAGGTCTGATTTGAAGAGACAAAAATGTCTTTATCTGAGAGCAAGAACTTTTATTACAGTTAGAGTCTCATCTTGTGGTTCATTCTGTATATACAAAGACATAACTGGTGCATCAATATTTATTTAAAATTTAGCAGATTCAAATACGTCCTAATACCTAAGCAGGATCCAAAAAGGAATTTAGAAATGATGTTTTTATTCTATTTTGATTTTATCAGAGTGACTGAAGCTGAAGGTATTTCAGAAGTAATATGAATCTGATTTATTATCATACTCAGAAAAGCAAAGATCTCTGCTTCTACAAAATGATTGAATTCAAACAATTACCAAACTCAAGCTGAGGCAGCTTTCTAGGCCATTATCTGAGGAAAAAAAATGATACTTTAGAGGTTATCTCTCCATAAACATGATTCCCTGGACACTATAGACAGACAGATAGATAGCCATACAAGTAAAATTCATTTTCTCAAATGTAGATGATACAGATAAAAGTACAGATGTGTGTGTATTTTCCATTAAAGGGATAACGAAGAATTTAAAGTCTTAATGAAAAGGAACACATGTATTATGTATGCACACAGAGTTTTTGATATTAAATAAAATTAAATAATGAAGATTTGGATATGTTGTAGATATGGAGATTTATGTATACCAAATAATCTCATTTTCAAGAGGATATTTTTAACATGGATATTCCCTCCCTCTGTTCTTCTTTCCCTTTCTTTTTTTCTTTCCTTCTTTCCTTTCTCTCTCTCTTTCTTTCTTTCCTTCTTCCCTCAGTTTCCAAAGCAGAAATATTTCAGTCCAGGATAACTGTTTTTCATTAGACACATTTTGTTTTTCATTAGAAAAGAAGTCCTATCTTTAATAGAAATGCATCGCGACTAGAAAAAGGATCCTAACAATTCAGTTTAGTCTATTCCTTAAACAACAGAGGACCTGGCATATTACAACCTTGTGTTTTGTTATTGTCTTGGTCCACAGTCATGAATGACCCTGTAGCTCTGTTCACATCTTGATTGTGAACTATGAACACAACACCCTTGTAATTTTCGCTCCCTAAATCAGGAACCATATATGGAAAGAAATGTCCACACATTGCTTTATTTGGCATTCACAGTGCAACAATAAAGAATGAGGCTTCCGTCAAAGTTGAAGGGTTACATAAAACAAAGAACTTGGAGTAGAGCACTCATGATACCTAAGCAGGATCAGCTATGACAATTTTATGTAAGTTGAAATTTGAGGGAGAAAGAGCTTAACATAATATGAAGCCTCACTTTGCAGAGAAAGATGGTCCGAGGCTGCCTCAGTTACTGGATTGAACTGGATTTATCACAGGGCTTCAATGCGTGCCAAGTCATCCTTTTGCTATGTGTCTAATAGTGGCTTTGTTGTTGTGAGTGGGAATCTAGCCAGAGAGGCAATAAGGAGACTGAATCACCGTCTCTAAAATTCTGAAGGATTATTAGATTTATATCCAGTTTTCTTTTTTAGTACACTTTGATTCATTAGAAAATTTATTAGTGTATTTTGAAGTTAGAAGTGGCTGTGGATCTACTCTGTGAACAGCAGGTTCTAATTTACTAACTGTTTTGCTACGAGGTTCACACGGCAAAGTCTCTAGACCAAAATAATTTGTGCTCTTTTATAAGAACAATGAAGAAGGTATTATTTGCTTTATCCTCCATTGTGAAATGTTTTGGCAGCACTAATAGGTCAGGAAAGGTCGAAGATTTCTAGCACTCAACCTGGGGTGCTATTATGGGTCAAGTTTTCTATATTTTTTAATAAAGAAAACGAAACACATAGTTCTGTAAATTGTTTCACGCACCTGACCTATGTTCTTTCCTTCTAATGTGCACGCCTGTGTCTGCTTCCCCACAGGTTCCATTTTTACTTCTACACCGTTGAACTTTGCTACCCGACATCTCCACTTCACGTTGGAGATGAGCTGGCTGTGATGGTGGTGGGGCCTTTAGCTCTGAACACAATCACGTTTCCTTTACTTCTGATCAGATGGGGCTGTCAGCTACTGTTTTCCTCCTGTCCAGATGCCTTGTCAAAGTTGATCATTACGATGGGACTGTGGACAGTTCTAGACCCGTTGGCAGTGTTTTTAGTGGATGCCTTCCTGGGGGTAAGTCAGATAAAATAATCAAGAGATGAGTCCCTGACATGCAGTTCAGCTTTTGTGTGGGACTCCGTTAACATGGATCCTTCAATAACATCATTCATTCCATAGTTACTCTAAATTGAAATTATTAAATCTTTCCTCATAAAATATCATGACTGTCTCACATAATCAATTTAAGTGTGGAATTTTAACTGTCCTTAACAAACACTTGTAAAAGAAATAGGGCATCATTTAAGATAGAAGATTCAAACTATCATCTCATTTTTCAATATGATTCCAAAAGACCTGTATTTTACATAAAAATTTTTGATAGCTTTTTGAAGACTAAAGATTTCATAGGCAACCACTGAAGTAATTTGACAGTAGTTCCTTTACTTTAATGCATTTGGCTGCCTGTCTGGTTTATAATGAGATTGTCTTTTGTCATAAATATAATGAAGAGTTTAAAACATTTTAAAGTCATAATATTTTCAAAGTCACTCACAGGCATCAGTCGTGACTTTTTGATGTCTGTGAAGGGACAAGTAGGTGCATTTTACCTGAAAATGCAGCATTAGAGTTCTTCTGAATGATGCAGGAAGGTGCCCAAGTGCACGATATTACATATAAATATGATTCTAATACTGCAAAAGGGTTCTGCGGTCTTAATCATCTTCACACAATTAGAAGACTCTAAGTTGGTGAAGTTAATCTTTTTCCGTTTTATACTTGGGAGGAGGAGTTGGTCACATAGAATTCTTGTACCTGTGTAAGACAATTCACACAGCTCATGTTATAGCTATGATTAGGACCCAGATTTCTGAATCTAAAGCTGGTATTTCTTCTATTCTATCAAAATCTCTCAAATGTTGAGTCAGTATACTGTTCTGTGATATTAACCATGTATCATTTCTAATGATGATTATTCAATCACAACAAAATATTTAATTTACTAGTTTATTTTGGGCCTATAATTTGATGCAAAATTGATATGACTGTTATTGTGGATTTATTGCCACATCCAAATCTCTGGTTGCTTTGAATTTGCCATGTATGCAATTTCTTGTTACTTGCTCCTGAATTATTTTCTGACACTGGGCATCAAGTCTAGGACCTTGCACAAGTTAAGCAAGCACTCTACCACTGAGTTACGTTACCCTAAAATGAATGATTCTTTAACTTTACTTTGCATTAGAACCTATTTCAGGTCTTGGTAAAACAAAGTTTTGTTGGACCTTGCCACACAGTCTTTTCGTCCATCGGTGTGGAGTAGGGCAAAGATTTGTGCTTTCAATGAGTTCCCAGATGATGTGACTGCTGTTGATTAGGGGCCACAGTTTGAGAACTGGACATCATAGGTGCACAGGAAGCTCTGAGGGGCAAAGTAGAAGGACCCAGGAGTTGAAAACCCTGCTTAGAAGATAAAAGCTCAGCATCCAGGAGGTTGAGTGGGCACCTTTCACTCTTCTGCCTGTTAACCGTGAATCCAACCTACAAAGAGCAACTTTATCAAGGTTTCACTTCAGTTGTCTAAAGTTTGGTATTAAACTCTCAATGTATAACCAACAGTCATGACCAAAAATGTGATCATTCAAGTCAAAACACACTTTAACCTGGAATCAACAAAATTTTGAGCAATTTTAATATGCAAGAGGAGGCAAATTTAAATTAAATTTTTATATGTAGATCTGGTAATTATTTTTAACACCAACTAGGGAGCAGATGAAATTATAAGATCATTCATATGATCATTCATTCATAAAATTACCTGAAATTATTCATTGGTATTCTACATACTGTATATATATGAAAAGTTTCACAATTGGTATTATGTGAAATCAGGGAAAACCGACCATAGATATGACTGTTTTTTGATGGAGAGTATTTATCAATTATGTTTGAAATTACTTCAACTCTCCATTATGTACAATTAGAACTAAAGACCAAAACACAATCTATACTGCATTCATGGGGACACGTTGCATCCTGGGTGTCAGAGCAGGCAGCTCAGGTGAACATAGCCGGCTCTTCCTTTTCTATTTCATGCAGGCCATGGTATGCTCTAATAGTGCTTCTCAAACCTCAGTATGTTTGCAAGTCCCAGGATTCTCACTAAGACATTCACTCTGACTCAGCAGGAAGGGCCTGGAATTCTGCAATGCTCCTAGTCCTAGGTGATGCAGGTTTTCTGGACCACTGCATAGGTAAGATGCTGATATATACTTTACCAAGGGAACTTTCCTACTTTTGCTGTTTTTCAGGTTTGCCTTCACTCTCTGTGAATTCCTGGGATATTCTCAACCCAACCTGGGTCTTTGATGCTCTAAGTCCACTAGTGTAATTTTTTTATCTCATATGAGAATTCTGAATACTCAAATGACCTCTGTTAGAGACTTAGCATTTGACAAGTACAACTGTTGATTATCAAGATGTAGATCGTTTAATATAATAAGACTTACTCAAAACTGCAGGTAAGCCCACAAGTGTATTCAAGTCATCCTGCTCTAAGGATTGGAACAATTAGCTAAGAAAGCTCATGGGTACTTGACATGCAGTCTTCTGATTTCATATACCAGATTTGATCTCTTTTGGAAACCTCATCAGGTTAGAGACATGATAAAAGAGGGAGCCTTTTAAGCTACCTCATCTCTAAGTTTCTTTCACCCTGCTGGCTATACTCATGGTGATTCTGAGCAAATTGTTCTGGAACCAGCTGGACTGTATCCACATCCTTGGTTCTCTGGCTCTTCAGGCCAGGAGGAGACTACACTGTTCAGCCTAGTTCAGTAGCAGATGTAGAGAAATCATTTGCATTCTTGGAAGACCATATTCTGTGGTATCTCATAATTCCTTCCAGAGACCTGATTGGCATGTCCAACAGGCACAGTCCTGATACTGAGCCTTCTGCAAGAACACAGGGGAAATTACTTCAGGAGGATGAGCAGCTGTCCCTGATGATTTGAGATCTTCTCGGAGAACATCTGTAGCCCTTGGGGGAATGGCCTTCCATATTCCAGTCTAGTCTCTTTGGAAGATGAAGAGCCACAAGTCCGCTGTATCCACCAGAGTTGACAGTATGAGGCTCACATAATTGACTCTGAGGCCTCTGATGGAATATCTAAGAAGGCCGACTCCACTGTGGCTATCTCACAGTGAGTTTCCAGGCCTTTCCCTGAAGAGCTTACAAGGTGCTAGAGGATGAATCTAATACCTGTATTCTTTCCAGTTAGAGAAAAGCTAATGTTTTTTCTGACTTCACAAACTCTCCAACTAGCATCATTCAACTGTCACTGTGGATGAGATGTAACCCACAGAGGAGCAACATTAAAATCCCCTGGGGATATAAGAAATACATTTAGACATGCCCACTGATGGGATGCAGTATTAATTCTAGCATGCCTTCCACACGATTTGGCAGCACACCAAATCTAGGGAAGTATTGATCTAATGATTCCTGAGGCTGGCTCTGTAGCTCAGTGATTGGGCATTTAACTAACATATATGAGGTTTGGGGTTCAATACCAAGCACTGAAAATCAATTGGTCAATCAATCAGTCATCAACCAATAAATCAATCTATCAGTAGATATTGTTTTCAAAAAGTTGGCCCTTGTCCAGTAGCATTACTATCTCCTGAGAACTAACATTCAACTCCATGTATCCCTGAATCACATTTACTGTGGTATTGACTCTGCCACAGGGCCCTGCGATATATTTTAACAGGGAATTCTCATGTTCATATACGTTTGAAAAGGACAGTAGCATTTGGGAACACAGTTATCATGAGCAGTGTGTGATTCATGAAATTCAGCTTGCCTGAGTTCCTACCTGCAAGTCCTTCAGCATTTGCCATTAGTAGGTGAAGCTGAGAGTCACCTGTGTATGAACAAGGAGCATCATTCAGAGAGACACTCTCAGTTACACTGTTTTTCTGCTCTGGATTAATTTTGTTCCTGGCAATATAGACGGAAATGTGGCTGATGGAATGATTAGAGGCTGAAATGTTGACTGGTGCTAATGTGCTGGCCCAAGGTTCACAATGAATTTCCTGTGGCACTGTGTGTAACAGGTCCATAGAGTACAATTAATTATTCCTCTGGAGCTGGGTGTAGTGATGGACACCTGTAATCCAAGTGATTGGGAACACTGAAGTTTGAGAATTGCTTGAGTCCAAGAGTTGAAAATAGCCTGAGCAATACAGTGAGACGCTATGTCAAAAAACCTAAAAAACATCAGCAAAATGACAACTGATCTTCCTCTACCTTCTGCTGGATACTCATTTTGATGTTAAAGGGTAGAGGAAAGATTTGCTCTTGAATTATTTAATTGATAAGTGTGTAATTTATTTGTTTATTTAGTAGTTTTTGCATTGGAATTTTATAGACTAAATACAGAGTTTGCAGAGTGAGGTTGGCTACACTGCGTTGTTATTACCCTCAGTGTAGATAGAATAACACACAAGTGTGAAAATCAAAGGAACGTAGAATGGAAGCATCATTCCATAACTAATTCTTGAACTTTACATCTTAGTCCATTTCACACTGTTATTACAAAATGCCTGGCACTGGCTAATTTATAATGAACAGTAATGGATGGTCTACAGTTCTGAGATCTAAGAAACCCAAGAGTGAGTGTCTATCATTGACTAATAACCTTCTTACTGTGTCTTTCTCTAGTAGAAGGGCAAGCAGTGTAGAAGTGAAAAAAATATACATATAACTTAATGCTCTTTGAGACCTGGCCTCCATCTAGTCCTCATGGTGTAAATATCTCCCAGTAGACCTCACCTTCTGACACGTTTCCATCAGGGATTATATTCCAAATATATGCTTTTTGGAGACCGAATAAATGATAATACTCCATTAGAAGTGACTGTGTAGTGGGGGAAAAACCACAGAGTTGGAATCAGAGAGATTTCAGTGGTTCTTGATCTACCATTTATGAGCTGTATGATACCAGATAATCCAGTTAAGGATACACTTTACACATTGGCATCATGTAAAAGCAGTAATCCATACAAATAGAAAACTTGTCTTATTCATTTCACAATTCTAATGGTAAATCTTGTTTTTAACTTGACACCTCTGGGAAGAGGGAACCCCAGTTGAAGAATTTCCTCCATCACATTGGCCTGTGGCCATGTCTTTGGGGCATTTTCTGATTGCTAATGAATGTGGGAGGGCCCAGCCCAGTGTGGGCAGTTCCATCCCTGGGCAGCTGGGCATGGGCTGTGTAAGAAAGGTAGCTGGACGTGAGCCTGAAGGTTAGTCAGTAAGGAGTGGACCTCTGTGGCTTCTGCTTCGGGTTCCTGCCTTCAGTTCCTATCTTAGCTTCCCTCAATGAGGGGCTGCAACCTGTAAGATGAAATAAACCCTTTTCTCCCCAAGTTGCTTGTGGTCATGATACTTTATCCAGCAACAAAATGGGAATCTAGGACAACAATATTGTAGGGAGAAACAATAAGAGAGCAAGTGGGGATAGACCTGGAAGAATTTATGTGTATCACAGAGGAATAATGATGAGAGACCACAAAGGGATGATGATGCTAGGCTTTGCACACACAAGACACATGGCTCTAATGTTTCAGACAAGAACTCACAATCGAAAGAGAGAACTGAGTATACCCGTATACAAAGACACAGAGCGAAGCTTGCCATATTTCTTATCTTTGCATTCTTCCTGTCTTTGCTCAGATGAAACTTTTTAAATGACACCTCCAAAAGCAACATTTAAAAACATACCTTAATCTCCTGTTCTAGTTTAGGTGTTGAATTTCCCACATCTGCCCATGTTTTAAAAATATGGTTCCCCATCTATTGTACTGTCAAGAGTGGTTGGAGGAGGGACGTTAGGACACTTGGGGTAATGACTTTGAAAGGGATACTGGGACCCTGACTCCTCTCTAGCTGTGCTTCCTGGCTGTTATGACATCAACAGCTTTGCTCAAGAACGCCCTCCCTGTGATAGGTCACTTAACCACAGGCTCCACAGCACTGAGCCTGCTGAGGGTGGACTGAATCCTCTGACATTATGAGACAGAATCAGGCTCCCTCCTTCTAAGTGTTTATCTTATATTTTGTCACCGTGATGGGAGGCTCTCCTACCTCCTAGGCCTTATTTTCTGTTTTATATTCTTTTCATGTATTTCTCCAGTATATGTTATTTGAACTCTTTTGCAGTTTTCTTTGCAGTGCCGAGGATTGAACACAGGGCCTCAGGCATGCTAGGGTAGGTGTTCCACTCCTGAGCTGTATCCTAACCTGCTTCTTCCTGTGAATTTTTGAGATGAGGGTCTCATGAAGTTACCCAGCCTGACCTTGACCTCTCTCACTTTGTAATCCAGGCAGGCCTTGAACATTCCTTGGTTTGCCTCAGCCTCCTGAGTAGCTAGGATACATGTCCCAGATTCAGTTGAATTTTTAAAATATTAAAATGCTTACTATCATGCCCCCCCCTTAAAACTTTGAGCTGAAGAGTAACTCCTAAGAGTTAAATAGTTGTGGGTCAAACCATACTAATGGAGTCACATACATACTACTTTTTGCTGTTGTTTCATCAGCAATCCTTTTAGTCGATTTCTTCATCTTTAAGAAAGCAGAGAAAGGTGAAACTGGGAAAGGAGCTCTGCATGACAGCCCTCATGCATCTGCTGCTCAGAAGGCCAGCAGCAGGGACACTCTTTGCTAGGTAGACCTATTAAGAAAGTATAAAAATAAAGGCTCTGGCTTAGTAAAGAAGCTGCAGTTGATACTTGGAATTTCTGAATTCTAGTCATTGCCCAATTACCAGATGATATTTGGATGTAGGGAAAATACGAATTAACCTGTCTAGCCTTCTGTTTTCTTCTGCACATATGTGATTTGGATTTGCTACTTTTAAAAGTGGTTTTAAAGCTGTATTTATGTAATTGCCAGTGTAAATGCTAAAGAAATGGTTCTCTCTCTCTCTCTCTCTCTCTCTCTCTCTCTCTCTCTCTCTCTCTCTTTTCTCCCTCTCTCTCATCTTGAAGAAAAGAATTTAGATTGTTGCCTATCACCAGGTCAGGAGAATTTTCAGTAAGGATTATTCATGTTTCATGCAATTCAGAGGTCAATGATGTTGTATGACCCGCTGGATCTTCTGCAATATATATTTGTTGTTAAAGACCTCATTCCTTTGTATTTATTTATAACCTAGTATAGAATGTTTTTCCTCTTCTCAAGTAAGGACATGTTTTTAAATTAACCTAATGTAAACTTTGGTTTTCCAGCTCCCATTAAATAGCCTGATAAGTTTTTTATAAGTTTCTAAAATAAGCCATTTCTTTTATGCATAGCACAAATTAAATTCCTATCAAATCTGCTTCAGAAATAAAGGAATCTTTCTATCATCATATTTAATTTCTTCATATCTTGTGCTCATTAAATTCACAAGTTAATAGCGCATAAATAAAACATGCCTCTTACTTTATGAATCACACGTCAAGTGCATGCATTTGAGAGCTTTAGAAGGGAAAATGAGACAAACCTTGTGAACCAAGGCAAAATCCAGCCTTGTTTTCCTTTGTGCAACTGAAGGAATAGCAATTGTCAGTACTCAGAAGATTGAATTGAAAGCAAATTATGGTATCATCAGGCTTTCGTGTCATTCATCTGACTTGATGGTGTCTTCATCCTTATGCTTTCAATCTGTGTTTCCTTTCCTCAGAGGCTTTCCAGTGGTGAGGAGACTCCTACAGCTGATGCAGTCAAGCTCTACTGGATGTTGGTAAGCACCAAGCAACCGGCCATTCTTGGTGCTGTGAGCACAGTGATACTTTACACGCTGCTCTTTGTCATCTCGGCTTTGATTTTGTATTTATATTGCCTCAGGTAAGGTACTTGTGTGACTGTGTCTTTCAAGATGTTCAATCTTCCGTCTTGATATTACAGTGGGACCATGTGGTAAAAATGAGTGCTACAGACAGAAATTTCTCTAGTTATGTCTAATACTTCTCATGAAAAAGAGCTAATATCTAACTTAACTTTGGGAGAAATAGTCTGTCCACAGTAGTGAGTACTGAACTTGCTGTGGATCCCTGTATTTGTTTTTCAAGATACGAGGCCAGCAGAAGCAGAGTGTAACCCCTTTACATTACAAGGGCATTCTGGGGAATTTCTTGGGAAGCTCATCCACAGTTTTCTTTTGCTTTCATTTTAGCAAGCAAAATGCTTGTGTGTTTATGCATGCGTGTGTGTGTGTGTGTGTGTACATTCATACGTATGTGTGAAGAAGAACAAAGCAATAGATTCAAGAGGAAACAAATACTAGGAAACCACTTCATCTGTTTACCATTTCCGTCACCGAGTGTGCTTTTCATTTCAAGGGCCAGCTCCAAAGCTTCTTCTAAAGCTGTATGAAATGTCCATTTGGCCTTTTGTTTTCAGAACTTTCAGCATCATATCAAATTACCGCTTTGCTTTTAGTAGCTTTATAGATTCAAGTGTTAAAATTCTTTAAATAATTTTGAATTAACTTTTATGCATGGTATAAGACACAGACCTAATTATTAATTGTTTTGCTATTGAGTATACAATTTCTCCAACGTTATGTGCTAAAGAGGCCAAGCTTCCCCTCGTATGCAGGTGAGCTGACTACACATGTGTGGATTTATTTCTGGGTCTTCTGGTCTATTACAGTGGTCCAGGTCTGTCCTTAGGCTGGTACTTTATGCTGTTTATTGAGGTATTACAGCATGGTAACATTGCCCAATATCCCACTCCGGGCTCTAGATCCAAAAGAATTGAATCGTTGCAGCATCATTCACACTAGACAAAATGTAGACATGAGCTAAGCATCTATAAATAAATAAATGAATGATAAAATAAATATATGTGCAGTGGAATATTACAGCCATAAAAATGAGCAAAAATGCTGCAATGTACAATAATGTGGATGAACTTTAAGGAAATTCTGCTAAGGGAAACAAGCCAGTCATTGTAGAGCAAATACCCTATGATTCTACTTAGATGAGATAGCTGCATTAGTCAGGGCAGAATGATGGTTTCTAGGGCTGAGGGAAGGGAATAATAGAGACTGTCATTCAACAGGTATAAAATTTCACAGGATTAAATTATAGAAATCTGTTGTGCAACCATGTGTCTATAGTTTACACTAATATACTAAGCATGTAAAGAATTAAACAGTCAGATCTCATATTAAATAACCTACTAAGATTTTTAGAAAGATATTAGGCAGAAATCAAGACAATGTCTCATTGGATTAGAAAGATAAGGAGCCAGTGCAGGTCTAAACAAGGTGGATGCAATAACCAAAGACTTCAATGGAAAGTTAACTTTATGAAACTTTAATGTGATTTTCTCAGAATTAAAACAGAGGCCATGTTTTCAGGCAAAGAGAGAATGAACAAAGTCCTACAATCTGGAGAAAAGGTGACATACTATCCTGCAGTATGGCTGGAGTTTAGCACCTGAAGAGATGAGAGTTGATTGAGATGTGGTCGAAGATTACATGGTCACAGACTTTATCATCCTGTCACAGAGCTTGGATTTGTTCTATGGAGAAGCAAAGGACAGTGAAGGACTTGAAGTAGTTTTCATTTTAGGAAGATCACTCTGTTAGTAGAAAGGAAGTTGGATTTAATAGACAACAGGTTGGAAGCAGAAGATCTATGTTAAAAGCCACTTTGATGATCTAAACAAGAAATATCCAAATCTTAACTAAAGATAATAATAGTCAAAGGGAAAGTTGATGTTTATTTAAAAAATAGTTAAGGGTTGTACTAGAACTTGAGGGTTGGTTAGAAGTAGAAGATGAAGGAGAGGGTGATAATTAATATAGCTTTGGGTTTTAGATTCTGGCAGCTGGGCCTGACTGTAGCACTCCACAAGGCAGAGGGTTGTTAGGAAATAGGAAGTCAGTGTTGATTGGAAATAGAAGATAAAGTGATATTCCATTTAGATTGCTCTTGAGGTACATTTTTAAGATTTATTTTTATTTAAGCATATATGTGTGTATCTATATGTGTATATGTCACACATCTGTAAGTGCCCACAGAGACCAGAAGAGGGCATCCAGTCCCTGAGAACTGGAGTTACATGTGCTTGTGAGCTGCCAATGTGGGTGCTGGAATCTAAAATCCAGTCCTCTTCAAGAACAGCAAGTACTCTTAACAGCTGAGCCGTCAAGCCCCAACCCTGACATATTTTTTATATTACCAAGGAAAAGTGTGCTACGAGAAGTAGGAGAGATGAGGGTAGAGCATGAACAGACCAATACTGAGTATGGATTTGCCTCACTGAAGCCTTGAACTTCTTTGCCTGGCAAGAAGTATACTAACCCACCTTACGGAGTGAAGTCACTGATCCTTCCATGGATGGATCATACTCTAATGTGACACTTGGCTTGCTGCTCTAGCTGTGATAAAAGTCCCAATTCTTCAAGGGGGAATTTGTGTTGTTTTGACCCAAGGTTGGTTTGTATTTTGACATGTCATAAGTACTATATGTCAACATTGTAGGGCACTCACTTTTCTGAGAAAAAGAAGAGGTCTTCCTTGAACATTCAGTTTACATTTGAACACTCACTCATAGTATGGCCCCAGGTAAAGCTGTTCATTTATTAGATATTGGGCTTTTTTTTTTCTTATACAACATGGTAAAATGTGATACACAAGCATAGATTTTGTTAAGAGGATCTGTATGAATAATCAAGGTATTATTTAAAATGTGTACAGTTCCCAAAAGTTAAGGAAATAAAAGACTAAGCCATGCACTTTAGCCTTTTATGAGTAAAAAATTGAAAGATAATAGGACGTATATTTTACTCTCTTATCAGTCCATCTCTTCACAATTAAAATGTTTATGGCTACACTATTCATCTGACGTTGACATTGACATTTTAAGTATCTAGATTACCGGTAAAATATGAAAGAACACAGAATTCAGGCACCCAATCAGTATAGAACTTGTTCTGGTATCTAGCAAAATTAGCTAACTCCTTTAGTGCAGAACACAAAAACTGCCCCGTGAAGTACAGACTGGAAAACTAGGAAACTCAATAAAGGATATGCAGATTGATAAGGCAAAGAGAGAAGACAGGTGGATCATCTGTTCATCATAGAGAATTAACCTTTGTATACTCAGCTGGTCCTACTCTCTAATGGCCTCAGTGCCTAACCTGGCCTGTTAGAATTGGGTGTGCTCAGTTTTCCCAGACAAGGCTTTGCTTATACGTTAGAAGACATTACTTTAGAATGATAAAGTCATCCCAATGCATCAGCTGAAAAATTTCTCCTCACCACTATTTCAAAGTATCTTTTTTGTAATGGCATGGTGTTAGGGAGATCAGTTTTCTGAAGGAAGCACTGCCTACAGCAGATATATCTGGCCAGTGAAATAGAGTTTTTTTCTGGTGTAGCATTTATAAGTAGACAGAAATCATAAGACCTTATCTTAGCAAAAAGTAACACTGAAGAATTGTACATGTTGACTTATGGAGGTTGACATCTTTAATCAAAATATTAAGGTAATGACTCCTACCCTTCTTGGGTTTTTGGTTTAGTGCCATTAATACAGCTAATAACACATCTGGCATTGTAGAACACAGAGGAGTCAAAGCCTGTGGTGTTGACTGTTAATAGAGAACTTTGTTTAGTTCTGGGCATTAGAAGCTCCGAATTACTACAACTGGACCTGTTGAGGTTGACTGATTAATCTTTCATTGTCCATGAGTCTCAGGAATTTGTTATTGAGGAGTTTCAGTACTGAAAGAATTCCCAGTTGCTATAGCTCTCAAAGGAGATTTGAGTAAATTACTGCTTTCCCTCTGTGTGAGGGAAAGAAGATTATTCTTAAGAATAATCATACTTATTTAGACATGGTTTTACTTATTTTTTAAAAAAGCACTAATATTTATATCTCTTTTTATCATTCTTGGTAGAATACGTGTTACATAGAGAAAAATAGAAACTGAAGAAAATAAAAGAATATGTTAAAACCTATAATAAGCTCATCATCCAAAGGACTAGTAATTTTCAGGCATATTTTCTTCCATTATTTGTTAAAAGTGTTTATTTTTGTTTAATTTAAAAATTTTTATATATTTTTATTTTATGTGCATGAGTGTTATGCCTGCATGTATGTGAGCATATCTGTGTCATTCAGTGCCCTCAAAGGAGAGAAGAGGGTATCAGGTCCCCCTGGATCTGGAGTTATAGATGATTATTAGTCACCCTGTGGGTGCTGGGACTCGAACCTTGGTCTTCTACAAGAGCAGCTAGTGCTCATGATCACTGAACCATCACTCCAGCCCTATGTGTATTTAATTTTATAAAGTTTAGTTTTATATTATAAGGATAACTTCATGGCTTGATTTTTACCTTAATATATGCTAACATTTTTTATATTATTTACTAAGTTAATAAAATTTACAGTTTACTGCCTATACAATCTTATCACAGCATGTTGTCTAAGCTATCCAAAATATTTAATTTTTATTACTGGATAATAGTTTCACATTTGCTACATGTTATAAAAAATTCTGATGGGCATCTTAAGGCATAGGGTCTTATCTGTACTTCAAATTCTTCTTTGAACAGGACCCTAAAGACCTCAACATAGAGACAGAAGATGCCCACAGAGGGTCGTTGAGAACTATGGCAAAACTAGGTGGTTTTCATGAAGTTTTCCTTCTCTAGCAGTAGGTGAGGAGACTTACCAAACCCTCGTCATAGCACTTCTTGACATTTTTAATATAGGAGAAGAAATAGGTCACTGTTTTCTTCGCAATATGACTTCCTTTGTTGGATAAACAACCCTAACATGCATAGTCTTTATACATTAATATTCTGCTTTTTGTAAATTACTTCTTAACCGTCCCCTTTGCATTCTTTTTTCCTGCTTATTTAAATGCTTTTGATTGCTCAACTATACAAGTGAGCAGTATTTTTATAGAATTTGATTTATTTTTATTTTATATGTATGTGAGTTGCCTGCATGTATGTAAGTGCACCCATGCATGCAATGCCCACGAGGCCATAATAAGGCATCAGATCTCCTGAAACTGGAGTTGTTGATGATTGTTAGCTACCATGTTATTGGTGCTGGAACCCAAAATCTGGATTTCCTGCAAGAGCCACTGGTGCTCTTAACTGCTGAGAGATCTCTTCAGCCCCAACAGCATTATTAATACATTTGTTATAGTTTTAAGAGACATGTTCTTCATTCCTAATTTCCTTATAAATTGTATTTTACTTTTACAAGAAAGGTATCTAGCAGGGTGGCACATACCTGTAATTCCAGCACTTAGGAGGCTGAAGCAGGAGAACTGCTGTTAGTTCAAGGCCAACCTTGTCTATATAGTGAATAGCAGGTCAACCAAGGATACATAGCAAGACCGTGTCTCAAAAGCCAAAATGAAACAAAAAGATGTGTGAAATACCTTAAAGGAAAACCCTTTTACAATAAATTCTATGACTTATTTCAATAATTAAAAAAATAAAAATGAGTTTTCATTTGAAAATTTAGAATTTTTTTCTTCCATTTTTGTACAGCTTGAGTTTTTCATTTGAACTCTTCACCCATACAACCTCATTTGATGCTCATAATGTCAAATTCCAATTTCCCTGAGCTGTTAATTTGATGTGATAATTAAATATTATTTATTTTGCTATTTTTATCGTGTTGAACTTTGTGGGGAGAAGGGAGATTGAGACAGCCTCTCCTTTTAGCCCCAGCTGGCCTGGAACTTCCTATGCAGACCAGGCTAGCCTTAGTCACAGAGATCCACCAGTCTCTGACTCTCAAGTTCTGGGATTAAAGGCGTGAACCACCACACCTAGTTGTCTTGTTAGATTTTACAAAGTAATTTAAATTCATCATTTTGTGTTTTCAATGTGATGCAGAGTTAATTTCCTTTTGCTACAGTCTCGTCTATAAAATTTACTAAACTTTTGTGGATGGTCAGTCATAGTGTTTAGCCTTGAAGCAAACAAATAAAGTCTCTGCCAATATTCTGTGTGTAGTTCAATTGAAAATCTTTTATCTGAATAGTTCCAAAGATCAACATGTTTGTTTATATTATACAAAAAATGAGATATTGCAGTTTAAATGTAAGTTAAATTCATTTAAGCTTTTATATTCCTGGAAGCTGTACATAAATATAAAACACTGGTAATCAAGTTAATTAGTTTTGGGGCTGAGCTTATATCTGCTTAATCATTGATTTAATAATTTCAAATAGCCTTATAAGTTTTAGCCGCTGTCATTTATTACTTAGGAAAATTAATTTAGATCAAAATAATTTAAAGGCAAGTTTTGATGAGAATATGATGAACATAGTCACTGTCTAGGGAATATGCATGAGATAATCAAAAATTCTTCTACTTTCTAAATCAATCTTCCTCATAATGCTTCTTAGCAAAGGCAAAATATTATTTATCCTGTTGATGAAAATATTCTAAAGATTATATAATTAATGTAACCCTGGAATTGTCACCGTGCTCTACCCTGATTGATATAAACTGCATAGAAAATCATGCTTGTTTAGGAATAGATCCGTGTCAGACGTTTAGATACTGTCCTGTGCGTTCCAGTAACCTGAGTGTCATCCAGTAACCTGAGTGTCATCCAAATGGCTTATGGCTTTGGGCACACATTCTTCGGTGTTTTCTATCTCTGTTCCTTAGACTCCAAACCTTCTGCTGTGGACAGTAAATACATCTACTTAGCTGACTCCATCTTTTCTTCAGCAGATAGAGTGTCCTGTTTTGACTGTCCCTACGAACAGTAACAGACTGGGGAAGGATAAGGAGCGTTCCTCCACCTGATTTTTTCTTTTCAGAAATACATAGAGCTGTGTGTGGTTTTGCCTACTTGCTATCCTGGAACCTGGGAGACTGAAGCAGGAGGATCACCCCAAGTTTGAGGCTAACCCAGGCTGTCAGTTCAAAGCCAGAACTGTCTAGCAAGACCCTGTTTCAAAAATAAAGGGAGGGAAGACAATCAAAGATGATCAGCTAAGATTAAATAGTTAACTAGTGAGTTTTTCACTTGGTGAACTGACTTCTGGTAAATGTCCTGGTTCTAATATCTCTGGGATTAAAAAACATTGAACTAATTTTCTGGGGTCTGCTCTTTTATCCCATGCACACAGGACACAGGACATGTGAGTTTTGCTGGGTGGGTTCAAGAAGGCCTGCCTACTAGCATGGAGAACAGTGCAGACCCTTGGGCTGACAGTAATCCCTGGACTGAGGTTGTTCTCGGCCATCAGTGTGAATAGCTTCCTTGTGTACTTTCTTGAAGTGTTACCTGCATAGTGTCACCTTCATGGACCAGTGTCACTCCCCAGTTCTGTGTCTTGGGTTTTCCCTAAAACTCTTCCTGCAGAGTATTTACCATCCCTATCCCTAAGACAATTGAATAACCAAACAAACAGAACAAAGATCTTCATTTTTTGCCATAAACTAAGGAGGATTATGTGCGCATAAAGAGTTGAACATTGGATTGACTGCACTATGTATTTTAATCTTTCATAACTAGTTGAGGTAAAATGCCAACAAACAAAATAGCATGGAATTAGTGTATTGCCATTGACATTGGGGACGGAGGGCAGGTGGCTGGCTTTTCTTTCCTCTGTGCTGAAAACAAAAGGGGGGGGGGTCCTGAAATACAAAAATCTGTTGAATTGGAAAAGTGCATAAATAAATAAAATGCAATCTCTATAGGCCAAAGATCAATCTTTCTTTACACATAAAGTGTAACTGACAGGCTACATGCTTTAATTACAGTTGTCCTATTTTTTAAATCTCGATTGCCCATCCAGAGTATAATGAAGTGTGAAAAGACGTGTACACAGCTCTCCCCTGGGTTAATTTGACTCATCAACATCAAAATAGGTCTTTCTGTTGACTCTTTGGCCTTAGCTGCCTTTAAAAACTACAGTGCAACATAAAAGGAACTCAAATGTGTCAGAAGGATGTTTCTATGGCGAGGATGCAGAAACGTTTAGTTAAGGCATGTGAAAATTCGAGCATCCCAGAGAAATAACTAGTCCACAGAGGCAGAAGCTTCCTTCCCCCTCCCCTTGACCATTCTCTGCTCCACCTCAGTATTTCCAAGTCTCAGTTCCACTCTTTGAGCCCTCCGCTGTGCCTCCCTGCTCAACTGGTATTTCCCCACTAATGATCTGTTAAGTGGGTTAATATGAGCCATACTCACACGCTAACACTGCAGATGTCTTCCCGGTGATGCTGATCACACCTGCAAAGGGTATGATAGACAGTGCCTACCTTCAAGTCCGGTCTGGGGCTTAAGCAGCAGTCTCTTCTTTGCCATTGGCATGGATTAGGAGACTGGCACCCTCTTTGGTGCTGTGCTTTCTTAATGATTAAGACTTAAAGAAGAATCACTCTGAGTAAGTGCTTCCACTATACTGGTTCATTTGACAGACAGGGTTTCCCTAGAACAGATCGTAAACCAGATCTGCCTACCCAGTGGAACAAGTCAGTATCCTCTGAGGAGTTATCTGTCAGTGTGGGCTGGCACAGCTGATCCAGCCTGACTCTTAGAAAGAACAGAATCCAAAGACTAACAAATACATTATAGCTCTCAACACTAATCTCAGAATTTCCAAGTATATGTTTAAAAATAAAATCTCACCATGTTGCCTTTGAAGTATACAGCAATGACACAGGAGACTTCCATATTTCATGACGTTGTCCTGATAATGAGCCCCTAAGTAGGACACCAGAGTACAGGTAACAAAATCCCGCATAAACACTACAAATTGTTGTACATCAAACTTACTGAATTTCTACTTATCAAGGAAATAACAAAATGAAAAGATGTTAATGGAATGAAGAAAATAACAAGTCTTATATCTAATAAAGGGCTAATATCCTGAATATATAAGACATATCTTAAATGTAATAGCAAAAAGACAAGGAACGCTCTTCAAAATCCTCAAAAGACATGAAGACATTTCTGTAAAGAATACATGGAAATGGTCAATAACCATGACTTGATGCTCAGCACCAGTAATTAATAGGAATAGGAAAATGGAGCGATGTCACATCTTACACCAAAGGATTGTTGCTGTCAAAGAACAGAAAGTTAAAAAAAATGGGAAAAAGGTAAATAAGCTGGAACATTTGTGTACTATCGGAGAGAATAAAAAACAATGTTGTTATTATGTAAAACAGTGTCCGTAGAGGTTCCTCAAATAGTTAAAGCCATAATAACCATATGATTTAACAGTCTCACTTTTGCATATATATCCCAGAAAAGTTAAAGCTATATATCTAAAAGACATGTGCATATTCATGTTGTACAGAATTATTCACAATTAACTGAGAGGTAGAAGCAACCTAGATATCAACCAATAGATAAATGTATGAAGTGAATGTGGAATACAATTTTATATTATGTAGACGTAGAAAGGAAAGATATCCTTCTATGTGTTAGAACACTGAGCCACATCAAGTACGTTGTGCTAAATGAAATATGCAACACATGTTCTCCATCATTCCTCTCTTAAGATGTAACAATCTTAAGAGTCTAGGAAGAGAAATTGGACTACAAACAGAAAAGAAAGAGCTTACTTTGGAGTGGGGAGAAGAGAGATGGTGAGTTCAAGTTTGCGACTATGGAGTTTCAATTCAAAATTAACATGTTCTAGGGGTCTGTTGCACTGCATGGTACATGTACTTAACACTGATGCACTGCACAGTTAAAAATGAGTGGAGTGCATTTAAAAGTCACACATATGGCCGATGAGAATGTGTATGGTGTAGTTGCTCAGTTCCTTGTCTGAAGATGGACAGGACTGGCTTGAACTTAACTTTGTCACTTATGAGCAGGATGGACAGGTCAGAGTGACTATAGCTGTTTGTCTTTATTTATCTTTAAAATGTGCATGCTAGCATCAAAAGCATTGAGAAACACATTTAATATATATAATGTGAATTACAAGTATTTATTCAATTTATATGTATATTGACAGTTATTACTGGTTTATACTGACAGAGTAAGAGTATCAAAATCTGATCCTTAGGAATAAATGACCTTCTTGAGCATATTTATTTTTAAAATTATTTTGGAAGCAGGGTTTCAACTGGCCTGGAGTTTTCTATATAGACCAGGTTAGCCTCACTCTCACAGAAATCCTCCTGCCTGTGTCTCTCAAGTGCTGGGATTAAAGGCATGTACCAACATGTCTGGCTCACTGAGAATATTTCTAGGTAGGCTGCAACCCATATAATATGTTTAACTATAAAATTCAGGTATTTCATAATAAATCTAAATTTAATCCACCAATTTATAACTTTCCATTAATTTTGATGATGGCACACATACTAAACATCCCTACTCCCCAGAAATTCCAAAATTGATATTGGGGAAAAAAAAGTCATGAATTCTTCTTTAAATCTCTCTTCATCTTGGAGTCCCTATGTAATGTATGTAAATGTCAGCATCATTTGCTGGGGAGGAAGAGAGAAAGACAGAAAGAAAGGAGAAGAAAAAGGAGAAGGAGGAAGAGGAGGGGGAGGGAGAGGAGGAGGCAGGCAGGAAGGACAAGGATGAGAAGGAAGAAGAGAAGAGGGAGGAGGAGGAAGGAAGGAGAAGTGAAAAGAAGACGTGGGCCTTGTCTTCTAATCTCCATCTCTCACCCGCCATCTGTCATCTCCAGGTGAACTGCTTGACTTTGGATTCTGTTCTCCATTTGTTTGGTGTATAAAGCACCCATGCATGCTGAGTATTCCTGCTCTCTCCTCCTTTTTTCAATCTGCTTTAACAAGAGTGTTTTTTTCTTTTTAGCCAGCTAGGCTGTATCATGTCTGGCTCTGAACTCAGGTCATGCTCCTGTCCATTTCACAGTGCACACTCCTCAGCTGGTCTCTGCCATGCCTAAAACAGGCTACTGCGATTCTTCTGCTCTCCAGCTCTGTACTCTCTTACACACCTATTCCCCAACTTCTGTCTGGAATCTTCAACTTACCTCACCCACTAGCAGTGCATCATCCATCATATTTCCAGAAATGGGCATACAAGCTATATGAAAAAACTGAGGAGTCCGTGGAGCACATGACTGCTGTGGACACTGTGAGACCACACAGGCGTTGGAAGACACCATATCTGGAAACTGTGATGGATCTCTTTCTGGAAATGGGAAGGAAGCATTTTGACTTCTACTACATGTGCCCTTTTATTTTCTGAATTCATTTCTGAAATTCTATTTCCCTTCCTTATTTTTCCTTTTTTATTCTACTTATGATTCTAAACCAGACCCCAGTGAATTTCAGTTACTATTAAGCATAAAGGTGGGTGTTCACAGGTTTCTAGAAATCCAGCAGAAGCTATCTTCATGTATATCAATACCTGGATACAATGAACCTCATTAAAGGGTTTGACAGTCCTGCTACATAATACATGGGTTTCAGCATGTAATAAAAATAAGGTTGAATTTCAGAAAGGAGAGGCTGACCAAACCCAAACTGGCTGCCTGTTTATAAGCTGTCTATTCCGACAATGCAGTGATACCAGGAAGCACTCACACCAGAAGCATACAGACTATTCCAAGTGCAAAGTGACACTTCTGGAGTAAGGTATGCAAACACACATTTGCATTTAAAGCTATCTAAAGTTACAGATTCCATCTTTTACATGACCCTTAAAATAGTCCAGTAGCTAAATGTTCACACTTGTCCTTTTTAGCTTTAAAAGAAATGTCACCTATTAGGTTTCTGGAAATGACCCACATTCAGATGTGAACCAAACATAATAGCTTCTGCCACTCAGCAAGCAGTGAGCTGCTGCATATGCAGGGCACAGGGCAGAAGACTTGGTAAATTGCTTTGCTTCATTGGCCATCATCAGAACCTGTGGCATAATATGTGACCTATTTCTCCAAACAATAATGCCTAGGGCTTCGCAGACAGGTGGAGTGCAGTTTCTCTTTTAATTACATTTTGAAGAAACAACTTAAAATACAAAAATTTCAGGTGTATTGAAAATGTGGATTATTACAGGAAATTCATATCCACAGCCATCACCTTCTCATACTGCAATGTTCAATAAAATATCAGAAAAATTAGCTCCCAATTTAAAATCTCAATCTTCAACTATTGCAAAACCTACTGCAAAGAGTGAGACATCCCTCTCTGATTCACTAATCGTCAGAAAATTCCTATGTGCTTTGCTGTCCCCTTGTCTTGCCTAATGGGAGCTAATAGTCTCCATTTTTGGTTATTCAGTTTGCTAATCACATTAGTGCATGTCTGAAATGGAACACATGGAAAAACTGTGTTTGTGTTCACAGCTAGAGCGATTTTATATTGTTAGGTTTCTTTTCAGAAATCTTCCTAACATCTTGTTAGGCTCTTCAACTTTCTGAATACAACTTGAAAAGTGGAGAGTTCGTATCCAGAAGAATAAAGTAATTTGCTTTTGGTTATGTGTAGTGCAGGATGACTTTTATCATCAAATATTGTACAATCATCAATTTTGTATTTATTTATTTTTATTTTGTAGTCATCACTGGGTGATTTTTCCTTGTTCCTGTAAACTTGTTTTACAGTGCTGTAAAATATATTGAAAACTTATAAAGGTTTGTAAATTGACTCATTAACAACATATCATGGGGTTTTTCATTGGAAAATACCACCCAAAATGGCAAGAAAAAAAATTAAATACAACTAAAATGCAATTAATCTTTGCACAGCTTTCTGTATTCTACCGTAGCATTTTGTTCTTTGTCAAAACATTTGTTAACTGTCCTGCAGATCCAGGCTTTGATGTTCACATAATTATTCTTTCACACAGAATAAAAGAGAAATAAAAAAAGAACACAGACATTTTCTGGGCAAAAGAAACAGAAGCCTGCAGAAACAGGACTGTGATTCCTAATTAATTCCAAGTTAATTGCACTGTTGATAATCCTGCTCTTAAAATCTTCATATAGAAAATGTTTATGGCAGCAAGTTGACAGTAATTTAACAACATTAAATCTTACCACTATTAAAAGAAAAAGATGAATGTTCCATTGAACAAGCTCAAGAGAGTGGTAAAGAGTAGTTCTTCTTTAACAAGCCAACTAGTAAATCATTCAGATGGTTGACCCAGAATCTCCAAGCACAGCAAAGACAACAGATGCATTCCAAGATGGTGTCAGGCAGGCTGGAGAGTTGGCTCAGTCAGTGTAGAGCACTTGAGATACATGTGCAAGACCTAGGGTTTTATCCCTAGCACCAAAACATACACACACACACACAACACACACACACACACACACACACACACACTCATCAAAAGAGCCAGTCTTTTAGTGAATTCAAAGTTACTGAAAAAAAAAAACCTCATAGATCATATTAATATTGAAAGTCCCAAAATCTGTGCTAGTCCAGAAAGACTCATGATAGAAGTGCATAAAGATGTTAATTATATTTGTTATTTTGAACCTCAGTCAACACGATGGAATAAAATGAACTATGAAGTTAATTTGACTTTTAAATTCTATTTTAATTTATGAACAATAAGACTAACTTTTTAAAATCTGAGACTATTCGTATTAAAAGTTAAGATTAAATTAAATCTTGGATAACACCCGGAGGGAAGTTGGCTGTCACTGTAATGGGCAATCAATAGATTCTGATATGGATCATCTGGACTAGCTAGAATAAGATCTCCTTATTCTGACTACTTAAAGTAAAATACTTAGAATTCTCCTATTAGAATTCATAGAAAGGCACATCTATGTTATGCCCAAATGTCCTTAAAATCCAATTTATACCACGGGCACTTTTCAAAACCCCTCATGGTGTAATGAATTGACACTGACCCATGAGGGACCTTAGTCTAACCTAGAGTAGGTTAGTCCCAAGTATGTATAAGGAGTCAAAACTGCATGAAGTCACAGGATAAGCGTGCCATTTATCCAGAGGTTCAGTTTGATTCTGTGTTTTGACAAAACATTGAAATAAATCTCAGCAGATTAGGGCCATCTGTACATTGGTTCTTCTCTGTCTTTGGAGGTATTGGAGACACTGACTTAACTGATGTCTATAATTCTCATGTAGTTGTTATTTATGAGTATCAAAGAATTAATGCAATTTCTGTGGGGGTGAGATGGGTCTGGAGGGGTACTCTGAAACCAATAAATGGAAAAAGAGTCAATCTAAATTTAATTTTCTTTAAAGAGATTCCTAACACTTTAACCAGTTTTGATGTTCAATCCTGACCAATAGCCAACTATTTCTCAATTTTCTGTAATTTTGTGGGCATCAAAAATCAGTCAGTAGTCTGACAGGAAATAATAGAAAAACTACCCAAATTGCATTTGCTTGATTAGAATATTTAGTTGAGAAAATTATTAAGTAATTTCTGGAATCTTAATCATCAAATAATTTCTAAAGAAAAAGGGACAACTGAACAGAATAATCAGATGTTAGTAAGAGAAATATATAAACTGTTTAACACTTTGAAAGAAAAAGTAAATGATATTTGCCAAAAGTGAAATCAATTAAGAAATTCTCTTTTTTGTAGGCTGCAGAACAACTTTTGGGTATTAGATGCATTTCAGAGAATCCACAGTGATGAAGCCAAGTTCTTCATGCCTTATGATCTGGAGATTTCCAATCAGGAGCTAAGTTACATTGTGAAAAGATCTGAGCAGTGGAGAGGAATCAGTGGTGAGAGGAGGAAGGTGAGTTGGTATGAGGCTGAACTGTCTGTGCAGAAAAAATGCCCTCTGCTAGCTGATCCGCAAATGGTTACATCCCCTCACGTTCTTAAAGTTGATACTATCATATTTGGTGGCCTCTCACATGTTCCTCCCTTTGATTTTATGTTGTTTCCTTTTTATAAGTCAAAACCAGGAGATGGTTATTACTTTTATCTATGTGTCTGTATCTGACAAAGACTTCCCAAAGGTTGTCAACACATAGAAGGCAAGACTTGGGTATCAATGTGGAAAGCAACTATCAGCTGTACCAGAACTTGGAGTAGGCAGGAGGAAGGTGATGCCCTGTTTTATCCTGTACACTTTGACGACTTTGTTATGAGTCCTTGGAGTCTCTTCTTTCAGTTATCTCCCTTTCAGACACTTTTCCAATGTTTATTTTATTTTATTTTATTTTATTGTATTTTTGGTGTTACTGGGTACTGAACCTAGGCCCTCAAGCACTCTAGGCAAATCCCATATGTCTATGCTATATCCCAGTTCCTATCCAGACCACTTCTCTCTAGTTGGTCCTTGACCTCTTATTTTAATGCTTCAGTGTTTGTGTACCTGGCTTATTACTTTTTTCTTATTCTACACACTGTCTTTGGTCAACTCCTTTCAAAATATTATCCATCCTGTTGAAATTTGATCTATGTCTCCTTTTTGAGTCCCCAAATATTTAACCCAGTAGCTTATTTGATTTCTTCAGATGGAGAGCTCAAAGATATCTAAAATCAACTGCGATTTAAACCAAATCTATCTCAGGCATATTTTTTAATTGTGAAGTGCACCCCCCCAATGCAGAAGCTGTAGCATAATACTCCCATAACCTTTGTGTGTTGCGTTTTCACCCATTCCGCATTGTGAAGATCCAAACCTCAGAGTTTTTCTAAACATGTTCTCATCTCATTGACTTTCCTTTGATCAAATCCTGTGCAGTTTACTCTTAGTCTCTTTCGTCAGCCATTTTTCCAGTGTGTACTCAACCCTTTGCTAACCAACTGCGCCAGAGCTGCAGGACCTGGAGAACTGTGCTCTGCAGCTTGACCCTGCAGTTGCCCCATTTTCACACTGTGAATTCATGCCCTGGCCTCAATGACTTTTCTAACATGCAAATGTGACCATGACTACTTTGTCGTAAACTCTTCCTAATCTTCTCACTGCTGGCTTCTCACCTACGTTTTCAGTCAAACCTCCTGTATCTTTGTCCCTCTTATCACTTTTCAGTCAGCATACATCTTTTAGAAATATGAATAATTCATAAAAATATGAATAATTTTATTAGCCTATTGTCATTTTTAAAGCTCCCGTACACTCCTGTTAACAGGCATCTTCTACCTCTGTGTGCATGACCTGGCAAGCTCCTCAGTCTCTGGGACTCAGTTCAAATGTCTGCTCTATAGATATAATGTAGACAATGTTGTTTCCTTTTATTTTTTTTTTCAAAGTTCCTATCCTACCTGATTCTTCCAACATCTAAAGCAATCTAAGATTGTCCATCTCTTGAGTCTCTCTTTCTTTACACTAAGATCTGCTTGTAGAGTGAGAGTGATGTCTCCATCTTGTCAATTTTTATTTCTGCCAGTGTCTCCATGATACTGTGCTAATTCACCAGACCTGATTCAATAAATGTGTGAATGGTTGGCATATTAGTTACTTTTCTGTGCCATGATGAGAGACCATGAACAATGGCAAATTAAGGGAGAGTTTATTGTGCCTTATCATTCCGGAGGGCTACATATCCATAGTGGTGGGAGGGCATGCTGGCAGAAGCAGGAAGCTGAGAGGTCACAATTCACCTGCACACAGGAATTAGACCAGGACCTGCAAATGAACTGAGGCTGCAAGCTCTCAAAGCCTACCCCCAGTGACAAACTTCTTCCAACAAGGCTCTCCCTCCACAAGGTTCCCTGACCTCCCCAAAGAGCAGCACCAACAGGGGACCAAATGTTGCAATGCATGAGGCCGTGGGGACATTTCTCACTCAAACTGCCACAGTTGGATAGTTGAACACATTTACTTTCCCCACAGAATGAACACATCATGAACCTCATCCTGCTTCCTACTTGACAGAAATTTAAACATTAGATTAAGAAAATCCACATAGTTTAGCTATACTTAGGTATGTCTGTAATTCTGCTTGATAATTAACATAACAGTGCAACAGACCTTTCCAAGACCTCTGTCCTTGAATGGAAGCAAAACAAATTTACCTTTCTTGTTGACTGACAGTAACATTTGCAAAGTCCCCCAAACTGTTGAAATTAATTACACAAGAGCACTTCCACTCTAAGATCATTTCACAGTGCCTGAAGTAGGTAAAGTGTATTTCATTTCATTATGAAGTTTCACAACATGGAAATTTAGAAATTTGGAAACTTTCCAAGAGTACCAGGATGATCTGACTCCAACAAGAAGCAAAGAGAAAAGGTGAGGAAACTATAATAATATTTGAGTATCTTCTGGCTTGATTTAGCAAGGGGGAAGAGCGACAGAGAAGACTCATGCTTTAGATGCCAAAAGGATAACAGAAAGGATTGTGAAATTATTTAATCTTTACAAATTAATAGTTATGCTGCTGTCCCTTGTCAAATTACATAGCTGGGCCACATGCTGTCCTTTGGATAAAAGGCGAGCTTGGAAGAAGTTAAACCTTGAGGGACCAAAATTCTATTCAAATAAATCAAAAAAAATAACGATTTGAGTAAATGCAATTAAACAATTTAATCCAAACTGAGGAGGTAATTATTGGCTTAGATTCAGTTGTGCCCTATACTTACATAAATATCCGTTATTCCCTTTATAACACAGACTCAGCATCTATCAGAGGTAAGAACTATGAAGATATTTCACAGATCGCATGAAACTCCACAGAATACCTGTTTGTTATGCTTGTTGTGTGTGTATGTTTGTTAAGAATACACAACACACCCAAATTTAAATTGATAGACATGGGCCAGAGAGATGGCTCAGTAGATAAAGATGTTAGCCTCAAGCCTGAAGACTTGGGTACCATTCCTGGGACCTACATGGGACAGAAGTATTTCCAAAATTTGTCCTCTGATCTCCATGTGATGTGGCACATCATCCATGTGTGCAGGTACATCCATGTGTGCAGATATACACACATACATGTAAATAAAAGTTAAATTTTAAAAATTAAGAAATAAACTTGAGAGACATATTTGACTTGTTTGCTATGTCTCTTTTGGCCCTGGATATTTTCTTTTTTAATATGTATCTATTTTTATTTTATGTGTATGAGTGTTATACCTTCATGTACACCCATGTCCTGCAGTACCAAATTAAGAATGGAAGAAATATTTTTAATACAAAAAAAAATAAATATTTGCAATATAATATATTTCAAATGAACACTCTAGAATGCCTCTTTTATGTTTATTTACTGTGAGTGCGTGTGTATGTATGTGTGTGTGTGTGTTTGAGTGTGTGTGTGGCACTTGAGTGACACAGCATGTATGTGAAGGTCATAGGACAATTTTCAGGAGTCAATTGACTCATTCACCACGTGGGTCCCATAGGTGGAACTCACGTCTTCAGGCTTGGTGGCAAGTGTCCCTACTCACTGAGCCATCTCACTGATTTCTAGAATTCTTGGGCTCTAAAATTCTATCCAGATTTTTGCTATAGGGCTATTAAGAATACATGCTTCATTTTTGTGTTCTGGAAAAAAAAAAAGTCCCGTAAGTGGACACTTTATAATACACTTAATTTCCTTTGATTAAATTGATAAATGTAAAAGCAGAGAACGCATTTACACTCTGATGAGAATTCAACATTATTGCTTTGTATAATTTTTATATTGTTCATACATAAAATTTGTCATTTGTGCAGTGACCATCAGATGATCATTTCAAAGTATTTTAGCCATCTTTTTCTTGTTGTTAAGGAAAAGGTCACTTTCAGTAGTCATAAAAGGCATCATTTTATTAAACTAATTTGCCTACATGCAAATTTTGTCATTTTTACCTCATTAACTATTTATCATGGAGTAAAAAATATATATATTCATGAAGGGGCAGCTTGCAGCCTGATGGAGCTGGAACTAATATTTTGCAACTCTAATGATTTTTTGCATCCTTAATTAGATAGCATGAGGTTGATATGATTAGGTCAGGATGTAGTGTTTTTCATTAAAATACATTTTAGAAGCTGTATTCATAATCTGCCCTTGCAATTAAATAATGAGCCTATGAATTTAATATTATCGACCCAATTATTATCCCATGCAAACGTATACCTTTAATAAATTTGTGCCGTAGGACCTTCATTAGCAACAGAAAGAATGATATTTCTAGGTATGTAGATTGAATGGCTATGGTTAAACTTATGTAATGGTCTTAAATATATCAGAAAGCAAAACTTCAATACCTAGCCATTTCATTCCAAAAGGTGCCTTACTATTTGTTGAAGACTAATTTACATTGTAATTATTTTCTTAAAGAAACTACCACTTTAAAACGGGCCACTGAAGCTCATGAAAATAGCAGGATATTAGGTGAAGAGGAAGGGTGGGAGGCAGTTGTACATTATGGGACAACAGAGTGCAGATTTAGAGATCTATTCAAGAGCAAAATTGGAAAGCGTAAAACCCACAATGTCTATTTCTCATGTCTGTATTATCCATAATCAACCACAGGCAATTAATGATGATGTTCATTTTTGTTGTTAAATGTTAGCAAGGTTGTGGAAAGGTGGTTGTTCAGGGGAAAGTAGGAAAGATGTTCTGAGGAGTCATCTGTCCCTTCCTGTGATGTGTACAAGGAAGCAGACACATACATAGCTCATCCATTAAGTTGTTACTCCTCTACTACTTTTGTGCACTGGGGCAGTAAACACAATTGATCGACATCTTTAGTCTATTCTTCATGAAATTATTAAGGTTATTTGAAATTTATGCTGTTTAATGAAAGAGAATAATTAAGAAAAAAAACCCGAAATTCATGTCTAGTAATAAACTGTATAGAGAGGTAAGTGTTCTCATTACTGTCTGCACAATAAAGTGCACACACAGGTAACAGGATCCGGGAATCTTTCATAGAAGCAGGGATCATCTCGAGCTGGGGTGTGTGATCAGTTTGCATAGAGAACTTTGATCCATGTTTCAAAAGATACGATGATAGTCAGGCAGCTATAAGAGAGATGTGCGGATGAGGATCTGGTGTGGAAGGACTAAGACATTCCCGTATAAAAGGAGGCCACACCCAGAAGAGTGGAATATTAATAGGAAATACGAAAGCAAATTTGGCAGCTGAAAACAAATGACTGCAACAAAGGGTAGAAGGCAGAGATGTACCTGATTGAGAACTGGAAATTGCCTAAGTGTAGGGACCATACTTTTCTCACAGGTCATGGCAACAAAGGATAAATAGCTAACAGTTATTTGCAGTTAAGCATCTGTGTTTCCCTTGCACTGAATTCTACAGATTGTTTATCTTAAAGTGTTAATATTTTTATAACCCTGGAAGCAAACTGTTTCATGTTCTGTTCAATGCTCCATCTTTAATTTTCTATTTATTATAGTATCTAAGTTACTCATGAAGTTTTCTAACAACCCAATTCAACAACATGCCATTGAATATTTCTCATGAAAAACTGAAGTTGATGGATGTATCCAAGGCTTGGAGCATTTCACTAGCTTGATGGGGACTTGAAAGTGGGAGAGAATAAGTGAAAAGTTAAAATGGACCTAGGGAAAATTGCAAGAGGGAGAATGTGAAAATAGAAACTCAGAGTCAGCCTAAGTCCAAATCACCTGCAAAAAGGAGAAGTTTGACTTCTTAATATAGAATTTTTATTAGAGTATATTCATTATACACAAGGAGGAGTATCCTGATGGCAGCAGTAGTCATGTGCACCGTGTACGTTAACCACATTCATCTATGACTCTCTCCTTCCCTCTCCTCTCCTGTTATTCCTATTCAGTCTACCAAACACCCTGGCTCCTATTTTCATGGCCTGTATACATATATTATTTTATGTATTTACATGAAATCTAGGATCATTATAGAAAATGTGATATTTGTTTTTCTGAGTCTCAAATATTTAGCTTTAATACAATAATTTCCAGTTGCATTCCTTTTCCTGAAAATGACATAATTTTGTTTTTCCTTATGGGTGAATAAAACATGTATATGTGTATTTATATCTATCTATCTATCTATCTATCTATCTATCTACCATCATCACATTTTCTTCACTCATTAGCTATGGACAAGCTATTCCATAACTCAGTTATTATCAATAGTGGTACAAAAAATGTAGACATGTAAATATTTCTGTGGTAGGATTTTAGAGTCCTGTGGGCACACCCAGGAGCACTATAGGTACATCCTATGGAAGTTCTGTCTCTAGTTTTTGGGGACCCTCCATGTAGATTTCTATAGTTAAAATCCTAATGGGTTGGAATGATGACTCAGTGATTAAGAGTGATTTCTGCTCTTCCAAAGGACCTAAGTTTGGTTTGTAGACCCATGTCAGGTGTCTCCAAACTGACTGTAACTCCAGCTTCAGGGGATCTGACACCCTCTCTGACCTCCAAATTCACCAGCACTCATATATGCACAAATACACACAAAGACACATGCATATACACACAATTAAAAAATAAAAATCTTAACTAAAAGAACTGTGACACTGGATGAAGCATAAATACATTATCTGGATTCTAGGAAGAAGAATGGAAGAGTCTATGCCAAGTAGAAGTTACCCAAGCAAAGGTAGCCAAAAGACACACTAGTGGTCTACAGTCATAGCTGTTTTCCTAGATCCAGCACTGCTGCCCTTTTAATGGAAGTCCCAGTAGAATTCATTCTCAGGATTTTCCTGTGAGTATAGTAGCCTTCTTTAAATTGGCCATAAGGTTCTTGATCTATCAGTCACTGGATTATATCAATGCTTTTCAGTAAAGAACACATTTCTGTGAGCACAACTTAAGAGTATATCTATATGATCTTAGCCAAAGTAGTTCCTGTTGAGAATTGTGTATTTATTCTGGGTTCTCTCTCCAGTGTTGTTTCCTTCCTCATTATCAAAATTCACCATTTTGCATCATTTACAGGTCAGTTATCTCCTAAAGATCTTCATGTGAATAAAGACTATGATTAGAAAGAAATAAAAAGTATATACAAATTTAAGTTTGTGTGCAATGAAGAGATGGACAATGAGAAAATAGCAGGAAAATGTAAGTTCTAGCCACAATTTAAAAAAATATGTAAGAAGAATGATTTGGGGTATATAATAAACCAACAGGAAGCTCACTTTTACCTTTTAAAGGCATAATGAAGAAAGCGCAAAGGAAAATTTCTTTCTTGTTGGGGTGGTCTTGAATACTCGACACACCTAGCCTTTTTTATCTCTAAAAGTCCAGGATGTTTGTTTATAAGCTAACCAATATATTGTTAAGCTTTTGAAAGGCCATTTAGCCAGAGAGAGATTGATCTATTCTATAAAATGGAAATGATAAATAAAAACCAAAGAAAGGAATAGCTAAGAACTTTCTGAAGACACCTCAAATGTTTGGGTTTTAAAATTGACAAAGATCTATTATGTTCCGCTAAGTACTTTCTCCTTTCATTCTAAAATCATTTCTATTTGAAGTAAAGTCCAATCCATATGTTTTTGATTCATTAACACTTAATTTGTTAGCATCCCTTTACTGGAGTTTTGTATAGCAGGCTTTTCATCTTTTTTATAAGCTTATGCTCCTCAGACACAGGAAATCAAGTTTTTCTAAGTGTAAGCAAACTTGGACTCAAAGAGACATGGGGTGCGGGGGCTCTGTTTGTAGACAGCACCTATTCGTTTGAACTACATCTGTACTCAGTATGCAAATTTTTCTCTAGCATTCCATAGAATGGAATATAATGCTAATTAACTGAGACACAGTATGGAGCTTTATATTTTATTATTTGCTGACTTTTTGTCTTATATTAATTCTCCTTCATGATCAAATAGTCAACTACTGAGATATTAATGAGCAAGTCATTGATGATGGTTATTTAATTGCCATCTTGCTATTTATTCTCATTAATAATACAGGAACTACTTATCTTTTAATAATTATGGAGTGGTAGATGAAATTTAGTGTAAAGCTCTGAGCAACGTTCCTTTTTCTTTTTTATTGGGAGTGCAATGATCTTTATGACGAAGGATGAAAGTCACATTTTCATGTTGTATTGACACTGGAGTAGCACATGTCTTCCAATGTGACTTGAATTCATGTACATTTTTTTAAAGAGACTAAAATATAACTTCATCATTATATCAACTTATCTAACTACTGCTGTTGAGCACTCCTTGGGCTTTTAACAATGACAAAGCTTGGATAATTCTATATTGCAAAATTACCACCACAATATCAGTGCCAAATAAGAGAACTTGTTTAACTCATGTTTTTTTTGTTAATAGGTCAACTTGGAGAGTAAATTTTAGTTTTAGGGATGAAGGAAATCGGGTACTAACTGGCTCTGATCACTGTACAAGTACCATATAAGCACTTTACAGACAATTTATATGCTGATTGTTTTATTTATTAAAGCAAATATATGTGGCTGGCATGCTCACTTTACAGATGAAAATCTGAGGCCCAGAGAGATTATGCTCTTTTAACTATGCATTCATTTATTCCCTATGTTTTTTATTGATTATGTTTTGAAAAACTAAGCAATTTTCTTATGTATGAATGAAACAAAGACAAGACAACCTTGTCTTCAATGGAAAAGTCAGATATATGAGAAAGTCATCACAACACAGGACACAACACATGTGTCCTAGTGCTTGCATGAACAAAGGGAGAATTACTTATGTTAAGGAATAAGGATAAGATGATTAGGAAGGATACTTAAAATAAAAGCATTCCCAGGACAAATTAGGTACCAAAAGAGAGGTATTTGAAGCAGAGAATGAAATATAACACTTTGGAGAACAGCAAAGAGTTATAGTCGTTGGAATACAGGTCTGAGTCTGAATAGGTGGGTCAGAAATGCGTATGAGCAAATTGTCAGGACTCAGGTAGAACATGTCACATCCTGGCTGGTCTGTCATGAGTTCAACACAATTGGTCAATTTGGGGTTTAGTATAATAGTGAACTACCTTTGATTAAACTCAGTTCTGTGTTTTGGGAGACAAAGTCAGGCCCTGGTCTAGCACCCAGCCTCTATCTGAGCAACACCCTTTCCTCCAATCAGTGATTTGGTTCCTTACTTCACTGGACAAACAAATGATTTTGTCTGTCCATGTGTTTTGTAATGCTTTGGCTTGTGAAATATTTAGGATTCCTCTTGTATGATTTAGAAAAGGAAGCACAATACTTAAAATTACAATATAATACCAAGACTGACATTCATCACCGTTTCCCTCAAATACTCATGAAAATAAGATATACAAAGAAGGACTTAAAGTAACGTGCGTGAATAAACGGACACAGGACACTGAAGTGAACACAGTAGTGAGTTTCCAGGAGCCACATCATTTTCACCATATACAGAAACAAAATCCAGCAGTTCAGTCGAAATGGCAGAGATGAGAAAAGTTGGGACTAGGAAGGATTTACCTTCCCCCACCCCTGGCAGAAAAATTATTCATGCATACAGCTGACGTAGAATTCAGACCATGTATATTATGGGGTAATTTATGATCTCCACATTCTCAGTTGCTAAGAAGCATCTTATTTTCTGTGTCCATTTCAGAGACAGACTTAGCAGTATTCCAGAGGAACAGTACAATATGCCTAATGACCACAGAAAATGAAGGGAAAATTTTAAAGAGAAGGAAAGTAGATAAGGTTGGAAGTTCAACCTAGAGCCTGGAGAAAATTTAAGTAAAAATTAGAAGTTTGTCCAAGATTACCAGACAAACTTGAGTTAATAGGTTAAGATCAGTCATTAAATATAAGAAAGTTAAAGGAAACTGTTAATACCTAACTTTTGTTTATATTATTAGGCTGCATAATTACCTAGATCCCATTACCCAACATAACACTTTAAAACAGTATAAATTCAATTTTACATACTGATTTTTCATATCACTTTCAATCAGGAACATTTACAGATTATTTTTAATCATCCAAAACATAATTTCCACAGTATGTGGTATTCTATCAGAAAGCAATGTCATAATTTATCATACTATTACATATTAGGTTGTAATTCCTTTGTCAAAGTATGAAATGTTTACTTTTCAAGGATTTTTCAAGCTCAATGGTATTCAGCAAGCAAATTGCCAGGAAAAGTAGAAAGCTCAGGATGACCCCTGACATTTTTTGTTACTCCAATGGTAGAAGCAATGGAATAGTGCTGGAAGAGATGTGTAGAAAACTAATTGTAGACTCAGCCTCTAACTATATGAAAGAGAAATCAAGATTTTCTGATATGTCTGAAATCAAGGACAGCTGCCATTCCCAATGATAACTCATCCCCAAATAAAAGCAGTGTCAAAGACAGAACAGATTCAGTAGACTCAAAATTAAGAATTCAGAGGTGTAGCCACTGACTTGTTCACACTAGTCACATAACATAAAATATACTTCTATAATTTTTATTTATTTGTTTATTTATATGTATGAATGTTTTACCTTTAGGTGGGTAAATGTACCTGTGCAGACAATGCTCACAGAGGCCTGAAGAGACCTAGAACTGGGGTGAGAGAAAGTTGTGAGCCACCACATGGGTGTTGGGAATTGAACCTGGGTCCTCTGCAAGAACAGTCAGTGCTCTTTACTGCTGAGCAATCTGTCTCATTCCCTCTTTTGTTTTGTTGCTTTGTTTTTTGAGACAGGTTATTTCTTCAGCCCCAGCAGGCCCAGATCTGGATATTTAGATGAAGTTGGCCTTGAAGTCACAGAGGTCTGCCTACTTCTGACTCCTAAGTACTGGGACTAAAGATGTGGGCAACCATGCCTGGCTTACCTTTATAATTTTGACAAATAAATGAGTTTTCAATTTTTAAAACTAATGTTATAGGAGACAAAGCATGATATAGGGAGCAATGATAAATCAATGATAATCTGTTCTATAGAATTCAAGGGTGTTTAAACAGCAGAGAAGTGGGTGGGTTATACAGAGAGAAATTAAACAGCCTCTCTCATCATGAACATACATCTGCTATGTAATGGAATGTAAACCAGGAAATCTTGGCCAGAAAGTACTTTCACAACTATTATATTTGGAATGATCCTATTCCTTAAGCTAGTAATTTAACTTCAGTGAATCTACTAGAAGGAAGAACTCAGAGATGAAAATAAAGATGGACCTGTCTTATTTCATTGTGTCGGATATTCATGTGATCATAGCTTCCTGGGTTCCAGAAATACAGGGAATTCATGATGTCTTCTTTGTGCTTTTCTGAATTTCCTATTTTTTTGATGGTAAGTTTTATATTATTTTTCTAGTTCAGGAAGAGAAGACCTCTCAATTCACTTTTTGAAAGGAAAAAAGTATTCGGCACAACTTCAAATTCTTCTTAAGCCACGTCACCTTCCAGTGTAGAGACTCCTGAAGGAAAGACACAAGTCAGGCAGAGCTGGCACTCATGGCGTTGTTCTCACAAGTTGTTTGAGTCATGACGATCTGCTTGCTGCAGATCCGCCTCATTATCTCTCTTCAGCAGAGAGGACAGAAAGTCACATGAAGCTCCTGTGTTGTAATAATGGATTGGTCAACGTGTTTGTAGTGGGTCTTATCCGTACTGATGGTTATCGTTTAAGATTTGATGACACACTCATCTTGCTTAACTTGGTGACAGAGCCCAGTCATTCTGGCGTGGGGTGAAATGTGCTTGGTTGTTCTCTTTCCCCTTGCTTTTCTTCCTCCAATTAGAAATGCAGTTTGGTTTCCTTTGTCTGCTGCCCAAAGCAGCAATTGTGGTAACAGTGCCTTAGGCTTCAGCTGGGTCCTAAATCATGGCTGAGCCACTGTGGCTGTGCCTGACACTCAGCAGGAGCAGCAGCAGCATGCTGCATCTCCACTTCCTGCTCTGTTCATCACTTTGGCCCCTGGTAGGAAAGCTCTCTTTTTGACACTACAGCTTGTCACTAGCTCATCCCTGTAACTCACCTGTCCCTGGCTTTACATACTTGCTCCCTTGATTTCTTGATGAATTTTGAGGGCTTCAGGTAAATGCTCCATGATTCCTAAAATAAACAGGTTCCGTTTTATCTAAAGGGATGGCCTTCATCCCCTTGATTTACACATTTCCTGAGTCTCTTCTAATGGTCTCATTACATATAAAATTTGTGAAATTGTGAATAATTCATTATTTATCATTAGAATGGAACAACCATGTCATTAGGTTGCTGTTTGACCAAAACACACAGTTGTCTAAAATTTCGTACTTCTTTTAAGTTTATGTAAGGTTTTCAGGTATCGCAGAATCCAAAGTAAAATTCAAAAGAATTCAAGAATTGGGTAACTGAGTAATTTTTGATCAAGTGGTAGGCTTCAAACTGTACACTGGCCTACATATGGCACAAACAACCCAATCAAGAGTCTGGAGCTGAAGAGCGAGCTCAGTGGATACAGCACCTGTTGTAGTAGCATGGAGCCTGGCGGTAGACTGGTCACCCCAAACACCATGTGAATACTGAGCAAGGCCAGTGTCTGTAGCTGCAGTGCTGAAGAGGAGGAGTGGGATGGGAGATGGAGACAGGCTGATCCCTGGAGCCTCTTCACCAACCAGTCTAGCGAATTAGTGCGTTCAGTGGGTTCCTGGTTGAATAACGGGCCCAAAAGTTGACCCCTGCCTTCTACACACACACAGACACATGGACACCACATGGACACACACACACACACACACACACACATACACACACACACACAGAGACAGAGACAGAGAGGAATGAAAATGGAGAAGCTGTTACTTTCCATAGTTATTGAGTTCCAATAATAATTCTTTTTTTGGTTGTTTTGGAGACAGGGTCTCCCTGTAGCCCCAGATGGCCTAAAATCCACTATGTAGACAGGCTGGCCTCTATGTCACAGAGATCTGCTGGCCTTTGCCTTCTGAGTGCTGGACTTTAAGACATGCATCACCACACCTGGCTAAGTTCTAATTATAACATTTAAAAAAATATCATACATGGTAAAAATAATTTTTAATTGTCAATCAAATTCTTCCTGTTTCCCTAAGGACAGATGAAAAGTCAGTTTCTAGTGGTGCTGTATTTTACTTTAATATCTATATTTTCATTCTTAGTCTTTACCTTACTTCTGAATATTTTAAGAATAAGCTAAATATCTCTTTTTAGAAGAAGACATAGGCATTCCTTAAAATGCAGCTAAGAACATTCCATAAGATCCTTCCACAACAGACATCAAGTAACAAAAGTCTTATTTCATTATTTTAAAATATCTCCTTTTTTAAAAAAGGTAAAATAAACTTTTATAGCTTTGCTGGAATATAATTCTCCTGTAATAATATAAATCTCTATAAAGTATCCAATTCAGTGATTTTTATCATGTTTATGGGGTTCAACAAATATTACCATAATCTTATTTTAGGATATTTCCAGTATCCTAAATATTATCATAAATATAGATACTTTAGATCAAAAGTCGTAGAACTTAAGATTTCTGAGGATTTAAATGAAACACTTCCTACTGTCACTGACTGGTGGTACTTGAGTGCCCTCCATGTAATTTATAGCAGTGTCCAACCTAGGGCTGTACCTCTGCCATCCACTTTTTTAAGCAACAAGATGATGTGTCTAGAAGGAAAACTGCTGAAAAATCCATCAGGGGAGGTTCCATCATCCAGGGCACGGCTCAAGCGCCAGAGAGAACACCCCAATTTCAGTCCAGCATGTAACTCCAAGTAATTTTAGTTCCTGGAGGCAGGACACATTGCAAATGCTATTTTCTGTTACTTGATTTATTTTCCAATGCAATGCATTTATTTACCTACTGTTCATCAAGTAAGCTTTACAGTTAAAGGTGGTAGTCCTTTTTCCCCAAGGGGATACATTTCAACAGTGTGCATTCCTTAGAGCTGAGCTTAAACTCCACATCATATTTGATGGAGATTTGAACTAAAAAGGCAGCCGCCTCTTCTTTGTATGAATAACAATAGAGCAATGCTTAGTGCCCGAGCCTGCTTCAAAGACAGAGCAATAGAGCAGGACACTCGATACCCTCCTCTGCTCTGCCCATCTGCACCCCACATGCACACATATATGTATACTATACACTGTGCACTCACGCAGCCAAACACTGACAGTTAAGAAAACAATAATAATGATGTTCTATGTTAAATGTTCAATCCAGAATGTTACATTTATTTGCCCAGTTCATTTTAGCTAAGCAACAGTCAGTGAACGTTTCAGATTTTTTAATTGTATGTCAGTTTGGAAATGTAATATTGTCCCAAAGAAATGCTGTGCATGTGTAGGACTTGATCTTCTGGTAAGATCCATTGGCAAAATGCTCAGGAAACCTTGAGAGGACCCACAGGTAGATGGACATTTCCAAACCACAGACGATCACATACATACAGGATCAGAGTAATGCTCTGGCTGAGTTTGATAACCACAATGCAGAAAGTTTCAAAGTGTGGTATGTCTCGGTATATACAGGTCAACAAATTCTAAAAAGTTAGCTGATTTTGCAATATTTTATTTATTATTTTTATCTTATGTATACAAATGTATTGCCTGTGGATATGTAAATGCACCTGTGTTGTGCAAAGCCCACTGGTATGGCAGGTCTCCTGGAACTGGAGTTTCAGACAGTTGTTCACTGCCTTGTTGGTCCTGGGAACCAAACCCAGGTCTTCTGCAAGAACAGTCAGTGCTATTACCTGTTGCTTCATCTCTCAGTACCCCTAAAAGTTATCTTTTAACCATAAGAAGTGTATAGAGAATAGACAAAAAACATGTTGTTTTGTTCATGAAGAACCAACAAGATTGAAAGTAAACATTAAAAAACTGTGACCAGTTCTGTAAAACGCCATCAAAGCAATTATTTGGCTCTATCGTTGGCATCCAGATAGAGCCAAAGATGAAATAAATAAAGATCTCACAAAATAGTCTGTAAATCTGGGTCGCAGAATCTTACATACTTTCTTTGCCTGTAGTCTCAATACATTCTGGAATCTTTGTGTTAAAGAGAAAACACGTAGTTTAAAAAGCTAGCATTGGTTTTACCAGTTTCAAGACCTGGGAAAGAAGTGGCCATTGAGATGTATTTTAACCTGTTTATCATTAAATCTAGAAGCTCCTTTGATTAACAATTGTTATCAAAGGGTGCTGGAAAGTTTGTGGCTCCTTCTAAGAATTCCCATTCACCTCCCACCTCCAGTCACCTGAAATAAACAGCTCAGAAAATTACTGCATGCACGGTTAAATTGGGTACCTTTGCCCACTTCCAACAGGAAGAATCACACCTCTTCCAGCGTGTGTGTACTGACAATCTGGGGTTGCTACACCTGCAGCAGACTCTTTATCCCAGAGGGTTAGAAGACTTCAGAGAATTTGCAGAAGTAGGCAAGAGGTTTGTCAGTCAACGGATAACAAGCTAGAGTGCTTTAAACTGTTCCCTACAATAATCCCTTCCTCCTCCTCCTCCTAGTCCTCCTCCTTCTCCTCTTCCCTCTCTTTTTCTTCCCCCTCCTCCTCTTCCTCTTCCTCTTCCTCTTCTTCCTCCTCCTCTCTCCATTTTTACATTCTTTCATTTCTTTGAGGCAGGCTATACTATGTGCCCAGTCTGAGCACACACACTATATATGTGTGCTCTTTCCTTAGCCCACAAAATTGACTAAGAGATGGGATTACAGACATGCATCACATGCTTTTCTGAGTTTTCTGAACCTCCACTATTTTCTTTCCATTCCATAGATTCACAAAATGCAAATCCATTATGTATATATACCTATACCCAGATGGTGAGGCAGAAGGCAGAGAGAAAGAAGACAGATCGAGACTGAGAGACAGAATATTATTCCCTCTTTTCCTCTTCTTTTCACGTTATCTTAATTCCACTAGATACAAATCACTACATAAATTTCAGGTTTGAGGACCTGGGAGCCTAGTACTCCTTTCAGTAAGCACAGGTTTATAGGCTTGTTATTTTCATTACTGCTTTGTAGAGGACAAAGCTGGAAGCCACTCACAGGTTAAGCAAACAGCTCTGAGGGTCTCAGTGGCTTCTGGGATTGGCCCGATGACCTTGAAAAGCACACCTGGCTTTTGGGAGCAAAGCAGCTTGATTTGAATGTGTCTACCTTTCTTTTCGGATATAGAAGTATGACAGGAAGCAGCGCTTGGACTCATGGATAATTCTTTCAGGGACTGTACCTTTGTAAGTGCTGAGCGTCAGATTGAGTCCCTGACACAGTCTGTTGAATAGGATGGGCCAGTTGGACGAGCCAGCATAAGGTCGGTTTTGCTTTATCATTCCATTTGTTTCTAATCTCTCTTCTTGAGTGTCTTTATTATCATCAGTGATCATGGATATACTTTGCTTTACTGCACGGCCATGCTGCCTGAAATATAGCAGTGATGAGAATTGCCTGATTTCAGAGGCAGTGACAAGTCCTTCCATCGTCCCTCTCACTGTTTCTCTTCTCTCACTTTTGACAAAATTGGGGACCTTATGAGCATATCGTTAGCTATTTGATACAAATGAGTGTAACTCAGCACATGGTGGTGAAACTCAGAAGACAGTTTTATAAGAGTAGTAGATTAGTTTTACAGAAGTGGGCATTCAACTTGGAATGGTTTCATATCTTCCTGTTAGACTATCTTTCTCTAGCTAAACTCATAAAATATGTTTTTCTAGATCTTGGTGTAATTAGTAACATGCGGTTGCTTCTTTCCTTCCACTTCTGTTGTAAATAATCTAATAAAGTGCTTTCATATATGTGGTCTCAATGAACCACCCCAGTCTTAAGAGAAAGACTTCACTGTCTTATTTAATAATTAGAAGAAGCCTTGAGGGAAGTGCATGATATCACAAAACTGATGTAAGAGGTCAAACCTGGACTAAATCTTAGACCTCTTGAATTCAATACCCAAGTTTCCTTTCCTATTTTTCCATTATCTTTGAATTGGATCATGACATGGGCATAACATTAAGTTGTATTTCACAAAAGACTTAAGGACAAGAATTAATAGCTTTTTTTACATGTGATAGTAATTTAAAATGAAAATGATATTTTTAAGTCTAGGTTATGGGGTCAGCAAGATGGCTCAGTGGGTAAAGCACTTACTCTCAAGCTTGATGACCTCAGTCCCAGACCCCAGTGGTAAAAGGGGAGAACCATTTCCTACAAGTTGTCCTCTGACCTCTAACACACAGCACTGCAGGCGTGAACACACACACACACACACATAGACACATAATAACTAAATAAGTGCAATTTTAAAATTAAAGTTACAACCTACCTTCAAAAACTGTGGAGCATGTACACCTCACACACAGTGTATGATAATCCCTCTGAGATGAAAGAAAACTGAAGTCATACCCCTAACTTGAAAGACCATGAAGCCTTGTCAGAAGAGACAAAAATACAAACATTAAAGAGTAGAAAACAACTTCTGATAATTATTCGCCTAAAATGTATTCTGAAGGAATGATAGCATCAGAAATCATTAGGAGATATAAGAGGAACTGTTTAAAAACACACAAAAGTCCATTAAGACTTAACCCTTGAGAGGCCATCACCAGATACACAGAGGGCCTAAGGTGGGACTTGTGAAAACTGCTTCACATCCCTTTCTCTTGGGGACTTTCTAATGAATCACTGCTACTAAGGCTGGCTCAGGAACAGTTGTATGTGTTCAAGTATTCAACTGTAGGAATATGGAGAAAGGATCTGGTTTCTTGGCTATTTCAACATAGCTCTTGTAGGCCTGAATTTACGAAAGAATTTGTTAAATGCTCAGACCAACAGGGAAACTAGATGAAAACTTGAAGACATTTGCCCTCACAAAGACGTTTATGATCCTAGCATGGCTAATTTACTTGGTTGCAAATCCCTGCCCTATAAAGCATCACTCTGCAGACACAGTTCTCACACCTCCCCTTCTGAGAGCCCATATAAAATTTTAGGGACTTCCTACTTCCTTGCTTTTTAACTCTCAGTTTGTTCTAAGGAAAGGAAACTCTTTACTACCCACAGGATTGAAAATGATTTCCTAGGGTAGTTGACGGTGGCAAATGAGGATCTTTATTGAGTTCATTTTCTGGTCTGAGAGACACATTTTCCCTTAGGTGCTTCACAAGACTAAGGCGACTGATGGGATGTGTAATCCGAGTTTGGGGGACTGGAGGTTTTTTCCTTCCGAAAACAGAATTATCCCATGACAAGCTCAATGTTAATAACAAGACGAGGTAAACAAATGTGACATTTGTTCAATAAGAATTATATATGAGTCTTACCAAGAAGCAGAGAGGTGAAGTTATCCTATTTTTGGATCATAGTAAGGAAATAATTTGGAAAAAATAGTAAAGAATTTAACTACTACTGAAATGGTGACATATTGGATATCTTAATATGACATCTTGAACCTGTTAGGTTCTTAAAGTTTAGTTGTGTTTTTCCAAGAATCAGAAATGTGCCTGCGTATAAAACTTTAATCCGTGAATGTCTTAACTTAAAGGATGTGAAGAGAGAAGAACGGTTGGAGAGGCTTCACCCAGCCAGCCTTTCCCAAGAGGCACCGTGTTGCTTACAACTTCTATAAACTTGCTTCTGTAAAAGAATTTGTTCTGCAGGCAGCAAATAAAGTTTTATTTTTCCCCAACATAAAATGTATCCCAGACAGACCACCAGCCTATAGTTATAAACCTCCCTCCCAAACCCAGAACCTCAGGGTTTATTCCAAGTTACAGGTCAGAATATTAAAAAGTCACATGTGGAAATACAATTATAACGGCATCAGCTTAAATTTGTGAAAGTCATCACGGAAAGAGGAAGCCTGTGCAGTTCGTTTTGCCTGTTTGCTTTGGGGAAGCTTGAAAGAAATAAGGCAGTATTTATCAGGAACTCTGTGGAGGAGCTGGGTATTTGATGAAAACTCTCAAAGAAACCAGTGATTGAGTTATCTCAAAATACAAGCAAAAGACTTAGAAAGAGGGACTCAAACTGTCATTGCACAGAAGGTGTATTTATTCCTTTTCGGCCATTTCTGTCACTGTGATAAATTACCTGTTCTTTCTGTTCTACGGTAGAAAGATTTGTTTTGGTTCATGACCCAGAGAATTTGGTTCATCATGGTAGGGGAGCCATGGTGGGGCTGCTCAGTTCATATCATGCCAGCTTAGTAGCAGAGCAGATGGTGCATGGCTAGGGATGATATGCCACCGGGGGCCCATTCCCAGTGACCACTTTCTCCCAAAGATTTCATAACATCCCCAAAGTGTTCTACCATCCATAGACACAGTATTTAAAACATAATCCTCTGAGACACATTCCAGTTTTTCAATGTACAAATTGTACAACAAAATTATATATATATATATGTATATATATATATATATATATATATATATGTATATATATGTGTGTGTGTGTGTGTGTGTGTGTTGCAGATTTTTTGACAGGGAAAGGCTTCAACCCATTTACTGTTCATTAGAAATTTTGTAAAGGACTACTGAGTTTTCAGATATAGTACTAATGTAACTAAGAAAAGTTTGTGTCACACCATTCCTATGTGGCTCACAGGATTATTATTTAGTGCTCAGTCACTGTGTAAGGCAAGTACCACAACAAATGAAGATTTCAAAGTGCAGAGGTTTGAAAGCTTGGCTAAGATCACACAGGTAATAAGTACATAAATAAACATTAGGATACAAAAAAGTGGGAATTATACTCATGCTAAGTCATCCATATCAGATTTATCATATAATCCAGAAATATAACCCCTGGCTATTGAAAGAATAAACACAAGAACATCTATGTGACTGTCTATAGATACAATGTTAAAATAATCAACATCTACAAATAATTCAAATTTCCATTAACTGGGAAATGGGTAAACAATTCATATAATGGGATATTAGTCATCAATAAAAATAAATAAATTATAGTATCAAATAGAACATAGAACAATCTCAAATATATGCTCAGTGAGAAGTAAAATGCAAAATATCACTGTATATAGCAGAAAGAATTCTAAAATTCTAAATTCTATCTTGTGGTGAGCACATCCTGTATCATCTCCATCCACTTTGATTTTGGATAGGACTGGTGAATCCCAAGGGACAGGGACTCCTCTGAATGGCTTACAATATGCAGAAAAAATGAACAGGTCATGCAAATGTAATTAGGCTAATCATTAGGTTAAAAATCAAAGGATATTCTGGGTGGGGCTGGCTCACTTACTCGAACACTCTTAAAGTGAGTTCAGGTATTCCTCAAAAAGAAAGATTGAAGATGAGACATTCTGTTACTGGCTTTGAAGAAATATGTTGTGAATTACCATGGGGGAAGATGGGTGACAATGGATTGAGTTGCTCAGAGCAGTTTCTGACTAGCAACCAAGAAAACCTTAGGGAATTGAGAATTGCCAAAGCTCTGAATGAGTCTGGAAATGGACTTTCCCCTGCTACAGCTGCAGGTAAGAGTCCAGCATGGCTTAACCCCTGATTGAAGTTTGGTAAGCAGAATACAGAGATCCCACCCAACCTGGACTTCTGTTCTACAGAAACTCTAAGGTCAAAGTAAGTTTTATTTTAATCACTAAAGTTCATAATAACTTGTTACAGAATAATAAAAATTGAATTTAGCCTATTACACCATTAAGCTTTCACAAAATATCTAGAAGATTCTAAAACCATGTGAGAAAAGTATGTATCTCTGGATGAAAGAAGCTCTCTGATGAAAAGCATGTGTGTATGATCAATGGGTGTATAGGTTTTTATGTGTTTGTGTGTGTGTGTGTGTGTGTGCAGCAGGAGATATTCTATGTGGGAACTGACACAATACAGCTTTCCCCAAAATTGTACATGTGTAGAACAGATCCAAACACTTCCACTAAGACTGTTGAGAGGTGAACTATGATAAAAAACTTATCTTTGACCAACTTTGGAGTAGCACATATACACAGTTGATCAAGAACAGGGCTGCCACAGGCAGCAACCAACAGTGAAAGACAGGACAAAATTATTTGTGTTGATCTCTGTAACACAAAGGCAAAAATGCAAAAAAATCTCTGTTCTTTAGCAATTTATAAAATGCCAAAATCTAAACTAACTGTGCACAGAGAACCAGGAAAAGCAGATAGGTTCCCAAGAGTAAAACATTATCAACAGATGCTGACCTGGAGGTAAATCAAGAGGCGGAAGAGGCTATGACACTGGATGTCGATAATCTTTTGGGAAATAAAGTTTAAATCTTTGAAATAAATGGAAAGATAGAAGGTTTTAGTAAAGAAATAGATCTGGGACATATATGAAATTTTGAAAGCATGCTCCTTGGGTCCAGAGTAGATTTGAGATGACAGAAGAAAGAGCAGGTGGCTTTAAACACAGCTCCTTAAAGCACCAAACCTAGAGGCTGGATGAAACTAAAGGCAGAAACACAGAATGGTTACATAGCCTGAGGGTTGACTAAGACAACCCTGGACCACCTTTGGGCCCAGATCAGATAGAGATCTGGGTCATGAATCACCTCTCAAGCTCGCCTCTGCAGAACAAGCAGTGACCAGGAAGTGAGGAAGATTGCTGCAGGGGCCAGAGACAGTGGGAGGAGGCTAGGAGAGCCAAGTGCCCTTTGTCCTCTCTGCACCGTGTCACCCAGACCAGACTATTTTTCACAATTCTGAGGGAGCTCTTCCAACCCTGGAGGAGAGCAGAGCAGCAACAGAGAACACTAAGAATGAAACATTATGGAATGAATGAGCGCCTCATGAAGGTCTCTGTGAACCTGATAGGCTGGGTGTCAAGAATGTCACTTGACAATGCCAAGAAGTCTTTTTCAAGGCAAAGAACAAAGTGGGACTGTATATTTTATTAATATAATATATATATATATTATATGTATTTATAAATACACGAAGTTAAGAAGGTGCTCTGAGGGGTGGGAAGAGTTGGAGGGTGGATATGATCAAAATATGTTGCATGCATGTATGAAATTCTGAAATAATTAATAAAATACTATATTTTTACCAAGGAAATTGCAGAAAAAGAAAAACCTAATACCCAAATTAAAACTTGAGAAAAACAAAAGGAGTAAGAAAGAGAACCATGCTCAGACAAACTATTCATTCCCATCAGAACTTGATGAACTTGGGACGGAGACTGCACTGACCAGCTCCAATCTGAATGCCCTCCATTGCTCTGGAGAAGCGAGAGCTCCCAGGGCTTTGCACACCGTACCTTGGGACATAAAATGAGAAGTAGTTAAAACGATGATGTGTACTTCTGGGTGGGATTATGGATGCAGAATGCTCCTATCTTTATGATGGGTGTTAGAGGAGGCAGATGTCTCTCTGTGGTATTCAGGACGAGATGCCCACTTCACCCGGCTAGCACAGAGAGAGGCATGTTAGCTGCATAAATGAAGATAGATCATTTCCCCTACAACCACTGCTCCTCTTTGTAGTGCTTTTCTGCCCCAAGATTACACAAATGAACGGTTTTATGGCCACTGAGCACAGCACAGCTGTAGATTCGATATGCAGTAGTAAGGGAACTTATCCAAAAATGGGAGGGGATTGTGGAAACATTATCTGCAAAAGCCGCATGTATGTATGCATATCACTGGACCGCACAGGGTGCAGATTCCTCTTATGCTGTATGATCCTCCGGCGACTTTCAAAATATAGAACTGGCTCCTTAGAATATTCTTAGCCTTGTGCTACTTTTCTTTTCTCAAATGTAGTTTTTTCCAGATGCAGGAATAATAATGATTATGTTGACCTTCAACTCCGTTCATTTTCTACAGCTCTTTTTCTTAAACTGGAAGTTTACTTAGCATGCCCCGGTGTGAGACCAAGCTCCCACTACCCCAGCTGATTGCTGCAGAGTTCTCTAAATGCAATTTTCCTTGCGATCCACTAATGTTCAAAACGATGGAATTTTACAGTCATTCATAAGGAAACCCCAGGAACCTGAAAAAACAGTGAAATTAAGCTTAGTGTGTGAAAACATGATGTACTTTCTTTCAACCCCTCTGTCTTTATGTCTCTGTTCTCTGAGTGATAACACGGCCATAAAAAGCTCACAGCAACACTGGAGTGTGTCACTCTGCTCACACCTAGGGGTGTGAGGCCCTTGTAAATCTTGGCTCTGCCCTGCTTGGAGCTGATTAAAGGGTTCTGGCTTGCTCCATGCTTGGTGCCTTCCTGCCTTTCCACCCTGTTGCCAAGTACCAGCAGTCACCAACAGGGCTCCCTGGTTGGCCTCTGCCAAGTGAAATGTTTTGAAATTAAAAATCTAAAGAAATGGCTCGATGAGCGCTTGATCAGGTGGTGTCTCCTCAGGAAACTGCTTAATGGGAGGTGGAGGGGATTCTGCACAGCCTCCCAGAGGCTGTTCCAACACAGAAAGTGAATTTAAAGACACAGCATTTCTTTCCCAAGTTAGACAAGTATACTTAAGTCATGGGAGGGTGGCGGGGGTGGGAGGTTTTGTTTTTTGAGTTATTTATTTTTGAATGGCAGATCAAATTTCTAGCTGTAGTACAGGCTACCCTAAAAAATAAATAGAAAAAAAAACTGGAGCACTTATAAAAATTATAAAGGAGAAATTAAAAACAAAAGAAACCTAACTAAAATGTATAAATTATGTATAATATGAATGTATTTAGAGAATTATGTAATAATGTATAGAAACTGAATAAACATGTATATAAACTAGGGTTATTTTTAAAACTAATAGCATTATGCTAATATTCATCTGATAGTCTGCAACTTGGAAGTACTGATTTATAGTCCCCATCGATGGCATTTAAGTACTTTCCCTTTTGATTCCACATCCTTATGGAAAACACAGTTGACTTTGATTTTTTTGTGTGTGTGCTAGAGTTCAAACTTGGGGTCTCACACAGGCTGCAAGCACTCCACTACCGAGTTTCATTCTCAGCCCTACAGTGGACATTGTTGTAAATAAATCTTGGTCCACATATATGATGATTTTCTTACAGTCCTTTTCTAGAAATTTAATCACTAAGGCCAAAGAGATGATAACATTTGAACTCAGGGCCGTCTTCTTGCCTCCTTCTCTCAGGGCTGGGATTACAGGGTGAGCCACCATGCCCAGGTAAGACAACATTTTAACAGACCCGCTGTCATATTACCTGTAGGAATGTTGGGCCTGACACAGTCAACCTTATGCTCCACCATCTCACTGCTTGTACTGGGGACTCTTTCTTAAAAGGATTTGTCTGTTTCTAACAGGATTTCATTATATTTTCCTGATCTTCTTTGCTTGCTAATGGATCAGAATTTCTCCATATAATTAATCTCTATTTGCATCTCTTCCAAATTATTTGCTTATGTGATTTGCTGATTTTTCTGTAGAGTGTGTTTTTTAAACATTTTATTTGCCAGAGTTCATTACTAGAGCAATATTATTTTTTCTTTTGTTATAATTGTTATTACAAACCTGTTTTCAGTTTGTCACTAGCTTTTCTCTAATGACTATTTTTATTCAGTTAGTTTTTTGACTGTTTCATACATGAATATAAATTATTCTAGTTTCTTTGTCTCCATAGCCTCTCTAGGACCTCTCTCACTCTGCTCAACACCCCACCCCCAGCACTACTGGACTCTTCTAGAGCCAATACTTTGGGTTTTGCTTTTGATAATATGCATATTTACATTAAACAATAAAGGAAAATTTAAATATATGCTAATATTTTACTTTCAAATTAATGAAATCTCTCTTAAACACAGTATCTCTTAACTGTACATTAAATAGGAAAATTACTAATTCAATATGATTTTTGTCTTCAGTGTGATTTCTTTTCTGAATTCTAATACTACCTAAAACTTGGAACTGGGGAGATGGTTCAGTTGATGAAGTGCTTGCTGAGCAAGAATGAGGATCAAGTTCAGATCTCCAGCACCCTCCTCAAAAGTTGGGCCCAGTGGTACTCGTCTATAATACCAGGGGAGGCAGAGATAAGCAGATTTCTCTACGGCTTGCTCATTGGTCAGTAGAACCTAGTCAGGGAGCTCCAGGTTCAAGTAGAGACCTTTTCTCAAAAAAAAAAAAAAAAAGAGGGGGGGGGTGCTGGAGAGATAGCTCAGTGGTTAAGAGCACTGGCCGCTCTTGTAGAGGACTCAGGTTCAGTTCTCAGCACAAACATGGAAGCTAACAACTCTCTGTAACTCCAGTTTCAGGGGATCCAACTCCCTGTTCTGGTCTTTGCAGGTGTTGCACACATGGGCGCACTTATGTGCATTCATGGACCTTGCATATGCATGTAACAAATATAAGTAAATAAAATAAATAAGGAGTGTGACTAAGGAAGATACCTCTGGCCTCCACATGCACCTGTATGTACACATGCACATGTATCTGCACACACATGTGCACACACACAAACACCACGGGAAGGAGTGAGAGAGAGAGGAGAGGAAGAGGAGAGAGAAGAGAGAATGGAGAGAGAGGAGAGAGAAATCAAAGTAGACTTCTATTTTCTATTTATTCTCTTTCTTTTTCTGTACAAGTAAGGTAATTCTTGCTGACCCTTTATCCTCCAATAATTATATTCACTCTTTTTAGTCCACAGTTTATTAAATAAAGTTGTTCCTAACGATTTTGTGTTTTGAGGAGAAGCCCCACTTGAGAGTTGAGAGAGGTGATTCTTTCATTGCTCTATAAAGCATTTTCATAATAAGCATTAAGACTTTATTTATACATTTTTTCCCCCTAAGAGGTTGAGGATCAAACCTAGGGCCTTGCACCCTGCTATAGAAACAAAACCCCAGCCCTCAAAGGACATTTTTAATGTTTTGCTCTTTAAATCATAAGAAAATAAATGAGCTTTCATTTTTTTTATAATTTTAATCTATATTTGTGTGGGATTTATAATTATTCTAGTTTTGTAAATATTATATTCTTTGGCCTAAATGTATTTAGATAAAATGAAAATAATTATGTTTATGAAAAAAGTATTTACCCCAAACTGTGAGTTCTCTAGGAAAGAACTGTTTTTGAAATTTTTTGGATAAAATATTTTTTTCCTTCTTGGATTTTTGTTTGTCTTTTTGAGACAGGGTCTCCCTGTAGCTCCAGTTAGCCTGAAACTTTCCTTGTAGACTAGGCTGGCCTTGATCTCAAGGAGATCCCCCTGCCTTTGCCTCCAAAGTGATGGGATTAAAGGCATGTATCACCAAGCCCAGCTCCTTTTGTATTGAAGAATTTTTCTTATTTCTTACAATAATTTTGAGGTTAACTGCAATGTCTCAGAGGATTTTCAGCTTTGCTGAGATTTATGGATTGAGCTATAGATTTGTGTGTCCTTACGTAAAGCATTTCTATTTCTCACAGTCTGTGTTTCTCCCATATGTACACATACATCCTCCTCCTCAAAAAGCTATCAAATATTTGAAGTATCCTCAAGGAGTCCTGTCAACTGGTGGCATTCGATGTTGTTCCTGGACCTGACTCTGTCTGCTCTGTCAGCTAGCTGGGCAATGTGCTCTTCCCTGCATTGGTCTTTTAGTTAGGTTTCCTGTTGCTGTGGCAAACCACTCTGACCAAAAGCAACTTGACGAGGAAAGGTATTGGATAAATCTGCAGTTTCCTCTCTGCCTGGAGGGACAGGCCTCAGAATGTGATTGACAGCCAACTAACCAATGACTTAAAGGGGCAGGTCTAGCGGAAATGCAGGGAAAGTTGGGAAGGAGAGAGGTGGGGCGTGATGCCAGGGCCTCCATCTTGGGTGCATGTGCCAGGGGTTCAGGGAAACTTATGATCAAAATGCAGGCTCTGCCATACGAAATCTGTGTCTCTCTCCCTGGGGAAGACTCATTTGTAAGTAACCGAGAATAAATTAATTCTCTAAGAGAGGATTCTCTGTCTGCTCAATTGGTTCAAACCATAGGGGTAGAGCGTCGGGCTGAACGCTGGGCTTCACCTCGAGAGAATTCGTAAGACAAAAGCGTTCATGTTCAGCCTACACCTCCCAGGTCACAATCTAGTATACAGGGAAGTCAGGGTGAGAGGTGGAGCAGAGGCTATGGGGTGGCCCCCTTGGCTGTGTTCAATCCGTGTTCTTATACAACCTAGGGCCACCTGCCCCAAGAGTGGCACCACCCACAATGGGCTGGGTCCTCCTGCATCGTTCAGCAATTAAGAACATGCCACACTGATTTGACTATAGGCCAGTCTGATAAAAGCAATTCCTCAGTTGAGGTTCTATCCTCCCAGATATGACAAGTTGATAATTAAGCTATTCAACACATGTCCCATGCTCCTTTGGCAAAGCCTAGTATCATCCTACACCAGCCACTGCTCCTAGCCACTGCTGCTGATTCCCTGTGGTCAGTGATGCTCATTCATAAAATTTGATGTCCCCTAAGTCACCTAACAGAACTGTATGAAGAGTTAATTCAACACCCTCTAGTAGTGTAATCCTGAACATACATTCAGGTACCAGTAGAAGAGAATCTCACTTAAGCTGATTGATTTAGGGCCCTGAGAGTTCTTTCTGGAAAACTCACCCTCCAAACACATCTGACTGGCTGCTTCTCACTTCCATTTGAATAGACAGTAGGCTGAGCTTGAAGAAGTCAGTAAGTATTCAAAGTATTCAGAAGCAGCTCTCTCCCCTGCTAACCAGGGCTCTGTGACTGGACTGGGCTTATTCTAAGTGTTTTTTAGTAGTCATTGTATTTCTATTTCCTAAATGATGATGAATGCAGCTTTGATTTCTTTCCTCATGTTGCATATATAAATAAGACACTACTGTTTGTTGTATGGTTCTATTTAAAATTTCTAAGTGGTCAGATACTATTTCATTTCATCAGATTAGTTCTTGAATAATCATGTTCTGAAAATGAGTATGGTATGTATATTTTTCATTAAAGTCTTTTGACAAAATCCAACATCTCTTCATGTGGTGGAAGAGCTGGTAGTGGTCTGGGATGCACAAGGTAGGCTGTAAGACAGATAACCTTTAACTACAGGAAATGACTAGAGATAATGCTGAGTACATGGGAACTCTGACTTGAGACCCATGTTGGGAGAAACATGATTAGAAGCAGCAGTTCCTTCATTAGGAAACCCAGGATGCATTTTAGGAAGATCTCAGGTCAACATCAGAGGAGTAGTAATTCTTAGATTTGTCTTGACGCTGTCATCTCAGAAAAGTATCTGATTATAATATCTCATTGCAGTCTTCTGTGTAGACCCATGCCTGTAAAACATAGTACTCTGGAAACAGAGATGGCGAGATCTCAATTTTTAGGCCAGCTTAGGGTACACAGTGAGACTCTGTGTCAAAAAACAGACAAACTAGGAGAGAGACATGACTCAGGGTAAAAGCATTTCCCTGGAGCCTGAGGACCTGAGTTCTACCCCTGGAACCCACATGGTAGAAAACATGAACCAGAACCAGCTCCCACTTGTCCTCTGACTTGCACATGCTGTCACTTCTTGGTTCATGAATACACACATACACGCATTTAAATAAATATAATTAAAACAAAACAAAAATTAGCTATCAATTTGCTGCATTTATTCAAGTTATTCTGCAAACAATATTCAGACCTCAGTGTCATACATGGAATATGGTGTCACATTCTTGGAAACCGATGAGTATTAATAAACAGTTTATTTGTGAAATTGCTTGAGGATGATTATTTAGTTCCTAATGAAAATAGATCTTGGTCATAAATGCAGTAATAAAAATGAGTAAAGCCCTCATTAATTTTGCTTTGTTATATTTCCTATTTGGATAAGTATACAGGTACATTATAATTATCATTGTCTTAATGAAAACTTTGGGCCTAATAGCTCGGTATAAGTGATTTTTTAAAAAAGATTTTTTTTTGTTTTGTTTTTCAATATGTGTATGGAGGCGTATGTACACATGTGTGCAGATGCCTACGCAGATCTGAAGTCATTAGATCATCTACAACTGGAGTTACTAATGGTTGTGAGCTGCCTAATGTGGGTTCTTGGAATTGAACTCAGGTCCTCTGCAAAAGTAGTACAGGCTCTTTACCACTAAACCATCTTGAGCCCCACCACTCAAATCTTGATCCCAGAGTTTGACTCAGGTGGTATTGCTCATTTTCACTATAGTATGGTTAATATTATCTGAACAGTTCAATGAAAATGATTCATTTTTCTTGAAAGCACATGCTTTGCAATCACCATGAAAGCAAAATAGCAACTACCCACAAATAAGCACATTGCTTGGGCCCTGACAGTGGCTATCACCCACGTGGCAGGGTAGGCCAGGACAAACATTGCTCAGGAATTCCAGGCCTGGAGGTCTCAGGACATAGCTACATCTGTGCAGTGCTCAATAGCCATGATTGTGAAGTGGACACAGATCCCGACATGATCTTTAGCAATGAATAACGTTTCTATTCCTGTCCTTATTCACATGTCCTTTCCTGATGTCACTGCAGCCACCATGCCTTCTTCAGGGTTACGTTGATTCCATAGTCAATCATGCTGGAAGCTATGTTTTGAATGTGGAATTTTGTCTTATTAGCAAACAAGCTTCTACAAGTTGTGGGAAGGGACCAATGAAATTAAATACTACTAATGAGACATCACAGAACCACGAACCTGCTTGACTCTGAAAATCACTGGAAGCACCAAATATCCTTGATAGTGAACCTGCCATCAGTGGAATCAGCACTCTGTCTGCCTCTGCAGCAGACACCTTGGAGGACAGAATTATAAACTATGTAGTAAAGGAGCTTACTAGCCAGGAGTGCAAGACAAAGATTAAACTTATAAAACAATCACAGAGCAAAGTACAGCAGTCATAATCAACTGCTCCATTCTGTCTGGTTCAGAAGTGTATATAGAACACAAGAAAATATGTACACCATATGATCTGGAATATTTCCACATTTCAAAAGTTTCAGAGATAGTATCACTTCTCAAGCACGTGTTCAGATCAGAGAATTTACTTATTTCCGAATAAATCAGTTTTATTATTACCTGAGGAACTGTTGGAAGAAAACTGTCCTTAGACTGGAGCCCAGGAAAAAGAGTGTACTGATAAGTTCTTCTGGTCTTTTGGCATAGTTGGTACTTTTATCATATGTGACCAACAGGTTTCATAAGACCATGCTCTGCATTGCTCTCTTCCTCTGCACTGAAATATGCAGACCCCATGTATGTGTGCAGGTGCTGACTTCTCAGCATCAGACACTAGGGGAGTTTCCACTCTCTGTCTCTGTTTCTCTCTCTCTCTCTCTCTCTCTCTCTGTCTCTCTCCTCTCTCTCTTGCTCTCCCTTTCCCTCTTCCTACCTCTTTCTCCTCCTTCTTCCTCCCTCCCTCCCTCTCTCTTTCCCTCCCTCCCTCTTTATTTCTCCATGTTGGGGAATAAACGCTAACATTCTACCCAGAAGTCTGCTACTGAAGTCTACCACAGTCTCAGAATATCAGCATTTTGTTATGAGACAGAGTCTTACTCAGGCAAGTCTTGAATTTACACTGTAGTGAAATAGCTGGATTACAATATGTTCCACCAGGACTGAAATTATTATTCCTTACTTATACAATATGATTTGTGGATGTGCCTGGAATACAGTAAAGTACTCAATTAATTGAGACAGCCATAATTACAAATATCATCTAGTTATTTCCAATACTGTTTTCAGCTGGGTGATTATCTTAATGTGACTGAAAGAAAAGCAGTTTTAAAACAGTAACTTGATTTTTAGAAAAAACATAATAGCAAGGAAAGTTACCAATGAGGAAATATTGTTACAAGTTTATAAGTTGTAGAATCTCAAATTTAAAGTCAAAATGAACACATCTATAATTTCACTATGAGAATACCAGTTTATTATACTACTTAGCTTTCTTCCCAGTCAGGGTTATGGGTTGCACAGGATAGAAATCTGATGGGGAGTTTAAGAAGACAGTCTATAAATGGATCTTGGGTTTGAAAGTTTACCTGGAAAGGCAGTCTGGAGCTTTTGTCTACCTGAATTCTGATGGGGATTTGGTAAGGGTCTGGAGCACATGGTGAGTGAGCCAATCTACAGGCCCTACTACACAGCTCCAGAAAAGATTTTCAAATGATCAAGGTTAAGTTAATTAAAATATTGAGGTCTAGAAATCATTCATGATCCTTTGGGTTTTTTTTATTCTTTTGTTTTTGCTAGCATAGACAATATAAAAAAATGAATGCATAAATTCTTGCTTTGTTAAACATTCATTAATATAAAACAATCTAGAGACATACATAGCTTTGGTGATTTGGAAGGAAACAAGGAGGAATTGGGTATTTTTGTCATAAAGATGCTTGCATACAGGAGGGGTGAGCTTTGAAACAATTGTTCATTAGTTTCAGAGGCTGTGTAGTAGATGGTAATAAATGCATGACAGTCTACTAACAGAAGCACATTCACTTAGGGACATAATAAAATTCCTTCCTGTTGAACATATCATTTTGTATATGAAAACTAGCAGAGATATTTCAGAAGGACAACAAAGACTATTTCCTTGGAAAATGGGTTGTCAGTCCCTATTTCTGATGACCCTTTGAACAGTGACGTAATAGCTAGTCATTGGCTAGCTTATGCATGATTTGACTGAATTAGCATGAACAGATTTATTCCTTGGTATTTCCTGCTTGAGTGTTAAAAAGTAGACAAAATTAAGCCCATCAAATTTGGAAGTCAAGTGACTCTTGGCTCTAAAACTAACTTCGAATGAATTGACTTTACAGTAATCAGATTTAGGGTCCGTGGGCAGCATACATTATATCCTAGAGGATATAAAGGCCAGCTGAGCCATTCTGGGTGGCAGGGCTTGGTAGAATGAGACCAGAAGCAATGGGCTTTGCCACACAGAGTGCTGAACTGTCAGGATTTCTTTTTTCAGATTCTGTGGCTCAGGCACCCGCCAAGCCAGAGATTTGCGATGAATAGCGCCCATATTGATTTTTCCATAATGGAGTGTAAAAGAAAAATGGCTAGGTTTTGTTGCAGGTATTTTCATGGGGTACTAAATTGGAGGATTAGTTGCAAACAGCAGTACTGATAAAGTCTGCTGTCCATCTTGATGTTTGGGTCTTTCTATTAAAATGACACATAAATAACCTATTATATCCCCCACCCATGGTAATTCAAATGCACCTGTCAACTTGATAAAGCACTTGCCTGGAGGGAGGCACTGTTTACATTTTCATTTCATTCTTCAGAAAAAGTGAGATTCTAATTATTTCTCCCACTGTAAATTAATGCTGACTATGATGGTTAGCATATCTCCATATTGTTCCATCTTTTGGAAAGTTAAATAATAGAATTGATTCATCATCTATTATGCAACGTGTGTTTTATGACAGCCTTCCCAGCGCTTCTTTCATCTCCTGTCTCTATAACTGCTCATTTATTTTCTGGCTCATGTGCCTTCTGGAAATTTCTGAGCTCCAGTCTTTGAGAAGTCTCTGTGGATACTCAACTAGTTCCTAAACTTCACACTACCTTTCAAACCCGCCCTAATTCTTCCCCTTTATTGAAAAACTCATGTCCAGCGTTTAGCGGGCTCTTACTCATTCTCAGTGACCACGCTGTGTCATCATTAGTTTCCTCCTGGGATAATTTCCCCATCACATGTATCATATCTGAAGTTATAAAATTTAGCTTCATTGAGAATTTCCACCTCTTAAGACACCAAATTAATTTTTCTTCAGCATAATTCACCTCTCCCTATTTTTCTTGTGGTTTGTTTCTTGGTTAATATCTGGCTTTCCTGGTTAATATTTATAACAATAATTATATTAAATTATGCTGATAACAAGGTCTTTTGACTTATTGCATATATTTCTCCTTGAAGTGCTCCTTTTAGATCCTCCTACATACACCCTAATCACCAAGAAAAACAGTGATTTCTTCATGGGAGAAAAAAAAAAAACCCTATAGGGACACAGAAATCCACGTGAATTCTTAGAACAATTGGCAATTGGTTAAGTTGCCTTAAATAAACCTGAGTAGAATACTGCCTTAATACTGAATCCAGAATTCTCTGTTTCCTGTACATAGGAAGCCACTCCTGTAGTTATTAAATGAGTGCCATGTTTATTCAATGCTATGTGCCCATTAAATGACCTTGTAGTTAAAAATGAAGATTGAAACATTAAAATCTCAGCTGCAGAGGTAAAGACTTCTGCTCAGACTTTTGAGACTGATGCAGGTGGCCACGCCTTCACAGCTCTATGCACCAACCTCTCAGCTGTTTTCCTAAAGTATCTGCAGGCCGTGAATTGATTCCCCAGGTGTTCAACCTACCAACCTACCAGGTTGTAAGTCTCCAGCCAGTTTCTACTTTAATATTCTCCCAAATTTCTCCCCACAAGTAAGTACCTTCCTTAATTCAAGATATTATACTAAGATCATTGCCCAACTAAACAAGGCACTTTCAACATGACCAATTAAAAATATGTAACTATCCAGCTATTGAACTAATTTAGCAAAAGTTAATGACAATACCTCTTAGCAATAAATAGTAAAGCAATTTAATAACTTTATTATTTTAACTCGTTAATTTTGAAGTCAATTTTAGTAATTGATTTATGTCTTTGAAGGCTCTAACTGTCCCATCAATCAATCAAAGGATTTATTGTATTTTTATTGTTTCCAAGACAATATATTTTAAAAATTGGAAATATTGTAGCATGTTGTCTGTTATTATTTTATTCGAAATCCTTTGGCTCTATTTTAAAATTATATTTGTGGCAATAACAGTTGGGTGTAAGTTTCACCTTCTCTATTTCTTTATCTTGCAAAGGAAGTTGGTAGATTGAGCATTCTGGTTGAGTTTTGGCCTCCTTTAGTAGACTTCAGAGCAAAATAGAATTGACAAGTAATCTTAAAGCTGGACAACAAAGTATACTGTGAACACAAGCAGAGTTACTTACATGGCTACTGATAAAAATGCAGCTATCGGTTTAACAAACTTGGTGAGAGAGTATCACTAAAATGTTTTAGTTGCTTTCAGAGTCTTTCAACTGCTGTTGTTTTGAAATTTGGATTACAACATTTTTTAACTTCCCAATAATTTAGGTGCTTTTGTGTGTGTGAGAAAGAGACAGATAGATTGATTATTCCCTCCTCCCTTCACATGTCAACTAACCCAGTAAGTGAGAGGAATCAGACAGCACTGTGTGCGATCCTAAGGCCTCCAAAATCAGCAATTCATAAACTTGAATGCTTGGCTTTCTTTATGTAAAGAGAGATTCACTCTGCCTACTATGTGTAGAAAAAGAACCAAATACCAGGTGAGATTCATGTCAGTAAATAATATCTTATCAAAAGTTTTGAGGAGTTTTAATTACAGTAGATATAGACATCAAGTGAGATATGATTAGTACTTACAGCTTGTCAACAGAGTCTTGATTTTTTTGGATCCTAAGATAGTTATTTTGATGGTCTGTGTTTATTTATTTTGGTATTATTAGCTTCCATTAAAGGAAAGGTGGAGTGAGAAAAGAAAGCTTTGCTCACTGTAGTTTTTGACCTACAGGGACACAAAATGAATTTGCTGGCTTGTAATTTGAAATCTCTCCTCACTTCTGGATATTTTAATGTGTTTCCATTCTAGGGAAAACCTCCTCTCTTGAATATTTGAAAACTGGAAGTGTCATAGAAAACACTGAGTCAGGTATTTTATTTGTTGCTGGGGAATATGAAACAAGTACTGGTCTTAAAATAATAAAAATCCAGAACTAGGAGGGTTAGAAAGATGGCTCCAGGGTTAAGAACACTTCCTGCTCTTGCAGATGACCTGAGTTCACATCTCTTCACCCACATCAGCTGGTTCACAATTCATAAAATCCTGTAACTCCAAGGGATACAGTGCCCTCTTCTGGTCTTCGAAGACCCTGCACACACACATAACATACGTATACGGATGATTAAAAGTTAAAATAAAAAAAAATTTAGACTTACAAGTCTGTTTTCTTTACTGAAGAAGACTGTGTTCAGAGATGAGGATGTGTAGTAACCTAAAAATATAAGATAGTCTGTAATCAGTGCTGTATTAATGTTAATATTAGAAGAAGCATTTATTTAAGACAGTCTATTTACAAACTTTTAGGTCCCATCATTTGTTGTCAAACAAACCAAGGTTACATGACCTAACCCAACAAGCAATTCCAGATTCTAGATTGATTTCTGATCAGCTCTCATTTCAGCTCTATAAATAATTTCCCTCTATAAATAACGTGTCTTTTATTTCATGATTCTGTTACCATCTTTTTGTTTGGTTTTGGTTTTCGGTGGTTTGACTAGGACCTATATAAATGATGTGACAAGCTTTTATTCCAGCTAGGCTTTCAAGATGTAGTTAGTGTATTCTTTAATGTAGTTAGAATATTTTCTTTTGTGATTCACTAAAATAAATCTTCATCTTTAATTTCAGTCCCCTCTGCGGCTTCCCTTTGTGAGTGTGAAATGGTTTAATATTTGACACAACTTTAGTTTATTGTTGGTTTTCTTCTTTATTGTTTTCTCTCTGTTCTTCAGATTAGATATTTCTTCCTTTTCAAAAAATATTACACTTATTTACAGGGTTGAGTGCCATGTCATAGTGTGTTTGTGGAGGTCAGAGGACCCATGTGGGTCCTCATGATTGGACTCAGGTTGTCACATTTGTTAGCAAGTGCTTTTTCCCACTGAGTCACCTCACCAATCCATTTCTTTATTATGTTCTTCATATTTTTCTCTACTCTTCAGGTTGGATCATTTCTTCTTATTCATTCAGATTCAGTGGCATTTTTCTGACATTTATAGTCTGTTTCTAATCCAGCCAATGAAAATATTATTTCAGTTACTATAATTTTGATTTTTTGTTTTCTCTTTAATTATTTCTACATAATATTCATTTTTCTACCAATATTATTATTCTAAACATTAGAAATATCTATTTAATCACTTGAATGTATTTCTTTAAATATGAATATAATAAGTACTATAAAATCTTTTCAAAAACAGAACCCAAATTTCAGCATCCTGGGAAGTTAATTTTTTGTAAGGTTTTTGTTTGATTATTATCGTTTTTATTATTATTATTTTGTGTGTGTATATGTATGTGTGTGTGTTTGTGTGTGTGTGTGTAGGAATGATGTAGAGGTGAGGACATGTGCCATGAAGCATGTGTGGAAATTAGAGGACTATTTTGTGAGTTTTATTCTTTCCTTCGGCTTTTAGTTGTTTTAGGTTTAAACTGCAAGTACCTTTGCTTTCTGAGAAATCTTGCCAGTCCATGTAAAACTTCTGTTTCCTCTTCACTAGACTGTATGGGTCATCTAAAGATCTTTAACTGATATTTTTTCTTTATGCCATATTTTCCTATTTTAAAAAAGTCTTCATTAAATTATTTTGCATGCATTGCATTTTCTCCTTGCTTTGATAAGTAGTTAAATTACCTTAAAATGATATCTTCCTGGCTTTACGTTTGGTTAGGATAAACGCAAGGTTAACACAAACAGTTCCCTAAGCCCCGTCACGTGAAGCATTTCAAGCTCACATTTAGTTTTTCACTATGAACCTTGCCCAGAACCTTGGCACAAGCTTCTCCTGCTTCAGATGATTGCTGGGACATCCACAGAGCGTTAATGGAATATGGGTCAAAACTCCCTTGTCTTAAGACACTGACTCTGTTCACTCGCTTATCTCTTAGTCTCTTATTCTGCTCTTGAGCTCATAGCAGGTGCTATTTGCTGAGTCTTGAGTAGTCTCACATTATACAGGGGCAGTCTGGCTCCCCAGAAGCTGTTTCAAGGAACATGACATACTTTTGGAACAGCTAAGACCTTGCTCTATACAGTCCAGACAGTTTGTCTGAGACTCTGCCTCAGCTTGTTGGGACATCACTGTACTTAAATTCAGCCTTATAAGTGGAGAATTGTCCCTAGAAAGGAATGGGTCATTTGCAAACACATTGTTTTGGGCTCCACCTCTCCTTAGAATTCTAGAATGAATTTTTGTAAAGGAACATGAGTGAATATACTTTATATACTTCTTTCAGTTTTTCATCTGAAAGATGAAATTTTCATGATAGGCAGAGTATTCTAATGCTAGTTACTCTGTCAAAATTAAAATGGAAGAAACGGATTTTTCATGTAAATTTTTAAAATATTAATCTGATATGATTTTTAAAATATGAAGTGGGGTGAGTTTGTCTCTCCTTATTGTTATGGTAGTGATAAAAACTCATTAAGTGAAAAATATTTCCTTCTGGTCAAGAGAATAAAAATCTCTGGCCTGAGTGGAGTCCTTTCTTTCTATGTGGGTAGATGAATATAGTTCATTGTAAGCCATGCTGAAGAGGTAGGAGGAATAATTGACCCTTTAATGAGATAATGCACTTTTCCTTCCCAGAACACCTGCCTCCTAGTGCAATCTCTGCCAGCCTTTCAGAAAGAGAGCCTTTTATTTTATTTTATTTTTTTTTTTTTTTGGTCATCTGTCCTATCACTTTTGGACCTAAGTGCACTGTCTCTGGTGCTCTGGGCTTCCTTACTCTTTCTTTAAAGCACCCGTCCCTACATGTCACTCACCTCCAAGCCCAACTCAAATGAGAAGGCCCTCACGTTCTCTCTATCAAGCTCCTACCCATTACTGTCTACAAATCTTCTCTCTAAAATTCTCTCTCTCTCTCTCTCTCTCTCTCTCTGTGTGCAATCATTGGCCTTTATTCTTCGAATTTGTGAGACAAGATTCCAAAAGTCACTGACATGGGGCAACTTTAGTGGTCCTGGAGTTTCCAAGATCTTGGTTCTCCATTGAAGACTCAAGAATGTCCCCATATGTCATCATCACTATTTGGGAATTTCCTAATCCATCTCTCTTCAATGGAGGCCTTCAAGATTTTGCTCAGACTTCCTCCAATGGCTCATTGTATCAACATACCTCTTCCTGTGTGCTAACAGCTGCATTATTTCTTTGGGGTACTAAGTTATACAGAGAGGACTTCAAGTTAAAGAAATGTAAATGCAGATCATAAAGACCGCTATGGAGCCTGTGTCCAGAAGACAGAAGCGTGCAGAGAGACAAGGTCTCCACTGCAATGAAAGTGGACTAATACACCTCAGGTGATTCAAAACAAGAGACAAGCATACCATGCAGAAAGGGAATTTGAGAGACAAAAAAGTGCAGAACAACCAGAAAACAGCAACACAGCAAGAGTAAGTTTTCCTGTGCATGGCTGCTTAAAACATAGCTCGATTAAGTCCTGCAAAAGGAACAGAGTGAAAGGATAAGAAACAAAGTTCTAACTACATGTTACCTAGGAGACATGCACTCTAGTTTTAAGGATATAGTTAAAGTAAATATGAGGGATCTGCAGAGATGGTGAATAGATAGGGGAAGGTCTAGCTACACTCACAGAAAATATTGCCTGTAGGTAACAACATAAAATTGACTTCTCTAAGAGACAGAAGAAAGTGTTTTCTTTATTAAATAAAAGTAAGAGGATTGATTTGTCATAAAAATACACCTATTATAGAACATGTACAAATAATATCAGGGCAACTAAACATATAAAGAAGTCATTAACATAGCTAATGAGAGGATACAACTATAGTCCCACTTTTTAAAAAATGTTATTTTATTTATTATTTTTATTTTATGTGTATGAATGCATTGCCTGAATGTAGGTACATGTTGTATGATGCTTGCAGAGGTCAGAAGAGAGTGTTGAATCCCCTGAAACTGGAGTTGTAGGCCGTTGTCAGCCAGTATATGAGTGCTGGGATTCAAAACTGGGTCCTCTTCAAGAGCAGCCAGTGTACTTAACTGCTGAGCCATTTCTCCATCCCCCTATCTTCTTAGCTCCCCCAATAGATAGGTCCAGGATAGGGGAATTGACAGATGGTAAAAGTATTATCTATGTAAGCATGAGGACCTTGGTTTGAATCCTTAGCATCCCAGTAAAAAAGATGGGCATGACTGGGCATGCCCATGACCCTAGCACTGGAGGACAGACACAGGAGAATCCTGGGAGCTTGCTGGCCAGCCAGCCTAACCTAAATTGGTGAATTTCCGGTTCAGCAAAAGACCCTGTTATAATAAACAAGGTGGCGTGTGCTAGAGGATAATACTTAGCTTCCTCTTTTGGCACAAGTACACACATACCCAAATATTCACTTGCATGTATCACACATGTATGCCAGACACATGAACCACACCCACCCACAAACATGTATTACATTCACACAAATCTAACACACCAAACAAGCACACGAAGAAAAGTATAGTTCAGCATCACAGATAGAAAATCAAAAGGAAATGCTGAAATTGAACAGTACTAATACCAAACAAACTTAACAGACATGTATGACCTTTCCTTGTAAGAACATCAGAAAACTCATTTCTTCTAAGAGCACATGGAACATGGTATAGGGTGGTCACTTATAAGACTCAGAAGAACATGGTATAGGGTGGTTGGGTCACTTGTAAGACTCAGAAGAAATCTTCAGAAATTGAAGAAGACTGAAATGATGTTAGATATCTTTTTCTGCACAATGGTCTGAAACCTGAAACAGTAAGTGAAGAAAAACTGAAAATTCATACATATTTGAAGTTTAATACAGTTTTAAGCAACTAGTGAGCCAAAAATAAACCATAAGGAGAAATGTATGCCATGTTACTATGCCAACATTATAATTACCTGAATAAAAATGCCTGATTCTTAAATTTAGTTTTTAAGAGTGGGCAGAAACTCGTTTCCTCAGACATCTCTTGGAACTCACTGTGTGTGCTCTAGAGCTGGAACTCGATCTGGCACTCTCTCTGGAAGGAACTCTGGAACTGTGCATTTGAGTCAGGCCCCACTCACGGTGTTATTCAAAATGGTTTCTCCAGCTTCAGTTGAAGAAGTGCGAACTTGGATCTCCCTTCTCATCAGCACATCTTGCCTTTAGTTCTAAAATATGTTATATACACATGCCAAGCCTCCTTTCTCAAGCTTCATGCTTCCAATGAAGATGGGTGCACTGTCTTCCAGGGCTTTGATGTTAATTCCCAACCATACATTCATTCATTCACTCATTCATTCATTAACTTTTGGGTGGGGGACCAAATTGAGGTTCCCAGGAGCCAAGATTAGGTGCCCAAGTCACAAGACCCAAGAGATTATAGTTTTTTCCGGGCTAATTAAAAAAATCACTAGTTCAGATTATGTCTATTTATAAAAGTCATTTCTATAATTTAAAAACAAAGTTTTTAGGCAAATTAAAATGGAAGCAGAATATACTAAAACCCCTATACTAGAGCAAAACCAACACAGACATGAAAGTGTAGCATCTGTATTAAGCAAAAAGAAAGACCTGAAGTGCACAACCTAATTTTACACACCAATGAACTAAAAGAATAAGCTGAGCCCAAGTCATAGAAGGAAGTGAAGTATAATAAAATAAGAAGGGATAAGTGGAGCAGGTAGTAGAAAAACAATAGAAAAGATCAATAAAATTGACCTGATTTTGATGAAGACAATCAAAATAAAAAAAATCATTAGATTGAAAAAAGAAAGAGAAAACTCAAATAAATGAAACCATGAATTAAAGAGAAGATGTTACACCTGGTACTATAGAATCATAAAAATGTGAGTAGCCAACATGAGCAATTACATCCCCCAAGATAAAGTGCTAGAAGAAATGAATACATTACTAGCAACATGTAAACTGTTAAGACTGAGTGATGGAGAAACAAGAATCAGATAGAATAAGAAAAGAACGGGTAATGAGATTAAATCAGCAAAACACAGAGGCCCAGGATTTGGGTATATGTGTTAGTTTACCAAGTAAACTGAGTAAAGAAAAATTAATACCAAATCTTTCCAAAGTCTTCCAAAATCTTAAGAAAGAAATACAACTTTCAAATTTCTATGTTAGGCTGATGTTGCCTAAATTCAGATAAGGACATTATAAGAAAATAAAATTACTGAACAATATTCTTGATGGGAATAGAAGCAAAACTCTACAATAATTTTCTAACAAGAAAGATCCAACGGAAAATCAAAAAGAATTTACTATCATGGTTATGTAGGATTTCATGGTATAACAAAAAGTAACATACCATGTTGCAGAATCAAAGATAACACGTATATGGTCATCTCAACATATGCAGAAATGGCATTTGCCAAAATTCAACATCCATTGAAAATAAATAAACTCCTAACTAAGTATAGAAGGCAAATACCTTAACATCAAAAGCTATCTGTGATAAACCCACCTCAAACATACTGTTGAGGGTGAAGATCTGGAGGCTCTTTCTGAGATCAGAAACAAGGAAAAGATGTCCACTCTGACCACATCTGCTTAATACAGTATGGGAAGTCCTAGCAAGAGAAATGAGGCCGTGGCAGAAATGAGGGAAGGTCCATTATGTTTTATATTTGTAGATATCTTGAACTCTTTCTGCTAGTGATTTAGTGGGTTAAGGGCATTACAAATTGGATTTGACTTAACCCATTCCTATAGGACCACATGCCAAGTTTATAATCCAAACGGAAAATACCAATGTTGGTCAAGTCTATTTTCTTCTGGTCATGAGACTTATTCAACCGGATGTCTAAGCTAAGATAATGCAGTTTTTTTTCCTTAGTTGTATCACATCAGAAAGTAAAATATTAGATTAAGTTGATAGATAGCCCTCATGGTTCTTTCTCTTTCTTTTCTAATAGTCAAGGGAAGAAACGTAGACTCTAAATTTGAAAGTAAATTTGAAAGTCTGGGTTTGCTGTACAATAAGCTGGTCAAAATTTATGTGGTTTTTTTTTTTTTTTTTTTTGGTATTTAGACTTTAAAGTTTTCCTTCCATAACTAGAAAGTAGAAAGCCAGTGGGGACAACATGGTGGGCATCAATGTTAGGAATAATTACTTTGCACTTAAACAATGCATTTATCACCTGTAGGATTTATCTCAAAAACTAATGAGGCGGGGTTGGAGCAAACGCTTGCTATTTCTCCCTATCGTGATGGTTATCAGCTGACAGGCCAGGGAGGAAGGACCCTCAATTGAGGAATTTCCTCCATCAAATTGGCCTGTGGGCCTATGTCTGGGACATTTTCTTGGTCATTAATTGATGTAGGAGGGTCCACCCCGCTGTGGGTGCTGCCACCCCTAGACACTTGGACCTGGGTTATATAAGAATTCAGTCTGAGGAAACCAGATGGTGCAAGCGTGTAAGCATCATTTCTCTGTGGTCTCTGTCTCAGTTCCTGTCTCCAGATTCCTGTCTTCAGTCACTGCCCTGATTTCCCTCATGATGAACTATGACATGGAAACTGTGAGCAAAATAAACTGTTTCTTCCCCAGATTGGTTTTGGTGAGTGTTTTATCACAGCAACAGAGAGCAGATAGAACATTTTCCTTTATCCTCCCTGTCCTCACTCTCACACCCATGGTTCCCCTAATGGTCTCCTAATCTCAGATTCCTTGACCAATTCTTTCACCCTTTATAATTCATTGTTCACATCGGTGGCCGGTCTGAGCAGAAAGTTTCCAGAACGGGTTCACTCTAAGCTTTGCACTAATCTGTAGGAAGTTTATATAATCACATCACTGCCACTATTAACATTTGCATGTATATCCACAGGCAAAACTTTGGAAATACTGCTAAGACCTGTGATTTTTATCCTTTTGCAAAATACCCTCCAACTTTTTTTCTTGCATTTATTTCTGTTTCTCAGAGTTTTGAAAATGTCATAACCTGGAGTGAAATTCTTAGTGATTTCCTAGTGCAGTAGTGTATAAAAAGTATGATTCCACCAATGCATGCAAGATGTGAAACTGTTGCTTACGAAAACTAGAGATGTTTTGTAGCAAAACATACTATCTAATGTGGGTACAGAAACATATGGATGTGCATTAACTCTCCTGTGACTGCATAATTCCTATCTAAATAGAGCACAATTTCATGTAGAAGTATGGCTTTCTGGCAATCCTCCATTGTTTATTACTTTTCTCTAAATTGGTTCAAATTTACTTAAGTACCTTCTTCTATACTCCTAATGGTTATGTTAAAGAAAGAAACATCAATGTATAATTGTTTTACCTACCTAATTTATTCTTAGGTAATCTTCCATTAATTTTTGTTCTTTCTTTTCATAAAAACACACCAAATGTGGGGAGAGAAGCCTTTAAAATCACCCGTAAGCATAGGCTGTACAGAAATCAAAATAACAAGACAAAAACTAAAAGCATTCACTGTGGATGTCCTTCCAAGATGCCATATGATCTTAGTTTTCTGTGTCTAAGTCAGGCTATGGGTTAGTTTCTCATATAAGCCAGCTCTGTTTTTGAAGCCCAAAGCAGGAATTCTAGATGGATCCAGGGCGAACATCCATCGTTACCATGTGAGAATCCCTTTCTCGTGTTACATTGTTTGCATTCTGCGAACACGAGTCAGCATTTTATATTAGACCCGATCTTGTAATTTTAGACATTTTGTTTATTTTGGAAAATATGATATGGTGGAACACAGATACAACCTTAATTATAGATTTGCATTTTTTTAATTACAAAAGGAATGCTACGGTTTGAATATGCTCCCCGAAGTTGATGTGTTAGCAACTTCCATTGCCTAATAAGTGATTTGGCCAGCAGGACTCTGCCCTCACGAATGGATCAATGCCATCATTGTGGGAATGGGTTAGTTACTGCAGGCGTGGATTTGATACAAAGTTTAATTCTGCCCTCTCTCGCCTTTTGTTTTCTTTGTACCATCTGACATTGGTGGATGCACCATGAAAACACCCGCTCAATGCTGGGCCTATTCTCCTGGCTCTTCCTAGTGGTTTAAAGGGTGAGCCTTATAAATTCTGTTCACTGGAAATTGCCTAGTCTCAGGTATTCTGTTACAGCAGCAGAAATCAGAAGGCATTGCTTTTCAAGACAAAACAAAGGAAGCATTTCTGTGAAAAGGTAAGCCTTTCACTGAAACCCAGTCTTTTCCCAAATGGTCTAATCCTACACAAATGGTGAATAAAATCACCATCATCAGACACAACTCATTTGAAGTTCTAGCATCAAATCCACAGGAGACTCGCTGGATCATCCAGGGTGACCTAATTTCCTGACCCTGGATCCTTCTGGTTGGTTTGTGATACTTGGAAATTGAGTGTAAGTACGAATGAGAAAAGAAAAGAAATCTATCCAAGAGATGTTAGAAAAATTTATCTATGCTGTAAATCTGTGTACCAGTGCATAATTATAATAGCATAAACAGCTCCACTATAAGGACATTCACATCAGACCTAATTTCATGCTGAACTATTATAATGCAATTAACAGCCTCATAGTCCTGTTTTAATTAAGCTCTGTTGTGAAATATGCAGCATTTGAACCTGTTCCGGCCTGTTTCGTCTACCATTGAATTACAGCCCTTAACTTGTTTTTCTGCTCAACGATGAATTTCATTTAAGAATTACTGTTCACAGGGCTGATGTTTTGTGGATTCCCCTTAAGTTTTTATGCTTCCAGTTCAAGGCTTCAGCTCCTCACATGTGTCCTATATGTGTAGTCTCTCGATTCACTTGTCTCAATAGATTTATTAACTCACACTGGGCTCCCCTGGAAATGTAGACACATGTTTGATTGGTTCAGTGAAAGGGATTTTAGATGACAGGAGAGAGACTTGTGGAGCGAACTTCAGATTATGTAGGACATCAGGATTCCATAGCTATATTCTGACCTAACCATATACAGAAATACTGAATGGATTCCAGTTGTTCATGGACATGATTTAGCTTACCAAATAGTTAAACCATTGCTCACTCATTAGAAAATGGAAAACAAAAGCACGCATCAAAGAAGAAAAATCACATCCTCCTTCCTTCTTCGTATCCCTTGCCTACTCTGGGGAAGAATGTCTGGGCTGTATGGTACTTGCCTAAACAGATCTCCGCCTTCTTCTACTGGATAATCTGTGGGGCCTGAAATAAAATTTAATGGGAAATACTACATGTGAGCTTTCAGCATGGAGAGTAAAAACCACAAAAGCTTGTGCCAAGGCTTTTCCTCAGCAGCGAGATATAAGGACCCGGATTCAAGTCAGCAGAACATTCAACTTGCTGAAAATTGTGTTCACCTACCCACATTGCTCAGGAAGGCATCACATGACCTCAGGGGGGGAAATGGTGATTTCTTCATCTCTCTCCTCTCTTGTATCCGCCTCTCCTCAGCTGTGCTTCCGGTTTTGTTTCTGTTATAAAACACTTTTTTTTTTTGTCTTGTCCTACTTTCTTAACCCTGGGGAAGCTTTTATGAAGTTTTAAAGCTAAGCATCCCTAATTGCTCCAGGCTGTCTTTGGTTGTAACTTAGAAGAGGAAGCAATTACCCTTAGGGTAGGGTGTTTTGGTGGCCAACCTGAAAACACTTAGTACCCCAGCAGGTAACTGAAAATCTCCTCGGTGTGGAAATGTGTCTCCATTTCTTACATCATTTCCGATCTCTCACCTTCTCGTCCGCGGGGTTCTTTCCCTTCTCCCTTTCTGAAGGAGTGGATGCCTACCACAGTATTTTGGGGCTTAACGAGATTGGTACTTCCTGATGTTCACAGATGTTTTAAGTGTCCTAACTATCCTAAGAATTGACAGCTGGATTCAGTGGTCAAAAAGAGAGAGAAATATGTGCCAACATCTTTCCTAGTTCATCTTCAAAGAACCCTGAGTACTAACCCTTCCCTCAATGACTGACTGACATTAGTCATTTGAATACTATATTCATTTCTTAGAAGTTTCCACCAAAACCTAGAATGGAAAATTAGAATCTGCCATATCAGCACTTAGCTGAAGGGACAATTGGGCATTAAAATCATGTCCAAACATGTCTGCATTCTGCAGCTACACATTAAAAGGAGCAAATTCAACAGTGTGAAGTTGGCTACATGATCAAATTTTGAGCCACATAGGTAATTGTAAGTGCGTGGGCTTTCAATGTCAGTGCTGTCTGCTTCTGGTTGGGGTCCTAGGTGTTTGGTGTGTTATACCCCGCTTTTCCCATCAGAATTGTTGAGAAAATTAACATGCATCTGTAAGCAGTAGACCAAAGGAAATAAATGTGTCAGCCTCGCTATTAATAGAGCCATTTGGAGGATGTGGCTCTACTCTGTCACTCTATGAAGTAGGAGACTAGCAATGGACATCTGGCACCCAAGGTCATGCTCTGAACTGGAGGTATTTTGAAACTAGGTCATGGATGGGTAGAGAAGACAAAATTCTTAGGGATAGCCTCATTCTAAAAATATCAAGAGAAAAGAGAAAGGGAATCTCTTCTGCTTTCCCAAGTGCCCTGATTGCTTTTTGTTGGGGGCCCCCCGCGCTCAGGGCCAGCCCAAGGGGAGGGGCAGATAGGTGCAGAGTTAGGACACAAACTCTGAGAGCTGAGTGAGAAGCAGGCTGATGGTGCTGCAAGCTCGTTTATTCAAAGTAGTGCAAAAGGTCTTATAGGTCTGGATGGCCAATGGCCTTATGGGGTAGGGTCCTGGTTGCAACCAATAGTAAGTCTGTCCCTAGGTAGGCAGGTTCTTTCTAGATGCTGGGCAGAAGCTGGTCTCACAACTAGCCAGAGCAGAGCACCACACCCACGGGAGCCATTCCTCTATTCCTTATAGCAGGTGACCTGGCTAGGCCCACCTTGCATTATGCCCTACAGCTTTACATGAGAAACATGGACATGGTTGTGTCTTCCACATTACCAGAATTTATTGAATAATAATACATTCAAAAGTTTTAGGAGTTTCAATGATAGCAATTTCTCATCTAATACTGGATACCTGGTAATCTGGCCAAGGTGAATGTAGATTCTTTCACTTGAGTTTTAATGACCAATACTAACTCCTGTGTCACACAGTAAATGTATCCGTGTATCTAGATGTATATATGTGGTTACAGAATGAATACAAGTGAAAGGAGCTGCAGCAGAATTCAATGAGTTTCAGAAGTGGGCTGAGGGAGTCTGTGTTGATCGTATAACGGACCAGACCAGTGTTGGGAGGGAGCTGGTGCTAAAGCTGATAGAATCCGGATTTGATTCTGCAAAGCTGCAGAATGACGTTGTAAGATGAAAAACGAAACTAGCGTCTGTGAAGGAAAAACTGCAGATCCAAGTCCAGGTAGAAGGGCCAAAGTGTGGACCAGCAGGCAGGCGAGAAGGCAGAGTCAGCAGGGGCGAGCTGCACTGAAGCTCCAGGACACTGGAGGAGTCCTGTGTTTTCTGGTCCTTGATGTACATGCCAGGAATCAGATCATAGCTTAGAGTTGGGCATGCCCTCACATTCTTGGGTGTCCCTCACATTATGTGACTCCCAGCTGAGGGAGTGACATCCTTTTCTTGGCCTGGTGTGTCTGACATGTGTCTGATAAGTTCTTTGGTCTCATTTGTCTGACACGATTTTAATTCAGCCATGTGTCCCTACATTCTCTGATAAATTTATAAGATGTTTCCCTTGCTACCAGAATGAGTCATTTATCTGTTTACCCAGGATGGGTGGTACCTGACAGACGGAACAGTTTCAGGGTCCACCTGGGGTGGCGAGGTGGGGGAAGGGGTGCTATCATATTCTCCCTCGAAATGGAATAAAAGTTGCTTGGTAAATGGAGTCTCCTAAGGCAAGATGCAGCCTGAAAAGCTATTGTTTTATACAATATATAGTAACTTAGAGTAGGGCACACACTGATCTCAACACCAAGTCAAATTCACCAAGGGGGAGTAGATTAAGAAGAGTGAGGCCAGAAGTACAGGGGATTTGAGGTGCACAGACGAGGTTCTGTCTTGGTAAACAACATCAAATACCTGTTTCTTTGAGCAGGTATCTTAACCTTTCTAAGTTGCTTGTCTATAAAACAGAAGTTATACTACCCATGGCACAAGGTTGGACCCACTATATTCTATATAATATGTGTATATGTGTGTGTGTGTAATTGTTATCTTAAGACCTATACTAAATAATGCTGACTTACTTTCCAACCTGTTCCTCACTCCCTACCTAGACATAGAACAGAGTCACTGAAAGATGTCTTTAGGCAGAGAGCAATTCTTCTCTCCCATTCCTAAGATTAGGTGTGGTCAAAAACCAGAGAAAAAGGAAGGTGTAACAAAGTGAAGAATTTTTAAATGTACTCTACCCAGTCTACTGTGGAGATTTGTAGGATCACTCACAGTCTGAAAGGACTCAACTTCTAAAATAAGACCAGTTCTTACAACTGTGCCCATCTTCCAAATGCACACCTGCTATCCAAGGGAGTGCCAAAGCTTTGTTTTCTATTGTACTTCCAAGACAGAGGGGCTCCTGTTTTCCAATCATAGGTTCTGCCCAACAACTTCTATCCCATCAATATTTTGTGTTATGTATGGAGATTATCTGATTCTCCAGAACATGGCAAACCTGCCCTGTTCTCCTTTCTTCTTTCTGCTTGACTTGAAATTAAACTGTTTCTATCCAGAAGCTGGGAACCATCAGTGAACAGGCTGACTCTGAAGGAGTGAAGAGACCATTTAAAGCCTGGCGCAGAGCTGAATGTGTCGGGTGGGCAGCCCAGTGGCCTCAGTTCTAAGACCTCCATGCCCAGACCCCACAAGAGGACTGATATGACTGAGGAACACATGGTGTTGGGAGTGTACCAGGCTATCAACAGATTCAGAATTAATTGCTATGATGTTTGTTACCATAGTTGCTTTCACAATCTTTAGAGTCTAACAAACTTCTTTAGACATGTCCAGAGCTGATTGAATCATTGCGCTTCCCCATTCCCGACCTTCTTGCTATATATCCCCACTGCACTGAACCACCTCTTCTCAGAGATAGAAAGATATCTCTGTTCAGTTTGCAATCCAGTTCCCACTCTCCAAATGCAGAGTTCCGCTGTCTACTTTGTGTGGGATAGATTCAGGTTGCTCATTCTTCAAGTCAACCCTTCATGCTGTCTTCAGTTTTTCATTTCTAAACCAATTCAGTTCAAATTTCTGATTCATAATTTTTGTTAGCTGTCGAGTGAGATGGGAACCTTTATGAGTATGATGGTTTGCATGAGCATCACCCATAGATTACAAGTGTTTGGACACGTGGTCTCCAGTTAGTGGTGTGTTTGGGAGGTTTTAGGAGGTGTGGCCATGCTGGAGGAAGCATGTCACTGTGGCCAGGCTTTCAGAGTTCCTAGCCTTGCCAGATTTCCGGTTGTGCCCTGTTTCCCTGTGCCTGCTTGAAGATGTCATCACTTGGCTTTCTGCCCTGGCCATTTCCTCCCGCCATCCATCCTTGTCATTATGGACTTTAACCCTCTGAAACTGTAAGTCAAATAAATTCTTCCTTTTATAAGTTCCTCAGTCACAAGGTTATCACAGCAACAGAAAAGTAATTAATACAACGGACAAACTGCCCTATGCATACACAAAATTGTCCTTTCTTTTATTTTCAAATGCAGCTTAAGTCAAGCCGAGCATTCCCAGATGCATTCTTGCTCACTGCTTTAGCCTTTTAAATGTGTAGTCCGTGACCTTGACGTAAGCATGCCACAAAATGTGTCTACTATATTCCTTCTTAAACAATGATCTAAACACTGAGTATGCTCAGGGGGCTTGGTGTGGTAGAGCACACTATTAATCCCAGGACTCAGGAGGCAGAGGCAGGTGGGTCTTTGTGAGATTCAAGCCAACTCGGTCTACATAATGAGTTCCAGGCCTGCTGGGGCTACCGGGAGGTCTTGTCTCAACAAAACCAAACCAGATTGAGCATGCTCGGGAAGGTGCCCTCCTGTATGAGTGTATATGGACTTATCAGGTCAGCTTTTCCTGCTGATTTAGCTGGAGAAGGGTATTAATCTTCTTACATACTATGGGTAGTAAGTCTTTCTTCACTCTTGGCTCCATGTGGTTTAGCTTTTCATTCTCCAAGGTATGAACCTGTTGCACTTGACTTCACTTCTGGCAGCAGTTTTAGCCGAGCATCTGGAGTCTTCAACACACAAATCACCTTCTGGCCTCATCCCTTCCTACAACTGTGTCATAGAACACTTTGGGGCCCGTGGTCCACTCTGCACTTTTGCCTCTCAGAGTTATGATCAGGACCAGGCCTGTGCCAGATGCACTGTTGAACTCTCCTTCACCATCAGAATCCTACCAAGTGTGTTTAGTTGTTGTCTGTAATTGAAGCCTAATGACTGCCAATGCTAAGGAATACCTTGGGATGTTCTGAAAGACCAGACATCATGCAGCTATCCAATCAAGGCATTTAACTTATCAGTTACACATATTTTTTTGTTCTTTCTATTTTGCGATGTTCAGTTTAAAAATCTGACCATCGTTGCCAGAAATGGCAACATTCCTGTTGAGTTTCTCATGCAGATCAGTCACTTTCCATTATCTAATCTGGGAACCAGGCATCTACTCTCTACTTTTATGGAGTCAGCCTTTCGTCAATGCCAGGGATAAGTGGAATCAGGTAGTGTTTGCCTTCTCCGTGCTGAGTTTATCTCAATATCCGCCACAGTCATCCATGTTACTGAAAATGACAGATTTTTATTGTTTTATGTTTTATACTAGTTCATGAAGTCCAATCACCACATTTTGTCATTTATTGGTGACAATTACACTGATTGCTCATTTTTTCATTTCTGACATCTGACTCTTACTCACCTGCAAAAGTCCCCTTGTGTACAATTGTCACAGTCACTCTCATTTGAAGTTTCTAAGGCAGGTGTATAATGATTCAAAGCCTCTGTTTTTAATCATATTCGACCCCCTTCTCTTTTCTGTGCTTCAAATACTTTCAAGAACTTTACAACTTCTTTTTCTGCCTATCTAGATTTTAATTATATTTTTTTATTTTCATGGAAAAAGTCACTAAAGTTTTAAGGGTTTATTGTCAGTTAAAGATTTGTATTAGTCATTGACCGGAAATTTCTTTTGTATTCTTAAATCTTTCCATATTCTTGAGAATTTTCAGGATTTTTAAGACATGTTAAAAGGCTCTAACTTTGTAATCTGTGTTTGAAGTGGAGTTTCCTGCCTCAGCACAAAAAGCTAGTAATGAAGTGATCCACTGAAAACTTCATCTAGTCCTAAAAACTATCTATGAGCGTCTTGGAATAAGGAGATAAGGAATTTTAAAAACTATCTATAGAGCTGTGCAACTGCAGAGAAAGACAGGAGAGATATTTGGAAACCACAGGTTTTATTAGACACTCCCAGGTTTTAAAGTGGTATAGTCAAATTTTCAGTACCAATATCTTAAACAAGCAATGGAGCACTTCTTTTCAACGGAATCATAATTCAGTTGATAGAATGTTTGCACAATATAAAGGGTGCAGTGTATCAGATAATGAAATATTTACCTGAGAAACCTCACCAAAACAATAAAGTCCAGTAAGTGCAAAATTCAAGATGGTCACAAAGAACGACAGGAGGTCATGAAAGGCCGTATGCAAAATCCTGCCCTGTGTACCGCAATAAAATGTGTACTTGATCTATGTGACCAATGTTTTGGTGATGGGAGACACTTGGCACACTTCATAGCACAGAGAGTGAAAAAGAACAAAAATTTCTTTCGAATGAGAAAGCAAACACACCCATTCATAAAACCATTCGTAAGCTTTTTTTTTTTTTTAATCAACACTATCTTTGTCACAGCCTGCTTGATCTTCCTGCTTTGGGTTAATATGGAAGCCAATTACAGCTTCATCTGTGTAGAATTAACTTTGTGGAGCACACACTGGGGATTTGTCTATCTTCACTATTTAGATATATGCCATAAAAAATATGCATGCAGTGGAGTGCAGGCACTGCAGATTGCAGAGATTTTCGGATTTATTGTGAAACCATTTAAAATCGGTTATGCTCTTGCCAGAAGTTAATTAAATTTTTTTTCTGTTCTTTTCTGGGCATGGGGGTCTTTCTGGGATGGGGGGCTCTGGGTCTCACTAGCTGGCAGTGCACGATTATATCTGCAAAAGCCATGGCACCGAGTCCAGTGTCTCCAGCTGTGACCTCCAACATCAGAGTGAAAGCTCCTTGTCCGCACTGAGTCCAGGAGGTGTAACTTCGTGTGTATCTGTGTACACTGTTTATCCCAGTGGGTTCCAAGAGTTGTACCGGCACTTTCTCAGACTACCGGATGGTGCCATTATTGAGGTATGTATAAAATAATTGGAGGCAAATGCTCTGTATATTATAGCTTATGTCTATACATATATACATATATATATGTACATATACTTATGTGTGTATTTATACTTGATGTTAACCACTTCAGTATTATTTGCACATAGATAATAACTATTATTTGTGTTACTATAATGGGACTGAAGATGTATTTTAGTTTTTACCTAAGCAAAGACACCACACAGTGAAAACAAATTTCTTTTTATAGCTATATTGGAAGAGATGGGCCAGAAAAACTTAAACGAAAAAATTCAGAATTCTGCCTGAAATAACTTCTGGTCTTTAACATTTACGAACATCAGCAGGCTGATGAGTTTTGTGACAAGTCTATACATTAGAAGTGCAGAGTCCTTTACTCAAATGAACTCACAGAGAAGGTGCTGATGATTCATTTTTCTCCAAAAAGAAAAATTATAAAACTCTAGAAAAGTTCCCTATCTTTACATCTTCAGAAATATTTTTAAAATAACCATTGTACAAAGACCTTAAAGTCGTGAAACAGGTCAACTGATTTTTCAGTGGTTGATTTTGAATTAAAACTATCATGTTGCACTATATTCCCAGAATCCAATTTATTGTGTGTGAGGAGCTGAGGCTCTGTTGCATTCACATAGGTGCTGCTTAATCAGAAGTCTCAGAGAATGGCTGAATAGAAATGAAAGACAGGAAAAAAAAAACCTGCAGATACATAACATTCAAAGACAAACAATGATCCAGTAGTAATAGTTAGAATTTGAATAATTTGTCTGTCTGGCAGCATTTTCTTTGAATTTGCTCAATAGTGCTTTTTTGTTGTAAATTTAATGAAAGTGTGTCCTCCTACCAAAAAAAAAAAATCCCTTTCAATAGAACCTTGAAAAAACTGCAGAAAAATTGCAGGCAGATAGCGTTCTGCTCCTTTCTGACCTAGTAGCAGCGAACACAACTTGAAGTTGAGGAATCTCACAGGCTGAAGAAAGCACAGCTGGGCCAGAAAAGCTCCCTCCCCACCCCAGCCCTCTTCTCTCCCTTACAGGATACACTAAAAGAGGGGATTCCATACATATTCCGTAACTCAGCCGGTAGGCAGTGAGGATTATCTCCAGGCTAATTCTGGAGTTCCATCGTAGACTGCTCCTCTCACTTGTGTCTGATCCTTTTCAGGCTTCTGGGACATTTGCTTCAGAAGCCTCTTTGATACAACAAACTGCCATGACTTGTCTTCATAAATTTGTATAAGCATGTTGGAGTGTGTGTGGGCACTCTACACTGACACAGGGTGGAAGGTGGTGAAGCTTCACTTCTACAATCCTGTGTTCCTCCCAGAGTCTCTCTGGAAAGTCAAGGTGAAGTTGGCATGGTCTCCTGAACACAGTGGCTACCTGGGCTTTTCCATTCTTTCACTTCATTTTTGCTCTATAACCTTGGCTTAGTCATTTCTAACTACTCTATTTCCTTATCTGTAAAACTGGGTTATGCAGACTTCTATTACCTGGCTCAAAGGGATTTGGAAGAAATTAATGAGATAACATCTGTAAGATACTTTTATTACAATGGTCCAATAAATATTGCAAAGTATTAGGGATCACAGACAATTAAACTCATTCAATTTGTAAACATTCTTATAAATATTCTTAACAGTTTTCGTACACTGTCCATTGCAGATGTAAGTGGTGAACGTGTATTGGGCAGTGATAGTGTCTATGCCAAATGAAATCCCAGCAGATCCAGAACCATCTTTTCCCCCTTTGCAGATCCCAGAATGTTCATGGGCTCTTGCATATGCTTGAGTAGATGCTGGAGCCTCAACCTTTCTCTTTGTCACTGGCTTTCCTTTATCTGCTTCCTATGAATCTTACTTCACACAGAAATGTTCCCTTCGTGTTTCCTCTAATGCTTACCTTGAGCATTAGATTTTATTCCTTAGCTTTTCTCTACTTGTGGCTACAAGAAACTGTGTTTCCCTGAAGAGCAAAATAACGAGAGTCCTGGAGCAAATATAGGAACAGGAAAATTTACTTTCCGTGCCTGCTTGCCTGGCTATTCAACAGTCCCGCTGTCCTTGTGACCCCAGAAGATACTTGCAGACCTGTTACTGTACTCCCTCCCTCTCCTCCCATTCCCCTCTTTCTTTCATCCTTTCCCTCCCTTCTTCTCTCCCTCCGCCCTCCATCTCTTCCATGCTGTGAATCAAATCCAGAGTTTTAAGCATGCCAAGCAGGCACTGGGCTACACCTCCTGCCCTGCAAGTTCTGATACTGACCTCCAAAGCTAAAAAATCTGAAATTGGGAGATATTTAAGTTTGATCTTTTGGAACCTTATTGAGAAACACAATTCATGTTTTCCTAGATATATGGTGTTACAAAGAAATTTCAAAATCAACAGACAGGTAGATTATGCTTCTGTATAAAAGAAAGACCCATTAAAGTTTTAAAATGATATCAACATCTTGCCCTGAAGTTGATTTCAAATTCTGAATCCCCTTCTTTGTATTAGATACTGACTCGATACTCAATGAAATCCATCAAACATTGAATTTCTGGATTCCAAACTGGGCTGCATGATGGGAATTTCATACCAAAAGTTCCTTATTATCTTAGTCATTAGGGGAACCTGAATGTAGGATAGATAAAATCCCATTAGAGATATATGTAAGACTGAGGCCGCATTTTGTTGAGATACTCAGATATGGAAAGAAAGTATCCCCAGAGTCTAGGAATAGTTCATGTACAAATTAGATATGACATTGTCTGAAACACAAATGGATGAAATTTTGCTTTACCTCTGTAACTTGAGCTCGACCCTTGAAGGTTTTATGACTTTTTTTTTTTAGAACAGCCTCTCCAGCTATCCACATTCCTTTCACACTAAACATATTTCTGCCTTGTGTATTAGTATGACCTCTAAACTTCTCCTAATTTTGGTATGAAATCTAGGACAGATATTAACCTTTTCTGGTTTTAAAATTTTCCCCCAAGAAAACTCTAGTCTTTTGACTTGGAAACAATTATCTTCAAGTTTCTATTTATGTGGAAAGGTCTATTTGTTGGACAGAATGATTTCCACACAAAAGAGTTCCAAACTCATCCGTCTGAAATGGACTTTCTATTGAAAACAATGTATTCAGAGCCTTCTGCATTCAGGCTCCTGCCTAGGCTGACACAGTTCTTACATCGAATGTATTATGCCTTTGCCCCAACCCTGCAGTCATGAGCAATAGTCACAGGTCCTTCCATGCAGGGCATTTCCTCTTCATTCTGTTTTCTGTCAGCCTCTCTGGACTCCATGGATTCTACATATTTCCACTGCGCAACATTTTGTCTCTTTGTTCAATAAGTAGTGTGATCTTACGATACTCTGTTAATACAAAGTTACTGGAAAGTTTTTTAGTGCTGCAAAACCTAGAAACCCAGGCAAGCCTGGTGAAGATTCATCAAGTTACAAATAAGCTTCCTGTTCCCAGGGTATCAGTCGCAATTAAGAAAGTCCTTGGAGCATTAGTTGGGGTGAAATGGGAAAATGGATTTTTGTCATTAGAGGCAGTGTCGCCTGGTGGTCTGAGTGGAGAACTGGGAGCCAGGAACTCAGCGATCTAAGGAGGCCCTGCTCAGCCCTCCTGGAGGCTTTAGGCAAGCAGCAGGGTCTCAGGAGGCCAACCTCACCTACTTTGAATCTCCCATCTGAAGAACTCCTTACCCAGGGCCAGGGATACACAGCAGGAAGCTGATTCCTTGTCTGCAAAATTAGAATATTAATACTTGCCTAAATAACAGATTAACCAATTAGTATTAAGTGTTCTGCTGATAGAAAGCAGCAGGAGAAGAAAGAAGGAATCGAAAAGCCCAAACATAATTTTATGATTAGATGGGTTTTTCTCAGCTGTGGCTTTTTCTGCTGGGCAGGAAATCTAGGACTCAGGGAAAAAAGAGGGGTGTTCAGAGGACTTAGGCTTTTCTGCTCTCTGTGTGCTGGGAGCAAAGGAGATGCTCGACCCGTAGGTCTGTAGGGAACTCTGAATAGGTGTGTAGGAAGGGAGATCACATCTTGTCCTTGAATCAAATGAATCACAGAGTGAAACAACATTGGGAATTGTTCTGTCTAAATTGCACTATTTTAATTTTTCCAAAAAGACTATCTAGTGTATTTGGAAAGTCTCATATGTTTATTCTACAAGCATCAGTTTACTCTGTGAATGTGTGTGTGTCTGTGTGTGTGTGTGTGTGTGTGTGTGTACGAGAGAGTGAAAAAAAATGGGTATTGATGTGGAGGAGAGAAATCAGTAAGAAAATTCAACAATATGGGACCTGTAGACAACATTCACATAGCTGAAACAAATGATTGATATTTTACATTTTCAAAGAGAAAATTATTCCATGAGCTTTTTTTGTTGAAAGTTATTGCCTATGAAAGAGGGGAAAAAAAGAACATTCTTGTGCTCTTCATTCTACATAGTTTTAGGCTGCCCTAAAGATTATCATATTACAGTTAAGCCACTCAGGTAGACATAGAAGAAAGAAGTATTTCCCATTGTCCAAATTTAGAGTACTTTTTGTGCACAGCACCCGTGTGCAAAAATGCAGTCTGACCTTTGAGTATGTTATATCTCCATGAAAAAAATCAACAGTATACACTAACCAGAAATACATACATAGATAGATAAATAAATAAATAATAAAATGTTACTAAACATCTTTTATTCCTGGCTTTCACTTTTAAAATTAGAATTGTCACTTCTATTGATTTTTTTTTTCAAGTAAGGTCCCAATAGTATTCTGGCATTTTCCTTTCATTAAGAATTATTATCTATTTTAAAATAAACTGCCAAATGCTATCATTTTGGTATATCCAAAACTTAAACACAATTGTAAGGTGGATATTAAAAAACAGAATGTAAGAGCAAAATAGAATTCAATTTTCAGATGAATGTTCAAATATAATGTTTCATACAAGACATTGTTTTTTCAGACTAATGTGAAAAAAAGTCTTAGGTAGATGTATGCACTCATTATTAGATATATGGGAATTTAGTTCTATTAAAATATTATTTGAAAAACATATTATTCCTGTAAGTGTGTGTCAAAATAAGTGATTTTATTGTCCCCTAATAATTAGGTCAGCACAACTTGCTATGACACAGTTAGTCTTTCGCAAGAGTAGTCAAGAAATCCCTCACTTCCGGTTTTGTTACTCTTTTATGTGTAATTTTGATAGGATTGGTACCATAGGGAAATTATACAGATTTTTATTTTTTAATCTAGATGCTGTAATTTTAAATCAATCCATTAGACTTTAGGTGCATTTTAGGAAATGCCCCTATTTACTTGGAAAAGCTATTTCAATTGCAAAGTAAAAGTATTTCTAGTGGCTATGCTAAAGTTTTTATAGCTGGGTGTATTTTCTTTAGTAAACCATGAGAATAATTTTGATTCCATCTATTATATATTGACATATGACCGTTAGAATAATTTTAAAGATCCTACGGGTTTTGCCTAAATAACTCACATTGTGAAATCATGTAATCAATTTCTCTGTACCTCTTTGGTATCATGTTTTGAGACAATCAATCATCTGCAATCCCTGCTTTTCAGAGACTCTATATTTTAAATTCATGCAAAAAAGAAAAATAACCAGAAACTTTTAAAAATACTTATACGTAAAATAACCACAATATTGGATTTCTTTGGAATCCCCAAGTAGTCAGAACTTACAAAAGCTATAGAAAATAATTATTTTTCTTTTGTATTCATGTCTAGCAAAATAATAGTTGTAAGCATATTATATTGGATAAGAAATTTCATCTGGATTCTAAATCACAGGAACTGTTTTAAATGATATATTAAAACTGTTTTCGAAACAATTCAAAAAATTAAGTCTTGATGTATGACTCAAAATATGTGATTAAATGTTTAATATAGACATTGTCCCGATTAAGTATTAAATCTGCATTGCAAAATTTGTAATGATTAAATGCTTTAACTTCAATAAAACACATTTTTAAATGTTATATTTTTCCCCACAATGAACTGGACTTTGTACAAAGATATCATATATGTAATAAAATCAAAAAATGACATACTTCTTTTAATTTATCTAAATTTACTATAATACTGGATAAATTTTTGTGACTTTTCATTATAAACAAATTTGAAATATATGAGTTAAAAAGTCAGTGTTTGAGATGAGCACTTTCGAAATGTGTGACTTGTTTCTTATTCCATTTGACAAGGTTGCCTAATATTTATAAAATAATCAAAGGATTTACTTGTGAATAACAGCAAAAAGAAAACTCTAGATATAATTACATCTTCTTGGGACAAATAACTATTACTCAATATTTTGATGTATTTTGCAGTTGTGTCAGTATTAATCTAAGAACTATACATTTATCATTTATCTTTCAGAATCAATAGATACTAGTTTCTTTATTTTAGCTTACAGAACAAATTCTCCCATAATCACCTGAAATAATTATTTAATAATAAAACAAAACAATGTAAAAACTATTTTTTAAAAAACATTACACTTGCTTTGCATCAGCTTTATGGCCAGATCCTATGAATTATATTTAATCTTACTTACAGTTCTGAAACAGTGATATAAAATCATGCAAGTTTATTTTATGTGCAAAATCACATATAGTATACACAATGACACTTAAAAAGGAATGAAATAGTAGCCATAGCTTATTTTCTGAAGCAGTCCTGACACTAATGCTGAATTACAACGTGGAAACATCCAGCAGTTTTACCTTTATGAGAAAAGGCTTTTTACATATTTAACATAATTCCAGTGAAAATAAACTGGAATTATGTATAAAGATATGTACTGTGCAGCCAAGGGACATTTATATTCCCCTGTAGAATACTTACCATGATTTTATTGCCATTTTGTGTCATTTTCTAATGGATATAAAATACAGCCGGTAAACAAACTAGACTTTAGATTTAAGGTGACAGCTGCTTCTTCAGAAGCAATCTTCTGATATTTAATCTTAAGGACACTGACTATTTTACAACCAAGTGAAGTATACTTTTGCAGAAATAAGACGACTATGTGCCTTGGCTTCTAATGTGTGCAGCTGAGATGGTTGGCATGGCCACAGCTACCCTAGCTATCACTGCTAAAACCAGAGAAGGAACCACGAACCTGGGGCCTTTGCTCATTTAACCACTTGAGAAAATCATACACGTATTACTTCCAGTTCTATTTTTGAAATTGATGTTCCAACTGAATTCGAGTAGACCTTTTGCCCTCTGTGTAGACTACTGTGCTTTAGGTAGTTGCTGATTTCCATCGAGGATAATTTACACTTTCTGCAGAATCATCATGGTTTTTCCTGAGCCTCCAAATATTGCTGTCTTCCTACACGCAGTGAATGAGAGCTTTGAATGCAGGAGTCCTTGTTCAGTACGAAACTGAAATGCAAATTTATTTCGAGGATGTCTCTTCTGTTTATTCTTCTTCCTCCTTCTTGCCTAGCCATGGTTATAATGATCTTTGAAATTTTATCCACAGCATATATTTTTGACAGTTATTAAAATGATCCATCTCAACAACTGCATCATAAATACTATCAGATTCATTTCCAATCAAACTTAGGGATATGCCTTTCCTTTTTAGAAAGAAATTAGTTACCTCTCTTCTAAGTCTGTTTAGCTAGAAAACTTCTAAGAAGCCAGACATTTCTTTCTACCAAAGAGGGCCAGTCCTGCTTCAAGCACAAGACAGAAGGAGCTTCCGTGCCCTGGACTGTCATGCTGTCACCACTGAACAACAGTTCTGCCTGTCCTAGAAGACCTCTTCAGACATCCGTTAAAACAGAATGCAGAATCAGAATCAGGTCCTTTGTGGCTTTAGCCTCAGTCATCTGGGAGGTCAGAGCTAGGTGTCCTCTGACAAATCTGATTTGGACAGTTTTGCAAATTTTCATGGTTGTTTCCTTTATAGAAGAGTTTACAGTTCCCTTCTCTGTCCTTGTCACCGGTTCCCCATATTATCTTATTAAAGGAAGATTCTTAAAGTAGATTTGCTGGGTCAAAGAATATTAAAATTTAAAGACATAGATGTGTGTGTGTGTGTGTGTGTGTGTTTGTGTGTGTGTGTGTGTGTGATACATATATATCTCTGTGTGTGCGTGTGTACCTAAGTTGCCATTAGAAATAATGGATAAATGTACAATCATAATGGCTGTGAATGAAAAAGCTACCCAGCATATTAATCACTTTTTGGTCAGAAAACACAGTTCCTACAACTTAATCAGATCAAACCATGTTTAAAATAAAAACCTGCATGGATATTATAGGTCATTGTCCCAGTTTTGGCCTTTGAAAGGTACTAAATGAAAAGGTAGTTCTTTTTCTCTAGTTTTAGAAAGTATTGGGAAAATTTAACTAGTAGTTTGTCATAGGCGTACGTTGCTTATGATGTGTTTTTTTTTCTTTAGAAACGTTTCTTCCTATTAATCAATGTCATCCATGAAATAATGATCATGACTATGTGTCAGTACCTTATTTTCTCCAAGACAATGATTTGAAATAAATAACTATGCACATTGATACAGATTAAAAACGGGCTTCAGATCTCTCCATGATAGCATTGCAGAATCTGAAAGCCAAGCATCTTGCAGATCCAGTTCACTCTGAAGTGAGGCCAGACCATTTCTTCAGCAACTGTAATAGAGGCTAGTTAAATTTTTATACTCTCCTCCTTAAATCTGACAGCTAAAATACATTTGCTAATTTGATGTGTCTCACATGTGCATGCACAGCACTTTATATAAGTACATTTGGACACTTTATCTGACAGCAGTGACAAGGGCAAGAGGAATAATGGTAATTGTGGGAGCCAATCAGAAGCACCTGAGTAACCCAGAAGTCTAAGTGCTGCTGGTCAACAAACCTGCATAGAGAAAGTCACAGTCCAGATGAGAGCTAGGTTTCCTTTTAAAAAATATTTTATTTAGTATTTTTCTTTTATGTGCATGAGTGTATTGTCTGCATGTATGTAAGTGCATCCATGTCATGCAGTCCCCTTGGAGGTCAGAAGAGGGCATCAGACCCCCTAGGCTGGAGTTATGGACAGTTTTTATCCACCATGTGGGTGCTGAGGACCGAACCTGGGTCCTCTGCAAGGGCAGCCAGTGCTCTAAACCTCTGAGCCATCTCTCCAGCCCCAAGAGCTACGTTTCTTAAACTTCCAGCAGGAATAATAAAGACAGGGAAAGTAACCATCTCAACTGTTCCTTTTCTAGAAGACAAAGTGGCGGCTGAGGTTTCTATTCTGAATCTAGTTCTCAACAGCAAAGAAAGACTATAAATGGCAGGTGACTCAGTCAGAAGCGACTTTGTCATTTAGGAGCTCATAGTTCTGGTGAAGGCTGAGTGCCATCCACTTTGATATTTGTAATGTGTATTTCAGAAGTTTGTAGAGGAATTGGTAGATGGTTCTCAATCAGAGTTATCTTGAGGCATGTGGGAAAGGCTCCAGAAATATAATTCTGGTTTTTAGATAGTCCAGATGAGGAAAAACAGAGAAGCTATCTCAACAAACGTCATGGTGTACATCATGCTTTCTAAAGCATAAAGAATATTATAATGTGTAAATGTGAGAGACTGAGAACCAGTGTTCCTAGAGAAAGCCACATTTATGTCAAAGATTCTCCAAGGCTGACTGAATGATCAGAATTTGATATTTTGGAGAATTGCAACGTTGCAGATGCAGAGCCAAATAATCATGGGTTAACTTCAGTTCTCTTACCCTTTACCCACTTGTGTATCCTTTTAAATATAAGGGAAACCTTTGAGATGTGCTAACTTCGTAGACCACTAGCTTCCCCAAACTTAAAAGCGAAGAATATTGTTACCATTTTAGTTTTAAAGCAAATGTTTCACTGTTGTAACCTGCCTATCTGATGTTTCCACCAATGTATTTGGAAAATGCCTTGATTTATGACTTCTTTTTGTTGTTGTTGTTAATATAAAAGCTTCATGAAACAGTTTCCATGTTGGGTTCTGTGTTCCTGGGCTGTGGTCACTGGTATTTGGTTTAAGAATGATCCTTTTCTAGATAGGAAGGTGGATTAATGAGTAAAGCATTTGCGCACAGACAGGACCAGAGTTTGGATCCCCAGTACTCTCATTAATATTTGACTGGTATGGTATACTTCCTGTAATCCCAGTATCTGGGAGGTAAAAACCAGGGATTTCCTGCTAGCTAGAGTTGATGAATCATCAAGCTGTGGATTCAAGTGAGAGACTTTTCTTCAATATATAAGGCAGAAAGAAATTGAAGATGGGATCCAACATCAACTTCTGGCTTGCACACATACTTGAACATACAGGCACGCACACATACACACATGCACAGAGAGAGAGAGAGGAGAGGGAGAGGGAGAGGTATTGGTCTTTGACAACTGAGCCCATTCTTCTGGCAAGGGCAGAACAGAGCCCAAGGGTCCAATGGCTTGTGGAGTCTGGCTCCTGCCTCCCTACATATGACTCAGACTTGGCCTCTGTTGTTCAGATTGTTGGTCCAGAGTCCAGTAGGGAAGGATGGGGCTACGGAATGAGCTGCTCTGGAGACAGGGATGTCCACCAACCCACAGTAGCTGGGTAAGGCCCCTGGACCCAAGTGCAACATCTACATGCTCGGCTCTGGGTCAGGGACCTCTGGAGGTCAGGAAGGTAGCACAACTGAGGCCTTGGTAGGCAGCCGTCAGGGTCCACTGGAGGACGGCTTTGGGAGGAAAGGAGAGGGCAAGGGGTCAACTTGGAGGACAGCATGGAGGAAGCATCTCTTCCCTACAGCAATAGAGGAAGGATTCAGGTTGAGCAACTGACAGACAGTTGATGGACAGAGAGACAGACAGACATCTCTGGCTAGCAAGCAACCTGCTAAGAGCCACCATCTCGGTGTGTAACTAAGATGGCTTAAACTCACAGCCTCCCCTGACCCCAAGATCCCACCTCTGTTCCTGACCCTGCACCAGCACTCTCATCAGTCCTGACAGCCCCGACTCATGGAGAGTGGGGTGGAGAGCAGTCAGAACAGGGACCAGTGACACACTGTCATTGCATCACCCTGACCAACCCACTAACCCTCTCAGGGATACGTTTCTCTTCCTCTGATGAAAGAATTCCTACCTCTCAAGATCGTTTCCAGGGTACAATGAAATGGTATAAACATTGTACAACTGTGTGCACGCCTCTTTATTACATACTGCACACATGCGATGTAAGAAAAAAAGAGTAAATTATCCTGTTAGTCATTTTGAGATGAGAGCTGTGTTTCATACCAACAGGGTAAAAAGAAGAATGACAGGGAAAAGTGAAGACAAACGATCACATGACAGGTGGCTATGGCTGATGTAGGCTGCATGGACTTGGCAGGAAAGTCAAGAGAGTAGGAAAATTGTGGAGATATGCCAAATACCCAATCTGTGTCTCCTTAATCCTGAAGGGTATAAATACCACAAACAGAAATGGAATTTCCATAGCTCTTTGACCCAATGGCTAAATTCTGGATGTATGCCACAGTCAAATCCCTTTTTCGTCATCACTGCTGGCCAACAGTGTCCTCTCTCCCTGCAATTCCCTGGCTACTGTCATTTGTAATACTCACTATCTCTGAAGAAGATTTGCTCTTCCCAGTGTTTCAGTCACTATCTTCTTTCCCACTTGCCTACCCTGGAAAGAGGTGTTATAATTTGCTAGATACATGATTTATGAGCTAATTAGCAGATAAAAGCGTTATTCTAAAAAGAGAAAATGGCTCCTGTTACCAAAGAAAAATGGGTCTGATAAGTAGATGTCCTCTGCTATCCAGAGAAATCCATTCCATTTGATGATTCTATCTGCAGAAGTGATTCTTTGCCTTGTACCCATGGATGAATTTTGTTCAAGAGGTAAAGTTCTGGGTAGAGATAAGCCTTCAGCAGAATGCTCATAAATAGACTATCTCATCAAAATCTAGGGTACATATGAAGTCAGTGAGATTGGTGATTAAGGTAAACAGTCCAGGAACAAATTCAAACTGTGTGAATGAGTGATCCAGGATGTTGATGTTGCAGGAGTTGTGACGCAGGGTAATTAAGTCTTGTATTTCAGAGCTTCTGAGTGACAGTTACTTCCTACCAACAGGAATTCTATCCTCTATTCCATTCACAGTTGATGCTTTCTATGCATTTCAACAAATCAGAGGTTTGTGAAGTAATTGTTTGGTTTTTGCTTACCTGAGACCAGATCTCATTATGTAGCCCAGGATGTCCTCCATCTTCCATCCTCCTACCTCAGTTTTCCCAGTGCTGGGACCACAGGAGGTGTCACAGGGTCCATCCTAAAATACACAAACCAAAAGTAAAAGCTATTAAAGGCCAAAGAGAAGCTCAGAGTTGTTTTTGATTTTTGACATTTCTGATTTCAATAAAAAAGAAAAATTCACTTTTCATATATATTTTTACTTGCTTTATATTACTTTGTGTTTTTCTTGGGGTTGCTATAAACTTGCGGGAAAGGTTAGAAATGGAACTGAACTATGAAACCTAAAACAGAAGCTTTTGTGTAACGAAGGAATTAGGATAATAATGTCAGTTTAGAGCTTTTCCCAGTTACTATTTCCCTTCAGGGAAAAAAATATAAAGTAAACATATTAATCATTCCATTGAAATATTTGCTTATTTTACCACCCCTTTTCAGGTGTTTGGTGACATCAGTACCTTGAAGTTTGTCCCCAGTGAAGTGACCACAGCCATTGAGGAGCAGATGAAAGAGATGGATACGGCACAAGGAGAAACTTGTGCTATCATTCAAGGGAAAAGCTAAGGCTCCACTGAACTAGGAGGTATTTCTTTTTCTGCTGGCTGAGCATTTAGATTGTGAGTGGATCCACAGAGAAGAACCCTTGGACCAGTTCCTTCTTATTCCTTCATGTTGCAGTGAGAATATGAAGTTCAGCTTCTCTATAATTCTACTGTCTTAAGATGTGGCACTCCACTAAGAGAGAATAATGAATGTTCGTCCTTGACATAGAAGGCGTTATTTGGATTATGGACTTGGAGAAGGATAAGAGACCATTGATAAAACTTATGGACAGTTTTTCTTCTTGCTTTTGTTTGTTTTTTGTGTAAAGAAAATGAGGGAGCTGACTACGAGATGATAAAACCAAGTCCAAATCATTTCCTTCTTCCTTTCTGAAAATATTTCCCACTATTTTTCCCCACAAGGAGCTTTAAGCAAGTAAAAGGAAAATTATAATAATGACAACAAATTATCTCAAGTCACATAAATGAGTTGGTTATCAAAGTTTATATTTTGTGTTATAGGGTGACAGGAACCAAGCCTCCAATGGATGATTTGGGGCATTTTGCATTCAGTTGACCTCTTTTAGAGGAGATCAACAGCACAGGAACTTTCATTCCTTACAATCTCTTCTTGATTCTTTTATTTTTTCTTTCTTCTTCCTTTTCTTTTAAATTTCCTTTCTATCTTTTTCTCCTCTTTTCTTCCTTTCTTGCTGTCTATTTCAACTGAAGATTTGGACTGGGATTTATTACCCCAAACAAATAGTGTTCTGCCCAAAGGTTGATAGATCATAAAATGTCCTGCACTATTAAAAATCTCTGACCCTAAAGAATACAGTGGGCACTAGACCATCTGCCATTCCTTGGCATGTACAAGGAAAGATAACAAAGCACCTCTTTCAAATAGAAGACAATGCTTACTAGAAAGTTTAAAACTGACACCCAAGATGAGAATCCAAGGGAATACCTCAAATCTGGTGGCCCTTTTTCAATCCCTCGCCTTGGTCATTGTCTAACTATCATAACATCAACATTCTAACATAATAATTTGCAGTAGGGATACAGTCTGCACTCCATCTGTTGGCAAGTCTTGAATCTGTGTAATCTCCATAATTTTTATGCCTATCCTCTATGGCTGTTAATGAAAGCCAAGAAACATGCATTTATATCTATCTATATATCTCAACTTTGTAGAAACATAAGTATTGTAACTACTTTGTAGAAACTCATATGTAGTCATTTAAATACAGTTTAAATGACTGTATTTGCTCACTTTGGGCAACTAGAATCTTCTGTAGATACTTAAATATCCACATCACTGATTTCCTTCCTCACTCACCTCTGCTGCTGCTACTATGCTTACTAACAGCTTAAGCTGCTGGACATTCACCTCCACTATTACCTAATAGCTTTGCATGCAGGCTCTACTTGTTTGCTTTTCCCATTATCCCAGACAAAGAACTTTATAAAGGGTATCCGGGGCTGGAGAGATGGCTCAGTGGTTAAGGGCCCTGGATGTTCTTGCAGAATCCCAGCACCCACATGGTGGCTAACAACCATCCACAACTCCAATTTCAGGGGATCCAAGGCCCTCTTCTGACCTCTGAGGGCATTGCATGATGTGGATGCCCATACATATATGCACGCAATACACTCATATGCATAAAATAAAAATAACAAATAAAACATTTTTAAAAAGTGTATACTATGAACCGAACTTAGAAGAGTGTGTGGGGTATTACATAATGGCTCAATAAACATTTGCTGTCTGAGAAAGGTATGAATGAGATCTAGGGCTGTGATTAAAGCCAGGTCTTTGTTGTGTATAAAGAAGGTCAGCCAAACCCCTAAATACTCTAGACATCATAAAACAACATATGTGATAGACCTATATCCCCACAAAATATTCTGAGCAAACATCACATGCATTTCTTGCATGTATGCAGACTGTTATAGGTTTGATTGCATTTTATTTAATTATGGGGTCAAGTTGACTCAAATTTAGTTGAAAAGACACTGTGGTAACTTTTTGCTGAGCTGCCACTGGCTCACCTGAATTAACCAAATGCCAGCCAGGGCTGTTCAACTGACACTTCTCTTGGAATTGTCTCACAAAAGCTTAGGCCCGATGAGGGCAGGGATCGTGTCCTGCCTTATTGATTATTACTACCCAGGTTGCAATAGTGTATTTTGAAATAGTCAGTGCTTGGATGAACAGGGAAAGTGATCTGTCAAATTTCACTTAAATTTATACTTAATGAACTATAAGACAGCAAACTAAATGAAGAAAAAAATCAGCAATTAATTAATTGATAATTTCCTCCTTTTCCTCTTTCTTTTAGGAAATTGATGGTGGCATTTTAAGGATGAGTATTCTTAGAATGGTACTTTCTGTCCCCAAAAGGACACACAGACACACACTGTTTCTTAATCTGTGGCATCTTCTGATACATTATTGCAAAGCAAGGTTTTTCAGTATTTTAAAATAGAATGTGTTGCTATAGTTGTTACTTTATGTTTGCCTTGCCATTAAATGTATCTTACTGGACACTGAGGATTAGAAAGTGGTTCAGCATTTGTGTTTGTCTGAAGCTTTTATCATGCTGTTTATATAGGTGTGTGGTACATAAGGATTCACTAATATGCTTCTCTTAAATTCGCTCTTGTTATTGAAAGGCATCTTTCTGATACCCCTGTGCAGGGTATAACCCAATATAATACTGAAATAAGAATCTGGTTTGGTCTGCATTGGAATCAAGTAGTATATTTTCATTACTATTGAGAGGCCTATTTTATTTAGACTTTTTAGATATGTTTACGTGTGGTGAGGTTCTCAAAGAAAATAGAAAAATTAAATAGAGATATTGTCTCTAAAGGCTTCTACTTTTTGTGGCCCTTGATGAACTAGAGATCCCAGTTCTGTGCTGTAGAAAGATGAGAATTGTCTTTGCAAACAGATGCTCTTCAGAGCTGAATTCTAACATGACAGGCACAGTGTAATGTGCCCTTAGGAAAGAGTACATATTTACATACAGTTCAAAGGACTATTTCAAAATTAAAGATAGGTTTCTAGGGGACTATATATCTATAAATTGAATCATCAGGTTTTTTTTAGCCTACTGAGGATAATTTATGATGCTAATAATTAATTTTTCAAGACTGTATTAGTAAAATACTTTCTATAAGCTCTGCATATAATTTCAGTGATTAGTAATTTCATCTCTTATAGACACTAGTTGACACATTATTTAATTTCATATTTTTGTCACATTACTAACTGTATCATAATTATAAACTGTAAATAAAACAATATTTTATTGGATCATTTTTGCTAGCACCAACTGTGTTCTTATTGCCTGAACAGATTATTTATTTGGAATTCAGTTCTGTGAAGGAATAGATATATAAACAAGAAGGAGTTAAAGTTTCAAATGCTTACTGTAAATTTAAAAGCAACTATTAAATTTTCTTTGTATTAAGTTCTGTGACAATAGATGGATTACACTAAGTGTCTGTTAAGGAAGCAGATGAAAAATGTGTGATTTTCTTCCTTCAGTTAAATATGGTGCTAAGTGATACGCATAGCATTAAAAGCAAATTACTTCCCACTTCAACAATCACAGCATGAGTACTTTCTATTGGAAGCTGTGTTTCCTCTCTTCCTTGGCCCTCAGTTTTGTTAAATAAATCAACTGATAATGCTTGGATAAGCAGAAGGGAATGCTTTGATGCTATTCGGTATTTCTGTTCTGTAAGTACCTACTCAAGATGTCTCCAAAATGGCATTTTCTATATATTTCAGTCACTAAAGATTCTCATCCTAATCATACATACTGTCATGTTCATCTGCTTTAGATATGCATGTGAAGCACAAGTCCCTCCTATGACATCACTTCCAGTTGGCCATCTTAACTAACATTTCTAGAGATAGGAAAAGCAAAGAGATGACTTGAGATAGGAACTCTTAGAAAATACTGCCAGTCATTTGAAGTGGCTACTTCTGCTTTTGAATCTTTGCAAGAGGCTTTGATACCACACTGAGGAACTGTGGCCATGTGGAGATATTAAATACTAATAATACTGATGCAATAGCTGACTGACATCAGCAGCTTAAAAAAAATCGAAATTCTCTGCTTTGAATACAGTACAACATAAGCAAATTTTCCTTTCTGTGACTGGTGTAGAGTCATGGGATGGGGAGAAGATATATACAGGGCTGAGGAAGGTGACACTGGGTACTGACCTTCAGTTAGTGGACAGTCTTAAGGCATGAGCACAGCACCTTCTTGATGGAGGATTTGTATGATCAGGGACATTGCAGCCCCCAGGGTAGACTGGTATCTATAGATCTCTCTCTTGGATAGTTTTTTCTGAATCTGTTGAGACACTGGAATAAGTAGAAAATCTTTTAAAAAATGGTATAAATTCCTTAAGGATAATCTTGCCGATACCTGGGTCATATTACATGATAACTTCATGGGGAATGGATGAGACAGCAGGTAACTAAAGCACTTTGGCTCTGAAGTTAGATCCAGATGGAAATCTTCCTTTCTCACATCTCAGCGGCCAAGTTACCTGGATAAGTCATTTAACCTCATTGAGAGATGCCAAATTGGGTCAACAAAGCCAAAGAAATACTTAGGTCACGTGACTAAAGGGAAGACTTGCAGTGTCTGAGTATCTAGCACATTCTGTTCACCTCACCACAGGATGAACATTGCTTCACCTGCATCCTAAGCTGCACATGAGAGATGGGGGGTCAGGAAGGAGTTTTAAAGACATTAGCTGTACTCCAAGTGTCACAATTGTCTAAGCTCTTGCACTGAAGAGTCTTTGTCTTCTGAAACTGATATCATTTTAATTCAACTTGTCTTAGGATGGCATCGGTAGGGCTGATTTTATGGTTCTACTGCTTCTAATCTCAGTGGGCAGAAGTGGCAAAGTTCAATAGTCTCCTTCATATCATCATCTGAACTACCTCTAACCATCCTCCCAGTGGGGCTTTATCAGGGTTCCCCTCAGAGGACTGCAGTTGGGAAAATCAGCAATGATGGAAGGAACGTGTTGGCTATTATGATTGGTGAGATAAATTAACTAGTGAAAGAAGGAAAGGAAACAGGAAGGGAAGGGAAGGAAGAACTTCCAGAAAGACAGACAGAAAAGAAATGAATGAAAGAAAAGAGGAAACTTCTAGAAGAGAGACTATTCTATCAATGACGGTACATTTTAAACCTTCATATAGATCAAATTTCCTCAGAAATATTGTGCAAATTCAATTTAAATCACAAACTGTAATTGTGATTCCTCTATCTGCAATTCTTTCTAGTCATGCACATTAAGAGTGAAAATATTCTCTTTCTTTTTTTAAGGTGTAGCCCAGATTGACCCTGAACTTGAGTTCCTCTTGCCTCTGTCTCTTCAACATATGCTAATGATGTGTGACACCACAATGAGTGTAGAAACGTTTTCTTACTAAAATGATGACAAATATGGCTAGAAGTGCTCTTGATCTTAACGTGATCAGGAAAAGTCAGAGTTTGATTTTTGGTATTTACTTTTTCATATTGTTCTATAATAGCTATATATGGACTTCGGAAAATGTTTAAAAATACTCTGCCCCCAAGAGTGTCAACTAGTTAATATATGATTTGGAATACAGAAGTTCTAAGTTTTAAGTAGCATAACTTTGTAAAGCTTTACTTCGTTGGTTTAACACCATGAATTAAACTGCTTATCCTTTCCCCGAAGATTTGAAATGCCATTTGCATTATAACAAGCACCTTTAGGTTCTTTTTTTTTTCTTAGAAAGTGATTTTTTTTTTTATGTAGTTTTGTCTATTCTCATGCTAGAGCCAGACTGCTTCAATTAATGCAGCTTTTTAATAAATCTTGGATAGCCTGTCATTAAATGAATGTTACTGAGAAAGGTTTGTCAGCAACACGGAAAAATGAGCGTAAACATTTTTTAGTCCAGCAGGAAGGTGAATATTGGATTTGGGTTAGGGGTGACTGAGGGGTCATCAGATACTTTTTTCTACTTTTGAATATCATTGAAATTTTTCACAGTAAAAAGTTGAGTAGTCACTGGACAGGGCATTTATGGAGAAAGAAAGATGAAATAATATTATATATCCATTAAAGCCATATGTTCAGGTAATGAATAATAAGATGGAATTTCAGGATGTCATATGCAGAGTTCAGCTGTGCTGGTCTACAGAAGATCATCTTAGCTGTACTTACTGACTGTTGATGTTCCTCCATAGAAGGAGGAGTGAGTGGGTCATGGGACCCTTACTTGAGTATCCAACTGAGTCATTTGTACACAATTGTGCCCTAATTGCACATGGTCTCCAAGGGGGGCTAGAGCATCTAAGGGGTTCCTCTTTGCACTTCTGTCAAGAATCCATCATCCATGCTGAGTGCAGACTTTCCAGTGTAGCTGCTTTGGGGTCCCCCAGAATCCTGTCAGAAACCTCTCATGTTCTTTAAGTAAGCCCAGTAAACTCAAAGACTCTCCAGGGGAAGCTCTGGTTTGTCACTGGGACTTTAGAAGGCCAAGTAGTCCAAAGTGCTTTGCCTAGTCTTTCCTAGGGAAAAGATTCTTGCAAAATATCTGTATACTGTGATATTTATTATAAAAATGTTTTGTAGAGAATAAATTTATAAAGTAAGCACAGGTATGTTATTAGTAGCTATTTGTTGGTGTTGGGATGATATCTTTAAATTTTTATTTTCTTTCTAATATTCTATATTTCTTAATCTTTTTAAGAATCAGTTCATGAAACTTTTATAGTCTTCACTGCCACAAGTGTTTCATGTGTAACACTTACTAAAGAAATAAGGAAAATTGATGTGCTACCTCCTATAAAACTAAAAGTTGCAATATACCTTTGGACACTATCTGTCCAAGAGGGACGTCCAAAACTGTCATCCTAGAACATTCTAGAGAAAAATCCTCCAGGAAATAGGAATAGAAGACTATAAACAAGAGATCAGTTTGTATAAAACTATAACTGAACGAGGAACTAAAAAGGAAAATGGAGTACGGGAAGATAAACAAAATTTGAAAGCACAATTGCAAATCCAGCAGAAACCTCAGAGGCTGAAGAGGGCCGATAGATACCGCAAGAAAAGCAGAGAGTGCCGTCTCCAAGCCTTTCCCTGTGCCCTCTTCCGCCTCCTTCCCCATCAACTCACTTCCTCCGGAACCCATTCTGACGTTTCTTCAATGCTCTCTCCTTTCTCTTAGACCTTTTCTCTTCCCCTTACTTCACCGCTTCGGCATTCCATTGTCCTTACCCGGCTTAATTTCCATGGTGCACCGTTGCCCTCCTTCCCTTCTTACACCACCCGGTCTCTCTCACCTCTCATTTCCTCTTATCACCGGAGAAACCACAGCCCCAGTTGAACCACCTGGGCCTAATTTGTGCCCACTCTCAAGCAATTAAGTGCAGCTGGAAGAAAATGGGCTTTGGCATGAATTTTACTTTAAAATCATAACTGTAGCTCTCTAGTGACCTTTGGCACTTTCTAGTAGTCACATCTTATTTTCTTATTTCATTCATCCTGCAACGATACGTGATTACGTTGGGTTTTACATCCTCTCTTCCCAAGTCTGCAGAGCTTACTCTACCTTTAGTCTCCACTGGTGAATGGGCTTTCTACTTCCTTGGGAAAGTTAGGGAAATTCCAGTGACAATCCTCACCAGCCACTAATGACTTGATCTTGGAATTCTTGTCTCCAGAACTATGAGAAGTAGATTTCTATTCTTTATAAATTATCCAGCCTGAACTAAGATTATCTGTTACAGCAGCAAACAGTAAGAGTAAAACATCACACAAATTTCTGTCTCCAGCCCTAACATCACTTGAAGACATCAGGTATAGATCTGGAGTTTCTATCAGATATCTTCACTCGAATAAACAACTCAAACACATCATGGTCACCTGCAGCCCAGGATCTTCCTCTCTGAACCTGCTTCCCTGCATTCTCCTGCAACTCAGTTGATGGGAAGATTTGCTTCCCATTTGCTGAAGTCAAAAATTTTGGCTGAAAATATTGACAGTGTAGTGACAAACAAGGCCCAAACCTTAGTGGGTGTAACAGCAAAGCTTGGGTCATTCTGACCACCCACCAAGGTGCGGGCTTTGGTCTGTGTCATGCTCGTCCTGCTGGACCCAGGCCAAAGAACTCTTTATGTGAAGACTTAAATCAACTCTCAAAGCTCCATTTATATTTTATGCACATCATTTTAAAATGTTCTTATTAGCCCATAGTAGTTAGGTTTAACAATAGGCTTCATTATGATTGTATTGTCAAAGATGCCCATAATATATTTTCATCTTACTCATCCAATTACCTTCTCCTGTGTCAGTTTTATTTGCCTATTATCTGCCCAAGCACATGACTCCAACTTCAACTGGTAGATAAGTTGGACCTTGCTATCCTCCGAAGAAAAAAACTAAAGCAGTTGTGTACAACTAATTACTACAAGAGTCAGCTTTCTGTTGTTGTAATAAATACCTGAGCTAGTCAATTTAAAAAGAGAAAGGGTATATTTTGAGTCAGAGTTCTGGATGCTTCCATTCATAATCTATGGGCCTTATTGCTTTGGTATCCTTGGCAAAGCATCACATCCCAGTACAGAGTGCACGGAGGAGTGATGTCGTTCACCTCATGGCAAGAATTGTTGGGTATAATGCAGGGTGGGCCTAGCTAGGCCACCTGCCAGGGGGAATGAAGGAATGGCTTTCGTGGGTGTGGTGTTCCATACTGGTTAGTTGTGGAGTCAGTTTCTTCCCAGCACCTGGAGGGAACCTGATCCACATGAGAACAAACTGCGACTGGCTGTGGTCGGGACTCTACCCCATAAGGCTATTGGCTAACAAGACCTATAAGACTCTTTTTTCTTTCTTGAACAAATGAGTTTGCAGCAGACCACCACTGCTGGCTTCCCGGAGTCTGTGTGTGTTGACTGTACACCTACTCACCCCCTTACCCTATGGCAGAGACCCTTTGGTCCCCCTTGGGCTGGCTCTGAGTTCTGGGACCCCAAAAAAGAACAAACAGAAAGGTACTAAGGTTCCAATGTCTTGTAAGAACACACCTCTGATAAAGGGAAGATTGTCCACTCATTGTACAGGACTGTCCTCTGCAGGCACCATCTTCCTGAGCTCAGATATGCTCACTAACCAAAGATCATCACAGCAGGGTTTGTTGACTACTGACAACCCATCATAAGAGTGATAGGGAGAGCCATGGAACTCTCAGTTGAGTATTCAGCCACACCTCCAGCCCATGGCTGACAATTCAGCCCTAACTATACAATCCTTAGAGGAAGGGCCAGAGTATATAGGCTGGGGAAGGTGAAGGCAGAGAAACTCCATTTATATAGCTATGTGAAGCCATCAGCCATGCTTGTGTAAAGACTTTTTAGTCTTTCTAGTATGACTTCTTGGGAAGAAATCCTTCACCCATTGCTCTGTAAGTTCAATGAATCCTTTGGAGCTTTGGAATACAGGTTGGTGGAATGGTTCCTCAGATTGTCATTGGGGCCTTGGAGGGACTGGATCTCATTTATACCCCCAAAGAATTTTAGCGACACTGTTATGCTCCACTTTTTTGAGTCTTTAGGAGAATTTTATTAGAATTTAAAGAAAAACCCTCATGGCATTCAAGCTGGGAATCTCAGTAGCTTCCTTGAGGATAAGGAAAGAAGCCGTGAGGCCATGCAGGCTAGAGCCTTCATGGAGGTTAGACACGTGGCCGACTGTCAGCCAAATGGTGGGGAAAAAAAACCTTTAGAGGAAAAGTAAAGAAATACAAGATACTAGGGCAGCCCAAAGTGTTAGAGAAAGCATTTTTAGAAAAAGGATATAAAGAAGGAAAGGACACATTATGCTTTTCTGAAGAATTCAGATAAGTGGGCACACTTATGGAGACAAGTGTCTGTGGTCAGATCCAGAAGCAGTGCGCTGGGAGGAGGGATTCTGGGCAGGAAATGTTCACTATTCCATTAACACACTAGGTGGTTCACCCATCTATTTAGCATAACTTAAGGTGAACCTGCCTTCCTAGGGGTGGTGCTATGACCAGATGATTGACCAGTGAAACTGGAAAGGTGGGTCTTCCAACAGATAGACTACAGATTTTATAGTCTTTACCACTTAACCTTCTGGGGTTATTTGCTATTCTAACATTCCCCTGTCTGAAGAGATAACCTTAAAATCTTTTAGTAATTAGATAAATACTTTGGCATTTTTGGCCTTTGGCACAGAGTAGGCTACTAAAAGGCACACACACACACACACACACACACACACAAACGGGCTACTTTTCTTTGTGGTCTTTTTACCCTAAAATGCCTAGCCCATTTCTACTTCCTATTCTTACCACACCCAGCTTCTGAAGAGTTACCCTAATTGCCAATAGAGAATTAGGGCACTGACTGTTCCAGCTTCACCCATAGTGAATAGGGGCACAGGCTGTGGCAATTGGGGTCCTCCTTCAGTGGGTGTATTAGTCTCTGTTGCTGGGACAGAAACACTGACCAAGGAAACTTATAAAAGGAAGATTTTTTTAGCTTATGGTTCCAAGGGCAAAGAGTACATCATGGCGGGGAGGCATGGTGACAGATGTGGCTAGAGTAGATGCAGAGCTAAGTGCTCACATCTCTAAGCAGGCACAGGAAGCAGCAACCAGAGCTTTGGCAAGGTTTAAGCACTCTATAAGTGCCCCACCCCCTGCCCCCAATGTTGTTTCCTCTAGCATACCACACCTTCCAAGATCCCCTGAAACAGAGCCACAAACTAGGAACAAAATATCCCAATATTTGGACCCTAGGGGGGACATTCTCATGCAAATCACCATAGTGGGTCTATCTAAAAGACCCCCAAATTGCTTAAGCATTAGCTGTAGGGAGAAAAGGAAGTCCTTGACTGATGTCTCAGAGATGGGATGGAGACGTAAACGCAAGAGTAGTTAGCATTATACATTCTAGACAAGGAACAGTGCAAATTTCAAATGTCCAAGTTAAAGTCCATTAGAATTTCTTGATGAGGGTTTCCAAGAGCATCCATACATTGAATTTCTCCTCATTTTCCTTGGCCTGCCAAGGCTGGAATTGAGAGTCCTGAAGTCATGATTTGTTTTCAGGCACTTTGATAGCTTGTTGGAATGGCTAGAATCAGTGTAAGTTTCCTCCCAAATGGCTTCTAGACAGGGATGGAAAGGAAATTAGCCATCATTTAATTTTTAGTTTAAAACAATAGTGGATTTGTCTTTCTTGGCTACAGGTAGACACCTCAGTGTTAGATCAGGCCCAGATCTGAAGTCTTACATCTGAGCAGCATTTTCTTGTTAAGAACAAAATTGTTAGTGAGAAATTGTGCATGATATATGAACTTAAACCTAATGTCTGGGAAGTGCAGTCCCTTACATTCTTAAAGAATCATACCAATCATTTTAATATTTGGTCAGACTTTCCTGTGGGGTGTTTAAGACCATGAAGTTGGCCCAAATAAACCAATTTATTTTTGCTTTTAAGGTCAGTAGACGATCTGATCTTCAGGGGTCATGTAGGATTGGGAGGAGCCTCTGGATACTTAGGACTTTCTACCAGTTCCATCTATGTGAGGATAAGTCACTCAAAGTTTCTGTTTGACCCTGGCTTCACTTGTAAGTATTGAGGAAACAATTCCTCTGTGCTTACTGTCTTCTTTGTAGACTTGACACTGGTTTCAGTCCATATAGTAGGGTCTCCATGTCCTCCCTGAACAAGAGGACAGATGATTCACTATAGTTTCAGGATATCTCAATAGATGTTCCATAGTCCCTTGGAATTTAGTTCACCTTGTAGGACAAGGGACAAAAAACTTGTTCCTTTAAGTTTCCCTGACCAGATTAGGGTAGGGCTCAAAGTGTGGTTTATTAATCACCCAAGAAGTTTAGTTCCACCAGTCTGGTACTTTTAATTACCATGTAATATATGGGTAAAGCTTGAACAAAACCTGAAGATTCTTAAATAAACATTTACCAGATATATACTTTGTTTCTTAAGCTAGTTGACTGAACTATGAACTTAGACAATTTAAGATTATTTATATATTATCTTATCCTTTATATATCATAACAAACCTACTTAGACTTTCATCAGTTGCACAGACTTTCTCATTTTTTTTCTATTCTGAAAACATTACTTGTCATAATCTGCATCTAACATCTTTTTTCATCTTTCTGATTTTTCTTCTTAATACCATGAGACATAATAACATTAAGAAATAAACTTTCCTTCTGGTGTAATAATTTTCTTCCTAGGAGTACTAAGAATGCTTACCACCTTCTAAGGTTCTAGTGTCAAACCAATGTTTGATTAAAATTCCCCATGGGGAACCAATGACTTTAATCATAGAAATGGGTGAGGCATTATGGACAGATATGGATGACCTTAGAATTGTTGCACTGGGAAGTCTTTATCCAGCATGTATATTGACTTTTCTATAACTGCATGGGTCAAGTCTTCTTTCTTCCTAGCCTTTCCCAGATTTCCTCCCTAAATCCAGGAGACCATTTGTGATTAGGACAGAATTACATACAGGAAGAGTGGCTGGAAACTCAAGTGAGTGTCCAATGACCCTGCTTACCCCTCCTTTAATGAAGGAACACAACAGTCAAAAATTAATTTTGCAAGTAGACACAGCTGAAATCATGAAGATGGCGTTTATTTGGCTCAGAAGACTGTTGTGTGGCATCATCTGAATTAAAGAACATGGAATGCAAAGTACACACATAAGATAATATAATGAATTAATATTACCCACATGCACACTGTGGCTTTATAAGTTCCCAAGTAAACCTATAGAAACACAGAACAGTTAAAATCTTTTTTACTTTATGTTGGTCAGAGAGTGTTCCACCAAAACCTTGCTTTAGGCTTTGAAGGAACATAAACACTAGGTAAAGAGAAGCAGCTTGTACATAGAAATACGTTATCAAATTGTACTACATTAGCAAAAGAAAAGAGAAATAAAAACGAGCCCCATATTGATAGAATTTTTTATTCATTCAAATTTTTCAAGAAGGAAAAAAATGATTCAATAAAAACTGTTGAGAGACTTAGCTATTTATTTGTTATAAGATCAAGTTAAAAATCTCCAACAAATTTCTACTTGATAAATAGAAAATTAGCTTCATAACTAAGCAGTTTGCTTTTTTCTAAGAAGTATTTGAATAGGCATAATATATAGATATGTTGTACACTGTAAACTATTCAACCACAGGAGGTAGCCACAGCATATTCTTGCAGTGAGATTCTTTATAGTCTTGAAAGATGCAGATGAACCCTGAAATGACAACAGAAGAGGGCTTCTCACCCACCCAGAGCCCTCTGTCTAGTCTTTGTTTTATCTGAGATCACTGAACACGAACAGTGAGCAGGAGAGCTAGGTCACAGGGATGTTCCCAGGTCCACACAGGGGAGCAGCCGCATCAATTTTACCCAGGTCTTCTTACTCAGAGTTAGGTTACATGGTCTCAAACATGTTGAAAGCATGAATATAGTGTAAGAAATGGCTTGGTGTATGGACTGTGGACACTTCTATGTAGAGACAGATAATATTTTAGATGTTTATGGGTTACACTTCTCATAACTTCTTAACTTTCTTGGTATAACACAAAATCAATCAGGGACAATATGTAGGGATGAGGTGGCTGTGGTCTAGGGAGATGTGGAGAGCTGTAGTTGACCTTCTAGTCTGAGTTTATTGACCTCTACTTGAATAGTGCATTGATTTTTCCACAACATAGGAATTGACTTGGAAATATATCTTAAAGTAGATTAATTATTATTTAAAGACCAAATATAGTGATATAAATTCTAAGTATACTCTACATAATGGAAAGATGTATACCATAATGCCAACACAGGTTATCTGTTGGTGTTTAAGGCAGTTTTTTTCTTGGTCTTTTTGAGGCAGGGTCCACCTGTAGACCCAGCTGGCCTTGGATTCACAGAGATATGCCTGGATGATTTTTGTTTCTCTGTGTCTATTGTTTCTAATAATTTTATAATAATCATGCAATGCATAGAAAACTAACAAAAGGAGGAAGAGGAGTGTAAAGAAAATTCAAAATGTTTACAAAACCTGAACCATCCAATGACTTTGCGGTCACAGATATGAGTAAACAAAATCAGGTGAGTGAGAGAGACAGGAAGCCTAAAAACTCATACAAGCAAAGCAAAAACACTTCGTATTTAGAAAAGGGTTTTGCTGGGGATGAATATATTTGTTAGTTTGGTTTTATTATAGCAAAATACCTGTGTCTTATGATTAAGAAAGATAAGGTTCTGCAGTCTCTAGTCCAATATCGGGTGGACAGATGTCATTGGGCTTATGGTAGAGGTCATATATCATGACAAGGTCAAATAAATTAAAGCACCTGTATTTTGAGACAGGATACACAATGACACTGATCACCATGTTCTACAATTCCTTTGATGTCTGCCTCCCAGAGATGTAAGCACCTCTTGTGAGAATCAATAACCTCCCAATTTCATTACCCTAGGGACCAAGCCATGAACATATGAACCTTTGAGATACAGTGTCCCAACCATGAATACAGTAGGACACCCATTGGGAATATATGCAGCAATACGTATTTTAAAACTTCCAACACACAATAATTGATAACTATTCAATGAGTAAATTAAGATATTTACTATACATTGATTCATCTATATACTTTTACTATGTTACGTATTATTTAAATGTTTCAAGATAGGTGTTTATGTTTTGTTCAAGTACTTTGTTATCTAGTTGTTCAAACACATCAATTTTTCCCAAATTGTCATCATATCTACACCGAAAACATTCTTAACCATGGGATCATATTCTTTACTGTCCTATTGCTCTGTATTTTAGAATCAGTACCTTAATTCCTGAAGACTTTACATTATGGAAGAGTCAGTCTTATTTTTTTCATGCATCCAATTCTCTCCAGACCTTCTCTCATTTACCAATCAAAATGAAAGGAAAGGAAATTTAGTTTTGCCCTCAACTACCCAGACCAACTGCCAGGCTGCCCTCTATGGCTTCTTTAAGTTAATATAACTAACCCCTCAGGACAGATAATCAGATGTATGATAATTAACCATATGAGTAATGATTGTGTTATGGAGATAAACAATGCAGATGAACTACTTCATTTGACAAGCACCATGGGGTCCTTAGGTTTTGATTTCTGTCCTTTTTTGGGGGGGAGAAATACTTTCTCTGAACTGCTCTTCTGAAATGGCAATAGGGCATCAGTAGTAGGTTCGCATTAAGCTGGGAAATATGCAGAGTGCTTGATTTGTATTGAGTATGTGTCTCGTGGTTGGGACCCACTGTAATGAACTAACCCACAAATCACAGCTTAATGGGAATCTACTTTTAAATATTGCTTAATTAAAAGTTGTGAGCTTATTAACATGTGTCTTTGGCACTGAGCTTTGGGGATGTAATCTCTGTGCAAATAAGACTAGGTTGTAAAAGTTTTATAGATTGACGATGATATTACAGGCCATACTTTAATAACGCATCATTTTCCAAAGAATTTTTCATATTTTGCCTTCTTCAATCCAGCTGGAGCAGACCCCTTTCTTTTAGCTTTTCAGTGGTGTAAGGTTGAAAATGTACTGACATCACAAAAGGGTTGTATCTTAAATATTTCATCTGAACATGCTTTCATCATTTAATCTTATTAGCAAAGCGATCTGGAAGAAAGTCTCAGAGCCCTTTTCATTAGAGGGGCTCTAGGTAGAATACATCTATTAGGTATGGGTTTCCAGAATTTCCATTATAAATCTCTATTTTCAGAGATTTATAATTCAGCTATAAAAATTTTGCCGTAGGCTTCAACTTGGACTACAAGGTCTTAGCTTGAGAGTGTACATTGTTAACATGTGAAGAAAAAAATGTTGTTGTTTCCATCTTACCAAAGTGAGATTCGAATGGCACGTAACTGCTTTCAAATAATTTCTGATATGCCACACTAAGGATGTGTGTGAAGAACTTCTTGTGTTTGTTTTGCTTTGAGGTGATGATTTACTGTGTTTCGCAGGTAATTTAAACCCAGGAATCAATGATGTTTTAAAAATGTCGAAAATGAGTGGTGCTGTTCGTATGCCTCTTCCTGTAGCTGTTGGGTTGGACAGTTCTCACTTTCTTAGGTAGAGCTTTGATGCAGAACTTTTCTGGCATTCTTACATCAAAATATCTGCTTACTGGAAAGGGGAATACATTGTTCTAAAGAACTGAAATGTATATTATTGCTTTGGGCAATTAGCATGCTCATTTTAATCGAAAATTCAGTTTGATGCAAAGCATCAGAAACCACTTACCAAAGGAAACAGCAGTGGAAAGGAGCCCAGCCCAAGCTCAATTATTAACTGGCAGTGTGATTTGGTAAGATTTACTTGAATGACCTGCATTCCTTTCTGCTTCCATTACAAGAATTGGGAGGCAATTAGCTCCTCTGCTATTTGAAACTAACTCTTCTTTTTCTTCCGTTCCCTTCCCTTTTTTTCCTTCTTGTGTGTGTGTGTGTGTGTGTGTGTGTGTGTGTGTGTGTGTGTGTGCGCGCTCATATATGCCCAAGGTTGATATTGAGATTTCTTGCCCCTTTACTGCTCCAAGGTCTGTCTGAAGTGGAACTAGCCCTTTCCGCATGAGTGGCTGGCCAGCGAGCTCCCAGGATCTGCCTGTCTCTGTCCACCAGCTCTGGGGTTACAGATGCATGTTACTACACCAGGCTTTTATGTGGATGTTGGGGATCCAAACTGAGGTCCTTCTGCTTGCACAGCAAACACTTTAGGCACCGAACCATCCACCAGTCCTTGAAATTTTCTTACAGCTTCTAATCATATACATGTTACAAATTTACAATGATTTCTCTGTTACTAAATCCAGTGTACACATTGTAATCTTCAACTTGCTCCCTCTAGAGCATTCAAATCAGAGTTCCACAGGCTGCTTGTGGACACAGTGGCTTCTAAGCACCTTAGTCTCCAAGTATTTGTAGTTCTTCCCTCTACTTCCAGGACTTCCTGTTTCCCCTAGCCATCAAAGATTAAATATGATGTTGACAAGACTTCATTTTCTGGACTCTGCTCTTATAACAGTCTTATTCTTGCTTCCTGAAGGACCTTGTCATTTTCAATGATTTTGCATGTCAGCTATGGATCTTTCCTGAATGTGTGTTTATAGTTAAGATGACTCTTGTAAACCCAGGTCTCTTATGGATACATGCACACACTGTACTTCCTCTGAAAGGAAAGCTTCACAGGATGCTCACATTTGCTCTAAAACTGATCCTTCAGTACCCTGTTGAACACAGAACTCTTCATCACGTGCAGTTAGTCAAAGTCTCTCGCTTCATAATGATGGCATTTGTCTTCTGTGAACAGTTTACTGTCAGTCAGCTTTTCCAGTGTCCCAATGGCTTGATTTTATTGATCACGCCACATTCTTAGTTTGCTACACTAATATACTCTTCGATAGCTAATCCAGCTTCTTGTCTTGGTCTCTAATTTTTATTTTGTCCTGTTTAATCTATTTCTAATTTGCTTCCATAGCGACATGTTAAACTAAATAAAATTCTCATCTTGTTGAACACCACTCAACAGCTCTTTTATTTTGCTTGTCTGAGATCTTATTTTCTGCTGCAGAAGCAAGCTGTGACCTAGCACCCTCCCCTCATCCCTAACAGTGCTTCTGGTCACCCTTTCCATTTGAGTTCCTCTGAATTCCTTCCATTTCCTCAAAGCATCTGTGCCTTTCCCCTTTGGACCCTGACGCACACCCTCTACCCAGAGTGCTCCATTGTCTCTCCTATCCTTCTTCTATTCTGGCTCTTGGGTCAGAGAGGAGGTGGACCATGGCATGGACTCCTTTTCCTTTATGGATTGCTCGTCTGTAGATTCTAAGACTGAGGTCCTTTTCCATCTTTCCGGAATCTGCCCCAGCTCTATTTACAACCTGTCACATGATAGCAAGGATGGCCAACTGATATGCTATAGAGAGCGAGTATAGCAAAAGACAGCTCTGGTTGGGTGTAAATCAAACAGCGTCTGAGTCTCTGTGACTATGTGAATTGCACATCTTTACTTCCCATTGTCTGAAGCTCTTGTGCTACGTCACACTACAGAATGGTAGGACAGTCAGGCAACTAAGAGAGCTGCTGACATCATGATCTTGGTTTATAATGACCTGTATATAAGAGTAAGACTGGATCAAGGATATGATGGAGACCAGGTTGGCACCTTAGGGGCATAGAGACCCCATTGTCATTAGTCTTCATATGAGCACTGGCTGCATATAGGAATCTAATTAATATATAAGTTAAATAACAGAATGATTATGTTAATTTTGCACTTACATGAAAATATTTATTATGTAGCCCAGATTTGCCTCAAACTCATGGGGATCTTCTTGCCTCAGCCTCTCAAGCACTGGTTCCAAGCATGAGCTAATATGAGTGGCCTATAAAACACCTTCTATTTTAATAAAGATCTAAGAAAAATGTCACTCAATATCTTCACTGTTCATTGCTGTATGTTGATATGTTATATGCAATCTTTATATCTTTGAAGATTAATGTTTTAGAATAGAAAGGTTATTTCAAATGCCCTGGCAATGAAAATTGACTGGAAATAGTAAACAAGCTTGTATTACATAAATTTCATTCAACATTTTTGGTCTAAGACTGCTAGGATTCTCCAAGGAGACATCCCCTCCACCTTGACCATGGTTATTTCATCAGTTATTTAAATCCACAGTATTTAAAAGGCACAGAGTTTAAAACTCTGGAAGATTTTTAGTTTTATGTGGGTAGAGATCAGGAAATGAGAAAATAGCCCTATCTTTGTTGCTTTTCCTGCTGCTGTGATTAAAACAAAGCAGAACCTGACAAAAGCAACCTAAGGAAGAGAGCATTTATTTTGGCTCACAGTTCGAGGGTGCAGATCACCATGTCACAGAGGTGTACATGGCAGGAGCTTGAAGAAGATCTTCACATTGCCTCCACAGCCAGGAAGAGGAGAACAATGAATGTTTGTGCTCAGCTCACTCTCTCCTTTCTACCTAGTCCAGAATCCCAATCCAGAGAAAGGTGCCACATACAATAGGTAGGTATTCCCACCTCAATTAACCCAATCAAGATAATTGGGTTATCTCAGACATGCTCAGAAGACTGTCTCCCAGGTGAGGATTGCAGACCTCAGCAAGTTGATAACTGAGATTAAAAATCACTGGGCCCATGAAAGAAGAAACGGAAGTTGGGAAGGGTAACAGAGCATCTGTGAAATGGAAGTGGAAGAGGGAATACTGGGAATAGAAGTGTGCTAGTGGGACAGGAATGGGGACGCAGGGGAGGAGAGATGGTGGGAGCATGAGTCAATCAAGATGAAGTGTGAATGAAAATACCTGAGCAAAGTTTGTTACTTTATATTCTAACAAAAATAAAATAACAGCTTTTAGAAAGGTTTTTGCTTTGGGGTAATGATAGGTAATTAGGAGTCATGTTGAACAAAAGTAGATAGATCACACACACACACACACACACACACATATCAAATAACGTCTACAATTTACCAAACCAAACCTATTTTTTAATTGTTATCAATTGATCAGTGAAGCAGAGATGGAAATATTTTGTATGCACTGACAACATGCATATCAATAAACAGTAAAAATGTAGTGTAATCTCGAGTGTCTTTGCTGTTAGCCAAAATATCAAGGGCAGTCAAACAGCTCAAAATTTCTTTCCACTGCTTTTCCTCCCTCCCTCACACTGTGAAATTCACACAAGTTTTGAGTAGTGTCATAGTTACTGAATCAATAATTGCAGAATTAGTATTGGCTATTGAATAGCCATCAGTTCAAAAATGCAGGTTTAAGCTAAATATGGCTGTATCTTGGGGAGACCCTGCAAAGGGAAGGAGAAAGGAACAACACTTTGGAGAGCAGAAGACAGATAACATGTTGTGGTGCTGAGCAAAGGATCACTTGATCCGTACACAAAATTATGGATCACTTCGCTTAGGAACCTAGGGAAGAGAGCCATCAAGTGCTTAGATCCCACAAATTCTTCCTCCATCTGTCTGTGTGCCTCTCCTTACTGTGCGGGGTATCTTGTGAGTGTAGAATGGAAATTAGATCTGAAAACTATCTGAAAACTCCCCTTAAGATCCACCCTCCACAGAATGTTACGGTTGAAACACATATGCTGAAGTGTGCTCAGAAGGCTTATTCTACAGTCTATTGAGATCCACTCTGGGAAGTGTGTGTTCTCCTTACTAACACTTTGCATCACATTGGTAAAAATTCACATTCTTTATTATATTCTTCTTGGTCAAAATGGTCTTTAAAAATTTGATGTGCTAAGAAGGTGGTTCAGTGGATAAAGCCCTATCCACACCACTGTGAGAATGAGAGTTTAGATCCTCATCACTCACTTAAAAGCTGGGGGGGGTCATGGGATTCCCTCGGCAATTTGGCTAGCTGGTCTAGCTGAGGTGATGAGCTCTGAGTTCAGGGAAAGATTCTGCCTCAATAAACACAGACCTGAATCATCAAGGAATACAACATACATCAACCTCTGGTCTACACACACACACACACACACACACACACACACACATATATATATATATATATATATATATATATATATGCACCTGCACCTTATACATATGCCAAAAAATATTATGAGGCATAAGTTTCCAATCATCTTAGAATATATGCATCCGATTATATATATAATATAGAAGGATATTCCTAAGACTGTAATGAAGCAACGAATTTCCCAGAAAGGACATAAATTTACCTGATGAATTTGTTCTGTTTAGGCTAGACCACTGCACTGTTGTTTAAGGCATGACGTTGATGGTAATTCACCTGATTTGAAGTATATATTGTGCTGTATGTAAGCTTTTTATTCTAGTGCAAGACGTCATACAAATAAATTTTTGATTAATTGATATTCATATGAAATTTTCCTCTTTTAATGGAGTCTACAGTTGCTCTTCAGGGAGAAATCAGCATTTTTATGTGAAATTAGGTGTATATTGCTTAATCAAGTATTTTTCAATTTAATTTACTCACAATAACTATTCATGGGGGTTTGCTTTCCAGAGACCCTTTGTTTCATTATAGCTAATAATTTTTGATGCAGTTATAGCTAATTATCAAAGAAAAACTAATGAGGCTTCCCAAGGGCAGGACAAAATGACTTCTCCTGTTAAATAACTATCCTATTGTTTGTTTGTTCAGGAAATACTATGAAACAGTTAACATATTTAAAAGTATAAAGTATATCTTTGGCAAGGTAAGATCCAATCTCTTTTTTAATCTCATTTTAAAATATTAATATTTATTATGTTTGGCAAAGTTTCTGTTAAATATGCAAAGGGAATATTATAAATATCAGTCACAATACTCATATTTTAAGCAGTTATTAGTTGTATATATCAGAGATTAAATTTTTCTATTGAATCACCTAGAGTAATTACATAAATGTATAATGACATATCCAGGAATGCTTTTAAAATGGATGCTAAACATTAACAATTGCTTATCAGTTTTACTTCTTTTTGCAATTTACCCATCACAGTTTATTTCTTTGAGAAGTTTTCATATGTTTTCCTCCAAAGGCAAGAAGTTAAGATCACATGAAAGTTACAACCATGTGGAAATCTACTTACAGACAAGATATGGCACACCACAACTAACAAAGATATCTGTAGTGTACTTGAATAAGCCTATGTGTATGTCTGGTTTAAATCCCCAGATATTCCAATGATATGGTGCAGATTCTACAATATTTCCAGTGAAGAAGCTAGACTTTGAATGAAGGAAACTGCCCAAGTTTGCAAGATTAGACAGTGCAGCAGTCTGCAAGTTTGAATTGTGATAAAACAGCAGTTATGTGTTGATGTATTCACACTAAAGTTAATTCAGGTACTAGCTACCTCAAAACAGAACTTTGTTTTGGAAGTCACTGAGATGCCACTGGTTAGGATAGGATTATCTTGATTCATAGCGCGCCTCTACGCCAATAAGACTGGTGAGCCCAAAAGAGAACAATGCGGACACACAGAGCTGAATGCCCTCAGAATGTGAAGTGGAGACAGACCCACCAAGTGGTGGCCAGCATTGGTAGCAAATTAACAGAGTAGAGGGAGAGAGATGAAGCAGCTTCCCCTGGCAGCCCTTAGAAAGAACCAACTCTACCTTTTGGATTTGATTTTGGATTTTGGGCACCAAGCCTGTGAGACAGTTCCCTCTGTGTCCCCCAGTTTGCACAGCTTCGGTGTGCCAGCTAAGAGAACAAGAGAAGCACACCCACACAACTGCATTGTCCTCGGAGCCCTTGCTGTCATCTGCTGAGCCCTGTCGCCCTGTAACTCCCAGTCCAACATTGGCCTGAAGGGAGTAAGTTTACCTCAGTGCTCAAGAAGGACTGTTGAAAGGCATTTACTGGATTGTTAATAACATTCTTCCAGGGGAACTGTACATATTTTATGCATGAAGAACAAACATATCATTTGGTTTTTTTTTGGTTTTTTTTTTTTTTAGACAGAATTTTCACTATACAGGCCCACACTAGCCTTGAACTGCTATGTAGCCCAGGTGGACTTCAAAGTAATAGTTCTCCTGTTCCAGCCTCCACTGGAATTATAGACATGGACCATCTTATCCAGTGAAGCATTTAACACTGAGTGCTTTCTTTGCCTTAGAATGTTGTCATTATAAAAAATTTACTTTGAAAATTCAGGTTGTATTTTTTTTCCTGACTCTTCAATATAAAATTGCATGCCAAGAGAGACAATGAAGGATGCTTTCTCTGAACTATTAGATAAAACCAATTGACTACAAAAATGCAATGTGTATCATACTGAGGCATTTATTTGAAGTACATGTGATGTGGTGTACTTCACAATGCCATGACCACAATGCTTGACAGGGACAAGTTAAGGGAGGAAAGATTTATTTCAGCTCACAGTTTCAGAGGTATTTTTATTCCATCGTGGCAGAGAACACACGCTAAAGCACTTTATTTCATGGTGGCAGAGTGTGTGGGAAAGACAACGAAACAGAGAATGCAACAGGAACCAGGAACTGGCTATGACTTTTAAAGCTCCAGCCTTAGTGCTCTGTCCTGCCAGTGCTAGACCCCATCTTCTAAAGATCCCATTGTCCCCCAGATATCATCAGCAACTTGGGAACAGGCATTCAGAACCTGAGTCTATGGAGTATTTTGCAGATTCAAGCCATAACATCTGAATAGCAATCTTTCATCTAATTTATGGTTAACTACTCTTAAAATTGCAAAGGATAATGTTGTTTGGTATGCCCAGATGATGAAAGTAAATTACATTATCTTGATGAAACCTAATGCATAGCATAAATTTCTCCACCTAGCCCAAACTTCTGAGAACTCTGAGCTAGACTGTTAAAAATGTTAATGGTGGATACCTGGGTTATAATTTTCCGTGGTTTGACTTTAGTAAGGAAGTTTCTGGATTGGGTTCCAGGTGATGGTGACATCTCATTTTCTCAGATTTATAGCACCCTAACCACCAACTCAACCATGACAGACAGCAGCAGGGATTTTAGTAATTCCTCCTCAAGCAAGTCACCTGATTAAACATCTCAAATGTTTTGCCATCAAATCCACTTGGAGCCTGCTGTGATTCATGGGCCACATTTCTTTCCAAATGTTGGACTGAAGCAATTGCTCAATATAATTCTGTCTGGGTAAACTGAAAACAGATTGGAGGAATTTCTTCAACATTTTAGAAAATAGTTGATGAGACGACTATTACAAGTTTATGCTTGATAACTACTGAGGTAATTAGTACATTGGAGGTTAACTGAAAGGTTGTATTGGTAATTAAAATTTACTATCTGTCGTCACAGAGAACTTTTCTAAAATCAAGTGAAAACCCTGATACTTCATGGTCATTTGATTTACCTTTGGCCCCATGAACAGAACCCTGAACAAAACTCTGCACCTGTCCAATTTCCCGGGGCTCAACAGAGATGAACTACACAGATACAATCAATCATATTACAGATTTCTTAGTCTTATTCCCCAAGGAGATTATGCTTTTGTTTAATAAAAAGTAAACATAAAAGAATTTCAAATAGTTTAAAATCGTGTATATATCTCCCTTCTTTTAAACTTACCTGCTAACTACTTGAATCTACTTTATATAGACGACTTGTGATAGAAATCATGTGTGCGAGGTTGTCTTTAGCAATTGATCACGAAGGTCAAGTCCAAATGTCTGCCATCATTTCTCAGCACTCTATGAATAACAATTTGGATTTTTGAGTACGAACATGTGTAAAAGAAACAGTACTTGCTGACAACTTGAAGGAATTTCTGTAAAAATATAATGGGGACAAAACAGGAATATATGGACTTCCTACAAAGAGGTTAGAAGGGACAACTGGATCAGTACCATGTGCAATGTTTTTCTTTACCTCTTAAAAATGTTCAAAGTAGCAGCCCAGTTAAACAGGGACTTTAGAGTGACACTTTGCTGGGACAGCCTCCCAATGAAAACTAGAGGTGTCACTACTGATGCCCTGATGCCACATAGAGAAGGCTCATGTGAGTCAGTCAGGGACTCCGACTGCTATCCCACATGTTACCAGGAACATGTGTTCTGAGAATAGTATGTAGAGGACTACATATCACAATGATTCTTGATGCTTCCAGCAAATTCCTGAATTTGTAACTAGGCCAAAGGCAACTGTAGAAAAATATTGTTTTAGTATAGTTTAAGTTTCTCCTGAAAGATCAGAGTAGAAACTATTTCATGTCTTAGGGAGGCAACAAGGGTTTCTCTATACGTGGGAGGAATTTTGAGAACTAGTGTCAAGCACATTCAAAGGGACTGCATTCCTAAAGAAGAGAGCTTTATCTGATGTTAGAGGAAAGAAATGATTTCTAGGAAATAAAGTTACTTCCAGGGACAGATTTTGAAAGTAATAATTAGAAAACCAATATAATTATAAATAATAGGCCCCATAAAAATAGGGCAGGTCTTGTGATATATATGTAACCCCATAATTTTGAAGTCTCAGGCAAGAGGTTTGAAACATTGAGCTTAGTGTAGGCCACATAGTGAGTTCAAGGACAGGATGGGAAACATTATGAAAGTGTGCATCTAAACAAAACAATGAAACATGATGAAGAAACAAAAATGGCAGAAAAGGGGAATTTTTAAAAATCTCAAGTAACCATAAAATTAGGAAGCTTTGATGTAAACATTATTACAGTTTAAATGTGTCTAATAGAACCAATGAACAAAATGTTAACCAATGCTGAAATATGCAATGTCAAATAAAAGACAATTTAATTATCCTAGAAAACAAGGAAAGAAAAACAGGTAAACAAGCACAGTAGAGAGCTGTTAAGAAAGAATATCACGTGGATAGAGATGAAGCCCAACAGGGTGAAAGAGATGCCCAGAGAACATCAAATCACACACTGGGTTTAGAGCAGCCAGCATGGATTTGAGCTGGAGGACAGATTCCAGAGATGTTCTCAAAAAGGAAACTCTTACCTTTAAAAGAAAATCTATATTTGCATATTGTGTGTTGGCGTGTGTGTGTGTGTGTGTGTGTGTGTGTGTGTGTGTGTGTGGTGTACAGACTGGAGGACAACTTCAAGAGTTTATTCTCCCCTTCCACCGTGTGGCTTAGGGGATGAAACTCAGTCCGTCTCCATGGGAGGCAGCTTTACCTGCTGAGCCATCCAGCCTCACCATCTTTCATCTTTAAATGCGTGTCAAAAAGATCTTTTTAAAGAGTTTGTGGGTAATTTATGGTAATTAGTAAACTAAATAAACAACAAATTTGAACAATTGAGGCATCTTTACCCCCTGTAGAATAAAGGGGTGGCTATCTATCTATCTATCTATCTATCTATCTGTCTGTCTATATCTATGTATCTGTCTATCTATTATCTATCTATCATCTATCTATCTGTCTGTATATATATCTTATAGGCTCAAGAATTTGAACACTTGGTCTGTTGATGGCACTGTTTAGAAGATCATGGAACCCTTCAGAAGCATGGTTTGCTGGAAGAAGCACATCTTTTGGGTGTAGGCTGAAAGAAGTCATAGTTCTGCTCCACCTCCAGTTTCTCTCTGCCGGTCTATAAAGAAGGGAGCTCTCAGCTGTCTGCTCTGACTGCCTCCTGCCATACCTCCCCCAACATAATGGACTCTTAACCTTCTGGAGCCATACACTCAAATAAGCTCTTCCTTCTAAATGTTGCCTTGACCATGGTATTTTATCACAGCAACAGAAAATTAACTAATACTGCAACAAATTAATACCTAACAAAAGTGTACTGTATACATTTTAACGTAGGGAAGAATGAGATGGGTACATGTGTGTGCATGTAAGAGATCTGGTGTGGGTTTATTCTGGGTATGGTTCTGGGACTGAGCTGTGATAGGTGTGTTTGGGGTTTTGAACAAGTTTATTGAGTACATAGCAAACAAAAGTGAAAGGGATAAACAACAAATACAAATAAATAGAAGCAGCAGATAGATAGCAAAACATCATCAAATCCAGTGCTCCCAACAATCAATAGAGAGACCTGAACTAGTGTGATTGAGGAAGTAAATAAAAAGTAACATCATCGCATGAACACTCGAACATTCAGCAGGAATGAGTAAAGGACCCTCATTAAGGCGGCCAGGTAGAGTTCCTGATGGAGAGTCCCAGATGCAGCAGAATGACCCATTTGGGTGAAGTTTCCAAGTAAAAGGACAAATACCAGCACAAAGGTGACATCATCAAGCCAGAAGCTTACAGTCCTTCAGCAGAAACTCACTGGGGAAGTCTCTTCAAGCTGTCACACTGGAATTTCTAAGCCAAAGTTTCAGGTAGAGCAGACAGTTTATTTCACAGATGAGCTTCTGGCTTTTCTTTCCCACAGAAAGCATTTTTTATACCATAACAATAAACTCCATTTGAAATAGTTTATCTTTTAGCTGTTGTCAAGAGCATAATGTTTGCAATACCTGTAGGTGCTTACTGTTTTTGTCAGCCTGATTCAGGACAGAGGCTTTGGTTAGCACTTGAGATAAGTGTGCTTGGGTCTGAAGTGGAGGGTTGGAAACTGCAGTTCCAAAGTTAGTTTCTCAATGAGATTAAACAGCACAAGCCACTTGACCAATATAATATATAACATATTGTTTTATTTTGATTTTTTTGTGACTAAGCTGGTTTTCCAATTGGCAATGCTCCAGCATCACACCCCTGAGTACTGGTATCATGGGCATGCGCCACCATGTCCTACACAAATATTTGATGTAAAAAAGTAATAGATAACACTTAAAACTGTGGGATGAAAAAAGAGGATTCTAAGGGAATTACCCCAAAAAAACTGAATAAATGTGATTGCCTTTTAGGACTTGAAATGAAAGTAGAGAATTTTTGTATGTGTTTTTGAAGGAATTATATGTGTGAAATACATATTTTCACACACTTCTCTGTATACATGTTTGTAATGTCCATAACATATTAATGAATTATTTAATACATGTAATACACACATTGAATGCATCATATTTTATAAATATTTCATAGCATATATATTCAGAATAAATATGTGGAAATATACTAAATTAATAATTACTGTACTAATTGGTATATTTTTGCAAATTATTAAACTAATTATTATGCCGTGCATTAGTGACATAGTACATATAATAATTAAAGCACAGCACCAAATTTCTGGGACAGAATAATCTGTTTAACTGGAAAACATAATTGCAAGATAATAACTATAAATCCCTCATCATCATTTGGAACATAAAATGTAAAATAATTCTGAGTATTTTGTCTTAAATATACATATGTCATGTTTTTTTTCTGGTAAAAATTAGAAAGTGCAGAGATGGAGAGATGCCTCAGTGGATGAGTGCTGGTTGCTCTTATAGAGGACCCATGTTCAGTTCCCAGAACCCACATGGCACCTGACAACCATCCTTAGCTCAAGTTCCAGAAGATGTATTGCCTCTTCTGGCCTTCTGCAGGTAGGGGAGGAGATCTAAATTGCATCAAATTTATTGTATGAATGTGGCAAAGATTCAAAAAAGGAAAGTAATTCAAAGAAATGAATAAAAATTAAAAGGTGGAATGTACATACATGTTTGAATTTTCTAGAGAAAAACTGAATCCTTAGAAAACATAGTGCAAACACAATGGTAGTAAAGCATGTCTGACTGAGAAAACACATAAACAATGCATAAACAAAACTCCAGAAATCAGAGGAGAAATCAGGTGCAGTTATCCAAAGAAAAGGAAGACATCGTTAGTTGACTTGGTTAATAAAGTAAAAATGTGATAAAACAGAAATACTTTGTGTGTATGAACGTTTTGCGTTTTGCCTGCCATGTGTGTAAGTGCATGGTGTTCATGTAACGCTTGCAGAGGCCAGAAGAGGGCATCAGATCCCCTGGAACTAGAGTCATGGACAGTTGTTAGACACCATGTCAATGCTGGAACTGTCACCCAGGTACTCTGGAAGAGCAGCCAGTGTTTTAACCTCTGAGCCATCTCTCCAGTCCAGAGTTAAAATAGAATATTTTTAATGAAAGAATATTAGATACTAGTAATTACTATGAAATCCATAAACTCAATCTCTGAAGTTAAATGAGTTGGAAATACTGATAACGATATTAACATTTTACTCGGATTAAACTGTCTATATTATTGGATTATAGAACCATATAGCCACACCCACTCATCGCTATTTTCTATAATGTCACCTTAGCTGTGGCTAGAAAGATGAAGTTTCATATGCATCTTCCTAACTGTACAGTTCTTTACATTTCACTTGTAACAGTACAAGGCTACGATTTTAATGCAACATATTTCACAAATTTTCTTTTCGATCTTCTGACATAGATTTAGCTTTGTGGAACTGACTGAAGGATTAGTTCTTATAGAGAGTACCTCATACTCTTCAGTCATTGATGGAAAGCTTGTTATGAGACTAGATGCCTTTCTATAGAAGAATATACTCCTAAAATAGGTCGCCCTTGTATTTCCGTCATGCTTTCACTTACAGGTAAGAAAGTACTTCTTGGTTTTGTTTTATTTTATATTTAAACAGGGTCTTCCACAGCCCAACTGACCTGGAACTCCATTTTTCAGATATCCACCTGACTCTGCCTCCTGAGTGCTGGAATTAAAGGAATGTGCCACAGGCAAAAGAAAATACTTTGGCAGTTTGGCCTTCATTTAAACATTTTGAACAATGATTTCTCACTAAAGCCTGGAACAAAACTGTGACCAAACTTCACTGTTTCTCTTTTCAATTTTCCTTTCTTTTACAACTAGGGTTACTGTATATCCTAGTTTGTCTTAATACTCTGAATTGATGCCTGTGGAGTTATAATTTTTAATAGCTCTCCTTTAATTGCAATGCTTTCGCAGTTTGAACATTAAATTATTTAATCACCTACTTTAAGAAGAACATTCCTTTAAACCTCACTCTTAAAACAGTTGATATTTCCAATTCTCCTGCTTGAACTCTTGAAAGTATCCTAACAAAGATGTTACCCAAAGGCAAAAAACAGGCATAATGCAAGCTGAAAATGAAGACTCTTTTGTTCATGTATGTGTGTGTGTGTGTATGTGTGTTCATGTAAGTGAAAGACAGTTTCTATGAAGGAGTTCTTAAACATGTATGCCCATGTATGTACATCTATGTGGAGGTCAGAGGTGGGCACTGAATATCTTTCCTAATGACTCCCCACCTAAAATATTGCAGTAAGGTCTCTGGCTGAGCCTGGAACTCACTGACACACTTATTTTGGTTAGCCAGCATGCCCTGGGAAGAAAGACCCTATCCCCTCCTTTTCCCTTGGGCTTGGAGTATAGCTGGGCCACTACACTTGCCTTGTATTTGTATGGGTGCCAGAGATATGAACTGGTCCTCACGTTTGTGTATCAAGAGCTTTACCCACTGAGTCATTGTCATAGTCCCGGAATTGGTTTTCAATATATGGTGTGCATTCTGGAAGGCAAAAGGGGATGCTGGCAAAATGCAAGTGAAGGGGAGGAGTGGCTAAAGGCCCGGCCAGTTAGTAGAAACTTTGGTTTGCTGTCAACAAGATAAACAAGATAGTGTCATAAACACTGTCTCTATTGAAGCGTGCAGGAGGTATTTCCAGTGAGAGTGGAGATAAGGTGGTTGGCAAGGGTGAGAGAGTGGACAGCAGGTCAAGCTGTCTTTTTCCCTACATGAGTCCATGTGAAATTCTCTCTGGTCTTTTCTTTTGTGTGTGTTAGTAGTTTGAATATCACCAGTAGCACATGTTAAAAATAAATACCAGTGTCCATTCTGGAGGAGAAATGTAAAAAGCTCTGAAGTTATTATTATTTAACCCTAGATGAGGAGCTTCTAACCGAGAGATACAAAGATTCTGAAAGGAGAAGGAAAATGGAAGTCAACGTGAAGAGCCCAAACCGCAGACACTTGGGGAGAGTGACAGCTAGTGAGTACATCACCAGAGGACATATGAAGTGCTTATCAGAAAGGCAAACAATGGCACTGGAGAGATGGCTCAGCATGTAAGAGCACTTGCTGTTCTTGCAGAGGACCCAGGTTTGGTTCCCAGCACCCACATGACAACTAAGAACTATCCAGAACTCTAGTTCCAGGGGATTCAGTGCCCTCTTCTGTCTGCAGAAGGCATTGAACACACACGGTGTACTTGAATACATTTAAGCAAAACACCCATACACTTAAAATTAAAATAATAGCGATTACTATTTAAGAGCTATGTGTTGGGCATCTCTGTCACCAGTCTGAAATCCTCTGTGTCCCACTTCTTAGTCCAGACATCAGTTCAGCAGTCAGTCTTGTGCAAGATTTAAGCAACTTTGTTGGTCCCAGCAGCATTCCACTTTTGAAGCCTCCTACAACATGTGTCTCTTGCCCTAGGATGTAAATATGCTAAGGCTACCCACAGAAACCCATTTCAAAAGTAGCTAATATATAACCTAGCTGTAAAGAAGTTAATGCTCTTGACAAGGAAGACAATGACAGCCCATGACTAATGTTTTCTCATGGGTTTGAAGCCATGGACAATTCTGCAATGTTTCCGAATTCCCTTCAGAGTATCCTCACAGAGGAAACACAATTGCCATCAATGATGGCCAACATGGGAAGGCATTCTGTGGTTTTCTCTGATTGTTTTATTCCGCATGTGTTGGCTCCCTAGAATCTCATTCTCTTTATTTTCTGACTCAGCATTTGGGGGAAATATTTTTATAAAAGAGTGGTTATTTAAAATAGTTCCAAGAAAAGAGCTATTCTATAGGATATTGGAGTTAAAGTAACTCCTTTGCTGGTTGTGAGGGCACATAGCCTTTATCACAAAAGTTGATCCAACTAACTACTAAGGACTTTTTACACACAGACTGAGACGATATTTAATAAGATGTTGCAGGAGTGAACAATGCTGGATCTGTAACACTGAAACATGTAGTGCAATGGTTAGCTACTTTTTGCATTGCTATATTTTCATTAACTGTTCTGGAAACCTTGGGAAAAATAGTTAGGCAACAAGAACCAGAGGGAGAAGCGCCTCTCTATCTCTCCAGGGATGCCCTCATAGAATGTAGAATGTTTTACTTCTTTCTCCACAGCCTTGGTTTTTTTTTTTTTTATGTAAGAGGATATAGATCTTAGGAATTGGGTGAATTGACCAGGACGTAGATCACAAATAATGAATGGGTAGGTCATGCCACTAGGAAGAAACGTAGTGCAATGCAGTCATCCAAGTAGACTTAGAAAGACCCCATTCTCCTCTTGTTTGTGTTTCTAGTCCTTAAAAGTCACTAGAATGTTTGGAGGTGTCCCATGCAAGGAAGTACAGGCAGGGAATAATCCTGAATGTGTACCAACCCCCCAGAAACATCATGTCCTTCAGTGATTTAACCCAGCTAGGAAGCGATCCCAGGTTATCAGGGCAAGCTGTTTACCAGACTCCCTTGGGCTGTAAGGGCAAGCTCTGTCCTCTCTAGGAAGCTTCTAAGTCTTGGAGACTTGGCTCATCATGAATTCCAGGATTCTCTTGTTCATTGCTGCCTACGTGAAATAAAACTGCTTTATGCAATTTGTCAAGGGGGTGGAGTTTCTGCTGCCTTGGATTCAAAAGAGTTGGAAGGCCAGGCAGTGTGCACTGACTGGTTTCACACAGGCCAGTTGAAGTGCCAAACATCACTGAGGGGAGAGAAAAGTGGGAGAGGAAGATGGGGACTTGTTAGTGTCAGGATCATCAGCAGCAGTGGGCCTATGGCTACTGCCACCCACTCTCTTGGTATTAGGTCCTTACAGAGTCTCTAGCTGATCCCCCCTTTGGAAGAGCATAAATGATTGAGTGGACTTAACCAATGGGCTTCTCTCAGTGAGCAAGGGGTGAACTGTTGCCTAAGTTTCATGTAGTAAGTCAACACTTCCTCAGCCTTAGCTGTAATTCCAGTAACAGGAGATGATCAGTTCTAAGAAGGCATCTACCAACTATGTGGAAGGACAAAAGACAGTTTGGCCGTCAGCTAGCACCTTGGGCATCTCATTTTCTTCTTACATAGTTTTTTGTGCCGTGGTAAAGGACATCCATAGCAACTAGTGAGGCTCTCAAGGAACTGGAGCCTAGAGATGCAGAAAGTTGTTTTCTGGGAGCCACACTTGAACTCAGCAGATAAGTGCAACTTCTGATAGACTTCTTGCTCAGTGTATGAGGGATCCATGTTCAAGCCTCAGTACCCATCTCCAGCAGTTTAAAAGCCTTTCATTCTATAGTTATAATTTTTTAATTAATTAATTTAATTTTTATGTGATGAGTATATTGCCTGCATATATGTAAGTGCATCTATGTCATGCAATGCCCCCAGAGGACAGAAGAGGGTGTCGAATCCTCTGGAACTGGAGTTATGGATAGTTGTTAGCCCCCATGTGGGTGCTGGGATTTGAATCTACGTCTTCTGCAAGAACAGCCAGTGCTCTTAGCCACCTCTCCAGCCCCCTAAGGCTGTCATTTAACAGGAGAACACATACTTTGTAAGCATGAGGGCATGAGTTTGCCATCAAGCACCATCATCCTAATGTCTAGGAAGTTGTGACAGAAGGGTTACTAGCTCCAGGCCAGTCTGGTCTACAAGGCAAGATCATAGTAATACAAAAAAATAAAACAAGAGAAAACAAAAATAAAAGTCAGACATGCTTCCCAATATTTTGAAAGAGTATTTTTAAACTCCTAGATTAAAAATTGATATGGTTCTATTCACATAAAATCTTAAAAACAGATAAAATTAAAGTATGGCAATCTATAAAGATTATCATATTTCTAACATGTGAAGTATGTCTATTATATAAAATGGAGCCACTAAGATTATTTTATGTTCATCTCAAGAGTTTTATGACAGGTTCAGATGTTAAAAGACATTTATAGAAAACACACACCCCAAAGTGACAAAACAACAGTATTATGTAAACTTCTAAGAATTGTGTCGACATTGTTAAAGCCTAGAGCAAGCAGACATTTGTAATAATGGTAAAAGCAGGAAAACAAAATTACTTAAAACTATTTTTAGAGCAATAAACGAGGAAGGAAAGGGCAAGGCCTATGTCTTGAAAATGTCAAAACAAGAAACAAACCTACAATTCTAAGTCAGAAATGAATGCTTAGTGACTGAAGACAGCCATGCTTGCTGGATGGTCGCACGTGCCTTCCCATCATCCCGGCACTTATCAGAGGGCAGCCAGAGTCTCAGCATGGGGACAGCTAGTGATACATAGTGAGACCTTGCCTCAAAAATCAATCAACAGTAAGGTGTAGTCAAACATCTGATGTGGACAGGGAAGAAAGACTTGCAAAACCACATTTACTTAATCTTTATTTTCCCCAAACTTCTTATTACTAGATTCTTCGGGAAAATCAAAGTGATTTCTTTATAAAAAAAAAAATACATGATTACGTGCCAGGCACCATGGGGCACGCCTTTAATCCCAGAACTCCAGAGGCAGAGGTAGGAGGACCTCTATGAAATTGAGACCAGCCTAGTCTACATGGCAAATTCCAGGGAGACCCTGTCTCAACCCACCCCCCAAATCTGATTGCTGAGGTAGATAGGTCAGAAAGAATGCAAGAGCCAGGGGCTGAGAGGAATAGAACTGCGTATGATGGAGCACAAGACTGAGTCAATGGTCCAACATGGAGCAAGGAGGGCTCATGAGCCCCTAATCCTCATAGAGGAGCTATTGGCAGTTGATAACTTCTCGGTGAGGGAGAGGCCTTTTCTTTAAGGGTGTGGTCCCTGGAAGAGTATGGATGCCCTCTGCCTGTGAGTATGTGGACAGTACAAATTGGACTGGGTGGATTATGAGACAAAAAGAAGAAAGGAAGATGAGGGGGTGGGGACCAATCTGGGAGGACTTAGAGGGAGGTGTGTGGAATGAACACGATCAAATACCTTGTATGAAATTCCCAAAGAATTGATAAAAAAAATTTAAATATCTGATTACTTTTGTCAAATGCAAGCCTTCAGAAATTTTAAATGCATTTATGCAATAAACTTTTCTTATTTCCTCGAATTCTTTAATTGGAGCAATATTTCACTGAACTCTTAGAATTAAACAGAGTTCCCAGAGTTAATGAGAGCTGGTTAACCTAGGAATATTGGTATCATATGTGGAGGCGTATAGCAAACACACAGGTATGTATGAACACAAGTTCCTCTACCCTAAGTCACAAGTGAATATGGTTTCGATGTAGGAGGCTGGAAGAAGCAATTTACTGGGGGCAGACAGAGAGAGAGCTGTGGGATTTCCAAGCCCAGACGCAGGGGTGTGGGAAAAGGTGTCAGGCTTCACTGAACCATCCAGGAAGTCTTTGTGAGGCAGACAACTTAAGGGATGTTAAAATGTCTACAGATGTGTAAACCTAGTCATTTCAAGCACGTATTTATCCCTGAAATTGAACCCATGTGTGTGGAGTCACTGACTAGAGATTTCAAAGAGAGTTAGGACCAAACATTTCTGTTCCAAACAGGTTTCTTTGTGGCAGGGACTGCTCTAGTTTTAAGATAAGAGCTTCTTCATCGGGCAGATGTGGCAGTCATCAGAAGCTAATTTGCTGGGATATTCACATATGCAAATCATGTCACAAAGCTGAAACGCAACCACGTAATGACTGGAAAATGTTAGACTCATAAATCAGAACACGCCGAACATCAAAATTTCCACTCAGCCAGGACAAATTCAACAGCATTTATGTCTTTCCAGCTTTTAGCTCATAAAAACTCTGTGATTTTGGAGCCTGTGTTACACTGGTGATCTTGAAACTCCCAAGTCTGGCATAATGAGTCCTCAAGTGCATTATAACTTACCAGTAATTACATCTCAACATATCTGCTTTCAACAGTTAGTGTTTTATTCATAAACATTTAAACACTGAATTAGGCATAAAATAAGAATGTTGGCAACAACCCGACTTAATTTCATTAACTATTAGGTAAACTTAGTATTTCTTCTTCAAATAATCCTTGGTTTTGAATGCTAAAGATGTAATGAACTTCATGGTTCAGAGCATCTGACATTGCTTAATTAATGGGTGCATTTATAGTACATAGGCCTTGGTAATTGATTTATATGCATGATTTGCACATACAGCTGTTAGTTCCTGTAGGAAACTCATAATTCAAATGTGTGCGTACTTTGCAGATATGAAAGAAAAAAATTTGAACTTGACAAGTTCTCCTGAAACATGATAGCAAATTAATAGATTTGAAACAGACCTTCAGGGTAAAGCATTAAAGTTATATAGTTTTGAATTTTAACAAATATGCATTTCAAGACATATTGAGAAAACCCTTTTGTTTCTCTTAAAGTATTTACCTTCACAAGAAACAGGAATTTTTCTGTTTGCATGCCCTTCTGTCCTAACCTGTGTGTTGGAAGAAAATGACGTTTAGATTATCTGTTGGCCGTTGGCTTCATTTAAACACATCAAATCCTTGACAGACTCACCTTATGTAAACGAGTCTTCCTTTCATTGATTTGTTGGTCAAATGATTATAGATGCTTTAATGGGTGTTATTATCTTCCCTTGAAGGGCTTCTGCCATTCATAATGTTTCTGAACTGGAAGACACCTCCTCAAGAAGTAACCATACATGGTGATTTGCACTTTCCTACCTAATTCCTTAAGTGATCGATAACGTTAATTTATAAGCAAGCTGCCCTTAAGTGAGGACACAGTTTGAAATGCTGAACAAGGAGAGACTAACAGAACGTTGAGTGGAAGTGGCATCCCCCTTACACAGGAGTGCTGTGTGGAGACACTGTGGATATAGTATTTTCATTTTCTCCTTTGCACCCAAGGCCTTATACTAACAGGAAGCATCGCCATTTCTCTCTGTTCAGGGTCTCGGGGCAAGTGTTTTCTGCCTGTAACACGGTATTTTATGGACAGGCATGTGAATTCTGTTTGTCCTATTGTGAGCTCCAGATTAATCGGGAGAGTTACTGATAGAGTGAGGGTCAGAACCAAGGAGTGAAAGCTCAGAGAGCAAGCTTCTGTGGCTCTCATCACTGGATTGGAGACGGGGTTATTTCTAGCTGGGGGTTAGAAACCGGTGTTTCTGGCTGGGTATTCTGTGTACTCTGGGCTGTGTCCCCACACTGAACTTGACATCTTTCACTTACTGGGATGTTTGCTAGGGTCATTTAGCACCCTCTCCTGTGTCCTTCATGACAACTGACTCTTCTTCCCTTTGTCAGCTGCTGGAGGTATTTAGGTGAGGCTTGCAAACATTACTCTCTTATATTTTTTAAGGCAGCTATCAAAGTGCTTTATTGACATTGAAATATTCACAGGCCAGGCACCTTGATGACTTTCTCATGGCTAGACACAATTCTGGCGCTCTAAGGCACTCTCTAGATTTTCACTTTCTAGACCTACAGTCTGCGTCTGCTATTGGAACAACTTCATTCATCAGAAGATGAGCAATTGTAAAGTTTTCCAATACCTGTCTCACACATCTTCTTGTGTGTATATGTGTGTGTGCGTGTGCACTTGTGTGAAGGGTTGTAATTTCTTTGTTACTCTTCTTGCACCAGATGAGGAAGACAGGCTGTGAAGAGCGAATCCATTTGACTTACATATTTCTTGATCTTTTTAAATCTTTCTATGGTCACATAATACTTTACTCTTGAAGCTCTAGAAAGTATGAAATATTTTGTTGCATTAATAGGTTTCATCTAAAAAGATACTCCATTTGAGAGGTGCTTGCTGTGGAACAAGGGTTATAACAATCTATAACCTGTGTGTGTATGTGAGTGTGAGTATGTGTGTGTGGTATGCATATACTTATGCACATGCACCAGTGTGGTTGTGCTTGCCTGTGTGTGCACTAGTGAAGGCCACAGGTTCACTTCCAGCATCTTCTGGTATTACTTTCCACTTGGTTTTTGAAACAGGGAATCTCAAGGAATCTGGATCTCACCATTCGCGGAGACTGACAAGCCAGGATCTTGCCTCTAGCACACCCCAGCACTGAGGTTACAGGCAAGTGCTGGTGTGCCAGGTTCTTCTGTGGGTGTTGTAGATCTAAACTTGGTTCCTTAAGTCTGTGCAGCAAGCACTTGACCCAACTGAGCCACCTTCCCACTCCCTCCAGACTCTACTTAATAGTCACTTTCCAACACACAGGTAACATGAAGAAATGTGGCAGAGGAGAGGATATGGATAGCATGTGCCACTTTGAGTACCTCTCCAAGAGTTGCCTCATGTGAGTCTCAAAAGAATCATATAACACCCATTTTGAGCATATCAGTAGTATCCCCCTTCTGTCTGACAGATCTGGGGTAAAGGGGTGAAATAACTAGAACTAGTACATGCATTTAAATGCTCTAAATTCTGAATTTACGACCTTCTTCTTTACCTGCTGCTGCCCATTATCTCTCCTACATCTTAAATTGTAATGGAAAGAAGTCTTCCATTACAGATATTTATAAATGTTAATCTTTAGCCTTTTAAATTAAAAATTACAATTCTTATTTCTTATTAAGTAATGTGAAAAGATATTTTTGGAGTTGTTGCTAACTTCCACGATTACAGACACTTAGATGGATGATAAATTCTGCAGAAGCGTAACTAAGAGTTTTTTTAAACTTTATTTATAGAGTGAGTTGTTTATTTATTTATTTATTTATTTATTTTAAGGTGTTTTTTTTTTTTGAGATAGGGTCTCCCTGTAGCTACAGCTGGCTTGGAAATCGCTCTGTAGACCAGGCTGGCCTCAAACTCACAGAGATCCACCTGCTTCCGACTCCCAAGCATTGGGATCAAAGACATGCCTACCACGCCTGACCATACAGGCAATTCATTCATGTATTCATTTTTCCTTCCTTCCCTTTAAACATGCTAATTGCATACATGCAATATATAACCCAGGCCTTGACACTTAAAAGTGTGACTAAAATAGCACATTTTGGGAAAACCTTGCTAAAAATTCCCTTAAGATATTAATGAAAATTTCACAGAAAGAGCACATTTGGGAATGAGTTCTATTCTAAGTGGACAAACGTCTCTTAGACGCTTGGTTCTAACCTATGAAATGAATGGATTGGCTTGCATAATACCTAAGAGTCCTACAACACTGACATTTTACTAAACTGAATTTCTCAGAACAATTGGGCATTAATAAGAACTTACCATTACCTGGTTCTTCATACAGTATTCAGTACTGTGGAATGAGCCACTTGCAGGGACTCAAGAAAATCTGAGACCAGTAAGTGGTGTAACAGCCCAAGCAAGACATGAAGACTCTATGTAATAAGACTCTCTAAGAAAAGTATTTTTACTTCAGTTTTTGTGAAACATGAATACCTAGAATGAGGCACATTTTGGGATTTCAGTGAGGCTTAAGCCACCAAGTTGCAAACAAGAAGGAAGAGCTATCGTTTCTGGAGTCTCTGCTATGTTCTCAGCCCCGAATTAGGTGTTTCATTGCTTGAGTGTGAAATTAGGTCATTACCAGGTTGCCCAGCAATATCCCCCTCAGACTGGCTCCCTGTTACTGACCATAGAGATGAATTCGCTTGTGGGTGTGGTTGGCACGAAGCGCTCCACATGCAGTCTCTCTTCCCTGTACACCAAGCTGCAGTAGGCTGCTCCGCTCACACACATCTGCCCCGTCTCTACTTTCCTCCCTCCTTCCATGACTCTTTCCCTTAATTCTTCCTGTTCCATCTTCTTTCAGCAAGTACTTACAAGCATCTACCACTTCGCAGGCACTACCCATGTGAGCTGTGGGTCACTGAGAAAAGCAAAATTTCTGATATTGTATTTTCATTTGAAGCTTATTTTATTCAGGTGAGCTAAGATGTTCGCTCTGTTCTGATAAAAAACAAATCAGGATGAGGGCACCGAAGGCGGCTGCGTCTGTCTCGCTTGTCTCTTCTGTCTGTCTGGCAGCAGGACTGCCTCTCCTTTGTTTACTAGCACTCTAATGGTGCCTGCCTCACCTCTCCACATCCGACTCCTCAACATCTGGAGTCCATATGCTTGTCTTTTTATTTTTCTCATCTTTTGCATCTATTACTAGCTCCTGAGTATTTAGAGAAGCATCATTCCTCAGTTGTTTTGTGAAGTTGCTGCCTAGTCAACTCTGATGGATAAGAATGTCTTTGAGAATAGGGACCATGAGTTACAATGTATCTATATTTTTTAGCACCTTATGAAGGTGCAAATGTTCCTTGAGTGCCCAATGACTGCTAATAAAAGTGTGTGTAATACATTTTATGGAAACATGAAAATATTTATGGAAAAATATAAGTACCATAACTAGTTTTAATGAAGCCCCAATACGCTCAGTTATGTGGAGTGAAAAGTGAATTTTTTCCACTGTGAGACTAAGACACCTAGTGATGTGATTTTTTTTATATCCTGTAATAAGTTTCCTGACTGCTTTTGTGTCATGGATTTCATTTTTAACCTGATGAAACCTGTTGGTCCACTTTCAGAATAATCTTTTTTTAAAGATACAAATAGAATATAGAGCAGGAAACTGATTGTTTTAAAATTATCAAAAAGGAATCAATACAGCTATTCATTTTACTAGCTAACATGATAAAAGGATGGATTTTATGAATATAATATTGATTGGGTCTGGGTCCCAGCTACTTGGGAACCTGAGGCACGATCACAAGTTCAAGGTGAGCCCATGCTATAGAGAGAGTTCAAAACAAGCCTGTTTGTTAACTTAGTAACACCCTATTTAAAAATCAAAATGCAAAACAGGGCTGAGATACAATGCTGTGTTAAAACACTACTATATACAAGACTCTTAGGTCAATCCTCGGCACTGCCAAAAGATTAAACAAATAAATATTACATTTGTCTGAAAAGTGATGCACAGAAAGCATTTTCTAAGATAAAAATGTTAATATGAAAATACTTGTGATTACTACCATTAAAAATTGTATTGTAATAAGTCTTTTTTGATATATTACAAAGAATATGCTAAAATTTCAGTAAGATATTAATGAAAATAAATGAACAATTTTTCCCAATCAAGTTCACTTTTCTTCAGTCTTGAGGGATTCTAGATGTACACACATGTTTGATTGTGAATCTCAGCTAAAGAACGTAGCTGTTGTTGGAAAATCTTCACAATTCAAATTCTAAAACAGCTCAGTTGTTAGGAATCCTAAGTCTGCTTTAATCTGTAGCAAAATAAGCAAAATACAAACGATTTAGAACAGTTTGATGTACTGAGGAGAAACAAAATTAATCATAGAAATGTATACTGAAATTAAGCACAGCAGGTAGACACAGACCCTATGTGGATTTCAGATGATAATACACAACAGAGTCCTAACATGCATGCTGTCTTTCTATTTCTGCTGCACAGAGATCTCATTGGATGCAATTAAATATGCAAATGAGAACTGGAAAATAGAGCTGAGGATTTATAGATTATTTTATCATTTGCTATTTCATAAATTCTGTCTAAGATTTGGCTTCCTCACTGCAAAATTAACCTTGTTTTGGATTTCCTGATTTTCAGTTGAAGAGATTACCTTGACTTAATTGATCAAGTATCTTCATTCAGAATGGAAGAAGTTAGCTGTTTGGAAAATTTTTCTTGCTGTTTTGAGTCATAGATCCAACTGGGTATGGCTAAATGGATGTTTTATTCTTAATAATGGGAACCTGGGCTCAAATGAAGAACTTAAAGGTTGTAGGTTATAAAGAAGCTGAAAGAGAAGGAACTAACAGGACTCAAAGAACACTGTTTTGTCACCTATACTTATCAGTCAGTCAGCCAAAGTCCTTACCTTGGAGACAGTAGAGGTGGCAGTGGATGACTTTAAGCCCACAAAGTTTGATTTCTTTACTTCTTTTTTATTTTATGTGGGGCATGTGAAAATGGGAAGGCCAGAAGATGGTCAAATCCCCCCGGAACTGGACTAACAGATTGTTGTTAACCTTCATGTGGGTGCTGTGAGAGCATCCAGTGCTCAGAACCAGAGTCATCTCTCCAGCCCATCAAAGTTTGATTTCAACGCTGATCAGCTTTTCTAGCAACAGAAAGTAGTAGTGGTTTACAGTGAGAAAAACTTTACCTTGCCACATGTAGATCAAGTTCATCACTCTGCAACATTCATGTGTTTCTGAAGCTCATTGCCTAGAAAAAAATAGAGTAACTGAAAAGCTAGGAATAAGGTATATTCACTGTGCCCATCAGCTTTCCATCAGTATGAGAAAACAACCTGAGATAAAGCAACTTCAAAAGAAGAAAGGTTTGTTTGGGCTTATGGTGAGGCAGAACATCACAGAGGAAGCTGTGGTAGAGGGAGAATGTTCAGTTCATGACAACCAGGAATCAGGGAGAGGGAGAGAAAGAAACTCCAGCCCCGATATTCCATGGAAGGGGATCCACCCAAGGTCATAACTTCTTCTCCCTAGGCCTCACCTCTTAAAATGTCTATTGTCTTGATAGCATCACAGAGAAAAACAGCCCCAAAGCACAAGGGCTTTTGGAAAGCATTCAAGATCCAGACTGTAGTGCTCATGACAGGAACACGGTACACGTTCTCTAGAAATTATATATCCCTGGATGGGTCCTGGGGGAGGGACAGCATTTTATCTTCATAGAACACAGGCATAAAATTAAAAACTCAGACTGGAATTCCATGAAGTTTGTAAATCTCTGAATAATCAAATCTTAGACATGTTTTTAGACATAGGTAACATAATTTTCGTAACACCATGTATATTAATTAAATGAATCATGTAACCACAAAAGTGGTACTGTGAAAAACAATGCTGAAAGTTTACATACTTTAATATTAATTTAAAACTCCCTTAAAGTTGAATCAAAACTGTAAGTATATGTAAAAGATCAAGAAAAGTGATTCCGAAAATAAGGGTTTAGTCCCCTAAGACCGAAAGACATTGGAAAATATTTTGAGTTTTGTTGAGTACTTTGTTAATGTAGGTTAGGTGCCTTTTGTCTTTTAAATTTTATATCTATTGTAACTTTCCCCCTAAATAAGAAGTGATGTTATTAATAAAGACAGAAGGAATGCCTTTTCATGACTAACTTGGTTTCTAAAATTAAATGGTATTGATTTCAGTCTAAGTATCATCAAATATTAGATCATTTTATCATGAGTAATTTAGTTTACCTCTCTGGGCCTTGGTTTCCTTCTTTTTTTTTTTTCTTTAGAAAAGGTCCTCCCTATGTAGGCCAGGCTGGCCTCAAGCTCACAGGGATCTGCCTGGCCCTGCCATTACAGTGCTGAGGTTAAAGGTGTGCTCCACCAGACTCAGCTTAATTTCCTTGTTTTTAAGTCTAGTGTTGCCAAGATTCAGTGTACCCGTGCATGTAAAATACAGGCTATATCTGGTAAATACTGCAAAAATATGGCTGTTTTAGTAAGTTCTCTAAAGGAAGTACTTTAGAAGGTATTTGGACATACTGAACCAAATTCAACCATACTAGCCTCTGTTAAATATATTCAAACAGGAAGTTTCTGAATTCAGTATGGTTAAGACACACATATTGTGATGAAAGAATTATCAGATTTTAGTTTATATAACTGACAAAACCCAAATGTTATCAAAGATTTTAGTCTATACCTATGACTACAACGTGACTGACCCCGTTTAGCTGACTCCTCTGACTGCATGCCTCTATCTGTCAATTGAGATACCCAACATCTTTGTAAAGCAGGGATGATTAAGTCTTATGGTCCACGAGATGACTTATAAATGGTCCCAAGAAGTCTATACCCTGTGCTCTCTTTTTCTCTCTCTCTTACTAGGTACTTATTAGACCTGGTCTCCTGTTCTGCTTCTCTGCACACCCTGAAATTTCTGTATAGCCTTGACTCATTTGGAGAGATACTTCAATACTGTGGCTTGAATGAGATTTTTCCCTGGCAAAACTCTTATTAAAATCATTTTCCCTGTGACAGTGTTGAGATTTGATAGACCTTTAAGAGATAATTGGGTCATGGGGGACAGAGAACTCAAGAACAGATTCATGACTTTCACATGCAAGTGGGTTGGCTGTTGAGGGAGTCCCTCACCTGTGCCTCTTGTCTGTAGTAGTTCATGCTTCTGCATTCTACTGTCAATTGAAATATCAGAAAAGCTTCACCAAGAATGGGCAGATAGCAGCATCTCATTCTTAGATTCCCTGCCTCTAAAGCCATGAGTCAAAATATATCATTGATCTTTATAATATACTCAATTCCGGGTATGCCCTTAGAGTTACAGGAGCTCAACTAAGATACCTCAAGTTGCTCAAGGAGAGGTTGGTCCAATCTCAGTAGCAGCAAGACTTGGGTCCTGATGGGACAAGTGTCCTATTTTCTCACTCCTTTGGGTCTTTAGCTTTCTCTTACTTCTCTCTGCTTCTTCCCAAGCAATGTAAAAATAAGATAATTCAATGTTTTTTTCTTCCTTAGACTGCTCTCCTTGCAAGTTAATCAATTCTCAGATGAGACCAAGAGACTTCAGAAATTTTCTGTAGTGTACCTATGAAATAATTTAGAGTTCCTGCGGCACTGCTTAGCCTTTCACCCCAGACCCTTAGTCCAGTTCCAGCCTGGTGGATACAGAGGCATTGCAAGGTGAGAAGGCAAACTTTTAGGAGGTTCCTGCACAGAACACTTTTAGGAGGTTCCTGCACAGAACACTTTTAGGAGGTTCCTGCACAGGACAGGCAACAAGTGCTAACTTACGGAAGCCAAATGTTTCGTTTTAAATTCCTAAACAGATTATCATACTTTTATTCAGAGTGAGAACAAATTGAAGTTAAGCATGATTAAAAATGAGTTTGTCAGGACTAGAGAGATGGCTTGGCGGTTAAGAGCACTGACTGCTTTTGCAGAGGACCCGGGTTAAATTTCCAGCACCCACATGGTGGCTAACAACCACTTGTAACTCCGGTTCTAGGGGAATCTGACACGTTCTTTTGACCTCTTTGGGCACTGCATGACATGGGTGCACTTACATACATGCAGATAATGCACTCATATACATAAAATAAAAAGTAATAAATAAAATATTTTTTAAAATAAGTGTTTTTTGGGCATGGTTGCAGACGCCTTTATTCCCAGCACTCAGGAGGCAGAAGCAGGCAGATCTCTGTGAGACTGAGGCCAGTCTGGTCTATATAGCAAGTTGTAGGACAGCTGGGACCACAGGGAGACCCTCTCTCAAGAAAACCAAAATCATCATCATCATCATCATCACCATCAAGTATACAGTTTTCTAGGGGAAGAATTTCATGACTATGTGAAAGGATTAAAGTTAATTCTAAACATGGTATATTTTAAGACTATTATGAGACAGTAATTTTTGCAGTTCTACAGATGATTAAAAAGCCATTTTCTAAAATATTCTCACTGGACGTTTTTTTAAAAGAAAACATTTAATTGCTCCAATCAAGCATAACTACTTTCTGCTTCTAGTGTAATTTGTACAATCTGATCACACGGTGTGTGGCTATTTGTCATAATTTTCTAAGTGTATATTCCCCACTGTACTCATTGGCTATCATTAATTGTGAATAATTCCCTGCTCATTAAAGTACAACAACAAGAGGAAAAGCAAAGCCCAGTAAACAAGAGGACGTGGGGAAGCCTAGTTCAGAGTCCTTGCCGTAAAAGGACAGTATGGTTCTGCAGACCACAAACTGCATCTGTCCTGAAGGCGTTTGCAAATGATAGAAGGCAGTGACAAAAGACAGCCTTGCAAAGCTTCTCAGGGAAAACAGAAAACAGAGCTTGCTGGATTGCATTCTTGGTTGTGGTAGCAATTACTTTAATGCTAAGAAACAAGCTCTCCTTTTAAATATTCAAACCTGCTGCAACCCTTCTCTTCACCTTATGGGTTAAACTATACTGACAGGAAACAGGAAACTGCATACAGGTTGTCCCAAAGGGGCCATTTCAAAATATAGTAATCCCATTACCTAGTTAAGAAACATCAAATCCCCATACTGTGCAAATGGCCCGGAAGACATAAGATCTAGGAGAAACACCTATCCATGTAGCTTAGTAAGTCTCTTAGTATAAATGAGATCTGGGAGGCCAACAAGGACTAAAATGATGCAGATTTCTTTAGAAGAGAAAAGAATCCAGGACAAGAACAGAGACTGCGAATTACAAACATCTGCGGCCTGTAATCCTGTATTTTCTTGGTTTAATAAAACTATCACACAGTGTTTCACTCTACAGGGAACAGTTTACTGTCCACAGTCTTCATCACTGTAGGTGAGATCTTTAGTGTGTTTCTTCTGTTTCACACTGTGCTCTGTATGGCTGTGTGAGGATATACAGGATATAGCGCCATTCTGCAAATTCTCTTGCTCAATATTTAAAGTGTTTTTGAACTAATGCTTTCTCCAGGAAGTCTTTAACATGTCAACACAGCTGAGCTCACAGAATACTGGCTCACTTTCAGAAAAAAAGTCCTTAGGAAATGACAGGCAGCGTGCTGCTGTTTGCCTGCCTCAGCCTACAAAGGGTTCCATCTCCAGGAGAACCCTTAGAAATAGCCTGAGTGCTCATACGGTGTACAAGTGTGCTGACAATTTATTTATGTGCTGATGTCTTCTTGCTTTTAAAATCAAACTGGGAACTATCATCTATAAGACAAGTCTACCTACATCAACTTTGACTCTTTCAAGGGTTCTTCATAATTATCTGTGGCTCCTTGAGCAAGCAGACCTAAACCATAGGTACCGTTATTATCAGCATTGTTATTGTCAATACAGTTGGACACTTCCCAGACTTGTATTAGGCAAAGAATCACAACCAAGGTCTCATAAATTGTGCAGCTTGGTGTGATGTATTTTATCGTGACCAAGGAATCAAATTTCTTTCTTGTCAAGTTTTCACATGTGTATTTGTGTGTGAGGTATGTGTGTGTCTGCAGGCTTACCCATGATGCTCTTAATAAAATATGCTTAAGCACTGTTCTTAAAGAAGGCTCCACCCACCCCAGTTCTGGGCATTCAGTTTTCCCCTCTCCTCTCCACCTGCCTTCTTTATGCTACCAATTTTCTTACTGTTACACTTCCTTGATTTGCCCTCTTATCTGGGTTCTTGTTTGTTTTGAACATCCTTTCTGCCGTGGATAAAAATATGGTTTCTCTCTCTCCAGATTTAGTTCTTATTTGCCTTTGAACAAGGTTAATGGTTGTGGTCTGGTTCAACTTTCTCTCTGCTGTTTCTGGTCATTCATTCCACAGTCTCATCTGCTGTCGGCTCTTGGGGTTCTCAGGAGATAGTCCTATGTCTGAGTGTAGATGTACCCATTATGAAAACTCTATAGAATTCCCTAAGCTGGAATTTTAAGGATGTGGAGAGAGGAAGTATTAAACATTTCCTTTTGTTCTGTTGATGAAACGAAAACACAAGAAAAATGCAACCTTGGTTCTTGAGTTCATGATCGAATCGAAAAGATAAATTTGTAAATTCTATGTATTAAGTGGCATAGTAATCTACACAATAAAAGAATGTGTGACTCCTACAGCTAGTCAGAAGTTGATACCTCAATCAAGGATATTTTGAACATAATTAAACTGAAGAGAGAAATGTTTCCCCAAATTGAATATTATTTCAATCACTTATAAAACAAAAATTGTTTTATTTATATTGCAATATAGTTGGGTTATTAAGTTTTTTTCCTCATTAATTAATTTGACAAGCATCTTTAGTCTGATGGGACTAGGATTATGTCATGTTCTGACAGCATGGTCAAGAAGAGATCTGGTGACAAGCTGAGACCAGTTGGTAAGAGACAGAACCCCCCCCCCCCGCCAACCCCCGCCCACAGGCTGAAGTCACAGGCATTCGTATCTTCTTGCAAAGCGGATTGCATTTCCCATATGTACATGAAATAAAATGTGCACAAGCATGTCTGTAATCTCAGTGACTAAGGAGACTGAGATGGGAGGACTGTGAGTTAAAGGACAACTTCAGTAACTTCCTGAGGTCCTACCTTAAAATTTAAAAGTGCAGGATTGACGGATTGATGGCTGGATACGGCAGGAATTGGGGGAAGAATGAGGGACGAATATGATTAAAATATATTGCATGCATGTGTGAATTAATTAAAATATGATACTAAAATGTGTGTATGTGTGTGCATGTGTGTGTGTGTGTGTGTGTGTGTGTGTGTGTGTGTGTATAAAGAGGGTTGAGGGTGTAGCTCATTGGCAAATCACCTGCTTAGCTGTGCAAAGCCCTGGGTTCCACCCCATTACTGTAACTATAACAACGATATATATGGCATCAATAAGGGACTTTCTAATTTAGAAAAAAATATTTGAAAGATTTGCAACTACTTAAAGGGAAATTCTGACAAAACACTAAATTTTTCTATTCAAAATCTTTTTTTTAAAGAGAATTAATTATGTACCAACACAAAGGAAGGACAGTGCACAGGGCACTGTGATAGAAAACTCATCGTATCAGTCGAATGATAGAATCTGGCAGGACTTTGTCAAACCCCGTAAGAGAGGAAATCCCCTGATTTGTAATAAATTTGAATGGACATGTGAATTAATGAAAATGATTTCTAGGTTGGAAACTACTATGAAAATAATTCATATATTACTTGCATAACTAAAAATATTAACCACAATTCTTGTCTCTATGCCAAAAGTGATTTAATAACAATCTGAGAAGAGATGGTTTATTCTGCAACTTACACAGACAATAGATTAGTGGTTACGTCAAGTTTAGATAGTGTTTCCACATAATGTTAGATCAAGTTCCTAACCTTGGGTACATGAACGAAATTAAGTAAGAGTGGGAATGGACTAAACCAGCATTGCCTTTATCACATGCAAAGTATGAAATGAAAAGCTACAGAAACAATACAAAGTGAGCTGTCCAAGAAGTCTCTTGCTTATTAGGTTAAGTGAGAGCCTTCACCTCGAATGGATATTAGTGCTCAGGACATTTGGAAGCCAAGGATCCGTTCTAGTCTCATGGTGACTCTTCTGTGGGATTTTTTATTCTTGAAGTTGGTAAAGCTTCTATGTTGATGCACCTTGCACAAAGATCTCCATTTCATAACTGAAGGCTCAGTGTCATCCTGTTTCACATTCAGCTGCTCTTGGGAAAAATGATGAGGAGCCCTTCCGTGGAGGCCTGTCCTCCTGCTCACATTTGTTCTCCCTGCTGGATGCTTACTGTCCACAAACTGCAGGCTTTTGTTCTAGGGTCTGGAAAGCTGTTTTTACAGCATTTGTTCTTTGGAAGTAAAAGGAAAAATGCCCAGAATTTAATACAGTACACAACAATAAATAAATAAATAAATAAAAGACTACAAAGATAGAAAATACCTTTAGGGTGTTTTAATGTCTGACTGGAGTTTTCAGGCTGACTAGGCAGTTGAGGCTTCCTCAGTAGACTGCTAGTCTCACTCTCTACTGTGCATTTCCTCCTTGGGACAATTCCTTTGGTTTTTAGAGCCAGCAGGTGGTCCCCCCCCATTCATCCCCACATTCCCGTCTGAGTTCCATCTCCTTTGCTCACTGTTTTTAAACAAGGTGTTTCTTTTGACCTCAACTCGCTTTTCTTTTTCTGTTCCACCAGGGATAAGCTCATATCCTTGGCTCTTATTTCTACATAGTCAAAACATGATCTGGACCATCCAACAGAGTCAGTCACACCCAGCTGCCCACCTGATGTGACGCATTAGAAGCCCCCAAAGTACGTTAAATACCAAGTGGCATAAGTAACCTCTTTCTGCTTGTGCTCGATGTAGTTGGTTGGTCCTTCAGGGCCTCACACATGACATCTTGAGGTAGCATTGCCCCTGATCCCACATAGTGCTCAACATCACCACCAACTCTCTCAATTTATGACTGTACTTTTACTCTTTTTTCCTTTTCTTTCCATACAGAAGATCACTTAAAATCGAGTTAAGGATTTTGTGGTCTTTCTTCAGACTATGACAGAACCTGCTGCTCGATCTCTCTTTGCCTTTTCTCTTAGGTCGCTTAAATCTGTATCCCTCATCCTTACAAAGATGCAGTGCTGTGGCTAACATCAAGTCTCTCCTTCTCAGGGCAATAGCTTCCCAGCCCATGTGATATAAAATATGGGCTTTCAGAAGGTGGCGGGGACCCTCCTCCCTCTGACTGTGCCTACAGCTGAGTTCGTGCTCCAGTTTGACTATAGGTTTCACCCATTCATAGGGGGCTGCACCCTATCTCTTCTGTGCTCTGTCGGTTCTTCTTCCTAACTGTGACACCTCTGTCTAGTGCTTGGACAGTTTTCACAAACCTGGTACTTGTCCATGTTTTTAACACCTAACAGAGAGATAATTCTACACCATGAATCCTCCCTCCCTCCTCTGTGTTCCGTTAGGCCGGTCTCCACGTGCTTCCAGAGCAGTCCTTCCTAGGTCTTTCCACACTGCAGTAGCATCAGGAGTCTCAGCTGACAGAGCAAGGGCCACTTCCCCTCATGTATCTTAGAAAGAAATATTTCCTCCAAAACCAAAAGCAACAACAAGAGAACAATGTCGTATCTCCAGAGTAGGAGTAACATCAAAGGAGGCATTAAGAAAAGAACCCACAAAAAAACTGGGAGAAATGACTCAGCAATTAAGAGACCTGGCTGCTTGTGCAGAAGACCTAGTTTAAATCCCAGCTTCCACATGACAGCTAACAACCATCCATAACTCCAGTTGTGGAAAATCTGATGCCCTCTTCTGTCCTCCATAGGCATTGCACAGCACAGGTGCACTTACACACATACAGGCATAACACTCAGGCATATAAAATAAAAATAAATTAAAAAAAAAAAAGAAAAAAAATCTGTGTTATGTATGTGTTACACTGATCTTTTCTTATTACTGATCAAAGTATAATTTTTGGTCTCATAAACAATAAAATGGTCGAAAGTAAAACTAGCTCAATTAGGCTGTATTAATATAAACTCATACTTGCTGTCTGCACTCCATCTGGTTAGAGAATTACATGAAATGGTAGTGTTATAAGGTTAAAGGCTCTGAAATATTACAGAATTTCAACAAATAGAGATGTTTGAATCCGAATCCTTACCAACTTTTAAACTATGTGTATTTTTCAATTTCATTTTTATAGTTATCCAAAAAAGCAGTGGATTTGACTGTAATTATATATATAAACATAATATATATATGCATGTTTTGATCTTATCAACCCCAATAATATAGATACAATAATTTATATTGTTCTTATCCACAAAAAAGAAAAGAACACAAATTAACCAGAATATCAGAAGTATAGGTAAGTTTTATTTTGTCTATATTGTTTTCTTTTTAAATAGTTCTCCTATGTAAAACTAAGTTCCTTATATTTATGACTACAAAAACCAAATGCTATTAAGTCTAAGATTGTCTCGCTGACAAACTGCTAATGCCCAACAAACCAAGTGAATTATGTGTCTCCTAAATCAGATATCAAATGGAAGGTAAATATATTCATAATTTAATTTCATAGTTTACATTCCAGTATATAAAATGTTACAGAATTTAAATATAAATGAAAGGCAGTATGATGATTTGGAATGTATGTTTATGAAAGTGACGCCATTTCCCTGTTATGGCTCAGCACAATCATTCAAGCATTCCTTTAAATAGCATTTCTTGTATTTGAAAAGTTATTGCGTAATGAAGCTATGACCTTTAGGGCTCCACCAAGAAATGCAATTCAATTCTGTCTGGTATCCAAGCTAATCAATATCTTATTATGATTGCAGAAAGGAATTTTACAAGACAGACAAAACAGTGTGGGTGTCAGTCACACTTTCATTTTCAAAACCAAAGAAATTTAACAGCTTTCCCTTGAAAGTCATTTTAAGTATAATTTTTATTGCTCTCTTTGAATAAGAAATGAAGTTTTATCTTCTAATTCTATAACCAGACTAGGAGACTAGGACTACTAACTGATATAGACTTACTATGATAAAGAGGGAACATAAACAAATGGTTCTCATTCCATCTTGCATGCACATTGGGAATGGACCTCTAGAGGTGGTACACGTCAGACCATCCATGAATCAAGTCCCCCTGCCCCCATCCAAGAATATTAACATCTATGTGAAGCTGATCTGATTATTAGATTTATTAGTTCATTAATAGGGGTCAAACCTGCTCTGTATAGTCACATAAATAGATTTGAAATTCTTACAAGATACTTGAGTGTCTGCAAGTTGTAGAAGGAGAATCCAGGCAGACATTTAGATGCTTATTTCAGCCTGATTCGGCTTCCACAGGAAAGAGGGATCCAGCAGAGGCCATGGGGCAGGCTGTCAGTCAGCTCACTGAAAAATTCCCATCACTGTTCAGATGACTATTTCAAGTCAGTAAGCTTAAATAAATGTTTTCACAGATGTTTGCCATGGTTTTAGAGATATCATTAACAAGTTGCTAAGGATAGCAAGCCGTCAGGGACTTTTCTCTCTAGAAACTTTTATTTACTGAAATATTTTATATGTGCCTATAATCAAATATTTAGATTGGTTTTCTACCATATTTCTTGAATAATGATGTTTTCGTAATATACAGTTAAGATAAGAATGTGCACTTCAGAATATTCTGAAAGTGATTCCTTAGAAACACTGGAAATAAATATTTTCAGTGATCTCAAAACATTAAAGTGACTATCAGGAGAAAGGGAGAGTATTAGCATTACCAATAACAAGGTGGATACACTGGGAAATTATATTACTACCAAAATGAATGGAGTTATTGAATTTACAAAGACTTAGTCACCAGTACCAGCAGAAACACGTGTTGAATTTCAAGTTACTAAGAAAACTCTCGAGGCATCTTACTACAGTTAACATTGCACTAGTCAGAGTTCTGTCACCATGATACTCAGGAAAATCAAAAGCAGGAAAGGTTTACTTTGTCTCCCAAATGTGGAACTCAGTCCGTAGTCGGATGTCTCCTATGGTGGTTTGTTGCCCCTAGAATCTATTCGAATGCTTGGTCAGTTGGTGGCATCATTTGAGGAGGTTTAGAGAGTCAACTTTAACATGTGGGCCTCCAATAACAAACTAATGAAAACCTTTCTGTATGCTGAAGGTCTGTATGCCTCTCATCTATATGTGGTATATACATGCAAGTACAGGTATGCACGCATGCATGCATCAGTGTGTGTCTGTCTGTGTGTGTGTGTGTGTGTCTGAGTGTGTATGCGTGTGTGTATGTGTGTGTGTGTCTGAGTCTGTATGTGTGTCTGAGTCTGTATGTGTGTTTCTGTGTGTGTGTATGTGTGTGTGTCTGAGTGTTTGTATGTGTGTGTTTCTGTCTGTGTGTGTGTTTGTGTGTGTGTGTCTGAGTGTTTGTATGTGTGTGTTTCTGTCTGTGTGTGTTTCTGTTTGTGTGTATGTGTGTCTGAGTGTTTGTATGTGTGTTTCTGTGTGTATGTGTGTGTCTGAGTATGTATGTATGTGTGTTTCTGTCTGTGTGTATGTGTGTGTGTGAGTGTGTATGTGTGTGTGTTTCTGTCTCTGTGTGTGAGTGTCTGAGTGTGTATGTGTGTATGTTTCTGTCTGTCTGTGTATGTGTGTGTGTCTGAGCATCTGTGTGTGTGTCTGAGTGTTTGTATGTGTGTGTGTGTGTGAGAGTGTGTTTGTATGTGTGTTTCTGTGTGTATGTGTATGTGTCTGAGTGTTTGTATGTATGTGTGTATTATGTTTCTATTATCATTCATAGCAATGACTTCTAGAAGTTTGGGTTGGGAAATGATTTCCCAAGAATGACTAAGAGTCAAACTACAAAGTCATGTTGCTGACTGAGGGATTTACTTTCTATTCTGATATCTGCTATGTGAGCAGCATCGGCTTCTTCAAAAGCACGTTGAGCTAACCTCTGTCCTTGAGAGTGAGTAGTATGTGTCTCACAGAGTTCGCTGAAGCCTTACCCATCTGATTCATCAGGATTAAGGAAGAGATCCTAGGGGCAGCAGTGTGGAGACTTTCTTGGGGATTATATTATGAAAAACAGATGAAAATAATAGCAATAACTGACATTCTTTGTGAGTTTGCTGTAGGTAGTGTCTGTTCTAACTGCTTTCTATGCATCAGAAGTAATTTTAGTCTGATTACCATGTCACATAAGTATTCCTGTTGTTCCCATATGACAGACGAGGAAACAAAGTCAGGCACATTGAAGGACTCCATGGGACAGTTCCAGGAAGAACATGAGCCCAATTTGCACCTGGGCAATGAGCCTCCCAAGCCACAGGGTGCACAGCTTTCCCCTCTGTCCTGGGAAAATTGTAGCAAGAAATCACATTGGCTCCCTGGGATAGGGATCACTTTTTTTCTCTTTAATGACTGAAGGCAAGATTTTAACAGCACCAAGTAGGATTTAAAGTTGACTCTTGCATTCACAGTAGTGTGAACTACTGCCCTCTAGAGGGGACTATAAGGGATCCTGGACAATGTGAGCACTTTTAAATGAATAGAAACAGAAAAGAACTCATCAAGAAGATAAGAGTGTGTTTGAAAGTCTGTACTTTCCGTGTGAAATTGCTCTGTGGTTTTAAAAAACATATTCTTGCTACATTAGTAACTTCAGTGTGAGGTAAAAAGGATAAAGTTCTGGATGTTACATGAATGAATGGCAGACAATAAGCATGACTTGACCTACAGTAATATATTAAAGCTGCAAACGTAATTCCTGAGATAGCACAGCATCCACAGGTGGAGGATTTGATTAAATCAACAATTCCTTAAACATGCTCCAAAGGCAGGGAGAGGAATAATTGCTGTTCTTTTGCAGGGAGCTTTGGTATCATTCCAAAGCAAAATGCAATTAGGTCATGTGAAGAGTGCATAAATATACTCACCAGGGACCAAACACCTAGCCTGATTTACAAGGAATCTCATCTCTCTACAAATCAGTGTTTTGTGGATGCTAAAATTAAAATCTTTTTTTTTCCCCCTTTTCCTGCTAAGGCAGAAGAAAATATATCACTAATATTTTACATAATTGGTACTCATTAACTGCTTGATAAATTAGTGAATGAATTCTGGTTCTAGTTATGCTAAAAAGGTCAAATACTCTTTAGTTCTTTTTTATGTATTGTCTAACTTCTTAGCCATCTTTGTTGTACTAATGAAATGAAGATATCTATCATGATGTAACAGAGCTGAGGGATCTAAATTACCTTCATCTGGCACCATTCCAATATACTATAAATGAGGTAATTGTCCTTGACTATAAAATTTGCATTTTCAAGACTTAATTGCTATCATTACATCTTTTTGTAATTCTATTAATTTAACTGAATGGAGCGTTTGGTTTTATGGTTAAAAATTTGCATTAAAACATTATACATCTAAATAGAATTTTAATATTTTTATCCAAAGCTCTATTTGGTTTTCCCAGTGGAGCTAAATAATTTCTCAACAAAAAGTCAGGACCTGTCACCTCACAGGCTTTACCTTCAGTGATCATTAATGGACCTTCAAGTCACAAGTCAATGCTTCATTCTGAGACATGAAAAATCACGAAAGGTATGCACTCTGTGGATTCCTCCCACTTAATCATTCAGAGGAAGTTGATTAGGCAGAGCCACATCATAGCTGGCTGCCCTTTACTATGCTCTTCTGAATGACAGAGGCACTTCCCTTTGACCTGCAGTGAATTGGCCATGCCATATCTGCACCTGTTTGGCTTTGGTTAGAACTAACCGTCTCTGCGGTGATCTGCTCCTGGTCAAGACTGGGCTCTATTTTTACAGGCCTGATCTTACAGTCATGTTTTATTTAACAGACTGTTAGTGTGGGGTGGTATAACCCTTCACTCTTGTTGGAGGAAGTCATTGAGAAAACTTTCCACCTCTGGCCTCGGACTCTCAACCATTATAACTATAAATCTCTACCATCACTATACAGTTGTGCAACCATTTTTCTTAGTCGTCTGAATGTGAATGAAGCAACTCTCTGACCTGCTAGCAAATACTTTTTTAAACAAAGTTGCATATAATTCAGGTTAATGAAATAAACAGGATTTTACTCAATAATTCTTCAACTATTTTAGACATTTGAAAACTCTAAGGATCTTAGTTGTTAGCACATCTGGGATTGGTTTCATGTAAGGAGTTTAGAAAGGGTAATTGTGGATCCTCCTGAATCATCTAGCTGTGAGAAGCGATGTTCTCGTGAATCTTCTGATCTTATTTATAACTAGGAAAATGGAAAGTATTTGCAGAAAGTAGACCAGAAAACATCATGCACATTGTCAGAACCTTGGGTATACTTCACACCAAGCATTCATTTAAAAGATGAGGAACAGAGGCCCAATCAAGATTTGCCACATGGCTACTTAATCTGTGGCACAGGTAGATGAAGAAATCAACATCCTTCCAGACCATATTTCAGTCACTATGTATGACTTTCTAATGCCAAATGCTCTCCCACACAGACTCAATGAAAACTATTACTTAGGAACCAGTGGGAGGAAGTTGGTACCTACCAGAAAAATCAGGCCCAGTTCTTCAAGGACCATGTCATGCTCCTTGAGCGTCCTCTATACATTCCCAGACTTACTCCCCAGAGCCCTATAAAGCAAAGGGTGTGTGCTAGTCAACCAAGAAGCTATTGTGTGCCACCTAGATTTCTTTGTCTGCCAAACTGACACACCCATAGATTCTACACATGAGGTCACTTGCAATTTATTCAGGAGCATCTTATTAAACGTAATAACTCCCACTTTAAAACACATTCAAAGTATCTTCACCAGAAATGAAGAACAATACCGTATTATTGCATGACTGAACACACCATAATGTATCTGTTTAGTGATGGTGTTATTTGTGAGCCATAGGTAAAAAGGAAAACATTATACATTAATTAGCATGTCAAAACATTGCAACAGTGCTCATCGAAGTTCAGGCTCTTTTGAGGGAGTGGAATCTATCATTTCCATCACAGAAGTATTTGTCAAGGTTAAATCAGTCAATGCTTTTTCAATTAATATTTTGAAAGACATTTCTTGCTCAAACAGGAAATTAATTTCTATGTCTCTGTACTTTCCCCTCAATTTTGCTATCATACAATGCAATTAGCCATAGCCGAGCAGGCCCTTTTTGTGTGTGTCATTTTGAGTTTGCCCATTAGAGATGGTCACATACAGAATCACAAAGTTTTTGCCACCATGGGCCAAGACAAAAACTTTCCTATGAATTTGTACCTTTGGTCCCCATGTTTCTGCACAGCACTTCCACTCAAGGAAAACCAGCTCAATTTAAGAACCATACATCTAGTTTCGACTATGTTCTGAGAACCCAGACAGCAATAACACACACCCTTCACCCTAAGTAATCTATTTTCTTGTTTGAATAACTGTGACTGTTAACACTGGTCTGTCTCTTGCATGCCAAGTGGAATTTTAAAAACAGGTACTGTAATTTACAAGGCACTTTCTAAGCTAGAGTTTGAAAGTGTCCATATGCTTTATATCTGACTTGTGTGAGTCTGTATCCTGTCAACTTGATTTATTCCTCTTGTCACTGAATTATTAATGAGGACACCGCCTCCTCCCCACTGGTGTGTTATGTTTTGGATAATAAATTCGGTCTGCATAGTGCAGGGCCTAACTTGCTGTTGGCTTAGAGATCAGATAGAGAAAGGCAGAAGGGTAGAGCTTTGAAGCCAGAAAGCCATGTTTGAGGGGTTGGGGAGATGGCTAAATTAGTAAAGTATCTGTCATGGCAGCATGGGGACCTGAGTTCTGATCTTCCTTATCCAAGTAAAATCAGCATGGTAGCAAGTGTCTGTGACCCTGCACAGGGGGAGACAGATGGATCCCTGGGGACAATGTATGAGTTCCAGGCTTAGAGAGACCCTTTCTCAACAATTAAGTTGAAAAATAATTGAGGAAATCACTGGACATTGACCTCTGGCCTCCACATGCACACAGGTGTCACACACCAACATGTACATCTAAAGTACACATGCATATGTAGAAACTCACGTGTGTACCGTAAACATACATATACACAAAAATGGAGAAAATTTAAATAGGAAAACTTTACTATGCTTGATTGCTGCTCCAGATCAGTGCACAGATCTGAAGTGAGCCTCCAAACTTCCCTGGGTTTGGATTTACTTGTAAGCTGCATGGCCATGGTGACACCAATGTAACCATTGGTCTACCAGTATGGTCTACCATACCATAGGGTTCCAAGAGCTGGAAAGTTATGTGCAAAAATGAAGCCTTAGATAATCATTACAGTAGATAAACTGGTTGGTAGTAGGCAGGGTAGAGAATCATAGGTCTAGAGAAGGGTATACGTGGTTTAATCCCCAATATGTCCCCAATATATTTAGCCAAATATAAGTGAATGTTGGCCACATTCACAGTCACATTTATTGTGTCTCTGTAATACAATGTATATTAAATAGATTCTGTATAGATATCGTCACTAAACTGTCATCTCTCAACTTGGATATAGAGAAATCGAGATTCTGAGAGTTGACTAATTTCTAAAGGCACACGTGAAATGAGGCAGGCTTCATACAAGCACTTTCGCCTCTCCTGCGAGCAACTGCTGAATGGATATCTCCAGCACAGGTTCAGTAAGATAAACTCTTGTTGCCACACATATACACTCATGTGTTCCACATGCACGCACCCTCTCATTCATACGAACATGCATGCATACACACATGTTGGACAAACAGGAATGGGACAATAGGACTCACATACACTTCATGCAGTGTGTACCTAACCAAAACGTTTTAATGTTTTGACATTCATGACACCTTTTGAAGAAAAGCTCTTTTTGGAGGAGGAAAGATAGCCTTTCTGGTCTCATTTTCAAAATGTAACATTTGTAAAAATACAGCAAAGAAATATACATATAAAATATTCTGTGAAACTACTTTAAAGATACTTAAAATTTGTGTATTATAAGTAATTCAACTACTATTTTAAGCATTTTTATTTAATTAAAAACATTTGATTGGAAGTCAGTATTAACCATTAAAGGAAGCAATAACTATTATTTGTGCATCTCTACCATAAGGATTTGGTTGTGTTTCCTTTTTAAAAATGACATTAATTTCTTCTTACTCACAATACCCTTTGTGAGACATCAGTAATATATGTTTTCCAAATTTCATTTTATTTATCATTTATTTCAATTATTTTTAAATGTTACAATAATCTATACTCTTTTAGTGAAAATGTATGGAAACATTTTACAGTAATTTAAATCTGTCTCTGCATGAAGGGTTTTTTTTTTGAAACCTTATAAAATTGCAAATTATCAATAACACATCATATAACATTTTACTGTACACAGCATTTGAAGAACATTTTAACTTACAATCACTGAATCATGTACTTTAGCTCTCCATCCCACATCACCCTGCTGGTACTCTAGGACAGAGACCAATTTGTCCAATGATATCGCATTGTGACCTGATGTGGCCTGTCACACTTGGATATCACAGCCAGTAGCAAGGCTCAGGAGGAGTGGCACCTGCCCATCCCAACATACCAAGGATCAAACACCATACTGTTGTGAGTTACATTTGTAAACAGTTAAATTATGGACCCTACTACCCAGAAAATATTTATTTAATAGATACTGTATGCTAGAAATCCTACACTACACTTGATTAAAAAATAATAATTAAAAAATAGATAACTAAGGGCTGAAGAGGTGGCTCACCAGCTAAGAGTACATATTGTTTTTCTAGAGAATGCAAGCTCAGTTCCCAGCATCCACATCAGGTAGCTCACAACCACCTGTTATTCTGCACCACAGGATCTGATGCCCTCTTCTGGCCTTCACAGACACTGTACCAACATGTATAAATAAACACATAGACATACACATACATATACTCAAAAATAAATAATTATGGCTACCATCTGTGTTAGTTCAGTATGAAGACCCACAAAGAACAAGTCAGAAAACCCCTTGATGGTGATGACCTGAGCTTCTAAACACCGCTCTGTATAGAAGAGGCCTCTGATCCAGTCCGATAGGGGCACTGTTGGTTAATCTAATGGGGTAATGAATTCAGGCGCATCTTGAAGATAAAGAGTGGAAGATGGAATTGGAGAGCAGGATAGACCGAGGTCCAGAGGGAAAGGGGAGCTATTGGTGATGCTCTTATCATTTAGGCTTCATATTGCTGTATTTCTTTAAAAGTGGGTTGTTCAGCATGGATACTTAAGTTTGAAACTACTCCAGAAGCACAAGGTGTTCTGGGAAAAGACATTGTCTCTGTTCTTACCACTGAAAACTATGAGTGTAAGAAGAGGTCATGATGAGGTAAAGGAGCCCTGAAGGGTTATATAGCAGTCCCCACAGGAACTGAGAGGAAAAACAAGAACCTGACTACTTACCTCCCATTTTGAAACCTCTGTTAATCAGTTATCTTTGAAATTCCAAAGTGACATTTAACTGTGCTTGTCTAGTGCCATTTTGCTTTTCTTGATGAACCCATCATTGACGAAAGAAAACAAATGTTCAGTAGTCTCATTAAGCTATGGCTGTGCAATAGGCACTTTTAAAAAATGTGCATGAATGTATTGCCTGCATGTATGTAAGTGCACCCATGTTGCACAATGCCCAAGGAGGTCAGAAGAGGCCACTGAATCTCCTGGAACTGCTAACCTGCATGTGGGTGCTGGGAATAGAACCCGGGTCCTCTGCAAGAGCAGTCAGTGCTCTTAATTGCTGAGCCACCTCTCCAGCCCTACATTGTACACATTTTTAAAAACTGTTATTTAAAAAAAATTTATATGTATGAATCTATTGCCTGCATGCATGTAAGCACACCAGTGTTGTGCAATGCCCACAGAAATCAGAAGATTTCCCTGGAACTGATCTTTACAGTTTCTAGCTGCCTTATGGGTGCTAGACGAACCCAAGTCATCTGCAAGAGCAGCCAGTGCTTTGAACTGCTGAGTTATTTCTCCAGTCCTCTCAATGTACACTTTTGAAAATTGTTATGTACTATGGTACTGTGCTAAGAACCTACCATATCCTTAGGTACAGTTAGACAGAAAGAATGTTCTGATGTCTTAAGGTATGGTAGGGTGACTATTGCTAACAGCAACTTATTATACATGTTATGAAGACCAGGAAGGGATGACTCCAAGTTTCACAATGCAGAATTTTCTTAAGGAGATAGAAATGCTAAATATCCTGGCTTGATTACAACACATGGTATTTACTTATCAAGTCACCTAACTATGCTCCATAAAGATGTCCAGTTTTGTATGTCAATAAAAATATCTACCATTCTTACTTTTGCTAACATGAAATATGATTGGTTTGTAGAAGACACAGAATCTTCTAGAAGTGTTAGAAATGTTTTTGTTTGTATTCTTTTTTTTTCTGGAGCTGGATATCCAGGTTTTAATCTTAGATATGCCATTTGCTAGCTGTGACCTTTGCCTCTGTTTCCTCACCTGCAAAATGGGATAACACCATTTACCACTTGGAGTTCTTAGAGTGAGTAAAGGAAATGATTCATGTAAAACTGTCAGAACACTGTCTAGCACATAATAAATGTTCAATAAATGCTAACTATTATAATATCCAGCTCAGAGGTCACAATGGGTCACCTTGTTGGCACTCAATAAAATTTGTGATTGAAAAGAATGATTGACAGACATGACCAGCACCACCTCGCATAGCGCTTCCGAAAAGTTTGTTTTAATAAAATTACCCTCAGAAAGTCATAGGGGTAAGGAATCTTAAGCGTAAGTGGAGATGAAGTAGACATCCACAAGAATTACAACATAAGACAACAAACATTAGTTAACTGTCAAGAGCTGGAGGGGAGTTTCTGTCTGAGGACTGTTGCAACAGGACTTTGGTAAACACCTTGCTTGCTCCAGAGTGAGAAACTGTCACAGAGGGGAGCTTCCAGGTGTCAGAGGCATTTTCAGCACTGAGTCATGCGCCCTGAAGAAACAACACCCTCTGCTGTTTTTCCCTTTGCACTTAGAATAACCAAACAAAAGGGGTCATGAAATTTATCACTTTAATCAATCTTCCCTATTCAAATTCGGCCTCGCATCAGTCTGGCCGAATGTCACAGCGGGAGTGAGTTTGATAGTCCGCCACCACGTGTGTTGAAATAGTCTCATGTAAAGCTTCGCCTTGGCAAACAAAGGTCTGTATATTTGGCAACAGTCAACCCGCATGCTGACTCACAGGCTTGCTTGGCGTTATCTGATGCAGATCTGTCTGAGGTGCAGATCCAGTGCCTGGGCCAGTCCTGCAGGCCGTGTGCCCTGCCAGGACCAGGTGGTAAGAGGGACTCTGAGAGCAGGCAGTAGCTGAAATTGGCCCAGTCAGTCCGCAGTCAGCATTTCTTTTTTGAAACCATTTTTCTTGCTCGGGGGCACCGTCTGGGCTACTGTGCTATCAATAATTTGCATTATTCCACACGCCTCGACTACAAACTGTCGCTGTGCTGGGACTGGTTTTTTTCTTCTACCAGAAGTAGCACACGAGACTCTGATTTCCCCAGCACTCATGGTTTTCTCTTTCTAACCATGGAATGCTATCACTTGGCTATGAACAAAATCCTTCGTATTTGAATTCCTTTTGAGTTCCTATATGGTCTGTGAAATTGATGTCTTTGTATTCTTGGTGACTAGTCTGTTTTTCCACCCTATCAACTGCCTGTTTCAGTGCTTTCTTAATTTTTATGCTGGATTGCTTTTCAGTGGTTTCTTAGGTCTCTGTATATATTCTAGATAAGAATCCTTTCTCAGCCTAAATATCTTTTTCTCCCCTCCTCCCCCTCAGGCTACTTTCTTCTTTTTTTCCCTGGGAGTGGGATCTCACTATCAAACCTAAGGTGTCCTAAAATCTGGGGCAATCCTGACTCAGCCTCCCCGGATGTTGGGATTACAGGTGTGCCAACTACACTTGGCTTTATATTGTCTTTAAAATATTTATATTTGGGAATAATGTCAAACATAGGAGTGCTTTAAGAATGAAAACAGAAGCCAAGCATGATAGCTAGGGAGCGGATAGATAGAGTAGGTTGGATGCTAGCCTGGGCTGCAGAGTGAGATCTTGTCTCAAACAAACTTAAGAATAAGAAGATACCTCTGAGCACTTTACTCAGAGTCACTTCTTCATATTTATAAGTGGAAGGGCAAATATTTTAGGCATATGTGAATATGATGTTTCATTAAACAACTAGCTCTTAATTTAAACACAGTAAAATTTCTCAACTTTCTTCCTTGTGGCCTCTGCTTTTGAGATCTTCAGAAATTATTCCTTAACTCCCAATTCATTAAGATTTTCTTCCCAATTTCCTGCTAAAAATAGAATGCTCTGCTTTCATTGAGTCATAAATCCACACAGTTTGTGCATAGTATGAGGTCAAAGTCTATTTCGGGTTTCCCTAGAGTTCGAAAACCTTCTCTTCGCTTTTAAGTGAATCAGCCACTTTTCCACACTGGTTTGTAATTAGAATTCGATGGTGGGAAACGCAGTCATCACTTACCAGCAGAGATACGTTCTAAAACATGCACGTGTTGGCAACTCTGCTTGTGTGCAGACAGCACAGAACATGCAGCGCAAACCTCTGGGCCTAGCCTCCCACACACATGCGTGATGGGGCAGAGCCGAGAGTGTGGCACATGACTTTACTGGGCAGACCCCACAAAGCCTGTTTACATCTCATTATCGGAATCTTTCTTACTTGGATTAGCATCTGATCTTTTGTGTCAGGTGGGTCTTCTCATTTCATGAAAGGACTGCTTTCACTCTGGGAATGTCCACCTCCCTTGGCTACTGTATTTGCCCTGTGCTGAGATTCAGACATCCAATCTGTCTACTTTTCTCTTTTTTATTGAATCTTTGTGTATTTCATACAGAACATTTCAATCAATCTTAGTCATCTTTATACTCTCTTCCCCACTGGCACCTGCCCATAGCCCCCCAACTGGAATCAATATATTCTTTCATCTGTGTTTAAGGTCTATTGTGTTATTAGTGTCCCCACATGTTCCTCAGCATAGGTTCATTCACTGAGATCTAGCCAGCCTACCCAGACTCCCTCACTTTAGGAAGATTACCTCTCTCCCTCACCCAACAATAATCAGTTGTCAATATTTTTTCAACAAAGATTGAGGTCTGCTACCCATTTCCCCAGTTCCATGCTGGGGTTTTGTCTGCTTGAGTTTGCATGGGTCTTCAGCATGCCGAAACCATTGCTCTAGGTTCATATGAGCAAGTCCCAGGAGCTTGTAGGATTCTATTTCCATATAATCACATACGTCCCACTGACTCTTACAATCTTTCTGCTCCCTCTTTCACAATGGCCCACAAGCCCTGGGTAAGTGAGACTTAATATAAGAGTCCTGTCCAGGGAATATCATCTGCAGATTCCTAATCTCCATGCTTTGGCAGTTTGTGACGTTTTGTGTTACTGGCCCTCTGTTGCATGAGGGAGCTCCATTCATCACCTATCCCACACTGTGGAAATCTTGACTGGTCTATTCTGCTGCTTTAGAACTAAATTTTTAAATAGCAAAAAAAAGGGGGGGGGAGTTTGCTTTATGATATGATACTTCCTCTTGAATAACTTTCTTTAACTACTATTCAGTCGATTAAAGTTATCAATTGCACAACTTGGTTTTCTTTAACTCTTAAGCTCAGTTTATGTACCTTGACATTTTATGATAAAATCAACTCTTTCTCTTCCACAAGTACTATTTTATTTTATTTGTTTTTGTATTAAAATTTAACTGAGTCAGAACTCAGTTAAAACTGTCAAGAAAATTTGGTTCATTAATAAAATGGTTTGTTAAATTGCCCTAATTATGAAAATTTCATTCATAAATTTAATATATTTGATATTTCAAATGTTCCAAGAGAGTGTATTTATACTTAAACAATCAAGACTTCTTGAGCACTTTAGCAATGTTTATGAACACATAAATTAAACATAAATACAGAGAAGCATATTAGTTAAGTATTCCAATATTGCTTCTAAGATTGTAAAACTCCCCCAAGTTTGAAGTTGTACTCTTTAGAACTGATATTTCAGATTTTCTTCTTATACTGCAAACATTTTTAAGATGAGCAATCCATTATCTTTAAGTGAATATAAATATAGAAATAGGAAGAGATTTCCAGTCTTTGATGGAACACTTAGATCTAAGTGTTCCCTGAGCAATGCCTTTATAGACTAAGATATATTATATATTTGAAATTGACCACAACAAAATTTGGTCCCCAACAGTAACACTTCCATGTTCACTGCCACACAAATCACAACCTCAAAGGTATGGAAAAACCTAAATTGACATTGACAAGTGAATTGAAAAAATATAAGCTAGCAACAGAAATAATCCAGCTACAGACAGAAAAATTCCATATGATTCCACATGAACACATGATACAGTCATATTAATAGGTGTAAAAAAGCAGTAGGATGACAGACAGAGCCTGGGCTGACTGCAGAGCTAAGGTCCAATAAGGGGTTAAGTATCATTAAGTTGGGAGAATATATCCTACAGATTTGTCCTTCATCGTTGTACCTATGGTCAACAATCACAAAGTACAGACTTAAAATGTTTTCCAGAGTGTAGCTCTCATATTTAAGCATTCTTAGAATGGAAAAGCAATTTTGTAAATTTACTAAAATTATATCATATTTATTCACTGTATAATAGTGAAAATACTAAAGTTACAACTAGTAATGATATAGAAAAATAAGTTCTTACATAACCCTAATGGCAATAGGTACAAACAAAACATCCAACACTTACAAAGTACCCAACAAGTAATGAAGAAGCAGTACAAATTCTAATCATTGTACACACATGTAAACTGAACACAAGCATGTAACTCACGGACCCGCGGTAACCTGGTATTCTATCCACTTACCACTTGTGTAGAAGTCTATTGCATACTAATGGTCTTCAGTTCCTTAGAGACAGGAAATGTCTGACGGCTGAACAAATATATCGAGCTATTGAGTTTTTCAAGCTAGATATTCTAATCTGTCTTATTTTAACACAGAGAAGAGTCCAGTTTTTATTTGTTTGCATAAGACATTATTGTTTTGTTAATGTATTTCTAATTTCTAGTAAGAAGAGCAAATCTAATTGTCTTCCTATAGTGCAAAATCCATCTTTCCTGATTGCTTGAGAGAAATTTTTTTCCCATGTGTTCTATTGTTTTCCCACAATGTATTCATACAGCGATCTTCAATTTCATCTTTTAAAAGAAAAGGAGATTTATTAATGCCTTCTTAAATAAATTCCAAAAATCATATTTTTGAGTCACCAGTATTACTTAAATGTCAATAACATAGAATATGTTCGGTTTCTTTACACCTTGTCATTAATTAAACAACAAGCATTAAACTTAGTAGTTTTTCACCAAGCCAGGAAGACAGCTTCCTTTTGATTTTGCAGCAGGCAGAACACAAAGTTGGGCATCTTGATGAGTGAGTGATTCATGCCTCTCCCATAGTCTGAGGAAGAACATGGATTTTTATAGCCTTTGTAGAAATGCCAAGTGGTTACTTACATCATCCTGGTCTTTCTTTGTAAAATATTTTTATTGAGTTTTTCTGCATTTCATATAATAGGTCTTAATCTCTTTAAACTCCCCCCCCTTCCACGCCGCCCCCACCAGATTTGTATGTCATGAATTCTGTCACATATGTTAAGTCCTATCCAATCAAGCATTTGTACCCAGATATTCCTCTATAAAGTTCAATCCACTGGAGTCTAGTCAGCCTATCTAGAGTTATTCCTTTAAAGAAGATCTCCTCCCCCTTTCTCAGCAGTAGTCAGTTGTAAACAGCATTGGGGTCCGGTGCCCATTTCCCTAGTTCCATGATGGAATTTTGTCTGATTGAGTTGGCGTTGGTCTTGTACATTTTGTGGCCATTGTTGCCAGTTCAGATGAGCAAGTTCCTAGAGACCTGAAAGCCTCTGTTTCCTTATGTTCATGCACCATTCCTGGCTCTTACAATCTTTCCACCCTCTCTTCCTCAATGGTCTCTGAGCCATGGGTGGGTGAGGTTTAATATAGGAGTACTATCCAGGGTTACGCACTCTGTAGTCTCTTATTCTCTAAAACTTAGCCAGTTGTGGCCTTCTGTAAGCATCACACTCTTTTGTATGAGGCGGTTTCCCTGCTTCAAGTTGATGAATGTCTTAGTATTCTCTCTACCCACTCTTCTGCTATGTTCCATGAGACTTAGGTATAGAGGTTCCACTGTAGATGTGTTATTTACGGCTGTGCATGTCTCAGACATATATTCTTTGTGTGTGACCCCTTGTGGAACTCTGTAATAGCCTTCATCATGGTGGTAGGCAATTCTGAGTCAGGCAGATGAGGAGGCCAGGGGCAAGGTGGGGGTGGGGACAGCCTGTGGAGGATTTAACTACACTAGAGGATCAAGCTACTCACCTTAAGAAGCTAGTCCAGAGATCTGAAGTGGACGCAAAGAAGGGGGCCTTGATGCAAGGCTAGAAGGGGGTCCTAGTGTTGGGAGAAAGTGGAACTGGTTAGGCTGCAGGGAAATCAAGATGCAGTGGGCAGGACCTCCAATTTCATTTATTATGAGTACTTACAATGAACTTTTGCTCTAAAATCTATTCTTTCATTCAGTATTGAGAAAAGTGAACTTCTCAAAAAATTTTCAAACCAAATTCAACACACTAAAAAGATAATATGTATGATAAAGTTGGATTCGTTCTAGGAATGTAAGGATGGTTCATCATATATAAAATAATAGAACTAACACAGCATGGAAATAGAATCACATGAGGAAGTCACAAAATTGGCATAGAAAAGACTTGGACAAAATCCAACATCCATTTATGATACAAGCCATGAAGAAACTGGTAATAGAATAATGATCAGACCTTAAATTAAAAATCTATATACTAAAAACCTAGAGCCAACATTATATTGAATAGAGAAAGTCTGTGTTGGATAGCTTTAGTTGTCAACTTGACACACCTAGGTTGAAGGAGCCTCAATTGGGGAATTGCCTCCATTGGACTGGCCTGTGGCCATGTTGTGAGGCATTTTCTTCACTGTTGAGTGATGTGGGAGGGCCCAGCCCACTGTGGGTGGTATCATCTCTGGGCAGGTGGTCCTGTGTTATATAATAAAGCAGGTTAAGCAGGGGCCAGAGGAGTAAGCCAGTAAGCAGTACTCCTCCATGATCTGTGCTGGTGGTTCCTGAGTTCCTTCCTACCTTGGCTTCCCTTGATGACAGACTGTGCTTGTAAACAAATAAACTCTTTCCTCTCCAACTTCGTTTCAGCCAAAGTATTTTGTCACAGCAATTGAAGGCAGACTGTAACAAAGCATGTTCCATAAGTTCAAGAATAATACAAGGATGTTACTATCATTACTGCCAAAGCAGTAAGGGAAGAGGAAGAAAGGAAAGGAATTCATTTAGGAAAAATAGTCTGTGCCTGCCTGTTTGTGGATAATATGATCTTGAACTTAAAAGACCCTAAAAACTTAACCAGAAGCTTCATAAGTCTGATAAACTCTCCCACCAGTGTTATAAGATACAAAATCAACACAGAAACATTAACAACACAAACCAACAATAAGTTTGATGAGAAAGAAACCAGAAAATCAATCCTGTTCACAATAGTGCCCCACCTCAATAAAATACCCAAGAATAAAGCAAACCAAAATGTGAAAGATCTATTATATTAGTCCGGGATCTCCCGGGGAATAGAGCAGACAAGATGAATGCTTACTAAAAGGGGGTTTATTAGATTGGTTTAGACGATGTGAACTAAGTACACCCACAAAGGCTGCCATCATTGCTGGAATGCCTGGGAACTGTGTAGCTGCTGAGTTCAAAAGGCGGATGCCTCAGCAGTCCCAGTCTGAAGCTGAAGGCCTGGAGGTTCTTAAAACCACTGGGCTTCAGAACACATTGGAAGGCTGAAGAAACTGGGTTCTAACAGGAGCAAGAAATGCCAGAAACAATGGCAGCACCTATTTGATTTAAACTGATGAAGAAAATCCCTTATGGTATGCCCAAACTCTTCTTGGTAAGTTGTTTCCAGATCCAGTAGGTTGACAACCAAGATTGATCCTCATCCCTGTGCAATAAAATTTACAAACCACTAATGAAAGAAACTGGAAAAGAGATTTGAGAATAGAAAGACCTCCCATGCTCAGTGATCAGCGGAATGAATCTTGTGAGTTATCTGTATTACTGAACATCATCTACAGATGAAGTGTGATTCCCATTAATATTCCAATGACATTCATTCCAGAACTGGAAAAAGTTCCTAAAATTCATATGGAAGTGCAAAGGACCTCAATTAGTCAAAGGAATCTGGAGACACAGATAACAAGACTGAAAGTAACATAGTACTTGACTCCAAATTATACAATAGAGCCATAGTAACAAAACCAGCATGGTCCTGATTTAACAACAGACATATACACCATGAAACATAATATAGGATCCAGAGCTAAACTCACACAGTTACAAATGTCTGGATTTTTACAAAGGTACCAGAAACACATTGGAGAAAACCCAGTCTATTTAATAAGTGTGTTAGGAAAACTGAATAACGACAGTAGAAGACTGAAGCTTGATCCCTAAATCTCAGTCTGTACAAACAATTCAAAATAGATCAGAAGCCTTAATGTAAGACTTTGAAACTGCCCTATGAAATCCCAGGAGAAATACCTCAAGATAGGGGTCTAAGAAATAACTTTCTGAAAGGAACAGAAGAAATAATCCCAAGAATTGACAAATGGGATGGGACAAAATTAAAAACTTTCTGCTGAGCAAAAGAAATAACCATCAGAGTGAAGGGATGGCCTACAAAATGAATCTTTGCTAACCTAGAACATATAAAGAACTCAAATACATTAAACACCCAAATAAATAATAACATAATCAGTATGTGGGAAATGAATGGAAGAGACACTTTTCTGATGAAGAAATGCAGATTACAAAAACAGACATGAAGTGCTCAACATATTAGCCATCTGGGAAATACAAATCAAAACATCATCAAGATTTACTGTAACCCTAATCAGAATCACCACCAATCAAGGAAACTATGTACTTAGAAGGGTATAGTAACATGGAACCCTTATCCACTGCTCCTGGAATTGTAAATAATTTCAGCCACTTTAGAAATCGGTATGAAAGTTTCTCAACAAAATAAAAATAGAACTATTATACAAGCCAGATGTACCCCTCTTGGGTGGCATATACCAGGGTGTATTCTACATGAATGAAAGCCTGCATACATGTCCATGATCATGATAGCACTATTCACAGTAGCCAAGTTAAGGAATCAGCCTCTGTGATCTTCCACATATTAATTGATATGAAAATATGACAAACATACACAATGCAGTATTATCTATCCACTAAGAAGGAAAGACCGCTTGGTGGGTAAGAGCACTTGCCACTAAACCTGACAACAACCTAAGTTCAATCCCAGGAATCTAGATGGTGGAAGGAGAGAACCACAAGTTGTCCTCTGACCTCTGCACATTTGCCAGGTGTGGGCAAGCATATTCTCACACAAAATAAATGCAAAAATGAAAAATATGAAGAATGAAATCATGTAATTTATACGGAAATGGGTGAACTGGGGATGACCATGTTAAACCAAACAAACAAGATGGAGAAACACAAATACATTTTCTCTCCGATGGGAAATAACAACAAAGTCTTAAAAGTAACAGAAGCACTCTCAGCTTCAGAGAGGGGAAAAGTGAGAGAGGGAGGGAGTCATGTGTGGGTAGCAGGACTGGAGTAAAAGCAACCAAGTTACTTTAGATGTATATACATATATATGTGTGTGTGTGTATGCATATGCTTACACATGTATATGCATATGAAATTTCCACTAAACCCCTCTATTTTATAGAATTCATATGTATTAATAAAAGCACATTTTAAAAGCCAATTGTAATTTTCAAAGGATGTCACATCCATTTTGAAAACTCTTTTCTAGCATGATTTTTTACTTGGCAAAATCTGGACGCTCCCAAATGATCCGCGTTATTTCCACTGTATTTTTCGTTCTTTACCTTTTTAGCCACTGTGTGGCTTTCATGTGGGCTTTCTGAGCATTATCCAATAGTTCGTGGAAAGCTACTTCTTTTATGGTTAAGCTAGTATCTGTCCTATATATTTTGTTAAAAGTTGTTTATCAATATTCTATGAGCTTTAAGGCCAGACTGCTCCTCTTCATGCTGTGGGGTGACCTTGAATAAGACATTTCATCACTGTACCTCAGTTTTGTCATGTTTAAGAATACAAAAATGGCCTATAGCTTATTGGCCTGTGGGGAAGAAATGAACATGTTTTTGCATGAAGACATGTAACAGTACAAAGTATGGTCCTCCTGTTAGCATCATTGTTACTTTATAAAACTGTTGTCTATTTTCAAACTATGCCATTATCCTATCTACCTGTTCTTGAATCATGTCTTCTTTTGTTTCATATTTTAAATAAGTAGAACTAATGTTTTCTTAAATACATATATCAATATCCTTCCCAGACTCAAATTCAAAATTAAGTTCATCTGTAATTAAGTTTTGTTCCAAGAACACACAATTTCGAACATTTATCCTCTTAGTTTACTTCCAGAAATTGAGATTATGTGCTAGTATTACTACTGTTGCCTTCACTTTCCCAATTATGCCAACTCCTCTCATTCAGCAAGTTTCTTATAGTAGCTACAGTTCAAATCCGAAACTAGGTCAAGTTGCAGAACCAGATGTCCTCAGTCGCCGTGAACCTGAGGATGTCACCGTAGCAGCTACTGAGCTGATGATTGCTCATCTCAAACCCAGGTGGAAAAGCTGCCCCTGACCCCATCCATCCTTGATTTAGGATAGCCTCAAATTCACAGCAGTGGAGGCCCGTGGCACCTTCCCTCCCTGGCTTCCCTGTGAGCGTATTTAGTGTCCGTCTTCTTTTTGTTACAGTTATTTATTTATTGAGGTTCATGTTCTGTGCACATATAAGAGTAAAATGTGGGGTCATCAGTTCCACCCTTCCACCATCGCATTCTGGTAATGGAACTCAGGTATGGTGGCAAGTGCCTTACGAACTTAACCATCTTGTTGGCCTTGATCTCCATTTCTTGCAGGGAACAAATCCTTAGCTACCACTGCTCACATTAAGCTTTCCTTTACCTCAGCCCATTTACTTTCAGGCTCCCTTACCCTGAGACAGTCTTTTCTTTTTGATCTTGGCTCTGTCCTGGTTATTTTTCTAAGCTTATATTTTTATCAGTCATTGGTTGTGTTGGGAAACAGGAAGGCATTTGAAATGTGACCTTCCCAAATTAATTTAGTTATGCTTCTTTTGTCTACAGTTAGCATTCTGTATCTGTCGTTTATTCATCCAAAGATTAAAACCAGATGTGGATTTAAAATATTCAGAAGTAAAGAAATCATCTCTATTGAGCACACGCCAAGTTTTTATTGCTATTATTCCTTAAATAATAGAGTACAAGAACCTTATTATTCTACTGTATACTATTGTATAACCGCTATTGACATGGTGTCTATACCATGTCAGGTATTAAATAATAGAGTACAAGAACCTTATTATTCTACTGTATACTATGTCACAACTGCTATTGACACAGGGTCTATACCTTGTCAGCTATTAAGCAATCTAGAAAATGAAGAGCATTTTATACATCTGTATAAAGAGCATATGTATACAGTACATCACTTTCTATAAAGGAGGTCATTTTGTTAGCATACATGAATTTCCTTAACCGTGAAGTGTCCTGGAACCAATCTCTTTAAGAAAGCAGGGGGAGAATATAATTTGACTATGTCGTCCGTTTTAAAATTGACACGAATTGCAGTGTTTCTGTTGTCTTTTTGACATAACAAACAGATTTGTGCACCAACTTTCATACATGGACGCATTGTGTGTGTACCATTCCTGAACGCAGAACACTTGCTCAGGCTCAGGCTAGTGAACATCTCATATGACAAATGCGTTAAAAAAGAAATGCTTATATTTTCCCACAGTGTTGAAAATCTGCTAGAGTTGGCCTTGTCCAGATGTCTTCTAGACTGTACTAAAGCATTCACAATTTAAAAAAAAAAGTGACTTATAGGGATAAATTCACATTTGTGATTCTAGTCAGCTCCCTGCTGGGACCCTCATCCTAGGGATGTGACAAAAGAAATTTTGAAAATTGTTATTTTAATTTTATTTTATGTGTATGAGTATTTTGCCTGCATGTATGCTCATGCACTGTGTGCATGCCTGGTTCCTGCAGAAGCCAGAAGAGAATAGCAGATCCCCTGGAACTGGGATTACAATTATTAGCTACCATATGGATGGTAGGTACTGAACTCTTGTCTTCTGCAAGACTGGGAAGTGCCCTTAATCTCTGAGCCATCTCTCTGCCCCTAACACCCTGGTCTTCACATCCAAAAGGCTATGGGACTTCATTTCATGAGTTCTTACTGATTTCTTCCCTAATTTGTTATCGATATGAAGTATTGTTTCCCATACTTTAAAGATACAGCATGTTACATGCTCTTTTGGGGAGGCAAACAATAGTGGTAAGACAGTGGTGTTTTTAAAGGAGTAAATCATGCTTGAAAACCACAGTTTCATTTGTCAGACAAAAGCTAGAAAATGTATTGTGACTTCTAAAACTACTTAACCTTTCATAATTTTTTCATGATGTTTGAACAATACATGTTAAAAGGAACAATGTTTTTAGAACTTCCAGTCAGTAATGACACATACCAAAGCAAAAGTTGTGAGGGAAACCAGATTTTCATTCTATTCTGGCTATCTAGTTTTGTCAGAAAAGAGATTAAAAATAATTTGTGGAATGAATCTTAATTCCTGTGATTCTCATCCTTTCTTCAACACATTCGTCTGGGAAACTTAGATACTACTGGAGGATTAAATAAAGGATTAATTGCTAGGGTGTGAGGCATGGTGAGACTCCACTGGGCTGGTACACAGAGAAGGAGTCTAATAGAGATTCTTAAGACACTGCAAGGTTTCGTTATTGACTAGTGTTTCAAGTTCAATCTCGAAGATAATAGGAAACAGTGTCTATGACAGAATAACAAAGGTCTGGTATAAGTGGAAGTAGTTCCTCTATGCCTTCCCAGAAGCTGCAGTGTCTACATATAAATAAAGACAGTTGCTAAAGTATAGGAAGAAAGACACTTAAAATGACCTACGAAAGAGACCCATGACATATATGCCAAGTTCAAGAGAAACCAATACAACCTGAGAGCAAATCTTTTCTACTAAGAACTTTCTACCCTTTTCTCCTTCTGGCCATCTCATTCTCCCAGCCACCCCAACCTCCTTGGAGGGTCAGATACCAAGCTTAACATGTGGGAAGGAGAATAGCATAAGAAGAGAAGGTGGGGGCAGTCCATAGCCCTCTAAATAGTCAGGCTCAGACCAGAAAAGGACAAGGAAAGATAACATATTACATCTGAAACTTGGATCCTTAGAATTTTCTTAATCATTTGACTGAAGCTGATTTTATTATTTGTTTGTAACCCAAAACAAGCACGGACAAATCTTGTGGACTTGTCAGAATCTCACCCAAGGATAAGGGGAGCGGGGACAAAGCCCTGTGAAAGGATGTGAAAGATTAAAATAAAATTCATTAAGATTGCACCTCAAGTTCCATTACTTTCAGGGCAGCATTTACACAATACAACAAGGTTAACAGCAATACTCTCCTGATACAGTGGAGGTGAGAGTCAACAGACAATATGTACTGAAAAGAAAGAAAGGAAAAAAAAAGAAGACTTGACTTAATGATATTATTCCCTGTTAAGATACATTAATATTTTTCCTGACATGGCATGATTGGATTGGAGACCCGAAGAGAAGAAGGGTGTAGAAAAGAAACAGAAATGGAAAATTTTCAGTGACTTGCTCATTCTCTCCATCATATAGCGAAGGCCCCTAAGGCAGGTGCAACCCCAGGGGTACTGTGCGTGTCCCTTACCCAGAGGTAGCAAGAAGGCTCCCTGTTAGTTCTCTAACTCTGAAATATCACAAAAGCCACCACAGTGTGTCTGGGGTTAGTTTGTCTCCTTTGTCTTTATTTATTTATTTATTTATTTAGTTAGTTAGTTAGTTATACCTTAATATAGTCTATGCAACTTGTTAGGTGAGAATCAGAAATCAGAAGATGTATGCTCCAACTTGAAAATATTGCTTGTGTCTAGTTAAAACAATTTTTCCCAATAAGTGAATAGCTTTCTGAAGATTCTTTCATAAATATGTGTTGTTTAAGGATATGAATCATATTGTTAAAATTCATGTGAATTTGCCAAAGGAATGCAATATGTGCACAACAATAATGTTTGTGATTGCAAAGACAGTCTTGAACTCAGACCAGGACTTCTGCTATGTGTCATTTATGGCTCTAAAATTGATGTAGCCTAAGCCTTAGAAAAGACCTAAAATGTTATGAGTCAATAATAATAATGCTCTGATCTATCTTGTCCCATAATTTTCTATCACTTCACTTCACATCCAACTTTTGTCTCTTACATTCACAAATTGTCTAACTGGTCTATACTGAAAGATGCTCTGAATCCATTTGGATATAAATGAGAACATACCACTTACATTCGACTTTGAGTCCAGCCACCCCAATATGATACCTTCCTCTTCAATGTAAACTTACATGGGCTAGACCTTAGAAAATAATTCTTTAGGTTGATTCTGATCTAATAGTGCATTTGTAGCCCTCAGTTTACTGCTCTTCCAGGAAACAGTGTATTTATTATAAAAGGAAGCTATTCCAGTCTCCCTCTATGTAGCAAATATCTACAAACTGAGCTCCAGTATTTATTTATGTTGACTGCTCTCTGTATTGCTTTCCATTGATCTGTTTTTATTGAGACTGATGGTAAGGGATATGGGATATTGAGATTATTTTGAACTTTTGTTGAGAAAAATACATCACTGCATTTAGGCATGGGTTGAAATATATATCCAGGTGGGTTTAGTCGATGTTTAGAGTTTCCAATTTTTATGCAGGAGAAACTAATAACGTTTGTAAGAGTTTGGAGTGAGTGAAGTTAGCGAGCTCTGAGTGTGGTGTCCATCACTAGATGGAAAAAATGGAGCCTCTCAGAGCAGAGACCAGTAACAGGAATGCAGGCGATAAAATTGCTGGAAAACAGAGTTTCTGAGTTATACCAGTCTTGGCATGTAGATTTTTATTGTTTTGTTTCATCATATCACCACAGACACGACAGTTTAGCATTTCCCTTAAAATAGCTAATGGTATTGATACCAATCTCATTTATGCCTGTGACAGAACTGCACAAAGAATTGCATAGAATCCATTCAACAGATGCTGTCGCTCACAAGCTTGTGAGAGAGAGGGGACACAACTGACTATTTTACTCATGATGCATAAGCATTGTTCCATCCAGGAAGCATCTGGATGGACGAGGGCATTTCAACACACACGTTCTTTTTATTTGGGATTTTTGGCCATGTAATATCAAATATCTCTTTTGAAAATAAACAGTTCAACTGATCCTAAGGATAAATGATTGATATGGAAATAGTTTCCTTCATGCCTTTTCCACATCCCAGAAGCCACGCACTTGACACCTGAATATGCAAGCATTATTAGAACCCAAATTTATGCACATAGTTTTGCAAATATTATGTGTAGGATAATAGTTTTGTGTGTCGAGTAAATTTGAATAAATTGATTGGATCCCATGAACAGAACTTCAGATGCCTCTACTAAGGAGACAGACAACACAATATGCTTTTCATCTTCTCCCTTTGTTCTTACTACTTTATTCCCTTTAAGTTTTTTATCTTTAATTGACATATAAACTTTTTGTTTATGATTATAAAATATGATATTTATTTTTACCATATATTCACACCTTGTGGGATAATCAAATCAAGCTTCTTCTTAATGTATTGTCATATTCATGATCTTACTTAGCATTCTTTTTGCATTTAAAATCTAACTTTTTAAAACCTTTGTTATCACTTTTAAAGATTTATTTTACTTTATTTATGAGTATATGTGTGTAATCTGTGTGTGGGTATAAACACATGCTTGGGCAGGTGGCATGGAGGCCAGAAGAGGGTGTCAAATCCCCTGATGCTGGAGTTACAGTGGATTGGGAACTGGGAAGAGAATTGGACCCTATGACAATACAGTAAGATTTCTTAACCACTGAGCCATCTCTGTAGTCCCTGTTATTATTTTTTTAATTGAATTGATGTCCATTTCATTCAAAACATCTTAATTACCTTTATACCCCTTCCTCTATTCCCATCTCGATACAGGCCCCTGACCCACTGATTTCATGTATTCTGTCTTTTATGTTAAGGCTTATAGATTCAAGTTAGTGCCCCCAGACATCTCTTCAAGCAAGTTCATCCTCCCGGGTCTAATGAGCCCATCTACAGTCTCTCCCTTAAAGACAATCAACTCTCCCTCACCAAGTAGTAATCCGCTCTTCTTTGGGTAAAATTGGGGCCTGCTGCCCATTTCTCCAGTTCCATGCTGGGTTTTTGTCTGCTTGAGTTTGCATGGGTCTTATGCATGCTGACACCATTGCTGTAGTTCATATGAGCAAGGTCCCAGGAGCCTGTCAGACCCTGTTTCCTTATGGTCATTTTTCTCCTCCCCTGACTCTTGAAATCTTTCTGCCCCCTCTTCTGCAGTGGTTCCTAAGCCCTGGATAGGTAAAGTTTAATATGCGGTATCTGTTCAGAGACCCACACTCTACAGAGTCTTACTCTCTATGCCTTGGCCACTTGTGACCTGTGTGTTCAATGAACTTTTTCATGTTATTATTGAGTATAGTGACCATATGGCAAGACAAATCTCCTGAACTTATTCCTCTTCACTGAAATCTTGTGCTGTTTGATCATCAGGTCAGTTCTCTCACCCGAAGGGCCTGGCGACCACTGCTCCCCTCTGGCTTCCATGTACTCCCCTCTGTTGCCTTCACACATGTGTGGAATCCTGCTCAGCTCCTTATTGCTGCCATACATCTTATTTTGCACAGTAGCCTCTACCTGCAGCAAGCTGACTGATGTTCAAGTAAAACTTCATGATTCCTCTCTGCTGAACTATCCAGAAGAACTGACAGGGAAACCCGCCTCTTTTAGGGGAAACCCCAGGCAGTATGATCTCTACATGTGGTCATAGCATCCATTATTCAAATGTTCTACCCTGACAGCTCTGACAGTTTAAGCAGTTCCAGTTAGACCCACTCTGATCCAAAGGGCTTATCCTGGATGCACCTATGAAATGTGGTTGGAGTTTGAACCTGTGTGATTCATCGCCTGCTACAGGGCCCCTGCTTGGCAAGCAGCTCAGCCTTCCTTGGGCAAGCTGAGGCATTGACAGTCTGGGCTGTGCATTTGAACACACCTAACGTGCAGTGTATTTCTACTGAGTCATGCTCAGGAGACGTTTGCATTATCCGACTACATTATTCAGAGTAAATGTAAGCTAGGTGGATAGTAAAACAAAAACAGATCGTTCAAACCCCCTAGACAAGCCAGAGAAGTGCTGTAAAAATAGAATTTCAGGACACCTCGATACCTCGAGGGATTATCACTAGGAGCAAATCATTGGATTTCATTCCCCGGTACTTTCCTCCTTGAACCCTGTGGTGCATGTGGCTCAGTACAATCTCTAACCATGGAGTGATCTCTCCAGCCCATATCACCACTTTCTAGTGTTGTTTAATGTACATTCATTAGAACTGCCACTTGGAACCCTGACTTTGCCTTTACTAGTGATGGGTGGTATGATCTGTCCTGAAACTGGGCATCCCAGTGAACACAGCTTCCAAGCAGCCATCGGCCCATGAGGGGACATCGATAGTACTGTGTAAGACTCTAGGCTGCTCTGCTGGGATGTTTAGTAGGTTCGCTGCATCATAAGCGTTTTCAGATGAGAATGTTCTCAACTTACAAGTTATCAAGAAATAGATCCAGCACAACATAAGGAAGATCTATATAATATTTATAATATCAATACTCATATTTAAGACTTAATAGAAAGTAGCAGAAAGTCTGACAAAGTTGACAGTAATATGAATTCATTCACTTACTTTATACCTCATTCATTCATTCATTCATTCATTCAGTAGTTCACTTGTTACTGAGTCAGTGCCAGGCACGGTGATGATAGCCAGACTAACTATATATCCCTGATAAAAGGACAGTGAAGGGTGAAGGTCATTCACTATAGACTGACTGGCACGTGGCAATGGAGAATATTTTTTTTTTAAAGGCAGCATCCCTAAGCTGACTTCTTAGGCTTAGGGAAGGTGGTCTGAGTTCAGTTCTAGGAGGTCCAGAATGGAAGTTAAGTGAGCAGAAGATGTTGCTATATTTCTCTGCAGTGATTGGAAAACAAGTGCAAAAAGTAAGTAGTAAAGGTCCAATTTGCAGAAGAAGAGAAAGAGAAAGGGAGAGAGAAAGAGAATGTAGCCAAGTCTTGGAGTTTACACACCCAAATCCCTTAGCTCAGGGGCTGATCACAGAAGATTAGAGGTTGCTGGGTGGAGTGGGGCCATGTTCTTCTTTTGGGGACAGTTGGCTGCGTCCTCCAAGAATACTGACTCACATGAGAAAGAACATAGGGAGGAGCCCACACTCCACACCATCCTGTGACCTCAGCCCATACGGCATGTGTATCTGGCTCCCAGGGAACCATGTCTGGCCTGTTAGCCAAAAGGATCCTAGTTGTGGCCAAAGCCCTTTTGCCAACAAAGACTTAGGCCATCCTTTCATGTAAATCTTGCTTATGTGGCATTGTCATCTATTTAAAGCTGCTCAGTCCAGGAACCAACGATGTTACTCTGTACTGTATTTCTCAAATTTTGAACAGAGAACTGCTTACAATAGCCATTTACAACTGTATCCCATTTAATTAGCCACCTGAGCAGGGTTGCAGGCATAGATCGCTTTGCCTTAAAGATTTGAGAATGTTAATAGTACAGTATATCATTTTAATTATTACTGGATTCATGTTGTGTTTCAAAGAACCCCTAATACAAAGCATGAGAAATGGCCCAAAGTGACCCAGGGGTTACACGGTATTCAAGAAGTAATAGCTCTGATGCCTAAGTATAAGGATATCTTCTTTGTTCAAACGTCAATCAGCATTCTGAAGGCAGCCTTGGGGAATGAAAGCTTATGTTTTGTTGCTGTTCAGGATACTGAAGGCCAGAGATCTCAGAGCTTTCTGCAATATGGAAACTAATAGCCAGCCACATGCTAATATGCAATGCTAGTGAATAAGGCAGAGCATAAGAAAGACATGGATTACAAAAAAATATCTTTCCATATTGGTCAGATCTTAAATAAATATTTTACCCATATTTTCTAAAAGTAGAAAGATTCATACGATCTGAAGAGAAACCAGAATACAGTTATATCTGGATATAGAAGACTCTATTAAAAATAATTTCACCTACATTTTTCTCTTTTATTTCTCATTTTTATACTGTAGTTAATAGACATTTTTAAGCTATGCAGGTGGCTCACTCTGGTGGCTCCCATTTCATGCCTCATGAATAATGCTGGGCTAGACGTCATGAAGAAAAGAGAACATTCCTGTCACCAAAAATGTTCCTTTCACCCTTGAGCAGAACAGTAGTACACACCATAAGTCCCCGCACTTGGAAGGCAGATGCAGGTGGATTTCTATGAGTTTGAGGCCAACTTTGTGTACATAACGGGTTCCAGGCCATGGTGAGACTCTGCCTCAATAGTAATAAAATAAAATAAACAACAGCAATAAAATGTTCCTTTTACTGCAAGTTATATGATAAATGATATGTATGTGACATCCATCTCTGAGACTACATATACATATACAGTCACATGCATCTCAAATTCTAAGCTTCATACATGGATTGAGCATTCCCAATAAACTTGCCAAATCACAGTGCTCCAAGATATGAAACTTCTTAAACACCAAAATGATACCATAGAGATAAATTCTATACCATGAAGGTTCATGTCCAAGCTTATTTAAAATTCTGTATGAAATTACCTAAAGTCTTTATGCATTAGATATTTGTGAAATTGAAGCATAAATAAATGTGGAGACTTGAATCACACTCCCTAAATATCTCATTATGCATATGCAAATATACCAACATCTGGAAATAAAATCCTAAATCTGAAGCACTTTTGTCTTAAGCCTTTCAGATAATGCATATTCAATCCATATGGTAGGTATATGGAAGAGACAGTAAGAACTAATTAAACAGGAGCAGAGAAAGCATCAAGGCTGACAAAGAATGATGATATCACATAATAAAACCAGGAAATATAACCAACAAATCCCTACCAACTTGTCTCTGAACGTTATGATATTATTAGTCAAAATTTAATTCTATTCTAGGCACAGTGTTTACAAATATCATTTAGATACCTGAAATTATATAACCACTGTCACCTCAGGTGGGAATCTGTGCCTTGCACTTTGAGGTGTGTTCTTTCCAAGAATACCTAAGTGTCTGGGGCTAATAATAAGGACCCTGAGGTCATTCAAGGCTGACTTGAACTTATTCACCAACTATAGAAGTCATCATTTAGGAAGATCACGAGTACCCAAACTCCATTATTATATGAAACCAAAGATAAAAGAAAGCTGAAAAAACATTTACTATACGACCAAAGTATGTGGACCTTTAGAGAGATAGCAAAGATTTGTGTCAGACAGCTAAGGAACTGAGAAACCCCATAGCTAAGGAATTAAGGAACTAAGAACTCCTTCCACTTTCCCCACAGCCACACCTTAACCAACATCGTGCTGCTGCTTGTTGGGAAGCTTCTTTATGTCAGCAGAGCCTCAGAGCCTGTTGTCATAAAGGCTCCGCAGCAAACCACCTTGAAAGCCGGAAACACACACCTAGGTAAGAAACACAGGAAGAGTAGGTTTGACTCTACACTGCTGAATTTATGATGGCATTTACCCGTGCCTTTTCTGCCTTCTTTTATACGCATTTATTTATCAAATGCTCTGTTTTTTTTTAAAAGGAAATATGAAAGTCAAATATTTAATGGGAAGAAATTTCACTCCTTTCTTTAAAGTTTTACTTTCAAGTATATGAGGAAAGTTAGAAAGGTGACTAATTTGAACAGTTTTTAAAAGATATTTTGCACAAATTTATGGCATTTGAACTTCCACATTAACGTTTCTAAGAAATCTTAGACTTTTGACATCTTGATTTCTTAATTCAGTCAAACCCATCTATTCTTATGTGTGGTGCTAGGTGGAGAGACAGAAGACACCTCTGTTGCATCAGAAAAATACAGAGTATAACTCTGTCTTTCAGATAAAAACAAAGGTGTGCTCTAATGTATAGGATACCTTAGGGACACAGGGGATCTGCATTTTAAATAGAAGGCTCCCAGGCTTTTATGTACTGCGTCTCCAAATTATCAAAGAACTGGCAATGAAGAAGCCTTTTTACTGCTCAGCTTCTAGTAAATCTTTTTGCATAGTAATCATGATTCATAAGAATTCTGAAGCGGATGTCTCTGTAGACAGAAGGCGTCATTAGCCTGTGTGCAGAGAGGAAACAACTAATGTTGTCAAAAAGCTTTTGAGTGAGAACCCATGCCCTGAACTTCAGCAATGATTTTCACCGAGAGTTGATCTAATTTGCTGAAGTTCATCTTCTTATGTGGGACCAGGAGAGACTGACTCTCAAAATTTCCATATTTTAATTACGATCTATCTGCATGGAAAAAATTGGATGACATTTAAAAATAACATTTATTGAATGTGCAATACAGTTGGCTATTACTCTAAGCACAGTGTATCTCTCACTGGCCCAAGAGTTAGTGTTTTATCATTTTCTAAGTTAAGATTTGGGGCATCCAACACATGAAAAGCTAGGTAGAAATTTGATTTAGGCTTACATGAGTCAGACTCCAATTACATTTGATTTCTTTATGTGTTGTCTCTTCCATAGGCATTTCTTTTTCACTGTTTTTTCAAATGGAGATGAAGTGAAGGACAATCAATTTCACCTACAGTTCCTAAGGGGGGAAAAGAGCGCCTCTTCCAAACATTTAAAAATTACTTTTAGTTATGTTTTGTTGCTCTGATAAGAAGAGAAAAACAGGTTTTCTAAATGAAAGCTACAGAGAAATTCACCTGAAATGTGAAAAGAGTTGCTAGTAAGCTGGCTGGTAGAAACCTTGAGTGGCTTAGCTGATGAGTCTGAGTGAATTCACCAGCGTGTCTGACTGCACCTCCAACCACAGGCTGCATGGACTGGACACTGCACTCCCAGTTGAACTGACTCTAATTGAGATGAGCTTGTACATCTAAAATATAAATACAAGCTGAAGGTTAAATGGACACTAAATTATCTGATTTATAATTTTTACATCATGTGTGTATTGAAGATATAATAGGCGTGAATATATTGGGTTAAACAAAACATTATTGAAATTAATTAAATCTATTTTTCCTACATTATGTTTTGGCTTAGGCCCTAGTAAGTTAAGAAATACATTTATGGCTTTTATTGTTTTCCATGGGCAGTGCTGGTATAGACTGATTTGAAGACTCAGATCACTATCATAGAAAACAGTGCCGGACTTATAAAATGAATATTTTCTTCTACATGGGACACACTCTGCAAGGCACTGGGGAGAGAGAAATGGAAAAACAAAAAAGTCATCAGAGTGAGTGAACTATCCTTACGATTCCCAGAGGAAGTGATGAAACAGATGACTGGCCAGCCTCAGTCTCGCGGGTTACCTTTAAATCGATTTATTTATAGTCAGCATCAGATGTCAGTCATCCAGCGCTTCTGGCCAGACACAGCATGACGAGAACCAGCAGTCTGCACATATTCTCCATTGTGATGCCATTTGGACCAAAGTTTTGAGTGTGTCACTAAAATGAAAACTTCTTATTTGCTTTGGTGAAGAGCACTGTAAAGACTCTTCTTGCCACTTTGGGGTTCATTGACTTTCTAGTGTATATGACAAAAAGTTTCACTGTCATGAAGAGAAATTGCTACTGACCTTCGACCTTTTTCTTTCTTTTTTGGAAAGGAGAATAATGGGACACAGGAGCAGTTTGGTATCTGACCGAAATCCTTCCCAATTATCATGCATGTGTATATAATAAAATTAATTCTGTGTCTCTGCATCATAGCCTACGGCAAGAAGCGTACAATCAGTTTTGTATGTATAATAGATCACAGAGTTGTTCATGAATAATACAAATGCATTGAGCAGATACTGGTGAGAGAGGATGTTTGTCTTTTCATGGAATCGAAGTGAACATGTAATATTGTGATAATATATATTTGATGAATTCAGGGCTGACTTGCCTTTGCCATACTCTGCTAATTCCCCGACAAGGGTTGCCACAATAATTGAGTTTCCAATAACATTATGATTATTTCCACATGATAATTTAATTGTGGGTATTTTTTAATATTGTAATATTGTAGATTTGTGATTATTATGCATTTGCATGCAGATTTTCATGGTGACTTGGAGCACATCCGTACATTTATAACTTAATTTTATATATTATTGCATATATAGTTGGGGATGAACTCATTAATGCAAATAAAAAAACGCAGGTCTGTTTAGTCATTCAGCTTTTTTTATAAATGGCTGAGTGCCTTGCTCATTTTTTATAACAGTCTTTACAATGCTGTGAATAAACCAAATGGAACCTTAATTCAAGAATGGATTCATTAAAAATAATGGTAATAGCTATGATAATTACAAATTGCAGCATATTTGTTCCACCTAATTGAAACACACGATTCTATATATTATTCTTTACAGAATGCAAAGTTCTATGTGTGCCTTCCACTGACTGTGTGCTCTGAGCAGTTTGCTGTGAAGGAGGTAGGCTACAGTGACTCAGAGATGAGTCTGTGGGGAGTATGGCTAGATTCAGGATAATAAAATCCCACTGATGTCCTTACTGTGCATTTTGAGAACCAAAAATAAAGAGCATGGTAAAGACATTTAGGTTTTTTCACAACTTCCAATTAGAATTTAAGGTAGAAAATCACATATATATATATATATATATGTGAAGTGCATTGTAAAATAATTCCTTAGAGAAATAGATTACAAATTTTTAAAGTCCACCAAAATTTGATTTTAAAGGCACATATCTAAAGCAACAGATATGAAATAATTACAGATATACTGATACTTTAAACTGCAAAAATAATATCCTTTAGAAGATTTTTCATAGGATGAAAGACTGAAGACTGCAGTCATCTTTAGAATCCTGAGCATCATGCAAAAGAAACATAACAGACCCTAAAATCATGCACGATAAATCTTACTTTTACAGATATTAATCTTTAATGTAAAGAGAAGCAAAGATTGCATTGGGGGAATTATTTCATGTTTATTTCATTTTAGCTGACCATGAACTTTAATCCAGAATGGCAAATTGAAGCCATTGTTGGCACAGTGGCAGAATCAGAATCCATTGAACTCCACTCGGAACTGAGAGAAAATATTTAGCAGCATTTAGCCATGTTTCTATTCAATATTCATTTCATTTCAAGTTATCAAAATCAAAATGATTAGTGGCATATCAGTACAAAGTCTATTATTAATTTCTTTAAACAAATGTTTGTTCTTTAAATTCTTTAGACATTTGAAAATTGATAATAAGCAAAATCTTGACTGAGTGATTGCGGTTAATAGAAGGTTTCCAAGAATGTACCTATCAGAAAGTTTCTCCTATAGCTGTTTGAGGAGGCAGCTGTCATGAGGTGGGATGAAGGCAGGTTGCTTAAATGGAAAGGCAGGATTTGAAGCAAGGGATAAGCCAGAAAATCCCCAAATCATGGAATTTCAGTTGAGTCTTTTTGGGGTTAGAGACTTAGCTCAGTATCAAAGTACTGACCTAACAAGTGCAAGACCTTGGATTTGGTCCCCAGCACCAACTGGGGTGTGAAAGTGTGTGCTCCCCATTGAACAGTATTACAGTATACAGAATTACAAAGAAAAAGGAAACATGGGAGTGACGTGATCACAGATGGAAAACGGGCTAACAGGACTAATAAAGGGACACATCTTTAAAATCAAATCAATCAGAGTTTTACATTTCTATGAGATTTCTTAGTTTTTTTTTTTTTTTTTTTTTACCAGGTGCTCTGATAAAACACCCTAGCAAAAGCAACTTCAGAGGAGAAAGACCTTATTAAGCTCACAATTCCAGGTCAGTTATTGTGCAGAAGTCAAAGCAGGATCTGGAAGCTGCTAACACATGCACAATAAGAACAGAAAAACAAAGAATGGGGGCGTGCCTACCACTCAGCTCAGTCTCTCCACTCTGCGCAGTCCAGGACCCAAACCCAAGGAATGGTGCCACCCACAGTGACATGGATCTTTCCCCATCCTTTGACTGAATCAAGACAACACCCCCGAGGCACGCCCACAAACCGACCTGTTCAAATTGCCCCCTCATTGAGACTTCCTTCTCAGGGCTCTACATCATTTAGACTTGACAAGTAAAACCACTGCCACACTTTCTACATCGTGCTGGCTACAATAGAGCTATAATATCAACTTGCCGAAAAACTAGAACTAAGATACCCAGAGAATGGCTGAAGGCTTGACGTCTGAAAGACCACTCTGTCTCGTGTCTCTCTAGGTCAGAACATCCTCTTCTCTCTTCGACAAAGCTCCAGTGCAAAATGATGACTACACTTGTACAAGATCGCATTGTTCTTAGGTCTAGAAGCAGGGTTCAGGTTCAGCACCACACGCCTGTCTCTGGAGCTTCCTAAATGAGAGAGATTATGGAATTACACTGTATGGCATATCACACAAATAGAAAGGACACTGCTACATTTATATATGTTAAACTTGACTGACTTAGCTATGGCAAAACTTCAAATGTAAAATAAGGTTTGATATGAAAATTTATTTTTCTTGATGAATGAGCATCACTTAGAAAATTCTAGAAATGCAAGCTTTTAGGTCTCCTCTCAGACCTATTTCATAAGCTCTTCTTTTGATCCCAAAACACCCTCACATTTGTGCACCACTGTCCTGGGGGAGGAAGGAATCTGCATGGTATAGCTAGACCTATACTTTGGGATGATAACTTGTTGCACATGCAAACCAGGAAATGTACCAGGAAGCTTGCTTCAACTTTTCAAATGAGAACTCTTAAGTGGAATCCTGGGCATACTGGTGAATCTTACAGTGAGCTTAATGACACTGAGAATTAAAAGAAGATTCTGTAGTCTGAATGTTTGCATAGCCTTCATGTACAAAATTTCTGCTTGGTTTAGAAGATGGGAAGCAATCCTTTTGGATAGGATTGGCGTTCTTATAAAAGACTCCAGAGCACTGCTCTGACTCTGATAGATGAGGACCCAGAGAAAGGCACCATTGATGGACCAGGAAATGTGTCTTCATCCAGACACCCAATCTATCAATGCCTTTGTCTGAGATATCCCAGGCTCTAGAACTACAAGCAATACATTTCAGTGTGTAAAGCATTCTGTCAGTGATATTTTATTATAGTAGTTAAGATACACTGTAACATATGACAACTGCTTGAACGGGAGTTGCCAGGGAGGTATCGATGTAGAAGACATAAATGCTTTTCTCTCAGAAATTAGATGTGTGTTGGTATTTTGACCAGTATCAGAGGAAAAGAATGAAGAACAGAAGACCTGTTCAAGTCTCTTTAGCCATATGTGGAGGAATTGCTCTGTTCTGTTTAATTCATAGGTTCAGTATGAATTTGTTTTTTGTTTCACATAACCCTTCTAATTAACAACTTAAAATTGTCTCAGAAAAAGAGTTGATTTTTATTTTCTTAAACTTTTGTGTCCCTGCCTACTCTTTTCTAGAGTTGGGGGCTGGGGGAATACAGAGTTTGCAGAGTGTGTAAAAGCCCATGACCTGTGTTATTATCTTGCCAAAAGTCAGAGAAAGAACTTATGTTAGTGGAAAGACTTTAGTGAACTGGACTATGTATCTAGCCATTCATCTTTGATTGCCTTAGATGTTGAGGCTGGGATGTTGGGCTGTCCCACTTTCAGCTTTTCTTGAGAAAGATGAAGATGAGAATATTTGAGATTACATAGGACAATGCCAGAAAACCTTAAACTACTATAGGAGTCTAACTTCCTACTGTTAGCTACTTTTAAAGTTCGTTTCAATTAACTAATTTTCTTAGAAGCAATAACTGAATTCAAGAGCGCTTCCATGAGTAGCAGATAGTTATGAGCTAAGTCACTTGACTTTATGGAAAAAATGAATTTTCTTCTTTCCATCCTTTCCCTGAGGCAACAAAAGAATTCTAAATATGGAGCTGGAGAGATGGCTCAGTGGTTAAGATCACTGACTGTTGTTACAGAGAACCCTGGTTCAAATCCCAGCACCCACATGATGGCTAACAGCTATCCATAACTCCAGTTCCAGAGGAATCTAACACTATCTTCTGATATTTCTGGGCATTGCACAACGAGGGTATACATACACACATGCAGGCAATACACTCATACACATAAAATAAAATTAATAAGCAAAATATTTTCCAAAAGTGAAAATGGACAAGTCTGCAACATCATTTCTTGTATCTTTAGAGTTTGACATTCTGTACAATCTTCTGTCAGAATATTTTCTTCCAAATACGATAAGTTCATGAGAGGGTCAAGGAGAATCAAAAATTCCAAAATGAGTTCCTTTATATTACTCTTTACTCTTAGATACTCCTAAAAGCCCAAATATTTATTCCATTAGAATAACAGAAAAAGAGTATTAAAAACAAATCCTTTAATATGTAATAAGTAGATATGAAAATTATTTAAATTATATTAATAGCTTCACTAGTACAAATTCTTCTAATTTTAAAAACTAAGTAATATAATTATTCCTTAGAAATGCCAGCCTGTAATCCCATGTAGTGTCATTTTACCTAGTACGGATAATCTTATTAAAATTCATATTTAACTTTACCTAAAATTATCACTGTTCTTTCATTACACCTCTATTTTGATGAGTCAAAATTTACATGTGTTTATTCTCCTCTGACAGCTGACGTTTACAAGTGACTGTCTATTCAAGAGATTCAAGAGCTACATGACCCTGTGTACTTTTGTTTCCCTGGGAGTCATCCCCCACAACTAATAAAGCAAAATGTACTGGGCATTTGGCAGCAACAGATCTACTTGTCACAGAATGTTGTAACTGCAGTTCCTCTGAAACCCTTGAAGCTTCTTAACAATAATGTGTAATAAATTTTATTAACTTCTGACTACAAAATAATAACCCAGAAGGTTAAGTGTTCCTTTCTTGGCTTGTTTGAATTTTGGTTTTGTTATCTAATTCTGTGGTCAGATTTGTGTCTTTGTATCAGGTCTTTGAAAGAACAATTCCCAGATTGGTCTCATCCATCAGGGACTGCCAAGCAGTAAAGTTTTCAGGAAGAATGACTGACTTGAACTTTGTTTAGATCAAAGTAGCTAGTGATTATTAATCCCAAGAAAATACCCTGATAACTTATTGATTTGAAAAACAGAGAAAAATATTATAAGCTTTCCATGCCTTGTTTATGGATGTCATGGTCTCCTTCTTATTTATGGGAATAATGATACTCTCCTGTGGCATTTTTGTGATGCATGCTCCTTGCCCCTCAGCTTCCTTTATGCAGAGTGAGAACTTGAGAAAATGTAGGGATTTGCAGGGACTTCCCATAGGGGTTGAACAGACAAGGGGAGTTTTTCACAATTCTGCGGGTAGCAGGAGATCTCTCAGAATGGAAGGTCTGAGGAATGACTGCTCTGTGCCTTAGCCAATCAGATTTCCTGAAGAATTGCTAAACATTCCATGTGCCTTACTACATCCATCCTGTATCGTTTTAATTTCCTCCAGGTAATCATATGACGGATCTTTCATGTGCATAAGGCATTCATTTTTTTCCCTCCTGTGTAACAGCTATAAACAAAGAGCGTGGACTTCTAGAGCAGAAAACAAAAGTAAGAGAAGTCAAAACATTAAACAAGCTTAATTTGTTTGAACATATTTCATGTTCCTCGTCATCCCCAGTGGTTTCCTGTTGTGAAATGATGCATTCTGTTTTCAGGATCACAAAATGGAGATAAAAAAAGAAGATGTTTTCATGGAGGTCACATTCCAAGTCTGTTATCATCTGTCTATTTCTTATGTGTGACTTTTCAGAAGAAAGACCCACTTTGTGTGCATTTATATTTTAAGAGCCATGTGACTGTGCTGCCATCCTGAAGTTCTTTTCAAAGAATTTTGCTTCTTGCCAAAATTCTGTAAAGTCTGCCAATCAGAAAGTCATGCTGTCTGTAGAATACAAATTACACTTTTTGACGTATAACTTTCCCATGAGTTTGTCTCTTGAGCTTAAATGGATTTGTTAAAGGATCTTTGTTTTGTTTAGAACACAGAGGATTTCTTCAATCTGGAAGAACTTGGCAATAATCATCTAAGCATAGGAAAGTCATCCTGTAAAACAAGAACCACAGAAAGATTCCTGTTAGGGCACTGCTTGTCAGCCTAGCAGTCTCCAGCCCTCATGATGCACTGGGCCCAGTCCTCTGTAGTCTACATTTATGATTACTTAGTACTTATGAAACAAATTCACGTTTTTGACTAGCCAAACCATAACATTGGGTTCCAACTCCACTTTCTTTTCATCTTTTATATATATTTTTTTAAGAATAAATAGACTGGAGAGATGGCTCAGCAGTCAAGAGCACTGGTTGCTCTTACAGAGTTTGATTCCCTGTACCCACATGGTAGCTAAAAACTGTCAACTGTTCATAACTCCAGTTTCAGGGGATGCAATGCCCAATTCTGAGCTCCTCGGGCATTGCATGGCACAGGTGAACTTACCCATATGCAGGCAATACACTCATACACATAAAATAAAAATATTAAATAAAATTTAAAGATAATAAATAGCATATATTGATTGTGTAAACAATAGGTTTCAGTACAACATTTTCCTATGTGAATAGAATGTGCTTTGATCATGTTTCCTTATTTACTTCTTTCAATTCTACTTATTATCAAGAATTAATGAGACCAGGTTTTCTCCATGAATCCCATCCAAAGGGTAAATATCTGCTCTTTGACTTTGCCTGAACCCCAACTGATCAGTTACAGTATTTGCAGGACCCTTTTGCTTTGGCTTTGCATAACATAAACCTCCTTTTTATATAATGCAACTCCCATTAAAACAAGAAAACATTAAAAGGGGGATAACTGTCTACAATCCATTTTATTTTGAGTATCGATTTTGGGATAACAGTTGGATTCCTACATTGATTCTATTGCCCTGTTTAATATTGGGTAAATAAAGAACATTTTTAAGTGTCTCATCTGGATCTGAAAAGTGAACAAAAAGACAGGGATTTCAGAACATTGCTCTGAGCTTTTGTTTAGTTTAGTTTTGTTTTTAATGTCTGTGAGTGTACTGCCTGCATGTGTGTAAGTGCACCTGGGCTGACAGTGCAGTGCCCACTGAGGTCAGAAGAGGGCGCCAGATCCCCTGGAAGTGGAGTTACAGATGGTTGTTAGCTGCATTGTGGGTGCTGGGAAATGAACCCAGGTCCTCTGCAAGAGCAGCCAGTGTTCTTAACCCCTGAAGTGCCTCTCCAGCCCCTGTAAGCCATGTTTTAAAGTGTGAACAGAAAGAGGAAGAGAGTAGATATTCAAAAGCCAGCTCTCCTTACTGCTGTGGAAATAGGTGTCCCCGTCCTTCTTTTGGACTTTCCTCTCTCCCCGCTCTTTCCTGTGCGTGTGCGATTTGTTGTATTACCAGGTACCTAACATTTAGAATCAGGATGATGTCTGAAATTTTTTATTAGAGTTTTCTCTATATTTCTGCAATCTTTATGACAATAACTTGGAAAGTCCTAAAAATGGAAGATCTTACCCCTTTTGGCTTCCAACTCTAGCTCACTCATGGTAGGATCATTGGGCTCTGGGAGAGTTCCGGAGCTCCCGCTTCTCTGAGGTGTCTAGCAGCAAGCTCTGAGTGGGTAGCTGAATGCCACCAAGCACGTTTCCTTTGACGAAGTCTGAGGTTCATCGCTATAAGTTTTATTTCTTTTCATTTCCCTCTGGTGAAATGAATTAGATTAGTACTCCGTATACAACTATTACTGAATTTACTTGAAACAGCATAGTCAGAAAAGGGGTACAATCCTTTCCATATAGCCCTCAAACAAAGCCAAACAGTGGCACACAGAATGACCTCAAACAGGAAAGCTTCTGTAGAGAAAAGAAACAATCATCAGAGTGAAGACGCAACCTGTGTGATGGGAGAAATATGTTCAATAGATTCATTTGACAAGAAATACACAGACATCAAATACATTGACATTTATCAAAAGGAAATACACAAATGACCAACAAGCATATGAGAAAATGCTCAGCCAATAATCAGGAAGATTACAGTCAAAGCCCTGCTGAAATATCATCTTACCTCATAACAGTCAGAGAAGGACAAATGACAGGGGCTGCTGAAGATGTGGAAAGCTGAAAGCCTCTCACTTACTGTCTCTGGGAGGGAATTCAAGATTACCTCTATGGAAAACTGTGGAGAATCCTCAAAACTTAGAAATGGAACTAGATGCAATCCAGCAGCCAGTGCTGGTCATACACGCAAGGAATGGGCATTTAGGTAGCTGGCAGGTCTGCACATACATGTTTACTGCTGCGCAATTCACAGCAGCCTTGAGATGGGATCAGTCAACATGTCCGTCCAAACAGCATGTGGTATCTGTACAACAGAATAGTATTCAGCTATGAAAAGGAACGAAACTCTGTCCTTCACAATAATGTAGATAGAACTGGAGTACATGATGTTGTCTGAAATCAGGAGAAAGAGAAATTCTATGTGTTTTTACTTATGTGGAAGCTAAAGAAGTTAGTTCACAGAAATAGGAAACAGAATCATGGTTTCCAGGGTCAGAAAAAGGTGTGGGGAGGTGGACTGAATGGTCGCTCACACTTGGAGATTCTTGGATCCAGATGAGATTGTGGTCTCTGAATGAAGGATGCATTGTGTGTGTGTGTGTGTGCGTGTGTGTGTGTGTCTGTCTGTCTGTCTCTGTTTGTGTCTATACCTGGGAGAGGAGGCCAGAAGACAAGCTCAGATGTCAGGTCACCTTTGATTTTTGAGACAGGGTCTGTCACTGGGCCTGGGGCTCATCAAGTGGACCAGACTGTCTGGCTAATGAGCTTCCAGCATCGGCCTGCATTTCCCTCCCCAGCCCTGGAACTCTGAGGAAGTCATAACCATGCCTGGCCTTTTTGCGCAGGTTCAGGGGATTGAACTCAGGGTTTCCTGCTTGCACAGCAATGGCTTTACCAGCTGAGCCCTGTCAGTTGGTAGGTTTTTCAGTGTAGCATTTCCAGGTAAACATAAACCTTTTTTCTCCGTGTGCAGTGTGTGGACATTACTCAGAGTGACACAGTGTATTTTGTCATGAATAAGCCTGAAAGTCTGAATTGACAGAACTTGGAAACTTTGGTTCCTGCTTATCAAGAGCTGCATATGGTCTAAAACTACACAACAGAGAAACTCTCTCCTCGGGGACACTCAGGATACTTGTGAGGAGGCTGGTGACTGTCCCAAAGATTGAAGGGCTGAACAGTAGCATGTGGTGGGCAGAGGCCAGAGGACACAGCAGTCACTGAAGTACACGGCTGGGTCTTATCTTACAAGTATTTGTGTTTGGTTCCCTGACAATTCGTGTCCATAAAACTGCATGAGCACAGACCCTCATGAGTGACATCTGATGAATAAAACCTTTAAACGTATTTTAAAGTATCCTTTGAAAGCTTCATTGGTTCTCATTTTCAATCACTTTTAATCTCCATTGTATTTTTCGGGGACAGAACTGCCACCTATACCGAGAAAAGAGGTCACTCATCCTCACTGGGAAACCTGCTAAGATTTGGTCATGATTATAGAGATCCCACCTCAGTCACTACAGACTATTCACTCTCATCATCACCGATAGAGCCCTTCCCCACTCCACAGTGACAGCTGTTACATCAGAGTATTTTACCTGCAGACATCTGACTTCCATGTTAGGTCAACTGGAAATGCTGTGTGAGAACATTTTCAAAATGAGACACAAATGACTGTAATATAAAATCACTTTTGTTTCTTGTTTACACTAATCTTACACTCGTATTTCATTTTTATGTTTTAGAAAAGTAAATCGTCAAATCTGCTTCCCATCCCCCATGTCCTCCTCTCTAACTCCTCTCCCCGGCCTCACCACACCTCTTCCCTCACGACTTCATGTCTTCACGTGCTCTTCTTTTCAAAACCCACGGAGTTCACTTACTGCTGCCTGTATGTGCATGAGTGTGGGACTGTCTACCGGAGCATGCGTAACCCTCTCAGGGGCCACATCCCTAAAGAAAACCGACTCTCCCTCTCCCAGCAGTTACCAGTTGCTAATAGCACCTCAGTTAGTGGTGGGACCTTGCAATTCCCTTCCTCAGTCATGCTTGGACTCTGTCTAGTTTGATCTCATGTTTGCAGACACAGACAGTGTGTGTTCTTGTGTGCAGACGACTTTCTCATATCCGCAAAGCACTACATTGCTGCTATCATTCCCTCCCTCTGACTCTTACAGTCTTTCCACACCCTCTCTCTGATGATCCCTGAGTCTTGGGAAGGTGTGGTATAAACGTCCCCTTCTCTTATTTTCTGCGTGTTGACCAACTATGGTCTCAGTGACAATTGCCATCTACTACAATAAGAAGCTTAATAAGATACCATTACATATAACTTAAAACAATTAAAAATCAATGCATCTATTTCATTAAGGCCCTATGCATGTTTTTCTCCACACAGAAAGTGTCTGTCAAATACGGGTCTGTGTTCTTGATCATAGACGGAGAAGGGTGTCCTGTACTTTGCAATCGAGTCATTTCCTCAGTCATTTCTGTATCTATCTGCTTGACTATTTACTGTGGGTAAATAAATAGCTTTTAATTCAGACTTCTTGAGGAGTCCTTGTTTCCACTGAGTGACTTGGAGCAGCATATTTATTTGAACATGTCAATGAGACTACTCTGCTTTCAGAAGGATTTTTAATATTCTTTCACAATATCCTTCCTGGAGCCTTGTAGTTGGTACAAGTAACGTTGGACAGAAGATGCTGACAAGTAAAACGTCACCGTCTCAATGTTTTCCTTCTCTTCTTGGCAAATAAATCATTTATTTTACTGTATTATTGTTTATCTTTGCTTTTTGTTTAAGTATCAAGCTTTCTATTAATTATTGTAAGGAATTAAGGAAGAATCATCGTGAACCACAGGGCATACAGAGACTACATCCTTAGAAGATGCTGAAGACTTCCAGAAACCAGGGATAGCACTCAACCTCACAAACATGTGAAACGAACTCTATGGTTCCCAGGTGATTCTTTGTTGTAGAAGCAGCTTGTGCTAGTACACACATACTCTACGAGAACTGACAGAGAATGGGAGGAGGAAATAGTCTGTTTCCTATTTTATTTATTATCATTTTTATTTTATGTGTCTGAGTGTATCACCTGCATGTGTGTAAGTGTACTAGTGTCATGCAGTTCAGAAGAGGGCATTGGATCGCCTAGAACTGAAGTTACAGATGGTTGTTAGCCACCATATGGGTGGTGGGATTTGAACCCTGGTCCTCTGCAAGAGTATCCAGCGCTCTTAACCACTCTGAAGCTGTCTCTCCCTACTCAATAGTTCATTATTCTGTAAGAAATTTCTGGTTTTCCGTTATCTTGGTAGTCTGAGATAAGAAACCTTCTGTAAAACAATTAAAGTTTTCTTCTTGATGGCCATTATTTAAGGAACCTTCCTAAAGCCTACCCATAGGGCCCTGTCCTTTGCCATTACAAGATCATTTATTCACGTAGGTTGTGTTTTAAGAGAGTGTCACCTATTTTTAAAGTACATGCATTTTTTTAATCACCTGAAAATGCTACTTCATACCCTGATAATTACAGTTTTGTTTCCTGCCCACAAAAAGTTAGTCATGCAATACAGTGGGCAGATTCAGGAGGTTATAAATACACAGAATATGGAGAACGCAACCACCTCAGCTAGTCAAGAAAGATAAGAAAGAAAACGTCATACAGACAGCGACCACTGATTTGCGTCTTTGTATGTTTGCAGAGTTTTCTAGCTGAAAATCCTGAGGACATGTGCAAATTCAAGGAGCAAATGTGATAGACTACAGAACACAGATTAATTTGAAAACAACTTATTTCACTGACTGACATTTGATACAAATTACATCCATTCTTTGTTGTTAATATTTTACTTATTGTTTTTATTTTATGTGTATGAGTGTATTGCCAGTATGTAAGTAGGTGCACTCCTGTTGTGCAAGGCATGCAGAGGTTAGCAGGGGGTGTCATATCCCTGGAACTGGAGTTACAGACAGTTGTTAGCCACCATGTGGGTGCTGGCAATTGAACCCGGGACCTCTGCAAGAACAACTAATGCTCTTAACTGCTGAGCCATTTCTCCAACCCCAAATTACGTCAGTTCTGTATTATCTGGCTTATTTCATTGCCAGTAATTATTTTGAGGTTCATCTATGCTTTATGAACAAATCTCTTTTTCATCTTATTGATGAAAATTTGGGAGCTATTCATAAGAAAATTTTACTATTCACATTAAGTATAAAACTACAATTTTTTAACTTTAATTTTTTGGAGATAGGCTTTTGTTTATAACTTTTAAAAAATTGAATCATTGTTTATTTCACACAGAATATCTCAATCAATCTTAATTATCTTTATACCTCCTTCCCCACTGCATGCCCTCCATAGTCCTCCAACTAGAATCCATACATTCTTTCATGTGTGTCTATTGTGTCAAGTTATCATTCTCAAATGTTCCTCAGAGCAGGTTCATTCACTGAGGTCCAGTCAGCCTACCCAGAGTCCCTTGCTTTAGGAAGATTACCTCTTCCTCAACCAACAGTGATCAGTTGCCAATATTTCTTCAACAAACATTGGATTCTGCTACCCATTTCTCCAGTTCCATGCTGTGTGTTTGTCTGCTTGAGTTTGCATGGATCTGGAGCATGCCGACACCTTGTTGTAGGTTTATATGAACAGAGTCCCAGGAGCTTGTAGTATTCTTTTTCCATATGGTCACACCCCTCCTTACTGGCTCTTACAACCTTTCTCCCCACTTTCCCACAATGGCCCCTGAGCCTTGTGTGAGTGAAACTTAATATAGGAGTCCTGTCCAGGGACCCACACTCTGCAGAATCTTAATCTTCATTCTTTGGTCATTTGTGAACTTTTATGTTACTGGCCTCTCTGTTGCTTGAGGGAGCTTCATTAATGAGAGTTGAGAGATCCATTAGTGTCCTCTTTACCCCTTGTTCTATGTTGTGTGACTCTTGGATGTAGAGACTGCAGTGTAGATGTGCTGCTTAGGCGTGGGCAATTCATGGACAATGTCTGTGTGACCAGTTGTGGTACTCTGTAGTAGTCTCCTTGTGCAAAAGAAGCTTTTTTGATGAGTGGTGACTGGGGTACTTGACTGTAGATATAAGGATACACATTTTTCATGTAGTAAGAAGGTATATTAATTTGGGATAGTCTTGGGGATTTCACTAACATCTATGATCTCTTTGGTCATGTGTATTTGGCTATGATTACAGTACCACACGTGAGTTTCCCCCCATTGAGGGGCCTCTAAGATCAATTAAGTAGCCATTGAATGGTCCCAAGATAAAAATTGCCACTACTGCTCCAGTGTTAAAAGGTGTGCTGGCCTTCTTTGAAAGCGCTAAAAATTTTCATTTTTATGCAGTCTAATTTGGCAATATTTTTTTAATTTTCCATGAGAATAATAATTTTGGTGCTTAACTAAGAAATGTTTGAAATAAAAACACTATGAATTCAACTTAGCTATTGTAGTTCTTTATCTCACGTTAAGATGGGATTCAACACAGAGCCAAGTTTGAGGCTGAATGTTCTAGATCAGTCTTTATCAGAACTTTGATGTAAATCCCAGTTGCCCAGGGATCTTCTCAAGATGCAGATTCAGATGCAACAGAAATGAGGAACAGCTTGAAGTTCTAAGAGCAAATAAATAATAAGAAGGATAAAGCATGCAAGGCATACAAAAAAGAAACTATTCACTATTTTAACAGGTTTAGGAGCTGATCCCAGGACAGGAGGCAAGCCTGTATTCCCAGTTACTCTGGAGGCTGAGGGAGGAGCATCACAAGTTCCAGGTCAGCAAGGGCTACATAGAGAGTTCAAGAGCAGCCTGAACAACTTAATGAGACTCTTAAAATAGAAGTAAAAACAGGACTGGGGATATAGCTCAGTGGAAGAGACTGCCTAGAATGTGTGATACCTCGTGTTCCATTCCTGGTAAAACACACACACACACACACACACACACACACACACACACACACATAAACCTAAGAATTTTCACATGATTATTTTAGGAGTGAGGAGTCATTAGAGGGCTTACAGTAAAGAAAGGGAGTTACATTTGATGTTTCAGTGCCATTATTCTGGTAAAGGAAGGTGAGTAAAATGTAGAGTTTGAATATAGGAACTGTAGGCATGCATTCTGTATTCTGAGAGAGAACTGAAGGGAAGGTGGTCAGCACCTTAGGGGAAGGGATGGGCATTAAAGGCACTGGGCAAAAGGTGACTGAAGCTGAAGGTGGAAGAAGATTGTCTACAGAATAACTGACCAAGGCGCAAATTGAGATACTATTGATTTTCAATACAGGACAGGTTTGGGGTTGGGACATAGAAATTTAATTGCAGACTTATTAAGGTTTGGAAGACCTTGGACCTTTCAGGAACGGATGTTCAGTGTTGGTTCCATGAGGCTTGAGTTCAAGAGGAAGACATGAATTAGAAGTGTGCATTTGGGAATTGGCAGATATAGATAGTGGTAGGCCAGTGTGTAAAGGAAATTGATGGTTCATGAAACAAAAAAGTCCTAAGTATGACTGCAAGGTTAGATTTCAGGGTCATCGAAGAACAGAGCTGAGTACGGAGAACTAGACTAGAAGTCTACTCCTTCAGGTCTTTATTGATCATCTGGGAGGATCACTGTCAGGGTACAAATCTGAGTGCTTGCAACGTGGTCCTGAGAAGCTGGGGCTGACTTGCCAGACCCTAACTTTGAAGAATGACTGGAACAATCCCACCACTATAACTACCATGAGAATTGAAAGATGTAAAACAGGGGCTCACACTGACCACCCACCTTCATGTTTTCCCCCTTAAAGCACAATATTGTAATAATATTTTTGCAGAAAACTGGTTGACACAAGTTCCAGAAGTGTGTCCCTTGAGAGTTGTTTATAGTCATGTTTTTGTTTGTTGGTTGATTGGATTTATTCTTTCATTTAGCTTGCCTTACTCTTATGTGGACTTGTACACTAGCTTTGAAGGATCAAGGGCAAAACTCATGCCCTGCTCAGTGTAATGAAAGGCATTTCCGTTTTTTGCTGTGATAGTGTGAGACAAATACTGAACCTGTCACATGGCTTTAAATATTCAGTATCATGTGTGGGCTTCATCTTCCAATTGGTCATTGCGGTAGGTGGACTGTGGTCTGTGAATTCCTTTTCTCACCTTTGCCTCATATTGTAAATCCCCTTGTAGTTTTCTGGGAACTATCTGGAGTCTGCATGTGAGCACTGCCTAGCTTCAGCAGCAGCAGGAAAAGTTTCTGTGGATTTTCCTCACTGAGTTCAAGGGGGAGAAGTCAGTGCCAGGCGCATTGTGAAGAGGGAATCATGCATCTTTACGGAAAAACTGCAAGGGAAACTCCAACCTCTCTTGATTTACATATGGTGACATTTTGCAGAAATATGGAAACATTAGTAGTGACATAATGAAATTCTGCCTATCAGCTGTGGAAGGAATAATGTTACTGTTAAGGTAACCTGTCCACAGTTTGTTATCGAGAAAATGTTCTTGCAAGCAACATATATTTAGTAAAGCACGATAGGGCAGGACCCCCCTCCCTGCTCCCTCCATTTTCTCTCCTGGGTTATCCATCTTCCCTACAGATTTACTTGGTGATCACTCCCTTTACATGCTAATTATGTGCAGGTCTGGCAAATTTGTTAGTGGTGACACTTCTGGGACCCAGTGGGACCACAACTCATTATGTGGCAATGTCCAGATATATCAGATATTATTAGCTGTCATTAATCTGCTGTGGAAACACAGAATGTGAAGCCAGGAGAGAGGAGGGTGGGGTGTGCAAATGAAGTCTGGAAATAGCCCAGACCCCTAAAGGTCAAAAGGAAAATCAGCCAAGGAGGAAACCAGAGCAAGCACAGGACACTGGCTCCTGATTTCTACCCCAGCAGTTAACAAGGTGTTCTGAGAAGAGGGAGCCACAAGACATTGTTTGTTCTTGTGATTTTAATACCCTCTGTGACCATTTCACCAGCACTAACATTTTACTGTAATTATGTATACCTACACATATTATCTTTTATATCTTCCCAGACTCAAAGAAACATCAGAGAGCAGAGGTAGACATTGATCCTATTTCAGCTGGAAATCTGTACAATAATTCTTGGGATAATAAATTTGGAAACACAGAGCTGCTGCTCTTATTATGTTTCGTTATGGGGTCTCTCTGTGTAGCCCTAGCTGGCTTGGAGCTGCCTGTATAGGTCAGGCAGCAATCCTCCTGTCTCTGTTTTGGGAGTGCTGGAATTACAGAAGTGAACCACCACACCCAGTAACCTCTGGCTATTATCATTTTAGGTGCCAAATTGTTTGACTCTTCTTAATCCCTCTCCTCTACGTTGGACTGTTATTCTGCATTTGTTCTCTAATTTTCATCTTTGTGCTCAAATTTTTTATTTTTATTTTATGTGTATATGTGTTCTGCCTGCACGTATGTAAGTGGTGCATCTGTGTTGTGCAATTCCTGTAGAGGACAAAAGAGGGCATCTGATCCCTTGGGACTGGAGTTTCAGACAGTTGTTTGACACTGTAAGGGTTCTGGGATTCTACTCCAGGTCCTCACTAAGACTAGACAGTGTTCTTAACTGCTGAGCTGTTTCTTCAGCTCTTCTGTGCTCAGATTCTGTTGTGTAAGACTTAGCTTACATGCAATGTACATAGAGACTTACCTGAATACTCACATGATATCACTAGCTTCCAAACTGCCATAAGACCTTGAATTTTTTAGTGTTATAGAAATATATAATGTGCATTTTCTGTACCATCCATCTGCATTTCTCTCTTACTTTCTGTTCCTGGTGCTGGTCTAAAATATTCCAACAAAAGCAGCTTAAGGGGCAAAGGGTACATTCTGGTTCCTCAAGGTTCATCATGGGAGGAAATCAAACTTGTCGGAACTTAAAGCAGCTGTTAACCTTACATCTGCAGTCAAGAAGCCAAGAGGGTCATGAACACTGCTGCTAGGGTCCCAGCTTCCATTTATACAGTCCAACATCCCCTGCCCAGGGAGTGTTCCTGCCCATAGCTAAGATGGGTCTTCCTGCATCCACTAACATAGTCAAGGTAGTTACCTACAGGTATGCCCCAGAAGCTGACCTCTCAGATGATTCTAGATCCTGTCAAGCTGACAATTAAAACTAACCTCCATAGTATTTTGTATTCATTATCTATCTATCTATCTATCTATCTATCTATCTATCTATGTTCTATCTATCATTTATTTATTTATCTATTCATCCATGTAGTTTTCTTTTAATTATAAACTTTGAGGAGAGAAATTTGAGATTATCCTGTCTCAGTTTACGTGTGGAGGAACAAAATACTGTAGGTCTATTAGCATGCAAAATTACTCTAAATAAAAAGTACAGAAAGGTACATGTCTAAAAGACTTAATATAATATGCATGCATGTGTGAAGGTACTTTAGATAGCTGAGATCCATACACATATAAATACACAAGCTTATGGTAAAGTTGTACATATGAAAGAGAATAGAGGAACTCAACTGTGTGTTGAAATGCTTCATTTTCTCTATTTTTCAGTCGGTTGATATAAGAACCTACCTCCTCCTTCCCTTTTCTTCCGCTCACCCATTTCTCAGAATTCCTGTCCTTTCTGAGACAGAATCTTTCCTCACTTCCTAAAAGTGGCTCAAAACTCCAGTTCAACTGCATTGCAGGCACATGATGAGTATATATATATATATATATATATATGCAGGCAAAACATTCATATGCATAAAATAAAAATAAAAACAAGAAAAAGAATATAAGTAAATATAAGTAATATAAGTAAAGGTGTGCCATTGCTGGCATTCTGTTCTGTTTAGTGATGGGGTTTAGGGTGCTGGCAGCACGTCTGAGTCTGTCTTTACTTGCTGATGGACTGGCTGCTTTGAGTCTTAGAAATGACCTTTTCCAGTAGTAATAAGTACGGTGGTCCATTAGCTTTCCATAACTATAAATAACATCTGAGATGATCAGTCCATGAGGATAAAGGTTTATTTGGTTTGGAGTCATAATTTCACAGGGGTTCAATCCACAGACTTTTGGTTCTGTTGCTTAGAGTTGGTAGTGAGACAGCATATCAGGGTGGGTGAGTATATGTTCTCTCAAGCCAAGAATCAAAGAAGGTGTGCTGGATAGCTGCAGTTGTCAACTGGACATCTGGAAGGAGGGAGCCTCAAATGGGGAATTTCCTCTACAGAGCTGGTCTGTCAGATATCTGTGAGGCATTTTCTTGATTGTTAAGTGATGTGGGGGGCAACCCACTGTGGATTGTGCCAGCCTTAGGCAAGTGGACCTGGGATGTCTGAGAAAATAAGCTAAGCACCAGTCAGGGGGGCAACCTGGTGATCAGCAATCCTCCATGATCTGTACTTCAGTTCTTATCTTGAGGTTCCTCCCTGAGTTTCTGCCTCAGCTCCTGTCCATGATGAACTGTAAACTGCAAGATGAAATGAGCCCTTTCCACCCCAAGTTGGGTTTGGTCAGTGTTTTATGACATCAGTAGAAAGTATCTAGGACATCAAGCATCTTAGTTATTGTCAGTACTGCTCTTTTCAACATAATGGTCTCATTTTCAATCACATAGCTGGACGTGTACATGGACCATATATAAATAAAGTCCTAATGTTTTGAGATGTGCCTATACTGTTCTCCACAATGGCTCTACCAATGTAATTACCTCCAGATTTCTTTTGTTATCTTTTGATCATCGTCATTGTAACTGGGCTGAGATGATATTTCCCTGAGTTATGGACTTGCATTTTTAAGCTCAGAAGAATTCCCTTTACACTCTCCATTATTTATCAAACCAATAGAATAATGATTTACTTCAATTAATTTTTTTTTTCTTTCTACCTATGTATTGACCTGACACAAATTTCAAACTCTGATTATTTTGGACTGATGTCACTTGGCTTGACCTTTCTCCTGAAGTTTTCTGCACTAAACTAAAGCTTGGATTGTGTTGTTCATTCAAAAACGAATTCCTACTCCTTTATCAACTAATATCCAAACAAATGTATCCCATTTGTTATTTTCAAATTCTGGAAACAGGAAATAGAGATTATTAACTTAAATAAATAGACTCTGGAGGGGAACAAGAAAGAAGGAAGCAAACCCAGACCTCTTCACTTAAGAACAAACATCTGTCCTTACTAGGGAGTAGAGGGAAAAGCTCATCCCGCCCCCGACCCCATTCTGTGTCAGTAATGAGCTTACCTTCTTTCCTGTTTTTCAGCTCACCCATTTCTTGGAATTCCTGTCATTTCTGAGGTAGTCTGTGCTCACAGTCTGAGAGTGATTCAGAACTCCAGCTCTGAGGCCACTTAAGGATTTCATGTATTTCCTAAAGGATGGCCTTGTGGGGTCCTAGGTGTAAGTCATATGTGCATCATTAGCCAAATGCTGTGCTGTGCTGAGAGTTTACAATGAGTTGACTGCAATTGGAACTGAACAAAATCAAGAGTATAACCTCCTTTTTGTGTTTACCTCTCAGATTACTATAGACTCAGTATGCGCCCACTGGTTCATGTGCTGGACATGCCATCTCCAAATTCAGACATTTGTGGTATTCAGAGTTAGAGCCTTTGGGAGGTCATAAGGTCATGAGGGCGGGGCCTCTGTGATGGGATTTGTGGCCCTGTAGGTGGAGGAGGAGAGACTGAGCTGCTCTATTCTCCACATTGCTCTCACCTCGTGATATCATCTGGCAAGAAGCTCACCACATGCAGCACATTGATCTCATAGTCTCTGTGAGAAATAATCTATTTTTCTTTATAAATTACCTAATCTCTGGTAGTCTGTTGCAGCCACAAAAGTCAAACTAACAAACAGGGATTCTGAAGGTATATCTAACAAGATAGATCTAATTCTTATCTCGAACTCTACTCGTGAGAGTTAGGAATTACATATTTTAACTTCCCAGCTCTGAGTACAGTCAGGAACATAGGGAGGAAGAATAAAAATATTCTGGATACCATTCATCTATATCCATCCCAAGGACTAGTTGATTCAACCAACTCCTTTCTTCATCTTCCTCTCCTCCATGACCAAGTGAGACACCCCTGAAATTGCCCAAACTGCCCCACAGTTTTCTGGAATTCAACTCAACCTGCCTCACAGCCCCATTCACCCTTTTTTCTGTCCTCTCAGTATTGCATATTGATGTATAATGTTTCATGCTGTGATCAAGAGAAATGCCTTCCATGATAGTGGAAACATGGCTAGCAGAGGTTCAGGAATTTGGAGCTTCCTGCCAGCACCAAGTGACTTCCTCCCTTGAAGAACATGCACTTAATCTTCTTATTAAATAAGCAATCAAGCAAAAAGACACACACTTGAAAGCCTCTCTTCCTTACTCCAAGATCCTCCATTTAATTCCAAATTCTTAATACACATCTGAAGGCCACTGAAAATACACTGAAGACTATGCTGCATGGTGTCTGATTGTTTTGTCAGCTGGGCATGCAGCTATGTATTGTCCAGATGTTTTAACCAAGTCACTTGCTTGGCAATGGCCTCTATGGTGTTCATTTCAACATCCAAGTGTGTGTGAGATTTTGCTATCTGCCTGAAAAAAAAATTCTTCAATGAACTTTCTTGCCTAGGCAAGCTTGAGAGATCATTCACAAAGTACAAATATGTGAGGCTTGAGTATGTTTGAAATTCTTCTTTCAAATCTTATTTTCTTTATAGTTCATGCATATCCTTTTTCTTAAAAACTGACACTTTGTATATGCAATTGTGTGTTTTGTTTAAACATATTATGTACAGGTCGGTTGAGAACAATGACAAAATTGCATGTTGGTAGGCGGGCAAAGCACGAAAAAGAAAAACAGAAATGCTAAGAAAATAGCCAGGGTGATGTTTGCCATCTATTAGTAATGGGAATTAAATATCCACAGGCTATATACACACACACACACTCTTTGGAGAAGGATCAACTTAACAAAACACCCAAAGATGATGAGATGTCAGGTGTTTCTTTTAGTTAAAACCTAGAGTAGCTCTAAGCCTAGGGAACAAGCTAAAAAGTAGAAATGGTAGGTTGCTGTCCTGCAGCCGCAGCAGGGAGCAGATGAAACATGAGCTGTTAGCTGATATTCAGCCTCAGTGCTGAGGATTAGTAGGAAGTGGCAGGTGTGATGGACAGTTCCATTTGTGTCATAGGGCTTCACTGCTGCTCAGGAAGTCAAGTTCACTATTTCCAGAACTTCCAACTGTCCAACAGAGGCCAAGAATTTGGATTTCTATGTTCAGTGCTCTGATTTGTATCTCTTGCTGATTAATGAAGTTAGAATTAGCACGGACATTGAAGGCTATTCCATGGCATGGTCTCAGATGTTTACCGTTTCTCAAGCAGTTAGTGGAAAGCTGGGGTGAGGAGGTCTCATATCTAGGAAGAAGAGTTGAAGAATTATGATTAAGGCTTTTCTTGTCCAAATTCATTACCTGAGTGATTTCACCAAGTCTTTCTCGCTGACCCTTCCCATGTCTCCTTGCAAAGCTTTAGCGAGATGCGTCTTTGTTTTCCTGAAGTGACCTTGTGCCTATGATCAAAGTCTTTATCCCGGGGATTGCTGCTACTTTCTTAGACGCCTATGTTCCTGCTCTGACCAATAATTGTTCAGCATGCAGGGCCTTGTTTTATCCTGGTCAGAAGTTTACACTCAGTCTTTAGAACAGACTTTAACACACAGAAGATATTAAAAAGAAGATGAGTAACCAACATCAATTCTAGGAGGATGGAGAGATGACTTAGTAGTTAAAAGCACATGCTCTTTCAGAGGACCCAGATTCAATTCCCAGGACCCGTACGATGGCTAATAACAGTCTATCACTCCAGTTCCAGGGGATCTGACACTCACTTCTGACCTCCATGGACATTGTGTGACATGGGTGCACTTATATACACGCAGGCAATACACTTATACACATAAAATAAAGATAAATATAAAGTCATGTATAAAAATTTTAAAAGGATATGAAAATACTTTGCTCTATTTAAAGTTGCACATTGGACCTTTACAGCTGAATCATAAGATAGGATGATCATTATGTATAAGGAAATGGGAATTAGATCTGATGACCCTGATTCACAATAGCTAGACTTAATGTTTTTTGACTTTGATGTCAAAGTCAATATTCAGAGAGTGGTAATCATAGTTGGAATTTGACAATCAGGTTCTTTTCTGTGCTACAGCACTGTGCTGCTGTGACCAAAATAACAGAAAACATAACTCAAGGGAGGAAGGTCTTCTTTTGACTCACATTGTGAGAAGTTCTAGTCATTAGAGGTTCTAGTACTCCGTGCACTTGGGCAAAACGTGGTGGTGAGCGTGTGTGGTGGAGAACAGCTGTTCACTGCAGGACTGACCAAGGATCAGAGACCCACTCAGAGCAGCCAGAGATACCATGCTAAAGAACCTGGTCTCAGTGACCTACTTCCTCCTACCAGCTTCCACTTTCCGAAGATGCCACAACCTCCCCACATAGCACCAAGTTTCAAAACACTGACTAGTGACGGGTATTCAGATACAAATCCCAAATTGGCAATCTGTGCCCAATCTCTTGAGGTGCTAGACAGAGGCAGCAAGCAGATCCCAGACAGCCAAGCTGCATTAGGGAGAATAGCTGTCATTCCATATGTGCTCGGTCACAAAGACGCATGATGTGCAATAGGTCAGGGGCTTTGTGTGCATTTCAGCTTATGATGTGTTTCTCATAGAACACCCAGTCACACAATGAAGAATATCCCATAGAAAAGGGGAAGTTTCAAGACATAAGTCATCAAGGTTGATGATTTTGGATCTATAACAAACTTATCTAAAGAAATTCACCTTCTTTTAGCGATGACTTACATATTTATGGGGCCATGAAGTCAATTCCATCCTTGGCTTCATCATTCAGCGTAGAATTGGATTTTTTTCTTGCCTAATTGAGTACCTAATGTTCTTCTTCACTGGCCAAACGTGTATCAAAAGTCACTTGGAGAAGTTTATGATTTTTCTTCTTCTTTGAAAGTGTAGAGGAAGCTGCCTTCATCCATGTCTATACATTACAACGGAAAGAATTTGTACTCAGGGGCCACTTAGGTTCTGTTCCTAGGATTCACAGGCGGTCACTACAATTAGTATTAGAAACCACTCTATATGGCACATCACTGTCACACTGGACAGTTCAGCTGACCTCATTTATATTCCTGTGTTTATTTTACATTCTAACTAATTGGCCTGGTTCTATGAAAGTTTTCCCATATTATTTCTGAGAAAAAAAAATTGAAATCATTGTGACAGCTTCTCACAAGTTTCCAAATCAAATTAATTGAAAACCAAGTATTATCTCAGTCATCTCCCTTATGGATAAGATCTAAAAGCACTGTATCAGATCAAACTGAGCTACGAAAGTTATTCTCTGGTGACTTTTATGCCTTACGTGAAAGGAAAAAGTACTAACAGGTTGCTAACAATGCTGCGAAATTTGAAAACCACAGGCATTTAAATTATAAGGTTTATTGACCCTACATCATGCAAATAACACTTAATGATGAATGGTACAGACAGACAAAGTGCAAATGGCCAGGTTGAGTAGGGAGTGATTAAACCAATGAAACTGGAGAGCGGTTGTCTGCAATATTCAAGGCTTGTGGGTTCCAAAGTGGATCGTTAAAAGAGGGAAAATCATAGTTGAGAGTGTTTCTTGGAGGTTTGGCTGCTGTTATGCACAGTGTTGATTGCAATAATTATTTAGGCTTCAGTTTCTATCCCTTAAAGCTTCCTGAAAAATGTCCTTAAGTTCACTTGAAATGGATATTTTAGCCAGTTAAGCAGTTAACACAGATCATTTCACCATCACTCTGCTGCCATAGTTGGTAGTAAGTGAAGGATGGGACCTCCTAGCCACATTTGGCAAACACAAATTTCAGTGACTTTACATTTCTAGTCTAAGGAAGCCATCTATCTCTAGCAAAACACATACATGTATGTACCAATAAAAATATTGAAGTTGGGGCTGGAGAGATGACTCAGTGGTTAAGAGCACTGGCTGCGCTTGCAGAGGATCTGGGTTTGATTCCCAGCATCCACATGGCAACAAACACACATGGCAGCTAAAATCCATCCATAACCCCAGTTCCAGGGGACTCCCATGCCCTCTTCTGACCTCCACAGGCATTGCACAATATGAGCATACATGCAGACAATACACTTTACACATGAAAGTAAAAAATAATAAATAAAATACTTTAAAAAATAAATATGTATTGATGTTGGCACAGGGCATGGTGGCACTTGCCGTCAATTCCAGTCCTTGGCAGGAAGAGGCAGGCAGATCTTTGTGAGATCGAGACCAACCTGGTCCACATAGTGACTTCTAGGTGGGCTAAGACTAGTAAGAACCTGTCAAAAAAACAAACAACAACAACAGCAAAATATTGATGTTGAAGCTAGGTATGGTGACCCATGCCATTAGTCCCAGCATTAAGGAGGCATAGGCAGGTGGATCTCTATGGCAGATTGTGGTGGTTTGGATGAGAATATCTCCCATAGGCTCTAAGTATTGGCTCATTTTGTCCCTCTTTGGTGGCATTGTTTTGGGAGAAAGTGTGGCTATGCTGGAGGAAGCAGGTCACTAGAATTGGGCTTAGAGAGGCTTAGAGGGTTCTAACCTTGTCAGATCTCCAGTCCTCTCTGCTTCCTGTGTCTACTTGGAGATGTGAGCGCTTAGCTTCTGCCTCTGCTCTAGCCACCTCTGCCGCCACACCACGCCACCACCGTGAACTCTTGGCCTTTTGGAACTGTAAGCTATATAAACTCTTCCTTTTATAAGTTCCCTTGGTCAATGTTTCCAACAGAAAAGTGACTAATACAGAGACTGAGGCCAGCTCGGTTTATGTACATAACAAGTCCAGGCCAGCTGGGGCTTCAGAGAGACTCTGTCTCAAAAAGACCAAAAAACAAAACAAACAAACAAAAAACAAACAAACAAAAAAAAAACTGAAGTTAAATTTTTGAGTCTTAAAACATACAACTGTACTCCTGAGTTTAAGTTACCAGTATCCAGAAAAATGGTGAATATCCTAAATCAAGTAAATAGTGTGGTAACATTCAGTTGGGACCTTAAGCTGCTGAGTGGGTCTTGGAACAACGGATCTTTTTCTTTGTTTATCCGCATCCTGAAGAGTAGGGGACAGAGCCACTGAATGTCTGGTGCTTCTGTAGTTAGGAGAGCTTTAAGATTTAAGTTTCCTATCCTGCAGTCCTTTCCCAGAAAAGCCATACAGCATATGAGAAACAAGCTCAATCATGTAAAATAATCAATTGGAAATGAGTTGCTTGGTTGTTCTTAGGAACGATCAGTCATGCAATGAAAGCGCACCCTTGGCTGTGTGCTGATGCTGCTCAGTAGAACCTCTTGGATCCTTTGTTTTAGGAACAGAATTAAACAACCCTTAAAAAGCACAGGCTTTTGACACAGCACTTGTGGCAAATCAAGGACACACAAAACAAATCTGCTTTCTGATGGTTGTGATTCCTATCAAAAAACACGAAAGCCAGAGTGACTACAGTCAGCTCTTTTTAACTGGTTTCAGTCACTCAAGGCAGACCAGAAATGTGAGTAAAGTGTACTAAGATATTTCAAGTGAGAGCAAGAGAGGGACCACATTCACATAGCTTAGTTCTGGCCCATTGTTACAGAGCCACATTATTAGTTTTTATAGTTGATCTCTTACTGTGTTTAAATTACAGAATAAAATTTCATCCTAAGTAGGTACAAATCAGAGGATATCTATTTAACAAAGGCCTCTGTCCTACCTGTGGGTTTAGGTCCTAATTGGGGATCATGGAACATTCTCTTGTGGACAAGGAGATGGTCACAGAAAGACTGCTCATGCTGGTTTATTTTGAGAGTGAAGTCAAAATTATCACAGGAAGGAATGTAAAGATTAAGATTGTCTGAGGCAAATGCAGGAATTAAAGTTATTTTCCCAAGGAAGCACCACTTGCCTCTTTTCCTCTCTGTCATGCTGTCTTGGTGATGAACACTTTGCTTCCAATGTGACAGTCTGCTTATTACAGCACTTAGAACAGTCTCTTGAGTTATATTGATTCTGTGCTATTTCATTTGGCCTCTGTGATGGAAATCAAGCATTAACAGGGGGCTGGTGGGGTTTTGGTTATAGACTGTGACAGTGTCAATGCCAGCATCCCATTCAGCAGTCCCACTCAGTCTCTCTGTCAGCTATAACAGACTCTAGTCAACTGAGCTAGCTGGTCATTCAAACACATCATCACTGTTTTACATGTTTTATGATTCAACTTTTCTAAACACAGCTTGTCACAGTAAAACGAAACTTTAAAGGGAGACCCAGAAAGAAGTTGCTTATGTACTGAGTAAAAACCAAGATAGCTGTGAGCTTTGTTTTTCTTTTCTGGAAGCTTTGTTGCCACAGAAGAGACCTTTGTGCAAAGACTTCCACTGGGTCCTGAGTCATTCTGAGCAATACAAGGTGGTGTTTATGCTCTGGCCTCTTTGTTGTCTTCTGTAGGCTG